>CM022301.1:155424474-156674474 GCA_011799875.1 Thinopyrum elongatum
CCCATGGTTCTCTTTCTTTACCATGTTTTCTAGTAACAAAGTCTCCTTTATCATATCTTTTATTCTTAGGTTGTGGGTTATCAAGATCAACAACATGTTCTATCTCAACATCATTATCTGGTTGTTTATCATTGTTTTGTTGAGTGTCTTCATGAACATCATCATTATCATTTTCATTATCACTAGATGAATGTTCATTACCAGATTGAGTTTCAGCATCAGAGATAGAGACATCATTACTATCTTCAAGAGGTTTCTCTATTTCAGGTTCACTAGAGGTATGCAAAGTCCTATCATTTTTCTTTTTCTTTTTAGAAGGACTAGGTGCATCAATGTTAATTCTTTGAGAGTCTTGTTCAATTCTTTTAGGGTGTCCCATAGGATAGAGTGGTTCCTGAGTCATTTTGCCTCCTCTAGTTGCTACTCTAACAGCAAAATCATTCATATTATTATTCATTTCATTAAGCAATTCTCTTTGAGATTTAGCAACTTGTTCTAACTGAGTTTGAACCATAGAAGCATGTTTTCCTACACCCCTAACATCATTGGTAATTCTAAACAACAAGTCACTCAAGCGAGCAATCATATCAGAATTGTATTTCAATTGTTTCATAACATTTGCATTGAAGTGATCTTGTTTTCTAATGTAATTGTCAAACTCATAAATGCATTGACTAGGATGTTTATTACAAGGGATGTCACCTTCATCAAACTTTAATAAAGAATTTACCTCTACCACCTGTGGAGGTGGTGGTGTGTCAAGTCCATGTATTTCTTCAATAGGTGGTAAATTCTTAACATCTACAACTTTAATACCTTTTTTCCTTCATACATTTCTTTGCCTCTTGCATATCTTCGGGACTGAGATATAAGATACCCCTCTTCTTCAGAGTGGGTTTAGGCGGTGGTTCAGGAAGAGTCCAATCATCATAATTTTTCAATATGTTGTTCAATAATTCCTCAGCTTGTTCAACAGTTCATTCCCTGAAAACACAACCAGCACAACTATCTAGGAAGTCCCTAGAAGCATCGGTTAGTCCATTATAGAAGATAGCAAGTATTTCATTTTTCTTAAGAGGATGATCAGGCAAAGCATTAAGCAATTGGAGAAGCCTCCCCCAAGCTTGCGGGAGACTCTCTTCTTCAATTTGCGCAAAGTTAAATATTTCATGTAAGGCAGCTTGTTTCTTATGAGCAGGAAAATATTTTTCAGAGAAATAGTAAATCATGTCCTGGGGACTACGCACACAACCAGGAGCAAGAGTATTGTACCATATCTTAGCATCACCCTTTAATGAGAATGGAAATAATTTGAAAATCTAGTAGTAGCAAATTTTCTCATCATTAGCAAAAAGAATGGCTATATCATTTAATTTAGTAAGATGTGCCACAACAGTTTCAGCTTCATAGCCATGAAAAGGATCAGATTCAACCAAAGTAATTAACTCTGGGTCGACAGAGAATTCATAATCCTTATCGGTAACAAAGATAGGTGAAGTAGCAAACTTAGGATCACATTTCATTCTAGCATTCAAAGATTTTTCTTTTAGTTTGCATAGTAATTTTCTTAAGATCATCTCTATCATTGCAAGCAAGAAAGTCTCTAGCTATCTCCTCGTCCATAACATAACCTTCAGGTATCTTAGGCAATTCAAATCTAGGAGATCTAGGTCTAAAAGGTGTTTCAAGATTTTCAGTTTCAGGTACTTCACCAGTTTCAATAATTTCATCAATTTCAACAATTTCATTCTCTTTAGCTCTAGCAATTTGTTCATCAAGAAATTCACATAGTGGCACATTATCATGAAGCAAGGTACTGGCATCATCATGAGTATCATTCATAGCAGAAGTAGCATCATCAATAACTTGCGACATATCAGGATTAATAGCATGTGGTGGTGTTGCAAGTCTACTCAAAACAGAAGGTGAATCAAGTGCAGAGTGTGATGGCAAATTCTTACCTCCCCTCGTCCTAGAGGGATCTTGGTTTTGGTATCTTTCAGATTCTTCATAGTGATAAATGGATAATAATCCTTAGTGACTCAACAAATATAGCTATGCTCCCCGGCAACGGCGCCAGAAAAGGGTCTTGATAACCCACAAGTATATGGGATCACAACAGTTTTCAAGGGTAGATTATTCAACACAAATTTATAGATTCGACACAAGGGGAGCCAAATAATATTTGCAAGTATTAGCAGTTGAGTTGTCAATTCAACCACACCTAGAGATTAAATATCTGCAGTAAAGTGATCAGTAGCACAGTAATATGATAGTTTTGATAGCAGTGGTAACAGTAATAGTAACGGTAACAGTGATACAATGGTTTTGTAGCAAGTGTAACAGTAACAGCAGTAGTAACTTAGCAAGAACAATATGTGGAGAACTCGTAGGCATTGGATCGGTGGATTCGTTGGATGATATTCATCATATAACAGTCATAACCTAGGGTGATACAAAGCTAGCTCCAGTTCATAAATATAATGTAGGCATGTATTCCGTAAATAGTCATACGTGCTTATGGAAAAGAACTTGCATGACATCTTTTGTCCTACCCTCCCGTGGTAGTGGGGTCCATAAGGAAACTAAGGGATATTAAGGCCTCCTTTTAATAGAGAACCAGAACAAAGCATTAACACATGGTGAATACATGAACTCCTCAAACTACGGTCATCACCGGAAAGTATCCCAATTACTGTCACACTTGGGTTTATGGATCATAACATGTAATAGGTGAATATGACTTGCAAGACCGGATCTAGAACATAGATATAATGGTGAAAACATAATAGTTCAGATCTGAATCCATGGCACTCGGGCCCTAGTGACAAGCATTAAGCATAGCAAAGTCATAACAACATCAATCTCAGAACATAGTGGATACTAGGGATCAATCCCTAACAAAACTAACTCGATTACATGATGAATCTCATCCAACTCCTCACCGACCAGCGAGCCTATAAAGGAATTACTCACTCTCGGTGGGGAGCATCATGGAATTGGTGATGAAGGAGGGTTGGTGATGACGAAGACCGAAGACTCCCCTCTCCGGAGCCCCGAACGGGCTCCAGATCTGGCCTCCCGATGAAGAACATGAGGTGGCGGCGGCTCTGTATCGTGAAACGCGATGAAACTTCCTCTCCTATTTTTTTCTCTGAAATAGGTATTTATGGAGTTGGAATTAGGGCCAGGGGGCCACGAGGGGACCACAACCCACCAGGGCACGCTAGAGGGGGGCGCCTTGGTGTATCTTGCCCAGCCAGGGCACCCCCTCCGGTTCCAGTATTTTTTATATATTCTGAAATAATTCTCCAAAAAGTTTCGTCCAATTCCGAGAACTTTTATTTCTGCACAAAAACAACACCATGGTAGTTCTGCTGAAAACAGCGTCAGTCCGGATTAGTTTCGTTCAAATCATGAAAATTAGAGTCCAAAACAAGAGCAAAAGCGTTAGGAAAAGTAGATACGACAGAGACGTATCAAGCACTTTGAGGAATTGGTATGCAATACATTTCTTAATTGGCATATTTGGGATAAGAGAACCATGAGCATGGTTTTAGAGATCCCCATGATATGTTTCTTCTCAAATGGCTCATAGATGCAATAAGGAGGTTTAAGCTCTTGCAAGAAACACAAAACCAACAAGTGCTAATCATGTCGTGATGCAACATACACAATGTTGACTCTAATTTAAATAAATGCATGAAGTGAGTACTTGTTACTGAGAGGGCATTGGTTCAAGGGGCCCTTGATCTAGTACGCGAACATCAGGGAATTGATCTTGTTCTTGGATAGGTAAATGATCTCCCATAGCATCTTGCTCTTGTGTTGGGGGTGATGACTTCCCTTGTGGTGGATCCACAAGAGCGGCCCTTACTCCTTCTTCTTCTACATGGACATGGGGTGTTTCTGGTGGAAGAATATGATCAATCTCCATTGTACTTGTAGCTTGGGAAGGAGCATCATCACCTACAACACTTGAAACAAATTGCTCTGCATGGAAGCCGTTATTCTCATCACACTCCACATTCGTCGTTTCCTTAATACATCCCGTGGATTTATTGAGAATACAGTAAGTGTGGGAGTTTGATGCATATCCAACATATTGACCCAAATTTTGGTTAACTGGGCTTCATGATGAGAATGGAACACTTATAACCAAACCAGATTTCATTTATCTTCTCCCTCAAATCAAAGAATCAACCAAGCTTGGCTCTAGTAGTTTTCCACAGTGTCTCCACCTTCCTCACAAATAAGCCAAGCATCCAATGCTTCTCCAAAGTATCTAAAACATATTAAGGTACAATTTGGTCCCCAAACTTATTGGGTCCGAAGTAGTTAGTCCAACTACAATACATAGGGCAAACTCCACATTAAATATGTGCATATGGATATGAACTCGAAATTCAAGCACATCTTTAATCATTAGGGATATTATGGAGTTTACCCTATATAGAGGATCAAGTAGAGCAAGCAAGTCATGAAGAAGTATATAAGTAAATATTCATGCACAAGCCTAACAAGATCCAAAGAGATACAATTTGGACAAGAGAACATATACACAATGCACCAATATTATCATAAAGCATTCAAGTTGTCCAAACTATATCAAAGTGACGAATCCACACAAGACCGCACACAAAGAACAACATATGAACTAAGCAACAACCAATGAGCATAGGATATACACTACACACATGCTCAAAGGTTTATCTCACTTAAGTAGATAGTAGATAGAACAAGTAGTGAGATAGGGCAAGTTGAAGCACGAGCCGAGAAGAAGATGATCATAAAGTTCTACCACATGAATAATTACCAATTGTAAGAGAATAACAATGGTATTTGGAATTAACACTCAGTGGTAGATTCTGGTAGATTCCGAAGATGCACAAGATCAAAATCATAATCCAAAGGATAAGAAGAGAGTTTCATAGTGTTCTCGGCCGGGTGGGCATTTCTGCCCGTTGGACCCCGTGCGCACGGGCTAAGTCAGCCCCGTGCCCACGGGTTACTCAGAGACTGAAACCCCACCCGTGCACACGGGGGTCAACAAACCCCGTGCGCACAGGGTGTCTAGAGAGTTACGTGGCACCCCGTGCGCACGGGGGTCAAAGACCCCGTGCACACAGGGTGTCCAGAAGATTCTGTGAAACTCTAAGGACACCTTGGCGAAGCACACTAGGAAGGAAAAATAAACACCAACAAGAGATAATTAATGGATACTTTGAGAATTTGAATTTCAAATGAGCTTGACATACCACATAGTGACTAGATAATATTGAATATCAATACTAGGTGGTATTTCTCATATTCACATTTTGGGTTTGTGATGTGCACAAAACATAACACTCCCCCATAATGTGATGATCCACTAATATCTCACAAAATCCAAACAAGATTCAAATATGATACAATAAAAGCTCAAGACTACAAACACACCTATATGATGTGTAATGCAACCTACACATGCTAAATAACACAAATCAAGCACACTAGGAATCACAACATATACATACACATGCTAGATACAAAACCTAAACATGCAAGGGGCGAGTAACTTTCAATGTAAGCAATATAAGTACAAGTTACCGCAAAGAGGAACATTGGATAGATAATATGAAGATAATCCACATGACTTGGCTCGAACTAATAAATGGTGGATATCCTTTTCTTCATGAACTAGCCAAATCTCCAATGTCCTCCACACACCTATTGATCAATTTTGAGCTTGATGGTCCCCAACCAAGTTGGGTCCAAAGAAGTTAGTCACAATAGGCTTGGCAACCCAAATGGTCTTTTCCATTTCCAAACCACTTTGGGCACCAACAAACTTGCTAGACAAATTGCCAACAACATCCTTCCTAAGCGAATAATGATCATTGACTAGAGGAGGCTTAGGGATGTTATCGTTGGGACATGATGAGGATATATGTCCCTTCTCACGACAATTATAGCAGCATGTGTTTCCCCTTCTCTTCTTCTTTATTTTATCAACTTGGGGAGCATTATCTTAGTTCATCATTGGTAGTGGCCTTTCTTCAACTTGAGGTTGACCTTGAGATTGAACTTGAGGCCGCTTCTCTTGTTGCTTCACATTTGAAGCCTTCTTCTTCAATGGACAAGATCTCACATGGTGTCCAACATTCTTGCACTTGAAGCATGTAATGTTGGCCGGATTCTTGACTTGATCTTGTCCCTTCTTATTTTTCTTGGACTTCTTGTTGTTGGGGATGAAACCAAGTCCGTCCTTGTCATTGATACGTCCATTTTGCATCATGCTTTTATGTTGATATTTATTGCATTATGGGCTCTTATTACACATTATGGTACAATACTTATGCCTTTTCTCTCTTATTTTACAAGGTTTACACAAAGAGGGAGAATGCCGGCAGCTGGAATTCTCGACCGGAAAGGAGCAAATCTGAGAGACCTATTCTGCACAACTCCAAAAGTCCTGAAAATTTATGGAGAATTATTTTGGAATATATAAAAAATATTGGGCGAAGAAATACCAGAGGGGAACCCACCAGGTGGCCACAAGCCTGGGCGCGCCCTACCCCCTGGGCGCGCCCTAGGGCTTATGGGCCCCCTGGTAGGTCTCCGGTGTCCATCTTCTGCTATATGAAGGGTTTTTACCTGGAAAAATCAGAAGGAAGGTTTCGGGACGAAGCGCCGCCATCTCGAGGCGGAACCTGGGCAGAAGCAATCTAGGGCTCCGACGGAGCTATTCTGCCGGGGAAACTTCCCTCCGGGAGGGGGAAATCGAAGCCATCGTCATCACCAACGATCCTCTCATCGAGAGGGGGTCAATCTCCATCAACATCTTCATCAACACCATCTCCTCTCAAACCCTATTTCATCTCTTGTATTCAATCTTTGTCCCAAAACCTCAGATTAGTACCTATGGGTTGCTACTAGTGTTGATTACTCCTTGTAGTTGATGCTAGTTGGTTTATTCGGTGGAAGATCATATGTTTAGATCCTTAATGATATTCAATACCCCTCTGATTATGAACATGAATATGCTTTGTGAGTAGTTACGTTTGTTCCTGAGGACATGGGATAAGTCTTGTTATAAGTAATCATGTGAATTTGGTATTTGTTCGATATTTTGATGAGATGTATGTTGTCTTTCCTCTAGTAGTGTTATGTGAACATCGACTACATGACACTTCACCATGATTTGGGCCTAGGGGAAGGCACTAGGAAGTAATAAGTAGATGATGGGTTGCTAGAGTGACAGAAGCTTAAACCCTAGTTTATGTGTTGCTTCGTAAGGGGCTGATTTGGATCCACATGTTTCATGCCATGGTTAGATTTATCTTAATTCTTCTTTCATAGTTGCGGATGCTTGCGAGAGGGGTTAATCATAAGTGGGAGGCTTGTCCAAGTAAGGACAGCACCCAAGCACCGGTCCACCCACATATCAAATTATCAAAGTAACGAACGCGAATCATATGAGCATGATGAAAACTAACTTGACAGTAATTCCCATGTGTCCTCGGGAGCGCTTTGCTTTGTATAAGAGTTCGTCCAGGCTTATCCTTTGCTACAAAAATGGTTGGGCCACCTTGCTGCACCTTTGTTACACTTTTTACTTGTTACCCGTTATGAATTATCTTATCACAAAACTATCTGTTACCGATAATTTCAGTGCTTGCAGAAAATACCTTGCTGAAAACCGCTTGTCATTTCCTTCTGCTCCTCATTGGGTTCGGCACTCTTACTTATCAAAAGGACCACAATAGATCCCCTATACTTGTGGGTCATCAAGACTCTTTTCTGGCACCGTTGCCGGGGAGTGAAGCGCCTTTGGTAAGTGGAATTTGGTAAGGAAACATATATATTACGTGCTGAAATTTACTGTCACTTGTCACTATGGAACATCATCCTTTGAGGGGTTTGTTCGGGGTATCTTCACCCCAACTGGAAGAACAAAGATTTGCTCCTCAACCCATTACACCTACTGAAAATATTTATTATGAAATTCCTTCGGGTATGATAGAGAAACTGCTAGCTAATTCTTATGCAGGAGATGGAACATTACATCCTGATATGCATCTAATCTATGTGGATGAAGTTTGTGGATTATTTAAGCTTGCAGGTTTGCCCGATGATGAAGTCAAGAAGAAGGTCTTCCCTTTATCTTTGAAGGAGAAGGCATTGACATGGTATAGGCTATGCTATGATACTGGGGCTTGTAACTACAACCGATTGAAATTGGAATTTCATCAGAAGTTCTATCCTATGCATCTGTTTCATCGTGATCGGAATTATATATATAATTTTTGGCCTCATGAAGGAGAAAGTATCGCTCAAGCTTGGGGTAGGCTTAAGTCAATGTTATATTCATGCTCCAATCATGAGCTCTCAAGAGAAATTATTATTCAGAACTTATATGCTCAGCTTTCTCGTAATGATCAATCCATGATCGATACTTCTTGTACTGGTTCTTTTATGAAGAAGACTATTGAATCCAAATGGGATATATTGGAAAGAATTAAATGAAACTCTGAAGATTGGGAGCTCGACGAAGGTAAGGAGTCAGGTATAAACCTTAAGTTTGATTGTGTTAAATCTTTTATGGATACCGATGCTTTTCGTGAATTTAGTACTAAATATGGACTTGACTCTGAGATAGTAGCTTCTTTCTGTGAATCATTTGCTACTCATGTTGATCTCCCTAAGGAGAAGTGGTTTAAATATCATCCTCCCAATGAAGTAAAAAATAGTAGAACCTATTAAAGCTGAAGAGGAAACTATTACTTATAATGTTGATCCTGTTATTCCTACTGCTTATATTGAGAAACCACCTTTCCCTGTTAGGATAAAGGAACATGCAAAAACTTCAGCTGTGGTTCATAGGAGTTATACTAGAACACCTACACCCCCTGAACAAATTGAAGTTGAACCTAGTATTTCTATGGTTAAAGATCTCTTGGTCGATAATATTGATGGGCATGTTATTTACTTTTGTGATGAAGCTGCTAGAATTGCTAGAGCCGATAATAAAGATAAACATAGACCTATTGTTGGCATGCCTGTTGTTTCTGTTAAAATAGGAGATCATTTTTATCATGGCTTATGTGATTTGGGTGCTAGTGTGAGTGCAATTACCTTTACTTTATATCAAGAGATTATGAATGATATTGCACCTGCTGAAATAGAAGATAGTGATGTCACTATTAAGCTTGCCAATAGAGATACTATATCACCAATTGGGATTGTTAGAGATGTTGAAGTCTTGTGCGGAAAAATAAAATACCCTACTGATTACTTAGTTCTTGGTTCCCCACAAGATGATTTTTGTCCCATTATATTTGGTAGACCTTTCTTGAACACTGTTAATGCTAAAATAGATTGTGAAAAAGAAACTGTTAGTGTAAGTTTTGGGGATGTGTCTCACGAGTTTAATTTCTCCAAATTTCGTAGACAACCCCATGATAAAGAATTGCCTAATAAAGATGAAATTATTGGTCTTGCTTCTATTGCCGTGCCTCCTACTGATCCCTTAGAATAATATTTACTAGACCATGAAAATGATATGTTCATGAATGAAAGAAAGGAATTAGATGAGATTTTCTTTAAACAAATGCCTGTTTTGAAACACAATTTGCCTGTTGAAACTCTTGGAGATCCTCTACCACCCAAGAGTGATCCGGTGTTCGATCTTAAACAATTACCTGATACTCTGAAATATGCTTATCTTGATGAAAAGAAGATATATCCTACTATTATTAGTGCTAACCTTTCAGAGCATGAAGAAAAGAAATTATTGAAAACTTTGAAGAAGCACCGAACAACTATTGGATATACTCTGGATGATCTTAAGGGCATTAGTCCCACTCTATGTCAGCACAAAATTAATATGGAACCTGATGCTAAACCAGTCGTTGATCACCAATGACGGTTGAATCCAAAGATGAAATAAGTGGTAAGAAATGAAATATTAAAGCTTCTGGAAGCAGGTATAATTTATCCTATTGCTGATAGTAGATGGGTAAGTCCTGTTCATTGTGTCCCTAAGAAGGGAGGTATTACCATTGTTTCTAATGATAAAAATGAATTGATTCCGCAAAGAATTGTCACAGGTTATAGAATGGTTATTGATTTTAGAAAGTTAAACAAGGCTACTAGGAAAGATCATTATGCTCTACCTTTTATTGATCAAATGCTAGAAAGACTATCAAAACATACACACTTCTGCTTTCTAGATGGTTATTCTGGTTTTTTCCCAAATACATGTGTCACAAGAGGATCAAGAAAAAACTACTTTTACTTGCCCTTTCGGTACCTTTGCTTATAGACGTATGCCTTTTGGTTTATGTAATGCACCTACTACCTTTCAAAGATGTATGACTGCTATATTCTCTGACTTTTGTGAAAAGATTGCTGAGGTTTTCATGGAAGATTTCTCCGTTTACGAAACTTCTTTTGATGATTGTTCAAGCAACCTTGATCGAGTTTTGCAGAGATGTGAAGAAACTAATCTTGTCTTGAATTGGGAGAAGTGCCACTTTATGGTTAATGAAGGTATTGTCTTTGGGCATAAAATCTCTGAAAGAGGTATTGAAGTTGATAAAGCTAAAGTTGATGCTATTGAAAAAATGTTGTGTCCTAAAGATATCAAAGGTATAAGAAGTTTCCTTGGCCATGCTGGTTTCTATAGGAGGTTTATTAAAGACTTCTCTAAAATTTCTAGGCATCTTACTAATCTCTTGCAAAAGTATGTTCCATTTGTTTTTGATGATGATTGTGTAGAAGCATTTGAAATACTTAAGAAAGCCTTAATTTTTGCACCTATTGTTCAACCACCTGATTGGAACATACCCTTTGAAATTATGTGTGATGCTAGTGATTATGTTGTTGGTGCTGTTCTAGGAGAAAGAGTTGATAAGAAATTAAATGTTATCCATTATGCTAGTAAAACTCTAGACAGTGCTCAAAGAAATTATGCTACTACTGAAAAAGAATTTTTAGCGATTGTATTTGCTTGTGACAAGTTCAGATCTTATATTGTTGATTCTAAAGTAACTGTTCACACTGATCATGCTGCTATTAAGTATCTTATGAAAAAGAAAGATGCTAAACCTAGACTTATTAGATGGGTTCTCTTGCTACAAGAATTTGATTTACATATTATTGATAGAAAGGGAGCTGAGAACCCAGTAGCAGACAACTTGTCTAGGTTAGAAAATATTCTTAATGACCCACTACCTATTGATGATAGGTTTCCTTATGAACAATTAGCTGTCATAAATGCTTCTTGTAGTACTCCATGGTATGCTGACTATGCTAATTATATTGTTGCTAAATTTATACCACCTAGTTTCACATACCAACAAAATAAAAAGTTTTTCTATGATTTAAGACATTACTTCTAGGATGACCCACACCTTTATAAAGAAGGAGTAGATGGTGTTATTAGACATTGTGTACCTGAGCATGAACAGGAACAGATCCTACGCAAGTGTCACTCCGAGGCCTACGGAGGACACCATGCTGGTGATAGAACTGCACACAAGGTATTACAATCTGTTTTTTATTGGCCTACTCTTTTTAAGGATGCTCGTAAGTTTGTCTTGTCTTGTGATGAATGTCAAAGAATTGGTAATATTAGCAGATGTCAGGAAATGCCTATGAATTATTCACTTGTTATTGAACCATTTGATGTTTGGGGATTTGATTATATGGGACCTTTTCCTTCCTCTAATGGGTATACACATATTTTGGTTGCTGTTGATTATGTTACTAAGTGGGTAGAAGCTATTCCAACTAGTAGTGCTGATCGTAACACCTCCATTAAAATGCTTAAAGAAGTTATTTTCCCAAGGTTTGGAGTCCCTAGATATTTAATGACTGATGGTGGTTCACACTTTATTCATGGTGCTTTTCGTAATTTGCTTGCTAAGTATGATGTTAACCATAGAATTGCATCTCAATATCACCCTCAATCTAGTGGTCAAGTAGAATTAAGTAACCAAGAAATAAAGTTGATTTTGCAAAAGACTGTTAATAGGTCCAGAAAGAATTGGTCTAAGAAACTTGATGATGCACTATGGGCTTATAGAAATGCTTATAAAAACCCTATGGGTATGTCTCCATATAAAATGGTTTATGGAAAAGCATGTCACTTACCTCTTGAATTAGAACATAAAGCTTATTGGGAAATTAAAGAGCTCAACTATGATTTCAAACTTCCGGTGAGAAGAGGTTATTTGACATTAGCTCACTTGATGAATGGAGAACCCAAGCCTATGAGAATGCCAAATTGTTTAAAGAGAAAGTTAAAAGATGGCATGATAAAAGGATACAAAAACGTGATTTCAATGTAGGTGACCATGTCTTTCTATACAATTCTCGTTTAAGATTTTTTGTAGGAAAGCTTCTCTCTAAATGGGAAGGGCCTTACATTATCGAGGAAGTTTATCGTTCCGGTGCCATAAAGATCAACAACGCCGAAGGCAATAACCCGAAGGTGGTAAATAGGTAAAGAATCAAACATTATATCTCAAGTACTCCCATAAATGTTGAAACCAATATTATTAATACCATAACACCGGAGGAGTACATAAGGGATATCTACCAAAACGTTCTAGACTCCGAAAAGGAATAGGTATGTGGTACGGTAAGTAAACTAACTCCAAAACTTTTCCAAAAGAAATTTTACTCCATTTTGGAATATTTAAAAAATTAGGAAAATAAAAGTAGCCCGAAAAGTACCCCCCTGGGCGCGCCTCCCAGGCTTGTGGCCACCTCGTGTGCCCTCCGGACTCCGTTTTCTTGTAGTACACTCCTTTTCGTCGGTAAAAATTCATTATATAATCTCCCGAAGGTTTTGACCACCGTACCACGGCAATATCCTCTGTTCTTGTTTCTAGCTAACTCTGCAGCAGATTTAGAGCAAGATGTCTTCACAAGAGTCGGTCGGGGAGAGTCGTGTCTTTCACCTAATACCGGACCCAAGAGCATACAGCGAAGCTGACCACTTTGGGTAGTCAACGGAGGAAGAGATGGAGGCTGACCTGAAAAGAGTGGATGCCATGGAGGAGGATCAAGAAGTCACCTCTCGCCCTCAACCTGGAGCCATGCTTGAGGAACTTCAGAGCTCAGCAATACCGGATTCGGTCATACCTCCCAATGCTAAATTTCTCTCTTACAATAACATGAAAAAGAGTGTTGCTTTTTCCCTCGCAGCCAGGATGCACCCATGGGTGATCGTAGCTCTAACCGTCACAGGCAAACTCTGTAAGGAAATAATGGATCTCAAACAGCAAGTCAACAGGCTCGAGGAAGAAAATCGTATCCTAAAGGGCATTATTGCCAAGAATATTGCACCACCACCTCCGAAGAAAGAGACTTAAGTACATGTGTATGGGCACTCCCCTTGGCAACTGCCAAGCTTGGGGGAGGTGCCCCGGTATCGTATCACCATCACATCTTTACCTTTATCTTTTTTCTTAGTTCGATCCTTTTGGTTATATCTTGGTTTAGTGGAATAAAGTTTTAGTATGATCTAGCTTTGAGTTTTGCTTTGTGTTCCCTCTATGTAATCGAGTCCGAGAGTTATATAATAAAGATTAGTTTTGAGTTGAGGGCTTTGCTTTCTTGCTATGATATTGAGTAAAAGAAATAAAGAATAAAAGAAATAAAGAGATTATATAATGATCTTATGGGAGTGATGACTTCACATATAAGGAGTATGTCGCATGAAATTTGTTGGGAGTTGACAAACATAGTTTTGGTCATTGTTGCAATTATAGGAAGTAATAAAGAAAGAGAGGTCTCACATATAAATACACTATCTTGGACATCTTTTGTGATTGTGATCACTCATTAAAATATTATATGCTAAAAGGTTGATGTTGGACAAGGAAGACAACATAATGGGTTATGTTTCTTTATATCCGAATAGAAGTTATATTGTCATGGATCCTCCAACATGTTGAGCTTACTTCTCCTCCTATGCTAGCCAAATCTTTTGCACCAGGTAGAGATACTACTTGTGCATCCAAAATCCCTTAACCCAGTTTTGCCATGAGAGTCCACCATGCCTACCTATGGATTGAGTAAGATCCTTCAAGTAAGTTGTCATCGGTGCAAGCAATAAAAATTTCTCTCTAGATATGTATGATCTTTTAGTGTAAAAAAATAAGCTTTATATGAACTTGTGATATGGAAGAAATAAAAGCGACGGACTGCATAATAAAGTTCTTTATCACAAGCGGCAATATAAAGTGACATTCTTTTGCATTAAGATTTTGTGCATCCAACCATAAAAGCACATGACAACCTCTGCTTCCCTCTGCGAAGGGCCTATCTTTTATTTACCTCCTACCCTTATACAAGAGTAATGGTGATCATCACCTCTTCTTTTTATACTTTTTCTTTTTGGCAAGCACTATATGTTGGGAAGATCCAGATATATATATCCACTCGGTTGTAGAACTATTATTGTTGACGTTACCCTTGAGGTAAAAGGTTGGGAGGCGAAGTTATAAGCCCCTATCTTTCTCTGTGTCCGATTGAAACTTTGATCTCATAAGTATTGCGTGAGTGTTAGCAATTATTAAAGACTAAATGATAGTTGAGTATGTGAAACTTGATATATGAAAGCTCTTACATTGACTCTTTCTGGTGTTATGATAAATTGCAATTGTTTCAATGACCAAGATCATAGTTTGTTGGTTTTCAATAAAGTTTTTGATTCATACTTTACCTTGTGAACGAATTGTTACTTTAGCATAAGAAATTATATGACAATATATGTTGTTGTTCTAAAGATGATCATGATGCGTTCATGTCTGTATTTTATTTTATCGACACCTCTATCTCTAAACATGTGGACATGATTATCGATTTCGGCTTCCGCTTGAGGACAAGCGAGGTCTAAGCTTGGGGGAGTTGATACGACCATTTTGCATCATGCTTTTATGTTGATATTTATTGCATTATGGGCTCTTATTATACATAATGGTATAATACTTATGCCTTTTCTCTCTCATTTTACAAGGTTTACACAAAGAGGGAGAATGCCGGTAGCTGGAATTCTGGACCGGAAAGGAGCAAATCTGAGAGACCTATTCTGCACAACTCCAAAAGTCCTGAAAATTTACGGAGAATAATTTTGGAATATATAAAAAATATTGGGTGAAGAAATACCAAAGGAGGACCCACCAGGTGGCCACAAGCCCTACCCCCTGGGCGCGCCCCTAGGGCTTATGGGCCCCCTGACAGGTCTCCGGTGTCCATCTTCTGCTATATGAAGGGTTTTTACTTGGAAAAAAATCAGAAGGAAGCTTTCGGGACGAAGCGCCGCCATCTCGAGGCGGAACCTGGGCAGAAGCAATCTAGGGCTCCGGCAGAGCTATTCTGCAGGGGAAATTTCCCTCCGGGAGGGGGAAATTGAAGCCATCGTCATCACCAACGATCCTCTCATCGAGAGGGGGTCAATCTCCATCAACATCTTCACCAGCACCATCTCCTCTCAAACCCTAGTTCATCTCTTGTATTCAATCTTTGTCCCAAAACCTTAGATTGGTACCTGTGGGTTGCTAGTAGTGTTGATTACTCCTTGTAGTTGATGCTAGTTGGTTTATTTGGTGGAAGATCATATGTTCAGATCCTTAATGATATTCAATACCCCTATGATTATGAACATGAATATGCTTTGTGAGTAGTTACGTTTGTTCCTGAGGACATGGGAGAAGTCTTGTTATAAGTAATCATGTGAATTTGGTGTTCGTTCGATATTTTGACGAGATGTATGTTGTCTTTCCTCTAGTGGTGTTATGTGAACGTCAACTACATGACACTTCACCATGATTTGGGCCTAGGGGAAGTCATTAGGAAGTAATAAGTAGATGATGGGTTGCTAGAGTGACAGAAGCTTAAACCCTAGTTTATGCATTGCTTCGTAAGGGGCTAATTTGGATCCACATGTTTCATGCTATGGTTAGATTTATCTTAATTCTTCTTTCGTAGTTGCGGATGCTTGCGAGAGGGGTTAATCATAAGTGGGAGGCTTGTCCAAGTAAGGATAGCACCCAAGCACTGGTCCACCCACATATCAAATTATCAAAGTAACGAACGCGAATCATATGGGCATGATGAAAACTAACTTGACAGTAATTCCCATGTGTCCTCGTGAGCGCTTTGATTTATATAAGAGTTCGTCCAGGCTTATCCTTTGCTACAAAAAGGATTGGGCCACCTTGTTGCACCTTTGTTACACTTGTTACTTGTTACCCGTTACGAATTATCTTATCAGAAAACTATCTGTTACCGATAATTTCAGTGCTTGCAGAAAATACCTTGTTGAAAACCGCTTGTCATTTCCTCCTGCTCCTCGTTGGGTTCGACACTCTTACTTATCGAAAGGACTATGATAGATCCCCTATACTTGTGGGCCATCAGTCATGATGGGATTTTTGAACACTCAAGATAGCGTTGAGAGAGGTATTTCCTTCATGACACATTTCCAAGTCTTTCTCCAAATTAGTGACTTGGGACTTCAGCTCTTTGTTTTCCTCTACAAGGTTAGTATCAACAAAAGTACTAGAGGAAGCTTCATTGTTAGAGCAACAAGACAAGGAGAGCAATTCATCACAAGATTTTGCAACAATATGTCTAGATGAATCACAAGGACTTGCACAAGATAATAATACATTTTGAGTAGAAATAGTGCCAATGTCCACATGAGGCTCACAAGATGTTACCTTAGACACAGTAGCCTCATGTGCTAACTTTAGCCTTTCATGGGAGATTAGAAGGTCATCATGCAAGCCCGAGAGCTTTTCATGACTTTCCTCTAATTTTCCATAATTGCTAGCTAGCAAAGCAAGTTGAGCCCTTAGCTCAACATTGTCCTTCAAGATAGATGCTTCACAAGAAGTAGAGTTAGTAGCACAAACATCATTAACAATATGAGAGCTAGAAGAAACTAGAGACTTCACATGAGTAGCTTGAAGTTCCTCATAAGACTTAGAGAGTTTCATGAGCTCTCCCTTGACATTCTTGTAGCCAAGGTGAAGGTGCTCAAAATCCTCTTTAAGTTGATCATGAGCAACTTCAATCTCTTCTTTAGAAGATTCTAAGTCTCTAAGAGTTTCTAGAGCATCAAGAAGGTTACAATCAAGTTTTTCATTTTGGTTCTTTGTGAAGTAAACCATTACACTTTCCAAAATAAGTAATAAGATCTTTAAACATCTCATAAGTGTTCTTATTTACCCCACGAAGAGAATTACCAATTTCATATATTTCTTGACTCATATCCCTATCACATTCATCATCACTCTCATCAATATCATTATAAAAAGTAGATGATACCTCGGTGTTACCTATTGTCATGAGGCACATATAAACATTGGAGGTTGATGATGATTCTTTTGGAGAGGAAGATTCTTCATAAACAAGAGTAGGAGATTCCTGACCATCCTCTTGATGCTCATAGCATTTCCTCTCCAACGTGGTGATTTCCTTCTTTGCTCTTCTAGCCATTTCTCCATTAGCGTTGTGTGCACTACTTTCTCTTGTTTCCTCTACATGGTTAGTCAAAGAACAACTAGAGGAAATAGAAGCATAGGGATCGTGGCAACCAGGAGTATCAAGCATATCATGAAGGAATCTCTAAATAATATGCATGGACTATCAACACAAGAATGTATGTCGTTTTTCCTAGATGTGTTCAAGTCCAAAGAAACTACAACATTAGCATTTATGCATGAAAGATCATCAATGTTGAGCACATCATCATCATTAAAAATGATATTTCCACTCACCATGTCATTACCTTGGGACATGCCACATGATGGTGAGGTGGAAGAAGTTGAAATGTCCAAGTACACGGGGGAAGAAGCAATATGGAGTTCTTCGTGATTTCAAAATATGGAGAACTTCTCAATTGACTCCTCCGAAAGATGATGAATATCAACAAGATTGGACCCACCATATATTTCTTCAAGTTTGGTCCACATATCATGAGCCGTCACACAAGTCATGATAGACTCAAATACTTCGAGGGATATACACCGAATTATGGCATTCCTAGCACCATATACCCACAAAGCATATCATCATTTTCCTCACTAGGTTGAAAAAGGTCATCCTTCAATGGAGAAGCCCCTACAAGAACAATTCGAACAAAATTTGGACCCATGGTCCGAAAATGACAAAGCATGCGAATTTTCTAATAGTGATAGTTTGTGCCACTAAAACAAAAAGTGTCATCGTGCACTATACCACTAGTCGACATCTTTACTCTCTAGGCAGTGAAGCCTACCAAGGAGAGACCAAAGCTCTGATACCAATTGAAAGGATCTAGATGATGACTAGAGGGCGGGTGAATAGGCGTTTTAAAACTTTTATGGGTTTGGCTTTATCCTAATGCGGAATTAAACTAACTGATACTTTTCAAGCACAAATCCTAAATATGCTAGGCTCAACTAAGTGCACCAAAAACCTATGCTAAACAATATAGGCACTTAAGGATACCAGCAAGCACAAACTATATCATAAGATATGGAAATGTAGGAACAACTAAGCAATTCAACTAGCACAAGATATATCAATAAGAGCAAGTATGAATTGCGGAAACTAAAGGGTGTGGGTATGAAATAACCACAAGCGAGTCGGGGACGCGGATTTATCCCGAAGTTCACACTCGTGAGAGTGCTAATATCCGTTAGAGCGGTGCCGAAGCCAAAGCTCCGGGGCGTCACCAAGTGACTCGCCGTATTCTCCCTTTCGAGTCACCCCGACGAATGAGCCTCGATTCACTCGGGGTTGGTCTTGAAGGCGACCACCACACCTTTACAATCTTCTCCGGAGCACACCACAAACATGGAAGCTTCCGGAGGAACTTAACCACCTAGGCCACTTCACACCTTCCCCGGAGCACACCACAAAAGGAAGCTTCCGGAGGAACCTTGGCCACCTAGGACTCTTCACAAACTTCTCAATATACCACCAAACCGTCTAGGAGTCGGAAGCCTCCAAGAGTAATAAACTCACGGGCTCTCACTTGAACAAATCGATGTGTGGAGCTCAAACCAATGCAACTAATGCACTGCAAGGTCAAGCAACAAATGCTCAACTCACTCTCTCAATCTCACAAGATGCACTCTCGAAAGTAGGAGATTGAAGAGAGGGGATGCAATGGATAGAATCAACAAATGACTCCAAGATCCATCCACAAATCCACCTTCACATAGAGGGGAGATAGTGGTTTGGGATAGGTGGTATGATGCTCAAAATGATGTTTATAAAGTGTATAAAAAAACCCCAAACCGGTGGGGAGGAAGGGCTCTTTTATAGCCAACTTCCAAAACTAGCCGTTGGGGCTCCAACAGACACTTCCTGGGTACCCCGGGCCCACGAGGGTTGAGACCCCGTGCACACGGGGTCCCGTGCACATGGCCCCCGTGCCCACGGGGTACCCAGGACAGCCTGCAGAAGCCCACTAAAACATGCACAACTTTGGCATACGAACTCCGAATTCGATGATCTTAGGCTCATTTTAAAGCTATGGAAAAGCCCAAGGTCCTCACATAGAGAACCACCCAATATAAAAAAGAAATAATGATGCAAATTATGCAAAGGTTTGAGCTCTCTTTATGCGACGTGATCAAGCTACTCGCCCGAAAGTCCCTCTTGATAGTACGGCTATCAAACTGATAATCTGGTCTCCCACCAAGCACCATGAGACCGGAAAAACTAGGAAAACCTAGCTAAGTTATACCTTTGACTTGTACATTCCACTTGAGCTTGATGATGACTTTGATGCTTGCCTCAAGTTGGAATCCTTTTCTTGTCCACACTCACTTGGTGAAGATACTCGAAATGCTTCATCCTATTGCAATGAGGGAAGCCTTAACTTAAGCTCATCTTCACATGCACATTATCATGATGTGGACCTCAAGCTTCAAAGCATATAACCTCCGGCTTCTCATCTTGCACTTGGACTCCTCGAACCCGATGACCATCACCACTTGATGTCATCCACATATAGGCTACTTGAAATCTTCCCTTTTTATGCAAGCCCATGAGAAACACCTAACCCACATAGACATAGAAAGCACAGAGCATTGGTTAGTGCAGAAAACACAATTCACAAGTACTTACCATACCACTAGATCACTTGATCCCCCGCGGTACATTGTTTGCGCTTGTGAGTCACTGGTACAGCGAGGTGCTATACAAACGGTTTTTAACCCCTTTCCGTGACGGCATTTGGAACCGTTGCCAAGTGAGAGACTGCGATAGGGGGGTCCTTCCCACATGATCCAGAAACCGTCGGGGATATGGAGCCATGATCTAGAGGCCTTGCAAAATGTAATCGTGTGAGATGCAGCACACACTAAATTCTTTCGCACGTGTGGGATCGGTGATTAAACGTTTCTAATGACGCAGTGAAACCAAACGTGTGTCATAATGAACCGTTTGGGAAACAGTATGTAAGGCACACGGGCCAACATATGAGCTGTGTGGATATGTGCCCCATCACACCCGAGTTTTCTGCGGAACCCGTCTGCCATGCAAGACTCCATCGCACACGTTTCCCAACAATTACCGTGTGCGATAGTGTTCTATCACAAACAGTTCAGGAGCCCCTTCGCACACATACAAGTGCTACAGACCATTTGTGATTTGTTGTGTATCACCGACGGTTGTGGCAAGAGTGACGTGTGCTTTTCGTTTGGGATGCCACACGTTTCCTGAAAAATTTACGACTGGGATTGTATTTTACATTGGGCATGATTTACTCCGAGCTCTCGTGTGCGATAACGTGATATCACAGATGGTCCCGGAGCCCCTACGCACACGTAGTAGTGCTACAAATCGTTTGCGATCTGCTGTGTATTATCGATGGTTCCGCTACGATTGACATATGCTTTCTGATGTGGATCGCACACACTCATTTAGTTGAACCCAAGGTAGTCAGAATCCCGACTCGACTCCTAGAATCCTACGATTTCACGACCCTACGGAAGCATGTCGATCCAAGTCCTACTATGAATCTGGATCTGGTAGAATCCATGTTGAGTCATGATCCAAATCATAGAATCCTATACAAAACTGTAGAATCCCAATTATGCTATGGACTATGTCCGATTCTAGTAATTTGTCTAAGCTTTTGTTTAGTGCAAAAGAATAGTATACCATCATCCAAACCCCTTTTCACATGCCTCATGGCCCTTTATTCCCCTCGCAAACACAAACACTCAACCACCGACACCTTTGATCTAGCTCTCAGAAACCCTAGGTCAAAACTGAGGATCAGGCTTGTCGACGAATGGAATTGGCATGAGAAGGAGGACGTGTGGCGCCCCCGGCCCGATCGTGCACTAATAATACACGCAAATGCACATGATCAAGCCTAAGGACTCACGGGAAGATATCACAACACAAATCTAAAACATAAATAAAGTCATACAAGCTTTATATTACAAGCCAGGGGCCTCGAGGGCTCGAATACAAAAGCTCGCATACAAGCGTCAGCGGAAGCATTAGATATCTGAGTACAGATATTAAAAGAGAAACAGAAAGGCCTTTAGAAAGGTGGGGCAAAATAAAACACTACGATCGAAAGGCGCAGGCCTCCTGCCTGGGACCCTCCGAACCTACTCCTGGTCGTCATCCAACTCGTAGTAGTATCCATCCTCTGGGTAGTAGTAGTAGTAGTCGATCGACGGGGCATCTGTCTCAGGGGGCTCCGTCCTCTGGTCGCGACAAACTGATATGGGGAGAAAAGGAAAACAAAGCAACCGTGAGTACTCAGAAGTACTCAGCAAGCAAAGGATCTACACTACATATGCAACATTTTCAAGGGGAGGCTGTATATGTGGACTGGGCTGCAGAAATGCCAGAATAGAGAGGAGGCCTAGTCCTATCGAAGACTAGCATCTTCATCGGTCTTGCAGCAATAGAAGAGAGCAGAACAGATCAATATAAAGTAGCAGTATCATTAAGTCTCATCCTCACCCAGAGATCCTTTCTCGACTCCCTGCGAGAAAGCAATCCCAGAGCCATACAGTCATCAACCTCGTCCGGAGATCCCTTCTCGACTCCCTGCGAGAAGCAATCCCAGAGCCATAGTATCCAAGTATCCAGTTCTAAAATTGTATCAATCAGGATACAACTCCGAGTGTCCATTACCGTAGGATAGGCTATCGATAGAAGTTTTCTTCCCTGCAGGGGTGCACCAACTTACCCAACACGCTCGATTAACTCCGGCCGGACACACTTTCCTGGGTCATGCCCGGCCTCGGCCAAACGACACACCGCAGCCCTACCTAAAGCTCAGCAGAGAGGTCCCCGCCAGTCTACATCCTAAGCACTCAGGGGTCTTGGGCCATCGCCCTGTGCACTCCGGGTCGTTGCGAGCAGGGTGAAGCCAGGCACCCGGAGGGCGCCGGTCCGTCCCGGCTGCAAGGCTGAACTGGACATCTGACAGAGCTTTCGGCTGATGCATACGATGCAGAACGCCCATACTATGCCCACGTGATGGTTAGTGCTATCAGGCCAGAGACCTGCTCGGATCAAATACCCAAATCGTTAATGGACTAGGGCTTGCGGTAACGAGCAGAGACTCATGAAAGATGTGACCCCGTCGCCCCATCTCGAGGACTTGCTGCAAGGGTTAAGAATGCCCGGCTGCGCCTCGTATTCATCACTCGGGCACCATACAGGCACCCGTCTTCACAACGCTCGCCTCTCAGGCGCACGCGGGTACCCCTTAGGGTCGACCCATCTATCCAAGTAACAGTGTAAAGTCCAAGTATCCGTGTGTCCATAACATCAGGGAAATCCGAGGTATCACCCTCATTGGATTCCTACTCGATGTCTCCGTCAAGGTGAACTCGGAGGAATCACCCTCACTTGGTTCACACTTGAGGTGTTGTACGACGGCGTCATTATCGGAAGCGGTGAAGGAGGAATCACCCTCGATGACCACGACCGAATAGCTACTCTACAGAGTTAACATCAGAAGTGCTACAAGAGGTTTCACCCTCGGCACTCGATAGTAACGCTGCAGTGTCGTTACAACTAAAGGGGGTGATGTGCGGTGTCGGGGCCTGGTCTTCAATCCCGTTGATCGGGTCTTCGGATAATCCAGCGGGGCAGTCGGGATAAGTGGGGTCACTGATAGGTCTCTACCCAGCCTATACTAAACAGTTTAGGGTATGCAGGTAATTATCAACAGCAGGTTACAATAAACAGGCTATGCATCAGAATAGGTAAAGCAGCAGCAGCAGCAATTCTAATGCAAGCATGAGAGATAGAATGGGCGATATCGGGATGATCAAAGGGGGGGCTTGCCTGGTTGCTCGGCGGCAAGGGCAAGGTTGTCAATGGTGTCTTCGGTCTCCGGAGCTGCGCCGGTCTCGGGGACGACGTCGGGGTCTAACGAGAGAGAAGAGGGGGAGGAAACAGTATAAATACACAGCGAACAAGTGCAGCAGAAAGCATAACATGGCAATACGTGGTGTCAGAGGTGATCTAACGCAGTGCCGGGTGATACTGGCGAAGGGGGGGATTCATCCGGGAAAGTATTCCCGGCTCCGAACATTTGTGAGACAGATGACCGGAGAGGGACGGTTGCATGTTCGGATAGTTAGGGACGCGTGACAGACGAACGGACCGCGCATTCGGATTCGTCTCGTCGTTCTGAGCAACTTTCATGTACAAAGTTTTTTGATCTGAGCTACGGATTATTTTATATGATTTTCTAAAGCTTTTATTAATTTTCTGGAATTTAATTATTTATTTAAATCAAACATTATCCGAAACAGTGTTTGCTGACGTCAGCATGACGTCAGGACCAGTGGGTCCCACCTGTCATAGGCTGTTTAGTTAATTAGGGATTAACTAATTAATTAATTATTAATTAAACTAACTAATGAAATTAGATTAATCTAAACAGGGTTAATTAACCTAATTAATTAACTAATTTTAATTATTAGTCTTAATTATTTTTATTTTTATTTTCTAAAACGTTTTTAGGGCGGGGCCCGTTTGTCATTGGGCCAGGGGGTTTGGCCCACCAGCCAGTGGCTCAGGGGCGCGGGGCCCCACCTGGCAGCGGCCCAGGGGCCACAGGCGGGCGTCGGGCGCGGTGTGGCGCGCGGGTGCGGGCGTGGCGACGGGCGATGGGCGCGGCGCGGGTGCGCGTGGGTGCGGTGCGGCGCGCGTGCGCGGGCGGGGGCGTGGCGCGGGCGAGCGTGGAGCGGCGCCGGACGGTGGTTGCAGCGGCAGGGGCGGTTCGGGCAACAGCGGCGAGCGAGGCGACGCGGCGTGAGAGGGGAGAGGCCGGGGCCGGGCCTCACCGTACGGTGTAGGGCACGGGCAGTGGGCGCGGGGAGGGCGACGGGGACGACGGCGTGGTCCGGCGAGGGGGGACGCGGCGACGGGGCGACGACGGTGGTTGGCGACGGCGTCGGGGGCGAGGCGGCGTGGCAACAGGGCGGCGGCGCGGGGCGACGTCGAGGGCGCGGGGCCGAGCGAGCGCGTGGGCTCGGGGCGCGGCGAGCATGGGGCTCGGCCCGATCCAGAATGGATCGGGTGGGGGGGAGCGAGGGGGGTGTCGGTGGGTGGGGGGGGGATTAGGGTTTGCTGGCCTCCAGGGGGAGGCCATATAGGGAGGGAGTGGGCCGGCCGGCTGGGCCTTGGCCTAGTTGGGCCGGGGGGGTCTTTTTCTCTTTTTCTTTTTCGGTTTTGTTTCCTTTTATCTTTTTTTTCTTTTTATTTAATCACATCTCCTGTTTAGTAAATAGTTAGGCCACATATTGAATTTTGTAAAACATAGGAATTGCTCCAACAAATACTAGGCATTACCTACCACTACCAAAATTGGTTTGGAGTCAACTCGAGTTCACACATTTTTTTATAATAATTAATATGCATTAATCCTTGTTGTTTTGATAATGTTAGAGCCACCTAGTTAAATTATTAATTGTTGGTTTCAATTTTAGAATAGTCTGTGCAATATTTGCTATTTATCAAAATTTTAGTTTCTATGTTGGACAACTTTTATTTTCCACTTTCATTTTAATTTGAATTTTGAGTTAGGAGTTGAAAAGCATTATGATGCAAATGATGATCATGCACTGTTAATCATGCTGACTTGGCATTATCAAAATGGAATTACTGTGGCTAACCACTGGGGGTGTTACAAATCTCCTCCACTAATAAGAATTCTCGTCCCGAGAATTAAGAGGTAGAAGGAAAAAGTTCGGGGTATTCCGCACGAAGATTATCCTCGCGTTCCCAAGTGGCTTCATCTTCAGTATGATTTGACCACTGCACTTTGAGGAACTTGGTAACCTTCTGACGGGTCCGACGTTCAGCTTCATCGAGAATGCAGATCGGATGTTCCTTATATGAAAGATCATCATGCAATTTGAGCATTTCATGATCCACAGCTCGGTGCGGAGATTCCTTGAAGCATTTACGAAGTTGCGACACATGGAAGACATCGTGGATATGAGAGAATTGCGACGGCAACTCCAATTTATACGCCACCTGACCACGTCTAGCAATAATGCGGAAAGGACCAATGTAGCGTGGAGCTAGCTTGCCCTTGATTCCGAAACGGTGAGTGCCCTTCATAGGAGTGACACGCAGATAAGCTTGATCACCAGGTTGATAAGTCAAACCCCATCGTTTGCGATCATAGTTGCTCTTCTGGCGGCCCTGAGCCGCCTTGAGATTTTCCTGAACAATACGAACTTGTTCTTCGGCGTGTTGAATAATATCCGGACCCACGAGCGGTCGTTCCCCAGTTTCTGACCAATTCAGAGGGGTTCGACACTTACGTCCATAGAGTACTTCGAAGGGGGCCATTTTCAAACTGGCTTGATAGCTGTTGTTATATGAGAATTCCGCATAAGGAAGAGATTCTTCCCACTTCTTGCCAAAAGAAATAACACAAGCTCGAAGCATGTCTTCAAGCACTTGATTAACTCGCTCGACTTGGCCTTGGGATTGGGGGTGATAAGCTGAACTCCAGGTAATATGAGTTCCCATAGCTGTTTGGAAACTTTCCCAGAATTTGGAAGTGAAAAGACCGCCACGGTCCGAACTGATCTCCTTCGGAATACCGTGGAGTGATACAATTCTGGAGATATACAACTCTGCTAACTGACTAGCAGTGATAGTCTCTTTGATGGGCAGAAAGTGTGCAACTTTAGAGAGTTGGTCGACGACGACAAGGATAGCATCGTGACCCTTCTGTGACCTGGGAAGTCCTGTAACGAAATCCATCTGAACCTTATCCCATTTCCATAGAGGAATAGGAAGTGGTTGCAGAATTCCAGCTGGTTTCTGATGTTCTGCTTTAACGCGACGACACACATCACATTCAGCTACATAACGAGCAATGTCCTGCTTCATTCTTGACCACCAGTACCTTTGACGGAGATCACGATACATCTTGGTGCTACCCGGATGAATAGACAGCGGGGTATCATGTGCCTCCTTCATGACCTTGTCAGTCATGAGTGCGAAGCGAGGTACCACAATGCGGTTTCTGAAATACAAGGTTCCATCTTCAGACAGCGAGAAATCCCTGAACTTTACAAGGTGAAGGTCTTTCTTCATCAGATCAATTTCAGCATCTTTAGCTTGCGCATTCTTAACAGCTTTCTCAAGATCTGGTTGTATCACAAGGTTATTAAGAGAACCCTGTGGAACAATACGCAGATTTAGCTTGCGCAGTTCTTCAAAAAGACGAGGTTGAGTTCGCCTAACCATGAGGTTGTCGCAATAGGACTTGCAGCTTAAGGCATCAGCCATCACGTTAGCCTTGCCAGGGGTATAGGATATACCCAAATCATAGTCCGCAATGGCCTCCATCCATCTTTGCTGACGGAGGTTTAGAGATGGCTGAGTGAACAAGTACTTCAGACTTTTATGATCCGTGTAGATCTCGCAATGATTACCGAGAAGGTAATGTCGCCACAACTGCAATGCATAGATGACAGCAGCTAGTTCTAAATCATGTACCGGATAATTCTCTTCATGTGGGCGCAACTGACAAGAGCCATAAGCAATCACTTTACGCTCTTGCATTAGGACACAGCCTAATCCTTCACGGGATGCGTCACAATAAATCACAAAGTCTTTGCGGGTATCTGGAGGAGATAGTACTGGGGCAGATGTCAGCTTGTCTTTGAGTGTTTGGAAACTTTCCTGACATTTTTCTGTCCATTCAAACTTAACGCCCTTGTGAAGCAGATTAGTCAGGGGCTTAGCAATCTTGGAAAAGTTCTCGACAAAATGACGGCAATAACTTGCAAGGCCGAGAAAACTTCTCACTTGCTTGACGTTCTTCGGAGGAGTCCAGTCCAGAATAGCCTGAACTCGTTCTGGGTTAACGGCAATGCCATCTTTGCAAATCACATGACCAAGGTAAGTTACTTCAGAAAGCCAGAATTCACATTTGGAATACTTGGCATACAACTGGTGTTCTCGGAGCCTTTCCAGTACAAGACGGAGGTGTTCAGCATGTTCTTCTTTATTCTTCGAATATACCAGAATATCATCCAGATATACCACGACGAACTTGTCGAGGTAATCCATGAATATATAATTCATCAGACGGGAGAATGTGGCTGGAGCATTAGTTAAGCCAAATGACATTACAGTGTACTCGTAGGAGCCATAACGAGTAACAAATGCAGTCTTGGGAATATCCTCTTCACGAACACGGATCTGATGGTATCCCAATCTCAAATCAAGTTTAGAGAACACTGAGGAACCAGCAAGTTGATCATACAAATCATTGATCCGAGGAAGCGGATATTTATTCTGAATGGTGGCTTGGTTAATGGGCCGATAATCCTGAACCAATCGGTTAGTTCCATCCTTCTTCTTAACGAAGAGTGAAGGTGCTCCCCAAGCAGAGGAACTGGGGTGGATGAAACCTTTCTTAAGTGACGTGTCGATTTCTTCCTTAAGCTCAAGAAGGTGGTGCGGAGGCATTTTATAAGGACGCTTCGCAATAGGAGTTGTGCCAGGTTTCAAGTCGATGACAAACTCGACAGCTCTAGCAGGGGGTATCCCTGGAAGTTCTTCTGGAAATACATCTTGAAAATCACGAACAACTGGAACGTTCTTGATGCCTTCAAGGGGTGAAGCATTCAATGCATTCAGAACATATATCTGGCTCTCAGCATCTTGAGCTATTCGGGCTGAGTATCTGACTGTCTGGCCCGAAGAATGGGTAAGTTGGACTTTCTTAGCGGCACGGTCAATCAAAGCATTATGGGCGGTCAACCAGTCCATACCGAGAATGATGTCTATGTCGGAAGGTCCAAGAGCAATAAGGGAAGCAGAGAACATCAACCCTTCAATTCTGATCTGATTGTTGTGACTTACCATTTTGGTTTGCCACCTGGAACGGGGAGTGATGATTTCTAAAGGAGTGGGTAATGAGCTCATAGCTAACCCATGCAATTGTGCAAATTGCTGGGACACAAAGGAATGTGATGCCCCGGAATCAAAGAGAACAGAGGCTGCAACTGAATTAACTGGCAGAGTTCCCATCACGATTTTAGGTGACTCACGAGCTTCTCCCATATTGACATGAGTGACCTGGCCACGACCCATAGCAAGCGGCCTGGCCTTACGACTTCTGGAATGATGGGTTCGATGGCCCTTCGTACGACCATCAGGAGGACGTGGTGCAGCCTGAGGTGTAGCCATGGCATTGGACTGTCCACCCTGAATTGTTAGCTGTCTCGGCGGCGAAGGCAAACGAGGTGCAACATATGACGGCCTTGGTGTTGGAGCAGGTCGGTGGTGTACATTTTGCGGGATCCACACTCGACGCTTCTGAACAGGCTGACCCGAGGATGAGCCAGCTCCATGAGTGCGCTTGAGCGACTCCTGGCATTCAGTCAGAGCTGTTTCAATTTGGAAAGATTTGCTGACAAGCGTTGCATAGTCTGTGCAATCATGGACTGCAAGTGCGAGTTTTATGTCAGTACGGAGTCCTTCACGGAATTTATCCTGCTTGCGGGCGTCAGTGCAGACGTCAGCTTCAGCATAGCGGGATAGTTCGAGAAATTTCCTCTGATATTCATCCACAGTCATTTTGCCCTGTGAGAGTTTGCGGAACTCCTGCTTCTTCTGGTCGATCAGACCTTGAGGAATGTACCGTGCACGAAAAGCTGACTGAAATTCCTGCCAAGTGGTTACAGTCTCTGCAGGCAACATAGCCTTGTGGCTTTCCCACCATTGAGCAGCTGATCCCCTCAGGTGATACGTCGCATAGGTGACGTAACTGTCAGGGATAACATTGGCCGACTTCATCTGGAAGGTAATGTCACGGAGCCAATCATCAGCATCCATTAGATCAGTCGAGCTGCGAAAAGTGGACAGATTGAGGCGCACGAATTCTGACAGTGTTGTTGGTGTAGGCTGCTGATGAGCATTCTGGTTTGGGAACTGAGCCAATATCCTGGTCATAACCTGACGGTTCAGTTCGAATTGCTGCATCATTGCAGCAATATAAGGTGGAGGTGGACGATCGTCAGCCATCCTGCCAAATCAACAGGGGCAGTTTAGCAAGAAGAACTGCAGGTGTATGGAATGATTCATGAAGTAACACGCACAACAGAAGGAAGTGCAATAGATAATTCAGCATATTCGCACCAGACATTCAAATCCGCACATAGCCTCGGTTAGTATCCGGCATTACGACAGCTGAAAGGGGAAGGCTAGACAACTAGGCGGCGCGCAGGCACGCGATATGGAAGTACACAACGAGACATAGCAAAGGCTACATCAACGTCGGAGAAAACTATTTGGGGCGAGGAATCTGCAAGTGAAACACAGGGTGCCCTCGATAAGAGGATCCTGTAAGCAGAACCTGGCCCATAATCTTGAAGCAAGGGGGATATTTCAGAACTCCGGGTGGATGTGATTATGAGAACCTAATGTTGGAGTTAGTACAATTTTAACCTGAATAGAAGAGAGGCCAGAGTCCCAGAGTAAAGGTCGAGGAGTAAAAGATCCTAATACCAAACATTTGGCGACGTGGGCCCGTAAGCCACACAGCCAAGTTAGTAAAATAGTTTTCGGTTACTAGACTCAACTTCGGCCAAGGAGTTGGAAAGGGGGTTCCTACCGTCAGTCGGCTCTGATACCAACTTGTGGCGCCCCCGGCCTGATCGTGCACTAATCATACACGCAAATGCACACGATCAAGCCTAAGGACTCACGGGAAGATATCACAACACAACTCTAAAACATAAATAAAGTCATACAAGCTTTATATTACAAGCCAGGGGCCTCGAGGGCTCGAATACAAAAGCTCGCATACAAGCGTCAGCGGAAGCATTAGATATCTGAGTACAGATATTAAAAGAGAAACAGAAAGGCCTTTAGAAAGGTGGGGCAAAATAAAACACTACGATCGAAAGGCGCAGGCCTCCTGCCTGGGACCCTCCGAACCTACTCCTGGTCGTCATCCAACTCGTAGTAGTATCCATCCTCTGGGTAGTAGTAGTAGTAGTAGTCAATCGACGGGGCATCTGTCTCAGGGGGCTCCGTCCTCTGGTCGCGACAAACTGATATGGGGAGAAAAGGAAAACAAATCAACCGTGAGTACTCAGAAGTACTCAGCAAGCAAAGGATCTACACTACATATGCAACATTTTCAAGGGGAGGCTGTATATGTGGACTGGGCTGCAGAAATGCTAGAATAGAGAGGAGGCCTAGTCCTATCAAAGACTAGCATCTTCATCGGTCTTGCAGCAATAGAAGAGAGCAGAACAGATCAATATAAAGTAGCAGTATCATTAAGTCTCATCCTCACCCAGAGATCCTTTCTCGACTCCCTGCGAGAAAGCAATCCCAGAGCCATACAGTCATCAACCTCGTCCGGAGATCCCTTCTCGACTCCCTGCGAGAAGCAATCCCAGAGCCATAGTATCCAAGTATCCAGTTCTAAAATTGTATCAATCAGGATACAACTCCGAGTGTCCGTTACCGTAGGACAGGCTATTGATAGAAGTTTTCTTCCCTGCAGGGGTGCACCAACTTACCCAACACGCTCGATTAACTCCGGTCGGACACACTTTCCTGGGTCATGCCCGGCCTCGGCCAAACGACACACCGCAGCCCTACCTAAAGCTCAGCAGAGAGGTCCCCGCCGGTCTACATCCTAAGCACTCAGGGGTCTTGGGCCATCGCCCTGTGCACTCCGGATCGTTGCGAGAAGGGTGAAGCCAGGCACCCGGAGGGCACCGGTCCGTCCCGGCCGCAAGGCTGAACTGGACGTCTGACAGAGCTTTCGGCTGATGCATACGATGCAGAACGCCCATACTATGCCCACGTGATGGTTAGTGCTATCAGGACGACCTGCTCTGATCAAATATCCAAATCGTTAATGGACTAGGGCTTGCGGTAACGAGCAGAGACTCACGAAAGATGTGACCCCGTCGCCCCATCTCGAGGACTTGCTGCAAGGGTTAAGAATGCCCGGCCGCGCCTCGTATTCATCACTCGGGCACCATACAGGCACCCGTCTTCACAACGCTCGCCTCTCAGGCGCACGCGGGTACCCCTCAGGGTCGACCCGCCTATCCAAGTAACAGTGTAAAGTCCAAGTATCCGTGTGTCCATAACATCAGGGGAATCCGAGGTATCACCCTCGTTGGATTCCTACTCGATGTCTCCGTCAAGGTGAACTCGGAGGAATTACCCTCACTTGGTTCACACTTGAGGTGTTGTACGACGGCGTCGTTATCGGAAGCGGTGAAGGAGGAATCACCCTCGATGACCACGACCGAATAGCTACTCTACAGAGTTAACATCAGAAGTGCTACAAGAGGTTTCACCCTCGGCACTCGATAGTAACGCTGCAGTGTCGTTACAACTAAAGGGGGTGATGTGCGGTGTCGGGGCCTGGTCTTCAATCCCGTTGATCGGGTCTTCGGATAATCCAGCGGGGCAGTCGGGATAAGTGGGGTCACTGATAGGTCTCTACCCAGCCTATACTAAACAGTTTAGGGTATGCAGGTAATTATCAACAGCAGGTTACAATAAACAGGCTATGCATCAGAATAGGTAAAGCAGCAGCAGCAGCAATTCTAATGCAAGCATGAGAAATAGAATGGGCGATATCGGGATGATCAAAGGGGGGGCTTGCCTGGTTGCTCGGCGGCAAGGGCAAGGTTGTCAATGGTGTCTTCGGTCTCCGGAGCTGCGCCGGTCTCGGGGACGACGTCGGGGTCTTACGAGAGAGAAGAGGGGGAGGAAACAGTATAAATACACAGCGAACAAGTGCAGCAGAAAGCATAACATGGCAATACGCGGTGTCAGAGGTGATCTAACGCAGTGCCGGGTGATACTGGCGAAGGGGGGGGGGATTCATCCGGGAAAGTATTCCCGGCTCCGGACATTTGTCAGACAGATGACCGGAGAGGGACGGTTGCATGTTCGGATAGTTAAGGACGCGTGACAGACGAACGGACCGCGTATTCGGATTCGTCTCGTCGTTCTGAGCAACTTTCATGTACAAAGTTTTTTGATCTGAGCTACGGATTATTTTATATGATTTTCTAAAGCTTTTATTAATTTTCTGGAATTTAATTATTTATTTAAATCAAACATTATCCGAAACAGTGTTTGCTGACGTCAGCATAACGTCAGGACCAGTGGGTCCCACCTGTCATAGGTTGTTTAGTTAATTAGGGATTAACTAATTAATTAATTATTAATTAAACTAATTAATTAAATTAGATTAATCTAAACAGGGTTAATTAACCTAATTAATTAACTAATTAATTAATTAATTTTAATTATTAATCTTAATTATTTTTATTTTTATTTTCTAAAACGTTTTTAGGGCGGGGCCCGTTTGTCATTGGGCCAGGGGGTTTGGCCCACCGGCCAGTGGCTCAGGGGCGCGGGGCCCCACCTGGCAGCGGCCCAGGGGCCACACGCGGGCGTCGGTCGCGGGCGCGCGCGTGCGCGCCCGCGGCGATGGCAGGGGCGCGGCGACGGGCGATGGGCGCGGCGCGGGTGCGCGTGGGTGCGGTGCGGCGCGCGTGCGCGGGCGGGGGCGTGGCGAGGCGCGGCGCGGTGCGGCGCGGCACGGGCGAGCGCGGAGCGGCGCCGGATGGTGGTGGCAGCGGCAGGGGCGGTTCGGGCAGCAGCGGCGAGCGAGGCGACGCGGCGTGAGAGGGGAGAGGCCGGGGCCGGGCCTCACCGTACGGTGTAGGGCACGGGAAGTGGGCGCGGGGAGGGCGACGGGGACGATGGCGTGGTCCGGCGAGGGGGGACGCGGCGATGGGGCGGCGACGATGGTTGGCGACGGTGTCGGGGGCGAGGCGGCGTGGCGACGGGGCAGCGGCACGAGGCGACGTCGAGGGCGCGGGGCAGAGCGAGTGCGCGGGCTCGGGGCGCGGCGAGCACGGGGCTCGGCCCGATCCAGAATGGATCGGGTGGGGGGGAGCGAGGGGGGTGTCGGTGGGTGAGGGGGATTAGGGTTTGCTGGCCTCCAGAGGGAGGCCATATAGGGAGGGAGTGGCCCGGCCGGCTGGGCCTTGGCCCAGTTGGGCCGGGGGGGTCTTTTTCTCTTTTTCTTTTTCGGTTTTGTTTCCTTTTATCTTTTTTTTTTCTTTTTATTTAATCACATCTCCTGTTTAGTAAATAGTTAGGCCACATATTAAATTTTGTGAAACATAGGAATTGCTCCAACAAATACTAGGCATTACCTACCACTACCAAAATTGGTTTGGAGTCAACTCGAGTTCACACAATTTTTTATAATAATTAATATGCATTCATCCTTGCTGTTTTGATAATGTTAGAGCCACCTAGTTAAATTATTAATTGTTGGTTTCAATTTTAGAATAGTCTCTGCAATATTTGCTATTTATCGAACATTTTAGTTTCTATGTTGGACAACTTTTATTTTCCACTTTCATTTTAATTTGAATTTTGAGTTAGGAGTTGAAAAGCATTATGATGCAAATGATGATCATGCACTGTTAATCATGCTGACTTGGCATTATCAAAATGGAATTACTGTGGCTAACCACTGGGGGTGTTACAGGACGCATCAAGATTGATCGAAGAAGATGAGCAAGACCCTTCAAGGCTCAACACTTCAGGTGAGCTATACAAGTCATCGGCTATTCACATACTCTAAAAGAACCTCCAAAGTAAATTTTGTGCGTTGAAGACTTAAATGTTCTATATATTTCCCTCTCATATATGTTCCATACATGCAAGCTAGATAGTAGGTTAGCCATAAAAATAAGTGGAATACAACTAGCATTGATGTGTATGTTTTTTGCTCTATATTTAGTGTTAAAACTCTATAGAACCCATATAAATTTCTGGCATGGATACAAAATATCTTATTTAAGTATATCTAGTAGAATCCTCGATTCCACGAATCGATACTACGACTCGATTCTGCCGAAGAAAAATCGATCCGACTCCGAATCCCGACTCTGACTACCTTGGTTGAACCGTGTGCGGAGCAATTGCCAGGTTAAAACAAAAATATCCCATTTTGAATTGGCATGCAAAAAGCAAATTCGCCACAATATTCAATTGAACAAATAGTGTCCACAGGAAGAACATTCATCAGATTTCGCAACAATTGCAATTGAACACATGGTAGCTAAATTCCAATGATTTGTCGACCCATATATGCATTACATAATTAATCATAGTGTACGAAATACGAAGACCTCATCAGATGGAAAACAATGGATCCATGCGTATATGTTTAGCGGCTAACTCTTACTCAATGTTTCAGGAGAAGGCATGCTGAAATCTTCATTATCACCAGTGGGATTGATGTAGTGATTCAGGAAGATGTCGCTGATAAATCTCCGAACCATCAGCAATTCACCAGCGGGGAGCGGTTCAGGGGTTCTCAGTTCTAAGATGAGCTGCAGTATTTTTAAGATCAGAATGTGCCATATGAGTGGAGTAGAAGATATTAATTAAGATAGACTTACTGGTACTAATTCGCTAGCATCTTCACAATTATCAGCAGATTTGCAGATGGAGATCATGTGTCTGCAAACATAGTATCCACAAAGGTTGGTCCCTGCTTGTTGCTGAGGACACTGAAATTTTTTGTACATAATTAGTCATGTATTTGTCCTATTGGGAACAACCTAACCGGTGTTAGATGTATTTTTTTTTCTTTGGACAGAAATAGAAAGAGTTTTATTTAGAAGCTTGAACATTTGCCTAGCGTAAGAAAAGGTATTTGCAAACTATTGGATAAAATTTCCGAAAATAACAGATTTCGGTGTGTTACCGGAGAAACAATCTCGTGCTGCAGAGGTAGTTCCCTCTTGAACAGGTTCCCTGGTTTAGTTTTCCACAATGCGAGCACACTGCAAATGAAGATGAATTTTGACAACATCAATTATTGAACCAGATATGAATGCAAATTAATTTCAACATCATAGAATTCAATACCTATCCATGAATTGCTGAAGATGCGTCTGATCCTGAGCGTTTGTTGACTCTCTGAGAGAATCCATGTAGTAACTGTGTTCTTGTTTGGAACAATGAATACCAATATCCAGTGATTACTACATATTAAGAAAGCCATGAACTTACGAATTATGTCGAAATTTGAAAGACAATCAGTGTATGCGTGGTTGTTTACTTGACTTACCATTCATGATATGGCCAAAGAAATGATTCTGCATGGGACATGTTTTCGAAGATACGGATGACCGTGTTAATGGCCCAGTCCCGTAGGTCCTTACCATCTAATGTTGTGCCATTTGCTAATGCAGGATCTATGAAATACACACTCTCCCTTTTTCTTCTCTGTGCGTTCAATCCCCTGAGAGGAATAAAATGTAGTTAGCTGTTTATCATTTACAGCCTTGTATGGAGAAGTTGATCAGAGTTTGTTAAGTACTTACAAAATCAGGCATCTAACAAGAGTGGCATCGAGCTCATTGAAGTTGAAGAAGATATGTAAGTCCTCGAAACCCACACTAATGGAACCAACATCGTGTCGGAAATGATCTCTGTTGTAGTGGACTAGCAGAACATCATGACCTGCTGACATTTGATCCATGCAATATTTATGTAACTCGCGGCAACTGGAGCTGCACTCATCAAAGTATTCACCGGCAAGAAATGGCTGGCCATGGACGTAATTGCGTGCTTCAAGTACGTCTGCTTTATTTTTAGCAAGATGCAAAGCTATTTCTTCATCATCCATGCCGTCAGAAATAATATTACTCCCTGATTCAAACAACCTGCTGTTAATTTGGTTCTGGGCGATGAGTGCTTTAAGTAAGAGGCAATCGTTCTCTTTCCTCTTTGCTCTCCCAGCGGGCTTCCTCGCGGGTGCAGCCTTTTTGGCCGCTTCCTTCTTGGTAGTTGAAGCATTTCTGGTAGAATGTCTGGTTGGCTGAAAGGTAGACTGCCGAGCAGACGGTGAAGCTTCAACGGACTGCTTAGCAGACGGTTTAGCTATGCCGGACCGCTGAGCTGGCGGTGCTGCTGTGACGGACTGCTGGGCTGTAGGAGCAGAGGCATAGGACTACTGACCATGCGTTGAAGCCATGTTGGGTTTCTACGCAGGTGGTGCCAACTTGTCGGTGTGCTGAGGAGGCCGTGCCAACGTGTTGGTTTGCTGAGCAGGAAGTGCTGACGCATTGGTATGTTGATCACGTGGCTGCGGACCAACGGACTGATGATCAGTCGGTTCTAGACCTACAGACTGCTTAGCAGGCGGTTCTGAAGCATCAGACTGCTTAGCAGTCCGTTCCACCAGGTTGGTCTGCTGAGCATGTGCTGCAGCTGGGTCTCCCCCCGCTGCTTCAGCGGCCGGCATCTGAACCGATGGTGCGTCTTCAGCAGTTGTAGGCCTTGCCACTGGCTGCTCTGGGGTGGACGATGACATGTATTGTACGGCACAAAGTCGGGCCGGCTAATCACAGGTTGATGCATCAGCCGTCGGATTACGAGTATTAGGTTCTTTGGGGGAAGCACGCGAGAGCTGCTGTGGCAAGGAGAGCATCACCGGCTGAGGGGCGACATTGGTTGCTCTTGGCGGGGCTTCAGGGATCTCATCCATGAACTCTATTTCCTTTCGTGGCCACTGGATGTGATGTAACAATGTTTCTCCCAAGGTCCTTTGCTCATCAAAGTCTCCTAGGACATTCTTCAGGGCAAAATCATTGAATCCAGGCTTTACTTCAGTCACGTAGCACTTCACACAGCCCGGCTTCAATGGCACATTGTCCAACAACAGGCCCTCTTCCAAGAAGGGCGGGCAAACCCAGGCTGTTGCACATTTTAATGTACCTTCATAATGTGTAAGCACTCCCTTCAGTCTGTCTTTCATTCCAGATAGATCAGATATAGCATCATCATGAGCAGCTGCAGTCTCAGTGTCGATGGGGTCAGCTGATGCACAGCTACTCTTGTGCGGTGTTGTCGCGCAATAACCAGCATCCTCCATGCCCGCCTCCCCTCCCATCTGCTGGCTATCTGTCAGTGTTAGAGTCTTCTGCATCATCATTGACTCCTCAATATCCTTTCGAACAGCCGGATACATGTCCTTCCTCAACCTTTCATACAATTCATTCTGCTTCATTTCACTCCTCGCTTTTTTCATGTTGAGCCTCTCTTCTTTGCTGAGTGTGAAAGCCCTCTTGTGCGGGACATTAACACCTATACCCCTTGCACGGCCAGGGGGCTCTCTTGATTCCAGAGCATCGGACAGAATGTCACATGGCCCTGAGTTCCTGTAGAACCTTCCAGGGATCTTGGAAGCCTTTAACATCACGCGATACAGCTCTTCGTCATGTGAGTTTTCAAAGTAATAAGTTCCATCATCACGCCTCCTTGCACGTGCCCGCAAGTAGTCTCTAGCGTGTTTGCCCCTGATTTCACTAAAGGCCGGTTTTCCACCCGCCGCTACTGCTTCTTTGTCCTCCTGGTCCCATATCGGTTTCATGCCGTAGTATCCTGCCACACCCATACGGTGGGTGTGTGTGTTCCTCTTCTGAAGTTCCGATTGCTTGGCACTCTTCTCAGCAAACTCTGTAGTTGCCCTGACCCTTTTGAATTCTACCCAGTCTGCCTTTGTAATTTGGGGGTATGCGGGGATTGGGTCCTTGCCTTCACTCAAGTACTTCTTGTACAGCACGTGCTTCCAGTTTCTCCAAGCATCCCTAGCCTTCTTCAGTGCAGCGTGTTCCACCTGCATTCTCCACTGCTCTGGAACATTGAAGTGATCCATGATCTCCCAGACAATCCTTTGTCGTGTTTCTGTGTCAGCCTTCCGAAACCCCGACAGATTAATGTTGAGCCTTGCCCTGCCAACAAATCCACACACACCCCTGAACCTCGTGCGTGCTTTATCTGGTTTAGTTGGAGCCCAAGACTTTAAATCGATCTCGGTTACTTCATATACACCTTTAGGCTGGTGTGTGGGCTTCCTTGGAGCGTTCCTCCGTGTCCTGACCGGAAGGGTAATTGCTGCAGCTCTATCCCGTTCAAGATTACTTGATCCCTCACCATCTGCTAAAGACCTAGGGTTGTCGGAATCAGATGAAGATACATCGCCTGAAGCATGAGTGATGTCGCTGCTACTCGGCATCTATAGAGAACACATGCGAAACTCAAGAAAGGAGGATAAGCATAAAACTAACAACTTGGTATCAAGCTGTCTAAACATGTCATGCAATAATTTAGAAAATGTATGGCTTATTTGTTAATTTTGTGTGACTCGGGCGCCCGTGATCTGTAAATCAGCAGTAACTTATTGGAACAAATACAGCTTATATGTACTAGTTAGGAAGGTAGATAATGAACATACATACGCTCTTTGTTATTTTACAGCCAATTTGGGAACATACGGAATGAAATAGGAAGAGGGATTGCGAGGAAATATGCCTCACCGCGATGGAGAGCAGTAACTAACAGGTTTCTTAATGCAAACCCGGCCGGACCACAAGAGAGGCGAGGGTTACAGGATCGATATGCTCGAGGGTGGTTGGCAAGCAAATGAAGACGGTGAGGTGCGGGCAGTCGCGTGTTGGGAATGACAGTGGAGGTAGGGTTGACACCGAAGAGCGGGCACACGGCCGGGGTGAGCACGCCGGCGCCGGAGAGGGTTCTGCTGTGGGTCTGGGGGAGGGGGGAGCTGGCGATGGAGATTGGGTGGACTAGTTGAGTGAAAAGGGTGAAAAATATCGCCGGTCGCCGCACGGAAAGGCCTATGCAAACGGTTGCCTCTAAGCGCTCGTGTGCATAAAGAGAATAATTTCATTTGAAATGAAGACGTACTAATTTTGAAATGAAGACGTGAGTTCATCGTTTCGCCTCTAAATTTTTCCCACGTTAAGCAATCACCATTATACCATGGTTTGATTTGCTGGCGCATTTCAGGTCTCGTGTGCTATATTTAAGACATTTTTTGGCATTTACCGTGCATTTTGGCATATAAATCAAATCCTAGCTGGGCTGCATTTGCTGTCGAAAGGGATGAGGATTGCCGTTTGATCTGGGAGCATCCAACGGTGCAGACGTACAATCTATGGGGTTTGGGTTCTGGCCAATCAGAACGCACGACTCAGATTGCGCGCGCAGCAAGGGGGGGCATCGGCCACGGTTTGGTAGGCACACGGCTTTCGTGAGTGAACCGTGTGCTATTTGAAAACATTTACATGAACTAACAGCATATTTTCGTTTGAATGAAAACAAGAGTTCATCGTTTCGCCTCCAAATTGTTTTCCACGGTAAGAAATCACCATTGTACCCTATGGTTTGATTTTCTGGTGCATTTGAGGTATCGTTTGCTATATTTGAGTCATTTGCTATAGTCGCAACTACACGTGGGTGCTAGCTAGCAAGATCATTTGTGTGTCGCTTTGGGAGTTTTCATTCATTGTTCGAGAAACGGGAAAAAAATTCAAACAGTTCGGCTGCAGGGTGCGGCTAGAGGCGTAGGCCATGTTGGTATTCTAATTACAGGAAATGCATATAGAGTACGAAAATAACGAAAATCAGTGTGTCACCATGGCGTGCTCTCAGGATCCCATGGAAAATTTTTGGTAAAGTTTGGCACAAGTTTTGATGCTCACACCTTCCAAATCGGAGCATCTCACAAGAAGGATCATAGTTTCCAAAAGGAGACGCGGCACTTCGGACTCCAATCGTTAGTGACTACATCGTTCTGCCTTGAATTTTTTTTCACGGTAAACAATCACGTATATACCATAGGTTTGATTTTCTGGCCCATTTCAGGTCTCGTCTGCTATATTTAAGTCATTTTTTTGCGCTTACATTGCATTTAGTGCATATAAATTCAAAACCGTTCTACAACTACATCTGGGTGTTAGTTAGCAAAGAAGGTGTACAAATCATTTGTGTGTCGCTTTGCGAGTTTTCATCCATTGTCCGAGAAAGGGGGAGAAGTTTCAAACATTTCGGCCGCGAGGTGCGGCCACTGGCATAGGCCTAGTTGGTATTTTAATTACAGGGAATTTAGATGGAGTCCAGACATCATCAAAATCGGTGTGTGCCCGTGGCGTGCTCTCACGACCCCGGGGAAAATTTTTGGTAAAGTTTGGCACAAGTTTTGATGATCGCTCCTTCCAAACTAGAGCATCTCACATGAAGGACCATGGTTTCCAAAAGGAGACGTGTCAATTCAAACTCCAGTGGCCGGTGACTTCATCGTTTGGCCTCATAAAAATTTCCACGGTACGCAATCACCATTATACCACGGGTTTGATTTTTTTAACGCATTTTAGGTATCGTTTGTTATATTTAAGACATTTTTTGAATTTAACGTGCAATTTGTGGATATAAATAAAATCACAACCGGAACTGCATGTGTTGTCGAAAGGGATGAGGATTGTCGTTCGATCATGGAGAATCCAACGATGCAGACGTACGACCCATGGGGTTTGGGTTCTGGCCAATCAGAACGCACGACTCAGATCATGCGCGTGGCAGGGGGGGCATCGGCCACGGTTTAATAGGCACACGGCTTTCGTGAGTGAACCATGCGCTATTTGAAAACATTTACATGAACTAACATCATATTTTTGTTTGAATGAAAACATGAGTGCATCGTTTCACCTCCAATTTTTTTCCACGGTAAGAAATCACAATTGTACCCTATGGTTTGATTTTCTGGTGCATTTGAGATCTCGTTTGCTATATTTGAGTCATTTTTTGCACATATATTTATATATATAGTCGCAACTACACGTGGGTGTTAGCAAGATCATTTGTGTGTCGCTTTGCGAGTTTTCATTCATTGTCCGAGAAACGGGAAAAACTTCAAACAGTTCGGCCGCAGGGTGCAGCCAGAGGCGTAGGCCTTGTTGGTATTTTAATTACAGGAAATGCATATAGAGTCCGGAAATCATTGTGTCACTGTGGCGTGCTCTCACGATCGCATGGATTTTTTTTTGTAAAGTTTGGCACAAGTTTTGGTGCTCGCACCTTCCATACCGGAGCATCTCACAAGAAGGATCATAGTTTCCAAAAGGAGACGCGACACTTCGGACTCCAAATCGTTAGTGACTACATCATTCTGCCTCGAAAAAAATCATGGTAAACAATCACGGATATACCCTTGGTTTGATTTTCTGGCCCATTTTAGGTCTCGTCTGCTATGTTTAAGTCATTTTTTGCACTTACCTTGCATTTAGTGCATATAAAGTCAAAACCCTACTACAACTACATGTGGGTGTTTTAGTTAGGCTATACTTAGGCTACTCATAGTGGAGAGTATCATATACTAGTATCATGCATATATATGATACTAGCGTATGGTACTACCTTTAATTATAGTGCATAGTATAATAGAGTAGTATCATAGATGATCATATTTATTGCCATGCATGACACAAATTAGCATCGCATTTAACATGATACGGTATCTACCTATATGTTACTCTAACCCTCTCTATCTTCTTTAATTCTTTGCCACATCAGCATACTTGCTATTTCTGAGTGCATGATACCGGCTATGATACCACCACTATGGCCAACCTTATAGTGGAGAGTATCATGCATATGATACTAGTGTATGATACTATGTACCTTCATAGTGCATAGTATCATAGATGACCGTATTTATGGCCATGCATGACACAAAGTAGTATAGCATTTATTATGTTACGGTATCTACCTATGTTACTCTAACCCACTCTCCCTTCTTTAATTCCTTGCCACATCATCATATTTGCTATTCCCGAGTGCATGATACTGGCTATGATACCCCAACCATGGCCAGCCTTAGCAAAGAAGGTGTACAAATCATTTGTGCGTCGCTTTGCGAGTTTTCATCCGTTTGTCCGAGAAGCGGGGAGAAGTTTCAAACATTTCGGCCGCGAGGTGCGGCCACTGGCGTAGGCCTAGTTGGTATTTTAATTACAGGAAATTCAGATGGAGTCCGGACATCATCAAAATCGATGTGTGCCCGTGGCGTGCTCTCACGACCCCATGGAAAAAAATTGGTAAAGTTTGGCACAAGTTTTGATGATCGCTCCTTCCAAACCGGAGCATCTCACATGAAGGATCATGGTTTCCAAAAGGAGACGTGTCAATTCAAACTCCAGTGGCCGATGACTTCATCGTTTGGCCTCACAAAAATTTCCATGGTATGCAATCACCATTATACCATGGGTTTGATTTTCTGGCGCATTTCAGGTATCGTTAGCTATATTTAAGACAATTTTTGAGTTTAACGTGCATTTTGTGCATAAAAATAAAATTACAACCGGAACTGCATTTGCTGTCGAAAGGGATGAGGATTGCCGTTCGATCTGGGAGCATCCAACGGTGCAGACGTACGATCCGTGGGGTTTGGGTTCTGGCCAATCAAAAAGCACGACTCAGATCGTGCGCGGGGTTTGGTCGGCACACGGCTTTCATGAACGAACTGTGTGCTATTCGCAAACCAGATTGCATATCGTTTGTTCACACATACTGGAGTGAGATCAATTGAGTGTGCTACCTCTATGATATAATAATAATAATAATAATAATAAACAGTTCATATTCATTGCCTGAGCTGACAGCATATCAAGGTAAACATATTAACGGTTCTTACATCAACAGAAAACCGGGCATAACTCACAAATTTAGTACACGTGATAGTTCTAATGAACAAATTAAGTTGCAGGGTAGGCATAAAGACTAGTCTTATGGCTTAATTCCCATGTACATGGGGGATCTGGGATCATTACATTGACCCCGAATGAACTTGGGTTTTCTGATGATTTTATGCTTCTCTGTTAGATGGGTGCGTGATCCCTTGGCTGACAACTCAGCAAATTCATCGTACTCGTCCTCATCGGCAACATCCTCGACACCTAGTACCCTCCTCTTCCCATGCATCACTACATGGCAGTTCTTATGCAAGGGGTCTTCCGCATAGAAAATCTGGGTAGCATCGCTGGCAAGAATGAACGGGTCCGCGTGATATGCCATCGTTGTCATGTTAACACAGGTCTTCCTGTAATCATCAACGACCAAGAGGGATCCATGCGCACCTGAATTATGCCACCTTAACTTTCACATAGTCAAGCTCCCAAATCTCTTTGATGGTTCCATAGTATACCCTTTTATCAGCTTCATCTACAGTCATGCATTCTATTCGAACAGAGCTGTTCTGATATGAGGTCTTCTCATCACGTTCCTCAGTGTAGATCATGTATCCATTTATGTCATATGCTTGGTATGTCGACATCGTAGGTGATGGCTTTTGTGCCAACCACGTAGCAATGTCATCAATGGATCCTTGTGCCAAACGATTCTTCAGCCATTCGGCGTAGTTCTTAGTGTGCTCCTTCATCTCCACATCTGCTGAAGGCACCATTGGTAAGAAGCTTTGGCGTATCTCCGCCAAGTGTTCTTCGGCATAAGCGCTGAGAACTAGGCTGTTAAGCAATACTGTCAATTGGGCTTTCTCTGCCAATTCTTCGGGTGCGGCCATTTGCGTGCCAGCAAGGACCGGCTTACCTTTCAGCCTTCCCTCGTGGCAAGAGAGGGGCAAACCTATAAGTCTTTGTTTCATGTATTCGGTGCAAAACTCATCCACCTCCTCCGCGGTATAACCTTGTAGGATGCTTGCCTCTGGATGGTTTCGGTTCCGACAATAGCGCTTCAGTATTCCCATGAACCGCTTAAAGGGATACATGTTGCGAAGAAACACAGGACCACAATACTTTATCTCGTCGACAAGGTGCACAGTGAGATGGACCATGACACCAAAGAATGACGGTGGGAAAAACATCTCTAGGTTGGACAATATTCTTGCAATATCCTCTTGCATATGATCCAAGTCTTCAGGATCTACAACTTTCTGCCATAGTTGGTTGAAGAAATCACAGAGCTCAATGAGTGTGTTTCTTATATCTTTGTCCATCAGATTCCTGATGGCCACCGGGAGGATTTGTGTCAACATTACGTGGCAATCATGTGACTTCATGTGTCCCAACTTCATTTTACCTGAGCTCACATCCATGAGACTTCTGATGTTTGCGGAGTAGGAAGAGGGTGTCTTAACTGACAACAAATAGGTGAAGAACTGTGTTGCTTCTTTTGTACTGAAATTGTAACTCTGGCGAGCTTTGATGAATTTGTCATCATCTTCTGCTTCACTCTTGCGTTTTGATTGATCAGCAAGCATATCGAGCCGTGCACCATCACCATCCTTTGTTTTACCTTTAATCTTGAGTAGAGTGCCAAGGATGCTTTCACATACGTTCTTCTCTACGTGCATGACATCGATGCAGTGACGTACATTTAGAATCTCCCAGTAAGGTAATTTCCAGAACATCAATTTCTTCTTAAACACTTGACCCTTGGGTGTTTGTTTCATGTCAAAGCGTGCTTCTTGCCAAGCACAACATTAATTTGTTTAGCCATGTTGTGGACCACCTCCCCATCATAGGGTCTTGGGCCCACATCTACCTCTGCCGTACCATCAAATTCATCTTTCATCTTTCGGTAAGGGTGATTTCTCCGTAAGAACCTACGATGACGCAAATACACGGTTTTGCGCGAGTTGGGAAGAAATCTGCTAGCTGTCCTATCCATGCATGTGACACACCCTACATCTCCCTTTGTTTTCTGCCCCGATGTATTACCTAATGCCGGCATATCTTGAATGGTGTGCACCAGCATCGCATGTAGATCGAAAATCTCCTTTCTGTAAGCATCATAACATTTTACAGTAGGCGCATCTATCCACACTGTCAGCAGTTCTTCTACCAGTAGCTGAAAGTAAATGTCGATGTCATTTCCAGGTTGTTTTGGGCCTTGGATAATCATTTACATCGTAATGTATTTTTTCTTCATACACAACCAAGGAGCTAGGTTATATATGCACAGAAGCACCGGCCATGTGCTATGATTGGTGCTCATATCGCCAAAAGGATTCATCCCCTCAGTACACTCCCCGAGCCTTATACTTCTAGGATCCTTGGCAAAGTCTTCAAACTTGTTGTCGATTAATTCCCACTTAGCCCCATATTTCGGGTGCCTCATATATTTATCCGCAATTCGCTCGTCATGATGCCACCGCAACCTCTTTGCTTCTCTAGGGTTTGCAAACAAATGCCTCAACTTTGGAATTAAAGGCAAGTACCAAACAACCTTGAACGGGATTCCTGTCTTGATCTCGTCGTCCAATTTGTACTTGTCCTTTGCTCTCCTGCGCTTGTATCATGCATGCTTGCATGTGGGACATGCATGCAAATCTTTGTACTCACCACAGTACAATATACAATCATTCACACAAGCGTGTATCTTCTGTAATTCAAGTTCCAATTGGCAAACAATTTTCTTCACTTCGTTCGTGCTTCTGGGGAGCACATTATCTTCCGGAAGAATTTCTTTGAAAAGACCTAACATCTCTGTGAAGCCCTTGTTTGATAGACCATTTGCTGCTTTAAATCTGAGAAGCGCCAGGGTGGCACTCAACTTGGAATATTTCTTTTTGCAACCTGGATACAATTCTTTCTTGGAGTCCGCATCAATGGTTGGCAGATCCTTGTACCCAATCATATCCTTTTCTAGGCCCTTGAAATCTGCAATCATAGCAGCAAAATCTAGCATATCAAGATCGTCGTCATCTGCGTCGATGTCTTGGTTTTCCAGTGGGTGTTTCGGCTTTCCGGTGTTCCATTGGTAGCTTGACGCCTCTGCCCTGATGTTAGATTCAACATCCATGTGACACTGACCGGGGGTTTGGCATCTCGCAGCCCTGGGTATATTCATCCATGACCTGCTCTTCACCGTGTTTGGTCCAACGTGTATATCCATCCATGAATCCCTGAGAGAGTAAGTGCCACTGGACATCTCCAACTTCACGTGACTCTGTATTGGCACAATGAGTACATGGACACAGGATGTAATCCGCATCACCAATTCTCCTCTTTGTACTTTCAGCCAAATTCATGAACTCTGTCACGCCACTGATAAAATATGTGGTTCTCCGATTCTTCATCCATTGAGATCGTTCCATCTGCACCACACGAATGGTAATTAAAAACAAAACAACAACATTAATACACGGATTAACTGATGCCCAAAGATGCGTGCATAAATCACAAGGTTTTATTTTCATAATTACTGAGGGCGCTCCATATTGTTATCCAGACGTGTAATGACAAAAATTAATGGCTAGTCGATTTACACGCAGAGTACTACAGCACTACCCTTAGGAATTGAATACCTTAATTAAGCCACTCACGAAAAAGAATATCTTAATTAATTAGCTGCACGGCGACCTCCACCCAGCAGACAGAGAAGCGCGATGTGGCGGCACGCCGAGACAGCAGGGTCGAGGAGCAAAGCTTAGTGCAGCTGCCGCTTGAAGTTCGACCTCCACTATCCCGCCATCGACCGCGATGGATGTGCTCCAATCACGCCGCCGCCGACCTCGATGGTTGAGCTCCTCCTATCACCCGCCGCAGACCGAGGATTGACCTCCTATGACGCCGCCACCGTGCACCGACCGAGGATTGACCTCTTATCCGGTAGCCGCTGCCTAGGCCGCCGCCGCCATCTCTATTCGCAGAGCGGCTGTTTTATTTTTTGACGGATATCCGCAGAGCGGCTGTTTACACGGTATCACTGTAACTCAATTATATGTACAGGGTAGTACATCACATACGGTTATGTCACGGCAACCGTGTCTCACCTACATTGTCTTCTCACACGGTTTGGTGCGGAAATCGTGTGTGAAGTTGTAATACCTAACACAAACGACATGTATAAACAGTGTGCCGTATACAACATATAGTGCCATAAGTAGTTCCCGACCGTTAGCTTATCCCCACAGTTTCCCCATTTCCCCCAAATCCCTAGATAGCCTCCAAATTCCCTTGCGTGGCGCTAACATTGGGGGAATGCGGACGAGTGGTGCTGATGGTTTCGGTGCGGCTGCTCCTGCTCGTATCGCCGCTATCGGCAGCATCGCCACGATGGCGGTCGCCGCCGAGCTCTTGCCTAAGGTCATCAGAAGGCAGGTGTACTACGGATCCGAATCGTCCTATCAGGTTCCAATCTATCCCGATCTTTTTTAGCATGTCCAAAGTAGCTCCTTGCTGAATCCGTCCTGAATGACCCCCCACCCCCCCAGGAAAGCGATATGCCGCCGGATCCGGAGCATGACTCCAGACTCCCGCAACACGAGTTCGACTCCGAGTTTTGCGCCACCGAGAATTACCAAAAGCTGAGTTGTGTGCACGGGCACACTCCCGCTCGACGTGTATGCACGAAGGGATTCGACATTGGCAGGCGGTTTCTCAGTTGCCCCTTAGAGGTTAGTGCTAAGTTCACCATTTTACTTGAGTTAATGCCACCTCTCATCCTGAATACTATTTAACATTGGCAGGGATATGAGGCTTGTGCCTTTGTTTACTGGCTGGATGAAGAATGGCATGGCAGGGCTCGGAGTGTTATCACCAAGCTGGCAGAAGATAACGTAAAGCTGAAAAAGAAACTGGCTGATCTGGAATGTACAATCAATACGATGAAGCAAGAAAGAATCATTCACAGGCAATAGATGAAAGCAAGAGACAAGAAGGAACTAGCATGTGTAGTTGTGGTTGTCGCATTAGCCATGTTCTATGCGCTGTTTACAATGATGATTAGGGGTTTTGTTTGACAGTATTGCTAAAGCACATCTAGATGTGCTCTAAGTAATACACATCTAGGTCCTATGCCATTGATGTTACACGAAGATTCGTGCAGATATTTTCCGTTGTCTTTTTTTCTTTTCCTTTGTAGTTTGATTATTACTGGCTTCATGAATAAGAAGAGCTCGATGTATTGCTTGCCCACTGTCCTACTCCATTCGTACCGGTACCGGTGCATAATCCCAAAACTCGTTCCTTGTTTTTGTCCTGAAAAAAGAAATCAGCCAATAGGAGTCCTATGGCTAGTATGCATTCAATGACTTCAGACTACTTAGCATAACATGCATGCAATGGTCAATTCTCTGCACACAATGGTATTGATTACCAAATACTAATCATCAAGTTCTCTCATTTTTCCCCCACCTAGGTCGCCGGTACGGAGGGAGTAGAAGTACTACTCCCTCTGTCTAGGTGTATAAGTCATCTTAGGTTGTGCATCGCGACCAAGGCGGAGGGGAAAACGAGAGAACTTAATATTTTTTTGCTAGTTAATAGCATTGCATGCAATGAATTAACCATCGCATGTCATGTTTGGTAGTCTCAAGTCATTGAAACCATGCATGGCTCACATCTCTTATTGGTTGATATGTCACAAAACAATCACGAAACAAGAAACAAGGAGGAAGTTAACGTACCATGCCTAAGTATTTTGGGATTATTTGGTTTTCGTAAGATGACTTACACACCTAGACGGAGGGAGTACGAAAAATGCTTGTTTCATATTTGGATGCTCCAACGCGTGTGCGTAATTAATTATCACATTGAGAACTGCGCAACCCCTTGAATTTGGAGCGACTGGGTACAAATAATTGCGGTTGATTATATCAGCGGTTAGATAATACGTCAACCCCCGCTTCAATTGGCATTCCTCTTCTCTGCATACCCTCCTTAAGTGTCCACCATCTTCATCGTCCCCGGCAGACCGCGCTAGACACTTGCACACACTCTACAATCTCGCTTTCTCACGGTTTTCATACGACCACAGCCATGTCGAGCGACAGCGAGGACGACAGTTCGGCCAGCAGTCTGGCGCCCGATGATAGGTCAACATCGGAATCATCCCGCTCGTCTTCCATGAGTCCGGCGTTGAGCCCAGACCTCGATTATATCCGGATCATGGAAGGGACGCCGCCTCCAGAGTCGTCAGACGACAACCAGATGGACAAGGAGCCGTCGGAGGACGAAGAAGAGGACGACGATGATGATGAGGAGGAATGGTCAAACGAAGAGGAGGAGGACGACGACAGCAACAACGATGACGACGGCGATGGCGATGAAAAGCCAACGGTCAGCGGCAAGAAGCGTCCTCACCAAGACGATGTCGCGGGGCCATCCAACAACAATAACAACAACAAGAAGAAGGACTAAATTAAGCAAACTGTATATATCTCTGTTTCCATTCGCTCATATTAATTTGTTATCTCTGTTATCCTGTCAATCTCATCGCAGACGGTTAGTAATACGTATTCGATAGAGATCTTCTACATTATCGCCCACAGGTTGGTTTGTTGAACTGTGTGCCTTGACGAGCACACAATTCACAAAAAAAGACCGTATGGGCTGTCTATAATGATCGCACACAATTCTGATTACCGACCCGTTTGCCAGGTATCACACACATCTTGTTACGCCAAATCATTTGTGTTCACCTCGATCATCGCAAACGGTTCATCAGAGCAAACTGTATGCCGTATATCGCACACACCTTGATCTGGCTGCCCGTTTCTGTTGTTCTGTCTCATCACAAATAGTTCGTATGGATCAATCGTATGCCCCGCATCGCACACGCAACTAAAATCTGAACCGTGTTTCATGTATCATTCATCGCAAACATTTTGCATCTTTTTTGACAGTTTTTTTACATCACTGTTTGCGATTAATGCATCACACACAGTTTCGTCAAACGGTCTCTGATCGTAGTGTCGCGTTAGCAGCATCCTGCAGTAGTGAGTTGACCATCTAGTTACAATCTTCGAGCTTCATCTTGGTCAACCAACATCTTTACTTAAATCTCTATATTGGTTTCTTGAAAGCCATAATGAACTCTTATTTCCCTTCATTGCTTCAAGAAAATATCACCAAAGACTCTTTCATGACCATATCAAGTTTCACTATGAATATCATATAGGTCATCATTTGCTCTTCTAAAAACTCCATCATAATCTCTTGAGAGGCAAAATGAATTCTTCACTCTAGTCGCTTGCTTCAAGACTTGATCAACCAAGACCCAACACATGAGCTTACCACGATCTTGTCTTGAAGTCATTCTTGAATTCTTCTATTTGATTTTTCTCTCAAGCTCTTGATTCTTATAAGCCCACATATGTCAATCTTTGAGATCCTCTAACGAACTCCACCTTGAACATATTTGGTTAGACATTAAAATCAATCTTGATGGCCTCAATAGAAATCCCCAAATACCAACTTGAAACCTCACTGGATATGGGACCTCGAGACCAAAACCTAGGCCTCGTGTGCACGAGGGTCAGGGACCCCGTGCGCCCGGGCTATCTAGAGAGTTGACACTCGACCCCGTGCGCACGGGGGCCAGGAGGCCCGTGCGCACGAGATACCCAGAGAGGGATACCATGAGGACTTCTTCAAATGTTTTGATGGCATTCTTCCCACATAAATCCAACATGCTTCATGCATCACTATGGAACATTTCTTCATATAGGATCCAATGCACTTGATGCTCCATAGGAATTGTCAATTAACACCAAAGCTTAGAGCAAACATATCTTCATATATATGGACTTTATCCTTGATTCCATCTAGTATCCTTGATGCACCATCTATGGACAATCCCTTCAAATATACCTCAATTAAAACATTAGTCCATAGAGATTGTCATTAATTACCAAAACCATACTTAGGGGCTACATGCTCTTTCAATGACTTTTTGCGGTGTGTTTGTTGGGATCCGATGAAGTGCGAGTTTATGATCAGATCTATCTATGAATATTATTTGAGTTTTCTTTGATCTCTTATATGCATGATTGTTATAGCCTCGTATTTTTTCTCCGAATCTTTGGTTTAGTTAGGCCAACTAGATTGATTTTTCTTGCAATGGGAAGAGGTGCTTTGTGATGGGTTCGATCTTGCGGTGTCCTCACCCAGTGACAGAAGGGGTAGCGAGGCACGCATGTATCATTGCTATTAAGGATAAAAAGATAGATCATTGCCTTGGATATCGTCATAATTATTTGCTCTTCTATCAATTGCCCAACAGTAATTTGTTTACCCACCGTATGCTATTTTCTTGAGAGAAGACACTAGTGAAATCTACGACCCCCGGTTCTATCTTTTATCATATTATTTTCAGATCTATTATTCCAAAAACCCAAAAATACCTTGCTGCACTTTTTCTTTACTTATTTTATTTTGTGTTCTTGCTAGATCTATTTATCCAATCTCAGACAATTTAATCTATCTTTTTACCGAGGAGGGATTGACAACCCCTCTTACGCGTCGGGTTGCAAGTATTTGTTCTTTGTGTGCAGGTACCGTTTACATAGTGTTGCTTGGTTCTCCTACTGGATTGATAACCTTGGTTTCATAACTGAGGGAAATACTTACCGTAGCTATGCTGCATCATCCCTTCCTCTTTGGGGAAATACCGACGCAGTCTCAAGCCACGTCATGTATTTGTTTGTTGCAATCCATGATAAATTCACCCAATGCCTATGAACAAAATAAAGCTTTTACTAAACATATTGTAGAAGTGATGATGAAAGCTTTAGAAGAAAAGCTAGAATTAGAGATTTCAATTCCTAGAAAATTATATGATGAATGGGAACCTACCATTAAAGTCAAGATAAAAAATTATGAGTGCAATGCTTTGTGTGATTTGGGTGCTAGTGTTCCCACAATTCCGAAATCTCTATGTAATGTGCTTGGTTTTACCAATATTAAAGAGTGTTCTCTTAATTTGCACTTGGCGGATTCTACTATTAAAAGGCCTTTGGGAAGGATTAATGATGTTCTTATTCTTGCAAATAGGAATTATGTCCCCATAGACTTTATAGTTCTTGATATTGATTGCAATCCGTCTTGTCTCATAATACTTGGTAGACCGTTTTTACGAACTATAGGCGTCGTGATTGATATGAAAGAAGGGAATATAAAATTTCAGTTTTCATTGAGAAAGGGTATGGAACACTTACCTAGAACAAGAATTAAGCCACCATATGAGTCAATCATGAAGGCAACCTATGGATCAAAAACTAAAGATGACAATACTTGAATCTTTGCATTATGCCTAGCTAGGGGCGTAAAACAATAGCGCTTGTTGGGAGGCAACCCAATATTTATCCTTTAAATTTTTGTTTATTTTCTTTTTTAAATAAATACACAATTATGCCTCTGTTATGATTGTGCTTTTTATGTTTTAATTAGTGTTTGTGCCAAGTAATGCATTTAGGATGGCTTGGGTGATAGTTGATTTGATCCTGTTGGAAAATAGAAACTTTTATGTCCAGTAGCAGAATTGTTAAAAATCACTGGAGCGATAAAAAACCCTGAATTTTTTACACAACATTGATATACGAATTGCCTCTGTTGTCCTAATTTCTCAGAATTTTTGAAGTTACAGAAGTATGAGAAAAATTCGAGTCTTTACAGACTATTTTGTTTTTGACAGATTCTGTTTTCGTTGCATTGTGTGCTTATTTTGATGAATCTATGGATATATCGGGGGGTAAGCCATGTTAAAGTTAGAATACAGTAGGTATAATGCAATAACAAAATGATAATGTGTTTGCAATAGTACTTAAAAGTAAAGATTGGTTTTCTTATACTAACGGATCTCACGAAGGTTTTTGTTAAGTTTTGTGTGATTGAAGTTTTCAAGTTTTGGGTGAGATCACGATGGATGAAGGAATAAGGAGTGAAAATAGCCTAAGCTTAGGGATGACCATGGCACCCCAAGGTAATATTCAAGGATAACCAAACAACTAAGCTTGGGGATGCCCCGGAAGGCATCCCCTCTTTCTTCTAACGACCATTGGTAATTTTACTTGGAGCAATAATTTGTATTCGTCACATATCATGAGTTTTGCTTGGAGCGTCTTGTATTATATGAGTCTTTGCTTGTTTTGCTTTTTAGTTTGCCACAATCATCCTTGCTGGACGCACCTATTTGAGAGAGCCATAATGATGCTATGATTTGTTAGAATTGCTCTATGTGCTTCACTTAATTTTTTTGAGCTATGGAATTGCTCTAGTGCTTCACTTATATCTCTTTGAGCATGGTGGTGCTTTAATTTTGAAGAAATATGCTCTCATGCTTCACTTAGATTATTTTGAGAGTTAGTAATTTTGAAGAAATTCTCTCATGCTTCACTTAGATTAATTTGAGAGATGAAATTTTTGAAGAAATATTTGTGCTCTTGTTCTTCACTTAAATTTGCTTGAGAGCTTGTTATAAGAAATGCTAATATATGAAACTAGTCCCAAAGTGATAGATATTCAAGAGGGATAATAAAAACTATCATGAAGATCATTGGACAATATAAACTTGATTCCTTTCAATAGTTTTGCGATATTGAGATAGTAATATGTGAGTCATGTTGGTGAGTAATTATGATTTAATAAGAATATTGGTATTAAGGTTTGTGATTCTCTATGCAAGCACGAAAGTCAATAGTTATGCAATGAAGCTACATCATACTTGTGGTGCATTATTCGGTGTTAGTTATGCTTAATGCTTGTTTATGAGAGTTTTTATTTTTTGGTTGGTTGCTTCTCAATCTATTTGCTAGCCTTTCCTTGTACTAAGTGGGAATACTACTTGTGCATCAAAAATCCTAAACCATGTTGTGCCAAATGAGTCCACCATACCTACATATATGCGTTATTTCCTTGCCGTTCTAAGTAAATTTGTATGTGCCAACTCTAATTTTCAAAATAAATTTCCTTTTTGTGTGCCCGTACTGCTCATGAAGCGGCAGGGGGTGGCCAATATTTTTTCATGCTAGATATTTTATTCTCAAGATGAGTGTTTATTCACTTGTCATTGAATGAGAGTGTGGCAGGTAATAGGGATGCTCAGTCCCAAAATGAGATTTTTTTTTATGTTGTCAAATAATAAATTTCTTGGAAAGTGTTGGTATGGAAGGCACCTATGGATACGGCTGGCCATGGATTGTGAAAGAATGGTGAAAAAGGAATAAACTTTATTTTATGTTTGGGAACCGTCTATGATTTATCTAGCATGGAAAGTACTGGGAATTCTCGGTCGTTTTCGTTGACGGGAAAAGCATGCCTCTCAAAACAATTTTATCTCTCAATTTAAGCTATGAGCTCTGACACCTATACAAATCTCTGCTTCCCTCTGCGAAGGGCCTATCTATTTATTTTATGCAATTTTTATTTTTTGAGTCTACATCTTCTCCTATAAAGCACCAACTAGGGAACACTATATCATACTTGTGCATTGGATGTAGCTAATATTTGAGTGTGTTTCGTAAGTGGATCAATGATTGAGCATAATGGGCTAGGGATAGCTTTATTTAGTGTTGATATTTTGAAAGACATGGTTGCTTGTTGATATGCTTGAGTATTGAGATCTTCATGTCAAAATATAGACTATTGCTTTGAATCATCTAAAGTCCAAATGTCCATGCTACAAAATAAAATAATATGTGATAGATATGATGGGTAGCATTCCACATCAAAAATTCTGCTTTTATCATTTACCTACTCGAGGACGAGCAGGAATTAAGCTTGGGGATGCTGATACGTCTCCAACGTATCTATAATTTTTTATTGTTCCATGCTATTAAAGTATCATTCTTGGATGTTTTATACTCATTTACTAGCAACTTTATATCATTTTTGGGACTACCTATTGACATAGTGCCCAGTGCCAGTTGCTGTTTTTGGCTTCTTTTTTACTTCGCAGAAAATCAATACCAAATGGAGTCCAAATGCCACGAAACTTTTTGGAGATTTTTTTTCTGCCCAGAAGACACCCAGGAGGCCCAAGAAGTGCACCAGAGGGGGCCTGTGGGGGCCCACTAGGCACCAGGGCGCGCCCTGGTGGGTAGTGGAGCCCACATGCACCCCCTCCACCGACCTTCAGCTCTATAAATACTCTAAAATCCCAAAAACCCTAGGGGAGTCGAGAGAAAACAGTTTCCGCTCCCGCAAGTTCGAGAACCATGAGATCCAATCTAGAGGCCTTTTTCGGCACTCTGCTTGAGGGGTCAACGATCACGGAGGGATTCTTCATCAACACCCTTGCCCCTCCGATGACGCGTGAGTAGTTTACTACAGACCTACGGGTCCGTAGGTTGTAGCTAGATGGCTTCTTCTCTCTTTTTGATCTTCAATACAATGTTCTCCTCGATGTTCTTGGAGATCTATTTGATGTAATGACTTTTTGCGGTGTGTTTGTTGGGATCCGATGAATTGTGGGTTTATGATCAGTTCTATCCATGAATATTATTTGAGTCTTTGTTGAACTCTTTTATGCATGATCTTTATAGCCTCGTATTTCTTCTCTGAAATTTTGGTTTGGTTTGGCCAACTAGATTGATTTTTCTTGCAATGAAAAGAGGTGCATAGCCTAATTTTGTAACCTGCAATTTTTACCTTACCTGATGATCCTAAACTGCTTAGTATAGGTTGGTTAGTGATCCACCAGTGACCCCTCACCTTGTCCTAGTTTCCCCCACTTGATTACCGATGACTCGATCAACGTGATCGACGTCCAGGGCCCGACACATCACCTCACCCCCTTAGTTGTACGACTCTGCAGAGTTACTACCGAGTGCCGAGGGTGATACCTCGTATAACATTTCTGATGAGATCTCTGTAGTGTAGTTAATCGGTCGTGGTCTACGGAGGGTGATTCCTCCTTCACCACTATCCGATAACGACTCTGTCGTGCAACCCATCAAGAGTGAGCCATCGAGGGTGATTCCTCTAAGTTCACCTTGACGACCACATCAAGTGGAATCCATCGAGGGTGATTTCTCAGATTCCCCCTTGGTGTTTTGGACACACCACTGGTACAGCAAGGTGCTATACAAACGGTTTTTAACCCCTTTCTGCGACGGCGTTTGGAACCGTCGCCAAGTGAGTGACTGCGATAGGGGGGTCCTTCCCACACGACCCAGAAACCGTCGGGGATAGGGAGCCTTGATGCATACAGTTGTCCCTATAAAACTGTTTCTGATAGCTCGAATATCCCAAACGCTTCATCCTTGCTACTTGTTTGTGCTCGCATTGCCATCGTAGTCGGAGTTCTGTGGTTTTACCTAAAACCAGGCACATTCCAGGCACGGGAGTTTTCCAGGCACGTACCAAACTGGCTCTACGTTTACGATGCCTAGCACATCACAACTTCATGATTGTAAACCGTGTACGATAGGTCGACAATCACACGCATTTAGTTTTTCCGCACTGTTTGTGATATTGTCTGACATCACACACGCTTTGCAAACGGCAACTGTGTGCATGGTTACACACGTTTTCTCTCCATGAACCGTGTCAGATTATGATGTATATCACACACGCTGTGCTTTATAGACCGTGTGCGCCGTAATGACCTGCAGACCGTAATTTCACCCTAATTTAATTGCTGCTATTTAAAATTGTACCTAATTTGAACTTGAAAGTAGGCTATAGCTTTATTCATATCCATCAGGTTCAAACAACCAATGCATTATTCGATTCACAGGTACATATGTTCAAGAATTACATAAGCACCAAATAAAGAATGATGAACCAGGGTTCTATACTTGTACTATTACAGATGGTAAAGAAAGAGGCGACAGACACTCTGGTTGCTGAACAAGGTGAAGCGGAATGGCCCTATTGTGCTCTCCTGGATGCAGAAGGCACGCACGAATCTAGTCCAACCCCTTGTGATGGCCGGCCGCCAATCATGTAGTTTGAGAGGTAATCTTGAGTAAACTGCTTCAGGATCCACTGCAAAGAAAAAAGATTCAGACATTGTCATCTAACACAACTCATTATGGGCAGTAAAAAGAAGGCTACAGAGTTCTTACTTACCATCCTGCAGTTCACTGTTGTCTTGCATAAAGTGTAAACAAATAGTTCGATTGACATCTTTTGACACATTTTTAATAACAATCTTTATCAGTTTCCTCACTTGATGCTGGTTCATGAATATCTCATTGCCCCATACGTAGAAAGGGTCGAAGTGTGGATCTTTGGCAATGACATATGTACCTAAAAGCACCAAGTTAATATTAGAAGCTAAACAACAATTGCAAAATGATATAGTACAACACTCCCTCCATCCCATTATATAAGATTTTATTACATGTATATCTAGACATCATCAGAACATTAAGGTAACACTCTTCCTTGTTGCTATGTAGCCTGAGATTGCATATTTAGTCATTCAGTACAATGCATGTTGCTATGTAGCCTCAGATATATTAAATATGACCCTAGTTAACCTACTGATAAATGGGTTACAGATATATTCAGTGAAATGTTCGATTCGACAATTAATCCCTTATCAGCCCCCGGGCTATATGGTACCAGCTACCGATATCCTGAATAGTGATTACATCTAAGCAATGCGATGAAACTAACCTCGATGGAAAACAACATTGTTCTCAATATTGTCCTGTATGAGTACATAGGTGTGTGAATTGAGGGGAGGCGTTTTCGCTGCGCAGTGTCACCAGGAGACGTGCGAGTAGCTGTGTGAAATGATGGTAGGAATGCCAGAAGTCTGCCGCGTAGGCTCACCGGGAGGCGAGACAGCCTTTGACCGCCGCCCGCCTCGCTCCCACTGGTCTGTATTAATTGTGCGCCCGAGCCGCCGGCCATAATAGGCGGCCGCACCCCCGGTCCATAGTGATCACCATCGTCTGGACTCTGGAGTGTATGAGGATGTCGCCGAAGCGCACCATCGGAGGGAGTGGCGACGCTGGGGCTGGTGAAGCACCCACGCAACGCGTGAAGCTGGGCACAGAGGTTGCCGCCGCCGCCGCCGAGGTCTCGCGCGGGCAGCAGCACAACCTTGACTTCGTCGACGCCGTCGTGCCCCCATAGCCGGAGTCGGAGGTCAACAGCAACTCCGGCAACGACTGCGACTCCGACGGAAAACCGGTTAGTCATACCATTTGTGCGGCAAACATATCATGTATTTTCTCTGGTTACTCCCCCCCCCCCTCTCTAATTTTTTTAGAATACAAATCCTATGGTTATGTTCTCTCAGTCCATGAAATCAGAGTAATTAAGATCCGTTAGATGCACGTAGTGTCTTGATTGTTTGAATGGTATCCGTATAGGGTTAGTGATTAATTGTTTGTTCTGTACAAATGATTTTTGCTAATAATCCGACTAGGGTTAGCGTCCGTGCTAATAATTCATGGCCAGATCTTGAGAATTGATTTTGAATGTCCTACATATATGTTTGTGCCTTTTTTTCTTCCAGATCTTGAGAATTGATTTTGAATGTCCTACATATATGTTTCTGCCATTTTTTTCTTTCAGATTGGTATGTACACAGATGAGGCTCCGGTCAGCGCCGCCGCCGGATGTAGATCTTGGACCCGGCTGCGCGGCAAGAAGCGGCCACGCCCCCTGGACTTGAGGAACCAGTAGAATCTCTGGCGGACCGCATCAGCGATCTCCCGGACGGCATCCTTGGGGAGATCATCTCCCTTCTCCCCACCAAGGATGACTGCCGCACACAAGTCCTCGCATCTCGGTGGCGCACTCTGTGGCGCGCCGTGCCTCTTAATCTCGATTGTCGTCAGCTATCTATCAATGATGATTCTGAACTCACCGGAGCCATCATCTCCTCCCACCAGGGCTCTGTCCAACACATCTGCATCCCGGCATGCTACCTGCTGGACATACCCTGCATGGTGGCCGCCTGGCTGACATCCCGTCAATTCGATAAACTCCAGTAGCTTGAGTTCTGCCATTACTGCAGCGATAGGTTACCACCAAGAGCTGCATCTGTACCCTCACCACCGATGCCCATCTCATGGTTTTCCTCCTCTCTCCACACCGCCACCTTGACCCGGTGCCATCTAGCAGACAATCTGGTACAAATGCTTCGACTCCCACTGCTGAAAAAACTTGCGCTTGTGTTGGTTCATCTGTCGGAGGCCTCACTGCACAGCATCATCTGCTCCAGTTGCCCTGCCCTGGAGCGTTTGGTGCTTGTTTTTGGAAATGGAATCCATATCCCCTGTCTCAAAATAAAGTCGCCTCACCTTGTAAGCATTGTAATTCGTTTTGAAGGACATGAGCTCATCATCGAAGATGCCCATTCACTTCAAAGGTTGCTCCTTGATTGTTGTTATAAACCTTCGCAAATAACTGTGGTCTCTGCGCCTAAACTGGAGACCTTGGGTGCAATTTGTGATCCGTTTAAATGGTTCGAGATGGTGTTTGCCTCCACACCTATTGAGGTACTGTATATTATTCATGTACACTTTTGTAATTTCTATTTTTCGTTAGTGCGCATAAGTTAAGTATCATCTTGAGTACACTTTCAGTGCTAATATTATGTTCTATGCTCAATGAAGAGCTTGTCCATCCTATCAGTGGTGGTGGATTCTATCAAGACCTTATATATCAGTATGTGGTGTTTTGATCTCAACATCATTATTGCCTTGCTGCAATGCTTTCCATGTCTGGAGAATTTGTATATAAAGGTGACGATTTCACGCACATTGAAAGCCCATATATAATGTACTGTAATTAACCGTTCAGGTATCGCTCTTTCAACATAATCTTTTTTAGACATTAACTGTTTTCAAACTTCATCTCAATTTAGGCACTAACACATGGAGAAAAAGGTATAACCAATTGATGGTTCAAGAAGCACCGGGATTTTCTCATATCTCATGACATTCGTTTGAAGATAGTAACGCTGGAAGGATATGCATCCAACAGTGCAAACACTAGCTTTGTCACATTCTTCATGTTGAATGTAAGGGCACTATTGTCCGTGAGAATTAAGTTTTTCAACAAGAAATTTCTCACGGAACTGTATGTGGAACAACATAAAAAGAAGTTTCAGGTGGACCTAAGGGCTTCTGATCGTGATCGGCTTATATTTACAACAACTTGTCGTCATGATGGACCAGTAGATCTTTTGTGCCGGGATCTTGATTTGATGGATCAGACCGATCCATTTGATTGTGACTGCCAAAAACTTTGGTTGAGTTAGATGTTATTGCCCTGTTCAATCTGGGATTCCGGGTTATGTGTAAATCTGATGAACAATTAATCCTCATGTTTTTGTACCTTTTGTAAGCTGGGGTTAGACATTGTTGCCCTTTTCAACTAGGGTTTGACCCATATTTTCTTTCATACTGGGCGTCTGTGTTCGTATAGGTACTACCTCTGTCGTGGTTTATTCTTTATTGGCCCCCTTCGTATTTTGTAGTATCAAACTTTGACATTAGATTTAACTAAGAATATATTAATGCATGTCATCGAAAATAATATTGTTGGACGGCTATTCCCGGCTATGTACATTTGCTATATGCAATAATTATGCATGTGCTTGCTCACTGTTTAGGCGGCCGCGGCGCGCTCTACTCGCGTGCCTCTGCGTGCTCTGCTCGCGTGCCTTCGCGCGCTCTACTCGCCATTTAGGCGCCCTCGGGCCGCATCCCTCTGCGCGCTCTGCTCGCCGTTTAGGCGCTAAGTCTCGCTCGGGTCACGTCCCTCCGCGCGCGCTCTGCTAGCGGTTGGGGCCGGCGCACGATCACGTTGGGGAAGCTTTCGTTATTTGATCTTAGGTTATGTTAATTAATTATACCTCGAGAGCCAGAATCATCCGGCTCTGGAGGTATAATTAATTAACCTAAACTATGATCTCCGGCGCCCGTTCCCGTCGCGCAACTCCGTCCTGTCGTCGGCCGTTGGGGGTATGCCGGTATGTGTGGGTAACTAGCTAGCAAGTGAATCAGTAGCGAGTCGCCACCGGCGGCCATTGCTGTGGTTATTTATAGCTAGCAGCTGGCTAGGGGATTGGGGATTTTACAATTCACCCATGTGGAGCGCGGGAAGCCTTCGCTGGAGCGCGGGAAGCCTTCACTGAAGCGCGGGAAGACTTGAGCACACAACCTGACACAACCCGACAACCATATGCGGTGTCACGTGTTACCGCACATGTGTTAACATAAGGAAACATATGTGTGTAACTTACTAATCATCGCACACGAGTACTCGCACACGAACCGTGTTTGATATCTTCGCCATCGCAAACGTTTTGCATCATTTTTGACGGTTTTTTACATCACCGTTTGCGATTAAATGCATCGCACACCGTTTCGTCAAAGGGTCTCTGATCGTAGTGTCGCGTTAGCAGCATCCTGCAGTAGTGCACGGTTACTTTGACTTTACCCCCAGAATCATGTTAAAGACAGGTCGGCCCCGAGGGGTACCCGTGAGAGTTACTGTTACTGTAGGACTAGAGGGACAGGCGGTACCACCCCGGTAGAGGTGGACTTGAGTTCCCGACAGTCACTTGCGAGTCGGGTCGACCATGAAGGTACCCACGAGTTGATGTGTAGTCGGGTTGACCTGGAGGGTACCCGCGAGATTTCTACGTGGCACAGCCGGGCATTCCGGGCCCTTGCCATAAGTCCACGAGACGGGCCGACGAGGTCACATGATTGTGAGTCTCTGCTCGTTACCGCGCGCTCACAAGACACTAACGAGATTGGGTATTTGATCTGAGTTGGTCATTGACATATACGCACTAACCATCACACGGGAACAGTTACGGGCACTCGGCGTCGTATGTATCAGCCGAAGCTCTCCAGACATCAGTGACTGAGCGGCGCGCGCCCGGGTGGTCCGCGTAAGCACCTGCCTTGTATAAGGAGGTCGTCAGGACTGATCCCGGCTGCCCACGCAACATGTAGGAGTGCAAAGGGCGATGGGCCCAAGACCCCTGCGCGCTTAGGATGTAGACCGGCGTGCTGGTCTCTCTGTTGAGTCTAGGTAGGGCTACGACGTGTTGATCTTCCGAGGTCGGGCATGACCCAGAAAAGTGTGTCCGACCAGAGTGATCGAGCGTGTTGGGTAATGTGGTGCATCCCTGCAGGGAAGTTAATCTATTCGAATAGCTGTGTCCACGATAACAGGACGGCTTGGAGTTGTATCCCGATCTATACAACTAGAACTGGTTACTGGAGATGATAAATAGATATGATGGCTTCAGAATTGCTTTCTCGCAGGGAGTCGAGAAAGGATCTCTGGGCGTTAATACTACAACATGCTTGCTAACAATAATATGCTACTCTGTACTCTTCTAAATGCTGCAAGATGCTAGTCTTCGATAGGCTAGGCTTTCCCCTCTGTTCTGGCATTCTACAGTTCAGTCCAAAGATATAGCCCCATTCCTTTGAAACTGATGCATACTTAGAATAGTTCTGATGTAAGTCTTACGAGTACTTTGGATGAGTACTCACGGTTGCTTTGCTACCTTTTTTCCTCTATATCCGGATGTTGAGATCAGATGACGGATCCCAGGAGTCATATGTCACCGCCAACGGCTACTACTACCTCGAGGGTGCCTACTACTACGTGGAGACCGCCGATGACCAGGAGTAGTTAAGAGGCTCCCAGGCAGGAGGCCTTACCTTTTCGATCGTTGTTGCTTTTGTGCTAGCCTTCTTAAGGCAATCTTGTTTAACTTATGTTTGTACTCAGATATTGTTACTTCCGCTGACTCTTGTGTATTCGAGCCCTCGAGACCCCTGACTTGTAATATAAAGTTTGTATTATTTTAATTTGTGTCTAGAGTTGTGTTGTGATACCTTCATGTGAGTCCCTGATCTTGATCGTACACATTTACGTGTTGATTAGCGTACAATTGAATCGGGGACGTCACACCTCGTTTCACGGAAGCGGTTTGGAGGGGTTTCCAGAGGATTTTTTTTTTAGAATTCAAGAGGATTATCCTCGCGGGGCCGCAAACCCCCAAAGCCCCAACGGCCCATTTGATACGCGAGGTTTGTATGGGCCGATCCCCTCTAGTCCCCGAGCGCAGGCTCCGCCGCCGCGACCAGCCTCCGTCGTCACCACCAGCCTCCTCCACGCCTCCCCTCCGGTATGTAACTCCACGCCTCCCCTCCCATCCGCCCCCCTTTGCTCGTCGTCTCCACATACCCGCCGCCGCCGCACGACGCACGAGCCGCACCCTCCTCCGCAGTACGACGGGCCTCCGCACGGCTGCCTCTTCGGAGTCGCCGCCGCCGCCCAGGCCGGGTGGTGAGGCTGGTGGTGGCTGTAGGTAGGTGATGTAGATGGAGATGCGACGCGTGCGGCGGTGCCGACCGGATGATAATACGTGCGTGAGCGCGTATCCATCCCAGCTAGCTTTGTTTGTGACCTGCCGGCCATGCCAATTCCGAGGCGAGGCGAGGTGATGGCCGGCCTTGCCTTGCAGGTGAAGGTTGCAGCAGCTAATAGAGACGCTGTCTGTCTCTGTCTAGAGACTCACTCATCGCCTGAAAGACAAATTGGTGATTCCATCCATGGATTGGTTTGGTTTGGTTGTTCCATCGATGAATCCCATGCACGTCCGTCCGATTCACCCGGCCGACTCCGTATACTTTCCGTGTCCTCTTTGCCAGCACCATTATATTCCTAGATAGAAACAAAACATCTACATCCAATATTCTTCTTCTAATTATTATTACATCTGAAACAAAAGCATTCTCCTAGATAGATAAATGGATGGATGAATTTGTGTCTCATCTTTGATTTTCTAAGTTGACTGAGATGAATTCGGAATTGAAGAGGAGGCCCAGGCAGAATTAATGTCTGATGAGCCAAACTGAATGTGCTTCTTTCCGAATAATGTTCAGTCAGAAAAAAGGCTCTGATTCCTGAACCAAAACTGAACCTACAGTGATAAGGAAATTCTTTGCATCATATTCAGGCTTAAAGAGGCCCAGCCAAATTGAATGTTTTGTTTCCGAATAATTTGTTCTTCAGAATCTGAACAATCTGTAACAGAAAGGAGGACGAGACTGAACTTGGTGTTGGGTAGTTACGGATACGGGTATCAGTATCGGGCCAATACGGATACGTAAATTCGTCATTTTGAAAAAGTGCCAATACGGATACGTTTTACTATTTATTTATTTTTCAAAAAAAGGGATTCAGAATGTCAACTGCGACATTTTTACATGCATGGATTCCATGGTTCCCTGTCTTCTTTAGCAAATGAGCAGAAACTCTAGAGTAGCTACTCAAAGCTTCATGACCACAGTAGTTGCATTACCATTTAGTGTTGCCCACTCCGGGTGATTTCTCTATGATTTGAACATGGCTCCACAATGGTGCCCTTAAATTTGTAGGTATAGTAGGAGGTTCAGCAGGAGGAGCCATCTGGAGGAGATGAGAAAAATGAGATCTTCACAGATCAGAGGAGAAAGAAGAGGGGATGAGCTTGGCTGGGCAGGAGAAAAGGAGAAGAGAAGTGTACATACCTGCTTGCTGCGTGACAGGAGGCGTTGGTGAGGAGTAGCAGCTCGTCGCCGGCTAGCCTCCGCTGCCGCCGGCCCTGGGTGAGTAGCTGCTAGGTACGCAGCCACCAGCCGCCGCCTGGTGTGAGCTCGGGAGGGAGGAAGGAAAACTGGGAGGGAAAGGATGGGGGCATTGGGGTACTAGGGTTGCTGTTTGCCTCTTAACTGGGCTGAGTGGTCTCTTAGATGGGCTGGGCCGTATCCAAAACGAACTGAAAAAGTATCCTTCAAGTATCTGAATTGTTTTAAATCGTTTATTCACGGATACTCCTTGGATACGTATCTGGGGCGTATCGGAGGAGTATCGGTATCGGATACGGTATCCGATACCGATTCGCTGGTTGCCTGAAGTATCGGTGCATTCGAGGCTTACATCAACGGGCTACCGTACCCTTCTGATTCTTCTTCCAGAAACCTAGTTTCCCCTCCAGCTTTTACTGCTCCACTCGCTAGCTGTTTCTTTAATGTACCATCAAAGAAATTGTCGTCTGATTCATGTCCTCATCCTCAGTTCCGCCATCTTTACTACTGATATGGCAGCATTGTAACGAATTCTTCTAATTTGTGTGTCATCTGAAACAAAGCTAACTTGTTCTCCCTCCGTGGACCTTGCAGCCTCTTCCACGCTCCGCCACCATCAGCCTTCTCCACGCCTCGCAACCATCAGCCTCCTTCACGTCGACCGAAGAGCTGGCCTTTTCCCCGGTAAGCAATACTAGTACTACCAGCTAGAAGTATTAGTATAACCAGGGTTCTTCCTGTTGCTCAGGCTACTCACAAAACACTCCACCACCATCTGAAGGAAAAAAAACCCACCACCACCAGCCTCCCTGCTGCTCCGGCTATGCGGCGGCTACCGCTGCGACTCCTGCGCTCCGCGGCGGCTGGATCACTCCGGAGCCCCACCCTCTCACGTGGCGGCTGTCCTGTCCCTCGAGCGCCACATCTGCCGGCAGAGGCAGCCGCCGCGCCGGCCGAGCTTGCCCGCTGGCTACCGCGGAGAGGGTACTCCCGGTTTGCGAGCGGATTCACCCCCTTGGAGCCGAAGAAGCTGGGATCCATCCTCGACGTCGAGCGCGCCAACGGCCTCTCCCCCGAACACCTCGTTGCGGCATGGGATGATGTCAGTTCCATTCCCCTTCTCATCTCCTTCTCCTTTTGTCGTACGTTTTGTTTTTACCTCTACTAGCATTGAGGAGATCACATCTGATGCCGTCGATAAGCGTACAAATTTCATATTTTGTACTGGTAGACAACAAACCGTTTTAAGAATGAAAATGTGTCTGAATGTTCTTTCAAGAATGAAAATCAAACGGGTGATCCATTGAAATGTGTTGAGCTCTCTAGGATATTTGCTAATTCAGGTTTTCAGGGTCAATGGTTTAGGGGCATAGACATGAGTCACGGGCTCACGGCCAATTCTGTGAGCCGTATAGGCTCTGTGACACCATAGTATATTCAATGGAAAACAGAAAAAATGAAAAATAAATCAGTAGATAAACATTGCACTTTGCTATTTTTTCCTAAGAGAGATGTCACACATTGAGGGGAATATTTTTTTAGAGAACACGCAAATGGCTTTGTCGCATCTTCTCATTAAGAGGAGAAGCAGGTTTTAGCTTAAAGAGATTAGCAGAAGGACAAACATTGTTCTATTTTCCCCATAAGTGCGGTGGATACCAATATTGTATAGAGCGGGATATATAAGCTTATAAATGCCACCACTGCAAGGGAACCAAATTATCGTTGCTGTTCGTGAATCTAGAGCCATGAGATATGCTCTCAGGGCCTTGCGCCCTCAAAGTGCTTGGATCACAGTTGCTGCTCAATGCTTAACAGACTTGCCCATATCATCCTATTGTCTGTACACTCATGTCAGTTGCAGTTTTCCAGGTGAAAATCGTTTAACGGGACATATTAATGGGTCGGATGTGTAAGATGGATCGTGTGTGGAGATAGGCAGGGAAAGCAAGAAAAGGGAAGGCAGATGGATATTTGTGGGTTGGTACGAATTGCGTGCTTCACTAGCTGTTATATATAACATTTTGCATCTGATAATCTGTCATGCCCCTACCTGAAGGCAAGACAACTTGTTGTATGCTTTTGTTTGGGCAAAGAATCGAACCTGTAGGTTGGAAAATAGCAGAAACAACTAGGATATTAAGATCATCCTGTCCGATATGATGCAAAAACCATGCATTATTTGCATCAAGGGTGGGGAGGAACCTATATCTTCCCTAGGAATTTCTGTATTCAAAAGGCTAGTGGCATGACCAGTAATCTCACATAATGTCCTGTTAGCCCAGAAAATTAGCAAGCTAAGTTTTGCCTTTGCCTAATTATCATCCAGTTACTAATTTTTTTATGTCTTATGCTGTTGACACTAAAGCATTATTTTGTATCTGCGCATACTGCTTACTGCATTTGTATTGTTAACTTGAATCCATCCTGACATTTCTTTTGTACAATTTGTTTGTGTCGCTATTCTTTTCGTGGAACATTAGTACCACTTGGGAAGAGGTCACATAGGTGTATCTATGAAAGCAAAGCTTTACCGTCTCTTGGAACAAAGATCGGCTACATGGTATTTATTTGTTGGTTGGAGTTTTGATTGCATCACCATGACTATTTTCTGGACTATTTATTTTCTTAACTAATTTGATCTTTTTTGTAGCCCATATTTTGTTATTCCTTTGTGGAGAGGAAGTGGATATACCACCATGTTTATGCAAGGTTATTTCTCGGCTCTTCTGCAGATATTCAATTTTTATAAGCCTTGTTGACTGCTTTCCTTTTCATAATTTTCCATTGAAATTGAACTTTGTTACAGTCTATAAGTATGTTCTTTACTAAACATATATTTTTGAATGTTCATATCAATGGACTTTGGTCAATCTGACATTCTTAATATCATGTGCATGTTATGTTCAAGTGTCCGATTTTATGTTCTGCTGATTATCAGTAAATGAAACCAGTGATTATAACCCTTGGAACACAAATATGCTTATTTTAGATGGGGCTGTTTGAACCTGGTATCTAGGCAAAATTGGCTACATGACACTCTAAATCCATGGTATTTACTCTATCGTACTATAAATTCATTGCTTGCCAAGACAAACTGTAAGCTTGCATCGATTTGCCAACATGCACTCCTACTATAATAACATCATCCGACTTGGGAGTGTGGAAAGCATGTAAAAAGTCTGTTTTACCATTTTCTGTAAAAAAAATATTGACATGTTAATAGCTGCACACTCTTATGGATAGGCTTGGCGAGTCAACGTTAAAACTCAGCCACTCTTATGGAGATGAAACCCAAAAGATTTTCGTTGGGGTGTAACCCTCTCAGCGACATGCCACACCGGAACCCGGGTGTGGTGTCAAATGGACAAGGGCCGGGACGTCACCCCTTGGTGGCGCGCCGTATCTTGATCTGGATATGGTGGCAAGTGAGCGAGGATCGGGTCGTCGCATCCTGTGGCGCGCTACATCGGCGCCCGAATGTAGTGGAAAATGAGCAAGGGTCTTTGCATTTGACTCGACGATTGCGAAGGGTAAGGAAGCTAGCTGAGCCTAGGAGGATCCGCTTAGGTAGCTGGAACGTAGGGTCTCTGACAGGGAAGCTTCGGGAGCTAGTTGATGCAGCGGTGAGGAGAGGTGTTGATATCCTTTGCGTCCAACAAACCAAATGGAGGGGACAAAAGGCGAAGGAGGTGGAGGATACCGGCTTCAAGCTGCGGTACACGGGACGGCTGCAAACAGAAATGGTGTAGGCATCTTGATCAATAAGAGCCTCAAGTATGGGGTGGTAGACGTCAAGAAACATGGGGACCGGATTATCCTGGTCAAGCTGGTAGTTGGGGACTTAGTTCTCAATGTTATCGGCGCGTATGCCCCGCAAGTAGGCCACAATGAGAACACCAAGAGGGAGTTCTGGGAAGGCCCGGAGGACATGGTTAGGAGTGTACCGATTGGCGAGAAGCTCTTCATAGGAGGAGACCTCAATGGCCACGTGGGTACATCTAACACATGTTTTGAAGGGGTGCATGGGGGCTTTGGCTATGGCATTAGGAATCAAGAAGGAGTAGATGTCTTAAGCTTTGCTCTAGCCTATGACATGATCGTAGCTAACACCCTCTTTAAAAAGAGAGAATCACTTCTAGTGACTTTTAGTAGTGGTCAACACTGTAGCCAGATTGATTTCACCCTCTCGAGAAGAGAAGATAGGCGTGCATGCCTAGATTGTAAGGTGATACCTGGAGAGAGTGTTGTCCCTCAGCATAAGCTGGTGGTTCCCGACTTCCGCTTTCGGATTCGTGTCCAACAGGATAAGTGTGCCAAGGTCGCTAGAACGAAGTGGTGGAAGCTCAAGGGGGAGGTAGCTCAGGCGTTCAAGGAGAGGGTCATTAAGGAGGGCCCTTGGGAGGAAGGAGGGGATGCGGACAATGTGTGGATGAAGATGGCGACTTGCATTCGTAAGGTGGTCTCGGAGGAGTTTGGAGTGTCCAGGGGAAGGAGAAGCGAAGCTAAGGATACCTGGTGGTGGAATGTTGGTGTCCAGAAGGCGATTAAGGAGAAGAAAGATTGTTTCAGACGCCTATACCTGGATAGGAGTGCAGACAACATAGAGAAGTACAAGATGGCGAAGAAGGCCGCAAAGCGAGTTGTCAGTGAAGCAAGGGGTTGGGCGTATGAGGACCTCTATCGGCGGTTTGGCACGAAGGAAGGCGAAAGGGACATCTATAAGATGGCCAAGATCCAAGAGAGGAAGATGAGGGATGTCGGCCAAGTCAAATGCATCAAGGACAGAGCAGACTAGCTCCTGGTGAAGGACGAGGAGATTAAGCATAGATGGCGGGAGTACTTCGACAAGATGTTCAATGGGGAGAATGAGAGTTCTACCATTGAACTGGACGACTCTTTTGATGAGACCAGCAGGCGTTTTGTGCGGCGAATCCAGGAGCCTGAGGTCAAGGAGGCTTTAAAAAGGATGAAAGGAGGCAAGGCGATGGGCCCTGATTGTATCCTCATTGAGGTGTGGAAAGGCCTCGGGGACATAGCGATAGTATGGCTAACCAAGCTTTCAACCTAATTACCGTGGAATTAAGCTGATGAGCCATACAATGAAGCTATGAGAGAGAGTCATTGAGCACCACTTAAGAAGAATGACAAGCGTGACCGAAAAATCAGTTTGGTTTCATGCATGGGAGGTCGACCATGGAGGCCATTTTATTGGTATGACAACTTATGGAGAGATACATGGAGCAAAAGAAGGACCTGCATATGGTGTTCATTGACTTGGAGAAGGCCTATGATAAGATACCATGAAATGTCATGTGGTGGGCCTTGGAGAAACACAAAGTCCCAGCAAAGTACATTACCCTCATCAAGGACATGTACGATAATGTTGTGACAAGTGTTCGAACAAGTGATGTCGACACTGATGACTTCCCGATTAAGATAGGACTGCATCAGGGGACAACTTTGAGCCCTTGTTTTTTTGCCTTGGTGATGGATCAAGGGATATACAAGGAGATATCCCATGGTGTATGCTCTTTGCGGATGATGTGGTGCTAGTTGACGATAGTCGGATGGGGGTCAATAGGAAGTTGTTATGGAGACAAACTTTGGAATCGAAAGGTTTTAGGCTTAGTAGAACTAAAACCGAGTACATGAGGTGCGGTTTCAGTACTACTAGGCGCGAGGAGGAGATTAGCCTTGATGGGCAGGTGGTGCCTCAGAAGGACGCCTTTCGATATTTGGGGTCAATGCTGCAGAAGGATGGGGGTATTGATGAAGGTGAACCATCGAATCAAAGCCGGATGGATGAAGTGGCACCAAGCTTCTGGCATTCTCTGTGACAAGAGAGTGCCACAAAAGCTAAAAGGCAAGTTATATAGGACGGCGGTTCGATCCGCAATGTTGTATGGCGTTGAGTGTTGGCCGACTAAAAGGGCGACATGTTCAATAGTTAGGTGTGGCGGAGGCGCGCATGTTGAGATGGATGTGTGGCCACACGAGGAAGGATCGAGTCCGGAATGATGATATTCGAGATAGAGTTGGGGTAGCACCAATTGAAGAGAAGCTTGTCCGACATCGTCTGAGATGGTTTGGGCATATTCAGCGTAGGCCTTCAGAAGCTCCAGTGCATGGCGGACGGCTAAAGCGTGCGGATAATGTCTTGAGAGGTCGGGGTAGACCGAATTTGACATGGAAGGAGTCCGTAAAGAGAGATCTGAAGGATTGGAGTATCACCAAAGAACTAGCCATGGACAGAGGTGCGTGGAAGCTTGCTATCCATGTGCCAGAACCATGAGTTGGTCGTGAGATCTGATGGGTTTCACCTCTAGCCTACCCAAGCTTGTTTGGAACTATTGTTGTTGTTGTTGTTGTTGGTAGACATGCACAACACTGCATATTTACACAGAATTAAGTGATGCACATTTGTACAGATAGATGCCATCACAAGCAATTAAGTCTCTAGATCACTAAACACACAAAAAGATTTTTACCGCTCTCTCTCTCCCAAGCCAGAAAATATTACTCCCTCCGGTCCATATTACTTGCCGCTCAAACGGATATAATGTATCTAGACGTATTTCAGTGCTAGATACATCCGTTAGAGCGACAAGTAACATGGATCGGAGGGAGTATTACAATTGGTGTAGTGTGTTCAGGCGAAAAGACATAATTTTAGAACGCCTTAGCAAAGTTACAAACTTGGAGCGTGATGGAGCAAATGTCATTAATTTGTAGTGTCCTGTAGCCAATTTGCCTCTCAAGAATGGTACATATACTCACACTCATATGGTCATACCAAATGAACATCGACAGACTGCTGACAAATGAACTAAGTATCCATGCTGTATCATCGCGCCAACCTCAAGCCCTATCACTTAATAGCTTATAGTACTGATGGATTTACACGTAAATGTATTACTAACCAACTAATTATATTTTGAAAATCCCATTCAAATGTATGGGTGTGCTGGGGTAGTATAGGAATAGTAACTCTACATCTTATACCGTTAATGTTTGTGTCTAGTGTCTTCTCCACAACTGCAAGGCAGTGAGGCTGCAGTCTAAAAATTCGGTAAATTTTGGTGAAATTTATATGGAAATTTATGAAGCAGTTGTAGTGTTGAATAGATACGCCGTTTTCTGAATGACCATTCGTTTTGTTCAAAACCCACCTATGGGAACTGCCACTGTTTGTTTTATTTGAAGCTAACTGCCCTATTCTGTGCCGTTCAACATTGCAGTCCAGCTGCCACACATGATCTTCACAGGGCTTGAAGACTACAAAGCAAGAGGAACTCAAGCAAGCCCTTACTATACAATCACTCATTTCACAGAGTTTGCAGAAACCAAGGATACAGTGCTTGTCTGAGGAGATGTTGTCTTCACAAGCAAACTAACCGATGCAGAGGCGAAGTGTCTTTTAGAGACCGCGCACTCCTTCTACCTGAACGATGTGCGGTACAAGCTCGTGGAGCGTTTCAACAAGGAAACACATGATTTCGAGTTCAAAGACGTCCTTCAGGCGCTTGAAATGCCGTCCATGTGAGCAGAGATGTCAAGCCATCGTGCGACGACAAAGCTTCTCAGCATGGTGAACCTGAAACTACTGCCGAGAATGAAACTATGAGTTCTTTTTGCCCCGCATTTTTTGTGGCAGTTGTATCCTGGAAAAATAACAACCCTGAGGCGATATCACCCTGACTTTGCCGTGTGGTCGTTCATCCTGCTGGTTTTATCACAGCCGTAGCAAAGAAGCGAACCAACTTCCGAGGACTTCTCTAAGCAGATCCGGGCAAAGATTTAATAGGCATTCTGTAGCTATTTTGCTGTTGTTTCTCTTTGCCTCTTTTGGCTAAAATTTTCATAATAATATTGTAGAAACAGAAACAGGCTATACTTGTTTCAGATCCTAACGACAAAAATGTTTGTGTTAAATTATGGATGGAAACCAGCTGTGTGGCGTTTTTCACTTGATCTGATGGCTGTTAATTGGAAAACAGTATCTCCGTGCATATCTGACTCACGGTCCTTTGGTAATATTGCTGAAAATTGGCTCCCACTGTTAAGGAAGCTAGACAATACCTTGATTCGGGAATTGATTGCAATGTACTCCCTCCATCCACATTGGATGTAATACAATGGGACGGAGGGAGTATTTCAGTAAGATTTGGTTGTATGGAACTTGAATCTTTGGTTTCAGAACTAAAGCTGAGAATACATATGATTTATTAAATATAAGTAACATAGTATGGAATAGAAATGGTTGGGTCTTTTTTTGTGCATGGTTACATGCTGAAGTGATATGTTTACATGTGAGGAATATGTTATCTTAGGATTCTCTTCACTGATTCATAGTGGGATCACCTACTTAGTTATTTTAGGATTCTCTTAACTGACTCATTTTTAGCCTGCGTGTTAAAGCTGACCGGCACAAACTTTTCTTTATCCATTTCCGCGACAAGTAATTTCGGACGGAGGGAGCATTTGGCTATCATTAAGGAGTAGATGAGCTGGGACTTGTTATCGTCTCTAAGCTATGTATGCTTATGGCACGTACCGTGCTGTCGTTGCTTTGCCACAATTGCTCCTCGGTTCAACCCACACGTCCTGGCACTCTATTGTTTTCAGCAAACCTTTTCATTTTTGGCAAACGTCTTGGTGACGCTGTGTCTCGCGGCTGGTGTCTGCGTTCGAGCCATTATCAATGGGGCCAACGACACCACGTGAAACCGAAGTTCATGCTTGCTTAAACGGGTGGCTGAATCGTGCAATGCAAGTGTTGTCACGGAGATCAGGTGTATATATGGATAAAGGACTGTGCTAACTTTCGACTGATCAGAAGATAAACAACACATTCGATCGTTTTCTTCTTCCTAACTACTCCCTCTGTTTCTAAATATTTGTCTTTCTATAGATTTCAACAAGTGACTACATACGGAACAAAATAAGTGAATCTACACTCTAAAATGTGTCTATATACATCCGTATATGGTAGTCCATTTAAAATCTCTAAAAAGGCAAATATTTAGAAACGGAGGGAGTAATTTTACATGCATGCAGACTAGCTAATCCCGTCGTGTGGTGATAAAGGAGCGTATGCAACCAGCCCTGACTCATGATTTCATGCATGCATGCAAACTAAAGTCAAAACAGATGATGTCATCAAAAGATTCTTTCGTTTTTGAAACTTTAAAATATTTTGTAGCTCAAACCATCGCTTCAATTCAAAATTTGTTTTCACATAAAAAATTCGTCATGATGAGATGTTCAAAACTAGATCCCATGTTGGTATGTTTCGACGATTTGTTTTTTCAGGTCAAGTTACCACACGTTGACCAAGTAAATTATCATGCCTATAGTGCATAACTTATCATGATGTTTACATTGAAGTTGCCGAGGTATGTTTTAACTATTTTTTTCTGCGTTAAAATTTACCATGATATTGTAAGTAAATTATGTAATACCCACCATCTACAATCGATGTCGTGCCTGGCCACGAGGTGAGGTACACATGCCGACATGGCATGGTCCACTTAAAAAACGAAACTTTGCGCGTTGTGCCGGGCCAGGTCTGTTTAGGCGTGTGTCGGGCCGTGCAGTGCCTGAGCCGGCTTGTTGGTTACGTATGATTATGTATGTGGTGCGTAAAATACCATGCCATTTACGCTGAAGTTACTGAGATTATGTTTGTCAACTTCTTCTCTCGGACCAAAGTTATCGTGGTATTTGTATGTCAATTATCAGGTCCGTGGTCGAATATTACCATGCTATTTACACAAAATTTATCGAGATTATATTTTTTACAGAAAAAAACCTAGTCAAAGTTACCACGGTGTTTGTACATGAGTTATCAGCTCTATTGTGTGTATATTACCATGCTATTTACACAGAAGTTATCGACGATAATATTTTTCCACAACTTCTATTTCGGGGGTCAAAAGTTGCCGTGGTATTTGTAACTGAGTTGTCAGCTATGTCATACATATATTACCATGCTATTTGCACAGAAGTTACCGAAAGTTATCGCGGTGTTTGTACGTGAGTTATCAGCTCTGATATGGGTATATCACCATGCTATTTACACAGAAGTTACCGGGTGTGTGTTTTCAACAACAACTACCCAGCCCCACCCACCCCAAAAGTTTTCAACAACTTTCCCCCCGGTTCAAAATTATCATGGTATTTGCACGTAAATTATGGAACCCGCGTGAGTAAAGTATCATGCATTTACACAAAAGTTAGAGGGGGTATGTTTTCGACAAATTTCCCCCAAGTTAAACTTACCACGGTATTGTATATAAGTTATCATGTTTGCAGTACGTAAATTACCATGCTATTTACACATAAATTACTAGGGGTATATTTTCAACAAGTTTTTCCCCGGATCAAAGTTATCATTGTGTTAAAGTTATCATTGTGTTTGAACGCAAGTTATCGAAACCGCGGTGACTAAAATATCATGCTATTAAAACAGAAATTACCGGGGGGTTTATTTTCAATAATTTTTTCTCGGGGTCAAAGTTACCATGATATTTGTATGCTCGTTATCATGTTTGCGGTGTGTAAATTATCATGCTATTTACACATAAAGTTACTTCGGGTACGTTTTAACCCCTCCTCGCAGTCTATAAAGTTATCATGGTGATTGCATCACGCTAGTTTAGCGGGGGTACATTTTGAATAACTTTTTCTCTGGGCTAAATTCGTGTAGATACTAAGTAGTACCAATATAGAAATTAAGTAGTTAAAATGTGCGTAACTAAATCTCACCATCAGATAGCACGCACCATAACCAACATCCTCCTCGCCACTATTAAAGCGTTCCATAGCACATCGGCCTCCCTCCTAAGCACATAAAAGTGCAACGTTGGTGCACTAAACTGACATGAAAAATGCAACAATAATGAAATAGAGAACCGATGATACATAGTAATGCACTAGTAAAGGAATGTATTTTAAAAAAACACACTACTAAAAGTAGGTCAAATAATGTGACTCCAATTTACTTTGCACAGTAACATAAGGTTGGTATGTTGGCTGTTGGGGCTGAAGACAATCTGGTTGGTCCTAGGTTCGACTCCCAGGCACCTCATTTTTCTCTCTTGCTTGATCCATTTTTATGTGCAAAAAACAAAGACAACAAGAAAACCAGAAAAATCAGAGGAGATCGTGCAATTATGATCGAAAAACCAGAAAAAAATCAGAGGAGATCGTGCAATTATGATGAGGCAAGAAAATAGGACGCATGCGTTCGGACCTGAAGCGAATCCGATTAGTCGGAAATTAGCTTTGCCGATGGATAAAATCAAACGGCCAAACATGATACATGGTACCAGATCGGAATGTATGTAGCTAGTCAGACGTCAGTTGCGCTCGAAGGCTACACCTACGGACAACAGGAAAGGCTACACTTTTCGTGATTACTGATCTTTTTGCTACTTGTTGGCTTTGCTTTGCCTGCTCACTTGTTCTCGATACATACATTAACTCTTTTTCTTTGCGGGTAATACATATATTAACTTAGTTGCAATCGACTCGGTGCAGTACCAGGAGGTTCACACCAACGCCAATAAGGATCATAGATCACAATTACTAGATGCACCCTTAAAATAAAGTAAGGATCACCAAACACGACAAGTAATTGAGAGAACCCACTCTATTGAAATTACGAATTACTACTAGCTATAGATACTCAATGGACGTCCAAGCATTCTTCCGGTGAACTTAACTTGTTCTTTTTTTCTGAAACGCAGTCCTTAGGGCCCGATTTTATTAAAAAATGTCGAAGAGAGTTGCCCAGTTAATTAACGAAAAACCGGACGAAAACCGTTACAACACGCCCGCAAAACAAGGCACACATGGCGACCTGGCAACCCACACAAGAACACACACGCCGTCGAGAAGAAAAGCGCTGTCGAGGTTGCAATCCGGTGTCATCGTCATCACACCTCCGCGAGGGCGACTCCGACTCCACCCTCAACGACCACCGATATAACCCTAACCGCAAACAAGGGTCGAGGCCTGCGCCGGTCGATGCCAAACAGTCCACCGCACACGCAGACGAGTAGGCAGCTCCAACTCTGTCGACGAGCATTGCAGGGGAAAAGCGCTAGGCCTGCGCCGAGCCGGCACCGGAACCGAGCACCCATCTCGTGTCATCGTCACCGTGGAGACACCTCCTCTGCAGCTCCGACTTCAGGAAGATAAGTGAGGCACGGTGACGCCCCGAACACGCCGGATAAGACGGACTACCAAAGCTCAGCTGCAGCCCAACTCTGCCCGAAGCAGCCATCATTGCCACACAAGAATTCGCGCAACATCTGCATTGCCGGACGAACAGCTGCCGGACACAATGCCGCGAGCGTCCAGTCCAAAGAGCGCGCAAACGAGATCCAATGCTCTTCAAGACGACGCCCCAAAGAAGGAAGCGACGATGTCGACGCCGTCACCCGACCCGACTGGGCCTTAGGCTTTCACCCGAAGAGCTAGAACAGAGAGTGTGGAGGGGGTGGACTCCATGACGGCGCCTCCAAGGAGGTGACATGACGTCCGCGGACGCTGACGCAGTCGGCTGGTAAACCCGGCAAGCTTTCGCCGGAGCATCGCCCCCAACACTACACCCTCACGCACTGCACCTCCGCTGATCCGCACACCTCCCACGAAGCCCTCGCGCCAAGACCAAGCAGACGCCACCACCACACCACACAACCACCACTGGTCTCACCGATCGGAGACGAGTAGGGCAGACAACACACCTCGACGACGTCTTCAAGAAGAATGCGACACCCGAGAGCATCGCCGTCGCCGGCCCCGACTAGCAGCTGAGGCGTAGCTTTCACCCGGTGCTGCCACACTACCCGCTAGAGCCCGAGCTCGGTCGGACCACCAATCAGCCTCACGCCGCAACCTCAGCCGCCAGCAGTTAGCGAGCAGGAGGCCCGCACAGGCCCATCGACCCCAATGCCCGCAGGAGCCATATCCGGAGGATCCAGACTCACCGGAGGCCGCCTCGGAGACCCAAGGCCGGTCGGAGCCAGCCACAAGAAGGGTGGGGCCGCACATCAGGAGCTGAACTATCGCGAGCCAGAGCCACGCCGACAGGGAGCGCCGCACCGGCCGACAGCCGCTGCACCAAGCAGGTCGCGACGCCGCACCACGGGGGAGCAGTCGCGCCGCCATGGGCCGCTGCCTTGATGCTGCATCGCCAAGGAAGTCCATCGCCGGGGGCCGACCCAGATCTCGCGCCGCCAGGGACGCTGATGCGGAGCATCCTACGGACATCACCATGTCAAGAATTCGTTTGGCAAGTGACACGTACGACATCTACTACACATACATAAAGATGAATCATCTCCTTTACACGTGCTCACTTGACCCCTTCGAGGATGGTATACTACTTGACACTTCTCCCATGTGCATGCATATGTATTATCAGAGCACCATGGACGATGAGGAGGAGTGCGAGCACAAGAGTACGACTACACCATCCGCGAGGGAAGCTTGGAAGAGAAGGAAGAAGAAGCATGGACAACCTTTTGGAAAGCCCGGAGCCTCCGGCCTCCTGCACGGAACTTCCAACGCCCGGAACTTCCAACGCCCGGAACTTCCGACCATCCCGGAACATTCGGCCCCGACGCACCAAAGCCGTCCGAGAGCGTGCCAACTCTCTGGATAGCCCGGACCCTGCCTGGACCTTCGCCCGGAACCTCCGGCGCCCGGACCTTCCGGCCATCCCCGGAACTTCCGGCCTGCCTGCACGCACAGACTTAGGCCGAGGCCCATGTACCCTTTCGCCCCTCACTTACCCCTTCCTGGCTACCACTATATATACTAATCCCCCTCCATTCTAGGGTCAGCATTGTGATAGGTCAAGATAGAGACAGAGCTTTGCTCATCCACTTACCTCTACTCCCATGGAGTCCAAGGCCTCCATGTGAGAGATCCCCGAAGTGGATTCAAGACCCCTTCATGGGAACATCCTCCTAGGATTCAAGACCTCTCTCCTTCAAGGATTGAGATGAACTAGCTACCCTTTGTACCCTCTTATGTTGGATTTGGATCCTTGTATCTCCTCTTTGTGTATGTAGATTTAGCATATGTGTGATTTGGATCTTATTGATTGAGTGTTTTGCCTCTCGTGTTCTTCGCGGCATCCCCTCCATTTCGTGAAAGATCGGCCTTTAGGGTTCCACCCTACATCATCTTGGTATCATGAGCCACGTTGATCACGAATTTGGAGTCCCTACCTCCCACTTTCTAGCCTAATTTTGTGTGTTTTTGCCCAATTTTGAAAATCCCCACCAAAAATAGCTATCCCAATTTTTTTTGTGATTTGTTGGTTTGATGATGTTTTGTTGGTTTTTATCCGTGGATTTGCAGTGTTACATGTAGATCTAGCTTCCTCACCATCCTAATCCGCCCAATTTTTCTTTTCCCTCATCAATTTTGCCCTGGAAATCAAGATTTTCTGCACCCTTTCTTTGATCTGAAATTTAGGGTTCATCCTGGAAGAAATTCCACGACCCTCAGAACTTCCGGACTCTCGGGAACTTCCGGGCTAAACAGAAAGTTTACCCCAAAATCCCCCGGTTTCGCCCTAACTTCTCCCGCGACCCCCGGAGCTTCTGGAGCCTAGAACTTTTGGCCCTCACCTCGGAACTTCCGGCCTAACCAGAAACTTTACACAGAATTTCAGCACTGCCCTCCTTCACCATTTTGACCAAAACTTTTCTCTCCGAACTCCGATTTGAGTGTTCTTTGGCTCGTTTTGCAGCTATCGACGTGCCCGAGGTCCTCATATTGGTTTCACCACCTTTTGACTCCATCAATTTTTTGGAACTTAGGCATCTCTGCCTAGGCCCTCCACCATATCATCCGCTATACCACCATAGCCTTCCGCAACCTAACCCATTTTGATCGCCATTGCATTTGAGGTTATTTGAGTTGTGGTTTGTGTCTCCTAAGGTGTTTCGGCTACTTAGGGACGGTGACTTCAACTCTGACTTCGCATCATCCACCACATCCACCTCCGCATTGCCAACTCCGTAACCACCACCGCATTCCGCTACCACCATTTGACATTTGCCATTTGAGATTTTGAGTTCGCGGTTTTTCCGTTTCCTAAGGTGTTTCAGCTAATTAGGAATGGTTCAACATCAAGAACATTGCCACTCATCATCGCCACGGACTCGACATCGACGACCACTTCATCATTTTGACAACACCACTGTAAGCAAGGACGGTAACCTCGACAACGTCACTTGTACATCTCCCTTGCCATTGCATTGTTAACCCCTGAGCCAATTTTGCGTCACTTTCCTATCGAGACTAGCCATTGAGTATTTCGGGCAACGCTACTTGTGCACTTTAGTGATACACGTTCCGCATAGCTATCATTGCATGCATATATCATCGTATCATCTCTTGTGTCATCAATTGTTCCCGCATATACATAATTGCTATCTTGATTCGAGCATTTCGCTTAAGTGGCCATAACAAAAAAAGCTTTTAAACAAAGAGCTTGTAAGCAATAGCCATAGCATCACGCCACATTGTATATCATATGACATCATTGATCATCTTGGATCATCGTGTGTGAAACATCGGGAACCATACATACATAGCATACTTGGGATAAAAAGTCAATACATTTTGTCTCTCATAGGTTGTGCACAATTTGTCGTATCCGCCCATTGAGCAAGCGCGCTAGTGGCTCTCTAGCATTGTGCAACACGGGCGTTTTCCGTGGATTCCACATTTATCTATCCATGTGTGTGTTTCCATGTGCCACTCATTGCTATTGGTCTACTTGTTTCACTTGCGAATTTGTGAATCTCTTTCAACATCATTGACTATTGCTAACAATTGCATTAATTTTGTGCCACTATCCTCACTAAGCTCCACCAAAAGCTTTACTTGTGTAGGTGTGAGAATTGACAAGATCCGGTACCAATTGTGCTATTTCCATAATACCATTTTGGGTGATCATTGATCCATCTTCAACATTGGAAAAGGTACATTTGGTGTAGTTCTTTCCTTTCTTCCACTCATATTTATTTGAGCATGATGGATAGGCAAAGCATATCATCTCCGGTCTTCGACGACAATGATGGCGCGAACAACTACGTCCCCAACACTCACCACGTCGAACTACAACAAGCAATGCACGATGCACAAGCTACCTTGCATGACCTCATTGAGCGACTCGCCATCGACATTCGTCACCACGAAAAAAGGAAAAGGGACTACATCGGCAACAAGTTGGACGAACACATGGATCAAGTACGAGACATGTTGGCCAACTACAAGTCTTCTTCCCCTCGGTCATCTTTAAGGCGGCGATGCTCAAGTTGCAAATCTTCAAAGCGTCCATCTGAGGCAAGCGCAATTTGACCACGTCCTCATCTTTGAGACGACGAGCACCATCGACTACAAGGTCAAGCGCGACAGCGTCACTATCAACACGAAGGCGCTCGAGATGCGCACACCTACAAGTCCCAACAAGCTCTACATCAAGCTATGGCCAACCTTCATGCGCACAAGACAAGACCGCGAGACGAGCACCACCAAGAAAAAGCTACATCTACAAGCACCACTTTGGCATCTTCGCCTAGTGCTATCAAGGCATCTTTGCCTTTGGATGAACGACATTTTCGCATACTTCCACGAGTACGTCTGCGTCGACATCCACAAGTCCAAGGCGAAAGACTACAAGCGAGGACGACACTTCCATCTTCGGAAGCTCCTCAAGGAAGATGGCCGAGCATGGGAATTTCCCTTCGGTCATGATGGCAAGCTACGGGATGCCACATCATATGGGCCTCCTACAACAAGACACCGACAAGATGGTCGAGCATGGGCCACCCCCTTCGACCACGGCGACAAGCACGAACCTCTTCAACAACATGAAGACGACGCCCCTATGGGACTCCTTCTCGGAGTCAAGCTACGAGAACGCACATGAGACCCTCTCTTTGGTCTCGGAGGAGCTTGATGATCTGCCACATCCTACGGCATTCAACTTTGGAGGCATTATGGATGAGGAGTTTGAGCATGGAACTATCCCTTCAACCAAGGCGACAAAAGGAGCTGAGTACGGAGACGTTTGCACCTATATCTCTCCGACACCCATATATGACGAGATGCCCCAATTCCCATGTGAGGAGAGCCACCACCATATGAGTGATATGAGTGATGATTGCTTGTATCTGCGTTGGTATTTCCCCAAAGAGTAGAGGATGATGCAGCACAACAAAGGTAAGTATTTCCCTTGATTATGAAACCATGGTTATCAATCTAGTAGGAGAACCAAGCAACACTATGTAAACAACACCTGCACACAAATAACAAATACTTGCAACCCAACACGTAAGAGGGGTTGTCAATCCCTCCTCGGTATTGAGATAGATTAAATTGTATGGGATTTGATAAATAGATCTAACTAAAACACAAAATATAATAAATAAAGAAAAACACAACAAGGTATTTTTTGGTTTTATATGATAGGAAAATAGACCCGGGGGGCCGTAGTTTTCACTAGAGGCTTCTCTCGAGAAAATAGCATACGGTGGGTAAACAAATTACTATTGGGCAATTGATAGAAAAGCGAATAATCATGACGATATCCAAGGCAATGATCATGTATATAGGCATCACGTCCAAGATTAGTAGACCGAAATGATTCCGCATCTACTTTTATTACTCCACACATCGACCGCTATCCATCATGCATCTAGTGTATTAAGTTCATGGAAAAACGGAGTAATGCAATAAGAACAATGATATGATGTAGACATGATCTATTCATGTAGGAATATACCCCATCTTTTTATCCTTGATAGCAACGATACATGCGTGTCATGTGTAGGATCGAAAGTAGGTCTAGAGGGGGGGGTGATTAGACTACTTGACCAAATAAAAATCTAACCTTTTCCAAATTTTAGTTGTGGACAGATTTTAGCAATTAGCACAAGTCAAGCAATCAACCTACACATGCAATTCTAAGACTGTAGCAGCGGAAAGTAATACATTGCATATGAAGGTAAAGGGAAGGGTTTGGAGAGTGCAAACGCAATGATGACACGGAGATTTTTGGCATGGTTCCGATAGGTGGTGCTATCGTAAATCCACGTTCATGGAGACTTCAACCCACAAAGGTTAACGGTTGTGCGAGTCCACGGAGGGCTCCATCCATGAAGGGTCCACGAAGAAGCAACCTTGTCTATCCCACCATGGCCATCGCCCACGAAGGACTTGCCTCACTAGGGTAGATCTTCACGAAGTAGGCGATCTCCTTGCCCTTACAAACTTCTTGGTTCAACTCCACAATCTTGTCGGAGGCTCCCAAGCGACACCTAACCAATCTAGGAGACACCACTCTCCAAAAGGTAATAAATGATGTGTTGATGATGAACTCCTTGCTCTTGTGCTTCAAATGATAGTCCCCCCAACACTCTCTCTCACAGATTTGGATATAAAGATGATTTGAGTGGAAAGCAACTTGGGGAAGGCTAGAAATCAAGATTCTTGTGGTAGGATTGGTATATCTTGATCTCAACACATGAGTATGTGGTTCTCTCTTAGAAAATGTATGGTGGAAGTGTAGGCACGTTCTGATGGCTCTCTCACATATGGAGAAGGGGGTGGAGGGGTATATATAGCCTCCACACAAAATCCAACCATTACACACATTTGACCCAACTTGGTCAGACCGAATAGAAGAACTCGGTGAGACCGATTTAGTTCAAAATGTGAACGTTAGGAATCTCGGTGGGACCGACTGGAACAACTCGATGGGACCGATGTGCTAGGGCTTAGGGCAACCCTCATCTCGGTGGCGCTGATTGCATCAACTCGGTGAGACCGAAGTGAAGCAATTGAGCAATAGAGAGTTGGTCAAGCCATCTCGGTGAGACCGATTGCTATTTCTGTGAGACCGAAATAATTGCAACAGGCAACAGAGAGTTGGCAAGGCCATCTCGGTGAGACCGAGATCCGTGTCGGTGTGACCGAACTGTTAGGGTTTCTGGCAGTGGCTATGTCATATGAACTCAGTGGCTCCGGATAGAAAGAATCGGTGGGGCCGAGTTGGAGTTTGGGGTTTTGACATATTTGGAATGAGAAAGTGGTTGAGGGATTTGGAGCAATATCACTAAGCATTTGAGCAAGCAAGCCATTAAGCAACACCTTATCCCCTTTTAATAGTATTGGCTTTCCTATGGACTCAATGTGATCTTGGATCACTAAAATAGAAATGAAGAGTCTTGAGCTTTTGCCAATATGTGTCCTTAGCATTTTGAGGGGTCCACATCTATAGTCCATGCCATGCCATTCATTGAACTTTCTGAAATATTAAACTTGAATGGATATTAGTTCAATGAGCTATATGTTGTTATGAATTACCAAAACCATCCGGGGATTAGTTGCACTTTCAATCTCCCCCTTTTTGGTAATTGATGACAACATATAGATCAAAGCTTCGACAAATGATAATATGAATGAAATACATCACCGCTTTGAGAAGTATGTGATAAGCAAGAGCTCCCCCTAAATTTGTGCATTATTTAAAATTTGTGTTTGAATGCAAATGCACAATCGATTAGGATCATGGGGCACTCTTCCATGTCACATACATCTTGGTGGAGTGCACAAAATGATGAGAATTAAATAACATGCACTCATCACCAAGGATACAAGTGATTGATCATACACAAATAATCATAGAGATAATCACGCAAGCACACATTAAGCATAGTATGATCAAACACATGATCTCACAAAGTATCTCACGAGCATAACACACAAGTAACAAAAGTAGCAACAACCAACGAAACCAAAGTAGCAAATAGCAAGGCAAATGAAAAACCAACAAAAGCAAAAGACACTCTCTCTCGAAGCCTATGATCTATCCACTTTCTCCCCCTTTGGCAACAAGTTACCAAAAAGTTTGAAAACGTATAGTGCTATACGACACTCTAGGCACGATCTCCGGGAAGTCCTGAAGGGGTCTTCTAGCTTGTAGCTTCGGTGTGCGTAGACGACGTTGAGAGGAGTCCATCTGCAAATGCTTCTGCTGAAGTCTGTGGAGCTGGTGGAGTAGATACTGGAGGAGCAACTATGGCTGTGGTGGTAGGAGCAGAATGAGCAGGTCTCAAGTCTGCAACTGGCTCAGCATAAGACCTCTGTGCCCTTGGCACTACCTGGAATCTCTCTGTAGTGGGTCTGTCATCATTGTCCTCAGCATCATCCCTCAGCTTCTCAACTATGGTCTGAATCTCTGTGACCTTCACATCTAGGTCATACATCTTGCTCTCAACAATCCTCTCTAGACTCTTCTGATTCTGAGTCAAGGTGGCCAAGCTCTTCTCAATCCTCATGGTAGCCTCTAGCAGATATGTGAGCTGATCTTGCTTGGTCTTGAGATTCACAGTTGAAGCATCTAGAGCACTTGCTGGTTTTGCAGCCTTTGCCTTCTCAATCTTCTCCTGGGCCTCTGCAGATGTAGGATGTGATGCATCCATGACAACTTCATTGTCCTCAAAATTAGGCCTAAGAGGTAGATGCTCTTTGTCAAGTAGATATGTGTTGGAAATATGCCCTAGAGGCAATAATAAAGTGGTTATTATTATATTTCCTTGTTCATGATAATCGTTTATTATCCATGCTTTAATTGTATTGACCGGAAACTCAAATACATGTGTGGATACATAGACAACAACATGTCCCTAGTAAGCCTCTACCGGACTAGCTCGTTGATCAAAGATGGCTATGGTTTCCTAGCCATGGACATGAGTTATCATTTGATAACGGGATCACATCATTAGGAGAATGATGTGATGGACAAGACCCAAACTATGAACGTAGCATATGATCGTATCAAGTTTATTGCCATCGTTTTTCTGCATGTCAAGTATATGTTCCTATGACCATGAGATCATGCAACTCACTGACATCGAAGGAGTGCCTTGTGTGTACCAAACGTTGCAACGTAACTGGGTGACTATAAAGGTGCTCTACAGGTATCTCCGAGGGTGTCTGTTGAGTTGGCATGGATCAAGACTGGGATTTGTCACTCCGTATGACGGAGAGGTATCTCAGGGCCCACTCGGTAATACAACATCACAATAAGCTTGCAAGCAATGTGACCAATGAGTTAGTCACGGGATCTTGTATTATGGAACGAGTAAAGAGACTTGCCGGTAACGAGATTGAACTAGGTATAGAGATACCGACGATCGAATCTCGGGCAAGTAACATACCGATAGACAAAGGGAACTGCATATGGGATTAGCTGAATCCTTGACATCGAGGTTCGACCGATAAGATCTTTGTAGAATATGTAGGAACCAATATGGGCATCCAGGTCCCGCTATTGGTTATTGACCGTAGAGGTGTCTCGGTCATGTCTGCATAGTTCTCGAACCCGCAGGGTCTACACACTTAACGTTTGGTGACGATATAAGTATAGTTGAGTCATTATGGTGGTTACCGAAGGTTGTTCGAAGTCCCGGATGAGATCCCGGACATGACGAGGAACTCCGGAATGGTCCGGAGGTGAAGATCGATATATTGGACGAAGGGTATTGGAGTCCGGAATTGTTCCGGGGGTACCGGGTGATGAACAGCATGACCGAAAGGGGTTTCGGGAGGCCCCGGCAAGTGTTGGGGGGCCTCATGGGCCTAGAGGAGGGGGCACACTAGCCCACTAAGGGGCTGAACGCCCCTCTCACCCCATCTCACGTTACTAGGAGAGGTGGGGCGCCCCCTCTAGGGTTCCCTCCACCTGGCTTGGGGGGCAAGTCACCCTAGGGTTTTCCCTAGGGGAGATCCCATCTGCCCTGGCCGCCGCCCCCCTAGGGGAAACCGTAGGGGCGCCACACCCTCCTCCCTTCCCCTATATATAGAGAGGTAGAGAGAGGGCAGCCGCACCCCTTGAACACATCTCTACGCCACGGCGCTGCCTCTCCTCTCCCTCGCATCCCTCTTCCTCTCCGTAGCGCTTAGCGAAGCTCTGCTGAGATTCCGCCACCACCACTGCCACCACGCCGTCGTGCTGCCGGAGGACTCGAGCTACTACTTCACCATATCTCACTGGATCGAGGAGGTGAAGGCGTCATCAAGCCGTACGTGTGTTGAACGCGGAGGTGCCGTCCGTTCGGCACTTGGATCAGAGTTCGCGGGACGGATCGTGATTGGATCGCGAAGACGTTCGACTACATCAACCGCGTTTCTTAACGCTTCCGCTTAGCGATCTACAAGGGTATGTAGATCTAATCTCTCCTCTCGTAGATGGTCATCTCCTAGATTGGATCTTGGTGAGCGTAGGAATTTTTTTGTTTCCCATGCAACGTTCCCCAACAGTGGTATCAGAGCTAGGTCTATGCGTAGATGACATCACGAGTAGAACACAAAGGAGTTTGTGGGCGTTGATATTCAGATTGCTTCCTTCCTTGGTCTTTTCTTGATTCGGCAGTATTATGGGATGAAGCGGCTCGGACCAACTTTACATGTCCACATACATGAGACCGGTTCCATCGACTGACATGTGACTTTGTTGCATAAAGATGGCTGGCGGGTGTCTGTCTCTCCCACCTTAGTTGAATCAGATTAGACAAAGGCGGTCCTTGTAGAAGGTTAAATAGCAACTTGCATATCACCGCTGTGGCTTTGCGTAGGTAAGAATCGTTCTTGCTAGATACCCATAGCAGCCACGTAAAACATGCAACAACAATTAGAGGACGTCTAACTTGTTTTTGCAGGGTATGTTGTGATATGATATGGCCAAAGACATGATGAAATATATTTGATGTATGAGATGATCATGTTTGTAATAGTTTATATCGACTTGCATGTCGATGCATACGGCAACCGGCAGGAGCCATAGGGTTGTCTTTAATTATTGTATGACCTGCGTGTCAATCATTAAGCGCTATGTAATGCTTTACTTTATCGCTAAGCGGTAGCAATAGTAGTAGAAGCATGGTTGGCGTGACAACCCCGATGGCGACACGATGATGGAGATCATGGTGTCATGCCGGTGATGATGGAGATTATGCCGGTGCTTTGGAGATGGAGATCAAAAGCACAAGTTGATGGCCATATAATGTCACTTATGATTTGCATGTGATGTTAATCCTTTTATGCATCTTATTTTGCTTAGGACGATGGTAGCATTATAAGGTGATCCCTCACTAAAATTTCAAGATAAAATTGTGTTCTCCCCAAGTGTGCACCGTTGCGAAAGTTCGTCATTTCGGAGCACCACGTGATGATCGGGTGTGATAGACTCTACGTTCACATACAACGGGTGCAAGCCAGTTTTGCACATGCGGAACACTTGGGTTAAACTTGACGAGCCTAGCATGTACAGACATGGCCTCGGAACACAAGAGACCGAAAGGTCGAACACGAGTGATATAGTGGATATGATCAACATGGAGATGTTCACCATTGAAACCACCTCATCTCACGTGATGATCGGACTTGGGTTGGTGAATTTGGATCGTGTTACACTCGGACAACTGGAGGGATGTTGATTTGAGTGGGAGTTCTTAGGTAATATGATTAATTGAACTCATTTATCATGAACAATAGTCTAAGTTGCCTTTGCAAATTTATGTTGTAGATCAATGGCTCGCGCAGTAGCTCCCCTAAATTTCAATGCGTTCCTAGAGAAAGTTAAGCTGAAAGATGATGGAAGTAACTTTGTGGACTGGGCCCGTAATCTGAGGATTATCCTCACGGCTTCCCATAAGTCTTATGTCCTTGATGCACCGCTTGGTGCCCTCCAGCGACTGTGGACGTTGTGAACGCCTGGCAGTCGCGTGTTGATGACTACTCAATAGTTCAGTGCACCATGTTGTATGGCTTAGAGCCGGGACTTCAAAGGCGTTTTGAACGTCATGGAGCATATGAGATGTTCCAGGAATTGAAGTTTATCTTTGAGAAGAATGCCCAGATTGAGAGGTATGAGACCTCCGATAAGTTCTATGCCTGCAAGATGGAGGAGAACGGGTCTGTCAGTGAGCACATACTCAGAATGTCTGGGTACTACAACCGTCTGGCTGAGTTGGGAGTTGAGTCCCGCCAGAGGCTGTCACTGAAAGAGTTCTTCAATCGCTACCACCTAGCTACAAGAGCTTTGTGTTGAACTATAACATGCAAGGGATGAACAAGTCAGTCGCTGAGCTGTTCGCGATGCTAAAATTCGCCGAGTCAGACATCCAGAAGGAGCATCAAGTGTTGATGGTGAATAAAACCACTAGTTTCAAGAAAGACAAGGGAAAGAAGGGGAACTTCAAGAAAGGTGGCAAAGCAGTTGCTCCTCCCGTGAAGAAACCCAAGGCTGGACCCAAGCCGGAGACTGAGTGCTTCTATTGCAAGGGAACTGGCCACTGTAAGTGGAACTGCCCCAAGTATCTGGCCGACAAGAAGGGGGCCAACGTCAACAAAGGTATATATGATATACATGTTATTGATGTGTACCTTACCAACTCTCGTTGTAGTGCCTGGGTATTTGATACCGGTTCGGTTGCTCACATTTGCAACTCAAAGCAGGAACTACGGAATAGACGGAGGCTGGCGAAGGACGAAGTGACGATGCGCGTGGGAAATGGTTCCAAGGTTGATGTGATCGCCGTCGGCACTCTCGCTCTTCGATTACCATCGGGATTAGTGATGAACCTGAATAATTGTTATTTAGTGCCTGCGTTGAGCATGAACATTATATCTGGATCTTGTTTAATGCAAGACGGTTACTCATTTAAATCAGAGAATAATGGTTGTTCTATTTATATGGGTAATATCTTTTATGGTCATGCACCCATTGCGAGGGGTTTATTCTTATTGAATCTCGATAGTGATGATACACATGTTCATAACATTGATGCCAAAAGATGTAGAGTTGATAATGATAGTACCACTTTCTTGTGGCACTGCCGCTTAGGTCATATTGGTGTAAAGCGCATGAAGAAACTCCATGCTGATGGACTATTAGAGTCACTTGATTTTGAATCACTTGACACATGTGAACCATGCCTCATGGGCAAGATGACTAAGAACCCGTTTTCCGGAACAATGGAACGGGCAAGTGACCTGTTGGAAATCATACATACTGATGTGTGCGGTCCGATGAGCATTGACGCACGCGGTTGATATCGTTACTTTCTCACCTTCACCGATGACTTGAGTAGATATGGGTATATTTACTTAATGAAGCATAAGTCTAAAACGTTTGAAAAGTTCAAGCAATTTCAGAGTGAAGATGAGAATCATCGTAACAAGAAGATTAAATTCCTACGATCCGATTGAGGGGGAGAATATCTGAGTTATGAGTTTGGCAATCACTTAAGACAATGTGGAATTGTTTCACAGTTGACGCCACCTGGAACACCACAGCGTAATGGTGTGTCCGAACATCGTAATCGTACCTTATTAGATATGGTGCGTTCTATGATGTCTCTTGCCGATTTGCCACTATCATTTTGGGGTTATGCGTTAGAGACAGCTGCATTCACTTTAAATAGGGCACCATCTAAGTCCGTGGAGACGACGCCGTATGAACTGTGGTTTGGCAAGAAACCTAAGTTGTCGTTTCTTAAGGTTTGGGGCTGCGATGCTTATGTCAAAAAGCTTCAGCCGGAAAAGCTCGAACCCAAAGCGGACAAATGCGTCTTCATAGGGTACCCAAAAGAGACGGTTGGGTATACCTTCTATCTCAGATCCGAAGGCAAAGTGTTTGTCGCTAAGAATGGGTCCTTTCTCAAGAAAGAGTTTCTCTCGAAAGAATTGAGTGGGAGGAAGATAGAACTTGATGAGGTTGTTGAACCTCTACTTCAACCAGTGAGTAGTGCAGCGCAGAAAGATGTTTCTGTGACACCTACGTCAGTTGAAGAGGAAACTAATGATAGTGATCATGAAGTTTCGGATCAAGTCACTATCGAACCTCGTAGGTCGACAAGGGTACATACAGCTCCTGAGTGGTACGGCAACCCTGTCTTAGAGGTCATGTTGTTGGACAACGATGAACCTACGAGATACGGAGAAGCAATGGTGGGACCGGATTCCGACAAATGGTTAGAGGTCATGAAATCCGAGATGGGATCCATGTATGAAAACAAAGTATGGACTTTGGAAGTATTACCTGAAGGGCAAAAGGCCATTCAGAATAAATGGATCTTCAAGAAGAAGACGGACACGGAAGGCAATGTCACCGTCTGTAAAGCTTGACTTGTGGCAAAGGGGTTTTCACAAGTTCATGGAGTTGACTATGATGAGACTTTTTCACCCGTAGCGATGCTTAAGTCCGTCAGAATCATGTTGGCAATAGCTACATTTTTTGATTATGAAATCTGGCAGATGGATGTCAAAACAGCGTTCCTTACGGTTTTCTTAAGGAAGAGTTGTATATGATGCAACCGGAAGGTTTTGTCGATCCAGAGAATGATGACAAGGTGTGCAAACTCCAGCAATCCATTTATGGACTGGTACAAGCATCTCGGAGTTGGAATCTTTGCTTTGATGAGGTGATCAAAGCGTTTGGGTTTATACAAGTTTACAGAGAAGCTTGTATTTACAAGAAAGTGAGTGGGAGCTCTATAGCGTTTCTAATATTATATGTGGATGACATATTGCTGATTGGAAACAATATAGAACTTTTGGAAAACGTGAAGGAATATTTGAACAAGAGTTTTTCAATGAAGGACCTAGGAGAAGCTGCTTTCATATTAGGCATCAAGATCTATAGAGATAGATCAAGACGCTTGATAGGACTTTCACAAAGCACATACCTTGATAAGATTTTGAAGAAGTTCAAAATGGACCAGTCCAAGAAGGGGTTCTTGCCTGTTTTGCAAGGTGTGAAGTTGAGTCAGACTCAATGCCCAGCGACTACAGAGGATAGAGAAAAGATGAGTGTCATCCCCTATGCCTCTGCCATAGGCTCTATCATGTATGCGATGCTGTGCACAAGACCGGATGTCAGCCTTGCCATAAGTATGGCCGGAAGGTTTCAAAGTAATCCAGGAGTGGATCACTGGACAGCGGTGAAGAATATCTGAAAAGGACTAAGGAAATGTTTCTCGTTTATGGAGGTGATCAAGAGCTCGTCGTAAAGGGTTACGTCGATGCAAGCTTTGACACTGATCTGGATGACTCTAAGTCTCAAACCGGATACGTATATATTCTAAATGGGGGAGCGGTAAGCCGGTGCAGTTCCAAGCAAAGCGTGGTAGCTGATTCTACATGCGAAGCAGAGTACATAGCTGCCTTGGAGGCAACAAAGGAAGGTGTCTGGATGAAGCAGTTCATGACAGATCTTGGAGTTGTGCCCAGTGCACTGGACCCGATGACTCTATTATGTGACAACACTGGTGCCATTGCTCTAGCCAAGGAACTAAGGTTTCACAAGAGGACCAGACACATAAAGCGACGCTTCAATTCCATCCGCGATTACATCAAGGAGGAAGAAATAAACATTTGCAAAGTGCATACGAACCTGAATGTTGCAGATCCGTTGACTAAACCTCTTCCACGGGCAAAGCACGATCAACACCAGAACTCTATGGGTGTTAGATTAATTACCATGTAATGCTAGATTATTGACTCTAGTGCAAGTGGGAGACTGTTGGAAATATGCCCTAGAGGCAATAATAAAGTGGTTATTATTATATTTCCTTGTTCATGATAATCGTTTATTATCCATGCTTTAATTGTATTGACCGGAAACTCAAATACATGTGTGGATACATAGACAACAACATGTCCATAGTAAGCCTCTGCCGGACTAGCTCGTTGATCAAAGATGGCTATGGTTTCCTAGCCATGGACATGAGTTGTCATTTGATAACAAGATCACATCATTAGGAGAATGATGTGATGGACAAGACCCAAACTATGAACGTAGCATATGATCGTATCAAGTTTATTGCTATCGTTTTTCTGCATGTCAAGTATATGTTCCTATGACCATGAGATCATGCAACTCACTGACACCGGAGGAGTGCCTTATGTGTACCAAACGTCGCAACATAACTGGGTGACTATAAAGGTGCTCTACAGGTATCTCCGAGGGTGTCTGTTGAGTTGGGATGGATCAAGACTGGGATTTGTCACTCCGTATGACGGAGAGGTATCTCAGGGCCCACTCGGTAATACAACATCACAATAAGCTTGCAAGCAATGTGACCAATGAGTTAGTCACGGGATCTTGTATTATGGAACGAGTAAAGAGACTTGCCGATAACGAGATTGAACTAGGTATCGAGATACCGACGATCGAATCTCGGGCAAGTAACATACCGATAGACAAAGGGAACTGCATACGTGATTAGCTGAATCCTTGACATCGAGGTTCGACCGATAAGATCTTCGTAGAATATGTAGGAACCAATATGGGCATCCAGGTCCCGCTATTGGTTATTGACCGTGGAGGTGTCTCGGTCATGTCTGCATAGTTCTTGAACCCGCAGGGTCTACACACTTAACGTTTGGTGACGATATAAGTATAGTTGAGTCATTATGGTGGTTACCGAAGGTTGTTCGGAGTCCCGGATGAGATCCCGGACGTGACGAGGAACTCTGGAATGGTCCGGAGGTGAAGATCGATATATTGGACGAAGGGTATTGGAGTCCGGAATTGTTCCGGGGGTACCGGGTGATGACCAGCATGACCGAAAGGGGTTTCGGGAGGCCTCGGCAAGTGTTGGGGGGCCTCATGGGCCTAGAGGAGGGGGCACACCAGCCCACTAAGGGGCTGAACGCCCCTCTCACCCCATCTCACATTACCAGGAGAGGTGGGGCGCCCCTGTTGGAAATATGCCCTAGAGGCAATAATAAAGTGGTTATTATTATATTTCCTTGTTCATGATAATTGTCTATTGCTCATGATATAATTGTGTTATCCGGAAATCGTAATACAAGTGTGAATACATAGACCACAACATGTCCCTAGTGAGCCTCTAGTTGACTAGCTCGTTGATCAATAGATGGTTACGGTTTCCTGACCATGGACATTGGATGTCGTTGATAACGGGATCACATCATTAGGAGAATGATGTGATGGACAAGACCCAATCCTAAGCGTAGCACAAGATCGTGTAGTTCGTCTGCTAAAGCTTTTCTAATGTCAAGTATCATTTCCTTAGACCATGAGATTGTGCAACTCCTGGATACCGTAGGAATGCTTTGGGTGTATCAAACATCACAACGTAACTGGGTGACCATAAAGGTGCACTACAGGTATCTCCGAAAGTGTCTGTTGGGTTGGCACAAATCGAGACTGGGATTTTGTCACTCCGTATGACGGAGAGGTATCTCTGGGCCCACTCGGTAATGCATCATCATAATGAGCTCAATGTGACTAAAGAGTTAGCCACGGGATCATGCGTTACGGAACGAGTAAAGAGACTTTCCGGTAACGAGATTGAACAAGGTATAGGGATACCGCCGATCGAATCTCGGGCAAGTATCATACCGGTAGACAAAGGGAATTGTATACGGGATTGATTGAATCCTCGACATCGTGGTTCATCCGATGAGATCATCATGGAGCATGTGGGAGCCAACATGGGTATCCAGATCCCGTTGTTGGTTATTGACCGGAGAGATGTCTCGGTCATGTCTACATGCCTCCTGAACCCGTAGGGTCTACACACTTAAGGTTCGATGACGCTAGGGTTATAGGGAAAGTTTGTACGTGGTTACCGAATGTTGTTCGGAGTCCCGGATGAGATCCCGGACATCACGAGGAGTTCCGAAATGGTCCGGAGGTAAAGAATAATATATAGGAAGTGAGGATTTGGTCACCGGAAGTGTTTCGGGCGTCACCGGTAATGTACCGGGACCACCGGAAGGGTTCCGGGGGTCCACCGGGTGGGGTCACCAGCCTCGGAGGCTTGCATGGGCCAAGAGTGGGAAGGGACCAGCCCCTAAGTGGGCTGGTGCACCTCCCACCAAGGCCCAAGGCGCAACATAGGGGAGAAGGGGGAAACCCTAGGCGCAGATGGGCCTAAGGCCCACCCTAGGGCGTGCCCCCCCTCTCTCCCCCTCTTGGCCGCGCCCCTACATCCCATCTAGGGCTGCCGCCCCCCCTAGGGTGGGAACCCTAGAGGGGGCGCACCCCCTCCCCTCCTCCTATATATAGTGGGGGTTTTGGGGCTGCCAGGGACACGAATCTCTCTCCCTCTTGGCGCAGCCCTACCTCTCCACCTCCTTGTCTTTCGTAGTGCTTGGCGAAGCCCTGCTGGAGAACCACACTACTCCAACACCACCACGCCGTCGTGCTGCTGGTGGAGTTGTCTTCCCCAACCTCTCCCTCCTCCTTGCTGGATCAAGGCGCGGGAGACGTCACCGGGCTGCACGTGTGTTGAACGCGTAGGTGCCGTTGTTAGGCGCTTAGATCGGAATCGACCGCGATCTGAATCGCTGCATGTACGACTCCACCAACCGCGTTCTTGTAACGCTTCCGCATCGCGATCTTCAAGGGTATGAAGATGCACTCCCCTCTCTCTCGTTGCTAGTCTCTCCATAGATTGATCTTGGTGATGCGTAGAAATTTTTTAATTTCTGCAACGATCCCCAACATTGGCATCATGAGCTAGGTCTATGCGTAGTTTCTATGCACGAGTAGAACACAAGTTGTTGTGGGCGTCGATATTGTCAATTTACTTGCCATTACTAGTCTTATCTTGATTCGGCGGCATCGTGGGATGAAGCGGCCCAGACCGACCTTACACGTATGCTTACGTGAGACAGGTTCCACCGACTGACATGCACTAGTTGCATAAGGTGGCTAGCGGGTGTCTGTCTCTCCCACTTTAGTCGAATCGGATTCGATGAAAAGGGTCCTTATGAAGGGTAAATAGAAATTGGCATATCACATTGTGGTTTTGGCGTAGGTAAGAAACGTTCTTGCTAGAAACCTATAGCAGCCACGTAAAAAATTTTGCAACAACAATTAGAGGACGTCTAACTTGTTCTTGCAGCATATGCCGTGTGATGTGATATGGCCAAAAGGATGTGATGAATGATATATGTGATGTATGAGATTGATCATGTTCTTGTAATAGGAATCACGACTTGCTTGTCGATGAGTATGACAACCGGCAGGAGCCATAGGAGTTGTCCTAATTTATTGTATGACCTGCGTGTCAATGAAAACGCCATGTAATTACTTTACTTTATTGCTAACCATTAGCCATCATAGTAGAAGTAATAGTTGGCGAGACAACTTCATGAAGACACGATGATGGAGATCATGGTGTCATGCCGGTGACGATGATGATCATGGTGCCCCGAAGATGGAGATCAAAAGGAGCAAAATGATATTGGCCATATCATGTCACTATTTGATTGCATGTGATGTTTATCATGTTGTTTACATCTTATTTGCTTAGAACGACGGTAGCATAAATAAGATGATCCCTCGCTAAAATTTCAAGAAAGTGTTTCCCCTAACTGTGCACCGTTGCGAAGGTTCGTTGTTTCGAAGCACCACGTGATGATCGGGCGTGATAGATTCTAACGTTCGAATACAACGGGTGTAAGCCAGATTTACACATGCAAAACACTTAGGTTGACTTGACAAGCCTAGCATGTACAGACATAGCCTCGTAACACGGAAGACCGAAAGGTCGAACATGAGTCGTATAGAAGATACGATCAACATAGAGATGTTCACCGTTGATGACTAGTCCGTCTCACGTGATGATCGGACACGGCCTAGTCGATTCGGATCATGTATCACTTAGATGACTAGAGGGATGTCTATCTGAGTGGGAGTTCATTGAATAATTTGATTAGATGAACTTAATTATCATGAACTTAGTCTAAAATCTTTACAATATGTCTTGTAGATCAAATGGCCCACGCTAATGTTGCCCTCAACTTCAACGCGTTCCTAGAGAAAACCAAGCTGAAAGACGATGGTAGCAACTACACGGACTGGGTCCGTAACTTGAGGATCATCCTCATAGCTGCCAAGAAAGCTTATGTCCTTGAAGCACCACTAGGTGACGCACCTGTTTTCCCAGCAACTCAAGACGTTATGAACGCCTGGCAGTCGCGTAGTGATGATTACTCCCTGGTTCAGTGCGGCATGCTTTATAGCTTAGAACCGGGGCTCCAAAAGCATTTTGAGCAACACGGAGCATATGAGATGTTCCAAGAGCTGAAAATAGTTTTCCAAGCTCATGCCCGGGTCGAGAGATATGAAGTCTCCGACAAGTTCTACAGTTGTAAGATGGAGGATAATAGTTCTGTCAGCGAGCATATACTCAAAATGTCTGGGTTGCACAACCGCTTGTCTCAGCTGGGAGTTAATCTCCCGGATGACGCGGTCGTCGACAGAATCCTTCAGTCACTTCCACCTAGCTACAAGAGCTTTGTGATGAACTTCAATATGCAGGGGATGGAAAAAACCATTCCTGAGGTATATTCAATGCTGAAATCAGCGGAGGTGGAGATCAAAAAGGAACATCAAGTGTTGATGGTGAATAAAACCACTAAGTTCAAGAAAGGCAAGGGTAAAAAGAACTTCAAGAAGGACGGCAAGGGAGTTGCCGCGCCCGGTAAGCAAGCTACCGGGAAGAAGCCAAAGAATGGACCCAAGCCTGAGACTGAATGCTTTTATTGCAAGGGAAACGGTCACTGGAAGCGGAACTGCCCCAAGTACTTAGCGGATAAGAAGGCCGGCAATACCAAAGGTATATGTGATATACATGTTATTGATGTGTACCTTACCGGCGCTCATAGTAGCTCCTGGGTATTTGATACCGGTGCGGTTGCTCATATTTGTAACTCAAAACAGGAGCTGCGGAATAAGCAGAGACTGGCGAAGGACAAGGTGACGATGCGCGTCGGGAATGGTTGCAAGGTCGATGTGATCGCCGTCGGCACGCTACCTCTACATCTACCTTCGGGATTAGTTTTAAACCTCGATAATTGTTATTTAGTACCAGCTTTGAGCATGAACATTGTATCAGGATCTCGTTTGATGCGAGATGGCTACTCATTTAAATCCGAGAATAATGGTTGTTCTATTTATATGAGAGATATGTTTTATGGTCATGCCCCGCTGGTCAATGGTTTATTTTTATTGAATCTCGAACGTGATGTTACACATATTCATAGTGTGAATGCCAAAAGATGTAAGGTTGATAATGATAGTCCCACATACTTGTGTCACTGCCGCCTTGGTCACATTGGTGTCAAACGCATGAAGAAACTCCATGCAGATGGACTTTTGGAGTCTCTTGATTATGAAGCATTTGACACGTGCGAACCATGCCTCATGGGCAAAATGACCAAGACTCCGTTCTCCGGAACAATGGAGCGAGCAATCAACTTATTGGAAATCATACATACTGATGTGTGCGGTCCAATGAGCGTTGAGGCTCGCGGTGGTTATCGTTATGTTCTCACCCTCACTGATGACTTAAGTAGATATGGGTATGTCTACTTAATGAAACACAAGTCTGAGACCTTTGAAAAGTTCAAGGAATTTCAGAGTGAGGTTGAGAATCAACGTGACAGGAAAATAAAGTTCTTACGATCAGATCGTGGAGGGGAATATTTGAGTCACGAGTTTGGCACGCACTTAAGGAAATGTGGAATTGTTTCACAACTCACGCCGCCTGGAACACCTCAGCGTAATGGTGTGTCCGAATGTCGTAATAGCACTCTATTGGATATGGTGCGATCTATGATGTCTCTTACCGATCTACCGCTATCATTTTGGGGTTATGCTTTAGAGACTGCCGCATTCACTTTAAATAGGGCTCCGTCGAAATCCGTTGAGATGACACCGTATGAATTATGGTTTGGGAAGAAACCTAAGCTGTCGTTTCTGAAAGTTTGGGGATGCGATGCTTATGTCAAGAAACTTCAACCTGAAAAGCTCGAACCCAAATCGGAAAAATGCATCTTCATAGGATACCCTAAGGAAACTATTGGGTATACCTTCTACCTCAGATCCGAAGGCAAGATCTTTGTTGCCAAGAATGGATCCTTTCTAGAGAAAGAGTTTCTCTCGAAAGAAGTAAGTGGGAGGAAAGTAGAACTTGATGAGGTACCCCCTCTTGAACCGGAGAGTAGCGTAGCTTAGGAAGATGTTTTTGTGGTGCCTGCACCGACTAGAGAGGAAGTTAATGATGATGATCATGAAACTTTGGATCAAGTTGCTACTGAACTTCGTAGGTCCACTAGGACATGTTCCGCACCAGAGTGGTACGGCAACCCTGTCATGGAAGTCATGTTGTTAGACAACGGTGAACCTTCGAACTATGAAGAAGCGATGGCGGGCCCGGATTCCAACAAATGGCTTGAAGCCATGAAATCCGAGATAGGATCCATGTATGAAAATGAAGTATGGACTTTGATAGACTTGCCCGATGATCGGCAAGCCATAGAGAACAAATGGATCTTTAAGAAGAAGACAGACGCGGATGGTAATGTGACCATCTATAAGGCTCGACTTGTCGCTAAGGGTTATCGACAAGTTCAAGGGGTTGACTACGATGAGACCTTCTCACCCGTAGCGAAGCTGAAGTCCGTCCGAATCATGTTAGCAATTGCCACATTCTATGATTATGAGATATGGCAAATGGACGTCAAAACGACATTCCTTAAGGAAGAATTGTATATGATGCAGCAGGAAGGTTTTGTCGATCCTGACAATGCTGACAAGGTATGCAAGCTCCAGCGCTCAATCTATGGGCTGGTGCAAGCATCTCGGAGTTGGAACATTCGCTTTGATGAGATGATCAAAGCGTTTGGGTTTACACAGACTTATGGAGAAGCCTGTGTTTACAAGAAAGTGAGTGGGAGCTCTGTAGCATTTCTCATATTATATGTGGATGACATACTATTAATGGGAAATGATATAGAATTCTTGGAAAGCATAAAGGCCTACTTGAATAAGTGTTTTTCAATGAAGGACCTTGGAGAAGCTGCTTACATATTAGGCATCAAGATCTATAGAGATAGATCGAGACGCCTCATTGGTCTTTCGCAAAGCACATACCTTGACAAGATATTGAAGAAGTTCAATATGGATCAGTCCAAGAAGGGGTTCTTGCCTGTATTGCAAGGTGTGAGATTGAGCACGGCTCAATGCCCGACCTCGGCAGAAGATAGAGAAAAGATGAGTGTCTTCCCCTATGCCTCAGCCATAGGGTCTATTATGTATGCCATGCTGTGTACCAGACCTGATGTGAACCTCGCCGTAAGTTTGGTAGGGAGGTACCAAAGTAATCCCGGCATGGAACACTGGACAGTGGTCAAGAACATCCTGAAGTACCTGAAAAGGACTAAGGATATGTTTCTCGTTTATGGAGGTGACGAAGAGCTCGTCGTAAAGGGTTACGTCGACGCTAGCTTCGACACAGATCTGGATGACTCCAAGTCACAAACCGGATACGTGTATATTTTGAATGGTGGGGCAGTCAGCTAGTGCAGTTGCAAGCAAAGCGTCGTGGCGGGATCTACATGTGAAGCGGAGTACATAGCAGCCTCGGAGGCAGCACAGGAAGCAGTCTGGATGAAGGAGTTCATCACCGACCTAGGAGTTATTCCCAATGCGTCGGGCCCAATGACTCTCTTCTGTGACAACACTGGAGCTATTGCCCTTGCCAAGGAGCCCAGGTTTCACAAGAAGACCAGGCATATCAAGCGTCGCTTCAACTCCATTCGTGAACATGTTCAAGATGGAGACATAGATATTTGTAAAGTGCATACGGATCTGAATGTCGCAGATCCGTTGACTAAACCTCTTCCACGAGCAAAACATGATCAACACCAGAACTCTATGGGTGTTCGATTCATCACAATGTAACTAGATTATTGACTCTAGTGCAAGTGGGAGACTGTTGGAAATATGCCCTAGAGGCAATAATAAAGTGGTTATTATTATATTTCCTTGTTCATGATAATTGTCTATTGTTCATGCTATAATTGTGTTATCCGGAAATCGTAATACATGTGTGAATACATAGACCACAACATGTCCCTAGTGAGCCTCTAGTTGACTAGCTCATTGATCAATAGATGGTTATGGTTTCCTGACCATGGACATTGGATGTCATTGATAACGGGATCACATCATTAGGAGAATGATGTGATGGACAAGACCCAATCCTAAGCGTAGCACAAGATCGTGTAGTTCGTCTGCTAAAGCTTTTCTAATGTCAAGTATCATTTCCTTAGACCATGAGATTGTGCAACTCCCGGATACCGTAGGAATGCTTTGGGTGTATCAAACGTCACAACGTAACTGGGTGACCATAAAGGTGCACTACAGGTATCTCCGAAAGTGTCTGTTGGGTTTGCACGAATCGAGACTGGGATTTTGTCACTCCGTATGACGGAGAGGTATCTCTGGGCCCACTCGGTAATGCATCATCATAATGAGCTCAATGTGACTAAAGAGTTAGCCACGGGATCATGCGTTACGGAACGAGTAAAGAGACTTGCCGGTAACAAGATTGAACAAGGTATAGGGATACCGACGATCGAATCTCGGGCAAGTATCATACCGGTAGACAAAGGGAATTGTATACGGGATTGATTGAATCCTCGACATCGTGGTTCATCCGATGAGATCATCGTGGAGCATGTGGGAGCCAACATGGGTATCCAGATCCCTCTGTTGGTTATTGACCGGAGAGATGTCTCGGTCATGTCTACATGCCTCCCGAACCCGTAGGGTCTACACACTTAAGGTTCGATGACGCTAGGGTTATAGGGAAAGTTTGTACGTGGTTACCGAATGTTGTCCGGAGTCCCGGATGAGGTCCCGGACGTCACGAGGAGTTCTGGAATGGTCCGGAGGTAAAGAATAATATATAGGAAGTGAGGTTTTGGTCACCGAAAGTGTTTCGGGCGTCACCGGTAATGTATCGGGACCACCGGAAGGGTTCCGGAGGTCCACCGGGTGGGGCCACCAGCCCCGGAGGCTTGCATGGGCCAAGAGTGGGAAGGGACCAGCCCCTAAGTGGGCTGGTGCGCCTCCCACCAAGGCCCAAGGCGCAGCAAAGGGGAGAAGGGGGAAACCCTAGGCGCAGATGGGCCTAAGGCCCACCCTAGGGCGCGCCCCCCCTCTCTCCCCCTCTTGGCCGCCCCCCTCCATCCCATCTAGGGCTGCCGCCCCCCCTAGGGTGGGAACCCTAGAGGGGGCGCACCCCCTCCCCTCCTCCTATATATAGTGGGGGTTTTGGGGCTGCCAGGGACACGAATCTCTCTCCCTCTTGGCGCAGCCCTACCTCTCCACCTCCTCGTCTTTCGTAGTGCTTGGCGAAGCCCTGCTGGAGAACCACGCTGCTCCAACACCACCACGCCGTCGTGCTGCTGCTGGAGTTGTCTTCCCCAACCTCTCCCTCCTCCTTGCTGGATCAAGGTGCGGGAGACGTCACCGGGCTGCACGTGTGTTGAACGCGGAGGCGCCGTTGTTCGGCGCTTAGATCGGAATCGACCGCGATCTGAATCGCTGCGTGTACGACTCCACCAACCGCGTTCTTGTAACGCTTCCGCATCGCGATCTTCAAGGGTATGAAGATGCACTCCCGTCTCTCTCGTTGCTAGTCTCTCCATAGATTGATCTTGGTGATGCGTAGAATTTTTTTAATTTCTGCAACGATCCCCAACAGCCCCCTCTAGGGTTCCCTCCACCTGGCTTGGGGGGCAAGTCACCCTATGGTTTTCCCTAGGGGAGATCCCATCTGCCCTGGCCGCGGCCCCCCTAGGGGAAACCCTAGGGGCGCCACCCCCTCCTCCCTTCCCCTATATATAGAGAGGTAGAGAGAGGGCAGCCGCACCCCTTGAACACATCTCTACGCCACGGCGCTGCCTCTCCTCTCCCTCGCATTCCTCTTCCTCTCCGTAGCGCTTAGCGAAGCTCTGCTAAGATTCCGCCACCACCACTTCCACCACGCCGTCGTGCTGCCGGAGGACTCGAGCTACTACTTCACCATCGCTCACTGGATCGAGGAGGTGAAGGTGTCATCAAGCCGTACGTGTGTTGAACGCGGAGGTGCCGTCCGTTCGGCACTTGGATCGGAGTTCGCTGGATGGATCATGATTGGATCGCGAAGACGTTCTACTACATCAACCGCGTTTCTTAACGCTTCCGCTTAGCGATCTACAAGGGTATGTAGATCTAATATCTCCTCTCGTAGATGGTCATCTCCTAGATTGGATCTTGGTGAGCGTAGGAAAATTTTTGTTTCCCATGCAATGTTCCCCAACAATATGTCCCTGTTCCAACCTTGGAATTGATCAACATCTGAATGTGTCGAGCATATCCACAAGACCTCTTTTGGTCAGTTGCTGTCCTCTTGACTATCTTAACTATTAAGCTCATGACTTTGAACTTTTGGGGAACATCAAATAGGTGTAGCAAGTTGATGGAATGGCCACGTATCATTCTGTGATCTCCAGACTTGGGAAACAAGGTATGCCTCAAGATGGGGTTCATGGTGGTCAATCCATCAAGCAGGTAGTAGATTGAGCCAAACTTGTGAGTCTCTAGAGCTACATCAGGAATAGGCTTATACATGTTAGCCATGGAGTTGTGATCCTTCCTGGGTTTGCCATAAACATCAATATCATCTTCATCTTCCTGTGGAGCATTGATGAGCTCAACCCACTCAGAGATTGATGAGTGGTACCTGATGCCCTCAGTCATCCACACTATCTTCCCATCTGGGTAGAAGTGGGCAGTGGAATAAAACTGCATTATCATCTCATCATTCCACTTGGTGAGCTTCTGTCCAACAAAAGCATCAACACCATTCATCCCGAAGCTCTCATGAACATGGGGAAAATAGTCTTCATTTTCATCAATGTATTCCCAATCAACCCATCTCATATCACATACAATAGGCTTCTTGTCCAGCAACACAGTCTCATAGAAGTCCTGCTGTTCTCTGGTATGGAAACGATAGTCAACAACAGTCCTCCTCCTTGTGGCATACGGATCAGTCTTTCTCCATAATCTCAAACATGCATCTTTTCTCAGCTTCATGGTTTCAGCCATTGGATGATCATCATTATGGTCTGGAATCTTGGACTTTAGATTTCTAAGCACTAGTGGCTCATCATCCTCTTGGACCTCAGGCACTGGGGCCTTGTTCTTCTCTGTAACTGGCATATTTCTTGTGGATCTCTTTGGAGCAGTTGACTTGGGTGCAGCAGGTGGAGGTTTTGTCTTGGGCTTGGAAGGAGCAGCACCAGTTTTAATGGCATCAGCCATCAATTTTTGAGACTTGGCAGGTGGTACAACAGCTTCTTCCTCCTCCTCATCTTCCTCATCATAAGTTCTCATCATGAAAGGTCTACCAATGACTCTGGCAATAGTCTTCTTGACCCTTTCCTTCGTTTTCTTCTTTCCACCAGCAGCTTCATCTTCCTCTCTAGGCTCAAGTGTGAATTGCATAGTCTCATGTGCAGCAATTGATTTTTTGGCTTTGGACATTAGAGCTCTCTTGGCAGGAGCTTTCTTGTGTAAGCCTAGCTTGGTGGTGGCAGCAGCAACAACATACTCTTTCTTGACCACTTTCTTCTTGGAAGTTACTTCTTCCTCAACCGCAAATCCTCATCTTCACTGTCGGAATTCCTCTTCTTCCTCTATCTGGTAGCAGCCTTTGGCAAGTTGCTAAGAGTGCTTCTACTGCCCTCATCATAGCTACCACCAGGGCTTGTGCCCTCACTGAAGTTGATTTCCTTCTCTGACCTGCTCTGACTATCACTGGCCTCAGACATCTCTGCAACTGACCCTGTGAATAGATGGATGTAGGTAGAGTAGAATGAGCATCACAAAAGACAACTGGTTTTGCAAAAATTGAGTCAAAATCTTAACTTTAGTTTTCTGCAGAAAGCATTTCGGAGCTATCGATATGATAATCTCGGTGACACCGAAGCACTTAACAAAGTCTAAACATGCAGTTTCGGTCAGACCGAGTTGCAGTTTGGTGACTCCGATATGCTAGGTGAGGAAGTCATGGACTAAGGGGTCCTCGGGGTGCTGGCCCATTGAACATGGGCCAGACTGGAGAAGCCGTATAGTGACGGGAGATCTATGAAGCCGTGGTGTGCCCTCCAAGTCAAGAATGCGCAGGATCCCTTTATCCCTTATTGTAATCTATCTTCGGTAACCCTAGCCCTACCGGTGTCTATATAAACTGAGGGTTGTAGTCTTTAGGGCTAGGGCTATATTCATCACCTCAACGCCTTAGGGTTTAGCTCATGCTGATCTCGAGGTAGATCTACTCTGTAAACATACTATACATCCAATACAATGAAGCATGACATAGGGTATTACCTCTTTGAGAGGGCCCGAACCTGGGTAAACATCATGTTCTTGTTCCCCATCGACCTTAGATCCACAGCTCGGGGCCCCTACCCCGAGGTCTGCCGGTTTTAACACCGGCATTGGTGCTTTCATTGAGAGTTCCGCTATTGGATCACCCAAAGGATCGATGGCTCAACCGGTCGTTGGAGACCACGCCCGCACCGAGGGCTTCCCCGCCCCTGGTCATCTCCTCGTCTTCAGTGGCATATTGATGCGCGCCAATCCCACTGGTCGCCTCGACCAAATCGAAGGCTTCGTCCCCGTAGAGGAACTCTCCGGTTCTGGGGCATCAACCCCAGGACCAGCAGACTTTCAAGAATCACGTATCTCTCAGAGTCCGGCTTTGAAGCCTAACTCCGACAGACCGCCCACAAGATCTCCCGCCGAATTGCTGGAGTGTCCGGCACCCCCGTGTGCCCAGCCAGCAAACCACTTGGTAAGTCTATTCCATGCAATGGGAATCTCCATTATTAGGCCCACGGCCTATGATCAGATCGGGCTTAAACCCGACGACCGAGAAATCAACACCCCTCCGGTCACTCACCTCGTTGCTACCATCGAAGAGGCCCAGGAGGGGCCGCAGCCGTACGAGCTAAGAACGGTGTACACTCGAGTCTCCAGTTCGGAGTCAGACACCAGCCCAGAGATACGCCCGGACTCGAGCCCCAACGCTAGATCCGGCCTCGAGCCGATCCATTCGCGCACTAGTCCGGATCCGAGCCCTGCACGATCAGAACCAGACATGACTCAACCACTCATCAAGGATAGTCCGGGTCCCTTGCAGGAGGGAATTCTCAAATTTTTCCCACCCACCCACCACACGGAATACTCTCCGGATTCGGGAAACCCAGACATATGGGACCTCATGTATGTCAAACAGCTGCCAAACGAGACAATCCATCATTATTGGGCTAGATTTCTCCTAGTGAAGAACAGGATGGTGCCTTGCTATGACTAAGAGATAATTAAAGCCTTCCAGTTTAACTGCAAGGACGAGGGCCTCTTAAACGCCCTCGCGCATCGCCGAATTCAAAGCTTCACCGAACTATCAGACATGGTATGCAAATATTGCGCCATGGAGAACACATGGAGGGCGCAACAGATGAACATGGGGCCACCGCCTGCCGCGCAACATGGAAGGTCTCAACCTAAACAAGCATATACAAATCGATCGCTGGAACGCGAGCCGGACGAAAAGAAGACTAGGCCTAGATCAGTGCTGGACGAGTTGCTGGATAAACCATGCCCAATACACTCAGTCTTCCTAGACGCGAACCCAACCCACAGACTTCGGGCCTGTTGGGTGGTAAGACAAGTGGCCAAATATGGCGAGCCAATCTTGGGCCTTACACTTCCAGATAAGCAGTTCGCGGCTTCACCACAGGACCATAGTGTCCTTACGATATACGAGACATTCGCCTCAAACAATAACAGGAAAAAGGCTCTTCGAGAGCTTAGTCAGATATATCAAGTGACAGCCGCACAACCTTGGGCAGTTGCGCCTATTACCTTCAACGAGAAGGACAAGCCAAGTCCACGCAACAACCATGCACCGGCCGCACTAGTCCTTGACCCCATTATCGATAGTTTTCGGCTGACTAAGGTACTGATGGACGGAGGCAGCGGCCTCAAATTCATCTACGAGGACACTCTCGACAAGATGCAGCTCAACAGATCTCACATCAAACACAGCCACACCACATTCCGAGGTATAATACCTGGTAGGGAGGCACACTGCTCGGGACGCATAACCCTAGACGTTGTGTTCGGCACACCCGATAACTACAGATCCGAACCCCTGCTATTCCACATTGTGCCCTTTCACAGCGGATACCACGCCCTTCTAGGACGTGAGGCATTCTCGAGATTTCAGGCTATACCGCATTACGGGTACATGAAACTCAAAATGCCAGGGCCCAACGGGGTAATCTCACTTAAAAGTGACCCAAGCAAAGCCTTACGAGCCAAAAACAAGACGGCATCCCTCGCCCTAGAGGCACTATCCGAAGCCCTCGCGGCCGAAGATTTGACAACACTACGCACTACAGTCGACAGGGATGATGCGGTCCTCAATAAAAGACAAAAATCCACATCATTCAAGCCAGCAGATGAAATAGTAAAATTTCAAGTGCACCCAACAGATCCCAATAAAATGGCATCTATAGGCGCACAGCTGGACCCCGCAGTTGACGAGGCGTTAAGAACGTTCCTGCGTGAAAATTGGGAAATATTCGCCTGGCATCCCTTAGACATGCCGGGAATCCCACGCAGGCTGGCAGAGCACAGCCTAAACATCTTAAAAGGCTTCAAGCCGGTGAAACAGACTCTAAGCCGGTTTTCCGAACCCAAGAGGCAGGCCATGGGCGAAGAGCTAGCAAAACTGTTGGAGGCCGGATTCATCCGCGAGATCAAGCATCCTGAGTGGTTAGCAAATCTGGCTTTGGTACCCAAAAGGGACAAATCCTGGCGGCTCCGTGTCGATTTTAAAGACCTTAACAAGGCCTGCCCTAAGGACCTCTTTCCCCTGCCAAGAATATACTAGATCATCGACGCCACCGCTGGACACGACTCGCTATGCTTCCTGGACGCATACTCCGGATACCACCAGATCAAGATGAAGGAGTCCGACCAGGCGGGAACCGCATTCATCACTCCTTATGGATCTTTCTGCTTCAACACCATGCCGTTCGGACTAAAAAACGCAGGAGCTACATACCAACGCATGATTCAAGCATGCCTTGCATACCAAATCGGCAGAACGGTGGAGGCATACGTGGACGACGTGGTTGTCAAAACCAAAAACATCGACCAGCTGATAGACGACCACCGCCAAACCTTTGACAACTTACGAACCTATGATATACGACTCAACCCGGAAAAATGCGTCTTCGGGGTCCCCGCCGGAAAGTTGTTCGGATTCATCGTCTCCCATAGAGGAATTGAGGACAACCCAGCCAAAATTAGTGCGCTATCCCAGCTCGCAATACCAACAGAGCTCAAGCACGTCCAGAAACTAGCCGGATGCGTGGTAGCTTTGAGCCGCTTCATATCTCGCCTCGGAGAAAAGGCGCTCCCACTCTATAGACTGCTTAAAAAGACCAAGAACTTCCAATGGACAAATGAAGCAACTGCGGCACTTGAGGAGATAAAAACACTTCTCGCTGGCAACCCCACCCTGGCCGCACCTAGTGTCGGCGAGCCCATGCTACTATACATTTCAGCCACCAATCAGGTGGTTAGCGCGGTGCTCGTCGTGGAGCGGGAGTCTGAGGGCCACAAGTTCCAAGTCCAGAAGCTGGTCTATTATGTGTTCGAGGTAGTTACGCCATGCAAATCACGATACCCCCACTATCAAAAGATAGCTTATACGGTTTTTATGGCATCCCGAAAGCTACAACACTACTTTCAAGAATGCTCGGTCACAGTGGCGTCAGAGGTCCCCTTGAATGACATAATCAACAACAGGGACCCCACGGGCCGGATCGCCAAATGGGCCATAGAGCTCCTTCCCTTTGAGATATCATACATACCACGCCAAGCTATTAAATCTCAGGTACTGGCTGATTTTATAGCCAAATGGATTGAAGCCGAACTACCCCGAGAATACAGCACATATTCGCACTGGACGATGTATTTCGACGGCTCAAAAATGTTAGCCAGACTGGGGGCTGGGGTCATCCTGATCTCCCCTACAGGTGACACTGTTCGGTATGTCCTACAAATAATGTACACAGACTCCAACAACGCAGCCGAATACGAAGCACTACTACATGGCCTTCGTCTGGCCACGTCAATAGGGGTACAATGCCTCGAAGTAAGGGGAGATTCAAACCTAGCTACTCTCAAGTCAACGGCGAATTTGACGCCAAGGACCCCAAGATGGCGGCATACAGAAATGCGGTTCTCCGGATATCGGCCCGATTCGAGGGCCTAGAATTCCATCATGTCTCTAGGGACAACAACCAAGGCGCGGACGTACTCGCCCGCATAGGCGCCAAGCGCGACCCGATTCCTAAAAACACTTTCCTCAAGCGGCTCTTCAAGCCCTCCATAGTATGGCAGGACGGTGATGACAGCGCACTAGTCAATGAGCCCGCTCACAATGCCTCCCCGAACAAGGAGCTCGACGACCATATCATTGGCGGCTCCACACTCGAAGAAACACCTTCCGCCCACGAAATCATGGCCATAATTGCCCCCTGGACAGAACCTCTGCTCACCTACCTCACTCGGCAACAGCTCCCGGAGGACCAGACAGAGGCACGATGTATAGTCCGGCGTTCCAAAGCATACAAGGTCCATGAGGGCGAGCTTTACAAAAAAGCACCACCAGAATCTTGCAAAGGTGCATCTTCGAAGAAGAGGGGCATCAACTCCTGGAAGAAATACACGCGGGCATGGGCGGCCACCACGCAGCAGCTCGGGCCTTGGTCAGCAAAGCTTTCCGAGCAGGATTCTTTTGGCCTACCGCCCGTGAAGATGCCCGGGCTTTTGTCCGACGTTGCGTTGGATGTCAGCTGTTCGCAAATCAAAGCCACATGCCCCCCACAGCCCTTCGGACAATACCGATAACATGGCCTTTCGTGGTCTGGGGTCGCGACATGGTCGGCCCTCTCAAAGGGGGCACAAAGAAAAAGAAGTACCTATTGGTCATGGTCGACAAATTCACCAAGTGGATTGAGGCAAGGCCCGTCACTTCGGCAGAATCCGGACCTGTCATCAAATTCTTATCCAACATCGTACACCATTATGGTGTCCCCCACAACATAATTACCGATAACGGTACCAACTTCACTGCCCAGGAAGTCAAGGACTGGTGCGGCAAGATGGGAATTAAGCTCGATTACGCTTCAGTGTACCACCCAGAGAAGAATGGACAGGTCGAACGGGCCAACAGGCTCATTATGAGCGGCATCAAGCCCCGCGTGGTCCGATCACTTGAACAATCAGACTGCCATTGGGTCGAGGAACTCGATTCCGTATTATGGGGGTTGTGCACTACTCCTAACCGGTCAACCGGACACACACCATTTTTTATGGTATACGGTGCGGAAGCCGTCGTCCCATGCGATATCATCCACGACGCGCCTCGAGTGTGCATGTACGAAGAAAAGGAAGTCGAGTTGGATCGGCAGGATGACTTGGACGCTCTTGAAGGAGAACGCTATATAGCTCGGGCTCGATCCGCACTTTACCAGCAGCAAGCACGGCGCTACCAAAACCGCGAAGTCCGGGAGAAGAAATACAACGTGGGGACCTCATCCTTCGGCTCCCCGAAAAACAGAAGCATAAGCTCTCGCCCAAATGGGAGGGTCCGTACATCATCGACGAAGTACTAGCAGGAGGAGCATACCGCCTTCGCCGCCCGTCCGACAATCGCCTCGAGCCGAACCCGTGGAACGCAGCCCGGCAGCGGTGCTTTTACGGCCGAGTTAGACATTGTCACCCACATACATCCTCACCTCTCTTTGTTCCTTCTTTTCATTTTTCTTAACATGGCAGGTGTTCGGCTGAACCGAACCATACCAAGCCAATACCGTATACATCATGGAATGTAACACCCAACTCTGCATGGGGGCTCCCTTAGAGGAGCCGAATAATATAATCAGTATACATCGCATTCATTTCATTTGCAGCCTTCTCATATCTTTCAAGCCAACATATGCACTTATTTGACCTAAGATCTTTGCCAAGCTGGGTTGCCTGGCTCCTGTGTTTACCCCTAAGTTCCCGATTGTTCAGCTAGGGAGTAAAGGGAGCACCTCTGCGATTGTTACGACCGGGTCATCCGAGACTGTACCTCAGACGGGTGAAGCCGAAAGCTAGCATTCTTACATAATACAATAAGTCGGCCTAAGGGAAGTGAATATAGCCTCGCGCTTATCACCAGGGGTTTTTTCGCAGCCATTGGTCTCCGTTGATTTCACGTTTCCGGATTATAAATTTACCCGAAGAAAGGAACCCTTGGAGGAACTATTTTCATCGGAAGATGTTTCTTACGTCAAATAGTAATATAACATAACTCTTCGCGCATGTTTCGTCTGTTCGAGCCAAATGGCCGGATTGCCTCGTTCCCGAAGTACTGCCTTGTTTCCCACGGCACGTAGTACGGAACACTTCCCGATCACTGATCGGGGAGGTAGAAGCCGATGGCCGGTTAAGACAACATTCTTTTAAAAATAAGACCGCGGATTGAGCTCGGTCAATGTACAGTACATAGGTACATAGAATTGACAAAACTACTCTTGATCCACATTGTCTATCAATTGCTCTAAAGCGCAATCCTTCTAAGAATGATGAGCGGCCGGCATCACATCATCATACACCAAGCTCAGAGGTATCTCTTGGCTGTCAGGGCCCACTGGACCAACCCGGGCCATATGCTCCGGGTCCAGCTTGGTGAAACGGGTCTTTACCATAGCCCACGCCTCGCGCGCTCCTTCTCGGCAAGATGAGATCTTCCATAATTCAAACCTTCGCTGAGCTCCTTTAAAGTGACTGGCTAGTTCGGCCATGCTCTCTGGCAGCACCTCTGACGGCCATAATGCCTTCGCCATACTTTTCATGGCCTTCCGGGCCCTCTCGTAGGTCTTCGACAACTCCTTTAAAAGGTTCCCATCATAGGTGCTGACTTCTTCCTTGGGCCACCCAGTTAGGTGACCTAGCAAGCAGGTGTTGCATATCGTCATTAAAATGCCAATGGTACTGGACCAACGTACCGGTCAGATCAGTGCTTACCAAATATGCCACCTTTCAGCTTCTGGTTTTCCTCTAAGGCTTGCGCCAGCTGAGTTTTCAAGCTCTCAATTTCCTCGGCTTTCCGTCGATTCTCTTCCTTGAGCTGATTTTTCTCCTCCTGACTTCGCGTCAGCACTCATTTACCAGCCTCTAACTCCTTCCGTAACCCGCCTACGGCCTCCACGGCTACATGGAGAAAACAAGGTGTTAATGCATAGAATACACCGTATATCTTTCTACGCGTTGGGAAAAAGTTCTTTCTAGTTACCGGACAATCCACTGCTGGCTTTTCGAGCCGCATCCAGTTCGGCCTTGGCTTCAACCAACTGTGTCCGGCTCACCTCATGTCCTCGGACAGCTTCTTGCTCTGCTCTCTTGCGGCCTACAAAAAATAATATCATTAGAGACCCTTAACTTGGCCGTCCCGCCCAAATTAAGGCTTGGGGGCTAGTTTGCTAGGGAACATGATCTGCTTTCAGGCCATTTTAGTTACACACCTGCATTCTGGCGGCAAATAGACCGGCGATCCCTTCAAGACCTGTCCGGGCCGCTCCAAGGTATGCGTCCACCGAAATAAAGGCACTAAATTCCTAGTCGACAAAGGCAGTATGACGTAAAGTTTCCCTCCAACGGCGATGATTCATCACGCTCTCTACTTCGGAGTTGGTAACCGAAACATCATCGGAATCCACTGGAGGCGCGCCGACTGCCATGTGTTCGGAGGAAGCTCCGGCTCGTACCGACGACTTAGGACCGGGGTTGCGATTCAGCGCACCCGAGGAATCTTCAGACTGATGCAGGGGTACACGCCTTCTGCAAAATTAAGCAAGTTTTAATAAAAAGATATTAGAAGCAACCCTCGGTATAATTCTAAAATACGTCACCTCTGGGTCGAGGAAGCAGGTGCTTCCGCTTTGATGCCCCGTTAGGGGCTGAAGCCGGCGCGGTCCACGCTCCCCCCAAGATGGTCTGACGCGTAGTGCGGCGACCCTTGGGAGCAGAAGTTAGCACATGGGGAATAGCGCGAGATGAGCGCCCGGTTCGGGAGAGGGTCTTCTTTTCACTTACTGTGGAAGAGGGAAGAGCCCCAGGATGATCGGCTGTCAGAGCGACCTTGGCGCCATCAAGGCTCTCCTGATAAAAAACCCCATCTTCAAAATCAATCGACGTCTCTGGGTCGTCATGATACCCAGGATCGTTGTCACGGGAATGATCCTCTCCGGTTGAGGAGGAGGAGGGCAACTAATGGATGCAACTTGATGCCTCCATCCCTGTTCAAATTACAATCAGTTAGAATTCGGGCGTAATCTGTGAGCTCAAAACAATGGATTGTGGCTTACCCAGTCCGCCGGATTGTATCCGGAGCAGCCTTCCCGAATACTCATTCGAGCGAAATCTACCTCCTCTCCCTTGAAGAGATCGTCCAATATTTTGGCCAGAGCCGCCTTATTGTCTGGCCCTTGTCGCTGGTAGCGGGTTACATCGTTGGTCCCGTTATAGCACCATAAAGGATGACCCCGTTGCTGGAGGGGTTGCACGCATCGGGTAATAGCAATGGCCATCACTTCGATCATGGTCAGCTTACTGCTAGTTAGCAGCCTGATCTTGGCCGCCAATGAACGCACCTCTTCGCTATCATGTTGGGAAGGGCCTTTGGGCCGCCAGTTGAACCGCTTTATATGCGGGTCGTTTGAGTATTCGGGCAACCCTTGCCGAATTGGGTCGGTGAGGGGGATGTCTTCAATATAAAACCACTCCGAGGTCCATCCTTCGGGATCTTTTCGTGGGGTTCCAATTGGGTACCCTGTCCCAGCTATACGCCATACTTCGGAGCCGCCCACCTCGAATATGGATCCCCCCGGTGGCGAGGGACAAGACAGAAGTACTTCCTCCACAAATCGAAGTGGGCCTCGCAACTCAAAAATATCTTGCAAAGGGCTACAAAGCCCGAGATGTGCAATATGGACCCCGGGGTGAGGTTGTGGAGCTGGATCCCATAGAACTCCAGCAAACCCCGTGCTACTTCTTGAGCTTGCGTTGGTTTTTCCCTTGAAGAGGAAAGGGTGATGCAGCAAAGTAGAGATAATTATTTCCCTCAGGTTGAGAACCAAGGTATCAATCCAGTAGGAAACAACGCACAAATCACCGAATACCTGCATAAACAATCAAACAACTTGCACCCAACACGATAAAGGGGTTGTCAATCCCTTCACGGTTATTTGCAAAAGTGAGATCTGATAGAGATAGATAAACGATAGAGTGAATATTTTTGGTATTCTTGTTTTATAGATCGAAAAGTAAAAGATTGCAAAATAGTAGATCGGAAACTTATATGACGGAAAAGTAGAAGATTATATGATGGAAAATAGACCTGGGGGCCATAGGTTTCACTAGAGGCCTCTCTCAAGATAGAAAATAATACGGTGGGTGAACAAATTACTGCCGAGCAATTGATAGAAAAGCGCAAAGTTATGACGATATCTAAGGCAATGATCATGAATATAGGCATCACGTCCATGTCAAGTAGACCGAAACGATTCTGCATCGACTACTATTACTCCACACATCGACCGCTATCCAGCATGCATCTAGAGTATTAAGTTCATAAACAACGGAGTAATGCATTAAGTAAGATGACATGATGTAGAGGAATTAACTCAAGCAATATGATGAAAACCCCATCTTTTTATCCTCGATGGCAACAATACAATACGTGCCTTGCTGCCCCTACTGTCACTGGGAAAGGACACCGCAAGATTGAACCCAAAGCTAAGCACTTCTGCCATTGCAAGAAAAACCAATCTATTTGGCCAAACCAAACTGATAGTTCGAAGAGAATTACAAAGATATCAAATCATGCGTATAAGAATTCAGAGAAGATTCAAATAATATTCATAGATAAGCTGATCATAAATCCACAATTCATCGGATCTCGGCAAACACACCGCAAAAAAAGTATTACATTGAATAGATCTCCAAGAACATCAAGGAGAACATGGTATTGAGAATCAAAGAGAGAGAAGAAGCCATCTAGCTACTAGCTATGGACCCGTAGGTCTGTGGTAAACTACTCACGCTTCATCAGAAGGGCAATGGTGTTGATGTAGAAGCCCTCCGTGATCGAATCCCTCTCCGGCAGGGTGCCGGAAAAGGTCCCTAGATGGGATCTCATGGGTACAGAAGGTTGCGGCGGTGGAAAAGTCTTTTTGTGGATGCCCCTATTGGTTTGGGGATATATGAGTATATATAGGCGAAAGAATTAGGTCAGGAGGTGCACGAGGGGCCCACAAGGGTGGGGGGCGCGCCCTCCGTCCTTGTGGCCGCCTCGTGGCTCCTCCGACTTCATCTCCAAGTCTCCTGGTTTCCTTCTGTTCCAAGAAAAATCATCGCAAAAGTTTTATTCCGTTTGGATTCCGTTTGGTATTCCTTTTCTGCGAAACTCAAAAACAAGGAAAAACAGAAACTGGCACTGGGCCCTAGGTTAATAGGTTAGTCCCAAAAATAATATAAAATAGCATATTAATGCATATAAAACATCCAAAATAGATAATATAATAGCATGGAACAATAAAAAATTATAGATACGTTGGAGACGTATCAAGCATCCCCAAGCTTAATTTCTGCTTGTCCTCGAGTAGGTAAATGATAAAAACAGAATTTTTGATGTGGAATGCTACCTAACATATTTATCCATGTAATTTTATTTATTGTGGCATGAATGTTCAGATTCATAAGATTCAAAACAAAAGTTTAATATTGACATAAAAACAATAATACTTCAAGCATACTAACAAGGCAATTATGTCTTCTCAAAATAACATGGCCAAAGAAAGCTTATCCCTACAAAATCATATAGTCTGGCTATGCTCCATCTTCATCACACAAAATATTCAAATCATGCACAACCCCGATGACAAGCCAAGCAATTGTTTCATACTTTTGATGTTCTCAAACTTTTTCAACTTTCACGCAATACATGAGCGTGAGCCATGGACATAGCACTATAGGTGGAATAGAAGGTGGTTGTGGAGAAAACAAAAAGAGGGAGATAGTCTCACATCAACTAGGCGTATCAACGGGCTATGGAGATGCCCATCAATAGATATCAATGTGAGTGAGTAGGGATTGCCATGCAACGGATGCACTAGAGCTATAAGTTTATGAAAGCTCAAAAAGAAACTAAGTGGGTGTGCATCCAACTCGCTTGCTCACGAAGACCTAGGGCAGTTTGAGGAAGCCCATCATTGGAATATACAAGCCAAGTTCTATAATGAAAAATTCCCACTAGTAAATGAAAGTGACAACACAGGAGACTCTCTATCATGAAGATCATGGTGCTACTTTGAAGCACAAGTGTGGTAAAAGGATAGTAACATTGCCCCTTCTCTCTTTTCTCTCATTTTTTTATTTGGGCCTTCTCTCATTTTTTTTGGCCTCTTTTTTTTCATCCGGAGTCTCATCCTGACTTGTGGGGGAATCATAGTCTCCATCATCCTTTCCTCACATGGGACAATGCTCTAATAATGAAGATCATCACACTTTTATTTACTTACAACTCAAGAATTACAACTTGATTCTTAGAACAAAATATGACTCTATATGAATGCCTTCGGTGGTGTATTGGGATGTGCAATGAATCAAGAGTGACATGTATGAAAGAATTATGAACGGTGGCTTTGCCACAAATACGATGTCAACTACATGATCATGCAAAGCAATATGACAATGATGATGCGTGTCATAGTAAACGGAACGGTGGAAAGTTGCATGGCAATATATCTCGAAATGGCTATGAAAATGCCATAATAGGTAGGTATGGTGGCTGTTTTGAGGAAGGTACATGGTGGGTGTATGGTACTGGCGAAAGTTGCGCGACACTAGAGAGGCTAGCAATGGTGGAAGGGTGAGAGTGCGTATAATCCATGGACTCAACATTAGTAATAAAGAACTCACATACTTATTGCAAAAATCTATTAGTTATCGAAACAAGGTACTACGCGCATGCTCCTAGGGGGATAGATTGGTAGGAAAAGACCATCGCTCGTCCCCGACCGCCACTCATAAGGAAGACAATCAATAAATAAATCATGCTCCGACTTCATCACATAATGGTTCACCATACGTGCATGCTACGGGAATCACAAACCTTAACACAAGTATTTCTCAAATCCACAATTACTCACTAGCATGACTCTAATATCACCATCTTTATATCTCAAAACAATCATAAGGAATCAAACTTCTCATAGTATTCAATGCACTTTATATGAAAGTTTTTATTATATCCCTCTTGGATGCCTATCATATTAGGACTAAATTTATAACCAAAGAAAATTACCATGCTGTTTAAAGACTCTCAAAATAATATAAGTGAAGCATGAGAGTTCAACAATTTCTATAAAATAAAGCCACCGCCGTGCTCTAAAAAGATATAAGTGAAGCACTAGAGCAAAATTGCCTAGCTCAAAAGATATAAGTGAAGCACATAGAGTATTCTAATAAATCACGATTCATGCGTGTCCCTCTCAAAAGGTGTGTAAAAAAAGCATGATTGTGGCAAACTAAAAAGCAAATACTCAAATTATACAAGACGCTCCAAGCAAAACACATATCATGTGGTGAATAAAAATATAGCCTCAAGTAAAGTTACCGATAGACGAAGACCAAAGAGGGGATGCCTTCCGGGGCATCCCTAAGCTTAGGCTCTTGGTTGTCCTTTAATATTACCTTGGGGTGCCTTGGGAATCCCCAAGCTTAGGCTCTTGCCACTCCTTATTCCATAGTCCATCAACTCCTTACCCAAAAACTTGAAAACTTCACAACACAAAACTCAACAGAAAATCTCATAAGCTCCGTTAGTATAAGAAAATAAATCACCACTTTGGTACTGTTGTGAACTCATTATTTATTTATATTGGTGTAATATCTACTGTATTCCAACTTTTCCATGGTTCATACCCCCCGATACTACCCATAGATTCATCAAAATAAGCAAATAACACAAAGAAAACAGAATCTGTCAAAAACAGAACAGTCTGCGAAGATCCGAATTGTTATAATACTTATGTAACTCCAAAAATTCTAAAAAACTTGGAAAACATATGAAATTCGTATATAACTCTCGTATAAAAAATTCAAGGTTTTTCAACGCTCAAGTGAATTAATAAAATTCTGAGACTGGACGCAAAAGTTTCTGTTTTTCAGCAAGATCAAACCAACTATCACCATAAGCCATCCCAAAGGTCTTACTTGGCACAAACACTAATTAAAACATAAAACCACATCTAACCAGTGGCTAGATGAATTATTTATTACAAAACAGAACCAAAAAGCAAAAACAAAAATAAAATTGGGTTGCCTCCCAACAAGCGCTTTTCTTTAAAGCCTTTTAGCTAGGCATTGATAATTTCAATGATGCTCACATAAAAGAGAAGAATTGAAGCACAAAGAGAGCATCATAAAATACGTGACAAACACATCTAAGTCTAAAATACTTCCTATGCATAGGCATTTTATAAGCAAACAAATTATCAAGGCAAGCAAAAACTAGCATATGCAAGGAAGAAGAAAGAGACGATAGCAATCTCAACATGAAGAGAGGTAATTTAGTAATATGAAAATTTCTACAACCATATTTTCCTCTCTCATAATAATTACATGTAGGATCATAAGAAAATTCAACAATATAGCTATCACATAACATATTCTCAACACGATCCACATGCATGCGAAGTTGACACTCTTCCAAAATAGTGGGATTAACATTAACTAAAGTCATGACCTCTCCAAACCCATTTTTATCAAAAATTTCATAAGATTGAATATTCTCCAAATATGTGGGATCTAAAGTTGACACTCTTCCAAACCCACTTTCAATATTATTGCAAACATTATTATCAATCTCATATTCATCATGGGGCTTAAATAAATTTTCAAGATCATAAAAAGAATCACCCCAATCATGATCATTGCAACAAGTAGTGGACCTAGCAAAACTAGCATCCCCAAGCTTAGGGTTTTGCATATCATTAGCACAAATGACATTAATAGAATTTATAGTAGAACCATTGCAATCATGCTTTTCATCCAAGGAGCTATCGTGAATCAATTCATAGATTTCTTCTTTTAACACTTCATCACAATTTTCAGATTCATGAATTTCAAGCAAAACTTCATAAAGATAATCTAGTGCACTCAAATCACTAGCAATAGGTTCATCATAATTGGATCTCTTAAAAAGATTAGCAAGTGGATGAGGATCCATAAACTTAGATTTTTAGCAAGTGAAGATGCAAGCAAATAGAGGGCACATGGTAACACAAACAAAGATACCAAACGAGCAAAAAGGCAAATGAAAAAGACGAACGGAAGAAGGGCGAATAAAAAGGCAAAGAGAGGGGCGAAGAAAAAGGCAAATCTTTTCAAAAATCATTTTAGAAGTGGGGGAGAGAAAAACGGGAGGCAAATGGTGAATAATGCAATGCAAGAGATGAGAGTTTATGATGGGTACTTGGTATGTCTTGACTTGGTGTAGATCTCCCCGGCAACGGCGCCAGAAATTCTTCCTGCTACTTCTTGAGCTTGCGTTGGTTTTTCCCTTGAAGAGGAAAGGGTGACGCAGCAAAGTAGAGATAAGTATTTCCCTCAGTTTGAGAACCAAGGTACCAATCCAGTAGGAGACAACGCACAAATCACATAATACCTGCACAAACAATCAAACAACTTGCACCCAACGTGATAAAGGGGTTGTCAATCCCTTCACGGTTATTTGCAAAAGTGAGATCTCATAGAGATAGATAAACGATAGAGTGAATATTTTTGATATTTTTGTTTTATAGATCGAAAAGTAAAAGATTGCAAAATAGTAGATCAGAAACTTATATGATGGAAAAGTAGAAGATTATATGATGGAAAATAGACCCGGGGGCCATAGGTTTCACTAGAGGCTTCTCTCAAGATAGAAAATAATACGGTGGGTGAATAAATTACTGCCGAGCAATTGATAGAAAAGCGCAAAGTTATGACGATATCTAAGGCAATGATCATGAATATAGGCATCACGTTCGTGTCAAGTAGACCGAAATGATTCTGCATCTACTACTATTACTCCACACATCGACCGCTATCCAACATGCATCTAGAGTATTAAGTTCATAAAGAACAGAGTAATGCATTAAGTAAGATGACATGATGTAGAGGAATTAACTCAAGCAATATGATGAAAACCCCATCTTTTTATCCTCGATGGCAACAATACAATACGTGCCTTGCTGCCCCTACTGTCACTGGGAAAGGACACCGCAAGATTGAACCCAAAGCTAAGCACTTCTGCCATTGCAAGAAAAACCAATCTAGTTGGCCAAACCAAACCGATAGTTCGAAGAGAATTACAAAGATATCAAATCATGCATATAAGAATTCAGAGAAGATTCAAATAATATTCATAGATAAGCTGATCATAAATCCACAATTCATCGGATCTCGGCAAACTCACCGCAAAAAAGTATTACATCGAATAGATCTCCAAGAACATCGAGGAGAACATGGTATTGAGAATCAAAGAGAGAGAAGAAGCCATCTAGCTACTAGCTATGGACCCGTAGGTCTGTTGTAAACTACTCACGCTTCATCGGAAGGGCAATGGTGTTGATGTAGAAGCCCTCCGTGATCGAATCCCCCTCCGACAGGGTGCCAGAAAAGGTCCCTAGATGGGATCTCATGGTTACAGAAGGTTGCGGTGGTGGAAACGTCTTTTCGTGGATGCCCCTGTTGGTTTGGGGATATATGAATATATATAGGCGAAAGAATTAGGTCAGGAGGTGCACGAGGGGCCCACAAGGGTGGGGGCCGCGCCCTACCCCCCTGGGTGCGCCCTCCGTCCTTGTGGCCGCCTCGTGGCTCCTCTGACTTCATCTTCAAGTCTCCTGGTTTCCTTCTGGTCCAAGAAAAATCATCGCGAAAGTTTTATTCCGTTTGGACTCCGTTTGGTATTCCTTTTCTGCGAAACTCAAAAACAAGGAAAAAACAGAAACTGGCACTGGGCCCTAGGTTAATAGGTTAGTCCCAAAAATAATATAAAATAGCATATTAATGCATATAAAACATCCAAAACAGATAATATAATAGCATGGAACAAACAAAAATTATAGATACATTGGAGACGTATCACCCCGTAAGAAGGAATGGATGGGAAAGCCCAAACCTCTTAGAAGGAAGGGCACGAGACATACCCTCTCCCCCTTGCTTGGAGCGGGGGAGTTCTCGGCAAGGGCGCAGCCATCGACGGAGATGAGACCGGCGCAGACTGGGACCAAATCAGCCGGAGGGAGGAAGCACTGCGTCTGCAAGACTGCAAGCGCCTCAGATGAAGGTGCAAAATTGAACAGCTCGACCAATCGCCTGGGAGCGGGCCGTGTGGGCGCGAGGATGAACCTAGGAGGTCGGCCATGGCATCATGGAATTTCTTCGGTGTCGTTTTTGTGAAGGGGAGGAGGTAAGCTGTCCCCCGCACCTTTGGATCTATAAATAAGCATCTCATCATGAGGCTAGAAGGACGGGCTCATGGAAGGATGGCATTGGGACACACGCCTTCTGAAAAGGTGCGCGAAGCCCTTACCCCGAGGAATGGCATTAAACTCTGATGGTCCCACCTCAATCTCGAGATATCTTCGGATCCCAGAATTTTGAAACTGTCCGGGCCCGAGTGTATTAGTTCGGGCTCCGGATAGTGTTTGTCTCCAAACTGAATAAGGGAATGGAAGAACTCGTCTCTCAAGCCGATGATGTAAAGATTCCAGAGGACGATCCCCGGCGTTGGTGGCAAGTTCGGGGGCTACTGAGGGAGTCATGGACTAAGGGGTCCTCGGGGTGCTGGCCCATTGAACATGGGCCGAACTGGAGAAGCCGTATAGTGACAGGAAATCTATGAAGCCGTGGCATGCCCTCCAAGTGAAGAATGCGCAGGATCCCTTTATCCCTTATTGTAATCTATCTTCGGTAACCCTAACCCTACCGGTGTCTATATAAACCGAGGGTTGTAGTCTTTTGTGCTAGGGCTATATTCATCACCTCATCGCCTTAGGGTTTAGCTCATGTTGATCTTGAGGTAGATCTACTCTGTAAACATACTATACAAGCAATACAATCAAGCAACACGTAGGGTATTACCTCTTCGAGAGGGCCCGAACCTGGGTAAACATCGTGTTCATCGTCCCTTGTTCCCCATCGACCTTAGATCCACAGCTCGGGACCCCCTACCCTGAGGTCTGCCGGTTTTGACACCGACACTAGGGTTTCACTGAGAAATTGCTTTCGGTCTCACCGATCAGTACGCTTTGGTCAGACCGAGTTGTACTTAGTGCAATGGCCTAGGCCAATCGGTGGGACCGAAAACTTCATTTCGGTCGGTCTGAGATGAGTTCGGCGGAAACCTAACCCTAAGATTTTGCATCAAATCTATTCTAATGGAACTTTTTTGTGGATAGGAAGTTTTCAATCGTGGCACGAATACAAGCATTAACTTTGTGCATTGAATCAGACAAAAAGAATTTGCACAAAGGGGTCGAACCATACCCTAACTTGGTGATGGCTCGCTATGGCGGCAACGGCGGAGGCGATTTCCGTTGACGGTAGCGGAGACCTGCGACGATGACGCACAGGTGGAGACGGCGATGATCCGGAGACCCAGAGCGGTAGCAATGGGGGGGGGGGGCGGGCTCGAGTGTTTGAAGAAATTTCCAAACGTCGGGCACGTAGTATAAATACCCATTAGCTATCGGTGGCGCCGAGTGGAACAGTTCAGTGGCACCGAGATGCAAAACTGCTTGTAGTTACTGCAACTCGGTGAGACCGAATAGTTCTAATCGGTGGCACCGAGGTGAAAACCTGGATCAACTTAGTGGTTTCGGTGGGACCGAATATGAATGTGTTGGTCTGACCGAAATTCACTAAGAGGTTTTGGAAGTCAGCCCTTGACAGATCAGTGGCTCCGAGTGCTCCTCACCCGGAGGGTCCGAAAAAGACTTGTTCAAATTTTGTGATGTAGCATGAATAGAATTTGAGATGAGAAAAAGCATAGATAGCTAGGGGGGTACTTAGGCATTCTTGTCCATCCATTTGGCCAATAAAAAACAAACAATCAAAACTACAAATGGATGTCCTCGAATGGAGAAAATTATGCAACCAACATGCTCACACAATAAGATAGCAAATAAAACATGTGACAAAGCATGCACAAACACTCTAGCATCTATCAAGCAATTGGCGATGACTAGGTCATCTATATATGAGTATATTGACTTAGGAGTCAAATGAGAACATTTGATCATAGGTCATACTCATCGTTTAAGCACAAGTGGGGTTACCACTTTTACATAAAGCATTGTTGTGTTCACACCATTAGAGTTGCTTTAGCTCAATTTTTAGAACAAAGCTCCCCCTAGATGTGATATCCCCCCTAAGAGGGATGAACTAACCTTGGGTTTTGTCGATGATGACTTCATGTAGATAGTGAAGATGTGGATGCTCAATGTTGATGTAGATCTTTTGGAGCAATCCATTAGAGTGTTGCACTTTCAATACCTACATGGGTTAGTCCCACAAGGAACATACAAGGATATCCATAGACATAGAGTGAATTACACACATGATGATGTCCATGAAAGCATTAGGTTACCTTGTCCCTTGTCTTACCAACAAGAGGGTTTGTGACTCCATGAACTAGTGCAAGATATGAAAGTTGATTGCACATGTCCTTGCCAAAATGAATATGAGTGAAGTATGTTGGCGGAGTCACCCTCAAGAACACTCTAGTTCTTCTTCTTTGGGATCCACATCAACTTGATGGGAATCCTTGGAGTTGTAGTCATACGTGATGAAGTAGAACTTGACGTAGTATTGGAACCCACTTGACCATGGCCTTAGGAGCTTCTTCAAATGAATCAATCTCTTCTTGAAGCTTGTCCTTTCCTTTTAGCTTGTGGTCTTGTGGTGGAAGATCATCTTGAGCTTGTGTTCCTTTGAAATAAGTAGGATCATACTTCTCTTGTTGAGGAACAAACTTTGTCTTGGGGTATTGATCTTCTTCCCACTCAACTCCATTGGCATTGAACTCTCGTTCAAAATCAACACCTTGATTCTTCCGGTGCCTTCCTTGCTTGCGTACAATTTCCTCAAATTGCTTACTCCCGGCAAGGCTCTTGTAAACACCTTTCTCTATAATTCCCTTCAATAAGCTATTTTCTTGCTCAAGTGTAACTTGGCTAAGAGAATCATTAGTGGAATCAAGAGAACTACTAGAAGCAACAATATTGGATTTAACATTGTTATTGTTACTACTAGAAGAAGAATCTTTCTTGCTCTTATTACTAGATTTTACTTGTGGCATATAAGTAGACAAGAGGAGACGTTTGGCAATGTAATAAGAACTCTTCTTTTGAAGATCATTATTGATAGCTTTTAGGAACCCATGCTCTTGCTCTAAATTTAGCTTCTCGAAGCGTAGCTTCTCATGAGTCCTTAGGAGATCTCTATGATCCTCTAGAGTTGTTTAATGAGCTAACTTCAGAGTGTTTAGTTCTTTAGTTAGATGCTCAATCTCCTTCTTATCATTGTCATTTGTTTCATCTTGATTAGCATGATTACTAGCAAGTTCATCATAGTTTTCATCACTAGTGTTGTCAACAAGTAAATCATCATCACCTAGCAAATCATCTTCATCACTATTGAAATCAACATACTCGGGGTGTGGTACCTTAGGGCCTTTAGCCATGAAGCATCTTCCAATTCCTTCATTTGGTGAGTCAAATATGTCGTAGGAGTTGGATGACACAAGTGCAAGACCGGCAACACCTTCATCTTGAGTATATTCGGAGTCGGAGTGATAACTTCTCTCGGAGTAGTTGTCGAAGTCGGAACCGGATACCCATTCACCAATGTGAGCTTGATGTCTTCATCTTGTGTAGCTCTTTGATGATTTGTCCTTCCTTTCTGAATCCTTGCTTCTATGAGAGGGCCTTCATTCATAACGATCATCTCTACTCCTTCTCTCTCTTGGAGGTGATTCATCTCTTCTACTCCTCCTTTTTGGTGAATCTTCTCTTTTCTTGTAGGGAGCCGTACACTCATTGGAGTCGTGTCTGGGTCTTCCACAATTGTAGCAATTAGATCTTCACGAAGTAGCAATCTCCTTGCGCTTACAAACTTCTTGGTTCAACTCCACAATCTTGTCGGAGGCTCCCAAGCGACACCTAACCAATCTAGGAGGCACCACTCTCCAAAAGGTAATAAATGGTGTGTTGATGATGAACTCCTTGCTCTCGTGCTTCAAATGATAGTCTCCCCAACACTCAACTCTCTCTCACAGATTTGGATATAAAGATGATTTGAGTGGAAAGCAACTTGGGGAAGGCTAGAAATCAAGATTCTTGTGGTAGGATTGGTATATCTTGATCTCAACACATGAGTAGGTGGGTCTCTCTCAGAAAATGTATGGTGGAAGTGTAGGCACTTTCTGATGGCTCTCTCACATATGGAGAAGGGTATGGAGGGGTATATATAGCCTCCACACAAAATCCAACCGTTACACACATTTGACCCAACTCGGTCAGACCGAATAGAAGAACTCCGCGAGACCGATTTAGTTCAAAATGTGAATGTTAGGAATCTTGGTGGGACCGACTGGAACAACTCGGTGGAACCAATGTGCTAGGGCTTAGGGAAAACCTCATCTCGGTGGTGCCGATTGCATCAACTCAGTGAGATCGAAGTGAAGCAATTAAGCAACAGAGAGTTGGTCAAGCCATCTCGGTGAGACCGATCGCTATTTCAGTGAGACCGAAATAATTGCAACAGGCAACAGAGAGTTGGCAAGGCCATCTCGGTGAGACCGAGATCCGTATCGGTGTGACCGAACTGTTAGGGTTTCTGGCAGTGGCTATGTCATATGAACTCGGTGGCTCCGGATAGAAAGAATCGGTGGGGCCGAGTTGGAGTTTAGGGTTTTGACATATTTGGAATGAGAAAGTGGTTGAGGGATTTGGAGCAATATCACTAAGCATTTGAGCAAGCAAGCCATTAAGCAACACCTCATCCCCTTTTAATAGTATTGGCTTTCCTATGGACTCAATGTGATCTTGGATCACTAAAATAGAAATGAAGAGTCTTGAGCTTTCGCCAATATGTGTCCTTAGCATTTTGAGGGGTCCACATCTCTAGTCCATGCCATGCCATTCATTGAACTTTCTGAAATATTAAACTTGAATGGATATTAGTTCAATGAGCTATATGTTGTTATGAATTACCAAAACCACTCGGGGATTAGTTGCACTTTCATCATGTCTCTTTCTGTCACTGAGATTGAGCACCGCAAGATCGAACCCATCACAAAGCACCTCTTCCCATGGCAAGAAAAATCAATCTAGTTGGCCAAACCAAACCAAAATTTCGGAGAAGAAATACGAGGCTATAACTATCATGCATAAATGAGTTTAGCAAAGACTCAAATAATATTCATGGATAGAACTGATCATAAACCCACAATTCATCAGATCCCAACAAACACACCGCAAAAAGTCGTTACATCAAATAGATCTCCAAGAACATCGAGGAGAACATTGTATTGAAGATGAAAAAGAGAAAATAAGCCATCTAACTACTAGCTACGGAGCCATAAGTCTGTGGTAAACTACTCACGCATTATCAGAGGGGAAACAAGGATGATGAAGAACCCCTCCGTGATTGTTGCCCCCTCCGGCAGAGTGCCAGAAAATGCCTCTAGATTGGATCTCGTGGTTCTGGAACTTGTGGCAGCGGAAACTATATTCTCTCGACTCCCCTAGGGTTTCTGGGATTTTATAGTATTTATAGAGGCGAAGGTCGGCGGAGAAGCTTCCCGTGGGCTCCACTACCCACCAGGGCGCACCGGGGGCCTCTGGCGCGCCCTGGTGCCTAGTGGGCCCCACGGGCCTCCTCCCGTGCACTTCTTTGGCTCCTTGGGTGTCTTCTGTCCAGAAAAAAATCTCCAAAAAGTTTCATGGCATTTGGACCCCGTTTGGTATTGATATTCTTCGAGATAAAAAGCAAGCAAAAAACAACAACTGGCACTGGGCACTATGTCAATAGGTTAGTCCCAAAAAATGATATAAAGTTGCTAGTAAATGAATATAAAACATCCAAGATTGATAATATAACGACATGGAACAATCAAAAATTATAGATACGTTGGAGAGATATCAGCATCCCCAAGCTTAATTCCTGCTCGTCCTTGGGTAGGTAAATGATAAAAACAGAATTTTTGATGTGGAATGCTGCCTAACATGTTCATCACATATTCTTTTCTTTTGTAGCATGGACATTTGAACTTTTAGATGATTCAAAGCAATAGTCTATAATTGACATGAGGACATCAATACTCAAGCATATCAACAAGCAACCATGTCTTTCAAAATATCAACACTAAAGAAAGCTATTCCTAGCCCATTATGCTCAATCATTGATCCATTCATGAAACACACTCAAATATTAACTATGCCCAATGCACAAGTATGATAAAAGTGGGTCGAGAAGGGAACTTTTGCTCTCATGCACCCTTCATGCACCCTACCAAACACACCCTAAACTGTTGAATGCATATCTAAACCAATTTTATTGTACTGTGATAATGAACCCGCAGTTTTCTATACGAGTAAAAACAAGTCAAGTGACGCTGCCAAACACATTGACATCAAGTTTCTTGCTGTGAAATATAGAATTCAGGATCAAACAATTGATGTGAAACATATAAGAACGAGGGCATATGCTTGCGGATCCGCTAACTAAAGGCTTACCACCCAGTATTTTTCGTGAGCATGTTGCTGGCATGGGATTACTGGAAGCCCTATGATTCTGGAATAAGAGGACCATTATAATAAACCACTCCCAAGTAAGCAAAAAGTTTTCCATTTTGAAATAGATGAGTGTGCTATGAGTGTTGAAGTTCTATGGCGTTTTGAGTTGTTATAACACCTCACTTTGGTACATCATTCCTTTGGTGAATGGGCGAATGCAGTTAAGCCTAACGATCAAGGGGGAGAATGTTAGTGTTGATCTGATGGCTAAACAGGCAGTTAGTTCTAATTGCTTAACAGAAAAAAGGGAAAGAATAACGTTACAGAGGAGGGGCCATGCCCCAACGTACGTGCCCATCTATCCTAAATGATGCGCCCTAATCAGGTCCACCCAAACCAACTAATGGTTTAGGTCCCCTGTCGATAGCGCCATATAAAAGGGATATGGGAGAGAGCTGGCTCACATGTGCGTGATGGAAATTTGCCCTAGAGGAAATAATAAAATGGTTATTATTATATTAGGTTTATTATTCATGCTAGAATTGTATTGATCATAACCCACAAGTATAGGGGATCAGTTGTAGCCTCTTTTGATAAGTAAGAGTGTCGAACCCAACGAGGAGCTAAAGGTAGAACAAACATTCCCTCAAGTTCTATCGACCACCGATACAACTCTACGCACGCTTAACATTCACTTTACCTAGAACAAGTATGAAACTAGAAGTACTTTGTAGGTGTTGTAGGAAAGGTTTGCAAGATAATAAAGAGCATGAAAATAAAAACTAGGGGCTGTTTAGATAAATAAACAATTACGTTAGTATAGCGAGTGTGGAAAAGTGGTGGTAGGAGTTGTGGAATTGTCCCTAAGCAATTGACTATGTTACTAGACCGATAGCAAGTTTTATGTGGGAGAGGCCACTGCTAGCATGTCATCCCTTACTTGGAATTCTATGCAATTATGATTGGAACTATTAGGAAGCATCCTCAACTACTAGCGTTCATTAAGGTAAAACCCAACCCTAGCATTAAGATATATTGGTCCCCCTTCAATCCCGTATGCATCAATTTCTATGCTAGGCTGAAGCTGCCGTCACCCTTGCCCTCCAATACATAGTCCTATCAACATACAACTAACCCTATGGTGTGATCCACACGCGCGCTCATATGATGGGCACCAAAGGACAGCAACATAACCACAAGCAAATTAAACCAATCATAGCAATTCATCAATCACAGATAGGACAACAAAAATCTACTCAGACATCATAGGATGGCAACACATCATTGGATAATAAAATGAAGCATAAAGCACCATGTTAAAGTAGAGGGTACAGCGGGTTACGAGAGAGTGGACCGCTGAATATAGATGGGGGAAGGTGATGAAGATGTTGGGGAAGATGACGGAGGTGTTGGTGTAGATCGCCGTCACACGATGATTGCCGCGGCGGTGTTCCGGCGCCACCGGGAGAGAGGGGGAGAGAGACCCCCTCCTTCTTCTTCTTCCTTGACCTCCCCCCTAGATGGGAGGAGGGTTTCCCCTCTGGTCCTTGGCCTCCATGGTGGCGGAGGGGTGAGATCCCCTCCGAGATTGGATCTCTCTCTCTCTGTTTCCTTCTGTTTCTGTGCTCCCATATTCTGGCATTTCACCGTTTCTTAAATTCTCGGAGATCCGTAACTCCGATTGGGCTGAAATTTTAACATGATTTTTATTCGGATATTAGCTTTCTTGCGGCCGAAGAAGGGCACCAACCGCCTTACGGGGTGACCACAAGGGTCCAGGGCACGCCCCCTGCCTTGTGGCACCCTCGGGCATCGTCTCGCATTGATTCTTTTTCCCAAAAATCACATATATTCCAAAAAAAATCTCCGTAAGTTTTTATTGCGTTTGGACTCCGTTTGATATGGATTTTCCGTGAAACAAAAAATATGCAACAAACAAGAACTGGCACTGGGCACTGGATCAATATGTTAGTCCCAAAAATAGTATAAAAAGTTGCCAAAAGTATATAAAAGTTGTAGCATATTGGCATGAAACAATAAAAAATTATAGATACGACGGAGACGTATCAGCATCCCCAAGCTTAATTCTGCTCGTCCTCGAGTAGGTAAATGATAAAAAAGATAATTTTTGATGTGGAATGCTACCTAGCATAATCTTGATCATATAATCTAATCATGGCATGAATATTAAGACACGAGTGATTCAAAGCAATAGTCTATCATTTGACATTAAGACAATAATACTTCAAGCGTACTAATAAAGCAATAATGTCTTCTCAAAATAACATGGCCAAAGAAAGTTATCCCTACAAAATCATACTGTCTCGCTATGCTCCATCTTCACCACACAAAGTATTTCATCATGCACAACCCCGATGACAAGCCAAGCAGTTGTTTCATACTTTTAATGTTCTCAAGCTTTTTCTACTTTCACGCAATACATGAGCGTGAGCCATGGATATAACACTATAGGTGGAATAGAATATGATGGTGGAGGTTGTGTGGAGAAGACAAAAAAGGAGAAAGTCTCACATCGACGCGGCTAATCAATGGGCTATGGAGATGCCCATCAATTGATCTCAATGCGAGGAGTAGGGATTGCCATGCAACGGATGCACTAAGAGCTATAAGTGTATGCAATCTCAAACTGAAAACTTAGTGGGTGTGCATCCAACTTGCTTGCTCATGAAGACCTTGGGCATTTGAGGAAGCCCATGATCAGAATATACAAGCCAAGTTCTATAATGAAAATTCCCACTAGTATATGAAAGTGATAACTCAAGAGACTCTCTATATGAAGAACATGGTGCTACTCTGAAGCACAAGTGTGGTAAAAGGATAGTAGCATTGCCCCTTCTCTCTTTTTCTCTCATTTTTTCTTTTTTTTCTTTTTTTTGTTTTGGGCTCTTTGGCCTCTTTTTTTATTTTGGGCTCTTTGGCCTCTTTTATTTATTTAAGTCCGGAGTCTCATCCCGACTTGTGGGGGAATCATAGTCTCCATCATCCTTTACTCACCTGGGATAATGCTCTAATAATGATGATCATCACACTTTTATTTACTTACAACTCAATATTACAACTCGATATCTAGAACAAAGTATGACTCTATATGAATGCCTCTGGCAGTGTACCAGGATGTGCAATGATCTAGCATAGCAAAGATGTCAAAAAACAGACAAGCCATGAAAATATCATGCTAACTATCTTACGATCATGCAAAGCAATATGACAATGAATGCTCAAGTCATGTATATGATGATGATGGAAGTTGCATGGCAATATATTTCGGAATGGCTATGGAAATGCCATGATAGGTAGGTATGGTGGCTGTTTTGAGGAAGATATAAGAGGCTTATGTGTGATAGAGCGTATCATATCATGGGGTTTGGATGCACCGGCGAAGTTTGCACCAACTCTCGAGGTGAGAAAGGGCAATGCAAGGTACCGAAGAGGCTAGCAATGATGGAAGGGTGAGAGTGTGTATAATCCATGGACTCAACATTAGTCATATAGAACTCACATACTTATTGCAAAAATTTATTAGCTATCAAAACAAAGTACTACATGCATGCTCCTAGGGGGATAGATTGGTAGGAAAAGACCATCGCTCATCCCCGACCGCCACTCATAAGGAAGACAATCAAAAAATAAATCATGCTCCGACTTCATCACATAACGGTTCACCATACGTGCATGCTTCGGGAATCACAAACCTTAACACAAGTATTTCTACCAGTCCACAATTACTCACAAGCATGACTCTAATATCACCATCTTTATATCGCAATACTATTGCAAGGAATCAAACATATCATATTCAGTGATCTACAAGTTTTATGTAGGATTTTATGACTAACCATGTGAATGACCAATTCGTGCCAACTCTCTAAATAGATATAAGCGAAGCATGAGAGTTTAATTCTTTCTACAAAAGATATGCCCACGCTCTAACCAATATAAGTGAAGCAAAAGAGCATTCTACAAATGGCGGTTTTCTATGTGTAGAGAAACAGGCAATCCAAACTTGAAATGATATAAGTGAAGCACATGAAGCATTCTATAAAGCCATACTCAAAAGATATAAGTGAAGTGCAAAGAGCATTCTATAAATCAACCAAGGACTATCTCATACCAGCATGGTGCATTTATTAAAATAAAAATAAAGGGCACACGACACTCCAAGATTTACGCATATCATGTGACGAATAAAAATATCGCTCCAAGTAAAATTACCGATGATCGTTAGAAGAAAGAGGGGATGCCTTCCGGGGCATCCTCAAGCTTAGTTGCTTCGGAGTCCTTGAATATTACCTTGGGGTTCCTCGGGCATCCCCAAGCTTAGGCTCTTGCCACTCCTTATTCCTTCATCCATCGTGATCTCACCCAAAACTTGAAAACTTCAATCACACAAAACTTAACAAAACCCTCGTGAGATCCGTTAGTATAATAAAGCAAATCACCACTTTAAGTACTGTTGAAAACCTATTCATATTTTATTTTTGCATTATCCCTACTGTATTCTAACTTCTCCATGTCTTATACCAGTGATACAATCCATAGTTCCATCAAAACAAGCAAAACAATGCATCAAAAACAGAATCTGTCAAAAACATAACAGTCTATAACAATCTGAATAGTTACCATAATTTTGTAACTCCAAAAATTCTTAAAAATTAGGAAAACATAATATTTTTTCATATAAGTACTTTTTAAAAATTTCAGAATTTTTTCCCATTCCAGTAAAAAATGTAAATTCACGCACTACGGAAAAAGTTTCTGTTTTTGCACTGCACACACCAAACAAGCAATCTAATCATTCTAAAGGCAAATCTTGGCACATTATTTTTATAATACAATGGATTTGTACAAGGGGATAATTATTTTTGTTCAAAAGTTTCTGTAATCAAGATTCACAAAGTTTCCATGGGCATGAACAAAGTTCAAGGACGTCCCCCACTTCAACGGTGTTCGTCTTTCTCACTTTCACTTTTCTTTTTGAAAAGTTTTAGGTTCCCCTCTATATTTTTTGTTTTTAAACTATATAAAAGCACACAACAAAATAAAATGACTCTCTAAAACTTCCGGGTTGTCTCCCTGGCAGCGCTTTCTTTAAAGCCATTAAGCTAGGCATATAGTGCTCAAGTAATGGATCCACCCGGATCCCAAGGTATATCAAAGCCAATTTTAATTAACAATGATTTGTAATTTAGTAGTGAGCACAAAGTAACATATATCATGCAATGACAAAGTCTAAATATCTTTCTATGCATCGGCATGTCATAAAAGAACAATTCATGCGCACAAAGTAAAGGCCGAAACATAGCATAAACAGCTTCTTGCAATTTTATCGTACTGGAAACATAGAGAGGCGGAGATGTAGTTCCTCTCTCATAATAATTGCAAGTAGGAGCAGCAAGCACATGCATATTATATTTATCAAAATCATCATGTGCAATAGTAGAACGCAACCATCAATATAGTCCTTAATAAGCGCAAACTTCTCCGATATAGTGTAGTTGGGAGAATTCAAAAAGATAACAGGACTATCATGTGTGGGTGCAATAGGAACAATTTCATTCTTAACATAAGGAACTATAGCAAGTTCATCTCCATAAGCATAATTCATATTGGCATCATGGCCACAAGCATAGCAAGCATCAATTTCATCAAAAAGGGATATTTCAAATGAATCCAAGGGATCATAGCAATTATCATAGCAATCATCTTCCGGTAAGCACGAAGGGAAATTAAACAATGTATGAGTTGAAGAGTTACTCTCATTAGAAGGTGGGCACGGGTAGCTAATCCTCTCTTCCTCCATTTGTTCTTCGCTCTCCTCGTCATCTTTTTCATCTAATGAGCTCACAGTTTCAGCAATTTCTTCTTCCATAGATTCCTGCAAAATATTAGTCTCTTCTTGGACAACAAAGACTTTCTCAATAAATGCTTCAATATCGGCATTGTATTCATAATTCTCATAGTAATATTTAAGTATAGCAAAATTTTCAAGCCTATAAACATCATCATCAAAAGCTTCATACTTTTCAAACAAAGATTCAATTTCATAAGCACCCTTAAAAGCAACGAATTCTTCTATTCGTTCCACATCATAGTAATCATATATACCATTAGCATAAGAAGCCAAGGTTTCATTATCATTAAATTTACATGAAAAGGGAAGGTGTGGAGCCTTCATCCTAGAGCAACAAGTATAATCATATCTCAAGCATAAATTCCAAGCATACCAATGCAACATATGAATTTGATCCCATAATAGTTTCCCTTTTTGTGTCAAGCGATAGTCCCTAAAGTATTCACGTTGATCCAACGTGTCTCCCATTATCAAGTTGAATGGGGTTTTCTCAGAATTATCAAAGTGGTGCATAATATTTTTCACATAACGAGCATCGAGGATTTTAGGAGGTTCCCCATCTCCATGAGTAGCAAGTACACCTAATTTTTTTGGTATTTCGTGTTCCATATCCATAACTAAAGATAGAGAACAACTAAGAACAACAAATAAAATCTACTCAGTGATAAAGCAAACAAGCACACATGAGAATATTCACCCCACGCTATTGCTCCCCGGCAACGGCGCCAGAAAAAGGTCTTGATAACCCACAAGTATAGGGGATCAGTTGTAGCCTCTTTCGATAAGTAAGAGTGTCAAACCCAACGAGGAGCTAAAGGTAGAACAAATATTCCCTCAAGTTCTATCGACCAGCTTTACCTAGAACAAGTATGAAACTAGAAGTACTTTGTAGGTGTTGTAGGAAAGGTTTGCAAGATAATAAAGAGCACGAAAATAAAAATTAGGGGCTGTTTAGATAAATAAACAATTACGTTAGTATAGCGAGTGTGGAAAAGTGGTGGTAGGAGTTGCGGAATTGTCCCTAAGCAATTGACTACGTTACTAAACCGATAACAAGTTTTATGTGGGAGAGGCCACTGCTAGCATGTCATCCCTTACTTGGAATTCTATGCACTTACGATTGGAACTATTAGCAAGCATCCGCAACTACTAACATTCATTAAGGTAAAACCCAACCATCGCATTAAGATATATTGGTCCCCCTTCAATCTTGTATGCATCAATTTCTATGTTAGGCTGAAGCTGCCGTCACCCTTGCCCTCCAATACATAGTCCTATCAACATACAACTAACCCTATGGTGTGATCCACACGCGCGCTCATATGATGGGCACCAAAGGACAGCAACATAACCACAAGCAAATTAAACCAATCATAGCAATTCATCAATCACCGATAGGACAACAAAAATCTACTCAGGCATCATAGGATGGCAACACATCATTGGATAATAATATGAAGCATAAAGCACCATGTTCAAGTAGAGGGTACAGCGGGTTGCGGGAGAGTGGACCACTGAATATAAATGGGGGAAGGTGATGAAGATGTTGGGGAAGATGACGGAGGTGTTGGTGTAGATCGCCGTCACACGATGATTGCCCCGGCGGTGTTCCGGCGCCACCGGGAGAGAGGGGGAGAGAGACCCCCTCCTTCTTCTTCTTCCTTGACCTCCCACCTAGATGGGAGGAGGGTTTCCACTCTGGTCCTTGGCCTCCATGGCAGCGGAGGGGCGAGAGCCCCTCCGAGATTGGATCTCTCTCTCTGTTTCCTTCTGTTTCTGCGCTCCCAGATTCTGGCCTTTCACCGTTTCTTAAATTCCCGGAGATCCGTAACTCCGATTGGGCTGAAATTTTAACATGATTTTTATTCGGATATTAGATTTCTTGCTGCCGAAGAAGGGCACCAACTACCTTTTGGGGTGACCACAAGGGTCCAGGGCGCGCCCCCCTGCCTTGTGGCCCCCTCGGGCATCGTCTCCCGTTGATTCTTTTTCCCAAAAATCACATATATTCCAAAAAAAATCTCCAGAAGTTTTCATCGTGTTTGGACTCCGTTTGATATGGATTTTATGTGAAACAAAAAATATGCAAAAAACAGGAACTCGCACTGGCACTGGATCAATATGTTAGTCCCAAAAATAGTATAAAAAGTTGCCAAAACTATATAAAAGTTGTAGCATATTGGCATGAAACAATAAAAAATTATAGATACCTTGGAGACGTATCTATTGACCAGAAACTTAAATGCATGTGTGGATACATAAACAAATACTGTGTCCCTAGTGAGCCTCTACTAGACTAGCTCGTTGATCAAAAGATGGTTAAGGTTTCCTAACCATAGACATGAGTTGTCATTTGATAACGGGATCACATCATTAGGAGAACGCTGTGATCGATAAGACCCATCCGTTAGCTTAGCATATGATCGTACAGTTTATTGCTATTGCTTTCTTAATGTCAAATACATATTCCTTCGACTATGAGATCATGCAACTCCCGGATACCGGAGGAATGCCTTGTGTTCTATCAAACATCACAACGTAACTGGGTGATCATAAAGATGCTCTACAGGTATCTCCGAAGGTGTCTGTTGAGTTGGCATGGATCGAGATTAGGATTTGTCACTCCGTGTATCGGAGAGGTATCTCTGGGCCCTCTCGGTAATACACATCATGAGAAGCCTTGCAAGCAAAGTGACTAAGGAGTTAGTTACGAGATGATGTATTACGAAACGAGTAAACACACATGCCGGTAACGAGATTGAACTAGGTATGAAGATACCGACGATCGAATCTCGGGCAAGTAACATACCGATGGACAAAGGGAATTACGTATGTTGTCATAAAGGTTCGACCGATAAATATCTTCATAGATTATGTAGGAGCCAATATGGACATCCAGGTTCCGCTATAGGTTATTGACCGGAGAGGTGTCTCGGTCATGTCTACATAGTTCTCGAACCCGTAGGGTCCACACGCTTAACGTTCGTTGACGATATAGTGTTATATGAGTTATATGATTTGGTGACCGAATGTTGTTAGGAGTCCCGGATGAGATCACAGACATGACGAGGAGCTCCGGAATGATCTAGAGGTAAAGACTAATATATAGGTCGATGATATTCGGACACCGGAAGAGTTTTGGAGTGCACCGAGTAGTCATCGGATCACCGGAAGGGGTTCCGGGAAGCCCCGGGAGGTATATGGGCCTTATGGGCCAAGAAAGGGGAACACACCAGCCCACAAGGGGCTGCTACGCCCCTTCCCTTGGCCGTCGGCCCTAGGGATGGAAAAGGGGAAGGGCTAGTTCCTCTTTCCTTCCCTCCACCTAGGAGGAAGGAAAGGGGGGGGGGCACCACCTCCTCCTGCCTTCCCCCCGCAGGCAAATAAAGAAGGGGGCGCGGCTAGGGCAGGAGCCCAAGGAGGATTCAGCCTCCTTGGGGGTGCCACCTGGCTGCCTCCTCCCTCCCCCACCTATATATATATGTGGGAGGGGGCACCGCACAAGACCACGACAATTGCTTAGCCGTGTGCGGCGCCCCTATCCACAGTTTTGTCCCTCGGTCATATTTTCGTAGTGCTTAGGCGAAGCCCTGCGGAGATATCTTTACCGTCACCATCACCATGCCGTCGTGCTGCCAGAACTCATCCACTACTTCACCGTCTTGCTGGATCGAGAAGGCGAGGACGTCACCGAGCTGAATGTGTGCTGAACGCGGAGGTGCCGTACGTTCGGTACTCGATCGGTTGGAGCGCGAAGAAGTTCGACTACATCAACTGCGTTACTAAACATCTCCGCTTACGATCTACGATGGTACGTAGACACACTCTCCCCCTCGTTGCTATGCATCTCCATGGATAGATCTTGCGTGTGCGTGGAATTTTTTTTGTTTTCCATGCAACGTTTCCCAACAGTGGCATTCAAGCCAGGTCTATGCGTAGATGATATGCACGAGTAGAACACAAAGAGTTGTGGGCAGTGATAGTCATACTGCTTACCACCAACGTCTTATTTTGATTCGGCGGTATTGTGGGATGAAGCGGCCCGGACCAACCTTACATGTCCACGCACATGAGACCGGTTCCACCGACAGACATGCAACTAGTTTTGCATAAAGGTGGCTGGCGGGTGTCTGTTTCTCCTACTTTAGTTGAATCGAATTTGACTACGGCCGGTCCTTGAAGAAGGTTAAAATAGCAGACTTGATGAAACACCGTTGTGGTTTTTGCTGTAGGTAAGAACGGTTCTTGCTAGAAGCCCGTAGCAGCCACGTAAAACTTGCAACAACAAAGTAGAGGACATCTAACTTGTTTTTGCAGGGCATGTTGTGATGTGATATGGTCAAGATATGATGTGATATATGTTGATGTATGAGACGATCATGTTTTGTAATATCGACAACCAGCAGGAGCCTTAGGGTTGTCTCTTAATTATTGTATGGAATGCAAACGCCATGTAATTGCTTTACTTTATCGCTATGCATTAGCAATAGTTGTAGAAGCAATAGTTGGCGAGACGACCTCGACGCAACAATGGAGATCAAGGTGCCGAGCCGGTGACGATGGAGATCATGACGATGCTTTGGAGATGGAGATAAAGCACAAGATGATGATGGCCATATCATGTCACATATTTTGATTGCATGTGATGTTTATGCTTTATGCATCTTATCTTGCTTAGAACGGTGGTAGCATTATAAGATGATCCCTTCACTAAATTTCAAGATAAAAGTGTTCTCCCTGAGTATGCACCGTTGCCAAAGTTCGTCGTTTCGAAGCACCACGTGATGATCGGGTGTGATAGACTCTACGATCACATACAACGGGTGTAAGACAGTTTTGCACATGCAGAATACTTGGGTTAAACTTGACGAGCCTAGCATGTACAGACATGGTCTCGGAACACTGGAGACCAAAAGGTCAAACGTAAGCCATATAGTAGATATGATCAACATAGAGATGCTCACCATTGATGACTACCCCATCTCACGTGGTGATCGGACATGGGTTAGTTGATTTGGATCATGTGTCACTTAGATAACTTGAGGGATGTTAATTTAAGTGGGAGTTCATTAGTAATTTGATTAATTGAACTTAAATTTATCATGAACTTAGTCTTAATAGTTTTTGCATATCTATGTTGTAGATCAATAGCTCGCAATATAGCTCCCCTATTTTTGATATGTTCCTAGAGAAAACTAAGTTGAAAGATGATAGTAGCAATGATGCGGACTGGGTCCGTGATCTGAGGATTATCCTCATTGCTGCACAGAAGAATTATGTCCTTGATGCACCGCTAGGTGACAGACCTATTGCAGGAGCAGATGCAGATGTTATGAACGTTTGGCAGGCTCGATATGATGACTACTTAATAGTTTAGTGCGCCATGCTTTACGGCCTAGAACCGGGACTTCAAAAACGTTTTGAACGCCAGGAAGCATATGAGCATATGAGATGTTCCAAGAGCTGAAATTGTTATTTCAGACTCATGCCCGTGTCGAGACGTATGAGACCTCTACTTTGCTTACAAGATGGAGGAGAATAGCTCAGCCAGTGAGCATGTGCTCAGAATGTTTGGGTACTACAATCACTTGAATCAAGTGGGAGTTAATCTTCCAGATAAGATAGTGACTAACAGAGTTCTCTAGTCACTATCACCAAGCTACTAGAACTTCGTGATGAACTATAATATGCAAGGGATGACAAAAATGATTCTCGAGCTCTTCGCGATGCTGAAATCTGCGAAGGTAGAAATCAAGAAAGAGCATCAAGTGTTGATGGTTAAACAAGACCACTAGTTTCAAGAAAAAGGGCAAGGGAAAGAAAGGGAACTTCAAGAAGAATGGCAAGCAAGTTGCCACTCCCGTGAAGAAGCCCAAACCTGGACCTAAGCCTGAAACTAAGTGCTTCTACTGCAAAGGGAATGGTCACTAGAAGCGGAACTGCCCTAAATAGTTGATGGATAAGAAGGATGGCAATGTGAACAAAGGAATATTTGATATACATGTTATTGATGTGTGCCTTACTAGTATTCGTAGTAGACCCTAGGTATTTGATACCAGTTCAGTTGCTAAGATTAGTAACTCGAAACAGGAGTTGCAGAATAAACGGAGACTAGTAAAGGGCAAGGTGACGATGTGTTGGAAGTGTTTCCAAGATTGATATGATCACCATCGCACACTCCCTCTACCTTCGGGATTAGTGTTAAGCCTAAATAAATGTTATTTGGTGTTTGCGCTGAGCATGAACAGGACTAGATCGTGTTTATTGCAATACGGTTATTCATTTAATTTAGAGAATAATTGTTGTTCTGTTTACATGAATAAAACCTTCTATGGTCATACACCCAATGTGACTGGTTTATTGAATCTCTATCGTAGTGATACACATATTCATAATATTGATGCCAAAAGATGCAAAGTCAATAATGATAGTGCAACATACTTGTGGCACTGCCGTTTAGGTCATATTGGTGTAAAGCGCATGAAGAAACTCCATGTGGATGGACTTTTGGAATCACTTGATTATGAATCGTTTGATACTTGCGAACCGTGCATCATGGGCAAGATGACTAAAACTCCGTTCTCCAGAACAATAGAGCGAGCTAATGACTTATTGGAAATAATACATACCGATGTATACGGTCCAATGAGTGTTGAGGCACGCGGCGGGTATCGTTATTTTCTAACCTTTACAGATGATTTGAGTAGATATAGGTATATCTACTTGATGAAACACAAATCTGAAAACATTTGAAAAGTTCAAAGAATTTCAGAGTGAAGTAGAGAATCATCGTAACAAGAAGATAAAGTTTCTATGATCTGATCATGGAGGTGAATATTTGAGTTACGAGTTTGGCCTTCATTTAAAACAATGTGAAATTGTTTCACAACTCACGCCACCTGGAACACCACAGCGTAATGGTGTGTCTGAACATCGTAACCGTACTTTATTAGATATGGTGCGTTCTATGATGTCTCTTCCTGATTTGCCTTTATCATTTTTGGGTTATGCATTAGAGACAACTACATTCACATTAAATAGGGCACGGTATAAATCCGTTGAGACGACACCGTATGAACTATGGTTTGGCAAAAAACCTAAGCTGTCATTTCTTAAAGTTTGGGTATGCGACACTTATGTCAAAAGGCTTCAGCCTGATAAGCTCGAACCTAAATAGGAGAAGTGCGTCTTCATAGGTTACCCTAAAACTATTGGGTACACCTTCTACCACAGATCCGAAGGCAAAATCTCTGTTGCTAAGAATGGATCCTTTCTAGAGAAGGAGTTTCTCTCGAAAGAAGTGAGTGGGAGGAAAGTAGAACTTGATGAGGTAATTGTACCTTCTCTCGAATTGGAAAGTAGTACATCACAGAAAACCATTCCCGTGATGCCTACACCAACTAGAGAGGAAGCTAATGATGATGATCATGTAACTTTAGATCAAGTTACTACTGAACCTCGTAGGTCGACCAGGGCACGATCCACACCAGAGTGGTACCGTAATCCTGTCCTGGAAGTTATGTTATTAGACCATGGCGAACCTGCGAACTATGAAGAAGCTATGATGAGCCCAGATTCTGATAAATGGCTTGAGGCCATGAAATCTGAGATGGGATCCATGTATGAGAACAAAGTATGGACTTTGGTGGACTTACCAGATGATCGGCAAGCCATAGAAAATAAATGGATCTTCAAGAAGAAGACTGCCACTGATGGTAATGTTACTATCTACAAAGCTCAACTTGTCGCAAAAGGTTTTCGACAAGTTCAAGGGGTTGACTACGATGAGACCTTCTCACCCGTAGCGATGCTTAAGTCCATCTGAATCATGTTAGCAATTGCCACATTTTATAATTATGAAATCTGGCAAATGGATGTCAAAACTGCATTCCTTAATGGATTTCTTAAAGAAGAGTTGTATATGATGCAACCAGAAGGTTTGTCGATCCTAAAGGTGCTAACAAAGTGTGCAAGCTCCAGCGATCCATCTATGGACTGGTGCAAGCATCTCTGAGTTGGAATATACGCTTTGATGAGGTGATCAAAGCATATGGTTTTATACAGACTTACGGTGAAGCCTGTATTTACAAGAAAGTGAGTGGGAACTCTGTAGCATTTCTGATATTATATGTGGATGACATATTGTTGATTGGAAGTGATATAGAATTTCTGGATAGCATAAAAGGATACTTGAATAAGAATTTTTCAATGAAAGACCTCGGTGAAGCTGCTTATATATTGGGCATCAAGATCTATAGGGATAGATCGAGAGGCTTAATAGGACTTTCACAAAGCACATACCTTGACAAAGTTTTGAAGAAGTTCAAAATGGATCAGTCAAAGAAAGGGATCTTGCCTGTGTTACAAGGTGTGAAGTTGAGTAAGACTCAAAGCCCGACCACGGCAGAAGATAGAGAGAGAATGAAAATCATTCCCTATACCTCGGCCATAGGTTCTATAAAGTATGCCATGCTGTGTACCAGACCAGTTGTGTGCCTTGCCATGAGTTTGGCAAGGGGGTACAATAGTGATCCAGGAGTGGATCACTCGACATCGGTCAAAATTATCCTTAGGTACCTAAAGAGGACTAAGGAAATGTTTCTCGGTTATGGAGGTGATAAAGGGTTCGTCGTAAAGAGTTACGTCGATGCAAGCTTTGACACCGATTCAGATGACTCTGAGTCTCAATCTGGATATATATTGAAAGTGGGAGCAATTAGCTAGAGTAGCTCCATGCAGAGCATTGTAGACATAGAAATTTGCAAAATACATACAGATCTGAATGTAACAGACCCATTGACTAAACTTCTCTCACAAGCAAAACATGATCACACCTTAGTACTCTTTGTGTGTTAATCACATGGTGATGTGAACTAGATTATTGACTCTAGTAAACTCTTTGGGTGTTGGTCACATGGCGATGTGAACTATAGGTGTTAATCACATAGCGATGTGAACTAGATTATTGACTCTAGTGCAAGTGGGAGACTGATGGAAATATGCCCTAGAGGCAATAATAAAATGGTTATTATTATATTTCCTTAATCATGATAAAGGTTTATTATTCATGCTAGAATTGTATTGATCAGAAACTTAAATACATGTGTGGATACATAAACAAATACCGTGTCCCTAGTGAGCCTCTACTAGACTAGCTCGTTGATCAAAAGATGGTTAAGGTTTCCTAACCATAGACATGAGTTGTCATTTGATAACGGGATCACATCATTAGGAGAATGATGTGATGGACAAGACCCATCCGTTAGCTTAGCATATGATCATTCAGTTTATTGCTATTGCTTTCTTAATGCAAATACATATTCCTTCGACTATGAGATCATGCAACTCCCGGATACTGGAGGAATGCCTTGTGTGCTATCAAACGTCACAACATAACTGGGTGATCATAAAGATGATCTACAGGTATCTCTAAAGGTGTCTGTTGAGTTGGCATGGATCGAGATTAGGATTGTCACTCCGTGTATCAGAGAGGTATCTCTGGGCCCTCTCGGTAATACACATCATGAGAAGCCTTGCAAGCAAAGTGACTAAGGAGTTAGTTACGAGATGATGTATTATGGAACGAGTAAAGAGACTTTCCGGTAACGATATTGAACTAGGTATGAAGATACCGACGATCGAATCTCGGGCAAGTAACATACCGATGGACAAAGGGAATTACGTATGTTGTCATAAAGGTTCGACCGATAAAGATCTTCATAGAATATGTAGGAGCCAATATGGACATCCAGGTTTCGCTATTGGTTATTGACCGAAGAGGTGTCTCGGTCATGTCTACATAGTTCTCGAACCCGTAGGGTCCGCACGCTTAACGTTCATTGACGATATAGTGTTATATGAGTTATATGATTTGGTGAACGAATGTTGTTCAGAGTCCCAGATGAGATCACGAACATGACGAGGAGCTCCGGAATGATCCGGAGGTAAAAATTGATATATAGGACGATGATATTCGGACACCGGAAGAGTTTCAGAGTGCAATGGGTAGTCATCGGATCACCAGAAGGGGTTCCGGGAAGCCCCGGGAGGTATATGGGCCTTATGGGCCAAGAAGGGGGAACACACCAGCCCAGAAGGGGCTGGTGCGCCCATTCCCTTGGGCGCCGGCCCTAGGGAGGGAAAAGGGGGAGGGCTAGCCCCTCTTTCCTTCCCTCCACCTAGGAGGAAGGAAAGGGGGGCGCCACCTCCTCCTGCCTTCCCCCCGCAGGCAAATAAGGAAGGGGGGGCGTGGCTAGGGTAGGAGCCCAAGGAGGATTCAGCCTCCTTGGGGGCGCCTCCTGGCTGCCTCCTCCCTCCCCCCACCTATATATATGTGGGAGGGGGCACCGCACAAGACCACGACAATTGCTTAGCCGTGTGCGGCGCCTCTCTCCACAGTTTTGTCCCTCGGTCATATTTTCGTAGTGCTTAGGCGAAGCCCTGCGGAGATATCTTCACCGTCACCGTCACCATGCCGTCGTGCTGCCGAAACTCATCCACTACTTCGCTGTCTTGCTGGATCAAGAAGGCGAGGACGTCAGCAAGTTGAACGTGTGCTGAACGCGGAGGTGTCGTATGTTCGGTACTCGATCAGTTGGAGCGCAAAGAAGTTCGACTACATCAACTGCATTACTAAACGCTTCCGCTTACGGTCTACGAGGGTACATAGACACACACTCCCCCTCGTTGTTATGCATCTCCATGGATAGATCTTGCATGTGCGTAGAATTTTTTTGTTTTCCATGCAACGTTTCCCAACAGTGCGATCATAATTCTTGTACAGTTTTACTCTCCTCCCGATATTCTCTCACCCCATCCGATCAGGGGGAGCGCTGCAGCAATGGGAAGACCTAACCCAAACACCACCGCCGTCTATGAATAGTGTCAGTGGCGCCAGAAGGAATTACGACATCGAGGAGATCGTCTACTTCGACTACATCACCCCTCCATCTCACTTGCACCGAGCAGGCGATCATGTCAACTTTTGTGACAAGTAAAGGACCCCTAAACCTTCTCTGGTCATGTTTTTTGGGATGCAGTCAGATCATGAGTATGGCATCCTAGTGATGCATTAGTTCTAACAGCTAGATCTCAGTGGACTGACATTTTACAAAGTCTTAGTCAAGTGACACAACCTATAGAAAGAAAAAAGAAAAAAGGAAAAATAAATTTTGCATGGATCTTCATGTAATATCTCATGAATATAGCATCGACTGAGACTTCGTTAAGTCTCAGTCTTCTGAGATTTAGCAATCCCATTTTGTCAAATGTGTTGGTGATGCCAAAAACACCAAGGATATGACTGGAACGTGCGAGTGCTGTCACGGAGCAAGGCACGCGTATATTACCATAAACAGGCTTTTGCACCGCTTTGTAGACTTATCGTAGCAGTAAAGGCTACACCCGATATGGTGGCTGGCCTTTCTTGCCGTTGGTTTGCTTTATGTACCACCTTTTTCTTTTGGTTTTCCTCCATGGCGCAATCTATTGATACAAAATTATATTTAAATTTGAAAGGTGACTGTTCAGTAGGGGGCCATTCTGGATTCCCAATTACACATAGAAGATTTCAATGCCTCCTTGCTTGGCCCAAAATGAAGGAACACATACGCTGATAAGTGCAGTCTTGTACCGCTTGTGAGCAGGAAAAACCTGAAAGGGTCAACTACCCAGGCTCCTGGAGCCACTACCACTTCCTGAAGGAGCTTGGCAAGTCGTCGCAATGGATTTTATTGATGGCATGTCGCAATCCAACAAGTATAATTGCATTTTGGTGGTCGTTGACAAATTCACATGGTACACTCATTTCCTTCTTTGAGTCACCCCTTCACGGTAGCTAAGGTAGCCAACTCCTACCTTGACAATCTCTACAAAAATCATGGGTTGCCAACGACAATTATCTCTAATTGTGACTCGATGTTTGACAAGCAAGTTCTGGAGGGAACTATTTAGCATCATTGGGACAGAACTGAAAATGAGCACTCCTTATCATCCACAAACAGGCGGACATACGAAGAGGGTGAACCAGTGCCTGGAAATATTTTTGCGTTGTTCATGGCTCTTTATGGTCATGAACCCATACAGTGAGGTAGTGTTTGACATCTCACCGACATCTTCATCCATGTCGGTTGCCTCCTCGGAGGCACTTGCTAGAACGTCGGTTAAATCCTCGACGGTAGCAACTAGGTGGGTGGAGGGTGAGCAAAATTCTAGCTTCTTCAGATTTCCCCCAGATCTAATCGTAAACTGAGGTTCGATCGTCCGAGATTGTGAGGCTTTGAATCCGATCTAACATCTCATTCAGAAGTGCTTTGTCGGCCTCGCCCATATCCTGACTGAAAGTTGGGCTTAGCTAGAGTTTGCCCAAGGTTTGACATGGCCTTGCTACTTCTTGAGCTTGCATTGGTTTTTCCCTTGAAGAGGAAAGGATGATGCAGCAAAGTAGAGATAAGTATTTCCCTCAGTTGAGAACCAAGGTATCAATCCAGTAAGAGGTACACACAAGTCACCAATGATTGCACCTACACAAACAAACAAATACTTGCACCCAACGTGATAAAGGGGTTGTCAATCCCTTCACGGTCACTTGCAAGGATGAGATCTGATAGTGATAGATATAAAAGATAAATAAAAGAGCAAAATAAAATAAAAGTAAATAAATTGCAGCAAGGTATTTTTGTGTTTTTGATTTTATAGATCTGAAAATAATATGATAAAAGGTAGACCTGGGGGCCATAGTTTTCACTAGAGACTTCTCTCTTGAAAGAAAGGATACGGTGGGTAAACAAATTACTGTTGAGCAAGTGATAGAAAAGCGCATAGTTATGATGATATCTAAGGCAATGATCATTTATATAGGCATCACGTCCGTGACAAGTAGACCGACTCCTGCCTGCATCTACTACTATTACTCCACACATCGACCGCTATCCAGCATGCATCTAGTGTATTAAGTAAACAAGAACGGAGTAACGCCTTAAGCAAGATGACATGATGTAGAGGGATAGATCCAATCAATATGAACAAACCCCATCTTTTCATCCTTAGTGGCAACAATACAAATACGTGTCATGTCCATTTCTGTCACTGGGAATAAGCATCGCAAGATTGAACCCACTACAAAGCATCTCTCCCATTGCAAGAAAAATCAATCTAGTTGGCCAAACCAAATCAATAGATCGAAGAGAAATACAAAGCTATGTGAATCATGCATAAAAGACTTCAGAGAAGGCTCAAATAATATTCATAGATAATCTGATCATAAATCCACAGTTCATCGGATCTCAACAAATGAACCGCAGAACAAGATTACATTGAATAGATCTCCAAGAACATCGAGGAGAACATTGTATTGAAGATCAAAAAGAGAGAAGAAGCGATCTAGCTACTAGCTATGGACCCGTAGGTCTGTGGTAAACTACTCACACATCATCGGAAGGGTAGCAAGGTTGATGTAGAAGCTCTTCGTGGTCGAATCCCCCTCTGGCATAGCACCGAAAAAGGTACCCAGATGGGATCTCACGAAGACAGAAACTTGCGGCGGTGGAAAAGTATTTTTGGTGTGCCCCCTGGCCTACGAGGAATATTTGAGTATTTATAGAAGAAGAATTAGGGCTGGAGGAGCAACAGGGGGCCCACAAGCCTGGGGGCGCCCCCCTAGGGTGCGCCCTCCGAGCTTGTCGTCTCCTCGTGTCTCTTCTGGCCTCCTCCCGAAGCTTCTATGGTGCCTTGTGGTCCAAGAAAAATTGTCAAAAAGTTTTGTTCCATTTGGACTCAGTTTGGTATTGATTTTCTGTGAAGAAAAAAACAAGGAAAAAAAATAGCAACTGACACTGGGCACTAGGTTAATAGGCTAGTCCCAAAAAATGATATAAAATAGCATAATAATGCATATAAAACACCCAAGGTTGATAATATAATAGCATGAAACAATAAAAAATTATAGATACGTTGGAGACGTATCAAGCATCCCCAAGCTTAATTCCTGCTCGTCCTTGAGTAGGTAAATGGTAAAAACAGAATTTTTCATGTGGAATGCTACCTAACATGTTTATCATGTAATCTTTCTTAATGTGGCATGAATATTCAGATTCATAAGATTCAAAACAAAAGTTTAATATTGACATAAAAACAATAATACTTCAAGCATACTAAAAAGCAATCATGTCTTCTCAAAATATCATGGCTAAAGAAAGTTATCCCTACAAAATCATATAATCTTGTCATGCTCTATCTTCTTAACACAAAGTATTTGTCATGCACAACCCCGATGACAAGCCAAGCAATTGATTCATACTTTTAAACGCGCTTCAGCTTTTTCAACTCTCACGCAAATACATGAGCGCGAGCCATGGATATAGCACTATGGGTGGAATAGAATATGATGTTGGAGGTTGTGTGGAGAAGACAAAAAAAGGAGAAGTCTCACATTGACGAGGCTAATCAACGGGCTATGGAGATGCCCATCAATTTATGTCAATGCGAGGAGTAGGGATTTCCATGCAACGGATGCACTAGAGCTATAAGTGTATGAAAGCTCAAAAGAAAACTAAGTGGGTGTGCATCCAACTTGCTTGCTCATGAAGACCAAGGGCATTTCAGGAATCCCATCATTGAAATATACAAGCCAAGTTCTATAATGAAAAATTCCCACTAGTAATATATGAAAGTGACAAAATAGGAGACTCTCTATCATGAAGAACATGGTGCTACTTCGAAGCACAAGTGTGGAAAAGGATAGTAACATTGTCCCTTCTCTCTTTTTTGAAGGAAATATGCCCTAGAAGCAATAATAAAGTTGTTATTTTATATTTCCTTATTCATGATTAAGGTTTATTATTCATGCTAGAATTGTATTGATCAGACACTTAAATACATGTGTGGATACATAAACAAATACCGTGTCCCTAGTGAGCCTCTACTAGACTAGCTCGTTGATCAAAGATGGTTAAGTTTTCCTAACCATAGACATGTGTTGTCATATAACGGGATCACATCATTAGGAGAATGATGTGATGGACAAGACCCATCCGTTAGCTTAGCATATTGATCGTTCAGTTTATTGCTATTGCTTTCTTCATGTCAAATACATATTCCTTCAACTATGAGATTATGCAACTCCCGGATACCGGAGGAATACCTTGTGTGCTATCAAGCATCACAACGTAACTGGGTGATCATAAAGATGCTCTATAGGTATCTCCGAAGGTGTTTGTTGAGTTGGCATAGATCGAGATTAGGATTTGTCACTCCGAGTATCAGAGAGGTATCTCTGGGCCCTCTCTGTAATACACATCATAAGAAGCCTTGCAAGCAAAGTTACTAAGGTGTTAGTTGCAAGATGATGTATTACGGAACGAGTAAAGAGACTTGCCGGTAATGAGACTGAACTAGGTATGAAGATAGCGACAATCGAATCTCAGGCAAGTAACATACTGATGGACAAAGGGAATTATGTATGTTGTCATAACAGTTCGACCGATAAAGATCTTCGTAGAATATGTAGGAACCAATATGGGCATCCAGGTTCCGCTATTGGTTATTGACCGGAGAGGTGTCTCGGTCATGTCTACATAGTTCTCGAACCCGTAGGGTCCGCACGCTTAACGTTCGTTGACGACATAGTGTTATATGAGTTATATGATTTGGTGACAGAATGTTGTTCGGAGTCCCGGATAAGTCTCAAAATGGTCAAGAGGTAAAGATTGATATATAGGGCGATGGTATTCAGACAGCGGAATAGTTTCGGAGTGCACCGGGTACTCATCGGGTCACCGGAAGGGGTTCCGGGCACCCCCGGCAAGTGTATGGGCCTTATGGGCCAAAAAGGGGGGACAGACCAGCCCACTAGAGGGCTGGTGCACCCCTCTACAAGGCTGGCCGGCCCTAGGGGAAGGAAAGGGGAGGGGTGGCCCCTCCTGCCTTTCCCTCCTCGTGAGAGAAAGGAACAGGGAGGCGCCACCTCCCCCTGCCTTCCTCCCGCACTCAAATAAGGAAGGGGGGCACAAGTTGGGGAAGACCCCAAGTAGGATTCGGCCCTACTAGGGGCGCCCCTTGGCCTTTCCCCTCTCCCCCACCTATATATATGTGGGAGGGGGCGCCTAGCACACCCACGACAATTGCTTAGCCGTGTGCGGCGCCCCCTCCACCGTTTACACCCCCTGTCATATTTTCGTAGTGCTTAGGCGAAGCCTTGCGGAGATAACTTCACCATCACCGTCACCACGCCGTCGTGCTGCCGGAACTCATCCACTACCTCGCCGTCTTGCTGGATCAAGAAGGCGGAGGACGTCACCGAGCTGAACGTGTGCTGAACGCGGAGGTGTCGTACATTCGGTACTTGATCGGTTGGAGCGCGAAGAAGTTCGACTACATCAACCGCGTTACTAAACACTTCCGCTTATGGTCTACGAGGGTACGTAGACACACTCTCCCCTCTCATTGCTATGCATCTCCATGGATAGATCTTGCGTGTGCATAGAATTTTTTTTGTTTTCCATGCAACGTTTCCCAACAGTGGCATCCGAGCCAGGTCTATGCGTAGATGATATGCACGAGTAGAACACAAAGAGTTGTGCACAGTGATAGTCATACTGCTTACCACCTTCATCTTATTTTGATTCGGCGGTATTGTGGGATGAAGCGGCCTGGACCAACCTTACATGTCCACGCACATGAGACCGGTTCCACCGACAGGCATGCAACTAGTTTTGCATAAAGGTGGCTGGCGGGTGTCTGTTTCTCCTACTTTAGTTGAATCGAATTTGACTACGGCCGGTCCTTGAAGAAGGTTAAAACAACAAACTTGATGAAACACCGTTGTGGTTTTTGCTGTAGGTAAGAACGGTTCTTGCTAGAAGCCCGTAGCAGCCACGTAAAACTTGCAACAACAAAGTAGAGGACGTCTAACTTGTTTTTGCAGGGCATGTTGTGATGTGATATGGTCAAGATATGATGTGATATATGTTGATGTATGAGACGATCATGTTTTGTAATATTGACAACCGGCAGGAGCCTTAGGGTTGTCTCTTTATTGTATGAAGTGCAAGCGCCATGTAATTGCTTTACTTTATCGCTATGCGTTAGCAATAGTTGTAGAAGCAATAGTTGGCGAGACGACCCCGACGCAACGTTGGAGATCAGGGTGTCGAGCCGGTGACGATGGAGATCATGACGATGCTTTGGAGATGGAGATCAAAAGCACAAGATGATGATGGCCATATCATGTCACATATATTTTGATTGTTTGTGATGTTTATCCTTTATGCATCTTATTTTTTCTTAGAACGGCGGTAGCACTATAAGATGATCCCTTCACTAAATTTCAAGATAAAAGTGTTCTTCCCAAGTATGCACCGTTGCCAAAGTTCGTCGTTTCGAAGCACCTTGTGATGATCGGGTGTGATAGACTCTACGTTCACATACAACGGATGTAAGACAGGTTTGCACATGCAGAATACTTGGGTTAAACTTGACGAGCCTAGCATGTACAGACATGGTCTCGGAACACTCGAGACCGAAAGGTCGAACGTGATTCAGATAGTAGATATGATCAACATAGAGATGTTCACCATTGAAGACTACCCCATCTCACGTAATGATCAGACATGGGTTAGTTGATTTGGATCACGTATCACTTAGATAACTTGAGGGATGTTTATTTAAGTGGTTGTTCATTAGTAATTTGATTAATTGAACTTAATTTATCATGAACTTAGTCTTAATAGTTTTTGCATATCTATGTTGTAGATCAATAGCTCGTGATATAGCTCCCCTATATTTTTGATATGTTCCTAGAGAAAACTAAGTTGAAAGATGATGGTAGCAATAATGCGGACTGGGTCCGTGATCTGAGGATTATCCTCATTGCTGCACAGAAGAATTATGTCCTTGATGCACCGCTAGGTGACAGACCTATTGCAGGAGCCGATGCAGACGTTATGAACGTTTGACAAGCTCGATATGATGACTACTTGATAGTTTAGTGCGCCATGCTTTATGGCTTAGAATCGGGGCTTCAAAGATGTTTTGAATGTCATGGAACATATAAGATGTTCCAAGAGCTGAAATTGGTATTTCAGACTTATGCCCGTGTTGAGAGGTATGAGACCTCTGCCAAGTACTTTGCCTACAAGATGGAGGAGAATAGCTCAGCCAGTGAGCATGTACTCAGAATGTCTGGATACTACAATCGCTTGAATCAAGTGGGAGTTAATCTTCCAGATAAGATAGTAATTGACAGAGTTCTCTAGTCACTATCACCAAGCTACTAGAACTTTGTGATGAACTATAATATGCAAGGGATGGCAAAAATATTCCTGAGCTCTTCGCGATGCTGAAATCGGCGAAGGTAGAAATCAAGAAAGAGCATCAAGTGTTGATGGTTAACAAGACCACTAGTTTCAAGAAAAGGGGCGAGGGAAAGAAAGGGAACTTCAAGAAGAATGCCAAGCAAGTTGTCGCTACCATGAAGAAGCCCAAAGCTGGACCCAAGCCTGAAACTGAGTGCTTCTATTGCAAAGGAAATGGTCACTGGAAGCGGAATTGCCTCAAATACTTGGCGGATAAGAAGGATGGAAAGTGAACAAAAGTATATTTTATATACATGTTATTGATGTGTACCTTACTAGTGTTCGTAATAGCACCTGGGTATTCGATACCGGTTCAGTTGCTAAGATTAGTAACTCGAAACAGGAGTTACAGAATAAACAGAGACTAGTTAAGTGCGAGGTGACAATGTGTGTTGGAAGTGATTCCAAGGTTGATACGATCACCATCGCACACTCCCTCTACCTTCGGGATTAGTGTTGAACCTAAATAAATGTTATTTGGTGTTTGCGTTGAGCATGAATATGATTAGATCATGTTTATTGCAATACGATTATTCATTTAATTTAGAGAATAATTGTTGTTCTGTTTACATGACTAAAACCTTCTATGGTCATACACCCAATGTGAATGGTTTATTGAATCTCGATCGTAGTGATACACATATTTATAATATTGATGCCAAAAGATGCAAAGTTGATAATGACAGTGCTACATACTTGTGGCACTGTCGTTTAGGTCATATTGGTGTAAAGCGCATGAAGAAACTCCATGCAGATGGACTTTTGGAGTCACTTGATCATGAATCTTTTGATACTTGCGAACCATGCCTCATGGGCAAGATGACTAAAACTTCGTTCTCCGGAACAATGGAGAGAGCTAATGACTTATTGGAAATAATACATACCAATGTATGCGGTTCGATGAGTGTTGAAGCATGCGGCAGGTATCGTTATTTTTTGACCTTCATAGATGATTTGAGTAGGTATGGGTATATCTACTTGATGAAACACAAGTCTGAAACATTTGAAAAGTTCAAAGAATTTCAGAGTGAGGTGGAGAATCATCGTAACAAGAAAATAAAGTTTCTACAATCTGATCGCGGAGGCGAATATTTGAGTTATGAGTTTGGCCTTCATTTAAAACAATGTGGAATTGTTTCACAACTCACGCCACCTGGAACACCACAGCGTAATGGTGTGTCCGAATATCGTAACCATACTTTATTAGATATGGTGCGATCTATGATGTCTCTTACCGATTTACCACTATCGTTTTGGGGTTATGCATTAGAGACAGCCGCATTCACGTTAAATAGGGCACCGTCTAAATCCGTTGAGACGACACCATATGAACTGTGGTTTGGCAAGAAACCTAAGCTGTCGTTTCTTAAAGTTTGGGGTTGCGACACTTATGTCAAAAGGCTTCAGCCTGATAAGCTCGAACCCAAATCGGAGAAGTGCGTCTTCATAGGATACCCTAAGGAAACAATTGGGTACACCTTCTACCACAGATCCAAACGCAAGATCTTTGTTGCCAAGAATGGATCCTTTCTAGAGATGGAGTTTCTCTCGAAAGAAGTGAGTGGGAGGAAAGTAGAACTTGATGAGGTAATTGTACCTTCTCTCGAATTGGAAAGTAGCACATCAGAGAAATCCGTTCCCGTGATGCCTACACCAACTAGAGAGGAAACTAATGATGATGATCATGAAACTTCAGATCAAGTTACTACTGGACCTCATAGGTCGAACAGAGCATTTCTGCACCAGAGTGGTATGGTAATCCTGTCCTGGAAGTCATGTTACTAGAGCATGGCGAACCTACGAACTATGAAGAAGCTATGATGGGCCCGGATTCTGATAAATGGCTTGAGGCCATGAAATCTGAGATAGGATCCATGTATGAGAACAAAGTATGGACTTTGGTGGACTTGCCCGATGATCGGCAAGCCATTGAGAATAAATGGATCTTCAAGAAGAAGACTGACGCTGATGGTAATGTTACTGTCTACAAAGCTCGACTTGTTGCGAAAGGTTTTCGACAAGTTCAAGGAGTTGGATGAGACTTTCTCACCCGTAGCGATGCTTAAGTCTGTTTGAATCATGTTAGCAATTGCTGCATTTTCTAATTATGAAATCTGGCAAATGGACACCAAAACTGCATTCCTTAATGGATTTCTCAAAGAAGAGTTGTATATGATGCAACCAGAAGGTTTTGTCGATCCTAAAGGTGCTAACAAAGTGTGCAAGCTCCAACGATCCATCTATGCACTGGTGCAAGCATCTCAGAGTTGGAATATATGCTTTGATGAGGTGATCAAAGCATATGGTTTTATACAGACTTACGGTGAAGCCTGTATTTACAAGAAAGTGAGTGGGAGCTCTGTAGCATTTCTGATATTATATGTGGATGACATATTGCTAATTGGAAATGATATAGAATTTCTGGATAGCATAAAAGGATACTTGAATAAGAATTTTTCAATGAAAGACCTCGGTGAAGCTACTTACATATTAGGCATCAAGATCTATAAAGATAGATCAAGATGCTTGATAAGATTTTCAATAAGTACATACCTTGACAAGATTTTGAAGGAGTTCAATATGGATTAGCCAAAGAAGGAGTTCTAGCCTGTATTGTAAGGTGTGAAGTTGAGTAAGACTCAAAGCCCGACCATGGCAGAAGATAGAGAGAGAATAAAAGTCATTCACTATGCCTCAGCCATAGGTTCTATAAAGTATGTCATGCTGTGTACCAGACCTGTTGTGTGCCTTGCCATGAGTCTGGCAAGGGGGTACAATAGTGATCCAGGAGCGGATCACTGGATAGCGGTCAAAATTATCCTTAGTTACCTAAGAGGACTAAGGAAATGTTTCTCAATTATGGAGGTGATAAAGAGTTCATCGTAAAGGGTTACGTCGATGCAAGCTTTGACACCAATCCGGATGACTCTGAGTCTCAATCCGGATACGTATTGAAAGTGGGAGCAATTAGCTAGAGTAGCTCCATGCAGAGCATTGTAGACATAGAAATTTGCAAAAATACATACGGATCTGAATATGGCAGACCCATTGACTAAAACTCTCTCACAAGCAAAACATGATCACACCTTAATACTCTTTGGGTATTAATCACATGTTGATGTGATAGATTATTTGACTCTAGTAAACTCTTTGGGTGTTGGTCACATGGCGATGTGAACTATGGGTGTTAATCACATGGCGATGTGAACTAGATTATTGACTCTGGTGCAAGTGGGAGACTGAAGGAAATATGCCCTAGAGGTAATAATAAAGTTGTTATTTTATATTTCCTTATTCATGATAAAGGTTTATTATTCATGCTAGAATTGAATTGAATGGAAACTTAAATACATGTGTGGATACATAAACAAATAGTGTGTCCCTAGTGAGCCTCTACTAGACTAGCTCGTTGATCAAAGATGGTTAAGGTTTCCTAACCATAGACATGTGTTGTCATTTGATAATGGGATCACATCATTAGGAGAATGATGTGATGGACAAGACCCATCCGTTAGCTTAGCATATTGATCGTTCAGTTTATTGCTATTGCTTTCTTCATGTCAAATACATATTCCTTCGACTGTAAGATTATGCAACTCCCGGATACCATAGGAATACCTTGTGTGCTATCAAACGTCACAACATAACTGGGTGATCATAAAGATGCTCTACAGGTATCTCCGAAGGTGTTTGTTGAGTTGGCATAGATCAAGGTTAGGATTTGTCACTCCGAGTATCGGAGAGGTATCTCTGGGCCCTCTCGGTAATAAACATCATAAGAAGCCTTGCAAGCAAAGTGACTAAGGTGTTAGTTGCAAGATGATGTATTACGGAACAAGTAAAGAGACTTGCCGGTAACAAAATTGAACTAGGTATGAAGATACCGACGATCGAATCTCGGGCAAGTAACACACCGATGGACAAAGGGAATTACGTATGTTGTCATAACGGTTCAACCGATAAAGATCTTCGTAGAATATGTAGGAACCAATATGGTCTTCCAGGTTCCGCTATTGGTTATTGACCGGAGATGTGTCTCGGTTATGTCTACATAGTTCTCGAACCCGGAGGGTCCACACGCTTAACGTTCGTTGACGATATAGTGTTATATGAGTTATATGATTTGGCGACCGAATGTTGTTCGGAGTCCCGGATGAGTCTCGAAATGGTCGAGAGGTAAAGATTGATATATAGGACGATGGTATTCGGACACCGGAATAGTTTCGGAGTGCACCAGGTACTCATCGGGTCACCGGAAGGGGTTCCGGGCACCCCCGGCAAGTGTATGGGCCTTATGGGCCAAAAGAGGGGACATACCAGCCCACTAGGGGGCTGGTGCCCCTCTACAAGGCTGGCCGGCCCTAGGGGAAGGAAAGGGGAGGGTGGCCCCTCCTGCCTTTCCCTCCTCGTGAGAGAAAGGAAAAGGGGGGGCGCCACCTCCCCCTGCCTTCCTCCCGCACTGAAATAAGGAAGGGGGACGCAAGGTGGGGAAGACCCCAAGTAGTATTCGGCCCTACTTGGGGCACCCCTTGGCCTCTCCCCTCTCACCCCCACCTATATATATGTGGGAGGGGGCGCCTAGCACACCCACGACAATTGCTTAGCCGTGTGCGGCGCCCCCTCCACCGTTTACACCGTCGGTCATATTTTCGTAGTGCTTAGGCGAAGCCCTGCGGAGATAGTGTCACCATCACCGTCACCACGCCATCGTGCTGCCGGAACTCATCCACTACCTCGCCGTCTTGCTAGATCAGGAAGGCGGAGGACGTCACCGAGCTGAATGTGTGCTGAACGCGGAGGTGCCGTACGTTCGGTACTTGATCGGTTGGAGCGCGAAGAAGTTCGACTACATCAACCGCGTTACTAAATGCTTTCACTTACGGTCTACAAGGCTACATAGACACACTCTCCCCTCTTGTTGCTATGCATCTCCATGGATAGATCTTGCGTGTGCATAGAATTTTTTTGTTTTCCATGCAACGTTTCCCAACATTTTTTTCTTGGGCTCTTTTTGGCTTCTCTTTTTTCCTTTTTTTTACGTCCGGAGTCTCATCCCGACTTGTGGGGGAATCATAGTCTCCATCATCCTTTCCTCACATGGTACAATGCTCTAATAATGATGATCATCACACTTTTATTTACTTACAACTCAAGAATTACAAGTCGATACTAGAACAAAAATATGACTCTATATGAATGCTTCCGGCGGACTACCAGGATATGCAATGATCTAGTGTGACATGTATAAAAAATATGAATGGTGGCCAAGCCACAAATACTATGTCAACTATATGATCATGCAAAGCAATATGACAATGATGGTATGTGTCATAATAAAACAAAACGGTGGAAGTTGCATGGCAATATATCTCAGAATGGCTATGGAAATGCCATAATAGGTAGGTACGGTGGCTGTTTTGAGGAAGATATAAGGAGGTTTATGTGTGAAAGAGCGTATCATATCACGGGGTTTGGATGCGCCGGCGAAGTTTGCACCACAACTCAAGGTGAGAAAGGGCAATGTATGGTACTGAAGAGGCTAGTGATACGTCTCCAACGTATCTATAATTTTTTATTGTTCCATGCTATTATATTATCAATCTTGGATGTTTTATATTCATTTTATAGCAACTTTATATCATTTTTTGGGACTAACCTATTGGCATAGTGCCCAGTGCCAGTTGCTGTTTTTTGCTTGTTTTTTTTTACTTCGAAGAATATCCATATCAAACGAAGTCCAAATGCAGCAAAACTTTTTGGAGAATTTTTTCTGCCTAGAAGACACCCAAGAGGCCCAAGAGGTGCACCAGAGGGGCCTTGTGGGGCCCACTAGGCACCAGGGTGCGCCAGAGGCCCCTGGCACGCCCTGGTGGGTAGTGGGGCCCACATGCACCCCCTCCACCGCCTCTCAGCTCTATAAATACTCTAATATTCCAGAAACCCTAGGGGAGTCGAGAGAAAACAGTTTCCGCCACCGCAAGTTCCAGAACCACGAGATCCAATCTAGAGGCCTTCTCCGACACCTTGCCGGAGGGGTCAACGATCACGGAGGGGTTCTTCATCATCACCCTTGCCCCTCTGATGATGTGTGAGTAGTTTACCACAGACCTACGGGTCCGTAGGAAGTAGCTAGATGGCTTCTTCTCTCTTTTTGATCTTCAATACAATGTTCTCCTCGATGTTCTTGGAGATCTATTTGATGTAACTCTTTTTTGTGGTGTGTTTGTTGGGATCCGATGAATTGTGAGTTTATGATCAGATCTATCTATGAATATTATTTGAGTCTTTGTTGAACTCTTATATGCATGATTGTTATAGTCTCGTCTTTCTTCTCCGAAACTTTGGTTTGGTTTGGCCAACTAGATTGGTTTTTCTTGCCATGGGAAGAGGTGCTTTGTGATGGGTTCGATCTTGAGGTGCTCAATCTCAGTGACAGAAGGAGACATGACACGCATGTATCATTGCCATTAAGGATAAAAAGATGGGGTCTATTCCTATATGAATAGATCTTGTCTACATCATGTCATCGTTCTTATTGCATTACTCTATTTTTCGATGAACTTAATACACTAGATGCATGTTGGATAGCGGTCGATGTGTGCAGGGTGGGCATAAAAACCGATGAACCGAAAACCGAACCGAACCGATGCCGAAACCGAACAAACCGATTTTTTGGTTTTTACTACTGTCAGTGAAAAATTCGGTTTTCTAGTTCACTAACCAAACATAATTCGGTTGGTTCGGTTTTCATCTCGGTTTACCGAATAAAAACCAAAAAACGAGACTCGGTGTTAGGAATAACACAAAAGGAGGCGAAGGCACGCAACAACGTCTCCGGGAGTCACGCACCCACATACGCCCACATACGCGCATCGTGCGCATTCACTCCCTCTCACGTAACGTGGGCCTTAAATGACCAAAGTGCATGCAAGCATGGCAGGCCCAGCTCCCGTTAGGATTTTTGTGAAGGGTGTGTGCCCACCCGTGCGACCACACTCGTTTAGTCCCACCTCGCCCGATTGAGGAGTTGGGGCAGATTTTTTTGCCTATATAAGAGGGGCCGCTGCTGCAGTCCACGCATAGATAGTTAAAGCGTCGTACTTCGGTATAAAACCGAAAACCGGACCAAATATTTGGTTAACCGAATTTCCGGTTACCTGTTTTCAGGTAGCAATTTTAGTTTCTAGTTTTCCTAACCGAATTTAGAAAAAAATCGGTTGGTAAAACCGAATTTTCGGTTTATACCGAACGCCCACCCCTAGTTGTGTGGAGTAATAGTAGTAGATGCAGAATCGTTTCGGTCTACTAATCTTGGATATGATGCCTATATACATGATCATTGCCTTGGATATCATCATAATTATTTGCTTTTCTATCAATTGCCCAACAGTAATTTGTTTACCCACCGTATGCTATTTTCTCGAGAGAAGCCTCTAGTGAAATCTACGGCCCCCGGGTCTATTTTCTATCATATTATTTTCAGATCTATTAATCCAAAAATCCAAAAATACCTTGCTGCATTTTTTCTTTATTTATTTTATTTTGTGTTTTTGTTAGATCTATTCAACCAATCTCATACAATTTAATCTATCTCAGTACCGAGGAGGGATTGACAACCCCTCTTACGCGTTGGGTTGCAAGTTTTTTGTTATTTGTGTGAAGGTACTGCTTACATAGTTTGGTGGACCCTCCTACTGGATTGATACCTTGGTTTCATAACTGAGGGAAATACTTACCGTTGTTGTGCTGCATCATCCTCACCTCTTCGGGGAAATACCAACACATATACAAGCAATCAACTAGCAAAATGAGGAAAGGTGAGAGTGCATATAATCCATGGACTCAACATTAGTCATAAAGAACACACATACTTATTGCAAAAGTTTATTAGCCCTTGAAGCAAAGTACTACTATGCATGCTCCTAGGGGGATAGATTGGTAGGAAAAGACCATCGCTCGTCCCCGACCGCCACTCATAAGGAAGACAATCAATAATAAATCATGCTCCAATTTCATCGCATAACGAGAGACCATACGTGCATGCTTCGGAAATCACAAACCTTAACACAAATATTATTACTAAAACACAATTACTCACTAGCATGACTCTAACATCAGCATCTTTACATCTCAAAACAAATGCAAGGAATCAAACTTCTCATATATTCAGTGATCCTCATGAAAGTTTTTATTATATCCCTCTTGAATACCCATCATATTAGGACTAAATTCATAAACTAAGAAAATTGCCATACTATTTATAAGACTCTCAAACTAATATAAGTGAAGAATGAGAGATCATCAATTTCTTTAAAATATAACCACCGCCATGCTCTAAAAGATATAAGTGAAGCACTAGAGCAACTACCTAGCTCAAAAAATATAAGCGAAGCACATAGAGTATAATAATAAATTCACGATTAATGTGTGTCCCTCTCAAAAGGTGTGTCCAGCAAGGATGATTGTGGCAAAATAAAAAGCAAATAAAGCAAAGGCTCATATAATACAAGATGCTCCAAGCAAAACACATATCATGTGGTGAATAAAAATATAGCCTCAAGTAATTTACCGATAGATTGTAGACAAAAGAGGGGATGCCATCCGGGGCATCCCCAAGCTTAGATGCTTGGTTATCCTTGAATATTACCTTGGGGTGCCTTGGGCATACTCAAGCTTAGGCTCTTGCCACTCCTTATTCCTTTGTCCATCGAAACTTTGCCCAAAACTTGAAAACTTCACAACACAAAACTCAACAGAAAACTCATTAGATCCGTTAGTATAATAAAACAAATCTCCACTTTTAGGTACTGTTGTAAACTCATTCCAATTTTATATTTGCATTATATCGACTGTATTCTAACTTCACCATGGTTCATACCCCCCGATACTACCCATAGATCCATCAAAACAAGCGAACAACACAATGAAAACAGAATCTGTCAAAAACAAAATAGTCTGTAGAAACCCGGAGTAAGCTCATACTTATGGAACTCCAAAAATTATAAAAAACTTGGAAAACATAGGAAATCTGTATGTCAATCTTGTGTAAAAAATTCAGAGTTTTTCCATGTTCCAGCAAATTTTAACAATTCTGATACTGGACACAAAAGTTTCTGTTTTTTCTCAGAATCAAATCAACGATCTTCCAAATCATCCCAAAGGTATTACTTGGCACAAAAACTAATTAAAATACTAAAACACAATCATAACAGAACTATAATTGCATATTATTTAAAAACAAGTGAAAAAGCAAAAGACATAAAATAAAATTGGGTTGCCTCCCAACAAGCGCTATTGTTTTACGCCCCTAGCTAGGCATATTGCATAGATCCAGGTATTGTCATCTTTGGTATTCAATCCATAAGTGACCCTCATAATAGATTCATATGGCAACTTAATTTTCTTTCTTGGAAAGTGTTCCATGCCATTCCTTAATGGAAATTGAAATCTAATGTTTCCTTTTTTTTCATATCAATAATAGCACCAATCGTTCTAAGGAAAGGTCTACCAAGAATAATGGGGCATGTAGAATTGCAATCAATATCAAGCACAATAAAATATATGAGCACATAATTCCTATTTGCAACAAGAAGAACATCATTAATTCTTCCCATAGGTTTCTTAATAGTAGAATCCGCTAAGTGCAAATTTAAAGAACAATCATCAAGTTTATGGAAACCTAGCACATCACATAAAGTTTTTGGAATAGTGGAAACGCTAGGACCCAAATCACACAAAGCATTGCACTCATAATCCTTAATATTAATTTTAATAGTAATTTCCCATTCATCATATAGCTTTCTAGGGATTGAAACTTCCAACTCAAGTTTTTCTTCAAAAGATTTCATCATAGCATCAACGATATGTTTAGTAAAAGCCTTATTTTGATTATAAGCATGAGATAAATTAAGCATAGATTGTAACAAGGAAATACACTCAATCAAATAACAATTATCATAATTAAATTCCTTGAAATCCAAAAGAGTGGGCTCATCACTAGTTAAAGTTTTGACCTCGCCAAACCCACTTTTATCAAAAAAAATCATTAAGATCTTCACCCTCCAAATTATTAGGACGCCTTCTAGCTAAAGTTGACTCCTCTCCAGTCCCTTGTTTATCAAGTTTTATATTAGCAAACAAAGATTCAATAGGAGTCACACCAATCACTTTAAGATCTTCATCATGATTATCGCAAAAACTAGAAGAACATACTTTTTCTAGCCATTCTCTCTTAGCTCGCATCCTAACAGTTCTCTCCCTACTTTCATTAATAGAAATTTGAATAGATTTCAGAGACTCGTTAATATCAAGCTTGGGTGGTATAGATCTAATCTTAAAGGAATCAATCTCATGAGAAATTATATCAACGTTTCTAGCCACATCATCAATCTTAAGCAATTTTTCTTCTACCATAGCATTGAAAATCTTTTGGGAGTCAATAAAATATTTAATATTATTCTAAAGATCAGAGGGTATCTTATTATAATTTCCATAAGAATTGTTGTAGTAATTACCATAATTATTAGAGGAATTACTAGGGAACGGCCTAGGATTAAAATTACCTCTATACGTGTTATTACCAAAATTGTTCTTACCAACAAAATTCACATCCATAGATTCATTATTATTCTCAATCAAAGTAGACAAAGGCTTATCATTAGGATCAATAGGAGCAATATTGCTAGCAATCAATTTCATAAGTTCATCCATCTTTCCACTCAACGTATTAATCTCTTCAATAGCATGCACTTTTTTATTAGTAGAAGATCTTTCAGTATGCCATTGAGAGTAATTTGCCATAATATTATCTAGGAGTTTATTAGCTTCTTCTAATGTGATTTCCTTAAAAGTACCACCCGCGGTGGAATCAAAAAGATTTCTAGACGCAAAATTCAATCCAACATAATTTTTTTGTATGATCATCCATAAACTTAAAGCATGAGTAGGGCAATTTCTTATCATTAATTTCATCCTCTCTCATGATTGTGCAACATGTTCATGATCAAGTTGCTTAAAATTCATTATATCATTCCTAAGAGAGATGATCTTAGCGGGAGGAAAATACTTGGAAATAAAAGCATCCTTAAACTTATTCCATGAATCAATACTAGTTTTAGGCAAGGATGAAAACCAAGTTTTAGCACGATCTCGTAGTGAGAACAGAAATAACTTCAATTTGACAATATCATTATCCACATCTTTTTTATTTTGCATATCACACAATTCAACACAAGTATTATACTTGGAAATAAAATGATACTTGACATTAGAAAGCTCTAACGAACTACACAATATCATTATCCTAATGATGTGATCCCGTTATCAACGACATCTAATGTCCATGGTCAGGAAACCATAACCATCTATTGATCAACGAGCTAGTCAACTAGAGGCTTACTAGGGACATGCTGTGATCTATGTATTCACACATGTATTACGGTTTCCGGTTAATACAATTATAGCATGAACAATAGACAATTATCATGAACAAGGAAATATAATAATAACCATTTTATTATTGCCTCTAGGGCATATTTCCAACATTGTGGTCTAAGAAAAATCGTCAAAAAGTTTTGTTTCGTTTGGACTCTGTTTGGTATTGATTTTCCGTAAAGACAAAAACAAGGAAAAAATCGCAACTGGCACTGGGCACTCGGTTAATAGGTTAGTCCCCAAAAATGGTATAAAATAGCATAATAATGCATATAAAACATCCAAGGTTGATAATGTAATAGCATGGAACAATAAAAAAATGTAGATACGTTGGATACGTATCAGGCCTCGGGGACTTAGTCGGTCGAACTTGACATCTGATTCGTTGGGATACTGTTCGGTTCTAGGCTCGAGACCAGATCCAAGGTGTGGTCCACGCCGTGGTCCTGATCCGAGATTGAATCTGAGATCGGCGTGAAGGTGTCGATGAGGTCTTTGGACTGGTCTGACACCCAGCCTGGAAACACAAGTTCGCCGCGGGCATCCGGAGCATATTCCAGGTTTCCAAACCTGATAGTATGTCTTGGAGGGAAATTCTCGATCTGGCCGAGGTGGCCAATCGAATCGGCATAGAGCGTGATGCTGCCGAAGACAAAGAGCTGTCTAGGGAAAAAGGTCTTCCCACAACTGATGCTGTCCTCGATCCAAAGGTGAGCCATCGAGCCGTCTTGACCACACAGCGGGACCTGCATGGGCCGCCAATGTCAGGGTTGAATCCGACGGATCTCGGGTAGGGGGTCCCGAGCTGGTGATCTTGACTAGATGGTAACATGACAAAGAGGGTCACGATGTTTTACCCAGGTTTAGGCCCTCTCGAAGAGGTAAAACCCTACATCCTGCTTCTAGTGTATTGATTGTGGATGGGGTACAAAGTATAGGATTATCTACCTCGAAATCGTATGTGAATGTATCTCTTCCTACGGTCTAAAACCCCTCGGCCTATATAGGCACTTGGGGTACTTAGGGTTACGTGTAGGTCAGTTACATCAAGGGATAAACATGCCGATGATTCAAATATGTCTTGAAGTATGCGCCAAGTCTTCAGAGATTCCATCTTGAGTACGCCGTGAGGCATGGCGGACGTGGCCCACCTGTCGGTTGTCTAGGGATCCTCGGCCCAGCCCATGATTGGGGGCCGACATGATTAGCACCCCTAGTCCATGACACCATTAGCCATCGTCGTCACAAAGGGGAGGCATCCAGAAGATCAGGCACGGTATGGCAATGACACCGGCTCTTCTGTCTTTTCCGTTTTCGCCTTTCACAAGCCAAACATCCCTTTGTAATTGAGATAGCGTCTGTGAGATGAAATGAACTAGATCGAGCTACCTAACATTTCCTATCTTAATGACTCGTCTCGGTTTGCTGACTTGTAGCCCTTCTGATGTGGCACTACCTAATCACCGGTCAACGCGGTCAAAATCACTTCATCTGGTCAAAACCAAGTGTAGGGTTGATTTCTGAACCTGATTATTTGTTCAGAGTGTTTTGACCAGTTTTCTATATTTTTTTGCCTATGGGGCTTTGCAGCCTGTTGCAAGATGGGTTCAAGTGAACCAGAGATACAGGGGGCATGGGAGGAGAAGAGATAAAACAAAACAACATGCACCGACAAAACACCTCATAGGGAGAACAAAGGGGGAAAACTCAACACAAACAAAAGCACCACCAGTGTAGTCGAACAACATCGGCCAACCGAGACCAAGACATGACACTGTACCGTCGACACCATTGAAAGGTATCACGCACCGAGACTGCACAACATCGCGACACCACCTGTGTCGTGGGGTACATTCGAAAGGACACGCAAGGCCGAGACGGCGCAACGGCACCTGTGCGCCACCGGCGAAGTCGAAGGGCATCGCCTGGCATACCCAACCAAAAGAATGTACTGTCGACGCAATCGAAGACGACGTGCTTCCAAGACTCCACAACGCCACGGCACCACCTGTGTTTTGGGGCGCAGTCGAAAGGTCACACGAGGACAAGATGGCGCCACGGCACTTGTGTGCCACCGGCGAGGTCGTTGGGCACTGCCTAGCAGAGACACTCGAAGGACCACTCGAGCACGACCCATAAGAACACCAACGAGGATTAAATCCCGTTAGGAAGGAAAGATGGCCAGCCCCAAGCCACGGCCCTCCCGGGTGGGAGGAAGCCACATCCGTGGCCGCTGACGAAGACATGTACCTAGGGTAGGGTAATAGGCCTGACCTAGACACCCTTCCCCGAGGACACTGCTCTAAGGCCAAGGACATTCAAAGGATAACATCATCTACCGACTGAAATCACCACAGGGTGCAACCCATTCGACCAACAGTTCACTCGGATAACCCAATTCCATTCGACCGGGGTGTACTCACTCGACCACATCAGAAACCACTCGGAAGACAGAAGATCTAAGGTCACTCAGGATGGCAATGGTCAGGCGTTCACTCCGTAGTCTTAATGATCATTTATTTGCCTTTATTGTTGGCGTTATCAGTAACGTCCTGTCTTTATGGACATTGAACCCCTTGTAACGTGGGACGGCTGGGGTCCTGGCGCACTCTATATAAGCCACCCCCCTCCACTGGCACAAGGGTTCACACCCCCTGTAACTTCACGCATAATTCAATCGACCGAGCCTCTGGGCACCGAGACGTAGGGCTGTTACTTCCTCCGAGAAGGGCCCGAACTCGTAAATCTTGCGTGCACAACCTCATCGTAGCTAGGATCTTGCCTCCTCATACCTACCCCCTATTCTACTGTCAGACTTAGAACCACGACATTTGGCGCCCACCGTGGGGCTGGTGTCTTAGCGACTTTCCGGTGAGGTTGCGATTTTTTCCGATTCCCATCATCATGGTTTCGGGTGGAGGTTTGGCTGAGGGCCACGAGATCCGTCTCGGCGCGCTCGTCTTCATCGCCGACGACTCCGCCTGGCTCCAGGAGGCCCCCCTCGACGTCGAGACGTTCCCCGTCCGCGGGGCGACGCACTTTCGCGCGTGTGTCCGCGGCGTCCTTTTGCGGCAGCCGTCGACCCAATATCGGTCGTTTCCTACGGTGTCTTCGTTCCCCGCTGTTCGCCGTTGCAAACGATCCGGTTGATCGCGGCTTCAGCGGTGGGTGAGGCATGAGGTGGCACGTCAGTCGACCACCCCTCAAGTCGCGGCAATCGAGCCCGATGAATCTCTCTACAGCCTGTTCGATCTGTCGACTGGCTCCGTCGAGACTCTATCCGAGTGCGACAGCAGCGATCCTGCGGCGGAGGTCCTGATGGTCGACACGCCGCGTAGCCCACATGGCATGCGTCGCAACGGAGGCGGCGACGGCGATGGCGATCCGTCGCGTGTTCACGAGGAATACCACCCCGAAACCCTCTCTTCATAGCGGAGGGAGGAACTTCACCGCCGTAACGAGGAAGCACTCCACACGCCCATCATCGGAGAGACCTCTGAGGCTCGGGCCTTGGAGGCAGCGCGCTTGGCCACTTTGGCTGAACGCACTCGACTGGAAAATCTTCAGCATGCACTCGACGAACGTGCTCGGCAGCGGATTCCTGAGTCCAGTCGACGGCGGCAATTGTTCCCTCCTGAACCTCAGGTATACCGCACTCCAATTCAGAATCTTGCAGCTGCAGCTCGTATAGCAAAATCCATCCAGCCATCCCAGTCAGAAGCTGGACGAGGTTTGATGCAGATTCGGGCTCTGCTCCGGGCGGCAGGAGACCAAAACACTGCAATATCACAGTCGCGTAACAGAATCCATAGCAGATATGTGGTGGCTGACACAATTCAATCAGCTCACAGCCCAAGATCGCCTCCGCGGCGTGAGGGGCGGGTGCATCGCCAAGATCAGCACTTGGGTCGGATCCACGAGCAGTACGATCATCGACTCGGCCGTGATGACCGCCGTCGAGCGCCTACACCCCCTCCGAGAAGCGGATCATATATGCCCCGGCACTATGATGACAGGCGCCCGTACAGTAGAGGGCAGAGGACGCCGGTCGACCCAAGAGAGCCAGGGTTTGATGCGAGGTCAATTTTAGTGCAAGGTTTGGTCGACAGGAACCGAGCACACAGAGAGGGGCAAGGCAGGGATCGCTCGAGTGGAAGCAGGATTCATGTTTCGGGTCCCGAGTGTTTTAGCAGAGCTATCAGAGCCGCTGAGATCCCCCCAACTTCAGGTTGGCGACCGGGGTTAGTAAGTTCACCGGTGAGTCGAAGCCTGACACTTGGCTGGAAGATTACCGAGTGGCTGTTCAGATCGGTGGTGGAAATGATGAGGTAGCTATGAAACATCTTCCTCTCATGCTGGAAGGGTCGGCCAGAGCATGGCTGAATCAGTTGGCTCCAGGCAGTATATTCAGCTGGGAGGAGTTAACCCGAGTGTTTGTCAGGACATTCGAGGGCACATGCAAACGACCTATGGGGTTGACGGAATTGCAACATTGTGTACAGAAGCCGAATGAAACTCTGAGGGATTACATCCAAAGATGGACCACTTTACACCACACAGTAGAAAATGTATCCCAACACCAAGCAGTTTGTGCCTTCAAGGAGGGCGTTCGGTATCGAGAGCTTAACTTGAAATTTGGTCGGACAGGAGATATGTCTCTGACCCGAATGATGGAAATAGCCACCCGGTACGCTAATGGTGAAGAAGAGGACCGACTCCGCAGTGGAAAGGGCAAACCAGTCGCCCAAGACACCGGAGTGGGTCGGAAGCAGAAACGCAAAGCCGAGACAGCAGGTCCAGGTGAAGCTGCAGTTGTAACTCAAGGAAAATTCAAGGGGAAGCCCAAGGGACCCTGGATCCCCAAGAAGGTGAAAGATCAGGCGGGGAACGATGTGTTGGACTTGCCATGTCACATTCACACCAAGAAGGATGAAGAGGGAAATCTGATTTATCCCAAACATACCACTCGACAATGTCGGCTCCTGATCCAGCAGTTCCGAGAGAAACAACCCAATGAAAAGGAAAAAGAGTCTGACAAGGATGGTGACAAGGAAGAAGATGATGACGGTTTCCCTAACGTCAATTCCACTTTGATGATTTTTGCTGACATTGAAAGTAAAAGTCGACTGAAAGTCATCAATTGAGAGGTAAACATGGTTGCTCCGGCAACGACGACATATTTGAAATGGTCAAAGACTCCCATCACATTCGACCAATCTGACCACCCACCGCATGTCGCCACCCCCGGGAGGCAAGCGTTGGTGGTCGACCCAGTCGTTGGGGGCACCCGACTGACCAAGGTCTTGATGGATGGTGGCAGCGGCTTGAACATTTTGTATGCTGAGACTCTTCGTGGGATGGACATTCCGATGTCCAAGCTCAGTGAGAGCAACATGCGGTTCCACGGTGTCATTCCAGAGAAGAAAACTGATTCACTCGGACAGATCACTCTTGACATGGTTTTCGGTGACTCAAAGAATTACCGTAAGGAGAAGTTAACATTTGAAGTTGTGGATTTTCACAGTGCCTATCATGCTATTCTGGGCAGAACTGCATATGCCCGTTTCATGGCTCGACCGTGTTACGTGTACCTCAAGCTGAAGATGCCTGGCCCCAGGGGCGTGATCATGGTCACTGGTAATCGGCAACGAGCAGAAGAGTGCCTCCAGAAGGGCTCTAAGATAGCCGATGAACAGATGGCAGCGATAGAAATGGAAGAATATAAGAAGACTGCAGATCCGAGTGATCTGTTGCGCGCTAAGAAGCCTGCTTCTGAGTCTACATTTCAGTCGTCCGGTGAAACAAAGCCTGTTCACATTCACCCGACTGATCCCAGTGCTGCTCCGACTCATATCTCAACAACACTCGACAGCAAATAGGAAGAAGCGCTCATCCAGTTCCTCCGTGAGAACTGGGACATCTTTGCATGGAAGCCGTCTGACATGCCGGGTGTACCCAGGGGGCTGGCTGAGCATCATTTGCGAGTTGATCCAAAGGCAAAACCCGTGAAAGAGCACCTCCGTCAGTCCACTGCGGAGAAGAGAAAGGCAATCGGCAAAGAGGTGGCTCGGTTTTTGGCAGCTGAGTTCATCCGCGAAATTTACCACTCCGAGTGGCTCGCCAATGTTGTCATGGTTCCCAAGAAGGACGATTCACTCCGTATGTGCATTGATTTCAAGCATATCAATCGGGCCTGCCCGAAAGATCATTTTCCTCTCCCCCGCATCGATCAGATAGTCGACTCAACTGCGGGATGTGAGCGATTGTCCTTCCTGGATGCATATTCCGGGTACCATCAGATCCGACTGTATGGACCTGATGAAATAAAAACAGCTTTTATCACCCCATTCGGGTGCTTTTGCTACATCACCATGCCCTTTGGTCTCAAGAATGCTGGTGCCACATTCATGCGCATGATACAGAAGTGTCTGCTAGCTCAAATCAGTCGGAATGTGGAAGCATACATGGATGACATCGTGGTTAAGTCGCGCAAAGGTTCCGACCTGCTGACTGACCTTGCCGAAACCTTTGCCAATTTGAGAAGATATGATATCAAGCTTAATCCGTCGAAGTGTACATTCGGAGTTCCAGGTGGAAAGTTACTCGGTTTCCTTGTTTCCGAACGTGGGATCGATGCAAACCCAGAGAAAGTTGGTGCAATCCTCCGAATGAAACGCCCTGTGCGTGTACACGACGTTCAGAAGCTTACTGGTTGTTTGGCTGCTTTGAGTCGATTCATTTCTCATCTCGGCGAAAAGGCATTACCTCTTTATCGACTGATGAAGAAATCTGATATGTTCGAGTGGACTCCGGAAGCTGACGCAGCGTTTGCAGAGCTCAAAGCCCTGCTTTCCACCCAGCCGGTGCTTGCTGCTCCAATCAGCAAAGAACCTTTACTGCTTTAAATAGCAGCCACTGGACAGGTTGTCAGTACAGTACTCACAGTCGAGCGGGAAGAAGAAGGTAAAACCTACAAGGTTCAACGCCCAGTGTACTATATTTCTGAAGTCTTAACCCCATCCAAGCAGAGATATCCACATTATCAGAAGCTTGTCTATGGAATTTACTTGACCACAAAGAAGGTTGCACATTACTTCTCAGATCATTCGATTACAGTCGTCAGCGACACTCCGTTGTCAGAAATTCTGAACAACAGAGATGCAACTGGTTGAGTGGCAAAGTGGGCGATTGAACTCCTTCCGCTGGATATCAAGTTCGAGGCAAAGAAAGCGATCAAATCTCAAGCGATAGCAGATTTCCTCGTCGAGTGGATTGAACAACAGTTACCGACCCAGATACAGTCGGAACATTGGACTATGTTCTTCGACGGGTCCAAGATGTTGAATGGTTCAAGCGCTGGAGTAGTCCTGGTATCTCCACGAGGCGACAACCTCAGATATGTTTTTCAGATTCACTTTGATTCCTCCAACAATGAAGCTGAATATGAGGCACTCTTGTACGGGTTGCGTATGGCCATTTCACTCGGCGTCCGCCGCCTAATGGTTTACGGTGACTCAGATTTAGTGGTTAATCAAGTGATGAAGGAGTGGGACGTCAGGAGCCAAGCTATGACTGGTTATTACAATGCGGTGAGAAAGTTAGAAAAGAAGTTTGAAGGGCTAGAGCTCCACCATATACCCCGACTGAAGAATCAAGCAGCTGATGACTTGGCGAAAATAGGTTCCAAGCGGGAGCCTATTCCCAGCAATGTGTTTTTGGAGCATATTCACACACCATCAGTTCAAGAAGATCCCTTCACTGAAGAGCGCTCACAGCCTAAAAGTTCCACTGATCCGACTGAAGTTGAAATCCCAGCTGTGGTCGACTTGATCATGGAAGTTTTGATCGTTATTCCTGATTGGACAGTGCCGTATATCGCATATATTCTCAGGAAAGAGCTTCCAGAGGATGAAGAAGAGGCTCGCCAGATTGTCCGTCGATCCAAAGCCTTCACAGTAATGGGGGGGCAACTCTATAGAGAAAGTGTCATTGGGGTCGTTCAGAAATGCATCACTCCGGAAGAAGGCCGAATGATCCTCAATGATATTCACTCGGGAACCTATGGTCACCATGCGTCTTCTCGGGCCATCGTGGCCAAAGCGTATCGAGCAGGGTTTTATTGGCCGCGGGCAAATGAGATGGCAAAGGAAATAATTGACAAATGTGAGGGCTGTCAGTTCTACTCCAACATGTCCCACAAACCTGCTTCAGCCCTGAAGACCATTCCACTCGTCTGGCCATTCGCTGTTTGGGGTTTAGATATGGTAGGACCTCTGAAGACTGGCAGGAGTGGTTTCACCCATGTGCTTGTAGCAGTCAACAAGTTCACCAAATGGATCGAAGCTAAACCTGTCAAAAACCTGGATGCAAGTACTGCAGTCAGCTTCATCAGAGGGTTAACATTTAGGTACGGAGTCCCACACAGCATCATCAAGGATAATGGGTCGAACTTTGATTCTGATGAGTTCCGAGCTTTCTGTGCGTCCCAAGGTACTCGGGTCGACTATGCTTCAGTCGCCCACCCTCAGTCGAATGGACAAGCAGAAAGAGCGAACGGTTTGATTCTCAAAGGGCTAAAACCTCGATTGATGCGCGACCTCAAGCATGCGGCCAGCGCTTGGGTAGATGAGCTACCGTCAGTCCTTTGGGGATTAAGAACAACACCAAATCGGTCGACTGGTCGAACCCCCTTCTTCATGGTCTATGGGGCTGAGGCTGTGCTGCCGAGTGACTTGCTTCACAATGCGCCCCGAGTAGAACTTTTTTCAGAAGCCAAAGCAGAACGAGCTCGAGAAGATGCTGTTGATCTTCTGGAAGAAGAAAGAGAGATGGCCTTGATCCGATCGACCATTTATCAGCAAGACCTTCGTCGATTATATGCCAGAAATGTGAAGGGTCGAGCATTTCAGGAAGGGAACCTTGTGCTCCGAGTGGACCAGCAACGGCCTCACAAACTTGCCCCCGCTTGGGAAGGTCCCTTCATCGTCACCAAGGTGCTCCACAACGGAGCGTATCACCTCTACAATGTGGAGCATAATAAAGAGGAGCCACGCGCTTGGAATGCGGAGCTACTCCGCCGTTTTTATACTTAAGTGTTCAGACTGATGAGATGTAATAAAGAGTACCTTTCAGTTCGTTTATCAAAGACATGGTCTTACAGTCTCCTAAATGATTGTTGTTACTAATACATGTGTCTAAAATCCCCCAGTGGGTGGCTTAGCCGCGAATCCGATTCGCCTAAGTTCAAAAAATCCTACCGAGTGATGAGCAACCCTCTCACTCGGGAGCTTAGCTGCAGTCCTGTACTCGCCTAAGTTTGTAAAGTCCTACCGAGTGATGAGCAACCCTCTCACTCGGGGGCTTAGCTGCAGTCCTGTACTCGCCTAAGTTTGTAAAATCCTACCGAGTGATGAGCAACCCTCTCACTCGGGGGCTTAGCTGCAGTCCTGTACTCGCCTAAGTTCGTAAAATCCTACCGAGTGATGAGCAACCCTCTCACTCGGGGGCTTAGCTGCAGTCCTGTACTCGCCTAAGTTTGTAAAATCCTACCGAGTGATGAGCAATCCTCACACTCGGGGGCTTAGTTGTAGTCCTGTACTCGCCTAAGTTTGTAAAATCCTACTGAGTGATGAGCAACCCTCTCACTCGGGGGCTTAGCTGCAGTCCTGTACTCGCCTAAGTTTGTAAAATCCTACCGAGTGATGAGCAATCCTCTCACTCGGGGGCTTAGCTGCAGTCCTGTACTCGCCTAAGTTTGTAAAATCCTACCGAGTGATGAGCAACCCTCTCACTCGAGGGCTTAGCTGCGGTCCTATACTCGCCTAAGTGTAAAACACGCTCCATCCTGATCTACAAGGACGACGAGGTGCAGGTCGTCCGCGATCCTCTCCTCAGAACTGCATCACAAGAACAAAAGTCTGTTCCGAGTGAAGATACAAGTTCCACTCGGAAATAAAAACAAGCATATTTAAGGGCAAACTAAGTTCGGACGAAGGAGCTTAAAGTACTCGGGCATCAGGCCCGAAGGAGTTTTACGGTTACAAAATCACTCAGCATACCGAGGCAAATTGAATCGGATCATAAAAGTTCGGACGAAGGAGTTTAAAGTACTCGGGCATCAGGCCCGAGGGAGTTTTACGGTTACAAAATCACTCGGCATACCGAGGCAAATTGAATCAGATCATAAAAGTTTCATTCACTCCGCAGAGGGGCTGGCAGGCTCAACAAACTCGTCCAGGTCGATTCCATCTGCAATTCGAGTAGCAGCAGCAATGAAGGTCTCCATGAAAGACTGGAAGTCAAGTTTCTTGGTGTTGGCGACCTTGATTGCTGCTAGCTTCTCTTCTCTGGCTTCCTTGCAGTGGACACGAACCAGGGACAAAGCTACGTCAGCACCGCATCGAGCAGCGGACTTCTTCCACTCCTGCACTCGACCAGGAATCTCGTTGAGTCGAGTCATTAGAGACTCGAGATCATTTCGGAGCGTTTCCATTGGCCAGAGCGCTGTGTCGATCCGCGACACCGCAACCTTGAGTCGAGCAAGATATTCCAAGGCACTGGCAAGGCGAGACTCCAGTCGGAGCACGTTCATGGCAGCTTCATCTTTGACAGGGGAGTTGATGGGGTCCAAGTTCGTCTCGACTCGCCCAGTCTCTTCCTCGAAGTCTTGACAGAATTCTGCACTCGCAGAGAAATAATGAGTCGACAGCAGTATGATGGGTCAACAAAAGCAAACCAATCGCACAGAGAAAAGTACCTTCAAGCATGAGGAATAATTTTTTGGCGAGCCCTCCCAGATAGCTCTCCAGCTCGTCCCTCCTGCGGGTGATGTCTTCTACTTTGTCGGTCAGGGTCCGTTTGTCCTTCTTCAGACAAGTCACTTCTTTGTTGGCTTCGTCAAGAGCAGCCTTCAGCTTGGTATTCTCTTCCTCCAGCTTTCCGACTGAGGCCATCTTTTGGTCGGCAAGCGCCGTTTTGTCTTCGGCGGTTTTCTTCGCAGCCGCAAGGTCAAGGTCCTTCTTCTCCAAAGCCTGTCTCATTATTTCTAGAAAGAATAACATTCGAATCAGAAAAAGGAGGAGAAAGGATGGCAAGAGGACCGGTCGACAAGCTTTCCTTACCAGCAGCGTCATCCTTAGCCTTCTGCAAGTTGTTTTGAGCCAACTCCAGGTCAAGATTGAGCTGGATTTGCTTCTGCTCCAAGTCAGCGAACCGGGCTCCAAGATCACAAGATTTCTGTGTTCAGAAGATAGTCAGTCGGCAGACACAAAGATTGGTTGCTTCCGAGCAATAAAGTAGCAAGTTCAAATAGTTCTAAGACTACTGCCGAATCAAACATTCGCCAATAGTCTCGGGGACTACACCCAGTGGGTGCACTCAGCGTGCCCCCACTGGTCTGACTTTTTCAATCGACTTGGTCCGTCCAGTCAAAAAAAAAACTACACCCAGTGGGTGCACTCAGCGTGCCCCCACTGGTAAAGGTTCCACTCGGCATGATCTGCCCAGACCGAGTGGAAAAGCTCTGTTCAAAGAACCCCGCCGAATCAAACATTCGACGGCGGTCTCGCGGACTACACCCAGTGGGTGCACTCAGCGTGCCCCCACTGGTTCAGAGATTCAATCAGCACAACCTAGTCGACTCAAGTGGAAAAACTACTCAACAGAAATTAAAACACCCAGTGGGTGTACAGACTGACAATGGGTGTGCAATTAAGGTTCCAAAACGCTCATCCACGGACGTCTTGCGGATAAAGTAGCAGTTTCTAAATATCATATCCTAACAGAACAAGTGTCAAGATGGAGTTCAGTCGGAAGTAAGCTAACCTGGACATTGGCCTGAAGTGCTGAGCTGGCATCATAGGCAGCTTGACTGGCCTCGCGCACCACCTTCATCTGCTCCATCATAATGCCAGCCTGGCGTATAGCCTCCTTGGCAGCTCTCACTTGGTCTTCTGGGACGTGATGGGCGGTGGGAAGTGGAGTCGGTGTATCAGTTGCAGTAGCTTGAGAGCTTGAGGCATGAAGTTGGACAGACGAAGCAAGGGCCGGCACAGTCGACGATGAAGGACGAACACTCGACAAGGGATTCGCAAAAGTAACGGAGGCACGGTTGAAGTCCTCGGATTGCTGGATAGCTGGTTCCGTCGCCGGCGTCGACTGAGGCGTCTTGCTAGCTGGTACCTTCTTGACCGAGGTCCTGCTCCTCCTACCCATGAGCTTCTGTGGCTCATCTTCATCATCGTCTTGAAGTTCAATAACATTTTGCGGAGCTGCAAAAGAATCGACCACAAGAGTTCAGTCGACTGTAGAATCGGCTAGCAAAGAAAAGACGAGATAACAGGGGTCATACCCGCTTTGGATGTGACCGCGTCCTCCATCTCCTCGTCACCATCATCTTGGTAAGCAGAAGTCCCGGAGGTAGCAGCGCTGCAAATCTCAAGGTTCACTCGGTCAAGCAAGTGAATGGGTCGACAACTGATATAAGATTCTTGGAACAAAGGGTGAAAACGAAACACTTACGCAGAGGCGACGGGAACGTCAACCTTGGTCTTGGGCAAAGCCTTCCGTGGCTTTGACGGCGCGGTCTTGAGCTGCTTCGGAGCCTTCTCAGTCGGCACCGGAGAAGATGTCCGAGTGCACTTCGAAGTCTGTCCAGTCGGTGCTGTCACCTTGCCCTGGATACTTGCTGGGTCGTGCTTATGCTTGGAACGCTTTTCCGCGCGAGGTGGAGAATCGACCTCCTCATCACTGCTCGAGTTTTCGTGCTCTTCATCACTCTCGCCATCGGAGTTCCAGTCGCCGCTGTCGCCTCCGCTCTCTTCTCCTTCCTGGATCTGCTCCCCGTTGGGCATCGAGTACATCTCAATATATATCTGCGAAGCAAAGAATCGAACAAGCATCAGTCGGTTCCAAAGACAGTTTACAAATTAGAGTAAAAGTCACTCGACATCGAAGGTTAGACCTTGTCTGGTTCGTTATCAGTGCCGAGTGGCGGAATTCTCCTGGACCCCCTGGGGTTGTCTTTGTTTCCAGTAATGTCCTGCAGCCACTGCGCCACCGTCTCCTCGGCAACTTCCTCCGGGTGGATCCGAGCAGAATCATCGGCGCCCGAGTACATCCACATAGGATGATCGCGGGCCTGGAGCGGCTGGATGCGGCGAGTGAGAAACACCTCTAGCAAATCCATGCCGGTCACACCATCGCGGACAAGTTGGATTACTCGTTCAACCAACATAGTCACCTCCACCTTTTCTGCTGGAGTCACTTTCAAGGGAGAGGGCTTCTCAATTCGCCCCATGGTGAAGGGGGGAAGGCCAGTCGACTGACCAGGAGTTGGTTTGTCCTTACAATAAAACCAGGTCGACTGCCACCCTTTGACCGAATCAGGAAGAGTCATAGGTGGAAAAGTGCTTTTACCTCTCATCTGGATCCCTAGACCTCCGCACAACTGGATCACGTGCGTCCTCTCATCACTCGGATTGGCCTTTTTCACAGACTGTGAGCGGCAAGTAAAGATGTGTTTGAAGAGACCCCAATGCGGTCAACAACCCAGGAAATTCTCACACATGGAGACAAACGCAGCGAGGTATGTGATGGTGTTCGGGGAAAAGTGATGAAGTTGGGCCCCAAAAAAGTTCAGAAAACCTCAGAAAAAAGGATGAGGGGGCAGAGAAAAACCACGGTCGACGTGGGTCGCGAGGAGGACGCACTCACCCTCCTGCGGCTGCGGCTCGGTCTCATCACCTGGCAGCCTCCAGGATCCATGAGCGATCAAGCACCCCTCGACCAGATCCTCTTGCTGAATCGTGGATCGAATCCAGTCGCCCTGGATACAGCCGGGCGGCAGGCCGGATCTCGACGACGATCCACCCCGACTCGTCTTCTTGCCCTTCGCTGCCGCCGTCGCTTTCTTCGCACGCTCCAGGGCCGCCGTCTTCTCCTTCCCCATCGCGGCAGGCTGCGCTCGGACAGGGCGGCGGCGTCGAAGGTGGCGGCAAATGTGGTGGTGAAACAGGAGAAGAAGAAGGAGATGGAGAGCACAGTGCCAGACTCATCGGCCCCGACGCCTTATATGGGCCTGCTCCCGAGTGGCTGACTTGTGGGCCCAGGCAATCCAGTCAAATCCCGCAACAGTCGCGCGCTGGATACGTGGCGAAAAAGGTGGCGTGAGGATCGAGGTGTCCCTGCCTAACCCGCTCCGTTTACTGCGGTACTCTCCGTCGCGCGCGCTTTTCCAAATTTCGAATCCCGTGAGATCCGGAAGCGGCAGTGTGACCAATCGCGCTGAGGATTTTATACCATACCAACACTCAGAGCTTATCAGCAAAAATCACTCGACAACCTCTGAATGGACCCAGGCGACTAAAAATGAAGTTGAAGTTTTTACAAAGATCACCGGCCCGGTTAAAATGCCTCTGAAGCATATAAATCGGGTCGGAACCATCTTCAACCCCTTCTCCACTCGGACCCAGATCCATTCGGGGGCTAATGACGAAGACATGTACCTAGGGTAGGGTAATAGGCCTGACCTAGACACCCTTCCCCGAGGACACTGCTCTAAGGCCAAGGACATTCAAAGGATAACATCATCTACCGACTGAAATCACCACAGGGTGCAACCCATTCGACCAACAGTTCACTCGGATAACCCAATTCCATTCGACCGGGGTGTACTCACTCGACCACATCAGAAACCACTCGGAAGACAGAAGATCTAAGGTCACTCAGGATGGCAATGGTCAGGCGTTCACTCCGTAGTCTTAATGATCATTTATTTGCCTTTATTGCTGGCGTTATCAGTAACGTCCTGTCTTTATGGACATTGAACCCCTTGTAACGTGGGACGGCTGGGGTCCTGGCGCACTCTATATAAGCCACCTCCCTCCACTGGCACAAGGGTTCGCACCCCCTGTAACTTCACGCATAATTCAATCGACCGAGCCTCCGGGCACCTAGACGTAGGGCTGTTACTTCCTCCGAGAAGGGCCCGAACTCGTAAATCTTGCGTGCACAACCTCATTGTAGCTAGAATCTTGCCTCCTCATACCTACCCCCTATTCTACTGTCAGACTTAGAACCACGACAGCCGCCACAACGAAGTCATGAAGCTCGACAACCCGACGGACAAGCGTCCATCCAGACTGACAGCAAGACAAGGGGGACCTCCTGACCGCCCACGGCTGCGCCCCACGTGGAGAGCAGGCCGTATCCATGGCCGACATCTGCCTGCCAAGGAACCGCCGACCGGTGCAAACGCAGCAGGACGATAGACGATAGAAGAGTTGACCAACGGCGTTGCCCGGCACCACATCGGCCAACTCCACACCGGGAAGCCCAAGGCCACCCACCAAGCACCACCCAACGCCTACGCAGGCAAGCGACAGGGGAAGCCCGAACTTCAGCAGAGCAGAGGAACGGGGGCGCCCCACAATGGATCCAAGCCGGACCCGGTCGGATCCGGCCGCGCACGCCGCAGGACGCCCGGGCAGCAACAGATCTGGGGCGAGCCCAGTGGAGCGCCGCCGCCTGGGAACCACCTCCCGCACCGCGCAGAGGCCCCCAACGCCGAGCCATCCCGCAGCCGACGACGGAGGACGGCCGCAACGCGCCATCGGCCACACGAACCAGAGCACCACCGAGAGCAGTCAGGGGCCGCCACACACGCACCACCACCGGAGCGCCCAAAACGCTGCAGATCTCGCATGAGAGAGCCGACAACCGTGTGACGAACGAGACCCCCCGCCGCCACCCCCCGCCGGGGCTTTGCCCAGCGACGTGTGCCAGCTGCGGCAGGGAAGAGAGGGGGTGGCGGGGGTTTCTGCCCGAGCCACTCCCGTGGAGCAACGCGGGGGCCGTGGGTTTCCAAGAGGTGGTATATTCTGCTGGACCCGGTTTTTTATAGTTTAGGGTTGAGTCTTAAACCAAGTGGCAAGTTCAGAGTTGTAATGTAGACTTCTCTGGATATGATATATGTAGATGCCACGTGCGGTTCTTGGGTCAGACATGTTCGTCTCCCATCCAAATTAACCACAGATCAGTGAACTGTTTGTCTCGGTTGGTCAACCACCATCAGGTTTTTGAAATAAGCACAAAAGGAACAAGAGACATCACGAGAGGAACAACCTAGTATGTGCGTGGACACCAATACAAATGCAAAGTTGTGACTAAATCATCCGAAGCCCCAAGGAACGAAAATAGAAGGCAAGAACCATGTGTGCTGGAGAAATCTTAAATTAAGATAGAAGCGGAAGGACAAAGGGCAGACTGTTCCGCCTAATATTGCCGCCGTGGGAAACACGAACCAGGGTGAATGAGGATGACTTTTTCTTATGACTTTTTCTTCTTCTCCATATCGAGACATTTTTTTAAGGGGTCTCTGTATCGAGACTTTTTTTTTTGAGACATTCTCGCCAGGCTTTATTCAAACTGTCAAGACATTTACAGGGATAAAATTCAAATCTCCGGGTTGTCCTAACCAAACATGGCGGCCAAACCCAAGTGAAAGAGCATGCCTAGCGAGATTGTGAGCTTCGAAATTCGAGCTCCTAAACTCATGGATAATGTTACAAGCGATAAAAAGACGCGAACGACCTATGATTTCATGTATAATAGCTGCATGCTCCGATCTCAGACGCCACATGAATATTTTGTAAATATAAATCATCTGCAATTGCTATCGCCTCACGTACCGCCAAAGCTTCAAGTGTAACAGAGTTATGAATATATTTGAAAGTGATTGCCGACGCACCCAGAAATACTCCGTTGATGTCCCTACACACCACCGCCGCTGCCCCAATATTCTCATTCAAAACCGATGCATCCACATTCAGCTTCGCATGATCAGGTGGTGGTGGGAGCCACTGTGATGGCCTGCTCAGCAAACTCCTAACTGGCAGTTGCTTTGGAGTCGCTAGAATCTGGATGTCCCTCAATGAAAGCATTGACGAAGTGATGGATTTGCAACGGACTGTCATATATATCCTCATGAATGGCTCTCCTGCGTGCCCTGCAAAGCGCCCAAAGTGTCACTATCATGCGTGTGAATTCATCATGAGGCAGCGTTTCATGCATCATGAACATCCAGTTTTTTGCATTCAGACTTGTTCCGCATTGTTTCAGTCAGCTCATCAGAAGACAAAGACCACACACACCTAGCCACGACACATTCAACCAGGGCATGCTTCCAGTTGTCCTCCGCCGAACAGAAGGAACAAACAAAACTGGGGGCCATATGCCTATGGTGTAACACATCTGCCGTCGGTATCGAGTCATTGCACAATCTCCATATGAAGTTCTTCAGTTTCGACGGAACCTTTATGTTCCATAGGGACGTCCAGGCTTTCTGCTCCTTCTCTGAAGCCGACGAACCTGCGGCTCCTTCCAAAAGATTTTCTCGCTGTCTCTTCACATTGGAAAGCATCTTATACGCTGAACTCACTGAGAACTCGCCTCGGCAATCTTCACCCCATGCCCAAAAATCTCCTATCCTTTTTGTGCACAGCGGAATTTGTAGTATTTCCTCAACATCAACCGGTACAAAAATCCTCCTTAGCTCTTCCTCCCGCCATGTCGCAGATGGAGCATCAATAAGCTCAGAGACTAGTAGAGGTGGTTGAGGTACCAGTGAACAAATCGGCCTCATAAGTCCCGATCGCGGTATCCAGTTCTGTTCCCAGATGTTTGTGTCTTCCCCCGTACCAATCCTCCTGATAATACCCTGAGCTACCACGTCTCGTCCATCCAATATGGCCCTCCAAATCTGCGAGGGGTGCGCTCCCAGTTCTGAATCCAAAAAAGAAACAGATGGGTAATATACTGACTTAAGTATCCTTGCACTCAACGTCATAGGTCCTTCAATCAATCGCCAAGCCTGTCTTGCAAGGAGTGACAGATTAAAAAGCTCAATACCCCGAAAACCTAAACCTCCCAAAGACTTTGGTTTGGTACAAACATCCAAGAGACCCAACATGGTTTCCTCTTACCTCTCTTACTCCCCCACCAGAATTGTCGAATCATTGACGTCACATTTTCGCATATTCCTCTTGGAAGTCTAAAACACGCCATAGAATAAACCGGGATGGCTTGGGCAACCGCCTTTATCAATACTTCCTTCCCTGCATATGACAGAAGTTTCTCCATCCAACCCTTTATCTTTTCCCAAACTCGGTCTCTCAAATATTTGAAAGTACCATTCCTTGAGTGCCCCACATCCGTCGGCATACCCAAATACCTTTCGCTAAGCTGCTCATTGTGCACATTAAGAGAGTTTTTCATACCTTCACGAACAGACTGTGGGCATCCTTTGCTGAAGAAGATGGAGGACTTTTCGTTATTCACCCTCTGGCCAGAAGCATTACAATAGGTAGTCAACAGGTTTGACACTTCAGTCGCCCCCTCATTACTTGCCTTAAAAAGCAGCAGGCTGTCATCAGCAAAGAGAAGGTGGTTAACAACCGGAGCTGTCGGAGCCACCTGTACTCCCACGAAATGCGATGACTGAGTTACAGATTTCAAGAGGCACGAAAGGCCCTCCGCTGCAATCAAGAAAAGATAAGGGGAGATTGGATCTCCCTGTCGGAGACCCCTGGTGGGTTTAAACTGGTCCAGTTTTTCTCCATTAAACAAAACTAAAAAGGAGACTGATTTAATCATCCCTGTGACAACATCAATCCAAGCTTGTGTAAATCCAAGCTTACCCATAATTGCCTCCAAATAGGACCATTCCAGTCTATCATAGGCTTTCATCATGTCCAGCTTCAAAGCACAATGACTATTTGACTTGGCCTTGCTCCTCTTCATGAAATGCAAGCATTCATAGGCACATATAATATTATCCGTGATCGATCTCCCAGGAACAAAAACAGATTGTTCTTCGGAAATAATATCTGGCAATATCTGCTTTAATCTATTCGCCACCACCTTCGATGCAATTTTATACAGAACATTGCATAAACTTATAGGTCTAAATTGGGTTAGGAGAGTTGGATTCATTACCTTCGGTATCAATACCAAGAAAGTCTCATTAATGCACTCCGCACTCTCTTCTCCCTTGACGATGCGCAGAACTGCCCTCGTAACCTCTTCCCCCACACACATCCCAGTGCCTTTGATAAAAGTGAGCAGGAAATCCGTCTGGCCCCGGAGACTTCATAGGAAACATTTGGAATAGAGCTGCTTTCACCTCCTCTCCAGAATAAGGAGCACAAAGGATACCATTCATGCTTGGTGTAACTTTACATGGAACATGCTCTAAAACTGCCTCCATATTTGTAACTCCCTCGGACGTATACAAATCTTTATAAAAATTTGAAACCAACTCCTTTAGCTCGGCGGGGTCATCCACCATAATGCCTAGGGCGTTCGAAAGGGCTTTAATCATGTTCTTCTTCCTTCTCATGCTTGCCCTCAAATGAAAAAAATTTGTATTTTTATCTCCCGCATTAAGCCATTCTATTCTCGATCGTTGACGCCACAAGAGCTACTCCCTGTGGTACAGTTCAACGAGTCTTTCATTGATTTTCTGTTCAAGAGAGCTAGGACCAGCACGCATTGGTTCAGCACGCAGCCTACCCAATTCTTTCTTTAGGTTTTTTATCTCTGACCGCACTGATCCAAAGGTGTCCCTGTCCCAACGCTTCAAATTGTTTGACAGCCGGGCCAACTTCTCTTTTACATCTTCAACTCGCACGCCTGGCTGGCTAGCAGCCCAGGTTTCTTTTACTGTTTCCTTCAAACTCTCATGAGTCTCCCATGCCACTTCGTACCTGAATATCTTTGGTGCTGCCGTCAGTACTGATTGTTCACGGTTCAGTTCAAGATGTATTGGACAATGGTCTGAAGTAGCTGCCTCTAAGTGGGTTAAGCTTGCATTAGGAAATAAAGCACACCAATCCGCCGACCCGAGAGCGCGGTCCAACCTGACCCTGGTATAAGAACCGCCCGCCACCTTCTTCTCAAAAGTCCAGAACCTTCCCTTGAACCCAATATCCAACAGCATGCACACGTCCACGACATCCCGAAAAGCTTGGATTTGGGCGTTATTCCGTTGCCCGACTCCCTCATGTTCATCCGGACATAGAACTTCGTTGAAATCACCGATACAGAGCCACGGAAGATCACTCACATTGCTTATATTTTTTATAGTGTCCCATGTTTGATGACGTAAGTGGGTCTGGGCCTCGCCATAAAACACTGACATTCTCCATGGCTCCGCCCCTGGTTCACGAACCGCAGCATCCACATGGTAATCCGAGTACCCAAGAATTTCTATCTTTATTGATTTATTCCAAAAAAGGCCAATGCCTCCACTCCTACCAACACTGTTTATTGCATAAGCATTATCAAAACCTACAGAACTTGCTAAACTTTCTACCCTTGCCTTGTCGATCTGAGTTTCTAGAATACAAAGTACGGTAGGGGCAAATTCTTCGCGATCTCGCGAAGCTCGCGAACTGTCGAGGCGTTGCCCGCACCCCGGCAGTTCCAGCATACGTAACTCATTGAGCCCGGCGGCGCCCCCCACGGGAGCCCGCCGATAATGCATTAGTTGTTTCAGATGTAGCATCCGCTCCTTCCACTGCTAGCTGAGTCAATCCCTTCTTTGGACGTTTGATATTCTTCCGTGGTGAAACATAGACAGGAGGAAGTGGAGGTACCCCCATTGGAGTCTTCTCTACCAAGACCATCACACCCGTACGTGCTTCAAAATCTGTTGCAGGAACAACAAGGCTAGGGACAGCGGCCTGCACATTGTCCTGGGACATTCTTTTATTGCTATTTCTGATTTCTGGATCCTTTGGTGTTGCTTCTAGCTCCACCGTGGCCACCTTAGTGTTCCCACTGTCCGCTGTTTTTTCTGTGGATGTTGTGGGTGCTGCACTCAAAACTGACGCATTGTCCCCTTTTTTCCCTGAAGGTGATACGGCTACATCATTCAAGCTTGCCGCACTCATATTAGCAGCGATATGTGCCTCCTTATCATTCTCCTCTTCACGGATGACAGTCCCTGAATTCTTGCTTTCCTCCGTGCGAGCTTCACCCGAGACTGACCCTGGGTGCTCATTGGCATCTCCACGTCCATGCGCTGGGACAAAGCCACAACCTGCAGTGCCTCCACGGCCTCTCCCTCTTCCACCCTGAGAGGGGTATCTACCCCCCAGGGGTTGTGAGTATGGCACCGTGCGACGCTGAGCAATCATCCAGCTGCCCCACTTCATGTCCTCGTCCTTCCAAACACCATTGCCGCATTCTTCGTAGCCATGACCCATCATACCACAAACCTTGCAAAAGAAGGGAATCTTCTCATACTTGACAACCAACATCCGTGTACCTTCCCCTACCACAGTCAGCGGGGTGAAACGAGTCAGGGGCTTGGCTGTCAAAATCCTAGCCCGGATACGAACATAGTCACCTTCATAGTAAAGGGTAGGCCGCAGTTGAACCTCCCGATCCTGCGGGCCAATTGATCAACCACCGGCTCCTGCCGATAGAGATCCGGAATCTTGTGTATTTGAGCCCAAACATACAGTCCATCTAGCGCCACAGCCTCCGGATCCGTCTTGCCATCATAATCCTCAATTACCATACCGAGACCTCTAAAGAGCCAAGGGCCTCCATGCACAACCCTCTTCCAATCTCCGAGGCAGAAAAGTTGAAAGATGAACAAGTTCTCACCCGCCTCGCGGAACTTTGGCGTTTGAGCTAATCCCCATATGAACTTCATATTGTCAAAAAACGCCGTGGCGCTGAAGGGCCTATCGGTGTTAACCCGTGCGATCGCCATCCACTTGGCCTCCGCCGCAAACCTCTGGGCATCAGCCTTCCCGATGACCACCTCATCCAATTCCTCTTCCACTAGTTCCATGTTCTTCAACATCTCCTCTAGATCGATCTCAGATTTCTTGCCCGCCTGGGAAGAAGACCCCCCGGAGGCGGCCATGGCGACAAGGTTACTGGAAACTCCCTCGACTCCCCTTGGTGGGACGGCGGCTCGGTAGCGGTAGAAAACAGCGAACCTCCTCGGCGTTTGCAAGATCGCCAGAGGCGGCGCCGTAAACCCTAAGCGAGAGGGTAAGTGCGAGCCGGGCCTGGGATGATGTAAGATACAAATTGGGCTGTTTCAGGGCCCAATTGACGCCAACACGCGGGAGCAGCAGCCCTTTCAAGTTGGGAATTTCCTATTGGTCGCTCATTGCGGCAAAATGCGGGCGCTTCGCACAGGGGAACGACCGAGCGACGCTGCTTGGGCCGACCCACTTACGTAGATACGTTAGGAACTGCTCAATCCGGTTTTGTGAACCTTGTTTTCATTCCTTTAATCGGTTTTCCGGTTTTTTAACTTTTCTGTTTCTCTTTCTTTTTCATTTTTTCTGTTTCTGTTTCTTTTCCTTTTTCTTTCTTTTTGTTTTTCGTTTTTTCTTTTTTTTTTCAACACAAGTTTGCAGTTCTACAAAATGTTTAGGATTTTCCGAAAAGCAAAGAAATGTTCCTATTTTTTCAAAAAATGTTCTTGTTTTCAAAAATTGTTTCATAATTTCTAGAAATACATGAAAGTTTCAAAAAATGTTCGTGTTCTTGAAATTGTTTTCAAATTTCCAAAAATTATCATGTTTTCCGATTTTCGTTCATAAATTCAATAAATGTTCGGGAATTTCAAAAAATGTTCGTGTTTTTTTTAAACTGTTCAGAATATTAAAATACGATCCTGTTTTCAAATGATGTTTGGGAATTTCAAAAATTGTTCATGCTTCTCAAAAACTGTTCAACAATTCAAAAAATGTTACCAATATCGAAAACTATTCAAAATATTAAAAATTGTCTCACAAATCCCAATATTGTTCATGTTTTTTAAAAAAAAATCTGAAATTTCAAAAAATGTTTGTGCTTTTAAAAAATTATTTAACAATTCAAAACATGTTCACATTATCAAATTTTGTTCTCAAAATTCTATAAATGTTCGAGTTTTTCAAAACATGTTCGGGAATTTCAAAATATGTTCGCGCTTTACAAAAATTGTTCCCATTATCCAATTTTTTGTTCTCAAAAGTCAATAAATGTTCGCTATTTCAGTAAATGTTCAGGAATTCCAAAAATTGTTTTGTCAAAATATGTTCACGCTTTTATTTTATTTTTTGAAATTTGTCCGAGTTTTTTCAAAATTTTGTCTTCTTTTCAAACTTTGCGCATTGCTACAAAAAATAACAATTTCCAAGGAAAGTTCGAACAATATCAAAAAAACTGTCCGGATTCTGCCTTGGTGTTAGTTCTTATACCTTCACGCTCCCATTTTTTTACAAGCACTTGTTAGAGCATCTCCAGCCGTTCGCCCCCCAGGGGCTAGAAAAAGCGCCGCTTGGGGGCGAACCGGCGATATTTTCGCCGTGGGGGCGATCGGGTCCCCAGCCGCCGCCCCCAGGTCGCCCTACACGCCCTTTCTGTAAACATTTTTAAAAAGACATTCGGCCAAAATTCGGCAAACACGACATAGATGTAACACCCCTGTGTATTAGTCACTGTGATCAACTGCTAATAATGCCAAGTCATATCATTTGTAGTGCTTAGTCATAGTGGTTAACCAAAACAATTCAAACTCTATTCTGGAAATCACCTCAAATTCAAAAGTGCAAAATAAATTTTCTCAAACACTGTTGGGAAAATGTTCCTTAAATAGCAAATAATCCAGAAGTACTCATAAAAATATAAACAATGATGGTGGAGTTAGCTAAATGACTCAAACTACATGAAACAGTACCAAAACAGAATTATTTAATCTAATTAAATTTATTTCAATTTCAAATAAAATTCTACTTTGTCCAAACCAATTTTTGGTGAAAGGAAATATTGCATTGTAATATTGGGACCAACTCTCACAAATTACAAAAGTGCAAAAGTGGCCTAACTATTGCAAAATAGAAAATAAATAAAGAAAATTGAAAACAGAAAACAGAAAAATAAAACGAGTTACTGTGCACTGGGCCTAAGTGCACAGTGCCCCGATTGCCAGCCCAGCTAGCCCATCTCTTTCTCTCCCCTCGCGCGTGTCGGCACGGCCGTGGACGCGCCGGCGCGCGCTGACGAGACGCCGACACGGCGACACTACAGAGGCCACGGAGGGGATAAGCTCGAGCCCTCCACCTCTCCGCCGTCCTCATCCGCTCACTCTCCCCCTCTCTCCCTCGCTCATCCGAGCTCCTCTCTCACCCAGATCCATGGCGCACGAGCGCCGTCGTCGTCGCGCAACGCCACTGCCACCGGCCACCCTTCGCCAAGCCGACGAGTCAGCGAGCTCCGCCCCGCTCCTCTCCGTCGCCTGGCGTCTTCCATTCGAGCCGAGGAGCACCGGAGGCAGTGGATCGAGCCGCTCCCCTTTCTTCTCTGCCTCCGGCGATCTTCGTCGTCTCCGACGACCTCCTGCGCTACTAAGCTCCCAAGGGCCTCCGTGCGCCGCTCGGTGAGCACCCGCACCTCCTCTCGTTTCCCTAGGCGCTCGCGTAGCTCCTAGCTAGCTAGCTACTGCTCCGTCGACGCCATGGCCGAGCTCGGCTCCGCCAAAGAGCTCACCGACGCCGTGTTAGCCCTTGTCATGGCCTACCAAGCTCCTCACCGAGTCAGCGACCTCGCGTAGACGCCATACGAGCCCAGCGCCGCTCGTTTTGCTCACTGCCTCGCCGTTTGCGAGTTCGCCGGGTTCTGGCCTCCGCCAAACCTCGCCGTCCGGCCACTTTTGGTCGCCCCCGAGCCCTCGTTTTGGCTCGGCTCGATGCGGTGTCGAGCAACCATTCGAACGCAGCAAAAATCACGCAAAACGGCCCACTGTGGCGAAGATCCGAGCTCCTCCGGCGAGTTCGCCGCCGCGGGAGGCTCGCCGGAGCTCTCTCCGGCGCCACTCCGACGTGGCAAGTGGTGGGGCCCGCCCAGAGACACTGACCGATGGGTCCCACGACGCGTTTGACTTCGTTGACTGGGTCAACCCCTATTACTGTTCACTCAGTGAGAATGACATGTGGGCCCCTTGTGCTTAATTAGGCTAAATTAGCAAATTAGTAAATTCTGTTAACTACAGAGTCACTGACAGGCTGGGCCCACTCCCTTAATTAATCTGTTAATTAGAATTAATCCACTGTTAGTCTAATAGAGGCTGACATGTGGGTCCCACTGGACCCACATGTCAGGTTTGAGTCTGGTCAGCCGCAGTTGACCTGCTGACGTCACAGTGACATCATGCTGATGTCATAATTCAATTCTGTTAATAAAAATAATTCTAGAAAATCATTTAAACTTTGAAAATTAATAACTTTTAAACCGTAGCTCAGATCGAAAAACTTAAAATATGAAAGTTGCTCAGAACGACGAGACAAATCTGATCATGTCGTCTGTTTCGATGCCGGAACCCCCTACGTAGGAGAACCCGTAACTTTTAGTCCGATTCCGGTAGATGAATAGTGCATACCTACCGGTTAATAAATCCAACTTTAATCCTAAAATAACCAAAATGACTTAGACATATCTTTAGGCAACCCTGCACTGCATTGTAGCATAGTATGCCCCGTGTTGCATTTGATTGCATTATGTTTACCTGTTTCCTCCCCCTTTTCTCTCTCGATTAGACCCCGACATTGACGTAGCTCCTGAGGCAGACACCGCTCCGGAGTACGACTACGTCCCCGACGACCAGCCACTTGCCCCAGAGCTTGCAGGCAAGCACCCCCCTTTTGAGCATTCCGATATCGTCCATTCTCTTCTCTCTTATGCTTGCATTAGAAGTTACTGCTGCTACTGTTGTCCTATATCTGCTGCATAGCCTGTTTATTGTAACCTGCTTGTTACCTTCTGCTTATCCTAAACTGCTTAGTATAGACTGGGTAGAGACCCGACAGAGACCCCCACTTTATCCCGACTGCCCCGCTGGATTATCAGAAGACCCGAACAACGGGATTGAAGATCAGACCCCGACACCGCACGTCACTTCCCTCTTAGTTGCCGACACTACTGGGTTACTATCGAGTGCCGAGGGTGATACCTCGTCAGCACTTCTGATGATAACCTTGTAGGTTAGATGATCGGACGTGGTAAGCGAGGGTGATTCCTCCTACACCACCCCCGATAACGACGTCGTCGTGCAACGCTTCAAGTGTGGACCTCGAGGGTGATTCCTCCTTCGTTCACCTTGACGAAAACATCAAGTGGGATTCCATCGAGGGTGATTCCTCAGGGCCCCTTTTGGTGTCAGACACACGGATACTTGGTTACTATGACTGAACACTGTAACATGATACTAAAGACGGGTCGGCCCTGAGGGGTACCCGCACGAGCTTATTAGCGAGTGATGTGGAGTCAGGTGGACCTGGATGGTGCCCGAGGGTTGAACACGAGGCGTGGCCGGGCATTCCTAGCCCTTGCCGCAAGTCCTCGAGACTGGGCGACGGGGTCACATCTTTCGTGAGTCTCTGCTTGTTTCCGCACTAACAACACACTAACGGTTTTGATATTTGATCCGAGGGGCCTCTGGCCTGATAGCACTAACCATCGCATGGGCATAGTATGGGCGTTCTGCATCGTATACTTTAGTCGGAGCTTAATGGACGTCAGCGACTGAGCGGCGCGCCGAGTTGGACTGGTTAAGCAACTGCGCTTGTATTAAGGAGTTGCTAGGTCTGCTCTCGGCCGTGAACCTAACGCGCAGGAGTTCACGGGGCGAAGGCCCAAGACCCCTGGGGGCATAGGTTAGTCCGGCGTGCTGACCTCTCCGTTAAGTATTCGGTCGGGTTGTGGCGTATCGTTTGGCCGAGGCCGGGCATGACCCAGAAAAGTGTGTCCGGCCGGAGTTAATCGAGCATGGTGGGTAAGTTGGTGCACCCCTGCAGGGAAGAAAACATCTATCGATAGCCTGTCCTACGGTAACGAACACTCGGAGTTGTATCCCGATTGGTACAACTAGAACTTGAGATGAAATGGATAGTATGGCTCTGGGATTGCTTTCTCGCAGGGAGTCGGGGAAGAATCTCTGGCCGAGGTTGATGATACTACTACTACTTTACATTATGTTAATCTGCACTCTTCTAATGCTGCAAGACCGATGAAGATGATTGAAGATGCTAGTCTTCGATAGGACTAGGCTTTCCCCCTCTATTCTGGCATTTCTGCAGCCCAGTCCACATATACAGCCCCCTTTGAAAATGTTGCATATGTAGTGTAGATCCTTGCTTGCTGAGTACTTCGGATGAGTACTCACGTTTGCTTTATTTTCTTTTTCTCCACATATCCATTTGCCACCGCCAGATGACGGAGCCCCTGAGATAGCAGCCCCCATCGACGACTACGGCTACTACTACTACTACCCTCCCGGCGAGTACTACTACGAGGAGCCGACTGACGACCAGGAGTAGGATTCGGAGGGTCCTAGGCAGGAGGCCTACGTCTTTCGATCGTAGAGTTTTATTTTGCCCCGCCTTCATAAAGGCTTATCTCTGTTTCTGTAATATATCTGTACCCAGATATCTGATGCTTCCGCTGACACTTGTATACCATCGAGCTATGTATTCGAGCCCTCGAGGCCCTGGCTTGTAATATAAAGCTTGTATGAATTTATTTATGTTTTAGAGTTGTGTTGTGATATCTTCAAGTGAGTCCTTAGGCTTGATCGTGTGCATTTGCGTGTATGGCTAGTGCACGATTAAGTCGGGGTCGTCACAATAGATTCGGCAAACACGACATAAATTTGGCAAACACGACATAGATTAGGCGTTCCATAGTTTTTTTACATATAGAAAACATAAAATCTACTAAAAAAAGGGCTGCTGCCGCACCTACAGGTCGAAGAACTTGCTGAACGCGGCGTAGTCGCCGTCGTCGTCCTCCTTCACCTTCTTCACACGGCCGTCCCTACTGGACCCCTGCCCGGGGTCGCCATGGCAGACTAGTTTGGCCGGCGGCGGCGCGTCGTCGTCGCTGTCCTCGAGCACGATGACGCCTCCCTCGTCGCGTCCACGGCGGCGCGTGGCTATCTTCTCTAGGGCGCGGCACTAGCGCTCCATCTCCAGCCGGGCCCAATCTTCCTGCGCCCACTTCATGGCGGCCTCGTCGTCGAGCACGTCATCGTGCTCGCTCTTCACGATGGCGAGCCCCGACTCCGTCTTCGGCTTTACGAGGCGGGGAGGAGCCGAGGAGGAGGCACGGCCGCCCTCGTTGATGACGAGGGCGACGCTGCGGGTGCGCCGGCCGAGCGGCGTTTCCACGAGCTCGGCCTTGACGCTGATGAGCGCCGGTGACCCGTGTGATGCTCCCGACTTAATCGTGCACTAATCATACACGCAAATGCACACGATCAAGCCTAAGGACTCACTTGAAGGAATCACAACACAACTCTAAAACATAAATAAAGTCATACAAGCTTTATATTACAAGCCAGGGGCCTCGAGGGCTCGAATACATAAGCTCGCTTATAGGCGTTAGTGGAAGCATCAGATATCTGAGAACAGATATAAAAGATAAAACAAATAGGCCTTTAAAAGGCGAGGCAAAAGAAAACACTACGATCGAAAAGGCGCAGGCCTCCTGCCTGGGACCCTCTGAACCTACTCCTGGTCGTCAGCCAACTCGTAGTAGTAGCCATCCTCGGGGTAGTAGTAGTGATTGTCGATAGGGCAGCTGGCTCCGGGGCTCCGTCATCTGATCACATCAAACGGATATGGGGAAAAAGAGGAAGCAAAGCAACCGTGAGTACTCATCTGGAGTACTCAGCAAGCAAGGATCTACACTACACATGCAACATTATCAAAGAAAGGTTGTATATGTGGACTGGGCTGCAGAAATGCCAGAATAGAGGGAAGGCCTAATCCTATCGAAGACTAGCATCTTCATCGGTCTTCCAGCATTAGAAGAGTGTATATTAGCACAGTATAAAGTAGTAGCAGTATTAATTATCAACCTCGCCCAGAGATCCTTCCTCGACTCCCTGCGAGAAAGCAATCCCAGAGCCCTAGTATCCATTTCTATCCAGTTCTAGTTGTATCGATCGGGATACAACTCCGAGCGTCCGTTACCGAGGATCCGGCTATGCATAGATTAGTTCTTCCCTGCAGGGGTGCACCAACTTACCCACCACGCTCGCTTAACTCCGGTCGGACACACTTTTCTGGGTCATGCCCGGCCTCGGCCAAACGACACGCCGTAGTCCTACCTAGGCTCAGCAGAGAGGTCCCCGTCGGTCTATATCCTAAGCGCTCAAGGGTCTTGGGCCATCGCCCTGTGCACTCCGGGTAGTTGCGAGCAGGGCGAATCTCGGTACCACCACTACAGGATGGTGCCGGCCTAGCCATGCCGCGATGCTAAACTGGACGTCAGACAAAGCTTTCGGAAGAAACGTACGACGTAGAGTGCCCATACTTATTCCTGCGTGATGGTTAGTGCTATCGGGCCAAAGGCCCACTCAGATCAAATATCCAAATCGTTAGTGTATTGGAGGTGTGCAGTAACGAGCAGAGACTCACGATCGATGTGACCCCATCGCCCCGTCTCGAGGACTTGCAGCAAGGGCTAAGAATGCCCGGCCACGCCTCGTATCTATCTCTCGGGTACCCTCCAGGTCAACCCGACTTCCCATCACTTGCGGGTACCTCTCAGGGTCGACCCGCCTTTCCAAGTAACAGTTGTAAAGTCCAAGTATCCGTGTGTCCATAACATCAGGGAATCCGAGGTATCACCCTCGTTGGATTCCTACTCGATGTATCCGTCAAGGTGAACTTAGGAGGAATCACCCTCGAGGTTCACACTTGTGGTGTTGCACGGCGGCGTCGTTATCGGAAGTGGTGAAGGAGGAATCACCCTCGATGACCATGACCGAATAGCTACTCTACAGAGTTAACATCTGAAGTGCTATCACCCTCGGCACTCGATGGTAACGCTGCAGTATCGTACAACTAAGGGGGGTGATGCGCGGTGCCGGGGCCTGGTTGTCGATCACGTTGATCGAGTCATCTGATAATCCAGTGGGGCAACTGGGACAAGTGGGGTCACTGGGGTTCACTAACCAGCCTATTCTAAGCAGTTTAGGATAAGCAGGTAATTAGCAAAAGCAGGTTACAAAATCAGGTCATGCATCAGAATAGGTAAAGCAGTAACGGCAGCAATTCTAATGCAAGCACAAGAGAGAACAGAATAGGCAATATAGGCATGATCAAAGGGGGGTGCTTGCCTGGAAGCTCTGCGGTAAAGGTCTGGTCGTCAGGGGCGTAGTCGATCTCCAGAGCTGCGTCGGTCTCGGGGACTGGTGAGAGAGAAGGAGGGGGAAGAAACAATAAATTCACGGCAAAAATGCAAATAATATGCATGACATGCCTAAATGATATGCAGAGGTGTTCTACTGCCTAACTAAATGATTTAGTTAATTTAGGAATTTGTTTAGATTTATTTTATTAAAGTTGAGCACTATTCATTTATCAAAATCAGTCTAAAAATTTCATGTTCAGGTAGTTAGGGGCATCTGACAGCAATACGATGTGCGTATTCAGATTCGTCTCATCGTTCTGAGCAACTTTCATGTACAAAATTTTTTCATCCGAGCTACGGTTTATTTTCTATGATTTTCTAAAGTTTTAATCATTTTCTGGATTTATTTAATTAATTTAAATCAACATTATCCAGAATAGTAAATGGTGACGTCGGCATGACGTAGAGGTGATGTCAGCGGTCAACAGTCCGATGACCAGAGTCAAACCTGACATGTGGGGCCCACATGTCGTACACAGAGGCTAACAGAGTTTATATTTAAGCTAATTTTATTTAGCTAAGCTGCTGGGCCCACCTGTCAGTGTTAGATTAGGTTAATTAAATTAGTTTTAATTAGCTCTGTTAATTAGAGGGCAGTGGGCCCCACTGTAAGCGACTGGGCCGCCCAGTCAGCACCTGTTGACTCGGTCAACTGGCTGCGGGGCCTAGCGGTCAGTGGCACGGGCAGGGCCCAGAGGAGCCAGGCCAGCGAGCGGCGCCGGAGACGCGCTGGCGAGCCCGGTGCGCGGCGGAGAGCTCTGACGAGCGTCGGAAAACGGCCATAGGGCCTCATTTCGCATGCGTGCTAGCTCGTTCGGTCGAGAGTAGTGAGCCGCATCCACTCCGGGCGGTTTCACGAGCGGGGGCGGCCTGTGGCATCGCCGACGACGAGGGGAGCGGCGCCGGAGCTCGGCTGCGGTCGGGATCGGCGTTACAGGGGTTAGATCGAACGGCATTCGGCACCAACGGCACCTACGCGAGCTAACTAGGCGAACAGCGGCTAGAGCGGGACCAATGGCCCACTAGAACCTCGCCGGAGACGAGCGCGGGCGGTGGAGCAAATCAGCCGACGGCGAAGCGGGCGCCAGAGCTCACAATCGAGCGCGTGGAGTGAGGGGAAAGAGGGAGAGGCTCACTGCCGTTGCTGGGAAGGCCCGGTGAAGCCGGTGGTGGTCGGAGGGCGGCGGAATCCGGCGATGAAGACGGCAGAGCAGCGGAGGAAGATGAGGTCGCCGCGTTCGCTGCAGGGGCTCCGAGCTCCAGCCCGAGGTAGCAGGCGGCGTAAGGGACGACGGCGGAGCTGGTGAGCGCGTCGGCGAGGTGAGTGACGGCCGGTGGCCGCGTGCTTCACGGGACCACGGCCATGACGGCGCTCGGGTGTGCGGGATGCGGCGGATCTGAAACGAGAGGGGGAGAATGGCGAGGAGGAGAGGCGGAGGAGAACCCTAGGGCGTAGGGGATGACCTTATCGGCATCGAGGGCCGTGGGATGGGCGACAGCGAGGCGGTCGGCGCCGTGTCAGCGAGCGCGTGTGACAACGCACGATGAGGACGACGACCGGAGAGTGGGCTGGGCCGACACTGTAGCCCATAGGCCTTAGTGCACAGTACTCCCGGCCTTTTTCGCAATTTCTTATTTCTGTTTTCTGTTTTGCTAATTGTTTAGTCACTAAACTACTTTTACAAAATAAGTGACGTAGCACATAAACTGCAGTGCATTATTATCTACCACCAAAAGCTGGTTTGGGTAAGATATAATTTCATATTTAATTTAGATTAAATAAAAGGTTAATAAATGTTGTTGTTAGCCACTATTTAAGGTTGTTAGGGTCGCTTAACTAATCCCATTGATGTTGGTTACAATTTTATAATTGCCTCTGTATTAATTGCTATTTAATGAACATTTTATTTTCCAATTTGGAACAACTTTTATTTTCATCTTAAATTAAATTGAAGTCTGAATTAGGAGTTTGAAATGCAATATGATGCAAATGATGACTAGGCACTGTTAAACTTGCTGACATGGCATTAACTAAGGGTGATCACTGTGGTTAATTACATGGGGTGTTACAATTCTCCTCCTCTAAAAGAAATTCTCATCCCGAGAATTCATGAGGTAGAGGGAAAAAGGTCGGGGTATTCCGTTCGAAGATGATCCTCGCGTTCCCAAGTGGCTTCATCTTCAGTATGATTTTACCACTGCACTTTCAGGAACTTGGTAACCTTCTGACGGGTCCGACGTTCAGCTTGATCGAGAATGCGGATCGGATGCTCTTTATAAGATAGATCATCTTACAATTTGAGCAATTCATGGTCCACTGCTCGGTGCGGAGATTCCTTGAAGCAACGACGAAGTTGCGACACATGGAAGACGTCGTGGATATGAGAGAATTGCGGCGGCAACTCCAATTTATATGCCACCTGACCACGCCTTGCAACAATGCGGAAAGGACCAATGTAGCGTGGAGCTAACTTGCCCTTAATTCCAAAATGGTGAGTGCCCTTCATAGGAGTGACACGCAGATAAGCTTGATCACCAGGTTGATAAATCAAACCCCATCGTTTGCGATCATAGTTGCTCTTCTGGCGGTCCTGAGCCGCCTTGAGATTTTCTCGAACAATACGGACTTGCTCTTCGGTGTGTTGGATAATATCCGAACCCACGAGCGGTCGTTCCCTAGTTTCTGACCAATTCAGAGGGGTTCGACACTTACGTCCATAAAGTACTTCGAATGGGGCCATTTTCAAGCTGGCTTGATAGCTGTTGTTATATGAGAATTCCGCATAAGGAAGAAATTTTTCCCACTTCTTGCCGAAAGATATAACACAAGCTCGAAGCATGTCTTCAAGCACTTTATTGACTCGCTCGACTTGGCCTTGGGATTGGGGGTGATAAGCTGAACTGCAGGTAATATGGGTTCCCATAGCTTCTTGGAAACTTTCCCAGAACTTTGAGGTAAAAAGACCGCCACGATCCGAACTGATCTCCTTCGGAATACCGTGGAGCGATACAATTCTGGAGATATATAATTCTGCTAACTGACTAGCAGTGATAGTCTCCTTGACGGGCAGAAAGTGTGCAACTTTAGAAAGTTGGTCGACGACGACAAGAATAGCATCGTGACCCTTCTGTGACTTGGGAAGGCCGGTAATGAAATCCATTTGAACTTTATCCCATTTCCACAAAGGAATAGGAAGTGGTTGCAGAATTCCGGCAGGCTTCTGATGTTCTGCTTTAACGCGACGGCAAACGTCACATTCAGCAACATATCGTGCAATATCCTGCTTCATTTTTGACCACCAGTACCTTTGACGGAGATCACGTGGCCGAGATAGGTCACTTCAGACAACCAGAATTCACACTTAGATTACTTGGCATACAGTTGATGTTCACGCAGCTTATCCAGTACAAGCCGAAGATGTTCGGCATGTTCTTCTTCATTCTTTGAATATACCAGAATATCATCTAGATAAACCACGACAAATTTGTCGAGATAATCCATGAAGATGTAATTCATCAGGCGGGAGAACGTAGCTGGAGCATTTGTTAAGCCAAATGACATGACAGTGTACTCATAAGAGCCATAACGAGTAACAAAGGCAGTCTTCGGAATATCCTCTTCGCGCACACGGATCTGATGATAAGTCAACCTCAAGTCGAGTTTAGAGAACACCGATGATCCAACAAGTTGATCATACAGATCATTGATTCTGGGAAGCGGATACTTGTTCTGAGTTGTTGCTTGGTTGATTGGTCGATAATCTTGAACCAACCGATTCGTACCATCCTTCTTCTTGACAAAGAGGGAAGGTGCTCCCCAGGCAGAAGAACTTGGACGGATAAAGCCTTTGCGGAGTGATTTATCGATTTCCTCCTTAAGCTCAAGGAGTTCATGCGGCGGCATCTTATAAGGACGCTTCACAATAGGAGTAGTGCCCGGCTTCAAGTCTATGATGAATTCAATAGCTCTTGCAGGGGGTATTCCTGGAAGTTCTTCTGGAAAGACATCTTGAAAATCGCAAACAACTGGAATGTTCTCGATGCCTTCAAGAGGTGAAGCATTCAATGCATTCAGAACATATATCTGATTCTCGGCATTCTGAACTGTTCGATCTGAGTATTTGACTGTCTGGCCAGAAGGGTGAGTGAGCTGGACTGTCTTAGTAGCACAGTCAATAAAAGCACTATGGGCGATCAACCATTCCATACCAAGAATGATGTCTATGTTGGAAGGTTCGAGTACAAAGAGGGAAGCCGGAAAAAGTAGACCCCCAATCTCGATTTGGTTGTGAGGGCATAGCATTGTGGTTTGCCACTTGGATCCCGGAGATTGAATCGCTAAAGGAGTGGTTAATTTTATCATGTATAACTCATGTGACTGAGCAAATTGTTGGGAGACAAAAGCATGTGATGCTCCAGAATCAAAGAGGACAGTTGCTGGCACTGAATTAACGAGAAGGGTACCCATCACAATCTTTGGGGCTTCACGAGCTTCTTCCATTTTGACATGAGTGACTTGACCACAATTCATAGCAGACGGCCTAACACCATAGCTTCTGTTGCGATGGTTTCGACGGCCCTTTTTACGGTCAACAGGACGACGTGATGAATTCTGCGGCTGACCCTGATGACAGTTGAAAGCACGGTGCCCTGGTTGTCCACACTTACGGCATAAACCATCATTATGGGGAGGATCCATAACATTAGGCTGTCCACTTTGATTTCTGAGCTGTCTAGGTGGCGCAGATAGACGTGGTGCAACATAAGAAGGTCTCGGTTCAGGGGCAGGTCGGTGATGTACATTGTGCGGAATCCACACTCGACGTTTCTGAACAGGCTGACCCGAGGATGAGCCAACATCACGAGTGCGCTTGAGTGACTCTGGTATTTAGTCAGAGTAGTTTCAACTCGGAAAGATTGGCTGACAAGCGTTGCAAAGTCTGTGCAATCATGGACAGCAAGTGTAAGGTTTATATCAGTATGCAGTCCTTCACGAAATTTCTCCTGCTTGTGAGCGTCACTGCAGACGTCATCCACAGCATAGTGGGATAATTCAAGGAATTTCCTCTGATATTCATCCACGGTCATTGTGCCCTGTATGAGTTTGCAGAACTCCATCTTCTTCTGGTCCATCAGACCTTGAGGAATGTGCCGTGCACGGAAAGCTGACTGAAATTCCTGCCAAGTGGTTACAATTTCAGCAGGCAACATACCCTTGTGGCTTTCCCACCATTGAGCAGCTGGACCCTTCAAGTGAAATGTCGCAAAGGTGACGTAATTGTCAGGAGCTATATTAGCTGATTCCATCTCAAACAGGATGTCTCGGAGCCAGTCATGAGCATCCATAGGATTGGTGGAGTTGCGGAAAACAGATGGGTTGAGGCGCACGAAGTCTAGAAGCGATATCGGACCAGGCTCCTGACGTGCATTGTTGCGTTCCAAACGGTTCACCAAACTCTCGTTGAGCTGACAGCTCAATTCAAAATGCTGCATCATTGCGGCAATATAAGGTGGAGGTGGGGGATCGTCAGCCATCCTGCCAAATCAACAGGGGCAGTTTAGCAAGAAAAACTGCATGTGTAAGAGGTCATTCACGATGTAACATGAGTAATGAACAAGAAGGGCATTAGATATATGATAGTAGTCGTTAAAGACATACCAATCCATGCACAGAGTTAGATTCAAACGGATAGTACGAGCTCGGGAACGCTCGTAGGTAGACAAACTAGGCAGCGCGCAGGCACGCGGTAAGGAAGTACACAACGAGACATAGCAAAGGCTACATCAATGTCGGAGAAAACTGCTGGAGCGAGGAATCTGCAAGTGACAACACAGGGTGCCCTCGATAAAAGGATCCTGCAAGCAGAACCTGGCCCACAATCTTGAAGAAAGGGGGGTAATTTCAGAACTCCGGGTGGATGTGATCACAAGAACCTAATGTTGGAGTTAGTAAAATTTTAACCCGAAAGGAAGAGAGATCAGAGTCCCAGAGTAAGGAAGAGGAATAAAAGATCCTAATACCACCCAATTGGTGACGTGGGCCCGTAAGCCACACAGCCAAGTTAGTAAAACAGTTTTTCGGATACTAGACTCAATTTCGGCCAAGGAGTTGGAAAGGGGGATCCTACAGGCAGTCGGCTCTGATACCAACCTATGACGCCCCCGGCTTAATCGTGCACTAATCATACACGCAAATGCACATGATCAAGCCTAAGGACTCACTTGAAGGAATCACAACACAACTCTAAAACATAAATAAAGTCATACAAGCTTTATATTACAAGCCAGGGGCCTCGAGGGCTCGAATACATAAGCTCGCTTACAGGCGTCAGCGGAAGCATCAGATATCTGAGAACAGATATAAAAGATAAAACAAATAGGCCTTTAAAAGGCGAGGCAAAAGAAAACACTACGATCGAAAAGGCGCAGGCCTCCTGCCTGGGACCCTCCGAACCTATTCCTGGTCGTCAGCCAACTCGTAGTAGTAGCCATCCTCGGGGTAGTAGTAGTGATCGTCGACAGGGCAGCTGGCTCTGGGGCTCCGTCATCTGATCGCATCAAACGGATATGGGGAAAAAGAGGAAGCAAAGCAACCGTGAGTACTCATCCGAAGTACTCAGCAAGCAAGGATCTACACTACACATGCAACATTATCAAAGAAAGGCTGTATATGTGGACTAGGCTGCAGAAATACCAGAATAGAGGGAAGGCCTAGTCCTATCGAAGACTAGCATCTTCATCGGTCTTGCAGCATTAGAAGAGTGTAGATTAGCACAGTATAAAGTAGTAGCAGTATTAAGTATCAACCTCGCCCAGAGATCCTTCCTCGACTCCCTGCGAGAAAGCAATCCCAGAGCCCTGGTATCCGTTTCTATCCAGTTCTAGTTGTATCGATCGGGATACAACTCCGAGTGTCCGTTATCGAGGATCCGGCTATGCATAGATTAGTTCTTCCCTGCAGGGGTGCACCAACTTACCCACCACGCTCGCTTAACTCCGGTCGGACACACTTTTCTGGGTCATGCCCGGCGTCGGCCAAACGACACGCCGTAGTCCTACCTAGGCTCAGCAGAGAGGTCCCCGTCGGTCTATATCCTAAGCGCTCAGGGGTCTTGGGCCATCGCCCTGTGCACTCTGGGTCATTGCGAGCAGGGCGAATCTCGGTACCACCACTACAGGATGGCGCCGGCCCAGCCGTGCCGCGATGCTGAACAGGATGTCTGACAGATCTTTCGGAAGAAACGTACGACGCAGAGTGCCCATACTTATTCCCGCGTGATGGTTAGTGCTATCGGGCCAAAGGCCCACTCAGATCAAATTTCCAAATCGTTAGTGTATTGGGGGTGTGCGGTAACGAGCAGAGACTCACGATCAATGTGACCCCGTCGCCCCGTCTCGAGGACTTACGGCAAGGGCTAAGAATGCCCGGCCACGCCTCGTATCTATCTCTTGGGTACCCTCCAGGTCAACCCGACTTCCCATCACTCGCAGGTACCCCTCAGGGTCGACCCGCCTTTCCAAGTAACAGTTGTAAAGTCCAAGTATCCATGTGTCCATAACATCAGGGAATCCGAGGTATCATCCTCGTTGGATTCCTACTCGATGTATCCGTCAAGGTGAACTTAGGAGGAATCACCCTCAAGGTTCACACTTGTGGTGTTGCATGACGGCGTCGTTATCGGAAGTGGTGAAGGAGGAATCACCCTCGATGACCACGACCGAATAGCTACTCTACAGAGTTAACATCAGAAGTGCTAAACGAGGTATCACCCTCGGCACTCGATGGTAACGCTGCAGTGTCGTACAACTAAGGGGGGTGATTTGCGGTGTCGGGGCCTGGTTGTCGATCACGTTGATCAAGTCATCTGATAATCCAGCGGGTCAACTGGGACAAATGGGGTCACTGGGTTCACTAACCAGCCTATTCTAAGCAATTTAGGATAAGCAGGTAATTATCAAAAGCAGGTTACAAAATCAGGTCATGCATCAGAATAGGTAAAGCAGTAACAGCAGCAATTTCTAATGCAAGCACAAGAGAGAAGAGAATAGGCGATATAGGCATGCTCAAAGGGGGGGTGCTTGCCTGGAAGCTCTGCGGTAAAGGTCTGGTCGTCAGGGGCGTAGTCGATCTCCGGAGCTGCGTCGGTCTCGGGGACTAGCGAGAGAGAAGGAGGGGGAAGAAACAATAAATTCATGGCAAAAATGCAAACAATATGCATGACATGCCTAAATGATATGCAGAGGTGTTCTACTGCCTAACTAAATGATTTAGTTAATTTAGGAATTTGTTTAGATTTATTTTATTAAAGTTGAGCACTATTCATTTCAAAATCAGTCTAAAAGTTCCATGTTCAGGTAGTTAGGGGCATTTGACATCAATACGAAGTGCGTATTCAGATTCGTCTCGTCGTTCTGAGCAACTTTCATGTACAAAGTATTTTCATCCGAGCTACGGTTTATTTTCTATGATTTTCTAAAGTTTTAATCATTTTTTGGATTTATTTAATTAATTTAAATCAACATTATCCAGAATAGTAAATGATGACGTCAGCATGACGTAGAGGTGACATCAGCAGTCAACAGTCCGCTGACCAGAGTCAAACCTGACATATGGGGCCCACATGTCGTACACAAGGGCTAAAAAGAGTTTACATTTAAGCTAATTTTATTTAGCTAAGCAGCTGGGCCCACCTGTCAGTGTTAGATTAGGTTAATTAAATTAGTTTTAATTAGCTCTATTAATTAGAGGGCAGTGGGCCCCATTGTCAGCGACTGGGCCGCCCAGTCAGCACATGATGACTCGGTCAACTTGCTGCGGGGCCCAGCGGTCAGTGGCACGGGGCAGGGCCCAGAGGAGCCAGGCCAGCGGGCGGTGCCGGAGACGCGCCGGCGAGCCCGGTGCGTGGCGGAGAGCTCCGACGAGCATCAGAAAACGGCCACAGGGCCTCATTTCGCGTGCGTGCTAGCTCGTTCGGTCGAGAGGAGTGAGCCGCATCCACTCTGGGCGGTTTCATGAGCGGCGGCGGCCTGTGGCATCGCCGGCGACGAGGGGAGCGGCGCCGGAGCTCGGCTGCGGTCGGGATCGGCGTTGCAGGGGTCAGATCGAACGGCATTCGGCACCAACGGCACCTACGCGAGCTAACTAGGCGAACGGCGGCTAGACACTGGAACCTCGCTGGAGACGAGCGCGGGTGGCGGAGCAAATCGGCCGACGGCGAAGCGGGCGCCAGAGCTCGCAATCGAGGCAGTGGTGTCAGGGGAAAGAGGGAGAGGCTCACTGCCGTTGCTGGGACGGCCCGGTGAAGCCGGTGGTGGTCGGAGGGCGGCGGAATCCGGCGATGAAGACGACGGAGCAGGGGAGGAAGATGAGGTCGCCGCGGTCTCTACAGGGGCTCCGAGCTCCAGCCCGAGGTAGCAGGCGGCGTAGGGGACAACGGCGGAACTAGTGAGCGCGTCGGCGAGGTGAGTGAGGGCCGGTGGCCGCGTGCTTCACGGGACCACGGCCATGACGGCGCTCGGGTATGCGGGATGCGGCGGATCTGGAACGAGAGGGGGAGAATGGCGAGGAGGAGAGGGGAAGGAGAACCCTAGGGCGTCGGGGATGACCTTATCGGCGTCGAGGGCCGTGGGATGGGCGCCAGCGAGGCGGTCGGCGCCGTGTCAGCGAGCGCGTGTGACAGCGCACGATGAGGATGATGACCGGAGAGTGGGCTGGGCCGACACTGTAGCCCATAGGCCTTAGTGCACAGTACACCCGACCTTTTTCGCAATTTCTTATTTCTGTTTTCTGTTTTGCTAATTGTTTAGCCACTAAACTACTTTTACAAAATAAGTGACATAGCACATAAATTGCAGTGCATTATTATCTACTACCAAAAGCTGGTTTGGGTAAGATATAATTTCATATTTAATTTAGATTAAATAAAAGGTTAATAAATGTTGTTGTTAGCCACTGTTTGAGGTTGTTAGGGTCACTTAACTAATCCCATTGATGTTGGTTACAATTTTATAATTGCCTCTGCATTAATTGCTATTTAATGAACATTTTAGTTTCCAATTTGGAACAACTTTTATTTTCATTTTAAATTAAATTGAAGTCTGAATTAGGAGTTTGAAATGCGATATGATGCAAATGATGACTAGGCACTGTTAAACTTGCTGACATGGCATTAACTAAGGGTGATCACTGTGGTTAATTACATGGGGTGTTACAACCCGGAGGAGTGGGAGGAGGATCGGGAGGAGGAGGAGGAGGACCCGCCCAACATTTGCCGCGGCAGCCACGGGCCGACAATCCGGCGGGGGGCCGGGGCCGCCGGGTACTGGAGCGGCGGATCGTTGCCGCCCTCGAGGTACTCGAGGACGGCGTTCAGCGTGCGGCCGGGGGCGCCCCACCACAGGCGGCGGCCGTCGCTGTTGTTGCGCCCCCTGACCACCAGCGCGTTGTTGATGGAGGCGAGCCGCTCCGCCTGCCGGCGTTCGAAGTACGTCGCCCACGCCTCGTGGTTGCCGGCGTCGTACTCCGGGAGGGCCCGCTCCTCCTCCGACAAGGAGGCCCGCACATGCTCGATCTCGGCGTGGAAGTAGCCGAGGTGTTCGACGTCGGGCAGCGGGGGGACTGGGACGCCCCCGGCGCTGAGCCTCCACCGCCCCGGCGCGCGCATGTCGGGGGGCGCCGGGTAGTTCGTCTCGTGGAGGAGGTGAGCTTCCCACTCGTGTAGAGTGCGGTGGCCGAAGCCGTTGGCCGCCGCCGCGTCGCCGGGGAACCGTTCACCCATCGGGCTGTGCGTGCACGCAGTGGATAGATGGGGAGAGAGGAAAAAAGAGGGCGTCGGCGGCGAGAGAGGGGGGGCTACTGGCGGGTGCTTTCACCGGCGAGGGAGGGGGCGGCTTTTATAGCGGCCGGGGGGGCGGCAACGTGTGTACGCGTGGCAGGAGGGGGCGCGTCGCCGCACTGCGCCGCCCGTGAGGAATCAATGAAAGGCTGACCGGCGGCAGCCTTGGCATTGATTCCCCGCGGGGAACCGAGGCGATGAGGACGACGAGGCGCGGGGGTCGCTGACTCGGCGGGCCCGCCGTTCTTTCACGCCAAAAACGATTGCCCCGGTGCCCCCGGGCGCCCCCCAGCGCGCCGGGTTCGGCCTGGGTTTGCCGGCGCCAGTTTCGGGCCTAACCGGCGAAAAATGGGCTCCTGGGGGCGCGACTTGGCCGTTTCTTCAACGCCGGCGCTAAAAAATGGCCCTGGGGGGCCTGTTGGGGCGCGGCTGGAGATGCTCTTTGGTCTACTGGTTAGTTGCTCTCTGACCTAGATGGAGGTGCAGAGATCGAATCCTAGTGAGAGACTGTGCGTGCTTTTTCCTTTTTTTAACATCAATGCGCTAAAGGCAGACAGGCGCGCTCACTACAGCGCCCTCTATTGGGCCGGCCTAGTCGGGGGGTCCGTGCGTGCGTCGCTTCGCTGTTTGACGCAAAATGTGTCGAATAGGAAGATCTAGAACGTCCAATTATGTGATCGGACGGTGAAACATATTGAATCGTTGTGGTGGCTCATAGCTAACTCTGTTTTTTTTAATTAGAGAAGATGGAAAAAGCGTTTGAAAGTTCATGCTCCGTTCATGTTGTGTTAAATATAATGGCATTTTAATTGTGATTTCCTCTGTCCAGATCCTTAGTAAAGTATGTTGAGATGTATCATGACAAAGTCACACATAACTTTCCTTAGACTGCAAATCAGTTATTTGCCTTCATGTTTTGGCATTGGGTTGAGCAACTGCAGGGCAAGTAAAAAATGCAAACATTAAGTTACAAGAAGCATCACCAATCTTATGTACGTGCATCAACATCTATATGATGATTTGTTCAACCGGAACTTACCATTCCAGATGGATTATGGCAACGGAACAGTGCACCCAATAAAGATGCACTCAGAAGTACATTTTTTTTTTGAAAAGGGGGTTTGCCCCTGCCTCTGCATCAGAATGATGCATACGGCCATAATACTGATAATCAAAAGGCCCAACATAAGTCTCGAGGTCTCAAACAAAATGAAAAAATGCTCATAAAGAGCACGAAAGCAAAAACAGGACAGCCACAACCGGCAGGCAAAACAAAAGATAGGAAACTAAACACCTATCCTATTACATGACCGCCATCCAAACCGGTTGAAGATAGCCCGAGCTACCGTCTCCCATCGGATAGATCCAGTAACCAAATGCTGCCTGGCCTCCATCGGAGTGAGTAGCGACCACATACGGATGGGTGTAGTGGCCCTGAAAACAACCTGCAAGAAATAAATATTTGTTGTTCTGTTAAAAACCAAATCGTTTCTGCAGTTCCAAACTGCCCATAATAAAGCACATACTCCTACACGGATATGCCTCGTTGTTGCTGCATCAATCCCATCTAGCCACGTCCCAAATAACGTGTTGATGGAGTTGGGAGGAGTAATATTAAAAGCTATGTGGACCGACCTCCACAAAAATTTTGCCAAAGGGCAGTCAAGAAAGAGGTGTTTGATTGATTCATCGCTATCACAAAAACTACATCTTTTAGATCCAGTCCAGTTGCGCTTCGCCAAATTGTCCTTAATTAGGATGACTTGTTTGTGGACAAACCACATAAACACTTTGATTTTTAAAGGCACTTTGACTTTCCAAACATGTTTCGAACTAGGAATAACGCTAGTGTTGATAATATCCAAATACATGGATTTAACAGAAAACTCACCATTCTTAGCTAGTTTCCAGCGCAACTGATCGGGCTGTTGAGAAAGTTGGACATCCATCAATCTTCTGGCAAGATGGAGCCAAGCTTCCCAACGGTTTCCCACTAGCGTCCTCCTGAATTGAATATTAAGAGGATTGGATTGTAGTACTGTTGCAACGTAAGCGTCTCTTCGCTGAATAATATTATAGAGAGAAGGATATTGGATTGCAAGGGGCGTCTCCCCTAGCCAGGTATCCTCCCAGAATCTTGTGGAAGTACCATTTCCAACTACAAATTTTGTCATGTTAAAAAAGACTGATTTCACTCTCATCAGTCCCTTCCAAAAAGGCGAATCAGTCGGTCTTACCGTCACCTGGGACAAGGTTTTGGACTGAAGGTACTTATTACGAAGAATCTGGGCCCATGTTGCATCCGTCTCTACAGATAACTTATACAGCCACTTGCTGAGAAGACATCTGTTCTTCACCTCTAAATTTTCAATGCCTAGACCCCCTTGATCTTTCGGCCTACAAATGATATCCCACTTAACGAGTCTGTATTTTCTTTTTAATTCATCGCTCTGCCAGAAGAAGCGCGATCGATAGAAATCTAGCCTTTTTCGTACACCAATTGGTACTTCGAAAAAGGACAAGAGAAACATAGGCATACTTGTGAGAACCGAATTAATCAGAATCAATCGTCCTCCGTATGACATAAGCTTGCCCTTCCAGCAGCTCAGTTTTTTTTCAAATCGATCTTCAATGCTCTTCCACTCCTTGTTTGAAAGCTTGCGATGGTGGATTGGTATACCCAAATACGTGAAGGGTAAAGACCCCAATTCGCACCCGAACAATTCCTTGTAAGCTTGTTGTTCTTCTTTAGCTCTTCCAAAGCAGAACAATTCACTTTTGTGGAAGTTAATCTTTAACCCCGATAATTTTTCGAACAAGCACAATACCAGCTTCATGTTTCTAGCTTTAGCCAAATCATGCCCCATAAAGATGACAGTATCATCAACGTACTGTAGGATAGACACTCCCCCGTCAACTAAATGCGGAACGAGGCCACCTACCTGGCCATCATCCTTAGCCCTTCCTATTAGGATTGTCAACATGTCAACGACTATGTTGAACAGAATCGGTGACATCGGATCTCCTTGTCTCAGACCCTTGTGTGTCTGGAAATAATGACCTATGTCATCATTTACCCTGATTCCAACACTCCCTTTTTGCGTGAAAGAATCTACCTGGTCTCTCCAGGCCTGATCGAATCCTTTCATATGCAAAGCCTGCTGAAGAAATGGCCATTTTACCTTGTCGTACGCTTTCTCAAAATCCACTTTGAAAACCACCCCATCTAGTTTTTTCGTGTGGATTTCATGGAGCGTTTCATGCAGAACCACAACCCCTTCTAGGATGTTTCTGTCCGGCATGAAAGCAGTTTGAGACGGCTGCACCACAGAATGCGCAATCTGCGTAAGCCTATTAGTCCCAACTTTGGTGAAGATTTTAAAGCTAACATTAAGAAGACAGATCGGCCTAAATTGCTCAATCCTCACAGCCTCTGTTTTCTTAGGAAGCAAAGTAATTGTACCGAAGTTCAAGTGAAACAGCTGTAACTGTCCCAAAAATAGATCCTGGAACATCGGGAGCAAGTCCCCCTTAATGATGTGCCAGCACTTTTTATAAAACTCCGCCGGAAAACCATCCGGTCCTGGAGCTTTATTATTTTTCATTTGGGAAATTGCTTCAAACACCTCTTTCTCCGAAAATGGGGCTGTCAAAATATCATTCTCATCTGCTGCGAGCTGAGGAACATCCTCAACCCTCAACTCATCCAAGGATACGAAATTTTCCTCGGGAGGCCCAAACAACTGCTTATAGTAATTGGTGATATATACCTTTAGGTTCTCCTGCCCTAAAATCGTCCCCTCATCATGCTCAAGCTGAAAGATTCTCTTCTTTCGATGCTTGCCATTCGCAATCATGTGGAAGAATTGTGTGTTATCATCCCCTTGGACGATTTTGCGAACTTTAGCTCGCAGTGCCCACTTCAATTCCTCCTCACGAAGCAGATCTTTCAGTCTTAATTCCGCCTCCACTTTAGTTTCCAGCTCTCTGGTATCTAAAATGGAGGACTCAGCTTTTAAATCTAGGGATTGAATAAGTAAAAGGAACCTTTCCTTCTCAGCCTTATATATATCCCACTTAGGTGTTTGGCCCAACCCCGTAAGAACTGCCTTAAATGCCTAATCTTATTCTGCCATCTCTCAACATTTGATCTCCCTCCTGAATCTTTAGCCCATTCTCTTGCTATTAGATCCATGAACCCTTCTCTTTCAAACCACGCTGATTCGAAAGAAAACGTACTCTTGTTCCCCACATGCACTGCCTCTCCCGAGTCCACCAACAAAGGGGTATGATCGGAGATCGCGCGAGAGAGCGCATGGACCGTCGCTAGGGGAAACTTCTGCTCCCATTCGACGCTCGCTAGGACCCGGTCCAGCTTCTCAAACGTCGGGATTGGTAAAGTATTGGCCCAAGTGAACTTTCTACCAGAAAGCTCAATCTCTCGAAGGTCTAAGCTTTCAATAATTGTATTAAACATAAACGACCATCTGCCGTCAAAGTTATCATTGTTTTTTTCCTCCCATCTATGGATAATGTTAAAATCACCCCCAATCAGGATTGGGAGCTGCTCGTTGCCGCAAATACGGACTAAATCCGCCAAAAAGTCTGGTTTGAGTTCAGGCTGTGCGGCACCATACACCGCCACCAAAGCCCAATTAAACCCATCGGCCTTCGACCAAACCCGAAACTTAACCGCAAAATCTCCCATTACAACATTCCGAACTTCCAACGAATCGCATTTAACCCCAAGTAAAATCCCACCGGATCTTCCTCTTGGAGGTAGGCAATGCCAATCGAAATCAACCCCTCCCGAAAGAGTACTAAGAAACTGGGGGGTGAAATTGTCCCTTCTAGTTTCGGACAGGGCAATAAAATCCAATTTGTGTTCTATAGAAGCATCCGCTAGAAACCTTCTTTTAGCCAAGTCCTTAAGACCTCTGCTATTCCAAAAAATTCCTTTCATATTTCATCATGAAATTTTTTAGTGGTTCGGATCCTAGCACTTCTACGCACGGCCGAAGCCGGATAAATCCTTCGATTCCACTTGCGTTTAGGCTTGTTTTGGTCCTCACAACCGAGCTCAGTGGACGTAGCCACCTGAGAATCTGCAAGAATGGAATCCCTTGGGGAAGTAGAATATTCATCCTCCTCAGTCTCAGGAAGAGAGGGTGCCAGATCCGCACAAAAGCTATCAAGCACATTGACCCTCAAAGCATCTAAATCTGAATCGTTCATAGGTTTGACAGCCGCTAGGTTTCTAATCATCTCTAAAGAGCGCTCCGCTTCAAGATCCAAGATATCATTAACGGACTTAGAAACTCAATATCATTACTACCCAGAGATACTCCCAACTGATTTGCATTATGAATAATCTCATTATTAGAAAAATGCAAGATAGAATTGGAAGTGTTGACTGACATACCAGTAGTGACCTCGATATCACGAAGCTTGGCCGCCCGCATGGCGCACCGTAGCTGCATGTCATCAACATCCGGCTGATCCTGGAGGCGACAGCTCATCCGTCAACCTTCGGATACAGGATCCGGAATCCCTCCAAAAGAGATGATGTCGTCCCTCCTGCCCGACCCCCAACAGGGCTCAACTGAGCTGAACCAGCCGGAGGGCTGCCCTGCATCGTCGGCAGAACCGGCGAAGCTCCCCCAGCCATCACCGCCACAGGGCTCGGCGCGCCCGGCGATCTCGGTCCAAGACCGCCGCCCGAGGCCCGAGCAGGGGCCGCCCCCTCCAGGGACGGCAAGGAAGAGGTAGGGGCGAAGGCCACCTGCCCACGCCCCCCTCCCGATCTGGCACCTCCTCCGACGCACAGCACGTCCGCCAAGGGAGAGGTAGGGGCGGGGGCCACCTGCCCACGCCCCCCTCCCGATCCGGCACCTCCACCAGCGTGAAGTACGTCCGCAGCTACGCACGGCGTCGCCGGACTCCTCGTCCGCAGAGAAGCACCACCCAGCTCAAGGGCAGCGGGGGAACGGAGGGCCTCCTGCCCATGATCCTCCCCACCCTCAAAGCGAAGCTCTGCATCCCGACCAAGCTCCGTCCCCGGAAACACCATCGTCCCGGAGTCCGTCCCCGGAGATGCAAGTATCGTCGGTGACACACTGTCAGAAAGCAACACCGGCGGTAACTCAAGTTCCGCCGGATCGTCTGTCTCCACCCGGTTACTCCATAGCCGACTAGGCGCAGAACGCGCTCCAAAAGACCCAAATCGAAGTGAGTGCATCGGAGTCGAGGAACCAGACGGTCCCTTGGCAGACTTATCTGCCTTATTGGACTGCGAATCCGGCCCCTTAGCCGTCTCCCGGGATGTGTTCTCTGGCTCCTTACTCTGATCCCCGGGGGCCCCATCCCCCTCAGTCGTATCCATATCCTGGGTGTCATCCCCCGCCTGAGGTGTCGGCGTATCCTCAATCTCAATCTCCAGCACATATGTGACTCCAGCATAAGTCCACTTGACCACATCCGGCACAAACTCAACACTGACCACACTGACTAGCAACCTCGCAGCCCCATTTGCGCGAGTGAAAGGCATATCTACCTTTTTCGTCTTACCAATGAGAGATCCCAAGCTCCAAGCTACTAAGAAGTGATTGAGCGGTTTAGGTGGCGCACCGTAGAACCGTACCCAGACCTGCTCCAAAGATGTACCCTCCGGATCCTTCTGCTTCCATTCATCAAAGGCCATGATAATACTAGTACTCGGCACTCTACACATACCCCACTTAAGAATATGCAACTGATCCTCCTTAGTGGGAAAATCAACCTTGTAAGTCTGGTTCTCCAACTTATCAAGGTTCCACTGATAGTTGCCCGGTACCAACTCCCGCAACTGCCGTACAATCTGTGCCTCTGTCATAGAACCATTGGTCACCTTGACCACTACTGGGAAAGAGCTATCCACCACATGAGTCAAAGGTGCCACATCCGGTGTCTCAAGAAACATTAGCTCCTGACAGCAAGCACCATAAATGTTAACCACTGGCTTGGGACCAGAAAGGAGCGGGCACTCGCCGGACGTATGCTGCAATCTGAGGCAATAGTCACAAAGCTCATTAGTGCACTCAGCGGCGAAGTGTCCCGGCTCGCCGCACCTATAGCACGGCATCTTCTTCTTCTTAATAGCCCACTTTGAAAGTCTTTCACCGTCCGTTTTGTCCGACCCTTTGTCAGACCCTCCGTCCGCTGCCTTAGTAGTATTGGCAACCGGGATGTCGACTGCAGCGAGTGCTCGCACTGTGTCTACAGCCACCTGGGGTAGAACAGGAGAGTCTGTCGCCGCCAATGTCGTAGTCTCCTCGACCGTCGGCGGTGGAAATGGTTGGCGCGGTGGAGGTGGGTGCCGCCCCACCCCTCTCCCGCCTCGGAAGCGATGTCCACTCCGGAACCGGTTGTTGGGACTGGCGACCCCCTCCACAAAATTGCCGGGCGGTCCCTGGAACCCTCGTCCCGGTCCACCGCCATGATGGCCGTTGTAATCATGGCCGCCACTCGAAGATGACGACCCCCGGTGCTGTCCCTCGCCATATGCGTCATAACCATCATCGCCCCACTGCCCGTATCGATTGTATCGGTAGCCATCCCTGCCATTGCCGGCATGTCCGTTCCAACCCAGACCGACCCCGCGACCGCGTCCAATAGCTTGAGCCTTTGCCGCCGGCTGCGTGGCTGAGTCGTCACTTTGCCGAACCACGGCCCGGGCAGCACCTCTGCCCTGGTCTGGCGGCACAGCAGCCCGCGGCTGCTGCTGTTGTCGCTGCACTCCTCCGCCCTGGGCTGGCCCCTCGTCGGCGCGATGCTGCTGCACAGGCGGCTGCGCCCCTTGCGGCGGCGGCGCAGCCCGCTGCGGTGGCGATTTTCCGACGCCCCTGCCCGCCATTGCCAAGGCCGGAGCGCCCAAGCTCGTTCTCGCGGCACGACCCGACCCTAACGATGGGAACCCAGGCTTTGGCACCCGTCGAACCCTAAGATCAGTCGGACGCGAAGAACCCAATCCTCGATGACTATCGATCTCACGGGTCTCGATCGGCAGCGCACACGTACGCACGCCGGTATGGCAGTCCTGGGCCGAATACCCATTAGATCGGACGTCCACATCCGCTGCCGGATCTCCATGCTGGGCCACATACCCAGGAACCACAGAGTCCATGCAGGCCCGCGCAACATCTGGCCCATCTTGGCCCAACAGAAAATTCAAACGAGTCGCCCTCGCCTCCCGGATCGCGATCGACCCGACGGCCGCCGGCGCCGGCGGCTGCGCCACCACCCGTCCCTTTCTCTTGCTCTTTCTAGTGACCAAAGTCCAATCTCAGAAGTACATGACCAAATAATTTTGATCTATACAAAATCTACATGGCGAGATCACTTTTATCCCTTTTGAATCCGAAAAAATAGCACAAGACAAACAATCTTTATTGTTACATGGTGAGATGGTCCCATCAGGCCATCACTTCTTCAGCAAAGCTCGAGAGTAGATCCTCTTGCAGTATGGGCTGGTTCTGAGTAGTTCCACATGAGGCCGGATGGCGTTGGTTAGTGCTGAGTGGAGAGAGCCCTGAAAAGTTCGTCGTAGTCACAAAAGCTGTCAACAAAATGGCTCAGTAGAACGCAAGCATAGACATATTGTGGGAGAATATCAGGTGATACCATCACTTGTGTGCTGCCATGATACCAGTTTGAAATTTTTAATTTTACATGTGTCAAATTTTTTTTAAAAAAATTATGAATTTTCATCACATATGTTTCTACAACCTCTAAATAATTCAGATTAAAATCCGAAATACACAAAGAGAAAAAAAAAATCCAGATGTGAATAGTGTTGTTTCTGACACTATTCACACTTTTGTCTTTATTGCAACTATACATGTCGGGTTTTTCTTTTTTGTTTCTCTTTGTGTATTTCGGATTTTGATCTGAATTTTTTAGAGGTTGTAGAAACATATGTGATGAATATTCACAATTTTTTTAAAAAAAAATTGACACATGTAAAATTAAAATTTTCAAATTGGTATCATGGTAGCACACAAGTGATGGTATCACCTGATATTCTCCCGACATATTGTCAACACACTGCGGTCTCTGGTTGACTCTGTTTTGGTTGAGATGTTATTTACCTTGGAATTCTGAAGTGCTGCGTAGACCACATAGTTTGCGTAAGGGTGCAGAAGCAACCGCTCGAACTGCGGCGCAGAAAGGAGCTCCAGGATGATGTTGGCTTTGTCGGCTTCCTTGAAAACTTTCAGGCATTTCTCGACAACGTTGCTGCTGAACTTCTGCATGGAGAGGTGGATGTACTTGCCTTCAAACTGCTGTGCCAGACTTGCATTTGCAGTAGCGACCTTTAGTTCTATCACATACTGAACAACATAGTTTCTGCAACATTAGCAGGTAAGCTCATGAGTTTACAAGTTAAAATACACCAACATATAGAAGAATAAATTATGAACATACAGAGTAAAACTTGTTGAATGCATTTTTTAATGTGTATAAATGTTTAACTATTTATGTTAAAAAAAATGTTTAACTAGATATCATGGCACTAAAGATTTGTAGGAATGTCTACAGAAATACAGAGGTCTCACAAAAATACACTGGTTTCCACTTTACAAAGGCATGCTGCCGGCTGGCCTACTAATGATATGCTAGACAGAACAATAATTGATTAACCATGCTTGTTTTACCAGCCTCGTGGTTACATGAAAAATTACAGGTGGAGCACAAGGCAGGATTTTTACCCATAGGCATCTTGTGCAAGTTCGAACCCATTGCGAGCGATTGCGGCAACCAGCTTCTCCTTGTGCTCACCCGTCGAACGCGCAATACACCGCTGCAGGACGCAGCAGCCATGGCATTGCATCCCGATATCAAGGCAATAAACAGCAGCAGCATCGAAGATGGGCTGAAAGTTGTAGGTTGTGAGTTAATTATGTCTGATCAGGAACATATCAGTTTAGTAAAATCTAAATTCAGTTCACTAAAAATTTTGCGGAAAATTCAGGTAACAATTAACAGTACAAGCTGCAAAATTCAGACAAGTGGACGTGGTCTACTACAAACTTTTCTGAAGCGATCAGAGTAACTAGATTGGAACAACTTCTCTGGACCCAAATAGACTAACTTGCACCTAAATAAAAATACTAACTCGTCTACAATATATTCAGAACTTGTTAAGATGCATGCACACACATGTATACCTTGTTATCATCGGCCCCGAACGATTGCAAGCACTTCTGCACGACATGGTTACCATTAGGATCCTTTATGAGCTCCAGGAACCCGGGGCGCAGAGCTGCGACGACGTGCTGGATCTCCTCCCTTGCCCTCAAGCTTTCAATCAGTTTCTGTACTGCCCTTGTCCTGAAAACGAGAAACGACACAACATTTAGCAACAAAAAACATTTCATTCGAAAAGAGCAACAAAAAACAATTAGCAGGAACAAAGTTAAAAACATGGTGCTTACCCATGTACATTGAGAGAGATCCTGACGAGCACGAAGGGGTCCTTTGTGAGGGTGAGCACGATGCCCATCCTCTGCTCCTCGTTGCAGACGGCTAGCAGCTTCTGCATGAGGTAGTTCCCGAATGGGTTCACCATGAGGTCGACGGCGTGACGGGCGACGCCGGTGAAGATGAAATCGACCTCGCGCTTGCCGTCGTCGAGCCGCTGCTGGAGAAACCGGCAGCCGTGCTGGTCCCTGGCCACGTGGTACATGTACCCGCGCAGCCCGACAAGGCTCTCGTACTTGGACGGCTTCGCCGCCGTGCACTTCTTGAGGCTCGTCGCCTGGCAGCCGTTGCTGCAGGTACCCTTCTTCGGCCTCGCCGTCTTGCACAGCCGGGACCTCGCCAGCGGACACAGGAGGTCCCAGTCGTCGCCCACGGCGGCGTCGAAGCAGGTGCTGGAGAAGGGGAACGGATCGAACAGAGCCCTCTCGCGGTCTTTGTCCATGGAGAAGGGACGCGACGCCACGAAATTCTCGGCGTCCATGAAATGGAGGTTGCTCGTCGGGGATGAGCTGGCCTTCCTGGGGTAAAGGAAACCGTTGTCGTCGTCATCGTCGTCGTCCTCGACGAACCCCATCTCGCCGAGTTCTTGGATGAGGTAAGAGAAGTCGACGGCGTCGGTGTCGGTCTCCGCGGCGGCTGGCTCGCCGCAGCCGAGGACGTCGCCGTGGAGGAGGAGAGGGATCTCGTTGAGGAGCATCTCCATCTCCCTGTCAAGCTTCATCTCCAACTGCTCTGATCGAATCTCGATGAGAAAATCAGTGGGGGAATTGTATTAGATTGGTTTGTGGAGAGGATTGGTTTGGGGTTGGATTGGGGTGAGGTGTTTTCTTGGAGATGGTTCGTTGAGGCATGCAGGAGTGGGAGGAGGAGAGAGCAGAGGTGGTTTTATACAAGAAGGATAGCGCGAAAGTAGTGAGGACTGATGCCGGTGAGAGGAGTGCTTTTTTTTTTAATCTTTTTTTTGAAAGGTTATTACCTAGTCTGATTTTCTTGTTTTGGGGTAAGCACTTTCTGATTTTCTATTTTAACATCAGATATTCATTTAGACCCTAAAAATCATTATGTTTTCGACCATGCCAGAAAGCTCTATACCACTTAGTATTTTTTTTGCGAGAAAATTTCCGATCTATTCATCTTCAATCATGGCAGTACAACGAAAAGCAGAAATAATAAGAATTACATTCAGATCCGTAAACCACCTAGCGACGACTACAAGCACTGAAGCAAGCTGAAGGCGCGTCGCCATCATCGCCCCTCCATCGCCGGAGTCGGACACAACTTGTTGTAGTAGACAGTCGGGAAGTCGTCGCGCTAAGGCCACGTAGGACCAGCGCACCAGAACAGCAACCGCCGCAGATGAAGAATAACGTAGATCAGAAGGATCCCACTCGAAGACACACGAATGTAGACGAACAACGACGAGATCCGAGCAAATCCACCAAAAATAAATCCGTCGAAGACACACCTCCACACGACCAAAAGAGTGACGGTAGACATTAATATTAGAAAAGATAATTCTTGTATTGCACATTAATATTATACAATATATGAATTGTGTGTTAGTATTAGGTATGATATAATTACTTAGTTCATGCTGACATTGATATTAATTACTGGAGGATGTTAAACGTGTCTAGTGGTAAACATGTTTAACGCTAAACACTAGAGTGGCGTGAACCCTTGGATAGATGCGGCTGAACGGATGAGATCTATTGTATCTCTGTGACACTCATTTTATATTGATATAGACATAGATATAGATACAGATGTGCTAATGGTTTACGGGAATGTGCCGTATGTCCTTTCCTCATGTCACATTTAATTCATGCAAGGAACTCGTTACGAAGACACGCCGATTAAATCATGTGAAAATATAATAAAGTTGGCCGGTGCACATCTTATTTAATTTGGAGAGGATTTCGGCATAGGAAAAGGACATTTTGATATAGATCCCTTTTTATTTTATGGAAATGATGAGCCAAAAATTCATATTTACTCACTTACTGCTCTCATATTTCTGGGGTATTGCAATGATATACGTGGCTTGTTTGCAAGAAAGAAGAAGAAAAACAGTGATTTCGCTCTAGTACAACTCCGAAAAGGAAAACAAAAAAAGGAAAGACGAAAATAGATAATATCTCAGCCCAAATATCTATTTCGGGTTGCACACACGACTTGGCCCACTCTCGTCCAGTGACTTCTTCCCTCCCTCCAAATACGCTTTTGTTGGGTCTCTAGAGGCAGAGATCCGGTGCACTTTGGGCCCCACTTCTCAGTGACCCTGGGCAGCGCTAAGAAAATATCTCCCCATGCGCACGCACAGGATATTTGTTGGAATGGAAGAAGATCCAAATTTGCAAATGGAGGGGAGGGATGGGCAGGCGTTGGTTGGGTTATCTATCCACTGCATGTAGGATGTGAGCGATATGGTTGGCTGGGCATGGATGGACCAAGGATCCTGCACTTTTTTGGCACACTCGGACGGGGAAGCTGTGCTGCAGCACGCGCACTTTCTCGCGCCTCGTCCAGTTGTATGTGTCGGACAAGCCAGATTTTTGCGGACTCATGAGCTTGAGAGAAAAGATCAAGCAGATATTTTCGCTTTTCCCACGTCAATGAGTTCCACGAGCTGGCACTTGATACCATGCGAATTGTTCGTCTTATTGCTAAATTAGTTTCCTACCAAAGCGCTCAAGCCATCGACTTAAATTTCGGACCGCAGTATACGACTGACGTTCGTCAACGGGAGGGTGTGCGATCGAACGATTCGTTCCATCCACCCTCACTTTCGATTTATAAGGCCTCAATTTAAAATCTCATCAACCAAAGTAGATGATGAATGATGCAATAACTTTTGTAGTTTACAAAATACTTAATTAATACACTCGTTTTTTCTCAAAAGATTGTATTTGCCAATGCATTAATGGCAATGCATGCATGCATCACCAATAAATAATTTAGAACTTTTACATGCATTGATGAAAAAAAATATTCTTGCATGCATCGATTTAACATACCTTAGAATTTGAACATGTGATGGACAACAATTAAATTGAGACTTATAAAACGGAAAAACTAAAATTTTGAGATAAGCTATATAAACCGGAAGGGAGGTAGTATATCTCACTTAATGCGAGAGAGTTCTGGAAGTACACTACTAGGCCAGCCTATGCTTGGCGTTTTTTCGGTCCGCGCTCGCTCCCTCGGAGGTTGGCTGTGTGCGTCGCTCGCTTCTTTCGCTTATTTTTTTCACTTACTTTTACTTTTTCTTTTGGTTTTTCTGTTCCTTCACCGTTTTTCTTTATTTTCATGTTTTTCTTTGTTTTCACCGGTTTTCTTTGTTTCTTTCACAGTTTTTACTGATTTTTTCTTTTCTCTTTGTTCATTTCTAGGTCTTCATCAGTTTTCTTTGTTTCTTTCTCACTTTACACTGTTTACATTCTTTTGCATTGGTTTTCTATTATTTTAGTTTTTTTGGCTTTTATTGGGTTTCTGTATTTTTCTTTGTTTCTTTATCGTTTTGTCAGATTATTTTTTTAACACACGTCAACTTTTTTCCGTAATCATTCAACACTATTGTATACATCAGAAACATATTTTATATTCATATTTAACCTTTTCAAATACATGTAAATAATTTTTGAAAATTTATATTTTTTGTGTCTATCTTTTTTCATACACATTGTATCTTTTTGGCATATATTCCTTAAATACAAAACAAACAATACAACAATACAAAAAAACAACAACAAACCAATCCCCATGTTGTTACATATTTTTAAATACAGGGTTAAAAAATCAATATCCGGTGTACATTTTTTATGGCAATAAAAAAATTCACACACAATGTACATTCATTGTATACATCAGAAATATTTTTATATACAGTTTTATTTTTTTCTGAATACAGAATTAACTTTATTTAAATATTTGTATTTTATCTACTTTTTTTAATATATGTTCTACATTTTCGTTATACAGTAGGAGCATTTTTTTTAAATACATGATCAACATTATTACATACACATTGTGTTTTTTTTTTGTATGTATTTTTCATAACATGACAAAAAAATATACATATTTAAAAAAAATCAAATGCTTAACTAACATTTTTCAAATACTTTTTCAACATATATGACCAGAAAAATTCATACATATTTTTATATTTTTTATATATGTTGTTCATATACATGGGAAATATTTTTCTGTACGCATTTAACATATTTTCAAATGCTTGGTTAACATTTTTTTTATGTTTTATGTAAGTTTTTCTTATAATATATAGATTTGGATATTTGGAAGTATTAACAGAAAGAAAAGAAAAGGAAAAGAAACAAGGCAGTGGCCTCCCGCGCGCTGGGCCTGCCCATTTAGGAAAGCGGCGTGCCCAAGCCGAGCGAACGTTTACGAGAACCCGACTAGAATCAAGCATGGCCCATCAGCGTTTTGACTAGCCTCCTCCAAAAAAGTGACATTGATTGTCCAACAAAAAACAGTTCCAAACCCCAATAACATCAAAACTGAAGAAAAAAAAGAAACCCATTGCAATCACATATTGTACATGAAAATTTACATTTGCAGTGTGTGAGAACTAAATCGGCCATATCTTGGAAACAAAAAACAAATAAAACATAAATTCTGAAATTTTTCACACATGATTGATATACAAATTTCCCACGTTGTCCTAATTGTTCAGAATTTTTGGAGTTACAGAAGTATGGTCGTTGTTCGAATTATTACAGATTGTTCTGTTTTTGACAGATTCTGTTTTTGTTGCGTTGTTTGCCTGTTTTGATGAATCTATGAATTGTATCAGGGGGTATTGATGTCGCTTGAACTACGTCGGTATTTCCCCAAAGAGGAAGGGATGATGCAGCACAGCTACGTTAGGTATTTCCCTCAGTTATGAAACCAAGGTATCAATCCAGTAGCAGAACCAAGCAATACTATGTAAACGGTACCTGCACACAAAGAACAAATACTTGCAACCCGACACGTAAGAGGGGTTGTCAATCCCTTCACGATAAAAAGATAGATAAATTTGTGGTAGATTGGATAAATAGATCTCGATAAAACGTGAAATAAAAGATGCAAATAAAAAGTGCAGCAAGGTATTTTTGGGTTCTTGGAATAATAGATCTGAAAATAAAAGTGGCAAATAATAGATTGGAAAGCAAATATGATGAAGAATAGACCCGGGGGCCGTAGATTTCACTAGTGGCTTCTCTCAAGAAATAGCACACGATGGGTAAACAAATTACTGTTGGGCAATTGATAGAACCTCAAATAATTATGACGATATCCAGGCAATGATCATTATATAGGCATCATGTCCAAGATTAGTAGACCGACTCCTGCCTGCACTTACTACTATTACTCCACACATCGACCACTATCCAGCATGCATCTAGTGGATTAAGTTCATGGAGAAATGGAGTAATGCAATAAGAACGATGACATGATGTAGACGAGATCTATTTATGTAGGAATAGCCCCCATCTTTTTATTCCTTAATAGCAACGATACATGCGTGTCTTGCTGCCCCTTTTGTCAGTGGGAAAGAACACCGCATGATCGAACCCATCACAAAGCACCTCTTCCATGGCAAGAAAAATCGATCTAGTTGGCCTAACTAAACTAAAGATTCGAAGAAAAAATATGAGGCCATAAGTAATCATGCATATAAGAGATGAAAAGATTCAAATAACTTTCATGGATAAAAACATAGATCTGATCATAAACTCAAAGTTCATCGGATCCCAACAAACACACCGCAAAAAGAATTACATCAAATAGATCTCCAAGAGACCATTGTATTGAGAATCAAAAGAGAGAGGGAAAGCCATCTAGTTACTACCTACGGACCCGTAGGTCTACAATGAACTACTCACGCATCATCGGAGAGGCACCAATGAGGATGATGAACCCCTCCGTGATGGTGTCTACATTGCATCTCGTGGTTCTGGAACTTGCGGCGGCTGGAATTGTATTTTGTCGACTCTCCTAGGGTTTTTGCAATATTTGGGTATTTATAGGGCGAAGAGGCGGTGCGGGAGGCCACTGAGGTGGGCACAACCCACCAGGGCGCGCCTGGGCCCCCAGGCGCGCCTAGGTAGGTTGTGCCCCCCTCGGGGCACCCCTCTGGTACTTCTTTGACCCATCTTGTGTCTTCTGGTCCAGAAAAATTCTCCAAAAAGTTTCGCTGCGTTTGGACTCCGTTTGGTATTGATTTTCTGCGAAGTAAAAAACTAGCAAAAAACAGCAACTGGCGCTGGGCATTATGTCAATAGGTTAGTCCCAAAAAATGATATAAAGTTGCTATGAAATGATTGTAAAACATCCAAATATGATAATATAACAGCATGGAACAAACAAAATTATAGATATGTTGAAGACGTATCAGCATCCCCAAGCTTAATTCCTACACGTCCTCGAGTAGGTAAATGATAAAAACAGAATTTTTGACGTGGAATGCTGCCTAACATGTTCATCACATATTCTTTTCTTTTGTAGCATGGACATTTGGACTTTTGTATGATTCAAATCAATAGTCTAGTTTTGACATGAAGATTTCAATACTCAAGCATATCAACAAGAAACCATGTCTTTCAAAATATCAACACTAAAGAAAGTTATCCCTAGCCCATCATGCTCAATCATTGATCCATTCATGAAACTTACTCGCAAATTAGCTATACCCAATGCTCAAGTACGATCATAATGCTCCTTAGTTGGTGCTTTATAAGAGAAGATGGAGACTCAAATAAAAATAAAAATTACATGAAGTAAATAGAAAGGCCCTTCGCAGAGGGAAGTAGGGATTTGTAGAGGTGCCAGAGCTCAAAGCTTAAATTGAGAGATAAAAATTTTGAGAGGCATACTTTTCCCGTCAACGAAAACGACCGAGTAATTCCCAACACTTTTCATGCTAGATATATATTAGGCGGTTCCCAAACAGAAAATAAAGTTTATTTCTTTTTCCACCATTCTTTCACTTTCCATGGCTAGCCGTATCCACGGGTGCCTTCCATACCAACACTTTCCAAGGAATTTATAATTTGACAATATAAAGTAAATTTCTTTTTCATTTCAGGACTGGCCATCCCTATTACCGCCGCACTCTTGTGCAACGACAAGTGAATAAACACTCATCTTGAGAATAACACATCTAGCATGGAAAATATTGGCCACCCTCTGCCTCTTCATGAGCGGTACGAGCACACAAAAAGGAAATTTATTTTAAAAATTAGAGATGGCACATACAAATTTGCTTAGAACGACACGGAAATACCGCATATAGGTAGGTATGGTGGACTCATGTGGCAAAACTAGTTTAAAGGATTTTGGATGCACAAGTAGTATTTCTACTTAGTACAAATGAAGGCTAGTAAATAGATTGAGAAGCATCCAACCAAGAAACGAAAAATCTCATAAGCGAGCATTAAGCATAACTAACACCAAATAATGCACCACAAGTAGGATGTAATTTCATTGCATAACTATTGACTTTCGTGCTTGCATAGGGAATCACAAACCTTAACACCAATATTCTTACTAAAGCATAATTACTCACCAACATGACTCGCATATCACTATCATCATATCTCAAAACTACTACAAAGAATCAAGTTTATTTTGTCCAATGATCTTCATGAAATTTTTTATTATATCCCTCTTGAATATCTATCACTTTGGGACTAGTTTAATATATTGCAATTGCTTTTGACAAGCTCAAACAAATCTAAGTGAAGAACATGAGCATAAAATTTTTCGTCTCTCAAAATAATATAAGTGAAGCATGAGAGAATTTCTTCAAAAGTTACTAACTCTCAAACAAATCTAAGTGAAGCATGAGAGCATTTCTTCAAAAATATTAAAGCACACCGTGCTCAAAAAGATATAAGTGAAGCACTAGAGCAATTCCATAGCTCAAAATTTTTAAGTGAAGCACATAGAGCAATTCTATTAAATCATAGCATAATTTGGCTCCCTCAAATAGGTGTGTCCAGCAAGGATACTTGTAGCAAACTAAAAAGCAAAACAAGCAAAGACTCATATAATACAAGATGCTCCAAGCAAAACTCATGATATGTGACGAATAAAAATATAACTCCAAGTAAAATACCGATGGTCGTTAGAAGAAAGAGGGGATGCCACTCGGGGCATCCCTAAGCTTAGTTGCTTGTTTATCCTTAAATATTAACTTGGGGTGCCATGGGCATCCCCAAGCTTAGGCTTTTCTTACTCCTTATTCCTTCATCCATCGTGATCTCACCCAAAACTTGAAAACTTCAATCACACAAAACTTAACAAAACCTTCGTGAGATCCATTAGTATAACAAAGCAAATCACCACTCTAAGTACTGATGCAAACCCATTCATATTTTATTATTTCATTATATATACTGTATTCTAACTTTTCTATGGCTCATACCCCCTGATACAACCCATAGATTCATCGAAATAAGCACACAATGCAACGAAAACATAATCTATCAGAAACAGAACAGTCTGTAGTAATCTAAAAACTTCGTATACTTCTGTAACTCCAAAAATTCTGAAAAAAAAATAAAACGTGGGAAATTTGTATATCAATCTTGTGTAAAAAATTCAGAATTTTTCATCTCTTCTGTGAATTTAGATAATTATTTTACTGGACGCAAAAGTTTCTGTTTTTCAACAGGATCAAATCAACTATCACCCAACATGATCCCAAAGGCTTTGCTTGGCCCAAACACTAACTAAAACATAAAAACACAATCATAACAGAGGCATAATTGTGAAAACACTCAAGAACAGAAAGAAAAAGGAAAAAATAAATTTTATTCATTGGGTTGCCTCCCAACAAGCGCTATCGTTTTATGCCCCTAGCTAGGCATAATGCACAGATCTAAGTATTGTCATCTTTAGTTTCCAATTCCTTAATCACACAACCAATATTCTTCAAGGATTTAGCATATAAATTTTCAATAAAAATACTCGTAGGAACAAGATTGAAAAATTCATTCTTGCAAGTAGGGTCTTTTATCACTTCCACAAAATCGGGGTGAATACTAATCATCTTAAGATCTTCTTTGTTATTATTAGAAGTTGCACCCTTGTTCTTAGTGACTTGAGTAATCTTGCCAATTTTTATGGGAGTTTATTCAATAGTTTTAGCAGAAGCAAAAGCCAAGCTTAAATTACTAAAAATTTCTTCCAACTTATCAATCCGGGAAGGACTCTCTCCAATTCTTTCGTTAATTACGGTTTCCTTTTCCCTTAGTAATTTGAAAACATCGCCCGCTTTTGACCCAAATTTATTAGCAAGATTCTACATCTTTGTATCCAAGTTTTCAATTTGCTCTAAGGTGGCCATCTTCTTTTCAATAACATCTAATCTTTGCATAACATGCTCAAGAGTTAAGATTGTTTCATTAATAATGATAGGTGGTGCACCTACTAGATCTCCCATGGCATTAAAAGCATCCAAAGATGGACACATCAAGAAATTTCCACCTGTAATCGTATCAAGGACGGATCTATACCAAGTGGTGATGCCCACATAAAAACTCCAAAGAAGAACAACGGTAGATTGCTTATGAACATATCTATTATGAGCATGGCAAATCCTATACCAAGCATCTTTTAGATTCTCCCCTCCCTTTTGTTTAAAATTAAGAACCTCGTTCTCGGGGGTACATGCAATAGAGGAAGAACTAGCCATAACGACAAAGTGGCAAACAAGATCGCACACAAAACAGATCTGACGAGAAAACAGCAAACGAAAAAGAGGACGAATAAAACGGCAAATTTTTGTGAAGTGGGGGAGATGAAAACGAGAGGCAAATGGCAAATAATGTAAATTGCAAGGAGATGAGATTTGTGATTAGGAACCTGATAGATGTTGATGATGTCTCCCCAGCAACGGCGCCAGAAATTCCTTTTGATGTTGCTTGAACTACGTCGGTACTTTCCCAAAGAGGAAGGGATGATGCAGCACATCTACGGTAGGTATTTCCCTCAGTTATGAAACCAAGGTATCAATCCAGTAGGAGAACTAAGCAACACTATGTAAACGGTACCTGCACACAAAGAACAAATACTTGCAACCCGACGCGTAAGAGGGGTTGTCAATCCCTCCACGGTAAAAAGATAGATAAATTTGTGGTAGATTGGATAAATAGATCTCGATAAAACACGAAATAAAAGATGCAAATAAAAAGTGCAACAAGGTATTTTTGGGTTTTTGGAATAATAGATCTGAAAATAAAAGTGGCAAATAATAGATCGGAAAGCAAATATGATGAAGAATAGACCCGGAGGCTGTAGATTTCACTAGTGGCTTCTCTCAAGAAATAGCACACGGTGGGTAAACAAATTACTGTTGGGCAATTGATAGAACCTCAAATAATTATGACGATATCCAGACAATAATCATTATATAGGCATCACGTCCAAGATTAGTAGACCGACTCTTGCCTGCATCTACTACTATTACTCCACACATCGACCACTATCCAGCATGCATCTAGTGTATTAAGTTCATGGAGAAACGAAGTAATGCAATAAGAACGATGGCATGATGTAGACGAGATTTATTCATGTAGGAATAGCCCCCATCTTGTTATCCTTAATAGCAACGATACATGCGTGTCTTGCTGCCCCATCTGTCACTGGGAAAGAACATCGCACGATCGAACCCATCACAAAGCACCTCTTCCCATGGCAAGAAAAATCGATCTAGTTGGCCTAACTAAACCAAAGATTCAAAGAAGAAATACGAGGCTATAAGTAATCATGCATAAAAGAGATCAAAGAACTCAAATAACTTTCATGGATATAGATCTGATCATAAACTCAAAGTTCATCGGATCCCAACAAACACACCGCAAAAAGAGTTACATCAAATAGATCTCCAAGATACCATTGTATTGAGAATCAAAAAGAGAGAAGAAGCCATCTAGCTACTGCCTACGGACCCGTAGGTCTACAATGAACTACTCATGTATCATCGGACAGCACCAATGAGGATGATGAACCCCTCCGTGATGGTGTCTAGATTGCATCTCGTGGTTCTGGAACTTGCGGCGGCTGGAATTGTGTTTTGTCGACTCTCCTAAGGTTTTTGGAATATTGGGGTATTTATAGGGCGAAGAGGCGGTGCGGGAGGCCACCGAGGTGGGCACAACCCACCAGGGCGCGCCTGGGCCCCCAGGCACGCCCAGGTGGGTTGTGCCCCCCTCGGGGCACCCATCTGGTACTTCTTTGGCCCATCTTGTGTCTTCTGGTCCAAAAAAATTATCCAAAAAGTTTTGCTGTGTTTGGACTCCGTTTGGGATTGATTTTCTACGAAGTAAAAAATAAGCAAAAAACAGCAACTAGCACTGGGCACTATGTCAATAGGTTAGTCCCAAAAAATGATATAAAGTTGCTATAAAATGATTGTAAAAAATCCAAGAATGATAATATAACAGCATGGAACAAGCAAAATTATAGATACGTTGGAGACGTATCAGGTATAAGCCATGATGAAGTTAGAATATAGTAGGTATAATGCAATAATAAAATATGAATAGGTTTACAATAGTACCTAAAGTAGTGATTTGCTTTGTTATACTAACGGATCTCACCAAGATTTTGTTAAATTTTGTATGCTAAAGTTTTCAAGTTTTGAGTGAGATCACGATGGATGAAGGAATAAGGAGTAGCTAGAGCCTAATCTTGGGGATGCCCGAGGAACCCCACGGTAATATTCAAGGAATCCCAAGCAACTAAGCTTGGGGATGCCCCGGAAGGCATCCCCTCTTTCTTCTACCAACCATGGGTAATATTACTTGGAGCTATATTTTAATTCATCACATGATATGAGTTTTCCTTGGAGCGTCATGTATTATATGAGTCTTTTTTTCTTTTTAGTTTGTCACAATCATCTTTGCTGGACACACCTATTTGAGAGGGACACACATTTTTTGTGATTTATTAGAATACTCTATGAGCTTCACTTATATCTTTTGAGCTAGGCAGTTGCTCTAGTGCTTCACTTATATATTTTAGAGCACGGCAGTGATTATATTTTGAAGAAATATATGAACTCTCATGCTTCACTTATATTATTTTGAGACTTGATAATAGTAATTGTAATATGCACAAGATATGAATTTCGTCCTAATGTGATGGATATTCAAGAGGGATATCATAAAAACTTTCATGTAGATCACTGAATATGATAAGTTTGATTCCTTGCAATAGTTTTGCGATGTGAAGATGATAATCTATGAGTTATGCTAGTGAGTAATTGTGTTTTAGTAAGAATATTGGTGTTAAGGTTTGTGATTCCCTATGCATGCACGTAAAGTCAATAGTTATGCAACAAAGTTATATCCTACTTATGGTGCATTATTCAGTGTTAGTTATTCTCAATGCATGTTTATAACCGTTTTTGTTTTCCGGTTGGTTGCTTCTCAATCTATTTGCTAGCCTCCATTTGTACTAAGCGGGAATGTTGCTTGTGCATCCAATTTCTTAAACCTAAAGTTGTGCCAAATGAGTCCACTATACCTACCTATATGTGGTATTGGCATGCCGTTCTAAGTAAATTTGCATGTGCCAACTCTAATCATTCAAAAAAAAACTATCCGTTTTGTGTGCCCATACTGCTCATGAAGCGACAAGGGGTGGTCAATATCTTTCATGCTAGATGGGTTATTTTCACGATGAGTGTTTAGTCACTTGTCATTGCACGAGAAAGTGGCAGGTAATAGGGATGCCCAGTCCCGCAATGAATTGAAATGAAAAAAAAAAACTCCCCCTTGGAAAGTTGAAAGTTTGGAAGGCACCCATGGATACGACTAGCCATGGATTGTGAAAGAATGCTGGAGGGGGAGTAAACTTTATTTTCTGTTTGGGAACCGCCTATAATGTGTCTAGCATGGGAGACATTGGAAACTTTCGGTCGTGACGTTGACAAGAAAAGCATGCCTCTCAAAAATAATTTTATCTCTGTTTTAAACTTTGAGCTCTGGCACCTATGCAAATCTCTGCTTCCCTCTGTGAAGGGCCTATCTATTTTACTTTTATGCATTTTATTTTTATTTTGAGTCTCCATCTTCTCTTATAAAGCACCAACTGGAGAGCACTATTGTCATACTTGTGCATTGGGTGTAGTTAATGTTGAGTGTGTTTCACGAATGGATCAATGACTGAGCATAATGGGCTAGGGATAACTTTCTTTAGCGTTGATATTTTGAAAGACATGATTGCTTGTTAGTATGCTTGAGTATTTATATCTTCATGTCAAACTATAGACTATTGCTTTGAATCACTCGAATCAAAATATTCATGCCACAAAAGAAAGATTACATGATGAATATGATAGGTAGAATTCCACATCAAAAATTCTGTTTTTCTCATTTACCTACTCAACGACGAGCAGGAAATAAGCTTGGGATGCTTGATATGTCTCCAACGTATCTATAATTTTTTATTGTTCCATACTATTATAGTATTAATCTTGGATGTTTTATATGCACTTTGATATCATTTTTTTGGACTAACCTACTAACTTAGTGCCAAGTGCTAGTTGCTGTTTTTTGCCTCCTTTTGGTTTTCCATAATATCAGTACCAAACAAAGTCCAAATGCCATGAAACTTTTTGATGATTTTTTTCTGGACAAAAGAGACCCTGGAAGCTTTGGGAGAGGGCCAGCAGATGAAGGAGTAGCACACAAGGCACCAGGGCGTGCCCAGGGGGTAGGCGCGCCCTGGTGGCTTATGGGGCCCATGTTCAGCTATTTGACCTAATTCCGCCTCTATAATTTCTCTAAAATCGGGAAACCAAGAGAGAGCCACCCAAAATACTTTTTCCGCCGCCGCAAGCTTCTGTTCTCGAGAGATCGCATTTGGAGGCCTTTTTCGGTACTCTGTCAGAGGGGGAATCAACCACGGAGGGGCTCTACATCAACCTTGTTGCCCTTCCGATGATGTGTGAGTAGTTTACCACAGACCTACGGGTCCATAGTTAGTAGCTAGATGGCTTCTTCTCTCTCTTTTATCTTCAATACAATGTTCTCCTTGATGTTCTTGGAGATCTATTCGATGTAATCACTATTTGCTGTGTGTTTGTTGGGATCCGAGGAATTGTGAGTTTATGATTAGATTATCCATGAATATTATTTGAGTCTGCTCTGAACTATTTTATGCATGATTATTATAGCTTTGTATTTCTCTCTGATCTATTGATTTGGTTTGGCCAACTAGATTGATTTTTCTTGCAATGGTAGAGGTGCTTTGTCATGGGTTCAATCTTGCGGTGATCTATATCCGAGTGACAGAAAGGGACAAGACACATATTTGTATTGTTGACATTAAGGATAAAAAGATGGGATTTATTCATGCGTGAGTTTACTTTGTCTACATCATGTCATCTTGCTTAAGGCATTACTCCGTTCTTTATGAACTTAATACTCTAGATGCATGCTGGATAGCGGTCGATGTGTGGAGTAATAGTAGTAGATGCAGGCAGGAGTCGGTCTACTTGTCTCGGACGTGATGCCTATATACATGATCATTGCCTTGGATATCGTCATGATTATTCGCTTTTCTATCAATTGCCCAACAATAATTTGTTTACCCACCGTATGCTATTTTCAAGAGAGAAGCCTCTAGTGAAAACTATGGCCCCCGGGTCCATCTAAATCATATATATAAACCCAAAAATACCTTGCTGCAATCTTTCTTTACTTTATTTTATTTTGTGTTTTGATCTATCTATCTATCACTGTGAGATTTAATCCTTGCAATTAACCGCCGAGGGATTGACAACCCCTTGTTCGCGTTGGGTGCAAGTATTTGTTATTTTGTGTGTTGGTGCTGCTAACAAGTTGTTGTGTGGTTCTCCTACTGGATTGATAACCTTGGTTCTTAACTAAGGGAAATACTTATCTCTACTATACTGTATCATCCTCTCCTTTTCGAGGAAATCCCAACGCAGCTCACAAGTAGCAGGGATGGGGATGGATGACAACTCATGATATAGGGGTCATGCATTGAACACAATAAATGCAGCCCATTCACTCTGTTTCGGCCCAACGCGAACGTTTTTTGTCTGATGTCGTGGCACTGTCACTTGCCCTGAGATTGATGCAGAAGATCCAATGGTAGTTAATCCGTTCGCTCAGATTGCAAAAAATCTGACATGTGATTTTTAGTGTTTCTGTAAATTTGTAACCGCGTGTCATTTGTACTTCATATTGATTTTCTCATGATCACTCCTTTATAAGATGCTAGAGTACACACCTCCTCTGGACATATCCGCCATCGGGCATCCTCCGTAATCCGCACGCACCCCATGCCGCTGCCTGCTCGATGCCCTTCCCGTTATAAATATAAATATTACAATTTAATCACTGCCCAACTATAATTTGTTCACCACACTACACCTGGATGCTTGGAGAGATGCCACTAGTGGACCTATAGCCCCATGGGTCTATCTTGCTATACTGAAAACTTTACCAAAAATATTATTTCTTTTTTGTACTGTTTCTTTTATTTTATCAATCTACCAATTCCTACCATGTCGTGCAATTTAATCTTGTAACTAGCAAGACAAGAAACTCCACGTGTTGTGGACAAGTTTGTCTTGTGATTTGTGTGCAGGTACCACTAACTTTGTTTGCTGGAAGAACTCCTTCTGGTTCGATAAACTTTGGTTCTCTATTGAGGGAAATACTCATTATCAGGGTACTTCATCCTTATACTTGGGGGTTACCCAACCATTCTTACGAGACAGCAAGCACTCCCTAGTGTGCCCCCTCCCCTCGTCTCTTTCTCCCTCGATCCGCGTCGCCCTACCTGATTCTTTCCCTCTTCGATGGCTGACTCGTTCCTCTTTCGATCTGCAGTGCAGCAGGGAAGCAGACCCTCCTCTCCCTTGATTTGGAGCTGTGTGGTGGCAGTTTCGCACAAGGGTTGCAGCGTGGCCATGGTGTAGGTATGCTTCCAGCAAGCTAAGAGCGGCGGTAGAGGCTCCTCTTCTCAAGGTACGAACCTCTCTTCCTCCCCCCTTGTATGTGCTCTATGTTCTACAAACTAGTGTAGTTGTCGTTACACTTTGCACTCTTGGAGATTACCCAACCAAGGAAGAGATGGCGAGATGGAGTCATGCTTGTTTTTTGATTTATTTTATTGCTCTATGATACGTCCCAAACGTATCTACTTTTCCAAACACTTCTACTCTTGTTTTGGACTCTAATTTGCATGATTTGAATGGAACTATATCGGACCGACGCTGTTTTCGGCAAAATTGCCATGGTGTTGTTTTTGTACACAAATGAAAGTTCTCAGACTGGGCTGAAGATGTACGGAGAATATTTTCAGAATATATAAAATGCTGGCGAAGAGAAATACTAGAGAGGGGCCACCCAGGCGCCACAAGCCCAGGGGGCGCGCCTCGCAGGCTTGTGGGCCCCTGGCAGCTCCGGCAACCCTAACTCCGACTCCATAAGTACATATTCGTCCAAAAAAAGAGAGAAGGAATCATTGTGTTTTACAATATGGAGCCGCTGCCACATCCTGTTCTTCATCGGGAGGGCTGATCTGGAGTCCGTTCGGGGCTCCGGAGAGGGGGATTTGACGCCATCGTCATCATCAACCATCCTCCATCAACAATTCCATGATGCTCACCACCGGGAGTGAGTAATTCCTTCGTAGGCTTACTAGACGGTGATGGGTTGGATAAGATTTGTCATGTAATCAAGTCAGTTTTGTTAGGGCTTGATCCCTAGTATCCACTATGTTCTGAGATTGATGTTGCTATGACTTTGCTATGCTTAATGCTTGGCACTAGGGCCCGAGTGCCATGATTTCAGATCTGAACCCTTTATGTTTTCACGAATATATTTGTGTTCTTGATCCTATCTTGCAAGTTGTATGCACCTATTACGTGTTATGATCCTCATACCCCAAGGTGACAATAATTGGGATTCTTTCTCGTGATGACCGTAGTTTGAGGAGTTCATGTATTCACTATGTGTTAATGCTTTGTTCCAGTTCTCTATTAAAAGGAGGCCTTAATATCCCTTAGATTTCCTTATGGACCCCGCTGCCACAGGAGGGTAGGACAAAAGATGTCATGCAAGTTCTTATTATAAGCACGTATGACTATATACGGAATACATGCCTACATTACATTGATGAATTTGAGCTATGTGTATCGCTTTAGGTTATGACTATTACATGATGAATGTCATCCAACATAATTATCCATCACTGATCCAATGCCTACGATTCTCTCATATTGGTTTTTGCTAAGTTACTTTCGTTGTTGCTGTTGTCACAATCATTATAAAATTGCTATTGTTATTGTTACTATTGCTATTGTTACCACTGCTATCAAACTATCATACTACTGTGCTACCGATCACTTTTCTGCAGATATTTAGTTCTCCAAGTGTGGTTGAATTGACAACTCAACTGCTAATACTTGCAAATATTCTTTGGCTCCCCTTGTGTAGAATCAATAAATTTGGGTTGAATACTCTACCCTCGAAAACTGTTGTGATCCCCTATACTTGTGGGTTATCAAGACCTTTTTCTGGCGCCGTTGCCGGGAAGCATAGCTCTATTTGCTGAGTCACTTGGGATTTATACCTGTTGATCACTATAAAGAATCTGAAAGATGATAGAACTAAGATCGTACCCTCTAAGACAAGGGGAGGTAAGGAACTGCCATCTAGCTCTGTACTTGATTCACCTTCTATTTTGAATAGGCCTGCGACACCACCACCTGTTATTAATTCTGATATGTCACAAGTAATTGATGATGCTACTTCTGTTATGAATGATGCTATTGATGATGTAGTACTCTGTTTATGAAATTGTGCCACTAGGTGAATTTCTTGATGAACAACTTGCTAAAGCTAAAGATATTGAGAATGCTGAAACTGGTGAAATTTATGATTCACCTATTAGAGATAGCTCTCCTAGAATTGAAATGCCTAAGGTACCTGAGGGTTATGTTATGGATGGGGAGATAGCTAGAGAAATTCTTGCTTGTAATGATAGAGATGATGTTAAGAAATTACCGAGTAAGCTTAAAGAAAAATCTATGATGGAGAAAATGAAATATGATCCTAAATTTGCTACTTCACCTATCTTTGTTACTGATAAGGATTATAAGTTCTCTGTCGATCCTGAGCTAATTACTTTGGTTTAATCTGATCCTTTCCATGGTTATGAAACTGAAACTGTCGTGGAATCATCACGGCAGATGTCCTAGTGTGAGGACTTAGTCGTGGAGCCATCGCAATGAGGTTAGCTTAAAGGGGTTAATCAGGACAAAGGACACGTGAAGTTTATACTGGTTCGGCCCCTTGCGGTGAAGGTGAAAGCCTAATCCAGTTTGAGGTGGTATTGCTAGGGTTTCGATGACTAGGGAGCGAATACGCTTAACCTGGCTCTCGATCTGTTCTCTCTCGTCCCTAAACCGCCGCCGGGTCGTCCCTTTATATACACAGGTTGACGCCCGGCGGTTCACAGAATCCCGGCCTGCTCATAAAAGTGTCTGGCTCGGTATCCACTCTTTCCTATCTTACAATACAAGTCATATACTTATGGCGGTTTACATCTATGGGCCCTAACTCGCCTTTGGGCTTTGAGCCTTCTTATTAAGTCTCCTTCGTAAGTCGCCATCTTCTATGTCTTCATGGGCGTCAATACAGGTAAATCACTATGAGCATAACCCGGCCCCTCCTGGGCGGTTTATACTCAATAGTTATATCCTCAACATTAGGCCCCAGGTTGATTTGAACTTGTTCATGTCAATCTTCAACACTTAGGAAAATTCCCTCTTCATTACCTTCGCAAAAATTTGTAACTCGCCGTGACGTCATCTTCCGAGATCATGATAACCCGCCATGACATCACCTGTCATTAATTTTATAAACATCCAGAAATCATATATGCATCTCCTTTTTAATGAACCTCCGAAAATCGAGGCGTCAGTCCTGTCACATATCCAATTTGGAGCTCCTCGATTCCCTGCGCATGCCACTTATCCATTCTCCTTATAAATAGGGCCAGGGGTCCTTTTCACTTTCCCCCCTTGCCTCCTCGTCTCTGTCTTCCACCTCGCATCGCCTCAGCGCCCGAGCTCCGCCGCCGTCGTCGACCTTTGCCACTGCCTCAACAACGGCCGCTGCATCAACCTGAATCGACCAGAGTTCGTCCGCGCGCCTCCGCTACTCAACAGTTCTGGTGAGTCCTCTTCATTCCTTTTCCCCTAGATCCCATTAGGGTTTCCACGAGTTCATCGGAGTTCATCCTCGTTCTTCACTGTAGCTTGTAATTTTTGATTCAAACTTGGCACTCCTCCTGTGCGGCGGTGGTCGTGGTACTTACTTTTGCTTATTAGAACATCTCCTTTTGCATAAGAAATCCAATCTGAATACATGAACTGCTCAGGTACTGAAACTTTTTAGGTCTAGATTTTTCCATTATCTGAACTGCCGTAGATCCACAATTATAGCATTAATCTGTGAAACCTGTTTTTCCAACACTTAGCCATTTTCCAACTTCAGATCTATCCTTTCAATATCCGTGTAGGCGGTTTAACCTCAGAAAATAATAACCTGCCAGGTACCATTAGTCCCCTCTTAAACCGCCAAGTGCTCGTCTTTGTGATTTGATAATGTCACAGTCCGGTTTAATATTTATGCATGCTTCAACACTTTCTGCCTGTTAAACATGAACCTTAAACCGGCACAAATCTTTTCCAGGTTATCGTATAAATGGCCAAATCCTTTTATTCCTGTAACTGGGTTCAATCCCGGGTTACAGAAGAAGAATTGAACGGGTGGGTTGCAACCGGCGCTTTAGCGAAAAAGGAAGACATCCACTAGAGAGCCCCCGGTCCAGAAAATCTTCCTGAGCCCAAGGATGGGGAAGTGATCGTTTTTGTTGATCATGTGAGTCGAGGGTTCAGCCCTCTCGGATCAAAAAATTTCCGTGACGTGCTTCACTTCTTCCAACTTCACCCTCAAGATATTGGGCCTAACTCCGTGTCCAATATTTGCAATTTTCAAGTGTTTTGTGAAGCCTACCTGCAAGAAGAGCCCACAGTCGACCTGTTCAGAGATTTCTTCTATTTAAACCGCCGTACTGAATTTACGGATGGGCCCAATACTGAACTTGGCGGGGTTTCAATTCAGAAGAGAAAAGATGTCAGCTTCCCTCACGCTAAGCATCATAGCCATCCCAAAGATTGGAACCAAACTTGGTTATATTGCCAAGATACATCTCCAGCTGGCGAGAATCCTCTGCCGAGTTACCGTGCTCACCGGCTTACCGATGCACATCCATTCCCCCAAAGACTCAATGCAAAGGAACGGTCCAAATATGCACCACAGCTTTCAAAGCTCAGAGCCTTTGTGGCAAACGGTTTGACAGGCATTGATTTTGTCCGTTGCTGGGTATCTTGGAGCATTTTGCCTTTAAGCCGTCGCTCTGGTTTAATGTGTGAGTACACAGGGGATGTGAAAGACCCTCAATGCCACACTGATATTCAGCTGACTGATGCTGAAATTACTGAATCTATCAAGAAGATGTTGGATGAACCGGTGACCGACTACAGCAAAACAGGACTTAGTCCTTTCTGCGCTTCAAATAAACCACCAGCTGTAAGAATTGCCCCACTCCTGCTTTAATCCATATTCTTAATACTCCCTTATGATCTTTTTCAATCTTTAAACAGGGTGACGATCCGTTCTGGAAGAAGAAACCGCAGGATAAACTGGCCAAAACACTTCGTGTCAAAACCAAGGTCAACAAGAAGCCCGCTAAGAAGAAAAACACCAAGCCTACCGAGCTAAACATTGACGATGATAATCTGGAGTCAGAGGTAGAACTTGATTCACTTGGCTCTTTTTTCATACATCTCATTGACGATGATTTTTATCAGGACGACGCAGAAGCTAGCCGCGCAAATGACATAGAGGTAACTATTCTCTCATCCGGTTCAGAACCTCTGCCCACACAGAAAACCCGACAAGCAAGCCGGAAAGTAAGATTTTCTCACCCCCTAGCTTACTTGGATCCAAACTTTCTTTTGAAGAAGCAGCAACATGAAGCTCGCCGCACAACCCGGCATAGCGGCCATGTGGTCACTTCTTCCGGTTTACCGAACTCGCCAGTTCGTAAACGCCGCCCAGAGGTCTCTTCTATTTCTGACACATCTTATCCCAAGGCGGGTTATTTCCGACAACCTCTTAATCCATCCGATTCAAACTATTAGGGAACTTCCCTTTCATCCTCTGGCGAGTCCACAGGGACACAAATTCCAACCCTCAAGACTGTTCCTGGGTGAGCATTTTTAACTAACCCCTTATACCTTATGCTTGATTATTATACTAACCTGTTATTTGTGTCTCTGTCAGAGCCAAGGCCAGACATAGTACAAAGGCCAAATTGAACAAACCGGCTGATGACAGCGCGCCAACTGATCCAGAAAAGAACCCGGAACAGTTTGAAACAAATACTGAAGCTATTCTTGATGATCCGCCACCGCAAAATCATGACACCTTTGTTGAGCAGATGGAAATTGATCCGATGGGTCATGCTGATAAACCGCCAAGCCCAACTAAGGCTGCTGATGATAAAGCTGACGATGTTGTAGTTACCGGTGTCAGGTATACAGCCCCAGACAACCCCACTACTCTGTCAACACATAGTGCCAAAGAAGAATTTTCTGCTGTTGACAAGGGCAAGTGGAAGGTGGACTTGGAAAGCTATGCCCACCTCAGCGCCCAAGATATTCATTCTGGGTTTTTAAACCGTTTGTACACAAGCCGTGATTATGAAGCCGGTTTACTGAATATGATGAAGGAGCGATATGAGGTAAATGTTGTTGACTCTGCATAAATATTCTTCCCTTAGCCGCCAAGTTTACTGGTCATAAAAGAATAGAATATTCTGCAAACTTTCAAGAGCCATATAGATCAACTCCACTAGCCCGCAAGGGTCGGTTTATAATGTCAATATGAACCGGGACTTTAGAATAATAACTCTTCAATTTCGCCTGTGTAGCCCCCAAGGGTCGACTTAACAAATATGTTAAGTTGAGACTAATTATGCTGTAAGGCTCAAAATTCTTACTTAGGACCTTTATAATCCGATTGACCATCAAGCTGATAGTTGTTATGTGCTTGGGACTTGTAAAAAATTTTTGATAAGAAGCAATAGACATTAGCCCCCAAGTGCCAAGTATATTACTTGTTATGTGCTTGGGACTTTGAATATGCACTGCTATCTAACTAATTACATGTCTCTTGCAGGCTGATCTTAACAAGAAGGAATCTCAAATCGCCGACCTTCAAGAAAATATCAAGTCGCAACAAGCCAAGACCTCCAAGGCCAAGGAAGAACTGACCAATACCTTAACAGCAATGGAAAAACTGAAGGGGAACTTCAAGAATGAGCGGGCAGGATGGGATACAGAAAAGTCAACTCTGCTGAAGAGGGCTGAGGATGCCAAGGCTGCCCTTAATCCGGTAGCTGAGGAGCTGACTGGCTTGAAACAGCAAATAAATGCCATGACCGCCGCCGTATTTGGTAAATAACTTCTTCATAAGCTTTGAACATGTATTATGTAAGAGACTGCCGGTTTACCGATTCTTTTGATGATGCAAGAACTCGCATTGCTCATCTTGGCTCAGATATGCGGCAAAAACTGAAAGCCGCCTATACACTTATAGAGCAATTATATATCGGCGTACAACAGGTTATCTGCACAGCTTCCCATAATAAACCGCCCCCAACCTTGATCAAGGAGACGTTGGAAAGGCTGGCGATGATGCCTGCATGATTTGAGGAGCTAAAGAAGTCAGCTGCCAGGGCGGGTGCTCTTACTGCATTGACTCGGGCCAAAGCTTGGATATCTGATCTTGATCCGGCCGATGTGGGAAACGGCTACCCGAGCATAAAGGAGGACGGGTCAGACTTTAATAACGATGACCTCAGAGCCTTGACGAGGGAAATGCGCCCATTGGCTAGCAAATTGGCTGAAGAAACCGATCTTCCACATTATCAGTCGGTTTATGATGCCAACAACAAGAGAGTTAACGCGCCAACTTATGATGCTCCAAATCTTATTCCTCCAATCCGTAAGCATACCTATGCCCCTGATGTTGACCCCTCCACACTTATAAGTGATGAAGCTGTATTCAAGGCCTTAACTGGGATTGATTGGACCACCATTAACTTCCAGCCACTGGGTAGAGAGGAGGAAGATGAACCGGCGCTGGACGATCCGCAACTTTCAAGTCAGCCAGGCCAGGACTCGTAAACCGGGGGCCGGTTTAGCAGCTGCTTTCTTTAAGACTTGTTAAAACAATTATTCTTTTGGGCACCAAACGCTTTGTAATAGGCTAGCTTAAACTCTTGTTCTGCTATGCCATCGTGCATATTTACTTTGCATGACACTGCTAATCCACCATGTTAAGATATGCCACTTATGCTTATAATATTAACACTGTGGAATCTGCTCCTGCATGCAACGGATTAAAAGTGTCCTGGCGGTTTACCGCCGGACGGGTCATAACGCCCAATATAAAACTGTAGCGACCCGACCCGAATGGATCAAAGTCTCTGTGCTTAAGTGTCATCCCTGGATCGGTATGCTGACACACACAGTACTCGAGGATTTATAACAGAGGTAAATCACATGTATAAAGTAACGTAAATACTATTACCTCAATCCAAATAGCGGAAGTAACAACAAGGTTGTGGATTCCCATCAACACCAACGGCAAAGTTGAGTGTAGAAATCGTAACCCTAACGTATCACTTACTCGTCGTAAGAATCCTGCAACATGAGACGTTGCAGCCCGAAATGGGTCAGTACATTGAATGTACTGGCAAGATAACACAGTAGAGCAATGAACAGAATAAATGCTATCACTACATGCATATATGGCTGGTGGAGGCTCTACGGTTAATATGTTTTGCGAAAAGCCAATTTTTCCCTACAACAAAGGAATATATTTTATTTAGCTATCATGGTGGTTGTTGAACATTGAGAAGGTAAATCCCCCTCTCAATCCCAATTAAAAGTAATTATTAATCCCAACAAATTAATTTAGAGTGATGGGATTCAATATGAAAATCCAAGAACCAGATACTCAAGATGTCCATAACCGGGGACACGGCTAATCATGATTAGTTTGTACACTCTGCAGAGGTTTGTGCACTTTTCCCCACAAGACTCGATCTCCTCCGTTGGATTTCTCGCACTACATGGTGTTTGAGAAACGGATGACCGAGACACAGTCTTTCAGAAACATTTACTCTTTACTCTGGGTAGACAGTTACACCTACTTTCCCCTACATCTGCTAGCCTACCACTGAAAGAGGTCATGTAACATACTCAACTATGCTAGAGCCCATAATAGCTTGTGGCTGCACACGGAAGTTTCTAGCATGAATAATCTTATGATCCCTTTGAGCCTGGGTGGCGGACCGTAGGAGGATCACACGGTATATCCCCGGGATCTCCTAGGACAACACTGGTATATCTCCAGGTGCCCAAACAAGCAATCCACCCAGATGTGTATTAAAGTTGCCACCTTAAGTTGAACCATTAATTAAAAATCTCACATCTGTCATGGATACACTCAAAACCCAATCCACGTCTACGAGCATAGCATGGCAACATAAGCATAGCGTGGAAGTAACTCCCAAGGGTTTTATAATAAAAGGGCAATAGGTTCTACCTCATCATCTACTTCCCAATACCCACAAGTTAATCACATCCTAGTCATGTAGTGTTTGAGGATAAAACTAATGCATAAAAACTGGGTATAGAAGAGTATGATCAAAGTGTGAACTTGCCTTGTACTGTTGATGAAGATCCTTCGCACTCATAATTCCTGATAGTTCTACTCGTCACACTCCGTTCAATCTAACGTGAGCAAGCAATTGCATACATAAGCACTCATGCAAAAGAATCGAAGAAAAGATCTCGAAAAACTTCGAAAACTATCAATTAACTCTTGCAACAGAAAACAATTTCTAACAGTACCAAAATTGGGTGGATTTGGTCTTATCAGAAAGTTTAGGTCAAGAGCTTCAATTAGCAAAAAGAATCAATTAAATCGGAGTTACGAAACTCAAGTTATAGCCAAAACAAGTTTGAATATGAATCTGAACAAATTTCGAAATTTGAAAGTTGCAAAAAGTTTATTTGATAGATTCACTAGAAAGGTGGAATCAAGACAAAAATATTGGCGTTGGTTTCGTCTAATTTGGATGAACGAGTAAAAAGTTATGGCTATTTGAAAAATCAGGGCCAAGCTGTTTTACGGAAGAAAAAGAGTTATGGCTAAAAGAATTCTAGTCCTAAAATGTAAATACAAGGACTAATTTATAAATCTAATTATTCTACCGTACTAGTCTAGAAATAATAAGCTACGGGAGTATATAAAAAAATACGAAGAAAGATACCTTTATAAGGTAGAGAAAAGATGACTCCCGAGAGAGAAGACAACTTTCAGAAGTCCCGCCGGAGAGAAGAAAAAATATTTTTATTTAGTGAATCTAGTCAAACCAAAATATATTGATTTAACTCGAATCGGATGATTTTTGGAGGCTCTATGGGTCTATATTTATAGGTGGAAAGGAGGCTTAGAGGTCAAAAGCTAGGCAATGTGGGACTAAACGTAAACAAAAGGCAGACGAAAGAAAAGAAACAACGCCGCATGGGCCTTCGGCCGGCCTGCGCGTGTGCGCGCATATGTGCGTGCGCGGAGTTTTTTTTTTTTTTTAACAGAAATAAATAAATAAATTAAAGGACAACTGGAAAAAATAATATAGTCCGACCTGCTAGCTATGTTGCGCACGCTGGCGAAGGATAGCAGTCGGTCGCTCGTACAGTTTTTTTTTTTTTAGAATAAAAAAAAAAAAAAAAAGGTAAACGGAAAATAAGAAAAATTTCCATAGGCATATTATATATCAAAATTTTTAGAAAAAGATTTCCTAAAATATGAACAATTTTCAGCGGCAAATAAATTTCACAAATTAAATAAAGCAAACAGTGCTACTGCTGCAATAAAACCTAATAAAAATCATTTTAAAAATACCAAAATGATTTCAAATTTATTTCCCTCTAATTTATATTGAAGGGAATCATTTTACCCTAATTTCCATATATTTTATTTTTGGATAAAAACAATTTGAATAAAAACCAAATAACTCCAAATTGAAAATAATTTCAAAGGGACTTTAAATTCGATTGTTTTAAACTTCCAACTCATATTTCATATAATTTGAAGAAGTCATTTTATCTCCTCTCATGAAAATCATTGAGTTGCATAAAGTTTTCGAATTTGGAATATTTCCAAATGGAATTCAAATCTTTTCAAAAACCCCTTTTAAAATAGAAGAAGTCATGTTATCTTCACTCTAGGGTTTGTGATGAAATGAATATGAATTCATGGAGATCATAAATGCAAGGTGAAAGTTTTGGGAAAGTCATTTTATTCCCTCTCATTCAACTTTCAAAAAGTTTCCAAATTTCACTCAATTTCACACAAGCAACCACACCACAATCAAACAATCAATCAAAACTATTTATTTAATATAACATTCCAAAATTTAGAATTTTGGGATGTTACAAAAACCATGGAAACTAACATAGCTTATACCCAAGGCTGGACTTTAAGAATAACCAAATTTGAAATATATCATACCTGTGATAATTGATCACACTGTTGGTTTATCAAACCGGTGTAGTAAGCGGGAGAACCCAAATTTTGAGCACTGGTAATTATCATAGATTGCTTGGCTTATGAACAAAACCAGGCCGGGTTAATAAACACCGGATATTATCTTATCTCATACTGGCGACTTATAGTCAAAAGACCAGGCCGGGTTAATAAACACCGGATGAATTATGATCATAAAGCATTATAAGCCTCATCAAATAAACCTCAAAAAACTTTGGAATAAAACAAACGAAAAAAACGAGGCTTTTCATGGGCTGCCAGGCCGAAAATCGAGTGCTTTCACGGGCCGCACAGCCACTGAGTTAAACCTATATACAAACCTTATAAGATGGACCTCACATAACCAATCGTCGTTTTAACTTTGACAAGTTCAGGGTCTGTATAAGATTGACTTGTCAAACGTTCGGCGGGTCATTCCAGGAATACCTGGGCGGAGTGGCTTACTTAAAAAGGCAGGATAACCCGGGGTTTTAGGTGAATACACCTGGCTTCCAAGCCTGGCTTTTAAGCCTATTACAAGGGTTATACAAACTCTTTGTTCTTTAGAATCAAGGAGCCCCCAAGCAATATTTTTGAGTTGTGCTCAAGGGGCACCTATGTTTGAGCTGTGATTTTGCAACAGACTCTCTTTGGTACCTTTAACCTGGGTAGCAAGCCCCCAAGTTTTTTTTTCAGTTGGCTTATAAGCCGGTTCAAAGGGTAATCATAACTTCGCTCATAAGCCGGAAGCCCCCAAGTAACCAAAGACTCATTAAGAAAAAATGACAGAGGCCCTGCTTTAGCAGGGGTGCCAGTTTAATATACACATTGTCAAAAATATGTACATCAGAAGAGCCAATGGCTCAGGTGTAGTAAGGCCGAAGATGAGCAATATTCCACGGCCGACGAGTCTCTTCCTCCGACGTGCGTGAGTCCTTATGGTCTCGAACATCAATAAGGTAGTATGACCCGTTGTTCAGATTCTTGCTGCCCACAAAGGGTCCTTCCCAAGGTGGGGATAACTTGTGCATATCTGTCTGATCTTGGATAAGCCGGAGCACTAAGTCGCCTTCTTGAAAGGTTCTGGTCCTGACCCGACGGCTGTGATAACAACGTAGATCTTGCTGGTAAATCACCGAACGAGCCACTGCAAGATCACGCACCTCGTCTAACAGGTCAAGTGCATCCTGACGTGCCTTATCATTATCAACATCAATGTAAGCCGCCACCCGGGGTGAGTCGTGACAGATGTCACTGGGGAGAACCACCTCTGCTCCATAAACCATGAAAAAAGGCGTGTAACCCGTAGATCTGTTGGGCGTCGTGTTGATGCTCCATAGCACCGAGGGTAACTCCTCTACCCAACAACCCGGTGTCCTCTGTAAGGGAACCATAAGCCGGGGCTTGATGCCTCTCAGGATCACTTGATTGGCTCTCTCAGCTTGACCATTAGATTGGGGGTGAGCCACCGACGATACATCAAGCCGAATATGCACACGTTGACAAAATTCTTTCATAGCACCCTTGGAGAGATTAGTGCCATTGTCTGTTACAATGCTGTGTGGAAAGCCAAAACGGAAGATCACTTTCTTCATGAATTGAACCGCCGTTGCTGCATCACACTTACTGACTGGCTCTGCCTCTACCCACTTAGTGAATTTATCAACCGCCACCAAGAGGTGGGTCTTCTTATCCTTGGACCTCTTAAAAGGTCCAACCATATCAAGCCCCCAAACTACAAACGGCCAAGTGATTGGAATCATTCTCAACTCTTGAGCCGGAACATGAGCTCGACGTGAAAACTTCTGACAACCGTCACATTTTTTGACCAAGTCCTCAGCATCAGCATGAGCCGTCAGCCAATAAAAACCGTGACGAAAAACCTTGGCTACAAGAGATTTAGAGCCGGCGTGATGACCACAATCTCCTTCATGGATCTCACGCAGAATCTCACAGCCTTCTTCAGGAGAAACACAACGCTGAAACGCCCCGGTAACACTGCAATGGTGCAGCTCTCCATTGACAATTGTCATTGACTTGGACCGCCGGGTTATTTGCCTGGCCAAGGTTTCATCCTCAGGTAACTCGCCCCGGGTCATATATGCCAAATATGGAACTGTCCAATCGGGAATAACATGAATAGCCGCCACCAACTGAGCTTCCGGGTCAGGAATAGCCAAATCCTCCTCTGTAGGTAACTTGACCAACGGGTTATGCAAAACGTCAAGAAAGACATTAGGTGGCACCGGTTTACGTTGAGAACCCAACCGGCTTAAGGCATCAGCCGCTTCATTTTTCCTCCGATCAACATGCTCAACTTGATAACCCTTGAAGTGACCAGCGATAATATCCACCTCTCGTCGATAAGCCGCCATGAGGGGATCCTTAGAATCCCAAGTACCAGAGACTTGTTGAGCCACCAAATCTGAGTCACCAAAGCACCTTACCCGGCTTAAGTTCATCTCCTTAGCCATCTGAAGACCGTGGAGCAAGGCCTCATATTCAGCTGCATTGTTAGTGCAAGGGAACATCAAACGGAGAACATAACAAAATTTATCACCTCGAGGGGAAGCAAGCACAACTCTAGCCCCCGAGCCCTCCAATTGCCTGGACCCATCAAAGTGAATAGTCCAATACGTGTTATCTGGTTTTTCCTCAGGCATCTGCAGCTCTGTCCAGTCATTGATGAAATCCACCAGTGCTTGAGACTTGATGGCCGTGCGAGGCATATACTTCAAACCATGAGGCCCAAGTTCAATGGCCCATTTGGCAACCCGGCCTGTTGCTTCCCTGTTTTGTATGATATCTCCTAAAGGAGCAGAGCTAACCACAGTAATGGGGTGACCCTGAAAATATTGCTTAAGCTTCCGGCTTGCCATGAAAACACCATATACAAGCTTCTGCCAATGTGGGTATCTCTGCTTAGACTCAATAAGCACTTCGCTGATATAATAAACCGGCCGTTGAACCGGATATTCCTTGCCTGCCTCTTTCCTTTCAACCACAATAGCCACACTGATAGCCCGGCTATTAGCAGCCACATATAACAACAGCGGCTCCTTATCAGCGGGCGCAGCTAGGACCGGCGGCTCAGCCAGCTGCTTCTTAAGCGCCTCAAATGCCTCATTAGCAGCGTCACTCCAGACGAAGTCATCTGTCTTTTTCATCATCTGATACAAAGGGATGGCCTTCTCACCGAGGCGGCTTATGAACCGGCTTAGCGCCGCAATACGACCCGCCAGACGTTGAACATCATTGATACACGCCGGTTTAGCCAGAGAAGTAACGGCTTTGATCTTCTCCAGATTAGCTTTAATGCCCCTGTTAGACACCAGAAAGCCCAAAAGCTTGCCCGCCGGCACACCAAAAACACACTTGGCCGGATTAAGCATCATCTTATAAACTCGGAGATTATCAAAGGTTTCCTTCAAGTCGTCTATCAATGTCTCCTTCTTTCTGGATTTCACCACAATATCATCCACATAAGCATGAACATTGCGTCCAATCTGATTATGAAGACAATTCTGCACACATCGCTGGTAAGTCGCCTGGGCACTCTTGAGCCCAAAAGGCATAGACACATAGCAGAAGGCTCCAAAGGGAGTTATGAAAGCTGTCTTCTCCTGGTCCTTAACTGCCATCTTGATCTGATGATAACCAGAATAAGCATCCAAAAAACTCAAACGCTCACAACCCGCCGTAGCATCAATAATCTGATCAATACGAGGGAGAGCAAAAGGATTAGCCGGACAAGCCTTGTTTAAATCCGTGTAGTCCACACACATGCGCCAAGTGCCGTTCTTCTTAAGTACCAGCACCGGGTTAGCCAACCACTCAGGATGAAAAACTTCAATAATAAACCCAGCCGCCAAGAGCCGGGCTACCTCCTCACCAATGGCCTTACGCCTTTCTTCATTGAAACGACAAAGAAACTGCTTGACCGGTTTAAACTTGGGATCAATATTGAGAGTGTGCTCAGCGAGTTCCCTCGGTACACCTAGCATGTCAGAAGGTTTCCATGCAAAGATGTCCCAGTTCTCACGGATGAACTCGATGAGCGTGCTTTCCTATTTCGGATCCATATTAGCACTGATGCTGAACTGCTTGGATGAATCGCCAGGAACAAAATCAACCATCTTAGTGTCATCTGCCGATTTAAACTTCAAAACCGGATCATGCTCTGTAGTTGGCTTTTTCAAAGACGTCATATCCGTCGGATCAACATTGTCCTTGTAAAATTTTAACTCCTCCGTTGCACAAACCGACTCAGCATAAGCCGCATCACCTTCTTCACATTCCAAGGCTATTTTTCGGCTCCCATGTACTGTGATGGTCCCCTTGAATCCCGGCATCTTGAGCTGCAGATAAACATAACAAGGTCGCGCCATGAACTTGGCATAAGCCGGCCGTCCAAACAAAGCGTGATACGGGCTGTGAATTTTGACTACTTCAAAGGTCAATGTCTCTGCCCTAGTCATGATCATCTCCAAAGGCAACTTCCAAAGCTATCTTACCAACAGGGTACGCCGACTTACCAGGCACCACACCATGGAAAACTGTATTCAACGGTTTAAGATTTTTATCTGTCAACCCCATGCGACGGAAAGTTTCGTAATAAAGGATATTGATGCTGCTCCCTCCGTCCATGAGTACCTTGGTAAACTTATACACTCCAACCTGGGGTGCAACCACCAATGCTAGGTGACCCGGATTATCAACCCGGGGCGGGTGATCTTCCTGACTCCACACGATGGGCTGCTCAGACCAGCGCAAGTAACGGGGAACCGCCGGTTCAACGGCGTTCACTGCCCTTTTGTGAAGCTTCTGATCCCGTTTGCATAAATTTGTGGTGAAGACGTGGTACTACCCACTATTCAACTGCTTTGGGTTACTCTGATACCCAGATTGCTGCTGCTGATTCCCCTGACCTGACTGTTGATGGTAGCCACCCTGATTGCCTTGATTGCCCTGATTACCTTGGAATCCAGAACTAGAACCGCCACCGCCGTAACCCGGCCCATGAGAACCGGACCCTGAACCACCACCCGGTCCATGATTGTCTTGAAAAAGATTGGAATTTTTATACTCCTTCATGATGTAGCAATCCTTCCAGAGGTGGCCAGACGGTCTTTCTCGCGTCCCATGCCTTGGGCAGGGCTGATTTAGCATCTGCTCAAGATTAAAGCCTGACCCTCCGGCCCACGGGGGCGGTTTACCTTTACGACGCTGGCCGTTATTCTGTGCGTTGGTGTTAGCTACAAAGTCCAAACTATTATCAGCTTTGCGCTTACCATTGCCTCCCTGATTCGCCGGATTATGCTGCTGTCCTCTGGTGCTGCTGCTCTTCTTTCCCTTTCCCGGCTTGTCATCATCAGACTCGGGGTCCTTGGTACCATCAGAGTCAGCATACTTAACCAGAGCCGTCATCTGCTCTCCCATGTCATTGCAGTGGCGCTTGAGCCGACCCAACTTCTGCTTAAGAGGCGTAAACCGGCAATTCTTCTCCAACATTATGACCGCTGAACCAGCATTGATGCGATCCGATGAATGTAAGATGGTCGAAACCCGGCGCACCCAATGGGTTGTGGACTCACCCTCTTCTTGGACACAGGCATCCAGATCCACAATTGACATAGGCTGCTTGCACGTATCTTTGAAATTCTGGATAAACCGGGCTTTTAACTCGGCCCATGACCCAATGGAGTTGGCAGGGAGCCCCTTCAACCAAGTGCGAGCCGTTCCATCCAACATCAGGGGGAAATATTTAGCACATGCCGCATCGCTAACATCTAGCAATTCCATGGCCATCTCATAACTCTCGATCCATGCTTCAGGAGGTAAATCGGCTGTATAGTTAGGCACCTTGCGAGGGCCCTTAAAATCCTTGGGCAGACGCTCGTTATGTATGGCCGGCACTAAACATGGCACGCCCAAATTCCTAAAGGTTACACCTGGCTCCACCGAAGTTGTCGGACGAACCGGAGAAGGTTGACGGGCCGCATATTGCGCCGCCAGCTCGGCCTCTCGACGTGCTCCACCTTGATCCACCACATTCTGAGCATCAGCACCACCGCCCACCGGGTTATGTCCACGAGGCTGGTTATGGTTTCGCCCACTGCTTGACACAGCTGGTTCATCAATATGCCTACTGTAACTCCGGCTTGGGCGAGGGGTGGAATGAATCCGGCTTCGACTGTAAGAATAAGCCTGCTGCTGAACCAATGCTGTCTGAAGGAGCTCTCTAGCCCTCCGCATCTCAACCGCCGTTGGAGACTCGCCTTCAACCGGAATAGCCACCAATCGTGACGCCGTAGTGATCATGTTATCCAAAGGGTTAGAGTAATGACCCGGTGGTGTTGGCATGTGTTGCGGCGGGATATTGTTCTGACGAGGCGGATCCGTGGCGCGCGGCTGAACCGGCGCTCCCGCCCCAGGCGCTTCAACCCGGTCTGCCACTGGCGGGTTACTGGTTCCTGCTCCTGGCGTGTTAAAGAGGTTCCTCGCCTCGTAAACCGGTGGCAGGCGAGACTGATGCCTCCTCCTCATGACTTCGTTTGAAGCGTTCTGATCTAGCATGAGCCGGTAAGACTCCGACTGAATCCGCTGCGCCTGAGCATCCAACGTAACCCGCTCCGCAGCCATCCTGGCATCTTCAGCTGCCAGGTCTTCCTTAGCTTGAGCTATCTGATCTCGCAATTTCACGACTTCCATGTTATGCAGATCTTGATTATCTGGGTTAACCTCCGTCGTCAGCAGTATTGCCAAGGCGTCTAGTAAACCGGACAAGACTTGAGCCGGCGGGCGCGCAGGGCCTCCTGCCCCGGCTGCCGTCGCCGCTGCTGATCCAGAAATCAATGCCGCTGCAGTTGAAGTGTGCTGCACTGGCTGCGTACCGGCCATGAAGATTGCAACCCGGTTCGGAGGCTCGTAGGGGTCCGGAATACTATCGCCATCGGAACAGCCCCCAAGCTGACCGTCTTGCAGTTGGTACAATGACTCAGTTTCACCGGTGGATGACTCGCCATCAGAATAGACAACTGTCTCATTGTCAGATACTGATTTATCCCCAGATTCCGCACCATTGATGAATCCCACGAAGGCACGACTCATGGCGGGCTGAACTCGGGCGGGTTTTGCACGCTGAGCCGTCTCGATGATGTCGGTGCAGGTGTCCGGCTCAGGGCCCGGTTCGCCGATCTTGCCAATGAAGACGTGAATTCCACCGAAGGGGACCCGGTACCCGTACTCAATTGAGCCGGCCTCGGGGCCCCAGCCTTCGTCGTCAATGTAGAGCTTGCCGCAACGACTCTTGGTCATCCGGCCCACAGCGTATCCCTTGATCCCTTCGAAGTTGCCCTTCAAGAACTCGAAACCACCGTGCGCTGGCCCCACGGTGGGTGCCAACTGTCGTGGAATCGTCACGGCAGATGTCCTAGTGTGAGGACTTAGTCGTGGAGCCATCGCAATGAGGTTAGCTTAAAGGGGTTAATCAGGACAAAGGACACGGGAAGTTTATACTGGTTTGGCCCCTTGCGGTGAAGGTGAAAGCCTAATCCAGTTTGAGGTGGTATTGCTAGGGTTTCGATGACCAGGGAGCGAATACGCTTAACCTGGCTCTCGATCTGTTCTCTCTCGTCCCTAAACCGCCGCCGGGTCGTCCCTTTATATACACAGGTTGACGCCCGGCGGTTCACAGAATCCCGGCCGGCTCATAAACGTGTCCGGCTCGGTATCCACTCTTTCCTATCTTACAATACAAGTCATATACTTATGGCGGTTTACATCTATGGGCCCTAACTCGCCTTTGGGCTTTGAGCCTTCTTATTAAGTCTCCTTCATAAGTCGCCATCTTCTATGTCTTCATGGGCTTCAATACAGGTAAATCACTATGAGCATAACCTGGCCCCTCCTGGGCGGTTTATACTCAATAGTTATATCCTCAACACACACCTTACTAAATTAAATGATATAGCCACCCTATTTGCTCATGAGGAAAAGATCCACTGCTACTATATTCTTAAGTTGTTTCCTTTCTCATTAAAGGGTGATGCTAAGGATTGGTTTAATACTCTTGCTCCTAGTTGTGTGCGTAGTCCCCAGGATATGATATATTACTTCTCTGAAAAATATTTTCCTGCTCATAAGGAACAAGCTGCCTTATAGGAAATATTTAACTTCGTGCAAATTGAAGAAGAGAATCTCCCTCAAGCTTGGGGGAGGCTTCTCCAATTACTTAATGCTTTGCCTGATCATCCTCTTAAGAAAAATGGAATACTTGATATCTTTTATAATGGACTAACCGATGCTTCTAGGGACTGATGTTTGCTTGAACTACGTCGGTATTTCCCCAAAGAGGAAGGGATGATGCAGCACAGCAACGGTAGGTATTTCCCTCAGTGATGAGACCAAGGTTATCGAACCAGTAGGAGAACCAAGCAACACTACATAAACAACACCTGCACACAAAGAACAAATACCTACAACCCGACGTGTTAAAGGGGTTATCAATCCCTTTCGGGTAACGGCGCCAGAAATTGGCAAGTTGACGAGAGATAAATTGTAGTAGATTGGATAAATAGATCGCGAATAAAATAAAGTGCAGCAAAATATTTTTGGGTTTTTAGAAATATAGATCTGAAAATAAAAGTGGAAAATAAAATAAAAAGGCAAATAGCAAAATAGATCTGAAAATATATGATGAGAAAATAGACCCGGGGGCCGTAGATTTCACTAGTGGCTTCTCTCGAGAAAAATAGCATACGGTGGGTAAACAAATTACTGTTGGGCAATTGATAGAACTTCAAATAATTATGATGATATCCAGGCAATGATCATTATATAGGCATCACGTCCAAGATTAGTAGATCGACTCCTGCCTGCATCTACTACTCTTACTCCACACATCGACCGCTATCCAGCATGCATCTAGTGTATTAAGTTCATGGACAAACGGAGTAATGCAATAAGAACGATGACATGATGTAGACAAGATCTATTTATGTAGAAATAGACCCCATCTTGTTATCCTTAATAGCAATGATACATACGTGTCGGTTCCCCTTCTGTCACTGGGATCAAGCACCGTAAGATCGAACCCATCACAAAGCACCTCTTCCCATGGCAAGAAAAATCGATCTAGTTGGCCTAACTAAACCAAAGATTCGAAGAAGAAATATGAGGCTATAAGTAATCATGCATATAAGAGATCAAAAGACTCAAATAACTTTCATGGATAAAAACATAGATCTGATCATAAACTCAAAGTTCATCGGATCCCAACAAACACACCGCGAAAAGAATTACATCAAATAGATCTCCAAGAGACCGTTGTATTGAGAATCAAAAGAGAGAGAGGAAGCCATCTAGCTACTACCTACGGACCCGTAGGTCTACAATGAACTACTCACGCACCATCGGAGAGGCACCAATGAGGATGATGAACCACTCCGTGATGGTGTCTAGATTGGATCTGTGGTTTCTGGAACTTGCGGTGGCTGGAATTGATTTTCGACGACTCCCCTAGGGTTTCTGGAATATTAGGGTATTTATAGAGCAAAGAGGCGGTGCGGGAGGCGGCTGAGGTGGGCACAACCCACCTGGGCGCGCCTGGGCCCCCAGGTGCACCCTGGTTGGTTGTGCTCCCCTCGGAACCCCCCTCAGGTACTTTCTTGGCCCAACTTGTGTCTTCTGGTGCACAAAAAATCACCAAAAAGTTTCGCTGCGTATGGACTCCGTTTAATATTGATTTCCTGCGAAGTAAAAAACAAGCAAAAAACAGCAACTGGCACTGGGCACTATGTCAATAGGTTAGTCCCAAAAAATGATATAAAGTTGCTATAAAATGATTGTAAAACATCCAAGAATGATAATATAACAGCATGGAACAATCAAAAATTATAGATACGATGGAGACATATCAGCATCCCCAAGCTTAATTCCTGCCGTCCTCGAGTAGGTAAATGATAAAAACAGAATTTTTGATGTGGAATGCTGCCTAACATGTTCATCACATATTCTTTTCTTCGTAGCATGGACATTTGGACTTTTATATGATTCAAAGCAATAGTCTAGTTTTGACATGAAGATTTCAATACTCAAGCATATCAATAAGCAACCATGTCTTTCAAAATATCAACACTAAAGCAAGTTATCCCTAGCCCATTATGCTCAATCATTGATCCATTCATGAGACACACTCGCATATTAGCTACACCCAATGCTCAAGTACGATCATAGTGCCCCTTAGTTGGTGCTTTATAAGAGAAGATGGAGACTCAAAATAAAATAAAAATTGCATAAAGTAAAAGAAAGGCCCTTCTCAGAGGGAAGTAGGGATTTGTAGAGGTGCCAGAGCTCAAAGCGAAAAAAGTAGAGATAAAACATTTTGGGTGGCATGCTTTTCCTGTCAACGAAAACGATCAAGCAGTTCCCAATACTTTCCATGCTAGATATATCTTAGGCGGTTCCCAAACAAAAAATAAAGTTTATTCCTTTTTCCACCATACTTTCACATTCCACGGCTAACCGAATCCACGGGTGCCGTCCATACCAACACTTTCCAAGGAATTTATTATTTGACAACATAAAGTAAATTCATTTTCCATTTCGGGACTGGGCATCCCTAATACCTTTGCCATACTCTCGTGCAATGACAAGTGAATAAACACTCATCTTGAGAATAACATATCTAGCATGGAAAAATATCAGCCACCCCCTACCGTTTCATGAGCGGTACGAGCACACAAAAGAGAAATTTATTTTGAAATTAGAGATGGCACATACAAATTTGCTTAGAACGGCACGAAAATACCGCATATAGGTAGGTATAGTGGACTCATATGGCAAAACTGGTTTAAGGATTTTGGATGCACAAGTAGTGATCATACTTAGTGCAAATGAAGGCTAGCAAAAGATTGAGAAGCATCCAACCAAGAAACGAAAAATCTCATAAGCGAGCATTAAGCATAACTAACACCGAATAATGCACCCCAAGTAGGATGTAATTTCATTGCATAACTATTGACTTTCGTGCTTGCATAGGGAATCACAAACCTTAACACCAATATTCTTACTAAAGCATAATTACTCATCAACATGACTCACATATTATATCAACATATCGCAAAACTATTACATGGAATCAAGTTTATTTTGTCCAATGATCTTCATGAAAGTTTTTATTATATCCCTCTTGAATATCTATTACTTTGGGACTAATTTCATAAGTTGCTTTTGATAGCTCAAACAAATCTAAGTGAAGAACATGAGCATAAAATTTTCTTCTCTCAAAATAATTTAAGTGAAGCAAGAGAGAATTTCTATAAAAAAAATACTAACTCTCAAATAAATCTAAGTGAAGCATGAGAGCATTTCTTCAGAAATACTAAAGCACACCGTGCTCAAAAAGATATAAGTGAAGCACTAGAGCAATTCCATAGCTCATAAAGATTTAAGTGAAGCATAGAGAGCAATTCTAACAAGTCATAGCATAATTTTGGCTCTCTCTCAAATAGGTGTGTCCAGCAAGGATTCATGACTAAAAATAAAAAGCAAAAAAAATCAAAGACTCATATCATACAAGACGCTCCAAGCAAAACTCATGATATGTGATGAATAAAAATATAGCTCCAAGTAAAATACCAATGGTCGTTAGAAGAAAGAGGGGATGCCACTCGGGCATCCCCAAGCTTAGTTGCTTGCTTCTCTTTGGATAATGGCTTGGGGTGCCATGGGGCATCCCCAAGCTTAGGCTCTTCTTACTCCTTATTCCTTCATCCATCGTAATCTCACCCAAAACTTGAAAACTTCAATCACACAAAACTCAACAAAACCTTCGTGAGATCCGTTAGTATAAGAAAACCAATCTTTACTCTAAGTACTGTATAAAACCCATTCAAATTTTGTTATTGCATTATATCTACTGTATTCTAACTTTACCATGGCTTATAACCTCCAATACAAATAATAGATTCATCAAAACAAGCACACAATGCAAAGAAAACAGAATCTGTCAAAAACAGAACAGTCTGTAAAGATGTGAATTGTTCTCATACTTATATAACTCCAAAAATTCTGAAACATTAGAAAAACAGAGGCAATTTGTATATCAATATTGTGTAAAATATTCAGGATTTTTCATCGCTTCTGTGAATTTTCAAAATTGTTTTACTGGACGCAAAAGTCTCTGTTTTCCAACAAGATCAAATCAACTATCACCAAAGCTATCCTAAAGGCTTTACTTGGCACAAACACTAACTAAAACACAAAAAACACAATCATAACAGTAGCATAATTGTGCAAACACTCAAGAATAGAAAGAAAAATATGAAAATAAATTTTATTCATTGGGTTGCCTCCCAACAAACGCTATCGTTTTATGCCCCTAGCTAGGCATAATGCGAAGGATCTAAGTATTGTCATCTTTGTTTTCTAGATCCCTTGGAAGTATTTTTGTCAGGTGGTTTTGCAAAGACAACATAAAACACCTCATCCACAGAGACTTTAGCACTATCAAGTTGCTTATCATCGTATCCCCTTTGATTTCCGGCCACAATCCAAGAATATTGTTGATTAACATCATTGAAAAATTGTTGGATTATGTCTAAAACAGGGACTTCCTTTTTAAGATTCTCATAAATTTTTTGATTATTTCCAAGCAAGTGTCTTAACATATAATCACTATTATAAAGGATCTCATCTATTAACGTTTTTTCACGGTTCATACCATAAAAATCAAAGATCTCCCTAGCTTCCCGTATTATATAGTCAAATTCATTCATAAGAACAAGGTAGCCAACCTTTTAGCTTTGGGATTCTTTATAACAGGTAACTCATAAAATAATCTTTGCAAGGTAGGATAAGTACGGATGAACTTATTCTCAAGTTTCAGAACTAGTGCTGAAATAGCTTCTGCATACGATTTTGTTCTTTTAAGTATAGGAGCATCATCAAGAGTTAAATTTCCGACACAATTAAAAAATTCTTGGATATGTTCTTTCCCCATAATATTCCCTTGCCCCAAAACAAAAGTTTTAGCATCCAGATTGCCGGATCATCCAATTTTAGGAGTTAGGCCATCATCTATTTCTGCCATGCCAAAGTCACTCATTGTGACAAGTTCAAGCAAATAGGAGATCAGACGAGAAAACGGCGAACGAAAAAGAGGGCGAATAAAACGGCAAATTTTTGTGAAGTGGGGGAGAGGAAAACGAGAGGCAAATGGCAAATAATGTAAATTGCAAGGGGATGAGATTTGTGATTAGGAACCTGGTACATGTTGATGATGTCTCCCCGGCAACGGTGCCAGAAATTCCTTTTAATGTTTGCTTGAACTATGTCGGTATTTCCCCAAAGAGGAAGGGATGATGCAGCACAGCAACGGTAGGTATTTCCCTCAGTGATGAGACCAAGGTTATCGAACCAGTAGGAGAACCAAGCAACACTACGTAAACAGCACCTGCACACAATGAACAAATACTTGCAACCCGACATGTTAAAGGGGTTGTCAATCCCTTTCGGGTAACGGCGCCAGAAATTGGCAAGTTGACGGGAGATAAATTGTAGTAGATTGGATAAATAGATCGCGAATAAAATAAAGTGCAGCAAAATATTTTTGGGTTTTTAGAAATATAGATCTGAAAATAAAAGTGACAACTAAAATAAAAGGCAAATAGCAAAATAGATCTGAAAATATATGATGAGAAAATAGACCCGGGGGCCATAGATTTCACTAGTGGCTTCTCTCGAGAAAAATAGCATACGGTGGGTAAACAAATTACTGTTGGGCAATTGATAGAACTTCAAATAATTATGACGATATTCAGGCAATGATCATTATATAGGCATCACATCCAAGATTAGTAGACCGACTCCTGCCTGCATCTACTACTATTACTCCACACATCGACCGCTATCCAGCATGCATCTAGTGTATTAAGTTCATGGAGAAATGGAGTAATGCAATAAGAATGATGACATGATGTAGATAAGGTCTATTTATGTAGAAATAGACCCCATCTTGTTATACTTAATAGCAATGATACATACTTGTTGGTTCCCCTTCTGTCACTGGGATCAAGCACCTTAAGATCGAACCCATCACAAAGCACCTCTTCCCATGGCAAGAAAAATCGATCTAGTTGGCCTAACTAAACCAAATATTCGAAGAAGAAATACGAGGCTATAAGTAATCATGCATATAAAGATCAAAAGACTCAAATAACTTTCATGGATAAAAACATAGATCTGATCATAAACTCAAAGTTCATCGGATCCCAACAAACACACCGCAAAAAGAATTACATCAAATAGATCTCCAAGAGACCATTGTATTGAGAATCAAAAGAGAGAGAGGAAGCCATCTAGCTACTACCTACGGACCCGTAGGTCTACAATGAACTACTCGCACATCATCAGAGAGGCACCAATGAGGATGATGAACCCCTCCGTGATGGTGTCTAGATTGGATCTGTGGTTTCTGGAACTTACGGTGGCTACAATTGACTTTCGTCGAATCCTCTAGGGTTTCTGGAATATTGGGGTATTTATAGAGCAAAGAGGCGGTGCGGGAGGCGGCCGAGGTGGGCACAACCCACTTGGGCGCGCCTGGGCCCCCAGGCGCGCCCTGGTGGGTTGTGCTCCCCTCGGAGCCCCCCTCAGGTACTTTCTTAAAGTTTCGCTGCATTTGGACTCCGTTTAGTATTGATTTCCTGCGAAGTAAAAAACAAGCAAAAAACAGCAACTGGCACTGGGCACTATGTCAATAGGTTAGTCCCAAAAAATGATATAAATTTGCTATAAAATGATTGTAAAACATCCAAGAATGATAATATAACAGCATGGAACAATCAAAAATTATAGATACGTTGGAGACGTATCAGGGACTACCTAGATAGTTGTGTTGGTTGTGTTTTCAGGGAAAGAACTGTTGAGCAGGCTGAAGAACTATTGAAAAATGATAATGATTGGACACTTCCTGAACCACCATCTAAACTAACACCTAAGAAGAGAGGTATTCTATTTCTCAGTCCTGAAGATATGCAAGAGGCAAAGAAATCTATGAAACAAAAAGGTATTAAAGCTGAAGATGTTAAGAATTTACCACCTATTGAAGAAATACATGGACTCGATACCCCGACACAGGTAGTGATGAGGACATCAATACCGTTGTTACACCCACAACCCCTGCTGCTATACATACGGGACTAATTACTAGAGCTCGCACACGCCAATTGAATTACCAGGTACTTTCGTTTCTTGGTAACGATTCTAATTGTCATGAGAATATGATGCTGCCTAAATTGGATACATTTGTTTTGCTTACAAATGAATGGCCTAGCTTGGATAAGAAAGATGAACCTTGGAGCAAGTTCAAGCATGGAGATGATGGCATGCGCAAGGGGAACAAGAACGGAGTTACAGGTGATGATTTCAGGACTTTGAAGCCAACATAATGAGTGCATGAAGCCTTGGACGAAATATACAAGATGCCACTTCATAAATTTCGTCCAGAGGCTATTATAGGTGCTACGTCACCTTATTATTGGGCCAGGCCCATGTAATTTCGAAATACTTGAGTATAGGCTGTTTTTAGAGTCCGTATGTGTGGGGAAACAAGAGATAGGGTTGGTTTCGGACCCCTCCTTCAAGGGCCATGAAATCCCCCCCCCCCCCTCTTCCTCCATATATACAGCCCTTAGGGCACCATTTAGACTTTGGGTTTTGTTTAGATTAAAAGTTCGCCATAGCTGCAACTTCGCGTACTTCGTTTGTGTTCAACGACCAGACCAAGACGTCACAGAACCCCACTTGATCAATAAATCTTTCATCTTATATTTGCAATATCCAGATTGCAAATCTTAGTTTCTTGCTTGTTCTTCATTTGCTTGCAGGAAATAGACCCTCGTGGTTAGGTTTAGATCGAGTCTGTTCTTCATACCTACAGTCCACGAAAAACCAAAAAAAATTAGGGTTAGTCATCATATCCAAACCAGTCTGAGCCATTGCATAATCTTTTCTGTATTTGCTTTGTTGAATTTGCGGTTGCATCATCGTGTCTAGTTGCTGGTCTTAGCGTCTAGTCTTTTAGAGTTTCGAGTTCTGTTCACGGGTATTCACGCCGCCGCCGCACCATCATCATCCGCTGCTATATACCACCACCACACCAGATTCATCATCCGGTGCCATATACCACCACCACACCAGATACATCGCCGCTGCCATATACCACCATATATCCCCCACCAACCCGAGTTCATATATACCACGCCACCAATCCGAGCCCACATATACCACCGCCTGTCCATAACCAATCCGAGTCCACATATACCAGCGCTGCCATATTTTACCATCATATATCACCACCAATCTGAGTTCTTTTCATATTAGGTTTGTTTTCGAGATCCATCTATTTTCCGATTTGTGTTTCCTTGCCTGAGTAGGTTTCGGAGGAAAAAAAAGTCTGGAGACCCCCGGGCAGTTTTCCCTATCCTGTTTTTAGGTCCCAAGGAACGTTTTGAGACACTCGTCATCATAGTGATTTTTTGTCGCACTTTTTCGTCGTCGCTGCCCTGATTTCCGGAAAAAAATAGTCAAAAAAATCCGTGCCTATCCTGTTATTTTGACTTGGGAAGAGTTTTGAGACACTCGCCAATATAGTGATTTTTTGCAAAAAAAAGGAGCGCAAAAAACAAAAAAAAATAGCGCAAAAAAAAAGAGAGCGAAAAAAAAATTCCAGAGTGTGCTTTTCCCTTGTTTATGTGCAGCGCCGTGATTTTGTTAGTGTTCTAGGCTCGCGTCTCTAGTACGGTCTAGCCTAGGACCAGCACAGTACTGTCATTGAGCGTTTATTCAACGTTGCATCTCTGAATTGATTATTGCTGACCCTTTTTGCTACCATATCATAAGCCTTCCCAGCTCCACATACATCAACATCGTGCATTTGACACCACCTGGCAATCGCTCTGTCCAAGCTTTGAGAGTTTTGACTACAAAGGTTGCCGATCACCACCTGCTGCTGGGTAAGAACTGGTAAGAATTTGAGATTTGCTTGATGGATTTGTGACACCACACCACCACCACTTTCTAGTAGTCTGTAGGATCATATTCTTGTGTGTTTCTATTGCTGCTAACCATGGCAGGATCACAAGCCGACGAGCTTGACTGGGAGAACATGATGAACAAGGAGTTGCATGATAAATTTCAGCAAATGATGAGTGGCCAGGTGGGAGATGTGCTAAACAGATTTGAAGAGGCCATGGAGAAGATAGATGGCATGGAGAAGTCGTTCGAGACAAAGCTGGATAACAAGTTTAATGAATTGCTCACGCGTCTTTCCCAACCACCACCGGCTGCACCTGTCGCACCACTACAATGACAACAACAACGCCCCCTTCCGAATCAGTTCGGACGAGCGAAGCGTGTTCCTCTTGAGGATGGCCAAACTTCTGGTGTTGCTGTACCTATTGTTGATGCTTCTTTGGCTCCTGCTCCTGCTGCTACTGGTGCCGAGGAGGAGGACGATTACGCGGGTGATTATGAGGATGAGGTTGATCAAAATCAAAACTACGTGCAACCACCAGCACCAGGTCGTCCACATGCAAATAATCGCAATGGTAGGCCTGCACCACCACCTCAGGTACGAGATCATGACCATCTTCCTAAATTAAAATTGAATATTCCACCATTCGAGGGTAGATATGTTCCTGATATATATCTTACTTGGGAGTTAGAAACTGAACAACGTTTTACATGTTTACAATATCCCGAGGAACGACGTGTTGCTGCTGCTGTTTGTGCTTTCACTAGTTTTGCATGTGTTTGGTGGTCTGAACATTGTAGATTATATCCTATTCCAGCTACTTGGGCTGCTTTGAAAACTACTATGCGTACTCGTTGGGTTCCACCATATTATCAACGTGAATTACTTCAAAAATTGTAGCGTTTAAGACAAGGAAAAAATTCTGTAGAAGAATATTATCAGGAATTACAAACTGGCATGATTAGATGTGGTATTGTTGAGGAGAATGAAGCTATGCTTGCACGTTTTATGGGTGGTTTAAATAAAGAGATTCAGACCATTTTAGAGTATAAGGAGTATAAAAATATCACTGGTTTATTCCATCTTGCTTGCAAAGCTGAACGTGAAGTGCAGGATCGACAGGCATTGGCGCGAACTAACTTTTCTGCAGGTCGAACTTCATCATGGACACTGCGTGCATCCTCTACTTCCACACGTTCTGCTGCACCGGCACCTCCGTCAGCTGCCACCTCCAGCCGTGATACAAGAAAGCAGGCACAACCTCCACTATCTGCGAAGAGCACACCTTCCGGGCCTGCACAGAGCTCTTCTTCATCCATGGCATCAACAGGGCAAACACATCATACTATTTGTCGCTGTTGCAAGGGTGGAGGTCATTATGCTAGAGAATGCCCATCTAAGCGTGTGATGATTGCTACTGAGGATGGTGGGTACGAGTCCGCTAGTGACTACGATGAGGAGACTTTGGCTCTAATTACACGTGAAGAACATGGTGGAGATGATTCTGAACATGAGACACAATACATGGCTCCTGAAGACGCTGACAGGTATGAATGTTTAGTTGCTCAATGTGTTTTGAGTGTGCAGGTCACACAAGCTGAGCAAAATCAGAGGCATAATTTGTTCCACACAAAGGGAGTTGTGAAGGAACGTTCTGTTCGCGTCATCATAGATGGAGGGAGCTGCAACAACTTGGCTAGCATGGAGATGGTGGAGAAGCTATCTCTCACCACAAGACCACATCCACATCCTTACTACATCCAATGGTTCAACAACAGCGGCAAGGTTAAGGTAACACGTACTGTTCGTGTGCATTTTAGTATCGCTACATATGATGATTACGTTGATTGTGATGTGGTACCCATGCAAGCATGTTCCTTATTACTTGGTAGACCATGGCAATTTGATAAAAATTCTGTACACCATGGTAGAAACAATCAGTATACTCTTGTTCATAAGGATAAACATATTACTTTGCTTCCTATGACTCCTGATTCTATTTTGAAAGATGATATTAATCGAGCTAATAAAGCAAAATAGGAGCAAAATAAGAGTGAAAATCAGATTGTGGCAAAAGAATTTGAGCAACAAATGAAGCCTAATAACAAACCATCATTTCATGTTGCTTCTGAAATTAAATTGAAAAGTGGATGTTTACTTGCCACCCATCTGATATTGATGATCTAGATTTCAGCAAATCTGTTTGTATGCTTTTGTGTGCAAAGAGGCATTATTTTCATTCGAGGACGTGCCTTCCTCTTTGCCTCCTGCTATCACTAACATTTTGCAGGAGTTCGCTGACGTCTTTCCACAAGACATGCCATCGGGATTGCCACCTATTCGGGGGATTGAGCATCATATTGACTTAATTCCCGGTGCTTCGCTGCCAAACCGTGTGCCAAACCGTACCAATCCAGAGGAGATGAAGGAGATTATGCGTCAAGTACAGGAGCTACTCGATAAAGGTTATATACACGAATCTCTTAGTCCTTGTGCTGTTCCTATTGTACTCGTGCCAAAAAAGGATGGTACGTCGCGTATGTGTGTTGATTGTAGAGGCATTAATAATATAACTATTCGTTATCGTCATCCTATTCCTAGGCTAGATGATATGCTTGATGAATTAAGTGGCTCTACAATATTCTCCAAAGTTGATTTGCGTAGTGGATACCATCAAATTCGTATGAAATTGGGAGATGAATGGAAAACGGCATTTAAAACTAAGTTTGGTTTATATGAGTGGTTAGTCATGCCTTTTGGGTTAACTAATGCACCTAGTACTTTCATGAGATTAATGAACGAAGTTTTACGTGCTTTCATTGGATGATTTGTGGTTGTCTATTTTGATGATATACTGATTTATAGCAAATCTTTGGAAGAACATTTGGAACATTTATGTGCTATTTTTATTGCTCTACGTGATGCACGTTTGTTTGGTAACCTTGGGAAGTGCACCTTTTGCACCGACCGAGTATCTTTTCTTGGCTATGTTGTTACTCCACAGGGAATTGAAGTTGATAAAGCCAAGATTGAAGCTATTGAGAGTTGGCCGCAGCCCAAAACGGTCACACAAGTGCGGAGTTTCCTTGGCCTCGCTGGTTTCTATAGGCGTTTTGTGAGAGATTTCAGCACCATTGCTGCACCTCTCAACGAGCTTACAAAGAAGGATGTGCCTTTTGTTTGGGGTACCGCACAGGAAGAAGCCTTCACGGTGTTGAAAGATAAGTTGACACATGCTCCTTTACTCCAACTTCCAGATTTTAATAAGACTTTTGAGCTTGAATGTGATGCTAGTGGAATTGGATTAGGAGGTGTGTTATTACAAGATGGCAAACCTGTTGCATACTTTTCTGAAAAATTGAGTGGGCCTAGTCTGAATTATTCTACTTATGATAAAGAATTATATGCTCTTGTTCGGACTTTAGAGACATGGCAACATTATTTATGGCCCAAAGAATTTATTATACATTCTGATCATGAATCTTTGAAACATATTAAAAGTCAAGCTAAATTGAATCGTAGACATGCTAAATGGGTTGAATTCATTGAGACTTTCCCTTATGTCATTAAACACAAGAAGGGTAAAGAAAATGTTATTGCTGATGCATTGTATCGTTGCTATACTATGCTTTCACAACTTGACTTCAAAATATTTGGCTTGGAGACCATCAAAGATCAATATGTGCATGATGTTGATTTTAAAGATGTAATTCAGATATGTAAAGAAGGAAGAACATGGAACAAGTTTGTCGTTAATGATGGATTTGTGTTCCGTGCTAACAAGCTATGCATTCCAGCTAGCTCCGTTCGTCTTTTTTTGTTGCAGGAGGCGCATGGAGGAGGATTAACGGGACACTTTGGCATGAAGAAGACGGAGGACGTACTTGCTACACATTTCTTTTAGCCAAAGATGAGACGGGATGTTGAGCGTTTTGTTGCTCGCTGCACTACATGTCAAAAAGCTAAGCCACGACTCAATCCTCATGGTTTATATATGCCTTTGCCTGTACCTAGTGTTCCTTGGGAGGATATATCTATGGACTTTGTTTTAGGTTTACCTCGAACAAAGAAGGGGAGGGATAGCATATTTGTTGTCGTGGATAGATTCTCGAAAATGGCACACTTTATACCATGTCATAAAAGCGATGATGCTGTTAATGTTGCTGATTTGTTCTTTCGTGAAATTATTCGCTTGCATGGTGTGCCAAATACTATTGTTTCAGATCATGATACTAAATTTCTTAGCCACTTTTGGAGATGTTTATGGGCTAAGTTGGGGACTAAACTACTTTTTAGTACTACTTGTCACCCCCAAACTGATGGACAAACTGAAGTAGTCAATAGAACATTGTCTACTATGCTTAGGGCTGTTTTGAAGAATAACAAGAAAATGTGGGAAGAATGCTTGCATCATATTGAATTTGCTTATAATCGTTCGCTGCATTCTACTACTAAGATGTGCCCTTTTGAAATTGTGTATGGTTTCCTACCTCGTGCACCTATTGATTTGTTGCCTCTTCCATCTTCGAAGAATGTTAATTTTGATGCTAAGCAACGTGCTGAATTGGTCCTAAAAATGCATGAGTTAACTAAGGAGAACATTGAGCGTATGAATGCTAAATATAAACTTGCTGGAGATAAGGGTAGAAAACATGTTGTGTTTGCACCTGGAGATCTTGTTTGGTTACATTTGTGTAAGGATAGATTTCCTGATTTGCGAAAATCAAAGCTAATGCCGCGTGCTGATGGTCCTTTTAAGGTGTTAGAGAAAATAAATGATAATGCATATAAACTTGAGCTGCCTGCAGATTTTGGGGTTAGTCCCACTTTTAACATTGCAGATTTGAAGCCTTATTTGGGTGAGGAAGATGAGCTTCCGTCGAGGACGACTTCATTTGAAGAAGGGGAGGATGATGAGGACATCAATACTATTGTTACACCCACAACCCCTTCTGCTATACATACGGGACCAATTACTAGAGCTCGCGCACGCCAATTGAATTACCAGGTACTTTCGTTTCTTGGTAACGATTCTAATTGTCATGAGAATATGATGATGCCTAAATTGGATACATTTGTTTTGCTTACAAATGAAGGGCCTAGCTTGGACAAGAAAGATGAACCTTGGAGCAAGTTCAAGCATGGAGATGATGGCATGCGCAAGGGGAACACGAACGGAGTTACAAGTGATGATTTCAGGACTTTGAAATAACCATAATGATTGCATGAAGCCTTGGACGAAATATACAAGATGCCACTTCATAAATTTCGTCCAGAGGTATTATAGGTGTTGCGTCACCTTATTATTGGGCCAGGCCCATGTAATTTCGAAATACTTGAGTATAGGCTATTTTAGAGTCCGTATGTGTGGGGAAACAAGAGATAGGGTTGGTTTCGGACCCCTCCTTCAAGGGCCACGAAATCCCCCCCTCTTCCTCCATATATATAGCCCTTGGAGCACCGTTTAGACTTTGGGTTTTGTTTAGATTAAAAGTTTGCCATAGCTGCAACTTCGCGTACTTCGTTTGTGTTCAACGACCAGACCAAGACGTCACAGAACCCCACCTTGATCAATAAAGCTTTCATCTTATATTCGCAATATCCAGATTGCAAATCTTAGTTTCTTTCTTGTTCTTCGTTTGCTTGCAGGAAATAGACCCTCGTGGTCAGGTTGATCATGCTCCGGCGTGGTCAATAACCTCTCGGAGTAGGTTTAGCGATTGCTAAGGCGCGACGTCCTCGCACGTTCGTAGTCGGATAGTCAAAGTCTACTCCACCAAAAATGATAGACACCATCTCATCGAAAGATGGGACACCTTTGCCTCTATCAGGTAGTAGAGGTAAATTCTCTTATAAGATTTGATGAAGGTGATATTCCTTATAAATTTGCTAGTCAATGCTCGGATGAATTTGATAACTGCATTGTTAAGCAAGAACATTTCAATGCGTATGTCAAGAAGCAATTGAAATGTAATACTTTGATGATTGAGCGTTTGAGCGACTTGATGTTTAGAATTGCTAATGATGTTAAGGGTTTAAGTAAGCATTCATTCATGGTTCATACTCAGCTAGAACAAGTTGCTAAGTCACAAAATGGTTTGCTTAATGAGATGAATACTAAAATGAATGTCATGTTGTTAGAGTTATGACTAGAGGAGGTAGAATGACTCATGAACCTCTATATCCTGAAGGTCATCCTAAAAGAATTGAGCAAGATTCTCAGAGAATTAATAATGATGTGCCTAGTTCATCTAGGAAGAAGAAGAAGATGAAAAATGATAGAACTTTGCATGCTTCTAGTGAACCTGGGGTAGAAAAACCTTCTGAGAATAGTAATGATGTTTCTATTTCTGATGTTGAGACACAATCTGGTAATGAACATCCACCTAGTGATAATGATAATGATAATGATGTTCATGTTGATGCTCAAACTGATAATGATGTAGAACTAGAACCTGCTGTTGATCTTGATAACCCACCTCCTAAGAACAAACGATATGATAAAAGTGATTTCATTGCTAGGAAACATGGTAAGGAAAGAGAGCCATGGGTTCAAAAACTATGCCTTTTCCAACTAAACCACCTAATAATAAGGATGAGGAATAATTTGAATGCTTTGTTGAAATGCTTAGACATGTTTTCTTGTGTACTCATTTGACTGATAATTGAAAATGCCTCCATATGCTAAATACATGAAGGATATTGTCACTAATAAAAGAAAGATACCTGAAGCTGAAATTTCCACCATGCTTGCGAACTATTCTTTTAAGGGTGGGGTACCTAAGAAGTTAGGAGATCCAGGAATACCCACTATACCATGCTCTATTAAAACAAGTTATGTGAAAATTGTTTTATGTGATTTAGGAGCCGGTGTTAGTGTTATGCCTTTCCCTTTATATAGAAGACTCGATTTGAATAAGCTCACACCTACTAAAATATCTTTGCAAATGGCTGATAAATCAACTGCTATACCTATTGGAATTTGTGAGGATATGCCTGTTGTAGATGCAAATGTTACTATCTTGACAGGCTTTGTTATACTTGATATGCCCGAGGACGATAACATATCAATTATCCTTGGTAGACCCTTTTTGAATACTGCAGAGGCTATTATTGATTGCAACAAAAGCAAGGTCACTTTTCATATTAATGATAATGAGCATACGGTTTATTTCCCGAGGAAACATTATTGAAAAAACTGCGACAATCATTATTGGAGGTTTCGAATTTCCTCTTCCTTTAGTCAAAAAGAAATATGAAACTCTTATTATTGGGGAGATGCATATCCCCGTTGAGGTATCTTAGTATTATACGAAGATTCTTCGGTTTCATGTCATTCGAAAATGATTTGTTAATAAGACTTGATCAACCTTATTAATGGATACTTTTTGAAGGGCATGTGGTCGATGAATTTCGTAAGCACAACCTACTGTACCTAGTATTTGCTCTTTGTTATTTAAAGTTAATAAAGTAAAAATGGCATGATTATCCTGTTCTCTGAATTTTCCGTACAATAAAAAATGACCCAAAAATAAAAGTTCTCGAAATGTCCTGAAAATTTAGTATGAGTTTTTCTAGAATATTTTAGAATTTTTGGCGTTGAACACACCCCAGGGGGATGTACCTGTGAGCCACAAGCTCACAGGGCGCGCCACTCCCCTAGGGCGCGCCCAGCAGGGTTGTGGGTCCCACATGGACCCACTCAGTTATTCCAGCAGACCACCACCTTCTTCCACCTCCAAAAAAATCGCTAGCTTGTTCAAACTCATGTTCTTGCTCATTTGCCTGCAATTTTTTATCTCCTTGCTCGGAACTCCGTTTCCGAAACTGTTTTGGGAGATTACTCTTCGGTATGTGACTCTTTCAATGGTCCAATTAGTTTTTGTTCTAGTGCTTTATACTTTGTATATGTTGCTACTGTTGGTGACCATGTTCTTGATCTTGCGTGTTGAATTTATATGGTCCAAAGTAGTTTTGATGCATGATGTGGCCTCTAGACACTTGTGGGAGTAGTTGGTATCAATTTGGTTAAGTTTTGTTTACTTTTATTTTGAGTCGCTAAAAATTTCAAAAAAAAAGAGAAAAAGAAAATGCTCAAGTGGAGGTTGAGAGGTTCTTCGAGCCGGAGTCCTAAGGAAGCTCTGAAGCCCCAGTACAACCTTCCTCATGCAGGTGAGGTGCGGCCGTGTGAATAGTCGTGCAACATGTTCTTGAGGGATGCGGGAATTCTCAATGAATTTTATCATTTAGCGAACAATGCTGGCATTATCCCCTTCCTCAAAGATAAGTGTGACCAGTACCTTCTCCTCACAATTACTTTCGTGAAAAACTTTCATTTCGCACTCTAGGAGAGAGATACCCACTATTTCATTCCACTTATATGACATTCCTAGGGAGGTGACACTTGATGAGTTTTGTGAGGCTTGCTTGATTCCATCTGAGGGCAGCCCTATAGAGCCACATCCTAGTGACGTTGCGGATTTCATATCCAAAGTGACTGTGGGGGAGCGTAGAGGAGTTTCTGAGGCTAGAGTTGCTAGTTTACATTTTTCCCATGTTACGCTACTACTCACTATTTGTCGGGGGGTGTTTGACTGGACGGTGGGAGAGTGGATCACTCAGCTCACCTGACCTTGCTATTTTGCGCCATGCTCTTTATAGTGATAGAACTTTTAGTTTGGGTGCTATGATTGCTCGGTGGTTACACACTAACCGCTCGAAGGGAGTTATTTACGGTGGTATTTATGCTTCCTGCCTTGCTAAACTTTTTAAGATTCCTATTATACACGATGAGGTGGTGGAGAAGCTTTTACCTGTTAGGCACCTTGATTATGCTAGCATTATTGGACATGATTTTATTGTCAGGGGCGGGTCCATCATGGGGTCATGAAGGGGCGGCCGCCCCGGGTAAATTTTGGGAACCTAGGGTACCCCATACCATTTTTGGTCAGTGGTCACCATGAGAGTGAGTTTTTAAGGTCTCGTGAGGCCGAGGAATGACGAGGGAAGAAGAAAGAAATGATTCACCGGTAGACATGGCAGGTAATGATTTGTTAGAAATCTAGAGATGGACCAGTTGAGTTCCCATTAGTTGTTGTGCGCAACCCATTAGTTGTTGTATACACGTGAGATGGCCCAATGAAAAAATAGATGAGCCCATTAGTTGTTGTACGCAGCCTGACATTGATGTTCCCAATTCCTTCTTGATTTGGGGCGGCTCCAGTTCGTCAATTCGACATGCCCCACGCCTCACGCGATTACACCCGCCCTACCCTGCCGCCTCTCTGCCTTGATGCGGTGCCGGCTGCTCTGCACTACCGCCTTGTCGTGGCTTGATCTAGGTCGGTCTAACCGATGATGCTAGATGAAGAGGGAGAAGTAAGTTCGCATGTTCTAGATGTCGTCTTCATGGAAGGCGGAGCCGTCGCCGCCACTTCGGCAAAACAGCAAGTGAGCAGCCAACAGAGGTGGCAAGGAGCAGATTGTAGACCATTTTAAAGGCCTAAGGGATCATAGAGGTCATCTACCAAATCCCGACGTATACTGGTAAAAACATGTCTTATCTTTTGTTTGAACTAGTGTCATATTATGCTATGATTTAGATTATTCTATTTTTTTTACATGTTAAAGCTACCTAATGGACTTGAAGGTTAACCATTTTGGATTAAATCATGGAAGAATTAGCCAGTGGGAGTTCAAGCTAGATTTTATATGTTCTATGTGTTATATGTAGATTTGGCCTAGTTGTTGAGAATGAAACTACTTTGAACAATTTGTTGTGTTCATCGTCTTGCCTGAATGCATACTCTTGGCCAATTAATTTTCTTGATTGTCTTATTATTCCTAGATAGTATTTTGGCTTTAAGTTTTCATTTGCTTTAAAACTCCGCCTCGGGTAACTTCAAATTCTGGATACGCCACAATTTATTGACAGTGGCCTGAGGCGATTTTGGTATAACTTGGTGTTCAGTCAGGACACCTGTGAGACTATTACCCTGCCTGCACCTTCTTTGTTCGATCTTTCTTCAGGCAGCTACACTATTATGCCGGATGATATTTACACTTATTGGGGCTTGGCACTGCCCCAAGTGGGTGAGTCAGAGCCAGCACCTGATCCCGAGCCTTTCGAGGAGCCCGTCTATCAGTGGGAGCCATAGGAGCCCGCTTACTAGTGGGACCCTCAGGAGCCCCCTTATTATCCTGGAGGAGGATACTTCGACCCATGGTCGTAGACCAACTTAGGCCAAAAGCCTAAGCTTGGGGGAGTACGTATTTCTCACCGACATTACATTCATGTACCACACATTCATTCCAGTTGTCGGTGTTCATCCTTTTTTATTGTATATCCATGTTAGTTTTATATTCCGCTTTCTTCTTGTGTGTTTGAAAAACTTTGAAAATCCAAAAATATTTCTTGCTTCTTTTTGGTTTTCCTTTCTTGTTTAGCTAGTTCGTAGTAGTCAAAGAAAACCCAAAAAGATTTCTCGTTCTTCTTTTGGTCGTTGGCAGTTTTCCCATGTAAATAGTTTTTCTCATTTTTCATTTTTCTCCTTCGTTAATTTGCTTTCTTTAGAAAAATAAAAAACTCCAAAAATATTTTAGTGTGTTTATCTAAAATTATTTTCTTTGAGTTGTCGTAAGGAGAAGACCATGATGAAAATGTTGAGGGGCTCTCATATGCTTTATTGATGATCCAACAAAGAGCCCATATTACTTTGTCTTCTCCTTTGAATAAAATGTTTGCGGATTCCAGCTTAGTCCATGACACACTTGCACTATTATTATTTCCACATCATTCGGTCGTGCAAGTGAAAGGCAATAATGACGATGATTTGATGAAGTGACTGCGGTGAAGGAAAGCTGGTATGAACTCTCCTTGTTTTTGTTTTTGTAAATATGTTTAGCTCAGTCGATCTTGATTCAGCATATTAAACATATTTATGATGGCAATTAGAGATTATAGTTGCTTATGCCATGCTTAAATATCTAGGAGTGGATAATGATTTATCTTGAGTGTCAACATGCATTAAAATGGTTATGATGTAGTACGATAGTATGGTATCTTTCTCTAAACAATTTAAGTGGCTTGACTTGGCACATGTTCATGCATGTAGTAGATTCAAAACCAACATAGCCTCCAAGATATTTATGTTCATGGTGTTTATATCCTACTCATGCTCGTAATTGATGTTGATTATTCTCAATGCATGATTATGACCGTTTTTGCTCTCTAGCTGGTCGTTTCTCAATCTATTTGCTAGCCTCTGCCTGTACTAAGCGAGAATATTGCTTGTGCATACAAATCCTTAAACCCAAAGTTGTTCCAGATGAGTCCACTATATCTACCTATATGCGGTATTAGTCTGCCGTTCCAAGTAAATTTGCATGTGCCACCTCTAATCATTCAAATAAGCATCTGTTTTGTGTGCCTGTACCGCTCATGGAGTGACACGAGGCAGTCAGTATCTTCCATGCTAAGTGAGTTATTCTCACGATAAGTGTTTATTCACTTGTCATTACATGAGAGGGGCTGGTATTCGGGATGTCCAGTCCCATGACCAAAACAAAAAATAATGAAACAAACTCCCCCAGAAAGTTGTTCGTATGGAGGGCACCCAAGGATTCGGCTAGCCATGGCTTGTGTTTGTATGGTGGAGGGGGAGTAAACTTTACCTTTCAGCTTGGGAACCGCCGCTAATGTGTTTAGCATGGAAGATATTGAAAACTCTCGGTCGTGACATTGACAGGAAAGGCATACCTCTCAAAATTATATCCATCTCTATTTTAAGCTTCGAGCTCTGTCACCTCTGCAAATCAATGCTTCCCTCTGTGAAGGTCCTATCCATTTACTTTTATGTTATTTTACTTTTATTATTGAGTCATCACTTTCTCATTTAAACACCAGTTGGAGAGCACTATTGTCATGCTTATGCATTGAGTATAGTTAATGTTGGGTGTGACTTGACTGGATCTATCCTACCATGAATTACATTATTTAGTCGCTACTTGAACTTCAGAGGTGCTCTGCATTTATGTTTTGTAGTCGTAGAAAGGGCTAGCGAGATACCATGTTATCATATTATATCATGATTGTTTTGACAAATTGTTGGCATCGGAGATATGTTATTATTGCTTGCTAGTTGGTTATGTTATTGACATGAGTAAATGTGAGACCTAAGTATTATCATTCATATTGTTAGTTCATGGTACTTGCTGAAAAATTGAGCACTTGTTAAGCATATATACAGCAACAAGAACAAAAGGAGTTTGTAAAAGTTTTTCTTTATCACTTTCAGTTTGTCAACTGAATTGCCTGAGGACAAGCAATGAGTTAAGCTTGGGGGAGTTGCTACGTCCCAAACATATCTACTTTTCCAAACACTTTTGCTCTTGTTTTGGACACTAATTTGCATGGTTTGGATGGAACTAACCCGGACTGACGTTGTTTCAGCAGAATTGCCATGGTGTGGTTTTTGTGCAGAAATGAAAGTTCTCGGATTGGGCTAAAAATTTACGAAGAATATTTTTAGAATATATAAAAAAACTAGCTGTCGGCGTTCTGGGAACCAGGGTACCCAGACTTGCCTGCCTGCGGCCCACGGCGTGGCTCCATGGACGGCCTGCTATGGCCCATCTACAACACCTTCAAGACAAGACCCTCATGAGGGGCCAAGCCTCGCGAGGGGGGCGACATCATGACCTCCAGAGGGAGCGGCCTCCCCAGGCTGGCTCGTGAGGAGCGGATATTTCTATACAGGTGCCCACCTCATGAGGTTGAGGTGACGCAAGCCATGACGACCAAGGCCAGGCGGGCGCCAGTGGGCGCAGAGCAGCAGGTTTCCTCTTTGGTGCTAAGGAGGCAAGCGCGGGCGTGGGGTCCCGAGGAATCACCCAAAGGTTTCCATTCCCGTGCAATGAGACCAAGCCCGCCAGGACGGCAGGGCGGATGTCATCGCCAAGCCCACCGCGGCGTCACGACCAGAGGCTTTGTAGGTGAGGACCACCTTTCATCAGGATAAGGTGTACTACTTGTCCCCTTTCAAATTGGCCACTGTGGGATCCCTTCCCGCCTTCGTTTTGGAGGAAGAGGACCGAGGCCACTATAAATATAGGCTAGCCACCACCAAGAGAGAGGATCGGATCCTGAACTCACACCCACACTAGAGCAGACCTCGTGAGGTTGTTCTTCCCTTGTACTAGTTCATCCTCAGCCCCTCGTGAGGCAAATCCACCACAAAGCAGGAGTAGGGTATTACACCGCAAGGTGGCCCGAACCTGGGTAAACTGCCGTGTCCATCTTCTTTCTTGTTCATCGAGCTAGGCTGTAGGGTGACGCGTTTGGTTGGCTGGATAGGTTGAGTTCTTCGCACATGCCCCAGAGTTCGAACCTTCTTTGGGTCTGCGGAGCCCTGAATCCGACATTTGGTGCGCCAGGTAGGGGCGTGTCGAAGCTTCTCTCCCACTGTTCGCTCCGCCGCTATTCCGCCGTCCCTATGGCCGATGCTCGCCGTGTTCGTGCCGAGCGTCGGGCCGCTCGTGTCGCCCAGACGGCACCCGTGGGCAACGGCGCCCCCTGCCGCTCTGCCTCCCCGGTGGCTAACGCCGCCACCGACCCTGCTGCCCGTGAGCAGCAGGACTTGTCGCTACCTCCGTTCGTGCAGCGCGACGGCCGCACCACGACTCCATCACCCACTCCAGCCACGGCGTCATCTTCTCATGGCCGTCGTGGGCCGGCGAACACGCAATCTGAGCTGCTCATGGCGCGCGAGCTTCTGCGCTATCGTCTGGCCAACGACCTCTACAACGACTGGCTCGCCCGCATCGCCGAACTCGTCAGCGCCGCTGGCGAGGCCCCTGCACCATCTCGTTCACTTCGCCTCCGCTATCCCTGGCGGGCGATGTGGCTCACGGTGCGCCTCCTCCCCCTCCTCTGCACGGCGAGGGCCCCGAGCCGAGGCGTGAAGCTCCCCGGCGCGACCCACCGTGCAGAGCACCGGCACGCGATGAAGAAAGCTGCCAGGTGGTGCAGCGGCCCCAAGGAGAAGAGCGTGCGCTTCCAGCACCGCCACGTCAAGACCATGTATCGCCAGAGGTGGCGGCGCGCGGGCATCGAGATTAGGCTCCTCCCCTGCGGATGGCCCCTGTGAGTGCGGCAGGGTGCCATGCTTTCACCCCGGAGCTGCGCCGCGTCGTCTGGCCTGGCAAGTTCAAGCCGGATCTGCCTCCGCGCTACGAAGGCAGCCCTGACCCCGCCGAGTTCCTCCAGCTCTATGAGCTAAGCATCAGGGCGGTGAACGGCAATGAGAAGGTCATGGCGAACTGGTTCCCCATGGCCCTCGAGGACGGCGCGCGCTCCTGGCTCCTGAACCTTTCGGTGGGGTCGATCTCCTCATGGGACGAGCTCCACGAGCGCTTCATCACCAACTTCCAGGGCACTAACGACCGCGCTCCCGGGGCAGGCGACTGTGGTGCATCAAGCAGCAGCCAGGCGAAACCTTGCACAAGTACATACAGCGCTTCACCAACGTTCGCCTCAAGATCCCAAAGGTATCGGATGAGGACATCATTACGGCATTCTCTGAGGGCGTCCGGGATGTCAAGATGAAGGAAGAGCTCGCCATGCACAAGGACTTGTGCTCGGCTCTGGAGATGTTCAACATGGCCACCAAGTGCGCGAGGGCAGAGGAAGGTCGCCTCTCCCTCCTGGAGCCTCCGGAGGTCGATCCTGAGGACAAGAAGGCCAAGGCTAAGGACGTGAAGCGCAAGGGCCCAGCTGTGCTCGCGGCCGAACCTAAGATGAAGCGCGGCTGTGACCACCCCGAGTCCTCCAAGGGCAGCCGTCTATTCTGCGTCTTCCATAACGTCCACAGCCACAACACCAACGACTGCCAAGAGCTCAGGACGATCCGCGACGGCGCTTCGGCCGCCGTACCGAGCGCAACGACCGTGGCTACGGCCGCGGAGGAGGTCGCAGTGGTGGCCGCTAGGACAACCGCGACCCCCGCCAGGACTGGCGTGATTAGCCTCATGAGGACCGCTGGCAGGGCCAGCCTCACGACGGCCCCTGGAGAGACCAGCCTCGCGAGGACCGTCCTCAGGGCAACGCCAGCCTCCCTCCGCTGCCACCGCCGCCAAGGAGGAACGACGACCACCGCCAAGACGATGGGGTTGGGTGCTTCCAAGAGCCTCGTGCCATTTCCTGCATCCTGGGTGGCGCTCAGGCCCCCGCTTCTCATCGCATCTTCAAGCAGTTTGCTCGTGAGGTGAACGCGGCCCTTCCCAAGCTTGAGGCATCGTGTCCCCTCAGATGGTCCAAGTACGCCATCACCTTCGACTCTACAGACTAGCTCAAGTGCTCAGCTGTCGCTGGCGTGCTCCCAATGCTCTACTCACCAACCATCAGCAACATCCTCGTCACCAAGACACTCATTGATGGCGGCGCGGGGCTCAACGTTCTCTCCGTCGAGACGTTCGAGACGCTCCAGGTGCCGTACAACCAGCTCCTCCCCACCAAGCCTTTCTCAGGGGTGACCGATGGCTCCACCATCCCCATAGGGCAGATCTGCCTCCCTATCACCTTTGGTCAGCGAGACAACTACCACACCAAGCTCATCGACTTCGATGTCGCCCACATTCGCCTCCCGTACAATGCCATCCTCGGGTACCCGGCCCTCGCCAAGTTCATGGCGGTGATGCACCATGGCTACAATGTCCTCAAGATGCCAGGGAGTGGGGGTATCATCACGGTCGCCTGCGACGAGAAGGCAGCGGTGTGCTCCCTTGAGCACGCCTACCAGGCTGCAGCGACCGAGAACTCTCATGACGAGGGTGCAGTTTGGCCCCCTGAGGCCATCTCCAAGAAGAAGAAGCAGCTCCTCCCCAACGGCCGCCAGGAGGCTGGTGCGTCCGACAATCGCGCCTCAGGCCCCACGCCCACTACTGGGGCGCCCTTCCCTCTCGCATAGGAAGGCGCGCCCGACGCCGCCCTCAGGACAGGCTCGGGGGCTCTCCTCTGGAGGGCCTCTGACCTGACCAGTGTCGCGAGGGAGGCGTTTGGGCACCATGTGGAGGCGTGCTTCAATGTGCACTTCCATGAGCAGGGCGCAGGGCGCGAGGCGCCAGGCGCTCAGGAGTTCATCACCAAGGCAACCGAAGAGCTTCAGGAGGCGCGAGCCATGCGCGGCGAGCGCCGCCCTGCACCACTCAATGCAGCTGTCGCCCCCGACGTGGGTGACGAGCTGCGCGTTTGCGTCAACATACCAGGCCTCAACAGGGCCGCTTCTCAGGAGCTCTTCTGGCCGTCCTGTGTCGGCCCGAGTGGGGGCTACCCCTGCAGCTATGTTCGCATGCCGTTCGGCCTGCTGAACATGGCTGCCTCGCACTAGCACCACATGCAAGGTGTCCTGGCGGCTCATGAGGCCCGGCGCCAGGCGGTCCGGGCAGAGGAGGTGCCGGACCCTCGCGAGCATCCCGGGCCTCCAGAGCCTCCCGGGATTCAGGAGCCGGCCGACTCGTGAGGAACGACCTCTGCAGCGTGCATCCTCAGCTACTCCAACACTTCTGCAACGACGGTGTCAGATGACTTTTTGGTTTGTTCAGTTGAGGGCACCCCTCGGGTTGCATCATCCTCGAGCTGTTAGTGCCAGCCCCTGCAGCTGCACTATTTTGATTCATGTACTCCGGACCAGTTATGCGTGCTCGAGTTATCATGGTTGTTGAGATTGCTCCCACCATCTCGTTATGTATGGAGTTGCCACTCGCGGCCTCTGCACGTTGCTAAATCCGCCTCTTGCTCATCCCGCAACGGGGGCTACTGGCACGGCACCTGTGCTCGGGTCCGTCCCTGCAGCGCTGACAAACCTAAGAGGCCGAGCTCTGGCTCGCGGCCGGCCCCGCACACGTCACCTCACCGGGTCCTTAGTGCCTTCGTCCTGTTACGGAAAGATCATCGGTAGAATAGCAAGCGCGGCTGCGTGCTTTGTTTTCCTTTTTTGGCTAACTCGCAGGAACCTCCGGAGCTGGGACCACGGGCGGCCTCGCCAGCACCTCAGGGCGCAACCCCTCCTAGGCATCCCCTTAGAGCCAGCCACTCTTTTCTTGTGCAAATTGCTTGCACGCTAAAGGGGGGCCCTTGAGCATCACGCCTCAGGGGCTCCTACTGGCTCTCGAGCCCTCACCCCCTGGCCTTGACCACGGCATCGCGACCTGGCATACCAGCGGCGGCTGAGCCTCGCTCAAGGGCTAGGACCCGAGGACATAGAGCACCCAGGCAAGCGGGGAAGATGGAGGGGGCGTCATCAGGAGAATGGCATGGCCCAACGTCCCAGGAGAAGCTCGTCCATGCAGCAAAAGAATCACCGCAGGCTCACCAAGATAAGTCACCTTACACGCACAGGCGTGAACCTTATGATCAGCGCTTCATCTCTAGCGATCTCGCTCGGGCAAGAATGCTTCCCTTTTAGTCCTTCGGGAGCCGCTTGCGCGCCAAAGGGGACCCCCTGAGCATCGCGCCTCAGGGGCTCTTACTGGACCTTGGGCCGCTCACCTCCTAGCCTTGACCACGGCATCACGACCTGGCATACCAGCGACGGCCGAAGCTTGCTTGGGGACTAGGTCCTGTCGGCGTAGAGCACCAAGCTACCACAAGAATGAAAGGGGGAACCATGCCAAAGCGAAAGGCGCAAACATGACACTAATAGAGAATGATAACATTAAAGCGCGGGCGTCGCAGTTTTTTACATACCCCCACGGGGCCCGTCATGATTTTTGCGCAGGAGTGAAGCAAAGGAGAAACACCTAAGAACCACGGCCTCGGCAGCGTCGCCAACGATGTCGGGACGGCGCTACTCCTCCTCCTAGGCCCGGGCGCGGCGATGCGGCGGCTCGTAGCTGTCGTCGTCACTCGATCTTGATCCAGACGAGGCGTTGCTGCTGCTAGAGGAGTTGCAGACAAGGCCAAGGGCAAGTTCATTCCCGGTGGCCTCGCAATTTCGCCGGCCCGCTAGGGAGCCGCTGCCTCGATCTCCTCCCCTGGGGCAGCACTCCATGCATCGGCCGTCCTCTCCGAAGACCTTGAAGAGGAGCGTCGAAGCCCCGTCGTACTCGAAGTGCATGGCGTGACCTTGATACGTGTCCATCGTATCTACTTTTCCAAACTCTTTTGCCCTTGTTTTGGACTCTAATTTGCATGATTTGAATGGAACTAACCTGGACTGACGTTGTTTTCAGCAGAATTGCCTTGGTGTTATTTTTGTGCAGAAATAAAAGTTCTCAAAATGACCTGAAACTTCACGGAGAATATTTTTGGAATAAACAAAAAATATTGGTGAAAGAATCAACCGAGGGGGACCCACCACCTGACCACAAGGGTGGGGGCGCGCCCTACCCCCCCTGGGCGCGCCCCCTTGGCTCGTGGGTCCCACGAAGCTCCACCGACCTCAACTCCAACTCCATATATTCATGTTCGGGGAGAAAAAAAATCAGAGAGAAGGATTCATCACGTTTTACGATACGGAGCCGCCGCCACCTCCTGTTCTTCATCGGGAGGGCAGATCTGGAGTCCGTTCGGGGCTCCGGAGAGGGAAAATCGTCGCCATCGTCATCATCAACCATCCTCCATCACCAATTTCATGATGCTCACTGCCGTGCGTGAGTAATTCCATCATAGGCTTGCTAGACGGTGATGGGTTGGATGAGATTTACCATGTAATCGAGTTAGTTTTGTTAGGGTTTGATCCCTAGTATCCACTATGTTCTAAGATTGATGTTGCTATGACTTTGCTATGCCTAATGCTTGTCACTAGGGCCCGAGTGCCATGATTTCAAATCTGAACCTATTATGTTTTCATGAATATATTTGTGTTCTTGACCCTATCTTGCAAGTTGTAGTCACCTACTACGTGTTATGATCCGGCAACCCCGGAGTGACAATAGTCGGGACACTTCCCGGTGATGACCGTAGTTTGAGGAGTTCATGTATTCACTAAGTGCTAATGCTTTGGTCCGGTACTCTATTAAAAGGAGGCCTTAATATCCCTTAGTTTCCATTAGGACCCCGCTGCCACGGGAGGGTAGGACAAAAGATGTCATGCAAGTTCTTTTCCATAAGCATGTATGACTATATACGGAATACATGCCTACATTATATTGATGAATTGGAGCTAGTACTGTGTCACCCTAGGTTATAACTATTGCATGATGAATGCTATCCGACATAATTATCCATCATTGATACATTGCTTACGAGCTTTTCACATATTGATCTTTGCTACATTACTTTTCCGTTGCCACTGTTACCGTTACTTCCATACTACTTTGCTACTAAATACTCTGTTGCAGATATTAAGTCTTTCAGGTGTGGTTGAATTGACAACTCAGCTGCTAATACTTGAGGATATTCTTTAGCTCCCCTTGTGTCGAATCAATAAATTTGGGTTGAATACTCTACCCTCGAAAACTGTTGCGATCCCCTATACTTGTTGGTTATCAAGACCTTTTTCTGGCGCTGTTGCTGGGGAGCATAGCTCTATTCTCTGAGTCACTTGGGATTTATATCTGTTGATCACTATGAGGAATTTGAAAGATACTAGAACTAAGATTTTTTTCCTCTACTACGAGGGGAGGTAAGGAACTGCCATCTAGCTCTGCACTTGATTCACCTTCTGTTTTGAGTAAGCTTGTGACACCTACACCTGCTAGTAATTCTGATATATCGCAAGTTATTGGTGATGCCACTTCTGCTATGCATGATTCTTATGATGATACTACTGCTTTGCTTGATAATACTGTGCCACTAGGTGAATTTCTTAATGAACAACTTGCTAGGGTTAGAGAAAATGAAATTACAGAAACTGATGATATTATTGAAACTGAAGATTACGATTCTCCCCCTAGATATGAATTGCCTATTGTACCTGAGGGTTATATTATGGATGAAGAAATTGCTAGAGATTTTTTTGCTTGCAATGATAGAGAGGATCTTAAGAAACTGTTAGCTAAGCTGAAGGAAAAGTCTTTAAATGCTAGAATGCAATATGATCCTAAGTTTGCTACTTCACCTATCTTTGTTACTGATAAGGATTATGAATTCCCTGTCGATCCTGAGTTAATTACTTTGGTTGAATCTGATCCTTTTCATGGTTATGAATCTAAAACTATTGTGGCACATCTTACTAAGTTGAATGATATAGCCACCCTATTTACTCATGAGGAAAAAAATCGCTATTACTATATTCTTAAGTTGTTTCCTTTCTCGTTAAAGGGTGATGCTAAGTTATGGTTTAATTCTCTTGCTCCTGGTTATGTGCGTAGTCCCCAGGATATGATTTACTACTTCTCTGAAAAATATTTCCCTGCTCATAAGAAACAAGCTGCTTTAAAGGAAATATTTAACTTTGTGCAAATTGAAGAAGAGAGTCTCCCACAAGCTTGGGAGAGGCTTCTCTAATTACTTAATGCTTTGCCTGATCATCCTCTCAAGAAAAATGAAATACTTGATATCTTTTATAATGGACTAACCGATGCTTCTAGGGACCACCTAGATAGTTGTGCTGGTTGTGTTTTCAGGGAACGAACTGTTGAGCAAGTTGAATTGCTATTGAATAATATATTGAGTAATGATAATGATTGGACTCTTCCCGAACCACCATCTAAGCCAACTCCAAAGAAAAGAGGTATTCTATTCCTCAGTCCTGAAGATATGCAAGAGGCAAAGAAATCTATGAAAGAAAAAGGTATTAAAGCTGAAGATGTTAAGAATTTACCGCCTATTGAAGAAATACATGGTCTTTATAACCCGACACAGGTAGTAGAGGTAAACTCTCTTTATAGATTTGATGAAGGTGATATTCCTCATAATAAGTCTGCTAGTCAATGCTTGGATGAGTTTGATAATTTTATTGTTAAACAAGAAAATTTCAATGCTTATGTTAGTAGACAATTGAAACGTAATGCTCACATGCTTGACTGCTTGGGTGATTATATGAGTAGAACTGTTAATGATCTTAAGCTTATTAGTAAGCATGCTTCCATGGTTAAAACTCAAGTAGAACAAGTACTTAAGGCACAAGATGATTTGCTTAATGAGTTGAATAGTAAGAACAATGATAATGTTGTTAGGGTTATGACTAGAGGTGGTAAAATGACTAAGGAACCTTTGTATCCTGAGGGCCATCCTAAGAGAATTGAGCAAGATTCTCAGAGAATTAATACTCATGCATCTAGTCCTAGTAATAAAAATAAAAAGAAAACTGATAGGACTTTGCATACTTCTAGTGAACCTGTTATAGATACACCTGAGAACCCAAATGATATTTCTATTTCTGATGCCGAGACACAATCTGGTGATGAACATGAACCTAGTGATAATGTTAATGGTGATGTTCATGTTGATGCTCAACCTAGTAATGATAATGATGTAGAGATTGAACCTGCTGTTGATCTTGATAACCCACAATCAAAGAATCAAGGTTATGATAAGAGAGACTTCATTGCTAGGAAACACGATAAAGAAAGAGAACCATGGGTTCAGAAACCCATGCCCTTTCCTCCTAAACCATCCAAGAAAAAGGATGATGAGGATTTTGAGCGCTTTGCTGAAATGATTAGACCTATCTTTTTGCGTATGCGTTTGACTGATATGCTGAAAATGTCTCCTTATGCTAAGTATATGAAAGATATTGTCACAAATAAAAGAAAGATACCTGAAGCTGAAATTTCCACCATGCTTGCTAATTATACTTTTAAGGGTGGAATACCAAAGAAACTTGGAGATCCAAGAGTACCAACTATACCATGCTCCATTAAAATAAACTATGTTAAAACTACTTTATATGATTTGGGAGCCAGTGTTAGTGTTATGCCTTTCTCTTTATATCGTAGACTTGAATTGAATAAGTTGACACCTACTGAAATCTCTTTGCAAATGGCTGATAAATCAACTGCTATACCCATCGGTATTTGTGAGGATGTGCCTGTTGTGGTTGCAAACGTTACTATCTTAACGGACTTTGTTATTCTTGATATTCCCGAGGACGACAGTATGTCGATCATCCTTGGTAGACCCTTTTTGAATACTGCAGGGGCTGTTATTGATTGCAACAAAGGCAATGTCACTTTTCATGTTAATGGTAATGAGCATACGGTACACTTTCCGAAGAAACAACCTCAAGTTCATAGTATCAATTCTATTGGAAAATTTTCAACTATTACTATCGGAGGTTTTGAATTTCCTCTCCCTACTGTCAAAAAGAAATATGATATTCTTATTGTTGGGGATATGCATATCCCCGTTGAGGTAACCTAATGTTATTCAAAAATTCTCCGGTTTCATGTTATTCGAAAGAGGTTTGTTAATAAGACTTGATCAACCTTGTTAGCGGATTCCTTTTGATGAGCATGAGATGGATGAATTTAGAAAGCACAACTTTCTGTACTTACTTTTTACTTTCTGTTAGTTAGAATAAATAAAGCAAAAATAGTATTATCTGTCTGTTTTCTGAATTATCCGTGCAATAAAAATATCTAGAAAATAAAAGTTCTCCAAATGCCCTGAAAATTTAGTATGATTTTTTATAGAATATTTTAGAATTTCTGGCACTGAGATTGCACCAGGGGGCTGCACCAGTGGACCACAAGCGTGGAGGGCGCGCCCTACCGCCCTAGGCGCGCCCCCTGCCTTGTGGTCCCATGTAGGCCCCCCTCATTTATTCCAGCACCCATCCACTTCGTCTTCCTCCAGAAAAAACCATCCCAGTGCTCAAACCCGTGTTCTAGCTCATCTTGCTGCCATTTTCGATCTCCTTGTGTAAAGCTCCATTTGCAAAACTGTTTTGGGGGATTGTTCTTCTGTATGTGACTCCTCCAATGGTCCAATTAGTTTTTGTTCTAGTGCTTTATTTATTGCAAATTTTTGCTGCTGTGGAGACCTTGTTCTTGAGATTGCATGTCAGATTTATATGGTCCAAAGTAGTTTTGATGCATGATATAGCCTCTAGACACTTGTAGGAGTGGTTGCTATTAGTTTTGTTGAGTTTGGTTCACTTTTATTTCTAAGTCACTAAAAATTTCAGAAATTTTCAGAGAAAATGATGAGGAGATTGTTAAGAGGCTCTTCAAGTCGGGGTTCTAAAGAAAAGGAAAATGAAGAGAAGAAGAAGCCCAAGTACAACCTTCCTCGCACCGCGGAAGTTCGGCCGTGTGAATGGCCATGTGATGCATTCTTGGAGGCGGCCGAAATTTATGAGGATTTCTATTATTTGGCTGGGAATGCAGGCATCACCTACTTTCTCCACAATAAGTGTGATCAGTACCTCTTACTCACTAATACTTTCGTGCAAAATTTTCACTTTCATGCTAGGAGATCACCACCCACGGTAGAATTTTATTTATATGATGAGCATAAGGAGATGACGCTTTATGTCTTTTGTGAGGTTTGCAAATTACCTTAAGAAGGTAGCGTCGATGAGCCACGTCCTAGAGATGTGGAAGATTTTATTAATGAAGTTACCGTAGGGGAAAGGAGAAAGGTGTCGGAAGCGAGAGTGGCTAGTTTACATTTTCCTGTTTTGCGCTATTACTCATTATTTGCGGGGAGATGTTTAATTGGTCGCGGGGAGTGTGGAGGTCTTAGTGCTCCTGACCTTGCTATTTTGCGCCATACTTTACTTCGCGATAGAACTTTTAGTTTGGGTGATATGGTTGCTCGACTGTTGAGTTTAAACCGAACTAAGGGTCCTATCTTTGGAGGTATCTATGCCTCCCGCCTCGCTAAACGCTTCGAGATACCCATTAGGCACGATGAGGGAGAGGAGAAGCTGCTGCCCACTATGTACTTAGATTATGAAAGTATGGTAGCACATGATTTTATTAAGAAAGACGATGACAAGAGACTCATCTATAACCTGGTATTTAGCGAGAAGACTTGTCAGATTATTACCTTGCCTGCATGTTTTTTGTTCGATATTCATTCAGGCAGGTACTTCATCATGCCCGCGGACATTTATGCATACTGGGAGGGGACGCGATCCCCAGTTCCTGAGCCAGAGCCATCATCTGATCCATATCAGGAGTCTATTTATCAGTGGGAGCCACAGGAGCTCGCTAACCAGTGGAACCCCCAGGATCCTCCTCAGTACACCGGAGAGGGTCACTTTGATCCATGGGCCTAAACCAACTTAGGCCAAAATCCTAAGCTTGGGGGAGTACGTATTTCTCACTGACATTATATTCATGTTCACACACTCATTCCAGTTGTCGGTGTTCATACTTTTTCATTGTATTATCCATGTTAGTTTATTTTCTTTTTCCCGCTTTCTTCTTGTGTGTTTGAAAAACTTTGAGAAAAACCAAAAAAAATTAGTTGTAGCCTATTTCCTTTCCATGTTTATTTAGTAGTAGTATTAAAGAAATCCCAAAAAGATTTCTCGTTCTTCTTTTGCTTGTTGGGAGCTTTCCCGTGTAAATAGTTTTTCTCGTTCTTGTTTTACCTTCTTCAGAAAAATAAAAACTCCAAAAACATTTCAGTGTGTTTCTTTGAAATTCTTTTCTTTTCTTTGGGGGTCGAGAGGAGAAGACCACGATGAAAATGTTGAGTGGCTCTCATATGCATTATTGTTGATCTAACAAAGAGCCCATATTACCTTGTCTTCTCCTTTGAATAAATGTTTGCAGATTCCAGCTTAGTCCAATGCACGTGCACTATTATTATTATCCACATCGTTCGGTCGTGCAAGTGAAAGGCAATAATGACGATATATGATGAAATGATTGAGATGAGGAAAAGCTGGTATGAACTCGACCTATCTTGTTTTTGTAAATATGATTAGTTCATTGTTCTTGATTCAGCCTACTATGAATGAAACATGTTTGCAATGATAATTAGAGATTATAGTTATTCATGCCATGCTTAATTAGCTAGGAGTTTATAATGGTTTACCTTGCGTGCCAACATGCTTTTAAAATGGTTGTGATGTAGTATCATAGGATGGTATCCTCCTTTGAATGATTCGAGTGGCATGACTTGGAACATGTTCACACATGTAGTTGAAACAAAATCAACATAGCCTCCACGATATTTATGTTCATGGTGATTTATATCCTACTCATGCTTGCACTCAATGTTGGTTAATCTCAATACATGTTTATGGCTGTTGTCGCTCTCTAGTTGGTCGCTCCTCAATCTCTTGCTAGCCTTCACCTGTACTAAGCGGGAATACTGCTTGTGCATCCACTTCCATAAACCCAAAGTTGTTCCATATGAGTCCACCATACCTACCTATATGTAGTATTTACCTGTCGTTCCAAGTAAATTTGCATGTGCCAAACTCTAAACCTTCAAATAATAATCTGTTTTGTATGCCCGAATCACTCATGTGGCGACTAGAGACTGTCAGTATCTTCCATGCTAGGTGGGTTATTCTCATGATGAGTGGACTCCGCTCATCATTCACGAGAAAATGGCTGGTAATCGGGATGCCCAGTCCCATGCTCAAATCAAATCAAATTATAATTGCAAACAAAACTCCCCCAGGACTGTTGTTGGTATGGACAGTACCTGTTGTTTTGGATCAGCCGTGGAGTGTGATTGTTGGTGGAGGGGGAGTAAAAACTTTACCATTCTGTTTGGGAACCGCCTATAATGTATCTAGTATGGAAGATACCGAGATCTCTTGGTTGTTATGTTGACAATGAAGGCATACTGCTCAAAACTATATTCATCTCTGTTTCAAAAAGCGCGAGCTCTGGCACCTCTGCAAATCCCTACTTCCCTCTGCGAAGGGCCTATCTATTTACTTTTATGCTGAGTCATCATCCTCTTATCAAAAGCACCAGTTAGAGAGCACCACTATCATTTGTATGCTTTGTTATTAATTGATATTGAGTATGACAGTGACTGGATCTCTTTTACCATGAATTACAATGTCTAGTCAGTCCTTGATCTTCAGGGGTGCTCTGCATTTATGTTTTGTGGTCCCAGAAAGGGCTAGCGAGAAACCATCTTGTTATATCATATCATGATTGTTTTGGAAAATTGTTGTCATCCGAGATTTATTATTGTTACTCGCTAGTTGGTTGTGCCATTGATATGAGTAAACGTTAGACCTAAATGTTATTGTGAATGTGGTTAGTTCATAATCTTTGCTGAAAACCTGAATGCTGGCTATACATATTTGCAACAACAAGATCAAACAGAGTTTGTAAAAGTTTTTCTTTATCACTTTCAGTTTGTCAACTGAATTGCTTGAGGACAAGCAATGGGTTAAGCTTGGGGGAGTTGATACGTCTCCATCGTATCTACTTTTCCAAACTCTTTTGCCCTTGTTTTGGACTCTAATTTGCATGATTTGAATGGAACTAACCCGGACTGACGCTGTTTTCAGCAGAATTGCCTTGGTGTTATTTTTGTGCAGAAATAAAAGTTCTCAGAATGACCTGAAACTTCACGGAGAATATTTTTGGAATAAATAAAAAATATTGGCGAAAGAATCAACCGAGGGGGACCCACCACCTGTCCACAAGGGTGGGGGGCGTGCCCTACCCCCTGGGCGCGCCCCCCTGGCTTGTGGGTCCCACGAAGCTCCATCGGCCTCAACTCCAACTCCATATATTCACGTTCGGGGAGAAAAAAATTAGAGAGAAGGATTCATCACGTTTTACGATACGGAGCCACCGTCACCTCCTGTTCTTCATCGGGAGGGCAGATCTGGAGTCCGTTTGGGGCTCCGGAGAGGGAAAATCGTCGCCATCGTCATCATCAACCATCCTCCATCACCAATTTCATGATGCTCACCGCCGTGCGTGAGTAATTCCATCGTAGGCTTGCTGGACGGTGATGGGTTGGATGAGATTTACCATGTAATCGAGTTAGTTTTGTTAGGGTTTGATCCCTAGTATCCACTATGTTCTAAGATTGATGTTGCTATGACTTTGCTATGCCTAATGCTTGTCACTAGGGCCCGAGTGCCATGATTTCAGATTTGAACCTATTAAGTTTTCATGAATATATTTGTGTTCTGATCCTATCTTGCAAGTTATAGTCACCTACTACGTGTTATGATCCGGCAACCCTGGAGTGACAATAGTCGGGACACTTCCCGGTGATGACCGTAGTTTGAGGAGTTCATGTATTCACTAAGTGCTAATGCTTTGGTCCGGTACTCTATTAAAAGGAGGACTTAATATCCCTTAGTTTCCATTAGGACCCCGCTGCCACGGGAGGGTAGGACAAAAGATGTCATGCAAGTTCTTTTCCATAAGCACGTATGACTATATACGGAATACATGCCTACATTATATTGATGAATTGGAGCTAGTTCTGTGTCACCCTAGGTTATAACTGTTGCATGATGAATGCCATCCGACATAATTATCCATCATTGATCCATTGCCTATGAGCTTTTCACATATTGATCTTTGCTACGTTACTTTTTCGTTGCCACTGTTACCGTTACTTCCATACTACTTTGCTACTAAATACTCTATTGCAGATATTAAGTCTTTCAGGTGTGGTTGAATTGACAACTCAGCTGCTAATACTTGAGAATATTCTTTGGCTCCCCTTGTGTCGAATCAATAAATTTGGGTTGAATACTCTACCCTCAAAAACTGTTGCGATCCCCTATACTTGTGATTCCAGAAAACCTGTTGCGATCCCCTATACTTGTGATCCCCTATACTTGAGAATCAAAAAGAGTTACCCTCTAAATACCCCAATATTCCAGAAAACCTAGGGGAGTCGACGAAAATCAATTCCAGCCACCGCAAGTTCCAGAAACCACAGATCCAATCTAAACACCATCACGGAGGGGTTCATCATCCTCATTGGTGCCTCTCCGATGATGCGTGAGTAGTTCATTGTAGACCTATGGGTCCGTAGGCAGTAGCTAGATGGCTTTCTCTCTCTCTTTTGATTCTCAATACAATGGTCTCTTGGAGATCTATTTGATGTAACTCTTTTTGCGGTGTGTTTGTTGGGATCCGATGAACTTTGAGTTTATGATCAGATCTATGTTTTTATCCATGAAAGTTATTTGAGTCTTTTGATCTCTTATATGCATGATTACCTATAGCCTCATATTTCTTCTTCGAATCTTTGGTTTAGTTAGGCCAACTAGATCAATTTTTCTTGCCATGGGAAGAGGTGCTTTGTGATGGGTTCGATCTTACGGTGCTTGATCCCAGTGACAGAAGGGGAACCGACAGGTATGTATCGTTGCTATTAAGGATAACAAGATGGGGTCTATTTCTACATAAATAGATCTTGTCTACATCATGTCATCGTTCTTATTGCATTACTCTGTTTGTCCATGAACTTAATACACTAGATGCATGCTAGATAGCGGTCGATGTGTGGAGTAATAGTAGTAGATGCAGGCAGGAGTCGGTCTACTAATCTTGGACATGATGCCTATATAATGATCATTGCCTAGATATCATCATAATTATTTGAAGTTCTATCAATTTCCCAACAGTAATTTGTTTACCCACCATATGCTATTTTTCTCGAGAGAAGCCACTAGTGAAATCTACGGCCCCCGGGTCTATTTTTTCATCATATATTTTCAGATCTATTTTGCTATTTGCCTTTTTATTTATTTTCCACTTTTATTTTCATATCTATATTTCTAAAAACCCAAAAATATTTTGCTTCACTTTATTTTATTCGTGATCTATTTATCCAATCTACTACAATTTATCTCACGTACGTTTGCCAATTTCTGGCGCCGTTACCCGAAAGGGATTGACAACCCCTTTAACACGTCAGGTTGCAAGTATTTGTTCTTTGTGTGCAGGTGTTATTTACGTAGTGTTGCTTGGTTCTCCTACTGGTTCGATAACCTTGGTCTCATCACTGAGGGAAATACCTACCGTTGCTGTGCTGCATCATCCCTTCCTCTTTGGGGAAATACCGACGTAGTTCAAGCCAACATCAGCCACCCAGGCGCCACAATCCCAGGGGACGCGCCTGGCAGTCTTGTGGGCCCCTGGCAGCTCCGGCAACCCTAACTCCAGCTCCATAAGTACCTATTCGTTCAGAAAAAAAATAAGAGAGAAGGAATCATCGCGTTTTATGATACGGAGCCGCCACCACCTCCTGTTCTTCATCGGGAGGGCTGATCTGGAGTCTGTTTGGGGCTCCGGCGAGGGGGATTCGACGTCGTAGTCATCATCAACCATCCTCCATCAACAATTCCATGATGCTCACCACCGGGAGTGAGTAATTCCTTCGTAGGCTTGCTGGACAATGATGGGTTGGATGAGATTTGTCATGTAATCGAGTCAGTTTTGTTAGGTCTTGATCCCTAGTATCCACTATGTTCTCAGATTGATGTTGCTATGGCTTTGCTATGCTTAATGCTTGTCACTAGGGCCCGAGTGCCATGATTTCAGATCTAAATAATTTGTGTTCTTGATCCTATCTTGCAAGTTGTATGCACCTATTACGTGTTATGATCCGCATACCCCAAGGTGATAATAATTGGGATTCTTTCCGGTGATTACTGTAGTTTGAGGAGTTGATATATTCATTGTGTTAATGCTTTGTTCCAGTTCTCTTCTAAAAGGAGGCCTTAATATCCTAGATTTCCTTATGGACCCCGCTGCCACGGGAGGGTACGACAAAAGATGTCATGCAAGTTCTTATTATAAGCACATATGACTATACATGGAATACATACCTACATTGCATTGATGAATTGGAGCTATGTGTACAGCTCTAGGTTATGACTGTTACATGATGAATGTCATCCAACATAATTATCCATCACTGATCCAATGCCTACGATTCTCTCATATTGGTTTTTGCTAAGTTACTTTCGCTGCTGCTGTTGTTACAATCACTATAAAACTGCTACTGCTACTATTACTGTTAATATTGCTACTATTACCACTGCTATCAAACTATCATACTATCGTGCTACTGATCACTTTGCTGCAGATATTTAGTTCTTCAGGTGTGGTTGAATTGGCAACTCAACTGCTAATACTTGCAAATATTCTTTGGCTCTCCTTGTGTCGAATCAATAAATTTGGGTTGAATACTCTACCCTCGAAAACTGTTGCGATCCCCTATACTTGTGGGTTATCACTCTATGATGTTCAAACTAGTGGGATATTTTCCTAATTTCTACTCAAATACATGTTGTCCAATTTATCTTTGCCATAAATGTTGATGTATTAAATCCCTATTACAAGTCATTGGTAGCCATATTTTAGATAGCATGCATCACTTGTAGATGGTCAACAAGATGAACAAAGGAAAATGATGGTTATGGGAGCTATTGTTTTTGTTGCACTAGCTGTAATGGCAGTCATTGTTCGGGATATAATAAGGAAGAGCATGTAATACCTATGGTCCAATGCATGAAAGGGATCGAATCAAATTTTGTTATCTAAACTAAAATATTTGGCAAAGCAATGTGTAATGTAAATACATGCTAAGGTTTGAAAGAGTTGTGTTCTTTCGCTTGTGTGGCACATTGAGGGACCACAAGTTGCTAGAAGACTGTCCACATGTTAGCGTGGAGCAACAATTGGCAATATTTTTCATACAATTGGGCATAACCTTTGGAATAGGGTGGTTTCAGCCAATTTTTGTAGATCATACGACACAACCAACATCAATTTTAGAAAATCTCTTCATGTTATAGGGGAGCTTCGTAATGATTATATAAGGTCACCATCATTGGAGACCCCCACAAAAATTGCAGGAAATCATCAATTTGACCCATATTTTAAGTAACTTCAGAAACTATTACTTAGCTATCTAGGCTATATGATATGCCATCTAATATTTGTCACTATTGTATTGAAGCTACCGATGGTACGCATGTGCGAGCAGATGTTACCAAATATGTGAAGCATTCTTTTCGTGGTAGGAAGGCCTTTACCACTCAAAATGTGATGACCGTAGTAGGTTTTGACCTCTGCTTCATTTATGTGTTGGCTGGTTGGGAAGGGTCGACACACTATGCGATCGTTCTTAGTTGATGCATTGATGCGTGAGAGAGCTTCAAGTACCACGGGTATGAGGTTGCCTTAGATAGAAATTTTCCATATGTTATTGCCTTCAGAAACCATTGTCACCAATATTTGTTTTGATTTTTTTACGAAAATTCTACCTAGTTGATGCCAGTTACGGAGCCAAGCCCAGGTTCTTACCACCTTCTCATGGTGTGAGGTGCCATTTGAATGAGTGGGGCAACAATCTGGTTCAAAATGATAAGGAGCTATTCAATCTTAGGTACTCATCTCTACGGGTGATGGTATAGAGGGCTTTTGGGTCTCTCAATAGGCGTTTCAAACTTTTAGATGATGCCAAACCATTCTTTACTTTCCCAGTCCATGTCAACATTGTTATAGCTTGTTGTGTTCTTCACAATTATGCACTATCACAAGGGGTTGCTCATTTTATTATACCGGAAGTGACATGGACCACCTAACCTATTCGAACATCAAGGCAATAAGCAAGTGGCAGTAGGGCCACGGTAGACCATAGGCTACAAATTGCCACCAAATGTGGGAAGATAGGCAACTCATGTATGGAAATTTATGAGTGTGACACACTCTACGCATTTGTAGTGTTTATGCAGCTACCTTTGCATTTATTTCATGGCTGGATAGATTGTACCATTTATTATGAACCATGTATTTGTGATGCTTTCATCCATTTTTTGCAACCTTTATATGGTTGGACAGATTTTATCATTTACTATATTGAACCATGTATTTGTCATGCTTTCATCCATTTTATTGCAACCTTTTGATGGCTGGACAAATCATACCATTTATATGTTGAAACCGTGTATTTGAGATGCTTTAAACCATTCTTTTGCAATTCTTTGATGGCTAGACAGAAATTGACAGTGTTGAAGTTACCATTGCAAGTGGGAACTCCGAGAAAAGTGGGGTCATTGTATGGACCACTTACATGACCAACACTATGCTAGTTTTTTGGCTGACACTGTTGCTAGGATTCAAGGAGACGCATCATAAACAATGTGCTGCGATTTTCAATGAGCAATTCAAGCTAGCTGTCACCTCTGATCAGGTTAGAAACCATCTCAAGAGGTGGAGGGGGATTTGGGGTAGGGTGGCCGATTTGAAGAATTTAAGTGGAGCTCTATGGATGAAGATACTTGCATAATTAGGCTCAACGAAGAAAATTATGCTGGTCATTGTATGGTAAGCTTAATGATATGAACGATAGCATGCCATATTTTGCCTACATTACGCTAATGACTTGCACATTTTTTGTAGGCCCGCAAATCTGATGCCCCCTTCTTGAATAGCCCAATTGAGCACTATCATGTCATGGCGACCATTTTTGGGACAACCGCGGCTACGGTGATGAATGCAAAGTCTAGAAATGATCTCCTTTCCATTGACGCCAGTGATGAGGAGAATGGTGAGGTGAACATGTCACCAAATGTTGGTGAGTCTTCTCACCCCGAAGAACCACCGGAAAAGAAGGCTAAGGTAAAAAGTTCTTGATGATCCACTAGTTACCACTCTCAAAGATGGGTTCCAAATTGTGGCCGAAGCTCTTGTAATGTTTGGTGGAGATGATGATGATGTACCTGATGACCTTTGGGATGTAGTCTCCAATTTGGAAGAATTTGATGAAGATACTATGCTCATCTTGCCGACAATCCCAAGATCGCAAGAGCCGTCATGAAACTTTTTGAACCCATTGGGTGAGTAGATATGTGAAGAACTTCTAAGGGCCTCCTTGGTTCAAAGCATTTTCATAGGATTTTTAAAGGATTAAATTCCGTAGGAATTTTTCCTGCGTTGATCGTTTGATTCATAGGATTGAATCCTATAGGAATTTCCTATGGATTGATTTCTACTACACTTCGTAGGAATTCTAGCATCCACTCCAACCTCTTTGAAGAAATCATTTGTTTGTATTTTTGTAATACAATCAAACAAACTCAAATTCTATAGAAATTCAATGGGCATTGTCATAACAATCCTACGTTTCGTTTTTGCAATCCTACGAATCAAAGAAGCCCTAAAATAAATTCAATGTGGTTGTATGGCTGTGGTAACTTGACATGTATGGATGTAGTTCTTGCAATCCTACGAATCAAAGAGACCCTAAAAATAAATTCGATATGGTTGTATGGATCTAGGGCACGTGGTTGCGTTTGGATGTTTTGGTATTAACTTATATAGCGAAGTCAAAGAACAAATTAGGAGGGAATATTGATCCCAGTTGGAATGGACAACTCGTGGAAACAAACCAGCAAATAGATAACCAAAGTTAATTTGTTTACTCAAAAAGAAAAGTTGATTCCTTTGCGAACTATCAGACAACCACCCCAACAGAAGCAATTGAAGGAGAATTCCAGGTCATAGTCAAAAACATTTTTAGATAACTTTCATCATGACCAAATAGCTCCAAACATAAAGAAGTGCATACATGCTAACAACAGTGATAAAGTGACAAAATGACAAGAGGATAACACATGAAAGTCTCAGGCCTCTCAGCTAAAGTACTCATAACACCAACATTTGATAAATATAAGGTGATAGCTACTAGTTCCTCATTCCTCTTCCTCATCGCCACCGGCATCGCCGCCACCACTTGCCTTCTTCTGGTTCTTTCTCTTCACCCTTCCTGCAGGGCCTCCGCCGAATGGACTTGTCAGTGAGAAGTCGATGTGCTTCTCAGATTCAACCCTCACCATGAACGATGGGACGTTGACGATCTGCCTGCCAACCCTGCAATATGGTTTCAAGAAAATTATTTTAACACTTCATTCACAAAGTGAACAAGCAGGAACATTCATGGAAGATATCACTTCACAATGAAATCTCAAAGTGTATGCCACATATAAACCAGACCACAAACAGTATAACGCAAGAATAAAAAACTAACAATATTGACATAATCTCAGCTACAGAAAACAGGTTCAACATCTTTGCTTAGTGAGGTATTAGCAAGATATACAACCTACGAATAACATTATGTTGCCACAAATACAATATTGGCGTGGCAATCAGACCATAAACATGTGCAATGATAGAAGATAGGCAGTACGGTGATTGAAAGTACAGTAGATTTCATAAAGAACATGCCACAATAAACAGAGTACATCCTGAAAGATGATAAAATTCAGACATGCAGGGCAACATGTAATTCAGACATGCATGTAACCAGTATCAGGCCAACATGTAATTCATAGATGCATGTAATAACCAGTAACAGGTGTATTAGGTAGCCGATATTAAGCAACTAGTACAAACCATTTAGATTTCTAGATCAACATGCAAATTTTATGCAACCATATGCCAAAACATGCATTGCAAGAAAAATATACCAGAAGCATACCTGATGTGGCGTTGCCTGATCAAGACACGAGCATGGTGGATGGATTTTGCCATGCCAGCCTTGAAGACAAGAGTCTGAAGGCGCCTTGCAAGGAAGTTCTCAGCAGTCAGGGCAAGGACGTAATCAAGCTTATCCTGGCCCTCAGCAAGGAGACCATAGCGGTTCATGCGACGGAGAAGAGCCGCGCCCTCAAAGATACGGCGGGGATTCTTCTCATCCAGTGTGAGCAAGTGTCTTGCAGCATTACGGATCCTGCTCAATGCATACTGAACCCTCCAGAGCTCACGCTTGCACCTCAGTCCATACTCACCGACCAGCTTTAGTTCTGCATCAAGACGCTCCTTCTCATAAGGACGCCTTGGTTTCTTGAATGTCTTACCATCTGCAAGAGAAAACATTTAACTTGTAAATACGTAGTAAGAAAATAAATTTATGGAAACAAGGCATGAGTTGCAGTAAAAACAGAAGAAACATGGGCAATTTGTAGCATAGAGCAAGTGCCAGGTACAAAGTGGGACGACATATGCCACTATGTACAAGTGCACTAAAAGCAGGCAATTATAATAACACATTCACAAGTTTCTGGTCGTAATGAAGTCAGAAGAATTGATCTGATTTAATTCAAAAGCACATAGGATATAAAAGCATATGAACAAATAAATGCATATAACTCTTGTGTGTAGTATGAATTACATGTTCTCGCAAAAAAGAATATGCAACATCTAGGCTATGGCATACAACATAATCAGGTGGCTCCATTATGAAGCACCACCATCATTTCTGTGACTATTCTATTGGCATAGTACATACCAAATTCAAAGCTCCCACATGAAGAACCAGCAACAGTGGGAGGTGAATAATTTCCACCGTGAAACAGATATATAGGTAATTAGACTTCACTTCGGCTGGCCTGATACTAAATTTATCGGTAAACCTGATGGCTATGGACTGCATAGCAATATCCCTGAAGCAAGTAACTTGTTTAAATCTGACGAGACTACCAACTGAGCCTACTGATAGAGCTAACACAGTAAACAAATGTCCAGTGCTCAAGTAAGACACACCTTTAATTAGATCTAGGGCGCAGTCCTCATGCCAGGCACAACCCAAGTCCAGGTATTCGGAACGATAGGCCAAAATCTTATGCAAACAAACCTCTCATCCAACAATGGCATCACGCCGACGCAAATCATGCACTCGTTAATCAACCCTCCCCTCCCCTCACAGCAACTCTGCACGCAAGACATCACGGCTACGAATCTCTGACCTCTCACAAGCCATGCCCGAAGTAAGACGCCACAGCTAAGAGATCTCTGAGCTCTGCGTTGCGGCAAGCCGCTGCCGTAGCAGGAAGCAGAAGGCTAACCGATAACAACTTGCTGCAGCTAAGCCTATGCGAGCACCACCCCATCAGATCACGGCGAGCACGAAGACAAATGACTGAATATAATTGAGCAGAGAGCACAAGAGGGTAGGGGAGACAAGAGGATCGTGGCGCGGTCTTACAGTTGCGGTAGAAGTTGACGTGCACCATGGCTGGAGCTCTCTCCTCTCTCTCCCGCTGCCGCCGCCGCCGCCGCCGCCGCTCTGTGGTCGGGTTGATAGGAGGGACGAATGGGAGAGGAGAAGAAGGGGTATTTTATACCTGCCAGCAAAACCCTAGCGGGCTGGGGGGTATCGAGTATGGGTCGTTCGTTGGGCCCGTTAGTGTCCAATGTGTTGTGTGTGGGCACGCCCCTAAATAGGCCAGGCCCAGTCAGGCAGCGTAGTTATTTTTGCGTTATAATATAAAAATAGTTCATTGTCTCAAAAAAAAATATAGTTCAGTATCCCCTCAAAAAATATAAATACAGATTCAAATATAATTTTGATGCAACTCACTTTGAGGTATCTGATAGTTATTATTAAAAATTATATATAATTATAATCATCTCATTTATGTATATATAAAACATGCATCCTCTGTTTTTAAATACAACACGTTTTGACAGTTCAAACATCTTGTAAATAATGGTAGTAAATCCTACCATCCGGTGGTAGGTACCCTCATGTCTCATAGACTGCCATGTCCTGATTGTAATCTACATACATATAGTATACTGGCAGAAAATAATTCTCATGAATTTTTGACATGGATGAGAAACATAAATAAATATTGCATGTGTCCGTAAGAGCTGAGGCGGAGCCCTCGAGCCGGTTGCAACGAGGTTTCACGGATTGTTGTTCACGTGTTGAAGCTCGCGCGGTGTTGCCTGAGCCCGTCGGGTGACGAGGCTGGAGCGGCGAGGCCCGCGCGATGAGATCGCGCCGTGAGGCCTGCGCGGTGAGGTCACGCAATGATATTGCACAATGAGGCCGGAGCGGCGAACCAACGATGCGACATGGGCATGGTCGATTTATCTGCAGAAGGTAGTACTGGCAGACGTGGACAATTTTTTTGTCATGGTAATATTTATGGATAATTAGATAGATACTACCTGGTTGTAAACGGTGAGGCATGGCCCTCAAGCCGGTTATGGCGAGCTTTGTAGATTGACGGCCATGCATGCGATGGAGTTCGCATGGTAAGACCTCCGGGTGGGGAGGTCCATTGGGAGATGAAGTCGGCGCGAGGAGGCCAACGGTTAGACCTACGGTGGAGGAGGTCCATTGGGCGTTGAGCTCGACGCGAGGAGGCCGATGGTGAGAACTCTAGCAGAGGAGGTCCGCGCGATGAAGATGAGGTCGGCGTGAGGAGGCCGGCGGTGAGACTGATGACCCACAAGTATAGGGGATCAATCTAGTCCTTTCGATAAGTAAGAGTGTCGAACCCAACGAGGAGCAGAAGAAAAATGACAAGTGGTTTTCAGCAAGGTAATTTCTGTAGGCACTGAAATTGTCGATAACAGGTAGTTTGATAGCAAGATAATTTGTAACAAATAACAATAAGTGCAGCAACGTAGCCAAATCCTTTTGATGGCAAAAGACAGGCCGGAACGGTCTCAGATAATAAGTAAAGCGTTCTTGAGGTCACATGGTAATTTCATCTAGTCACTTTCATCATGTTGGTTTGATTCGCGTTAACTACTTTGATAATTTGATATGTGGGTGGACCGGTGCTTGGGTGCTGTTCTTACTTGAACAAGCCTCCCACTTATGATTAACCTCCTCGCAAGCATCCACAACTACGAAAGAAGAATTAATAACAATCTAACCGTAGCATTAAACATATGGATCCAAATCAGCCCCTTACGGAATAGCGCATAAACTAGGGTTTAAGCTTTTGTCACTCTAGCAACCCATCATCTGATAACTACTCCACAATGCATTCCCTTAGGCCCAAAGATGGTGAAGTGTCATGTAGTCGACGTTCACATAACACCACTAAGGGAATCACAACATACATATCATCAAAATATCGAATGAATATCAAATTCACATGATTACTTGCAACATGACTTCTCCCGTGGCCTCAAGAACAAGGACAACTACTCACAAATAATATTCATGCTCAAGATCAGAGTGATGTTAAATAGCATAATGGATCTGAACATATAATCTTCCACCAAATAAACCATATAACATCAACTACAAGATGTAATCAACACTACTAGTCACCCACAGGTACCAATCTGAGGTTCCGGTACAAAGATTGAACACAAGAGATGAACTAGGGTTTTGAGATGAGATGGTGCTGTTGAAGATGTTGATGAAGATTGGCCTCCCAAAGATGAGAGGGTTATTGGTGATGACGATGGCTTCAATTTCCCCCTTTGGGAGGTAAGTTCCCCCGGCGGAATCGCTCCGCCGGAGGGCAAAAGTGCTCCTGCCCAAGTTCCGCCTCGAGGCGGCGGCGCTCCGTCCCGAAAGTCCTCCCCTTAATTTTTCTAGGTCAAAACACCTTATGTACCAGAAGATGGGCACCGGAGGTGGCCCGAGGGGCCCACTACTATACTTGGCCATATCTCGGGCCGGGCCGGGCCGGGCTTCGGGCCGGGCCAAAAAAAGCCCGGTGCTGAAAACCCAGGCCTGAACCCGGCCCGGCCCGACCACGGCTAAAAACCCATTTTTCACAGGCCCGAGCCCGACCCGATTTGCCCATCGGGCTTGATTTTCAGGCCCGAGCCTGGCCCGATGGCATGTTCGGGCTCAGCTCGGCGCGGGATTTTCGGGCCGGGTCGGGTCAGGCCGTCCGGGCCGGGCTGCCCATGGCCAGGTCTACCCACTACCCACCAGGGCACGCCAGGGGGTCTGGCGCGCCCTAGTGCCTTGTGGTCACCTGGCAGCCCCCCTCTAGTAGTTCTTTTCTCCAATATTTATTATATATTCCAAAATAATTCTCTATAAAATTTCAGCTCATTTGGAGATGTTCAAAATATGTATCTCTGACGTAGCTTTTTCAGCTCCAGAATTCCAGCTGCCGGTATTCTCCCTCTTTGTGTAAACCTTACATATTATGAGAGAAATGGCATTAGAATTACTCCACAAAGTGTTATAAAGCATAAAAACACTATAAACAATAGTAGGAAAACATGTTGCAAAATGGACGTATCAACTCCCCCAAGCTTAGACCTCGCTTGTCCTCATGCGAAAGCCGTTATGGAAAATCATGTCCACATGTTTAGAGAGAGAGGTGTCGATAAAAACAAAATACGGACATAGTAGCACCATGCATATTATTATAACAACAACAAACTTAATCATAAAACTTTATCATATAGCTTCTCATGAACAAGTAACAATTCATCACAACATCGAAGTAGAAAGCATAAACTTTATTGAAAACTAACAAACTATGTTCTCAGTCAACTTTGCAACTACAATTCATCATATTTTCAGGAAGGGTCTCGTATCGGAGCCTTTTGGCAAGTCCGCATGCTCAACCATCTTTTAATCTTCTATGATTGCTAACACTCACAACATATATATGAGCAAAAAGTTTCAACCGGACACATAGAAAAATAGGGGCTTATAGTTTCGCCTCAGAACTTATTCACCTCAAGGGTGATGTCAACAATATAACTCATGCTCACTCATATCCAATTGGATATATGTGCCTAGATCTTTCCCCACCACATGATGCTTGCCAAAGAGAAAAATAAAAAGGAATAGAGGAAAATACTTTGACTCTTGCATAAAAGTAAAAGATAGGCCCTTCACAGAGGGAAGTAGAGGTTGTCATGCGCTTTTTGGTTTTGTATGCACAATCTCTTAATGCAAAAGAACGTCACGTTATATTACCCCTTATGATAGCAACCTTTATTATGCAGTCCATCGCTTTTATTACTTTGCCATCACATGTTCGTACAACGCTTATTTTCCCTTACACTAAAGGATCAAACACATTTAGGAGCAATTTTTATTGCCTTTTTGCACCGATGACAACTTACTTGAAGAATCTTACTCAATCCATAGGTAGGTATGGTTGACTCTCAAAACATGGATTTGGGTTTAAGGGTTTTGGATGCACAAGTAGTATCTCTACTTAGTGCGGATTTTTGGCTAGCAAAGATATTGAGCAAGCACCACATGTTGAAGGATCTATGACAATATAACTTCTATGTGAATAAGAACAAACATAAATCATTACGTTGTCTTCCTTGTCCAACGTCAACAATTTGGCATAAGATATTTAGTGGGGGCTCACAATCATAAAAGATGTCCAAGATAGTGTATTTGCATGTGAATCTTCTCTTCCCTTATTAATTCTTTCATGAATTGCATCATTGACAAATGCTATGTTTGTCAACTTTCAATAAATTTTACCACTTATACTTTTCCTTATGTGATGTCATTACTTACCATAAGATTAGCATATGATCTTTTTCATTATTTCCTTTATTTTGATTGAAACAGAAAAGTAAAGAAGCAAAAACTCAAACTAAACTTTATTATATAACTCTCACTCGATTACATAGATAGATAGATCACGAAACTAGCACTCGAAAATAGATCATACTAAACTTTTATTCAACTAAATCACGAAATAGCTAAGGATCGAACTAAGATAGGTAAAGATAATAAAAGTGATGGTGATACGATACCAAGGCATCTCCCCCAAGCTTGGCACAAGCCAAGGGGAGTGCCCATACCCATGTACTCTAGTCTCCTCCTTTGGTGATGGTGGTGGTGATGAGGTAGAGGCAAACTTGTCCTCCGGCATCCATGGCAGCGGGCTCACCATCATAAGAGGAAGCACGAGTCTCCTGGGTCCTGCAACTAGCAGCTAAACTCATACCTTTAAATCTTGCTTCATACTCAAAAACTTGATTTTGAAGATCATAGATTTGGCTTTGCAGAAAATTCATTTGCTCGTTGAAGGTGAAGATAATGTCCTTCATAGACCGGCCATCCACCTTGTGATCATGGGTGAATTCCGTGATCATGAGGTGATTGGCACTGAGTCCACACTCCAACATCCCTTGGCACTTGAAGATCTCCTGCTCCACCGCCTCGAGCCTGGCCTCCACGCTTCCCATCCTCTTGGGGCCTTGAACGTCCCGGATGTGGAGCACCCCCTCACGCATCTCAATGGCTTGAGGGTGCTTCAACACCTTCGGTAGGTAGGGGTTGATGACCTTCTCGAAGAACTTGTCCTTGGAGGAGCTTGGGGCAGCCATGGCGATCTAGATCTGTTAGGAAAAACAGCACGAAACAAGAACAGAGGATTTCTCCATGATACGGTGGTCAAATCGTCCAGGGATAGTATATCAAGATTTTTTATCTTGGGAAACAAGTATACGGAAGGAAAACGGAGTCGGGAAGGTGCCCGAGGGCCTACTACCCACCAGGGCGCGCCAAGTGGGGCAGGCGCGCCCTGGTGTCTTGTGGGCACCTGGGTTGCCTTCCCGGTTGTTTCTTATTTTTCTGTTTTTTCTAATATTCCAAAACTGACAGAAAATATTTTTGCGGATTTTTCGGAGACCGTTTGCTTACCATATCACGTACCTCTTCCTTTTCAGTGTTCTGGAAGGTTTTTTTTATGTGTTCCTCTGGTGTCATGGTTTGGATAATGTTAGTTTCAACATTAATAGGTGTATCTGAAATATGGTGTTTAATTCTTTGTCCATTGACCACCTTCGGGTTGGTACCTTCAGGATTATTAATCTTGATAGCTCCAGAGCGATAAATTTCTTCAATGATAAATGGTCCTTCCCATTTGGAAAGAAGTTTTCCTGCAAAAAATCTAAAACGAGAATTGTACAATAGAACATGTTCACCAACTTTGAATTCCCGCTTTTGGATTCTTTTGTCATGCCATCTTTTAACTTTTTATTTAAATAGTTTGGCATTTTCATAAGCCTGGGTTCTCCATTCATCTAGTGAGCTAATATCAAATAACCTCTTTTCATCAGCAAGTTTGAAATCATAATTGAGTTCTTTAATTGCCTAATATGCTTTATGTTCTAACTCAAGAGGCAAATGACAAGCTTTCCATAAACCATTATATGGAGACATACCCATAGGATTTTTATAAGTTGTTCTGTAGGCCCAAAGTGCATCGTCAAGTTTCTTAGACCAATTCTTTTGTGACCTATTGTCAGTTTTTTGTAATATTAATTTTATTTCTCTATTGCTAAGCTGAACTTGACCACTAGATTGAGGATGATAGGCTGATGCAATTCTATGGTTAACATCATACTTAGCAAGCAATTTACGGAAGGCACCATGAATAAAATGTGAACCACCATCAGTCATTAAATATCTAGGGACTCCAAACCTCAGGAAGATAATTTCTTTAAGCATTTTAATGGAGGTGTTATGATCAGCACTACTAGTTGGGGTAGCTTCTACCCACTTAGTGACATAATCAACAGCAACCAAAATATGTGGATACCGATTAGAGGAAGGAAAAGGTCCCATATAATCAAAGTCCCAAACATCAAAAGGTTCAACAACAAGTGAATAATTCATAGGCATTTCCTGACGCTTACCAATATTATCAATTCTTTGACATTCATCACAAGACAAGACAAACTTACGGGCATCCTTAAAAAGAGTAGGCCAATAAAAACCAAATTGTAATACCTTGTGTGCAGTTCTATCTCCTGCATGATGCCCTCCGTAGGCTTCAGAGTGACACTTCCGAAGGATTTATTCCTGTTCATGCTCAGGTACACAACATCTAATAATACCATCTACTCCTTCTTTATAAAGATGTGGGTCATCCCAAAAGTAATGTCTTAAGTCATAGAAGAATTTTTTCTTTTGTTGGTATGTGAAACTAGGTGGTATAAATTTAGCAACAATGTAATTAGCATAGTCAGCATACCAAGGAGTACTATGAGAAGCATTTATGACAGCTAGTTGTTCATCAGGGAAACTGTCATCAATAGGTAGTGGGTCATCAAGAATATTTTCTAACCTAGACAAGTTCTCAACTACGGGGTTCTCAGCTCCTTTCCTATCAGTGTGATATGTAAGTCAAATTCTTGTAGCAAGAGAACCCACCTAATGAGTCTAGGTTTAGCATCTTTCTTTTCCATAAGATATTTTATAGTAGCATGATCGGTGTGAACAATTACTTTTGAATCAACAATGTAAGATCTGAATTTATCACAAGCAAACACAACTGCTAAAAATTCTTTCTCAGTAGTAGCATAATTCCTTCGGGCACTGTTTAGAGTTTTACTAGCATAATGGATAACATTTAATTTCTTATCAACTCTTTGTCCTAGAACATCACCAACAGCATAATCACTAGCATCACACATAATTTCAAAAGGCAAGTTCCAATCAGGTGGTTGAACTATAGGTGCAGAAGTTAAGGCTTTCTTAAGTGTTTCAAAGGCTTCTACACAATCATCATAAAAAACAAATGGAACATCCTTTTGTAAGAGATTAGTAAGAGGCCTTGAAATTTTAGAGAAGTCTTTAATGAACCTCCTATAGAAACCAACATGACCGAGGAAACTACGAATACCGGCATTTTCTCAATTGCATCCACTTTAGCTTTATCCACCTCAATACCTCGTTCAGAAATTTTATGCCCCAGGACAATGCCTTCATTAACCATAAAATGGAACTTCTCCCAATTCAAGACAAGATTAGTTTGTTCACATCTCTGCAAAACTCGATCAAGGTTACTAAAGCAATCATCAAAAGAAGTTCCGTAAGCGAAAAAATCATCCATGAAAACCTCAACAATCTTTTCACAAAAATCAGAGAATATAGCAGCCATACATCTTTGAAAGGTAGCAGGTGCATTACATAAACCAAAAGGCATACGTCTATAAGCATAAGTTCCAAAAGGGAAAGTAAAAGTGGTTTTCTCTTGATCGGGTTGTGATACAGGTATTTGAGAGAAACCGGAATATCCATCAAGAAAACAAAAGTGTGTGTGCTTTGACAACCTTTCCAACATTTGATCAATGAAAGGCAGAGGGTAATGATCTTTTCTAGTAGCTTTATTTAATTTTCTAAAATCGATTACCATTCTATAGCCAGTCACTATTATTTGTGGAATAAGTTCATTTTTATTGTTAGGAACAACAGTAATACCTCCTTTCTTAGGGACACAATGAACATGACTTACCCATCTACTATCGTCTATGGGATAGATTATACCTGCTTCCAGAAGTTTTAGTATTTCAGTTCTTACCACTTCCTTCATCTTAGGATTCAATCGCCGTTGGTGATCAACAACGGGTTTAGCATCAGGTTCCATATTAATCTTGTGCTGACAGAGACTGGGACTAATGCCCGTAAGATCATCAAGAGTATATCCAATAGCAGCATGGTGCTTCCTTAGAATTTTTAATAATCTCTCTTATTAATGTTCTGAAAGGTTAGCACTAATAATAATGGGATATATCTTTTTCTCATCAAGATAAGCATACTTCAAAGTGTCAGGCAATTGCTTTAATTCAAACACAGGATCACCTTTAGGTGGAGGAGGGCCTCATGGAGTTTCAATGGGCAAATTGTGTTTAAGGATAGGTTGTTGTTCGAAGAAACTTTTATCTATTTCATTTCTTTCACGCAAGTGTATATCATTCTCATGGTCTAACAAATATTGTTCTAGTGGATCAGTAGGAGGTGCAGCAACAGAAGCAAGACCAATTATTTCATCCTTACTAGTTAACTCTTTATTATGAGGTTGTCTACGAAATTTAGAGAAATTAAACTCATGAGACACATCACCAAAACTAACATTGACAGTTTTTTTCTCACAATCTATCTTAGCATTGACAGTGTTCAAGAAGGGTCTACCAAAAATTATGGGACAAAAGTCATTTTGTGGGGAACCAAGAAATAGAAAGTCAGTAGGATATTTTATTTTCCCACACAAGACTTCAACATCTCTAACAATCCCAAGTGGTGTGATGGTATCTCTATTAGCAAGTTTAATAGTGACATCTATGTCTTCTATTTCAGCGGGTACTATATCATTCATAATTTCTTGGTACAAAGTAAAAGGGATAACACTCACACTAGCACCTAAGTCACATAAATCATGATAGCAATGATCTCCTATTTTAACTAAGACGATGGGCATGCCAACAACAGGCTTGTTCTTATCTTTAGTATCGGGTTTGGCAATTCTAGCAGCTTCATCACAGAAATAAATAACATGCCCATATCAATATTATCGACCAAGAGATCTTTGACCATAGCAACACTAGGTTCTACTTTAATTTGTGCTTTAATGTTACTTTTGCGAACCACTGTTGATACCTTAGCATGTTCCTTTATCCTAACAGGGAAAGGTGGTTTTTCAATATAAGTAGTAGGCACAACTGGATCAACATTGTAAATGATAGTTTCATCTTTAACTATTACCGGTTCTTTAATTTCTTCTTTAGTAGGGGGATGATATTTAAACCACTTCTCCTTAGGGAGATCAACATGAGTAGCAAATGATTCACAAAAAGAGGCTACTATCTCAGAGTCAAGTCCATATTTAGTCCTAAACTTGTGAAAAGCATCGGTATTCATAAAAGATTTAACACAATCAAACTCAAGCTTAATACCTGACTCTTTACCTTCGTCGAGTTCCCAATCTTCGGAGTTGCGTTTAATTCTTTCTAAAAGATCCCACCTGAATTCAATAGTCTTCTTCATAGAAGAACCAGCACAAGAAGTATCGAGCATGGATTGATCATTACGAGATAGCCGAGCATAAAAATTCTGAATGATAATTTCTCTTGAGAGCTCATGATTGGGGCATGAATCTAACATTGACTTAAGCCTCCCCCAAGCTAGAGCGATACTTTCTCCTTCACGTGGATAAAAATTATATATATAATTCAGATCACGATGAACTAGATGCATAGGATAAAAAATTTGGTGAAATTCCAATTTCAATCGATTCCAATTCCAAGATCCAATATCATCGCATAGCCTATACCATGTTAATGCTTTTCCCGCCAAGCATAAAGGGAAAACCTTCTTCTTAACTTGATCTCCGGGTAAACCTGTAAGCTTAAACAATCCACAAATTTCATCCATATGTATCAAATGCATATCGGGATGCTTCGTTCCGTCTCCTACATAAGGATTAGCTAACAGTTGCTCTATCATACCCGAAGAAATTTCATAACTAATATTTTCAGTAGGTGCAGTAGGTTGATGGGCAACTCTTTGTGCTTCCGGTCGAGGTGAAGATACCCCGAACAAACCCCTCAAAGGATTGTTTTTCATAATAACAAGTGAATAAATTTCAGCACGTAATATAAATTTTTCCTTACCGATTTCCACTTACCAAGAGCGCTTCACTCCCCGGCAACAGCGCCAGAAAAGAGTCTTGATGACCCACAAGTATAGGGGATCAATTATAGTCCTTTCGATAAGTAAGAGTGTCGAACCCAACGAGAAGGAGAAGGAAATGATAAGTGGTTTTCAGCAAGGTAATTTCTGCAATCACTAAAATTGTCGATAACAGGTAGTTTGATAGCAAGATACTCCCTCCGTTCCTTTATCTAGGTGCATTATTTCCAGCGCGGTGACCAAGGCAGTAAAATTTGGAGCACTTGGGACAAAACTACCCCTGTTATTAGTTTGATGAAGGAAATCAATTAGTCCCTGGGCAGATTTCCTTCCAGCCGTGCATGGCTCATCGACGCCACATCCCACCAAATCTAGCCATGCAAACAATTGTCTAACCTGTTAGGCTCTCACGCAAAAAAAAAGAGTACACAGTACGCGCACGGCCATCAAGGAAAATGAAGGGAATTGCCTGGTGTTTCTTTTTCGTGTACAAATGGGAATCTGCCTCGTCAATTCTCCTTTGCTTTTTTCCATTTCACCCATCTTCCAGTACGTGGCCACCAAAAAAATGGATGATCTAGATCCAGCACCTAATTGGGATTTGATTGAGGAGCATGAAGACACGGCGTGTGATCTTGAATACGACTACCAGTGGATTTCTTTCGATGACTCGGACGATGGTAATGTTCTTGTGTAATCTTACCTTCGTCATGACACTTTGTTATTGATAGCGAGAGAATTTTTTATCATCGGCTCCGTGCAGAAGTTGAGCATACGCTCCAGGACGGCAATGGACGCCAGTGTGATGGACTTCATGCCATCTGTGAAGTCGTCGACGAGGCGGACCTCCTTGAGCACACGTGAGGTGCTGCTGCCGAGCGCGGACGACTTGGCGTACGCTCGCCGGCCAAAGCCGAGGGCGGCCGCGGACGCGGACGCGCGCGTGGGCAACGCGCCAGCGGACGCGGCCACACAGTGGATGCAGCGCAATCTTCACTGGTACGTATGGTGTGCATTCAGTAGTCCTTCAAAGATGCATATCATGTAGTAATCCATGCAGACGCAGATCAGAGTACTAGAATTGCCGATCATGTAGTACATGCGTCACACAGTGGATTAGACATTTTTCTGAGACTTGACCCTTTGTCTCATCATTTACGCACAGGTCGATCGCCGAGGCGCCGGGGGACGAGGCCATGCAGAGGACGGAATGCAGTGCAAGCCACCGATGAATCCACCAGACAAGTGGTGGCCGATGTCCTATTGCACGACGGTGTCGCTCAAAAGTAGACAGACCTTCTATCCTGGGGTGATCCGGCTTGGTACGACCAGAGCCTATCTCTTCGACGACCAACATATTCTCATCGATACTCGTGCACGCCGTACCGGTGAAGTATTCATCCAGGGAACGACTGTCATGTTCCCCTGCCATCTCGCGAACATCGCCACTGGTGACCAAGGAGTTGATGCGGCAGGTCCTATGCCCGCACACGACTCTGGCCACGGAGTCGATGTTGGTAGTGGATGCGATGGCTCGGAAGGAGAAGAAGGTGCCAACATGTACGCGGGCGTCGGACGTGCTAGCGGTGCACAGGATGTCATGCTTAAACGCGTGCGTGCGGCGCTACTTGCTGGTCTTATCGTCGGGTGTGGCCGGGAGGTGACGAAAAGCTGTCGGGGACCCCGGTGACGCTCGACCATAGCGAACGATAGTACAGAATCATGGTGTTTTTTTATCGCCAGATTTTGTCCTAGCTACCGATTGGGAGCATAACAAATGTTCTGTTTGTACAAGATTTTTTCAACGGGCCATTGAGAGGTTGGTCCCGTGAGGGAACGTGGATTGAAATTAGGGAATGATGTTAGCTTTCCATACATGCTGGTGGAGGGTAAAAGTGGGATTATCTTCGATTTCACCAAATACACCTTACATTATGGAATTTTAGTAAAAAAAATACACCTTAGAAAAAGAAACGGAGGGAGTAATTTGTAACAAGTAACAAGTAACAATAGTAACAATAAGTGCAGCAAGGTAGCCCAATTCTTTTGATGGCAAAGGACAGGCCGGAATGGTCTCAGATAATAAGTAAAGCGTTCTTGAGATCACACGGGAATTTCATCTAGTCACTTTCATCATGTTGGTTTGATTCGCGTTTGCTACTTTGGTAATTTGATATGTGGGTGGACCGGTGCTTGGGTGCTGCTCTTACTTGAACAAACCTCCCACTTATGATTAACCCCCTCGCAAGCATCCGCAACTACGAAAGAAGAATTAAGATAACAATCTAACCATAGCATTAAACATATGGATCCAAATCAGCCTCTTACGGAATAGCGCATAAACTAGGGTTTAAGCTTCTATCACTCTAGCAACCCCATCATCTAATAACTACTCCATAATGCATTCCCTTAGGCCCAAAGATGGTGAAGTGTCATGTAGTCGATGTTCATGATACGTCTCCATCGTATCTACTTTTCCTAACGCTTTTGCCCTTGTTTTGGACTCTAATTTGCATGATTTGAATGAAACTAACCCGGATTGACGTTGTTTTCAGCAGAACTATCATGGTGTTGTTTTTGTGCAGAAATAAAAGTTCTCAGATTTGAACGAAACTTTTTGGAGAATTATTTTGGAATAAATAAAAATACTAGAACCAAGACCCACTGGAGGGGGGGCTGGGTGCCCACAAGACACCAGGGCGCACCACCCCCCTCTGGCGCGCCCTGGTGGGTGGTGGGGCCCTCGAGCCTCCGCTGACCCTCATTCCAACGCTATAAAATCCTATTTTTTCTAGAAAAAAATAGAAGAGGAAGTTTCATCGCGTTTTACGATACGAAGCCGCCGCCACCTCCAGTTCTTCATCGGGAGGCCAGATCTGGAGCTCGTTCGGGGCTCCGGAGAGGGGAATCTTCGGTCTTCGTCATCACTAACCATCCTCCATCACCAATTTCATGATGCTCACCGCCGGGAGTGAGTAATTCCTTTGTAGGCTCGCTGGTCGGTGAGGAGTTGGATGAGATTCATCATGTAATCGAGTTAGTTTTTTTAGGGCTTGATCCCTAGTATCCACTATGTTATGAGATTGTTGTTGTTATGACTTTGCTATGCCTAATGCTTGTCACTAGGGCCCGAGTGCCATGATTTCAGATTTGAACCGTTTATGTTATCACCATTATATCTATGTTCATCATCCGATCTTGCAAGTCATATTCACCTATTACGTGTTATGATCCGTAAACCCCAAGGTGACAACAATTGGGATACTTTCCGGTGATGACCGTAGTTTGAGGAGTTCATGTATTCACTATGTGTTAATGCTTTGTTCTGATTCTCTATTAAAAGGAGGCCTTAATATCCCTTAGTTTCCTTATGGTCCCCACTGCCACGGGAGGGTAGGATAAAAGATGTCATGCAAGTTCTTTTTTATAATCACGTATGACTATTTACGGAATACATGCCTACATAATATTTATGAACTGGAGCTAGTTCTGTGTCGCCCTAGGTTATGACTGTTATATGATGAATATCATCCAACGTAATCACCGATCCAGTGCCTATGAGTTTTCCACATATTGTTCTTGCTAAGTTACTATTGCTACTGCTATTGTTACAACTGCTACAAAACTGTTACTACTGTTGCCGTTACCACTTCTACCGTTACTATTACTATCAAACTATCATATTACTGTCCTACTAATCACTTTGCTGCAGATATTTAATCTCCAGGTGTGGTTGAATTGACAACTCAACTGCTAATACCTACAAATATTCTTTGGCTCCCCTTGTGTCAAATCTATAAATTTGGGTTGAATACTCTACCCTCGAAAACTGTTGCGATCCCCTATACTTGTGGGTTATCAAGACCTTTTTCCGGCGCCGTTGCCGGGGAGCATAGCTATATTTATTGAGTCACTTGGGATTATTATATATTTATCACTACGAAGAATCTGAAAGATACCAGAACCAAGATTTTTCCCTCTAAGACGAGGGGAGGTAAGGAACTGCCATCTAGCTCTGTACTTGATTCGCCTTCTGTTTTGAATAGACTTGCAACACCACCACCTGCTATTAATTCTGATATGTCGCAAGTTATTGATGATGCTACTTCTGCTATGAATGATGCTTATGATGATGCTAGTACCTTGCTTGATGATAATGTGCCACTAGGTGAATTTCTTGATGAACAACTTGCTAGAGCTAAAGATATTGAGAATGTTGAAACTGATGAAATTACTGAAACTGAAAATTTTGAAACACCTATTAGACCTAGCTCTCCTAGATTTGAAATGCCTAAGATACCCGAGGGTTATGTTATGGATAGAGAGATAGCTAGAGACTTTCTTGCTTGTAAAGATAGAGATGATCTAAAGAAACTACTAGTCAAGTTGAAAGAAAAATCTCTGAATGCTAGAATGAAATGTGATCCTAAGTTTACTAATTCACCTATATATGTTACTGATAAGGATTATGAATTCTCTGTCGACCCAGAGTTAATTACTTTGGTTGAATCTAATCCTTTCCATGGCTATGAAACTGAAACTGTTGTGACACATCTTACTAAGTTAAATGATATAGCCACCCTTTTTGCTCATGATGAGAAAATTTGCTATTACTATATTCTCAAGTTATTTCCGTTCTCATTAAAGGGTGATGCTAAGATATGGTACAATACTCTTGCTCCTGGCTATGTGCGTAGTCCCCAGGATATGATCTACTACTTCTTGATGTCTACTACACAACTTATTCTTGTAGACTCGTGTTGGGCCTCCAAGCGCAGAGTTTTGTAGGATAGTAGCAATTTTCCCACAAGTGGATGACCTAAAGTTTATCAATCCGTGGGAGGTGTAGGATGAAGATGGTCTCTCTCAAACAACCCTGCAACCAAATAATAAAAAGTCTCTTGTATCCCCAACTGCTGTAGGGTGGAGACCCTAAGTGGAGATCTTTCACGAATTGGAGGGGGATCCACGAAGAACGCGAAGAACACGAAGAACAAGAGGGAAATCACAAGAGGAACACTCAAGAACAAGTCCAATCACACATCCACTAGACCAACAAACACACAAGATTCACAAGGTACAAGAACAATCAAAGGGAAACAAGATACATGGTAAAGTTCATCTCAAATCCAAAGGAGATGAGGTCTTGATGATCTAGATAGATCCTTCCCTCATGGGGGTCTTGAATCCCTAAGGATCTTCTCCAATGGAGGTCATGATCTCCATGGGAGAGGGTAGATAGGAGCAAAGCTCTCAAGATCATATCATGTACTTTGCTAACCCTAATTCTGAGCTAGTGAACGTCTACTTATAGTCTAGGGAAGATTTGGGGAGAAACAGGGGTACATGGGTCATTTGGCCCTTAATGCACACAGGCATCGCCGGAGGGGGCCGGGCACCCGGGGTAAAGGGGTCCGGGCACCCGGGGGTTGCTGGGAAGAGGAGGCCGAGCACCCGGGGTAGCGCCAGGTGGGGGGCCGGGCACCCGGGGGTCGGGGTGCGGGCACCCGGGGTGGACAGAGGGGCCGCACCCTTTGGGGCTGGGGGTCCGGGCACCCGGGGCGTAGGAGGCCGGGCAGCCGGGGTGGTCTGAGGCCTCCGGTGCTTCGCGTCTTGAGGTCCCTCTTCCTCCTCCTTCTCCCTTCTTGGATGGCGTGGATGTCCTCTTGCGCTTGAACTCCTCCTCGTCGTTGATGAAGCTCTGGTAATACCTATGCAAGCACACGAGAGGGATGTCAAGTAGTATACCATCCTCGAAGGGGTCAAGTGAACACGTGTAAAGGAGATGATTAACCTTTATGTATGTGAAGTAGATGTCGCACGTGTCACTTGCCGAACGGACTCTTGACATGGTGCAGTCCATAGGATGCTCCACATCATCCCCTCCCCCTTGGGAAAGATCCGACCTCGGATCGAAAATCAAATCACCATGGGAAAGAGATGGCGTCACCGTGTAGAAGTGAACGTTCACCAAGTACTCATTGTCTTCAAGCTCGAAGTGGGCACGCCCCAATGTCACACCGGCTCGTGGTTCCTTCAAAAGGAGCATGAACAACAAACACTTGGAAAAACAAATGTGGTCAGCATTAGTGCAAAACCAAGCACTCAAGTGGTGATTCACCGAACAAGTGTTGTCGTCATGCATATCATATGGTGTGACAAAAGATTGTGTCATGTAATGTAAGCATATGGATTGAGCACAATCAAGGGCATCATTGAAATAAGCATGCAATTGGGAGGTAGAGATGCTAATATGTGTGACAAGAGAATGAGCATCTACCTCATGGTCATAGCAAGCATGCATTAAGCGCTCAATAAATGGTCTATGGTATGCATATGAATCATTCACAACACCAAAAAAATGAAGTGTCTAAACACATGGGGTAAGACAATCCAAGCATAATGGGCATATGGTGTTGTGAAGATATGTGGCACTCAACACAATGGAAAGAACAATTGTTCATCATGTGTGAGGCAATCAAGTTAGTCATGTGACAAGCATGGAAATGGATGCCATCAACCGCATGAAACGAGCAAGTATGAATCATGGGTGACGCAACATAGACAAGCATAGAAATCAAGTCGTGCAAGCTAGTAGTGCGAAGATGCAACATACTAGAATAAATCATGTCAATCATGTCATGTGAGCAAATAATAGGCATAGACAATGCGCATGACATATCGTAAGCATGAACACAAAGCAAGATCAATGTATCATCATAGGAATGGTTCATAAATGGAACGTGGCAATAACAAGCATTATCTCCACCAAGCTTGCAAATACACATACAAGTACTAGAATCAATCATCATGTGTAATGCAAAGCATGGGTCACAAATGCATGGCAAAGGTATAGAAATGAGCATATCATGCAAAGTGAACATGGCAATATGGGCATAAAGTGAGAAGTGGTATATAACCCATAACCATGTGAGGGCAATGTAGAAGAAATGTGCAAAGTCTTTGCGCGAAGGGAGCAGTGGTAAGGACAATCCACGGGATCCCAAATCATCATTGCTCTCTAGAGCTCATTTCATCAACTCATGGGATTGTGAGGTTGACGAAGAAGCATGTGTACCTACACAACAAGTAGATAAACGAAACAAAGTGTGTGCATGGTAAATGTACACATCATCCATCATGATGTGTATGTTCACGTGAGAGTTAGCACAAGATAAGCAATGCTCAAAGAAATTTGAGGCACGGTAGAGAAATATGTCATCCATCATGCAATGATAGTTATTGTGTTCAACATGATTGGGACGCAAATTATAGCAAGTGTGTGGCACAACAAAAGCATTTTTATTCATGGGATGTATATGGTGCACACAATCATGGGAATCATGCAAAGTATAGGATGGATCAAAATCTCCTAAAATGCACGAGGAAACTATGGGGGTCTCCTCATGAGCAATAACGGAAGCATAACATAGAGAAAATTGACAACATGGCAAACAATGCATGTTCGAAGCTAGGAGGTCATGGCATGGCATATGAGAGAAATGATGCAAGGGAAGCATATCAATATCATCACAAGAAAAACAAATGCGAATAACCATGGGCTTGTCATCTATGCCATATGTGCAAATTGGGTTTATTTTCATGGCATGTGCATAGTTGATACGTCTCCAACGTATCTATACTTTTTGATTGTTCCATGCTATTATATTATCTGTTTTGGATGTTTTATATGCATTAATATGCTATTTTATATTATTTTTGGGACTAACCTATTAACCTAGAGCCCAGTGCCAGTTTCTGTTTTTTCCTTGTTTTTGAGTTTTACAAAAAAGGAATATCAAACGGAGTCCAAACGGAATAAAACTTTCGTGATGATTTTTTTGGACCAGAAGACATCCAGAGGACTTGGAGAGGGGGCCAGTAGGTTCCTGAGGAGGCCACAAGCCTGCCAGGCGTGCCCCTAGGGGGGCGCCCTCAGGGCTTGTGGGCCCCTCGGGAGTCCTCCAACCCTAATCTTTGCACTATAAATTCCCAAATATTCCCAAACCATCAGAGGCATCCACCAAAATACTTTTCCGCCGCCGCAAGCCTCTGTTCCCGTGAGATCCCATCTTGGGGCCTTTTCCGGCACCCTATCAGAGGGGGATTCGATCACGGAGGGCCTCTACATCAACCTTGATGTCCTTCCGATGATGCGTGAGTAGTTTACCACAGACCTACGGGTCCATATCTAGTAGCTAGATGGCTTCTTCTCTCTCTTTGATCTTCAATACAATGTTCTCCTCGATGTTCTTGGAGATCTATTCGATGTAATACCTTTTTGTGGTGCATTTGTTGAGATTCGATGAATTGTGGATTTATGATCAGATTATCTATGAATATTATTTGAGTCTTCTCTGAACTCTTTTATGCATGATTAAGATATCTTTGTATTTCTCTTCGAACTATCGGTTTGGTTTCGCCAACTAGATTGGTTTTTCTTGCAATGGGAGAGGTGCTTAGTTTTGGGTTCAATCTTGCGGTGTCCTCACCCAATGATAGAAGGGGTAGCGAGGCACGTATTGTATTGTTGCCATCAAGGATAAAAAGATGGGGTTTACATCATATTGCTTGAGTTTATCCCTCTACATCATGTCATCTTACTTAAGGCGTTACTCCGTTCTTATGAACTTAATACTCTAGATGCATGCTGGATAGCGGTCGATGTGTGGAGTAATAGTAGTAGATGTAGGCAGGAGTCGGTCTACTTGACACAGACGTGATGCCTATATTCATGATCATTGCCTTAGATATTTGTCATAACTTTGCGCTTTTCTATCAATTGCTCAACAGTAATTTGTTTACCCATCGTATGCTATCTTGAAGAGAGGCCCCCGGGTCTATTTTCCATCATATATTTTCAGATCTATAAACCAAAAAACCCAAAAATACCTTGCTGCAATTTATTTGTATTTACTTTAGTTTGCCTTTTTATTTATTTTTATATCTATCTCTATTAGATCTCACTCTTGTTCGAGACCGTGAAGGGATTGACAACCCCTTTTTCGCATTGTGTGCAAGTGTTTGTTAGTTTGTGCAGGTGCGTAGATTGGAGACTTGCTTGTTCCTCCTACTGGATTGATACCTTGGTTCTTAACTGAGGGAAATACTTATCTCTACTTTGCTACATCACCCTTTCCTCTTCAAGGGAAAAATCAACGCAAGCTCAAGAAGTAGCAGGAAGAATTTCTGGCGCCATTGCCGGGGAGGTTCTACATCAAGCCTACCAAGTACCCATCATAAACTCTCATCTCTTGCATTACATTATTTGCCATTTGCCTCTTGTTTTCCTCTCCCCCACTTCTAAAACGTTTTCAGAAAAAACACAAAAATATTTGCCTTTTTATTCGCCCTTCTTTTGTTCGTCTTTTCGTTTGCTTTTTGTTTTCTTGTGTGCTGGATTGCTTGCTTTGTCACGATGTCTCAAGAAAATACCTAGTTGTGTGACTTTTCCAATACTAATAATAATGATTTTATTAGTACTGCGATTGCTCCCACCACTAGTGCGGAATCTTATGAAATTAATGCCGCTTTGTTGAATCTTGTTATGAAAGAACAATTTTCCGGCCTTCCTAGTGAAGATGCCGCATCCCATCTAAATACTTTCATTGAGTTGTGTGATATGCAAAAGAAAAAATATGTGGATAATGATATTGTTAAACTGAAGCTATTTCCATTCTCACTACGAGATCATGCTAAAACTTGGTTTTCATCTTTGCCTAAAAATAGTATTGATTCATGGAATAAGTGTAAAGATGTTTTTATTTCCAAGTATTTTCCTCCCACTAAGATCATCTCCCTTAGGAACGATATAATGAATTTTAAGCAACTTGATCATGAACATGTTGCACAATCTTGGGAGAGGATGAAATTGATAATAAGAAATTGCCCTACTCATGGTTTAAGTTTATGGATGATCATACAAATTTTTTATGCCGGATTGAATTTTGAATCTTGAAATCTTTTAGATTCCGCCGCGGGAGGTACTTTTATGAAAATTACATTAGGAGAATCTACTAAACTCCTAGATAATATTATGGCAAATTACCCTCAATGGCATACCAAAAGATCTTCCACTAGTAAAAAAGTGCATGTGATTGAAGAAATTAATACTTTGAGGGGAAAGATGGATGAACTTCTGAAATTGTTTGCTAGTAAAAGTGCTCCTATTGATCCTAATGATATGCCTTTCTCCACTTTGATTGAAAATAATAATGAATCTATGGATGTGAATTTTGTTGGTAGGAACAATTTTGGTAACAACGCGTATAGAGGTAATTTCAACCCTAGGCCGTTTCCTAGTAATTCCTCTAATAATTATGGTAATTCCTACAACAATTCTTATGGAAATTATAATAAAATACCCTCTGATCTTGAGAATAATATTAAAGATTTCATTAATTCTCAAAAGAATTTCAATGCTATGGTAGAAGAAAAATTGTTTAAGATTGATGATTTGGCTAGGAACGTTGATAGAATTTCTCTTGAGATTGATTCTTTGAAGATTAGATCTATGCTACCCAAGCATGATATTAATGAATCTCTAAAAGCTATTAAAATTTCTATGGATGAATGCAAAGAAAGAACCGCTAGGACGCGTGCTAAGTGAGATTAGTTTGTAAAAGCGTGTTCTTCTAGTTTTTGTGAAAATAATTATGAAGATCTTAAAGTGATTGGTGTGACTCCTATTGAATATTTGTTTTCTAATATAAATCTTGATAAAGATGGGACTGGATATGAGTCAACTTTAGCTAGAAGGCATCCCAATAATTTGGAGTCTAAAGATCTTAATGAAAAAATTGATAAAAATGGGATTGGAGAGGTCAAAACTTTAGGTAGCGATGAACCCACTCTTTTGGATTTCAAGGACTTTAATTATGATAATTTCTCTTTGATAGATTGTATTTCCTTGTTGCAATCCATGTTAAATTCACCTCATGCTTATAATCAAAATAAAGCTTTTACTAAACATATTGTTGATGCTATGATGAAATCTTTTGAAGAAAAACTTGAGTTGGAAGTTTCTATCCCTAGAAAGCTTTATGATGAGTGGGAACCTACTATTAAGATTAAAATTAAAGATTATGAGTGGAATGCTTTGTGTGAGTTGGGTGCTAGCGTTTCCACTATTCCGAAAACTTTATGTGATGTGCTAGGTTTCCGTGAATTGGATGATTGTTCTTTGAATTTGCATCAAGCGGATTCCACTATTAAGAAACCTATGGAAAGAATTAATGATGTTCTTATTGTTGCAAATAGGAATTATGTGCCCGTAATTTTATTGTGCTTGATATAGATTGCAATCCTACATGTCCTATTATTCTTGTTAGACCTTTCCTTAGAACGATTGGTGCAATTATTGATATGAAAGAAGGAAACATTAGATTTCAATTTTCGTTAAGGAAGCGCATGGAACACTTTCCAAGAAAAATAATTAAGTTGCCATAGGAATCTATTATGAGGGATACTTATGGATTGCATACCAAAGATGACAATACCTAGATCTATGTTTTATGCCTAGCTAGGGGCGTTAAACAATAGCGCTTGTTGGGAGGCAACCCAATTTTATTTTTAAGTTTTTTGTTTTTGGTTCTGTTTTTCAATAAATACACATTATTACATCTGTAGTAATTGTGTTTTGGTGTTTTAATTAGTGTTTGAGCCAAGCAAGACCATTGGGATGGTCTACGGTGATAGTTGATTTGATCTTGCTGAAAAACAGAAACTTTTATGCTCATTGCCAGAATTTGAAAAAATCACAGAAACGTGTTTTTGATCTGAATATTTTACACAAGATTTATATACAAATTTCCCAGGTTTTCCTAATTTTTCAGAATTTTTGGAATTACAGAAGTATACGAAGTTTCCAGATTACTACAAACTGTTCTGTTTTTGATAGATTCTGTTTTCTATGTGTTGTTTGCTTATTTTGATGAATCTATGGGTAGTATCGGGGGGTATGAACCATGGATAAGTTGGAATACAGTAGATATAACACCAATATAAATTAATAATGAGTTCACAACAGTACCAAAAGTGGTGATTTATTTTATTATACTAACGGATCTTATGAGTTTTCTGTTGAGTTTTGTGTTGTGAAGTTTTCAAGTTTTGGGTAAAGATTTGATGGACAACGGAATAAGGAGTGGAAAGAGCCTAAGCTTGGGGATTCCCAAGGCACCCCAAGGTAATATTCAAGGACAACCAAGCATCCAAGCTTGGGGATGCCCCGGATGGCATCCCCTCTTTCGTCTTCAATCCATCGGTAAATTTACTTGAGGCTATATTTTTATTCACCACATGATATGTGTTTTGCTTGGAGTGTCTTGTATGATATGAGTCTTTGCTTTTTAGTTTTCCACAATCATCCTTGCTGTACACACCTTTTGAGAGGGACATGCATTAATCATGAATTTATTAGAATACTCTATGTGCTTCACTTATATCTTTTGAGCTAGGCAGTTTGCTCTAGTGCTTCACTTATGTCTTTTTAGAGCACGGCGGTGGCTTTATTTTATAGAAATTGTTGAACTCTCATGCTTCACTTATATTATTTTGAGAGTCTTAAACAACATGGTAATTTTCTTAGGTTATGAAATTAGTCCTAATATGATGGGCATCCAAGAGGGATATAATAAAACTTTCGTATAAAGAGCATTGAATAGATGAGAAGTTTGATTCCTTGCATTTGTTTTGAGATATAAAGATGGTGATATTAGAGTCATGCTTGTGAGTAATTGTGGATTGGTAGAAATACTTGTGTTAAAGTTTGTGATTCCCGTAGCATGCACGTATGGTGAACCGTTATGTGATGAAGTTGGAGCATGATTTATTTTTTTATTGTCTTCCTTATGAGTGGCGGTCGGGGACAAACGATGGTCTTTTCCTACCAATCTATCCCCTAGGAGCATGTGTGTAGTACTTTGTTTCGATGGCTAATAAATTTTTGTAGTAAGCATGTGAGTTCTTTATGACTAATGTTCAGTCCATGGATTATATGCACTCTCACCCTTCCACCATTGCTAGCCTCTTTAGTACCGCGCAACTTTCGCCGGTGCATGAAACCCACCATATATCCTTCCTCAGAACAGCCACCATACCTACCTATTATGGCATTTCCATAGCCATTCCGAGATATATTGCCATGCAACTTCCACCATTCTGTTTATTATGACATGCACCATCATTGTCATATTGCTTTGTATGATCATGTAGTTGGCATAGTATTTGTGGCAAGGCCACCGTTCATATTTTTTATACATGTCACTCTTGATCATAGCACATCCCGGTACACCGCCGGAGGCATTCATATAGTCATATCTTGTTCTAGTATCGAGTTGTAATTTTTTAATTGTAAGTAAATAAAAGTGTGATGATCATCATTATTAGAGCATTGTCCCATGTGAGGAAAGGATGATGGAAGCTATGATTCCCTCACAAGTTGGGATGAGTCTCCGGACTTTACAAAAAATAAAAGAGGCCAAAGAAGCCCAAACAAAAAAATGAGAGAAAAGAGAGAAGGGACAATGTTACTATCCTTTTCCACACCTGTGCTTCAAAGTAGCACCTTGATCTTCATGATAGAGAGTCTCCTATTTTGTCACTTTCATATACTAGTGGGAATTTTTCATTATAGTACTTGGCTTGTATATTCTAATGATGGGCTTCCTCAAATTGCCCTAGGTCTTCGTGAGCAAGCAAGTTGGATGCACACCCACTTAGTTTCTTTTTTAGCTTTCATACACTTATAGCTCTAGTTCATCCGTTGCATGGTGATCCCTACTCACTTGCATCGATATCAATTGATGGGCATCTCCATAGCCCATTAATTTGCCTAGTTGATGTGAGACTTTCTCCTTCTTTTTTGTCTTCTCCACAACCACCATATTCTATTCCACCCATAGTGCTATATCCATGGCTCACGCTCATGTATTGCATGAAAGTTGAAAAAGTTTGAGAACACCAAAAGTATGAAACAATTGCTTGGCTTGTCATCGGGGTTGTGCATGATGAAATACTTTGTGTGATGAAGATGGAGCATAGCCAGACTATATGATTTTGTAGGGATAACTTTCTTTGGCCATGTTATTTTGAGAAGACATGATTGCTTTATTAGTATGCTTGAAGTATTATTGTTTTTATGTCAATATTAAACTTTTGTTTTCAATCCTATGGATCTGAATATTCGTGCCAAAATAAAGAAGCTTACATTGATAAATATGTTAGGTAGCATTCCACATCAAAAATGTTGTTTTTATCATTTACCTACTCGAGGATGAGCAGGAATTAAGCTCGGGGATGCTTGATACATCTCCAACGTATCTATAATTTTTTATTGTTCCATGCTATTATATTATCTGTTTTGGATGTTTTATATGCATTAATATGCTATTTTATATTATTTTTGGGACTAACCTATTAACCTAGAGCCCAGTGCCAGTTTCTGTTTTTTCCTTGTTTTTGAGTTTTACAGAAAAGGAATATCAAACGGAGTCCAAACGGAATAAAACTTTCGCGATGATTTTTCTTGGACCAGAAGACATCCAGAGGACTTGGAGAGGGGGCCAGAAGGTTCCCGAGGAGGCCACATGCCTACCAGGCGCGCCCCTGGGGGGGGGCGCCCTCAGGGCTTGTGGGCCCCCGGGAGTCCTCCAACCCTAATCTTTGCACTATAAATTCCCAAATATTCCCAAACCATCAGAGGCATCCACCAAAATACTTTTCCGCCGCCACAAGCCTATGTTCCCGTGAGATCCCATCTTGGGGCCTTTTCCGGCACCCTGCCGGAGGGGGATTCGATCACAGAGGGCCTCTACATCAACCTTGCTGCCCTTTCGATGATGCGTGAGTAGTTTACCACAGACCTACGGGTCCATAGCTAATAGCTAGATGGCTTCTTCTCTCTCTTTGATCTTCAATACAATGTTCTCCTCGATGTTCTTGGAGATCTATTCGATGTAATACCTTTTTGCGGTGCGTTTGTTGAGATTCGATGAATTGTGTATTTATGATCAGATTATCTATGAATATTATTTGAGTCTTCTCTGAACTCTTTTATGCATGATTAAGATATCTTTGTATTTCTCTTCGAACTATCGGTTTGGTTTGGCCAACTAGAATGGTTTATCTTGCAATGGGAGAGGTGCTTAGTTTTGGGTTCAATCTTGCGGTGTCCTCACCCAGTGACAGAAGGGGTAGCGAGTCACGTATTGTATTGTTGCCATCAAGGATAAAAAGATGGGGTTTACATCATATTGCTTGAGTTTATCCCTCTACATCATGTCATCTTACTTAAGGCGTTACTCCGATCTTATGAACTTAAAACTCTAGATGCATGCTGGATAGCGCTCGATGTGTGGAGTAATAGTAGTAGATGTAGGCAGGAGTCGGTCTACTTGACACGGACGTGATGCCTATATTCATGATCATTGCCTTAGATATCGTCATAACTTTGCGCTTTTCTATCAGTTGCTCAACAGTAATTTGTTTACCCACCGTATGCTATCTTCAAGAGAGAAGCCTCTAGTGGAACCTATGGCCCCCGGGTCTATTTTCCATCATATATTTTTAGATCTATAAACCAAAAAACCCAAAAATACCTTGCTGCAATTTATTTATATTTACTTTAGTTTGCCTTTTTATTTATCTTTTATACCTATCTCTATTAGATCTCACTCTTGTTCGAGACCGTGAAGGGATTGACAACCCCTTTTTCGCGTTGTGTGCAAGTGTTTGTTAGTTTGTGCAGGTGCATAGATTGGAGACTTGCTTGTTCCTCCTACTGGATTGATACCTTGGTTCTTAACTGAGGGAAATACTTATCTCTACTTTGCTACATCACCCTTTCCTCTTCAAGGGAAAAATCAACGCAAGCTCAAGAAGTAGCAATAGTCACTACGATGAGATTTCAAATATGACATACGGGTGATCTCATGTATAGCATATGAGAAGTCAAGCAGATTGTCAAACATGACGTGACCGGTAGAATTTTCACATGATATCCTATGGAGCATAGCATCACAACTAGGCAATTCGACATGCTCATCATCATATTCATCATAAATAGGTGAAACATCTAAGCATGTAGAATACATAGTATGTGGTGAATCCATAAGGTGATCATCATCATGTAAGCAATCGATGTGAAGATAGTCCACTAGTGGGACAAGCGAAGCACCCATCCCTGCCCACCCTTGCAACCAAACGCACACGTAGTCGATGGAACGATACAAGTGTCCAGTGGTGGATGAAGATGTAACCGTCCCTAAGTAGCCGAAACACCTTAGGAGACTCAAATCACAACTCACACAACTACAAATGCAATAAGAACCAAAAAGGGTTAGGTTGCGGAAGTTTTATGTGATGGTGCGGAAGTTATGGCGGAGGCCCTATGCAAAGATGTCAAAATTTGAAAAATTTGATGATGGCAAATGATGGTGTTCGTATTTTTTTGGGATGGAGGATGTCAATAGCTACAAAACGAGCTAAAGAACGCGAAAATCGGACCCCGGATGAATTAGTTATGGCCAAAACGATTTTTGAAGTTGGGCTGAAACTGGGGGGTGCGGGCACCCGGGGGTAGGGAGGTGCGGGTGCCCGGGGTGGTCAGGGAGGTTGGGTGGAAAAGTTGCCGGGGGGTCCGGGTGCCCGGGGGTAAGGGGTGCGGGCGCCCGGGGTGGTCAGGGGGTTTGAGCGAAAGTTGCCTGGGGGTCCAGGTGCCCGGGGAAAAGGGGTCCGGGTGCCCGGGGGGTTGTGCCCGGAAATGTTTCGGGGGTCCGGGTGCCCGTGGAAAAGGGGTCCGGGTACCCGGGATAGGCCGAGAAGTCTCGATTTTGGGCAAAATTTTTAGATCTCGAGCTAGGGGCCGAAGAACTTGATTCCAAGCTCCAAATTGGATGGGTAAAAAGAAAAATTGGGGCTAGGGAAAGCCAAGGGAGGTAGATCCACTTGCCAAACACTAGATCCACGGATCAAAATCAACAAAAACTCACATGTACCAACAAAATGCAAGAAATATTTTGGGGCTCTTTTTGTGGGGAATTTTTGAATTGGGACAAAAACACACAAAATTAGCCTAGAAAACGGTGGGGAAGACTCCATATTCATGATCAACGTGGCTCTAGATACCAAGATGTTGTAGGGTGGAGACCCTAAGTGGAGATCTTTCATGAATTGGAGGGGGATCCACGAAGAACATGAAGAACAAGAGGGGAAATCACAAGAGGAACACTCAAGAACAAGTCCAATCATACATCCACTAGACCAACAAACACACAAGATTCACAAGGTACAAGAACAATCAAAGGGAAACAAGATACATGGTAAAGTTCATCTCAAATCCAAAGGAGATGAGGTCTTGATGATCTAGATAGATCCTTCCCTCATGGGGGTCTTGAATCCCTAAGGATCTTCTCCAATGGAGGTCATGATCTCCATGGGAGAGGGTAGATAGGAGCAAAGCTCTCAAGATCATATCATGTACTTTGGTAACCCTAATTCTGAGCTAGTGAACGTCTACTTATAGTCTAGGGAAGATTTGGGGAGAAACAAGGGTGCATGGGTGATACGTCTCCAACGTATCTATAATTTTTGATTGTTCCATGCTGTTATATTATCATTCTTGGATGTTTTACAATCATTTTATAGTCATTTTATATCATTTTTTGGTACTAACCTATTGACATAGTGCACAGTGCCAGTTGTTGTTTTCTGCATGTTTTTACATCGCAGGAAATCAATACCAAATGGAGTCCAAACGCAGCGAAACTTTTTGTGGATTTTTTTTTGGACCAGAAGACATCCAGTGGGCCGGAGAAGCACCTGGGGGGGGGGGTGCTCCGAGGGGAGCACAACCCACCAGGGCGTGTCTGGAGGCCCAGGCGCGCCTAGGTGGGTTGTGCCCACCTCGGCCGCCTCCCGCACTGCCTCTTTGCTCTATAAATACCCCAATATTCCAAAAACCCTAGGGGAGTCGACGAAAATCAATTCCAGTCGCCGCAAGTTCCAGAAACACCAGATCCAATCTAGACACCATCTCGGAGGGGTTCATCATGTCCATTGGTGCCTCTCCGATGATGCGTGAGTAGTTCTTTGTAGACCTACGGGTCCGTAGTTAGTAGCTAGATGGCTTTCTCTCTCTCGTTTGATTCTCAATACAATGGTCTCTTGGAGATCCATATGATGTAACTCTTTTTGCGGTGTGTTTGTTGGGATCCGATGAACTTTGAGTTTATGATCAGATCTATGTTTTTATCCATGAAAGTTATTTGAGTCTTCTTTGATCTCTTATATGCATGATTTCTTATAGCCTCATATTTCTTCTCCGATATTTGGGTTTTGTTTGGCTAACTTGATCTATTTATCTTGCAATGGGAAGAGGTGCTTTGTAATGGGTTCGATCTTACGGTGCTTGATCCCAGTGACAGAAAGGGAAACAACACGTATGTATCATTGCTATTAAAGAAAAACAAGATGGGGTCTATTTCTACATAAATATATCTTGTCTACATCATGTCATCGTTCTTATTGCATTACTCCATTTTTCCATGAACTTAATACACTAGATGCATGCTGGATAGCGGTCGATGTGTGGAGTAATAGTAGTAGATGCAGGCAGGAGTCGGTCTACTAATCTTGGACGTGATGCCTATATAATGATCATTGCCTGGATATCGTCATGAGTATTTGAAGTTCTATCAATTGCCCAACAGTAATTGTTTTCCCACCGTTTGCTATTTTTCTCGAGAGAAGCCACTAGTGAAACCTACGGCCCCCGGGTCTCTTCTTTAATATATTTGCCTTTGCGATCTATTTTTATTTGCTTTTGTTTTCAGATCTATATTTCCAAAAACCCAAAAATACCTTGCTGCACTTTATTTTATTTTACATTTAAAAGATCTATTTATCCAATCTATTACAACTTTCTCCTGTCCATTGGCCATTTCTGGCGTCGTTGTCCGAAAGGGATTGACAACCCCTTTAATACGTCGGGTTGCGAGTATTTGTTATTTGTGTGCAGGTGTCGTTCACGTAGTGTTGCGTGGTTCTCCTACTGGTTCGATAACCTTGGTCTCATCACTGAGGGAAATACCTACCGTCGATGTGTTGCATCATCCCTTCCTCTTTGGGGAAATACCGACGTAGTTCTAGCAGACATCAATGGGTCATTTGGCCCTTAATGCACACAGGCATCGCCGGAGGGGACCGGGCACCCGGGGTAAAGGGGTCCGGGCACCCGGGGTTGCTGGGAAGTGGAGTCCGGGCACCCGGGGTAGCGCCAGGTGGGGGTGCCGGGCACCCGGGTGGACAGAGGGGCCGCACCCTTTGGGGCCGGGGGTCCGGGCACCCGGGGCATAGGAGGCCGGGCACCCGGGGTGGTCCGAGGCCTCCGGTGCTTCGCGTCTTGGGGTCCCTCTTCCTCCTCCTTCTCCCTTCTTGGATGGCGTGGATGTTCTCTTGCGCTTGAACTCCTCCTCGTTGTTGATGAAGCTCCGGTAATACCTATGCAAGCACATGAGAGGGATGTCAAGTAGTATACCATCCTCGAAGGGGTCAAGTGAACACGTGTAAAGGAGATGATTAACCTTTATGTATGTGAAGTAGATGTCGCACGTGTCACTTGCCGAACGGACTCTTGACATGGTGATGTCCATAGGATGCTCCGCATCACTGATACGTCCATTTTGCATCATGTTTTCCTACTGTTATTTATGATGTTTTTATGCATAATAATGCTTTTTGGAGTAATTCTAATGCCTTTTCTCTCATAATATGCAAGGTTCACACAAAAAGGGAGAATTCTGGCAACTGGAAATCTGGACCTGAAAAAGCTACGTCAGGCTACCTTTTTTGCACTACTCCAAATGAGCTGAAACTTCATGAGGAATTTTTATGGAATAAATAAGAATTTTTGGAGCAAATAACTACCAGAGGGGGCCCACCAGGTGGGCACAACCCACTTGGTCGCACTAGGGAGCCCAGGCGCGCCCTGGTGGGTTGTGCCCTCCTCGGCCCACCTCCGGTGCCCCTCTTCTGGTATATAAGTCATTTTAACCTAGAAAAAATAAGGAGAGGATTTTCGGGACGAAGCGTCGCTGTCTCGAGGCGGAACTTGGGTAGGAGCACTTTTGCCCTCCGGCGGAGCGATTCCGCCGGGGGAACTTCCCTCCCGGAGGGGGAAATCATCGTCATCATCATCACCAACAACTCTCCCATCTTGGGGAGGGCAATCTCCATCAACATCTTCAACAACACCATCTCCTCTCAAACCCTAGTTCATCTCTTGTGTTCAATCTTTGTACCGGAACTATAGATTGGTACTTCTGGGTGACTAGTAGTGTTGATTACATCTTGTAGTTGATTACTATATGGTTTATTTGGTGGAAGATTATATGTTCAGATCCATTATGCTATTTAATACCCCTCTGATCTTGAGCATGATTATCATTTGTGAGTAGTTACTTTTGTTCTTGAGGTCACGGGAGAAATCTTGTTGCAAGTAATCATGTGAACTTGATATGTGTTCGATATTTTGATGATATGTATGTTGTGAGTCCCTTAGTGGTGTCATGTGAACGTCGACTACATGACACTTCACCATATTTGGGCCTAAGGGAATGCATTGTGGAGTAGTTATTAGATGATGGGTTGCGAGAGTGACAGAAGCTTAAACCCTTGTTTATGCGCTATTCCGTAAGGGACTGATTTGGATCCAAAAGTTTAATGCTATGGTTAGATTTATTCTTAATACTTTTCTCGTAGTTGCGGATGCTTGCAAGGGGGTTAATCATAAGTAGGAGGTTTGTTCAAGTAAGAACAACACCTAAGCACCGGTCCACCCACATATCAAATTATTAAAGTAGCGAACACAAATCAAACCAACATGATGAAAGTGACTAGATGAAATTCCCGTGTACCCTCAAGAACGTTTTGCTTATCATAAGAGACCGTTTTGGCCTGTCCTTTGCCTTAAAAGGATTGGGCTACCTTGCTGCACTTTTGTTACCATTGACGTTACTTGCTCATTACAAATTATCTTGCTACCAAACTACTCGTTACTTATAATTTCAGTGCTTGCAGACATTACCTTGCTGAAAACCGCTTGTCATTTCCTTCTGCTCCTCGTTGGGTTGGACACTCTTACTTATCGAAAGGACTACAATTGATCCCATATACTTGTGGGTCATCAAGGCTCTTTTCTGGCGCCATTGCCGGGGAGTGAAGCGCTCTTGGTAAGTGGAAATCGGTAAGGAAAAATTATTACTACGTGCTGAAATTTATTGCCACTTGTTACTATGGAAAACAATCCTTTGAGGGGTTTGTTCGGGGTATCTTCACCTCGACCGGAACCACAATTAGTTACCCCTCAACCTACTGCACCTACCGAAAATATTGGTTATGAAATTCCTTTAGGTATGATAGAACAACTGCTAGCTAATCCTTATGTAGGGGATGGAACTGAACATCCTGATATGCACTTGATATATGTGGATGAAATTTGTGGATTATTTAAGCTTGCAGGTTTACCCAGAGATGAAGCTAGGAAGAAGGTTTTCCCTTTATCTTTGAAGGGAAAAGCATTAGCATGGTATAGGCTATGTGATAATATTGGATCTTGGAATTGGAATCGATTGAAATTGGAATTTCACCAAAAAAAATATCCTATGCATCTAGTTCATCGTGATCGGAATTATATATATAATTTCTGGCCTCGTGAAGGAGAAAGTATCACTCTAGCTTGGGGGAGGCTTAAGTCAATGTTATATTCATGCTCCAATCATGAGCTCTCAAGAGAAATTATTATTCAAAAATTTTATGCTCGGCTTTCTCATGATGATCAATCCATGCTTGATACTTCTTGTACTGTTTCCTTTATGAAGAAGACTATTGACTTCCGGTGGGATCTTTTAGAAAGAATTAAACGCAACTCCGAAGATTGGGAACTCGACGAAGGTAAAGAGTCAGGTATTAAGCTCAAGTATGATTGTGTTAAATCTTTTATGAATACCGATGCTTTTCAAAAGTTTAGCACTAAATATGGACTTGACTCTGAGATAGTAGCCTCCTTTTGTGAATCATTTGCTACTCACGTTGACCTCCCTAAGGAGAAGTGGTTTAAATATCACCCACCTATCAAAGAAGAAATTAAAGAACCAGTAATAGCTAAAGATGAAACTATTATTTACAATGTTGATCCAGTTGTGCCTACTGCTTATATTGAAAAACCACCTTTCCCTGTTAGGATAAAGGAACATGCTAAGGTCTCAACTGTGGTCAACAAAAGTTATATTAGAACTTCCAAACCTGCTAAACAAATCAAAGTAGAACCTAGTGCTGCTATGGTTAAAGATCTTTTGGTTGAAAATATAGATGGGCATGTTATTTACTTCTATGATGAAGCTGCTAGAATTGCCAAACCCGATGAAAAAGATAAACATAGACCCGTTGTTGGCATGCCTGTTGTCTCAGTTAAAATAGGAGATCACCGTTATCATGGTTTATGCGACATATGTGCTAGCGTGAGTGCCATTCCTTTTACCTTACATCAAGAAATTATGAATGATATAGCACCCGCTGAAATAGAAGACATAGATGTTACTATTAAACTTGCTAATAGGGACACCATCACACCACTTGGGATTGTTAGAGATGTTGAAGTCTTGTGTGGGAAAATAAAATACCCTACTTATTTTCTTGTTCTTGGTTCCCCACAAGATGACTTTTGTCCCATTATCTTTGGTAGACCTTTCTTGAACACCGTTAATGCTAAAATAGATTGCGAGAAGCAAACTGTCGGTTTTAGTTTTGGTGATGAGTCTCATGAGTTTAATTTTCCAAGTTCAGTAGAAAACATCATAATAAAGAGTTGTCTAGTAAGGATGAAATAATTGGTCTTGCTTCTATTGATGTGCCTCCTACCGATCCACTAGAACAATATTTGCTAGACCACGAAAATGATATGCATCTGCATGAAAGAAATGAAATTTATAAGATTTTCTTTGAACAACGTCCTCTGCTTAAACATAATTTGCCTATTGAAACTATAGGAGGTCCTCCTCCACCTAAAGGTGATCCTGTGTTTGAATTAAAACAATTGCCAGACACTTTGAAATATGCTTATCTTGATGAGAAAAAGTTTTATCCTGTTATTATTAGTGCTAACCTTTCAGAACATGAAGAAGAAAGATTATTGAAGGTTCTGAAGAAGCACCGAGCTGCCATTGGATATACTCTTGATGATTTAAAGGGCATTAGTCCCACTCTCCGTCAGCATAAAATTAATATGGAGCCTGATGCTAAACCCGTTGTTGATCACCAATGACGTTTAAATCCTAAAATGAAAGAAGTGGTAAGAACAGAAATACTAAAGCTTCTGGAAGCAGGTATAATCTATCCCATAGCTGATAGTAGATGGGTAAGTCCCGTTCATTGTGTCCCTAAAAAGGGAGGTATTACCATTGTTCCTAATGATAAGAATGAACTTATTTCACAAAGAATTTTCACTGGCTACAGAATGGTAATTGATTTTAGAAAACTAAATAAAGCTACTAGAAAAGATCATTACCCTCTGCCTTTTATTGATCAAATGTTAGAAAGACTATCAAAGCACACAAATTTTTGCTTTCTTGATGGATATTCCAGTTTTTCTCAAATACCTGTCTCACAACCTGATCAAGAGAAAACCACCTTTACTTGCACTTTTGGAACTTATGCTTATAGACGTATGCCTTTTGGTTTATGCAATGCACCTGCTACCTTTCAAAGAAGTATGACTGTTATATTCTCTGACTTTTGTGAAAAGATTGTTGAGGTTTTCATGGATGATTTTTCCGTTTACGGAACTTCTTTTGATGATTGCTTGAGCAACCTTGATCGATTTTTGCAGAGATGTGAGCAAACTAATCTCGTCTTGAATTGGGAGAAGTGCCACTTTATGGTTAATGAAGGTATTGTCTTGGGACATAAAATTTCTGAACGAGGTATTGAGGTGGATAAAGCTAAAGTTGATGCAATTGAGAAAATGCCATGCCCTAAAGATATCAAAGGTATTCATAGTTTCCTCGGTCATGCTGGTTCTATAGGAGGTTTATTAAAGACTTCTCTAAAATTTCTAGGCCTCTTACAAATCTTTTACAAAAGGATGTTCCATTTGTTTTTTATGATGATTGTGTAGAAGCCTTTGAAACACTTAAGAAAGCCTTGATTTCTGCACCTATTGTTCAACCACCTGATTGGAACTTGCCTTTTGAAATTATGTGTGATGCTAGTGATTATGCTGTTGGTGCTGTTCTAGGACAAAGAGTCGATAAGAAATTAAATGTTATTCATTATGCTAGTAAAACTCTGGACAGTGCTCAACGAAATTATGCTACTACTGAAAAGGAATTCTTAGCAGTGGTGTTTGCTTGTGATAAATTTAGATCTTATAGTGTTGATTCTAAAGTGACTGTTCACACCGATCATGCTGCTATAAAATATCTTATGGAAAAGAAGGATGCTAAACCTAGACTCATTAGGTGGGTTCTTTTTCTACAATAATTTGATTTACATATCACTGATAGAAAGGGAGCTGAGAACCCCGTGGCTGATAACTTGTCTAGGTTAGAAAATATTCTTGATGACCCACAACCTATTAATGATAGTTTTCCTGATGAACAATTAGCTGCAATAAATGTTTCTCATAACACTCCTTGGTATGCTGACTATGCCAATTATATTGTTGCTAAATATATACCACCTAGCTTCACATACCAACAAAAGAAAAAATTCTTCTATGATTTAAGACATTACTTTTGGGATGACCGACATCTTTATAAAGAAGGAGTAGATGGTATTATTAGACGTTGTGTACCTGAGCATGAACAGGGACAAATCCTACGGAAATGTCACTCCGAAGCTTATGGAGGACATCATGCGGGAGATAGAACTGCTCACAAGGTATTGCAATTTGGTTTTTATTGGCCTACTCTCTTCAAGGATGCCCGTAAGTTTGTTTTATCTTGTGATGAATGTCAAGAATTGGTAATATTGGTAAGCGTCAGGAAATGCCTATGGATTATTCTCTTGCTGTTGAACCATTTGATGTTTGGGGATTTGATTACATGGGACCTTTTCCTTCCTCTAATGGGTATACACATATTTTGGTTGCTGTTGATTATGTTATTAAGTGGGTAGAAGCTATTCCAACTAGTAGTGCTGATCACAACACCTCTATTAAAATGCTTAAGGAAGTCATTTTCCCAAGGTTTGTCCCTAGATATTTAATGACGGATGGTGCTTCACATTTTATTCATGGTGCTTTCCGTAAAATGCTTGCTAAATATGATGTTAACCATAGAATTGCATCACCTTATCATCCTCAGTCTAGTGGTCAAGTTGAACTTAGCAATAGAGAAATAAAATTAATATTACAAAAAACTGTCAATAGGTGCCGAAAGAATTGGTCTAAGAAGTTAGATGATGCACTTTGGGCTTATAGAACAGCATATAAAAATCCTATGGGTATGTCTCCGTATAAAATGGTTTATGGAAAAGCTTGTCATTTGCCTCTTGAGTTAGAACATAAAGCATATTGGGTAATTAAAGAACTCAACTATGATTTCAAACTTGCCGGTGAAAAGAGGTTATTTGATATTAGCTCACTAGATGAATGGAGAACCCAAGCCTATGAAAATGCCAAGTTATTTAAAGAAAAAGTTAAAAGATGGCATGACAAAAGAATCCAAAAGCGTGAGTTCAAAGTTGGAGAATTTCTTTTGTACAACTCTCGTTTCAGATTCTTTGCAGGAAAACTCCTCTCCAAATGGGAAGGACCTTATGTTATCGAGGAGGTTTATCGATCCGGAGCCATCCAGATAAATAATGCCGAAGGTACTAACCCGAAGGTTGTCAATGGGCAAAGAATAAAACATTATATCTCAGGTACGCCCATTAACGTTGAAAGCAATATTATCCAAACCATGACACCGGAAGAACACATAAAGGAAACCTTCCAGAACACTCCAGAATCGTGAAAAAAAGGAGGTACGTGATACGGTAAGTAAACGGACTCCGAAAAATCCGTAAAAATATTTTCTGTCCATTTTGGAATATAACAAAAATTAGGAAAATAAGAAACAACTAGCAAGGCACCCCTGGTGGGCACAAGACAGGCGCGCCCAGGTGGGTTGTGCCCACCTCGGGTACCTTCCGGACTCTGTTTTTCTTCCGTTTGCTTGTTTCCCAAAAAAAAATCTTTATATACCCCCCGAACCTATTGACCACCATATCGCGGAGAAATCTTCTATTTTCTTTTCCTTGCTGTTTTCTGACAGATCCAATCCACCATGGCCGCTTCAAGCTCCTCCAAGGACAAGTTCTTCGAGAACGTCATCAACCCATATTTGCGGGAGGTGATGCAGCACCCTCAGGCTATCCAGATGCATGAGGGGGTGCTGCACATCCACGATGTGCAAGGCCCCAAGGGGACGGGATCCGTGGAGGCTAGGCTTGAAGCTATGGAGCAGGAAGTCTTCCGGTGCAAGGGGATGGTAGAACGTGGACTCAATGCCAATCACCTCATGATCGCGGACTACACCCGTGATCTCAAGGTGGATCGCAAGTCCATGAAGGGCATCATCTTCACCTTCAACGAGCAAATCAACTTCCTCCAAAGCCAGATCTATGATCTCCAAAACCAAGTCTTTGAATATGAGGCGAGGTTTAAAGGTATGAGTTTGGCTGCCAGTTGCAGGACCCGTGAGACTCACTCCTCCTCTTATGATGGTGAGCCCTTGCCATGGAAACCCGAGGATAAGATTGCCACCGCTTCATCACCACCACCTCCTTCTTCATCAACAAAAGAAAATTGAGTAATCGGGTATGGGCACTCCCCTTGGCTTGTGCCAAGCTTGGGGGAGGTGCCCCGGTATCGTATCACCTCCACTATCTTTTGCCTTTACTTATCTTAGTTCGACCCATAGTTATCTTTTGCTTTAGATGAATAAAAGTTTAGTTCGATCCTTTCTTTTCGAGTGTTTGCTTAGTGATCTATCTTTGTAATCGTGTGCGAGATATATAATAAAGTTTAGTTTGAGTTTTGTTTTCTTTACTTTCATGTTCAATAAAAAGAAAAGAAATAAATGAAAAAGATCATATGCTAATTTTATGGTAAGTAATGACATCACATAAGGAAGAGTATAAGTAGAAAATTTTATTGGAGATTGACAAACATAGCATTGGTCAATGATGCAATTCATGAAAGAGTTAATAAGGGAAGAGAAGATTCACATGCAAATATACTATCTTGGACATCTTTTATGATTGTGAGCCCCCATCAAAATATTATATGCTATAATTGTTGACGTTGGACAAGGAAGACAATGTAATGATTCATGTTTGTTCATATTCACATAGAAGTTATATTGTCATAGATCCTTTAACATGTGGTGCTTGCCCCCATCTTTGCTAGCCAAAAATTCCCCACTAAGTAGAGATACTACTTGTGCATCCAAAAACCTTTAAACCCAAATCTTATTTTGAGAGTCCACCATACCTACCTATGGATTGAGTAAGATCCTTCAAGTAAGTTGTCATCGATGCAAAAAGGCAATAAAAATTGCTTCTAAAAGTGTTGGATCATTTAGTGTAAGAGAAAATTGAGCGTTGTACGAACTTGTGATGGCAAAGAATAAAAGCGACAGACTGCATAATAAAGGTTGCTATCATAAGGGGCAATATAACGTGACGTTCTTTTGCATTAAGGGATTGAGCATACAAACAAAAAGTGCATGGCAACCTCTGCTTCCCTCTGCGAAGGGCCTATCTTTTACTTTTATGTATTTACTTTTATGCAAGAGTCAAAGTTCTTCTCTCTATTCCTTTTTATTTTCTCTTTTGGCAAGCATCATGTGGTGAGGAAAGATCTAGGCACATATATCCAGTTGGATATGAGTAGCATGAGTTATTATTGTTGACATCACTCTCGAGGTGAGTATGTTGGGAGGCGAAACTATAAGCCCCTATCTTTCTATGTGTCCGGTTGAAACGTTTTGCTCATGTGTATGTGGTGAGTGTTAGCAATCATAGAAGACTATATGGTGGTTGAGTATGTGGAGTTGCCAAAAAAGGCTCTGATATGTGACCCTTCCTGAAAAAATGATGAATTGTAGTTGCAAAGTTGACTGAGAACAGCGTTTGTTGGTTTTCAATAGAGTTTATGCTTTATACTTCGATGTTGTGATGAATTGTTACTTGTTCATGAGAAGTTATATGATAAAGGTTCTATGATAAAGTTTTATATTAAAGTTTGTTGCTGTTATAATAATATACATGATGCTTCTATGTCCGTATTTTGTTTTTATCGACACCTCTCTCTCTAAGCATGTGGACATGTTTTTTGATTTCGGTTTTCGCTTGAGGACAAGCGAGGTCTAAGCTTGGGGGAGTTGATATGTCCATTTTGCATCATGTTTTCCTACTATTATTTATGATGTTTTTATGCATAATAATGCTTTTTGGAGTAATTCTAATGCCTTTTCTCTCATAATATGCAAGGTTCACACAAAGAGGGAGAATCCCGGCAGCTGGAAATCTGGACCAGAAAAAGCTACGTCAGGCTACCTATTCTGCACAACTCCAAATGAGCTAAAACTTCACGAGGAATTTTTATGGAATAAATAAGAATTATTGGAGCAAATAACTACCAGAGGGGGCCCACCAGGTGGGCACAACCCACCTGGGCGCACCAGGGAGCCCAGGCGCGCCCTGGTGGGTTGTGCCCTCCTCGGCCCACCTCCGGTGCCCCTCTTCTGGTATATAAGTCATTTTGACCTAAAAAAAATAAGGAGAGGACTTTCGGGATGAAGTGTTGCCGTCTCGAGGCAGAACTTGGGCAGGAGCACTTTTGCCCTCCGGCGGAGCGATTCCGCCAGAGGAACTTCCCTCCCGGAGGGGGAAATCATCGTCATCATCATCACCAACAACTCTCCCATCTTGGGGAGGGCAATCTCCATCAACATCTTCAACAGCACCATCTCCTCTCAAACCCTAGTTCATATCTTGTGTTCAATCTTTGTACCGGAACTATAGATTGGTACTTGTGGGTGACTAGTAGTGTTGATTACATCTTGTAGTTGATTACTATATGGTTTATTTGGTGGAAGATTATATGTTCAGATCCATTATGCTATTTAATACCCCTCTGATCTTGAGCATGATTATCATTTGTGAGTAGTTACTTTTGTTCTTGAGGTCATGGGAGAAATCTTGTTGCAAGTAATCATGTGAACTTGATATGTGTTCGATATTTTGATGATATGTATATTGTGATTCCCTTAGTGGTGTCATGTGAACATCGACTACATGACACTTCACCATATTTGGGCCTAAGGGAATGCATTGTGGACTAATTATTAGATGATGGGTTGCGAGAGTGACAGAAGCTTAAACCCTAGTTTATGCGCTATTCCGTATGGGACTGATTTGGATCCAAAAGTTTAATGCTATGGTTAGATTTATTCTTAATACTTTTCTCGTAGTTGCGGATGCTTGCGAGGGGGTTAATCATAAGTAGGAGGTTTGTTCAAGTAAGAACAACACCTAAGCACCGGTCCACCCACATATCAAATTATTAAAGTAGCGAACACAAATCAAACCAATATGATGAAAGTGACTAGATGAAATTCCCGTGTACCCTCAAGAACGATTTGCTTATCATAAGAGACCGTTTTGGCCTGTCCTTTGCCTCAAAAGGATTGGGCTACCTTGCTGCACTTTTTTTACCATTATTGTTACTTGCTCGTTACAAATTATCTTGCTGCCAAACTACTCCTTGCTTATAATTTCACTGCTTGCAGACATTACCTTGCTGAAAACCGCTTGTCATTTCCTTCTGCTCCTCGTTGGGTTCGACACTTTTACTTATCGAAAGGACTACAATTGATCCCCTATACTTGTGGGTCATCAATCACCAACACACCAAATACAATGGTAAATTGTATAGGTGCACTAGTTCAGGGAAGAGATGGTGATACAAGTGTAGTAATGATAGTAGATATTGATTTTTGTAATAGGAACAATAAAAAAACAGCAAGGTAGCAATTGATAAAACGGAGCACAAACGGTATTGCAATGCTTGAAAATGAGGCCTAGGGTCCATACTTTCGCTAGTGCAATCTCTCAACAATGCTAATATAATTGGATCATATAACCATCCCTCAATGTGCAACGAAGAATCACTCCAAAGTTCTTATCTAGCGGAGAACACAAGAAGAAATTGTTTGTAGGGTACGAAACCACCTCAAAGTTATCCTTTCCGATCGATCTATCTAAGAGTTTGTACTAAAATAACAACAAGTTATCCTTTCCGATCGATCTATCCAAGAGTTCGTACTAAAATAACACCATATGATACACATCAACCAACTCTAATGTCACCTAGATACTCCAATGTCACCGCGAGTATCCATGAGTTGATTATGCGATATGCATCAAACAATTTCAGATTCAAAATACTCAATCCAACACAAAGAACCTCAAAGAGTGCCCCAAGATTTCTACCGGAGAAACAAGGACGAAAACGTGCATCAACCCATATGCATAGATTACCCCGATGTCACCTCGGGAATCCGCGAGTTGAGTGCCAAAACATATATCAAGTGAATCAATATAATACCCCATTGTCACCACGGGTATTCATAGCAATACATGCATCAAGTGCTCTCGAATCTATAAAAGTATTCGATCCGATAAAACGAAATCTCAAAGGGAAAACTCAATTCATCACAACAAGATAGAGAGGGAGAAACACCATATGATCCAACTATATTAACAAAGCTCGCGATACATCAAGATCGTGCCAACTCAAGAACACGAGAGAGAGAGAGAGATTAAACACATAGCTACTGGTACAAACCCTCAGCCCCGAGGGTGGACTACTCCCTCCTCATCATTGTGGCCGCCGGGATGATGAAGATGGCCACCGGTGAGGATTTCCCCCCTCCGGCAGGGTGCCGGAACAGGGTCCAGATTGGTTTTTCGTGGCTACAGAGGCTTGCGGCAGCGGAACTTCTGATCTAGGGTTATTTCTGGGGGTTTCTGTATTTATAGGATTTTTTGGCGTTGGTTTCACGCGAAGACGGGCCACGATGGGCCCATGATACACCAGGGCGCGCCTGAGGGGGTTGGAGTGCCCTGGTGGGTCGTGGCCACCTCGTGGCTCTTTTGGCCCTCCCACGAAGCTTCTAGTGCCTCTTTTGTTCCAAAAAAACCGTCAAAAAGTTTCGTTGCATTTGGAGAACTTTTATTTCTGCACAAAAATCAACACCACCGTAGTTCTGCTGAAAACAGCGTCAGTCTGGGTTAGTTACATGCAAATCATACCAAAACCATATAAAATTGTTGTAAACATGGCATGAATACTTCATAAATTATAGATACGTTTGAGACGTATCCGCATCCCCAAGCTTAATTCCTGCTCGTCCTCGAGCAGGTAAATGATAAAAGAAATAATTTATGAAGTGTGAATGCTAGCATAGTGTGTAAGTTTGATCAATGATAATTTCAATCACTTTTCCTAGCATCATAACAGCAACTCTTTCTCATAAAACTTCTCATGTTAATGTAGCAGCCAATTCACATGTTATGGTTCAAACAATGAATTCTCTTGAAACTTAACAACCTATGTTCTCAGTCACCAAGCAATTGCAATTCAACTTATTCAATAAAGTCTAAGTAAGAGCTCCACATACTCAATCATCATATAGTCTTCTATGATTGCTAGTACTCAAAGCATATTCTTATAACAAATGGCATCCATCGAACACAGAGAAATATAGGGGCTTAATGTTTCGCCTCCCAACTCATTTATCATAGATATTAATTGTCAACAATAATAATTCATGATCAAATATATTTGACTGGTCATATGTGCCTAGATCTTTCCCCACCACATGATGCTTGCCAACTAGAGAATAATTGAGGTTGAAATGAGAATGCATACTAGCACTACAAAAAAAAGACACATCCGTGACATTTTGAGCCGAACGAATTTTTTTCTTGTCATGCTTATGACACTTCTATGACGATAATTGTGACAAAAGCACATATCATCATAGATGTGGTGGGCTCCTACTTCTATGACAAAAAATCATGACAGAAAATGGGTTTTTCGTACTGGGCAGGCCAGGGACGCACCTGCATGACATTCTTTGGGCCGTCCATGACGGAAAAAAGTCGTGGTAGAAGCGAGGGCGAGGAAAATATCGGGGAGTTCCCGGTTACGGTGCGTGGTCGGGGGCCGAGCGATGCACGAAGGATTGCGCGTTTCTTGCGTACACGTACGCGCGTGTGTTCGAGGCTTTGGCATCTAATTGAACCCGAGCGAGGCGTTCGCTTACTGAACCCGAGCGATTGCACTAGCTACGTTACTGAACCCGAGCGATCGATCCCTTGGCTGTTAACTGAACCCGAGCGATTCCTTCGCTACTGCTGCTAATTGAAGCCGATCGAACCTGCTGCCTCTTGATGAACAGTGACCGTTGATGGGGGTTGGATGAACAGTTCCTAGTGGGGGTTGGATGAACAGGACCCCGTGGTAGTAGAGGCTGTTGCCGCTGGATGAACAGGATCCCGATCGAGGAGGTGGGGGTGGATGAACAGGACCCTGTGGAGGGCTGGTTGAACAGTAGCTGGTGGAGGCTGGATGAACAATAGCCCGTGGATGAACAGTAGCTGGTGGATGCAGGAGGAAGACGTGGTGGATGAACAGTAGCATGTGGAGGCTGGAGGAAGTTGGCGGTGGATGAACAGTGGCCCATGGAGGCTGGAGCGAGGCAGTAGACGGTGGATGAACAGTAGCCCCGTGGAGTCCCATTTTGCAATATGCCACACCCCTCCCGATGAACAGGACCCCGTTTTGACCGTAGGCGCTCTAACACAAGTCCGTTTCCTCCGTTTTGCGGTATGCTGATGGCCCGTATCCGCGTTAGTATTTCCCCGAAGAGGAAGGGATGATGCAGTACAGCTTCGGTAGGTATTTCCCTCAGTTATGAAACCAAGGTTATCGAACCAGTAGGAGAACCAAGCAACACTATGTAAACAGTACCTGCACACAAAGAACAAATACTTGCAACCCGACGCGTAAGAGGGGTTGTCAATCCCTCTCGGGTAAAAGATAGATTGGTTTGTATGATTTTGGATAAATAGATCTCGCAATAAAATAAATAAAGAAAAAGTGCAGCAAGGTATTTTTGGGTTTTTAGCACACAATGCAAAGAAAACATAATCTGTCAAAAACAGAACAGTCTGTAAAGATGCGAATTGTTCTCATACTTATGTAACTCCAAAAATTCTGAAACATTAGTACAACAGAGGAAATTTGTATATCAATCTTGTGTAAAAAATTCAGAATTTTTCGTCGCTTCTGTAAATCTAGACAATTATTTTACTGGACACAAAAGTTTCTGTTTTTCAACAAGATCAAAGCAACTATCACCAAAGCTATCCCAAAGGCTTTACTTGGCACAAACACTAATTAAAACATAAAAAACACAATCATAACAGAGGCATAATTGTGCAAACACTCAAGAACAGAAAGAAAAAGGCAAAAATAAATTTTATTCATTGGGTTGCCTCCCAACAAGCGCTATCGTTTTACGCCCCTAGCTAGGCATAAGATTTTATTGATGCTCACATGAAACATAATAATTGAAACACGAAGAGAGCATCATAAAACATGTGACAAACACATTTAAGTCTAACATACTTCCTATGCATAGGCATTTTATAAGCAAACAAATTATCAAGACAAGAATTATCTAGCATATGCAAAGGAGGGGAATAAAACATTGACAATCTCAACATAACGAGAGGTAATTTAGTAACACGAAAATTTCTACAACCATATTTTCCTCTCTCATAATAGTTGCGTGTAGGATCATAATCAAATTAAAGAATATAACTATCACACAAAATATTCTCTTCATGATCCACATGCATGCAAAGTTGACACTCTTCCAAAATAGTGGGATCATCACCAAATAAAGTCATGATCTCTCCAAGCCCACTTTTATCAAAAATTTCATAAGATTGACCATTCTCCAAAGTAGTGGGATCATTATCACCTAGAGTTGACACTCTTCCAAACCCACTTTCAATATTATCGCAAGCATTATTATCAATATCATATTCATCATGAGGCATAAACAATTTTTCAAGATCATAAGAAACATTATCACCCCAATCATGATCATTGCAATAAGTAGTAGACATAACAAAATCATCATCCCCAAGCTTGTAGATTTGGATATCATTAGCATAATCGACATTCATATAATTTATAATAACATCATTGCAATCATGCTTTTGATTCAAGGAACTATCAAGTATGGGTGCAATAGCAATAATTTCATGTTTATCATAAGGAACTATAGCAAGTTCATCTCCATAGGCATCATTAATATTGGCATCATGACCACCAAGTGGGGCATTTCAATCAAATCAACGGAATCACAATTATCTATAGATTCATGCATATCATTATTTTCTTCCAAAGCAGTAGACATTCTCTCAATAAATTCTTTAACATAGGCATTATGAGCATAGTTTTCATAGCAATATTTAAGAATGTCAAAATTTTCAGATTTGTAGAGAGTAATATCATACTTTTCAATCAAAGAAGCAACTTCATAAGCACCCTTAAAAACAACAAATTCTTCAATTTGTTCGATATCATAGTAACTATAAACACCCTTTTCATAAGAAGATAAGATTTCATTATCATTAAACTCACAAAGATAGGGAAGGTGTTTTTTAGGGTTCTTGGAGCAAAAAGTAAAATCGCAAATTTCACAAAGATTCCAAGCATTACAAAGCAAACAATTTATTTGATTCCATAAGAGTCTCCCTTTTTGAGACAAACGGTGACGCACAAAATGAGCATGCTCATCTAATGATTTTCCCTCAACTAAACTAGCTGGGGTTTCAGGATGAGCACATATGGATCGAATATGATCCAAGTAGAAAACTTTAAGTGGATCCATATCAATAAATTTTTAGCAAGCGAAGATGCAAGCATATAGGAGGCACATGGCAACACAAGCAAACAAGAGATCTGACGAGAAAAAGGCGAACGAAAAAGAGGGCGAATACAACGACAAATTTTGGGTGAAGTGGGGGAGATGAAAACGAGAGGCAAATGGCAAATAATGTAAATTTCAAGGAGATGAGATTTGTGATTAGGAACCTGATAGATGTTGATGATGTCTCCCCGGCAACGGCGCCAGAAATCCTTTCTTGATGGCTCGTATCCGCGTCAGTATTTCCCCGAAGAGGAAGGGATGATGCAGTACAGCTTCGGTAGGTATTTCCCTCGGTTATGAAACCAAGGTTATCGAACCAGTAGGAGAACCAATGCACACTATGTAAACGGTACCTACACACAAAGAACAAATACTTGCAACCCGACGCGTAAGAGGGGTCGTCAATCCCTCTCGGGTAAAAGATAGATTGGTTTGTATGATTTTGGATAAATAGATCTCGCGATAAAACAAAATAAAATAAATAAAGAAAAAGTGCAGCAAGGTATTTTTGGGTTTTAGAATAATAGATCTGAAAACAAAGCAAATTAAAATAGATCTCAAAGCAAATATGATAAAGAATAGACCCGGGGGTCGTAGATTTCACTAGTGGCTTCTCTCGAGAAAAAAAGCATACAACGGGTAAACAAATTACTGTTGGGAAATTGATAGAACTTCAAATAATTATGACGATATCCAGGCAATGATCATTATATAGGCATCACGTCCAAGATTAGTAGACCGACTCCTGCCTACATCTACTACTATTACTCCACACATCGACCGCTATCCAGCATGCATCTAGTGTATTAAGTTCATGGAAAAACGGAGTAATGCAATAAGAACGATGACATGATGTAGACAAGATCTATTCATGTAGGAATAGACCCCATCTTGTTATCCTTAATAGCAACAATCAATATGTTTCTTGCTGCCCCTTCTGTCACTGGGAAAGAACACCGCACGACCGAACCCATCACAAAGCACCTCTTCCCATGGCAAGAAAAATCGATCTAGTTGGCCTAACTAAACCAAATATTCAAAGAATAAATACGAGGCTATAAGTAATCATGCATATAAGAGATCAAAGAAACTCAAATAACTTTCATGGATAAATAGATCTGATCATAAACTCAAAGTTCATCGGATCCCAACAAACACACCGCAAAAGGAGTTACATCAAATAGATCTCCAAGAGACCATTGTATTGAGAATCAAAAGAGAGAGAGGAAGCCATCTAGCTACTAACTACGGACCCGTAGGTCTACAATGAACTACTCACGCATCATCGGAGAGGCACCAATGAGGATGATGAACCCCTCTGTGATGGTGTCTAGATTGGATCTGGTGGTTCTGGAACTTGCGGCGGCTGGAATTGTGTTTCGTCGACTCCCCTACGGTTTTTGGATTTTCGGGGTATTTATAGAGCAAAGGGGCGGTGCGGGAGGCGGCCAAGGTGGGCAAAACCCGCGCCCAGGTGGTTGTGCTCCCCTCGGAGCCCCCCTTTGGTACTTCTTTGGCCCAACAGGTATCTTCTGGTCCAGAAAAAATCTCCAAAAAGTTTCGTTGCATTTGGACTCTGATTGGTATTGATTTTCTGTGAAGTAAAAAACAAGCAAAAAATAGCAACTGGCACTAGGCACTATGTCAATAGGTTAGTCCCAAAAAATGATATAAAGTTGCTATAAAATGATTGTAAAACATCCAAGAATGATAATATAACAGCATGGAACACGCAAAAATTATAGATACGTTGCGGATATATCATACGCCACACCCCTCCCGATCAACAGCACCCCGTTTCGCCCGCAGGCACTCGAACAGAAGGCCGTTTCCTCTGTTCTGCGGTACGCCAGACCCTTCCCGATGAACAGGATCTTGTTTCGATCGTAGGCGGTCGAACAGAAGGTTGTTTCCTCCGTTCTGCGGTACGCCAAACCTTGTTTCGGCTGTTTCATCCAAGCCGGTTGGCTCCCGATGAACAAGACGTATTCTGACCCAGTCGGTTGCCTCCCAATGAATACGACGTTGTTTCCTCCGTTCTAAAACAGCCGGTTGGCTGCCGATGAATAGGACGCTGTTGCTGTACGCATTCGAGACCACGCCCGTATGTACGTGCGTGGCCGTCTTTTTTGCAGCGTAGCTGTCGTATGTGTACAGGATTTAGACGGGACTGCCTGAACTACTACCGCTCCTTACTCGACCGAGGTTCATCGTGGCAGACAGACCGATCGACCGGTATATACACAGACAACGCTACGTACGCTTCGACCGGGTGGGTCCCAGCTGTCAGGGAGGACAAGAAGGCACTTCATTGCGTGCGAATATATAGCTGGCGGGTCCCAGCGGTCAGGGGCGGAATCATATATTTTTTGCCCGTAATAAGGAGGCACTTCCTTGCGTGCAAAGATGTTGTTGGCGGGTCCTAGCTGTCAGGGGCAGGAATAAGGAGGCACTTCCTTCCTTGCGAAGATATACGTGGTGGGTCCCAGCTTTCAGGGGGAGGAATAATTTTATTTCGCGTAATAAGGAGGCGGTTGCATGCGTGCGTCCATGGACCTGGTATGTCCCCACTGTCAGCCTCTCCACGTACAGTCCTCTTCCGATGACTCTCGTTTGTTGACCACGTTGACCACACCGCGTCGAGCGCACCAAGGTGGTGGACGACGGCGAGGCCCCGGACAGCAACGAGCCGGTGATGGGAAGACGCGGCAGTGGAGTTGCAGACGAAGAGGTGTACAAGGGTTAACTGGTTCTGGTGCGGCATGGTTCTGTAGTCGGCGGAGAATAACAGGAGGTGTGGAGGGGTGGAGGGATGGCTTGGCCGGTGGTGGGGTAGCGCTTCGCAGCGAAGCGTGCTAAGCAGAGCTGCCAGCAACTGGAGGCAGGAGCAGGTGGTCCCGACGGCGCTGGAGGAAGAAGACGAGAGATTGAAGATGAATGCCTGCCTTTGGATGTAAATCCAATGGCTATCGATGTCAGAATCATTTGTTGACTAAGTTGACAACGCCTTGCGTTGGCTTCTACCTATTGGCCCACATTTCAGCCTCCAAAAATGTCGCACATATTCAACCCATTTTTTTAGAATTTACAGTCCATTTGCTGGGCTGGGTGAACAAATAATGTAACGTCCATGCGGCCCATTTATTTTTTTCTAAAAAACTACAACCCATTTGCACTTTCTCGAAAAACACGAATTTGCTGGGCTGGGTGAACAAATAATGTAGCGTCCATGCGGCCCATTTATTTTTTCCTAAAAAATTACAGCCCATTTGCACTTTCTCGAAATACACGATTTTGCCGGGCTGGTTCTAATTATAATATTGGGTTGGGCGCAACAATGTTATCAAAAAATAAATAGGGTCTGAGCATTTTGTTATAAATATATTTAAATAATAAGTGCTTTATTTACATTGGTCCTTAAATCTTACCAAGCTTTTGTACACAATCACTTGGATTTTCGTTGACCTTAATGTAAAAAAACCCAGGATTTTATTGTTAAACATTTATTTTTATAAGTTCGTAATACGTGGGATATTTTTTTTCTTATATATGTAAGTATGTATTAAATATATGATGATAATAACAATAATTATAATAACATATAAAATAATATAAATATATATAATATAGTTAGAAGGGAAACATAAGTTGGACCTGGCGTTCCTATTCTTATATAGAAAAATAGAACAGACCTCTGCGTTTTCTTCAAAAAATATATAAGTTGGGCTGCGGATGTTTAAGAAAAAATAAACCATAGGATGGGAGGGCCATAGGCGGCCGGTCGATACATGACGGCCCTAAAAAAAATACAAACCGACATGTAGTGGGTTGCACATGTTAAAAAAGAAAGCCTAAACTGGACAGCCCACAACCCAGCTGATACTTGTTGGCCCACTGATAATAAATGATACCTGCCAGCTCCCCATGACTAGCTTCATTGTAAATTTATCTCCTTTAGTAACTACGTTGACAAATCTGTGGCCCCCAACATCAGTATAGCATTAGGAGGAAGTATATTTTTTCAATGAGGCACTTGCTTGCCTACGGCCATGGACCTGGTGGGTCCCGACTGTCCGCCTCTCCACGTACAGTCCTCTTCAGATTCCTCTCGGTTGTTGAGCATGTCCACAACGGCAGACAGCGACGCCGCGGCGAGCGCACAAAGGCGGAGGATGACGTCCAGGCCCCGGACGAGAACGCACCGGAGCCTGGGAAGATGTGCTACAGTAGTGGTAGATGTTGTGCCTAATTTCTAGCGAAAGTACTGGAGTAGCCCAGTGGCCATGTTCCACTCCCCAACCGCTGCTCCGCCCGGGTTCGATTCCACCTGATGCAGTGAAAATATCCACATTTTTTTGCCTCTGCCTCTGACATGTGGGTGCCCATTGTCATCTACGCACACCACCTCCAACACTTGCCAAAACTTCATCCCTCGGCTTCTCTGTCTTTCGCACACTCAACATTGTGTGGGCCTTTTGAAAATAGCATATCTTTTTGACCGTGCATCACATGAAGATGTGCTATGCATGAATGTTGATCAGCATGATGTTAACTGGCTGGTAGTTCCATTTTCGACCATGAATAAAACTTCCAACATGATGTTATCCCTGTTTGAAAAGGGCATGTTAATATAAATGCTCTGCCTCTGAAACTTGCAGTTTCTTATTTGAAACTGAAACTTGTAGTTTCTTCTCTGAGAATCACATTGCCTGCACTTTTATATGAAACTACATTTTTTAAAGTGCTAAAAATAGATCTCTAGAATTCATAAAATACTTCATATGCTCAATACTGCAAATCTGAAATTCAAAAGACATTCATATCTGAAAGTACTATGAAAAATACACAACACAAAACACAATTCACAACCTGCAAATACTGACAACCCTAAGCTCCTCCTCAGACTATTTGGGGGGGGGAGTCCCCTCCTATTCCTCGGCGGCAGACAGCCACCCCATGGGACGAGGTGAACGGCGAGGGAGAGGATGGTGGGGAAGCGTCGTCGCGCCAACTGTGTTTCTCCTCTTGCAGTTCGGTTCGGTCGACGAAGACTCCACCGGCTCGCTCTGCCACGGCACCCTCACAAACAGCACCGTGTAGATGCTCGATCCTTCAATCTCGGGTGGATGCTCCATCTTGGATCGATACTCCCACCACCGCAGCCTCACGATTGGATCCGGTGAATCTGTTTGCTCCATGGCCCAGGGGAGCAGCTCTATGTACTCCCGCGTGACTCCCTCCGGGAGTATCACCGCCTTTTCGCTCTTTTCCAGATATTTGGCCATCGCTATCACCGTTGCCGCTAATTGCTCCGGGTTGTCAAACTAAGACTGTATCTCCAGCATCCTAGCTAGCTTCACAGGGTCGCCGCCTGCGATTCACACATATCGGTTGTACTCCTCCATTGATCTACTTCTCCACAACACCTTCACTCGCCGGCGGTGGTTTTTGAATGGAAGAGGAGAGGAGCGGCACTGGTTTTGGATTAGAATGGGAGAGGAGTGGCGGGAGTTTTGAAATGGAAGAGGAGAGGAGCGGCGCTGGTTTTGGATTGGAACAGGAGAGGAGCGGCAGTGGTTTTGAAATGGAAGAGGAGAGGAGCGGCGCTGGTTTTGGATTGGAACAGGAGAGGAGCGGTGGTGATTTTGAAATGGAAGAGGAGAGGAGCGGCGCTGGTTTTGGATTGGAACAGGAGAGGAGCGGCGGTGGTTTAAGAGGAGAGGAGCGGCGCTGGTCTTGGAAGTATTTTTTTGTTTTGCATATTTTGGGTCAAAGTTTGACCACGTACTGTACTCGTTTGTGAGGGTGCATCCACAGGATAACGAATTGATCGAGTACGGTGTCGTTCGTGAGGGTGTATTGCCAGTCGGATCCACATGAGTATTCGTTCTCCCACCGCAAGAAGAGGCCGGATGGCTCGATGTCGCTTCCCCGCCGTTCTCCACGGTTCCCTCGCCTCTCGCCTCATTTCAACAGCGGCGGTAGGGTTTAAGGTAAGCTTCGCACTAGCCTAATCTTCCATCTGCTCATACTTACAATCAGTGTGACGGCTAATGAAAATTATACGGGTAAGTACTAGATAGTACTCCGAGTCTCCGAGTACTACGCCAATCACCCTAAAATAGCTTTGGACCAAAAACAAAGTTGTGACAATGTGTACAAATAAAGAAAAATTGATTGGTGCTTCTTTTAGAAAAAGAGTACTCCCTAGAAAAGTGCCAATATAAGCTACTAGTATTTGATTAGAGGATTTGCTGCCGAGAAAGATCCGTCCACAAAGAGCGCCACCCATCCCACCGGTGGTGGATGCCAATGCTTAGATGGAGCATGGTTGGTGTCGGTAATTTTTACTTGGCACCTCGCACTCTGCATATATGCCGGTTCCATTCGTACATTTGTGCAGTTCCACCAAAATGCAGCCGAATAACCCTTTTTGCACAGATAATGAAAAAGCATGATTACATTACAGTGGCACTAGTTGATGAAACATACACTAATAAATAGAAGAAACTTCATTTTCTTAATGGTAAAATATTGTGATAGTATCACAGTATGCCATGCTGTGAGGGCGAGATGGGCCCTGCGACGCCTCATACGGTATGCCTCATACTGAAAATCGACCCAATTCTCCCCGATACACCTTCTGCCAGTGATGAACATCAGTGTACAACGGTAGTACAAGGAGGGGCCTTGAGACATTCCAATCTCTATTTTTGTGCAGATCAACTAAAATTAAGCACCCCAGTTTGCAGAAACAGTTAAACACTAACAATGGGACAAGTTGATGAAACATATACTAACAAAGAGAAGCACTTTCTTTATGTACATTGGAAATGAAATGATAGAGAGGACACTAGCTCTATTTTAACTGTATTATTACTTCATTTTATCAGTGGCACTAGGGTCGAGCAGGTGGCAAGCGAGGTGTACCATGCGTTGCAAGGATGGAGGCTGGGGGTGCTTAGACTGGGATGCTGAAGCTGGCTCTTTCAGTCCCTATCTTCCCCCCCTGATGTTTCTATGGTAACTTTTGGGTTGTAATCCAAGCTTGGTCGAGCTGGGGCTGCGTCCCCCTACCAGCCTAGCTTATGTGGCGAACTTATCTCCTGCTAGTACTCAGTCCGTTCTAGTAGTAGTTGCATAACTGCCCGTTTACACTGAGATGTTGTCGGATAATGGTTCTCTATGGTTGGGTTTCTTTAATGAAATCGGAGGAAGCCCCCTCTTTTGATATAAAAAAAATCAGTGGCACTAGCGGTGCCAAAACATTGCCTCAAATTAATAGTGCCACTAGATTAAGGTGCAAAATAATAACATTACTGCTTTATCATGGCAGTGCCAAAACAGTAGCACAAGAGCAGAGTCAACATGCAGGATCTTTGGCAAACAGTCGGACCAAAAAGGAACATACCTCGTGATGGGAACCATATCTGCAGTCAACGCCATCGTAGAAGGGATGACACCAGTCACCAACATGGATGATTCAATTCATGGGACCTTTTTATGCAGTTCACCTAAAATGAAGCAATGTTTGCATCATGTAGTTAGCAAGTACTTGGTCCCATGAGCTAGCAGCTTCTTCTTCATTAGTTGCAATAAAATTGAGCAACATCAAGGTTGGTCGTGAAGCTCGTGGAATGTTCAACTATAATTTGGATATCATTTTGTGCAGTTCAACTAAGATCAAGCGTGAAATGTATATCTCTGTTTGCACAAAAAGGTGGAAAGGAGGGTGACTAACAAGTGATGAAACATACATCAAATGAAAAGAAGCATGTTCCTTATCTGAATGGCGATCCTACAAGGACAGTAGCAATTTCTAAAGCAGCAGCATTGCTAGATATTAGTGTGGGCATTAGGATTAACTATGACAACCATTAAATACGGCATTACCTAATGGTGCCATTGCTTCATTTTACCATCAACATTACATTAATAGTTGCTAAAGAGTTGTTATTTGGCACAGGAGAGTAGGCGGACCAGGACAGTTGCATTTCTAACAAAAAGAAGCAACTTATCTTAATGGGAAATTTAGTAGGACATGAAAAACAGTGCCATTGATTCATATTACTGGAGGCATTACATTGAAGACAACATTGGTTTAACGTGTCCTTACTTTAACAGTGGGACTGCAACATTTTACCAGTGGCATTACATAAGAGGAGCTCGGGGCAACAAACATCCAAACATGATATCTGGGTTGGTCTCATTTTTGTTCGGTATAGCCACCTTATACTATGTGAGGCTAGCAAATCTAGTGCTGGACATACTCTGTTGACTTATCCCCCGGTCCCCACTTTCTTTCCTTTTTCAACCAATAGATCAGTTTATATCGAGTTTGTATTGTGCTTCCCTTTATTTCCCTATTAGACCAAGAGACCAGTTGGATAGCCAGTCTCTGCTACTTTTCACCCCCATTATTTCCTCTTTCGACCAAGTCCTAGATTCAGGTAACAAATCTTCCCCCACCCCCTTTCTTCCCTGTTTGAACCAAGTAGTACTAGATTCGACTGCATGAAGTAGTTTTACCTCTTAACAGTAAAAATTTAGGTGGCTTTCGAACAGCCGATCGATCCTATCTACGAGGGGGCGTGAGAAATAGTAAAAGATACAAATGCATCGACATGAGGAGCTGGGGCAGTATAGCAAGGCCGGTTTCAAAGGAAGTTATACCCGAGGGTCGCCGGGGTGTCGCTAGGTGGGTGTCGGGAGGCCGGATCTGCCCACACTACGGCAGCAAGGAAGAAGGGATCGAAGGCCCTCCCTAGCCGGCGCTGCGTGGGAGAGAACGACAAGGCACGCTGATCGGGACGCGCTGGCAGTGGGTAAGAGCCGTCGCCGAGGACATCCGCATGAACGTTGCACCTTCTCACCTTCCCTGGAGGAGGGGATCCGGCCGGATCTGTGACCAGCGATGAGCAGAGAGAGAGTGTGGACATCGCTGTCGTGTTTAGATCTGGAGAGGACGAGAGAGTGTGAAGAGAGCAACACTAGCAAGCAAGCGCGGAGGCTCCTGCCTATATAGTGTAGTAGTTTTGTTTTTTCTACCGAAGCCGGCTTGACCTCGTCAATGACTGTCGAGAAGTCTTCATGCACGTGCCCCGGAGGCGCAGTTGTCATCATTTTGATCCGAAGCACCGGATTAACATATAACACGAAAAAATGCCACATGACAAGAAACCATAACCTCACTGCCCCAAGGAGACAACATGAATCCCAACGGACAAACTAGATAAGGATCAAAGCTCAAATTGAAGACAAACTCGTAAAAAATGGGTCAATCGATAGATGTCATAATTAACATAGCCGGCTTGACCTAGATGGCAGCCGAGTGCATGTGCCCCCAATGACCAGTGCCTTGGAGGAACGTAGTTGTCACTGTTTAACCCTCGCAGTGATCCGAACCACATGACAACTATTATTGCGAGATGACAAGAAACCTTTTTTTTAGATTTCTCATCAGAACTACAGCCCTGTACAACACAGCCTGCATGAACTAATCTCCCGTGTCATGCAGGGATTGTCTAGGCACCGACGTGTGTACAGCACTGCTTCAGTACTATCGCTCATCTCTTTCTTCTATTAACTCAGCCGACTTGCGGGGACGGGGGGGGGGGTGTGTGCCTATGGTCGGTTCTCAATTGCAGTCCCAGATGTGTGTGCAAATGCAACACGCGTTCCATTCGGTGCCAGACCGACCGACCATCTGGGGTGCGACGCGAACGCGACGGGCGTGCTGTATACATGTGTATCGCTGTTTTCTTCAGGCTTTGCTCCATGGCGCAATCCATGGATACAAAATTATATTTAAAAGTTGAGGGCGGGGCTTTTCCCGCGTGGTAGGTGGGGCAGTTCCGCCTAGTCGGTTTGACAGAGAGGCGAAAAGATGAGGGAGTAGACTGCAGCAAATGTAGGGCTGTGTGATTTGACAGCTCATTACTGCTGGACAGGTGGGGCCCTGTGATTTGACTTGTCATTATCATTATTACTGCGGCGCTACGACCAAGGTGAGTTTCCCTGACTCCCTCCATGGTATACAAGTTCTAAGACCAAGTACACTACAATAATGGGCTTATAGCCCGCTTACATGGCACTTTTGCTTATTATGTCGAGGAGAGAGACATGGGCAAAATGGTGGGAGTGGGCTCTTGTGCAACAGCCTAGCTACTTACTCCTTGGCAAATGCAATAAATACTACGAAGAAAGAGATAGAGAGAAGTAAAAAAAAATACTCTTTTAGCTAACCTTGTTGTATGACTGACTATAAGTGATGACTATGTATGACATGCCAACATCAAATAGCCTAACGCACCTGGACGGAGGAAGTAGTTTCATGCATGCGAAGTAGGCAAAAAAATGCTCATTTATAGTCGTCTAAAATCTCCAAGGGCGCGACCGTGCGAGCGAGGCGACGGTCGTGGTAGGCACGACCATGATACGGGCTGCTGACAACCCTTGGATCTGAGATCGAATGGTCGCATGCTAAGTTGCTGAAAATTTGCAGAATAACCCTCCAGAATAGGATATTCACCCATAGGTCTAGAATCACGCCATGCAACCGTTCGATCTCAGATCCAAGGGCTCTCGGAAGCCCTTATCATGGGAGCATGGAAAGCTTCATATCACCTGTAATTTTCCTGACGCTTGACGTGCGAACACGCAAATGCTATACTGTCAAACCTACGAAGTGGTTCTAGTAGACATGGCATCTAATTGGGCCCGCATAGTACTGTGCATGAATCCATTTATCCATCGGGCAAACCACTACCCTGCCGTTCGGACACCCCACTCAGCATTTTTACAATCGAAAAACCGCTAGCAGTTTGCTCCTACTCGTCCTGGCCGTCCTTTAACATTACGGCAGTTCGCTACTAGTCGTCCGTCCTTTCACATTACAGCAGTTCCACTAATCCTAACCCTCCTCCAAAATACATGGCGTCCCAAATCTCCATGACCGGCGGTGAGTACAAGGTTAGAACCATCACCGGCGATGAGTTCGACGTCATCTACACCCGTTCTTCCGCGATGGTGAAAGGATGCCTTGCTTGCTTCAAACGCATGTTCGAAAAGTCAGATGGTGATGAGTGGGTCGCTGGGCTAGATGTTGGGTACACCACAGTCCTGGGAAAAGGGAAGAATCTAAAGGAGGAAGAGAAGAAGAAGCCCGCCGTGATCTAGGTTTGCGTGCATAACTTGTGCTTGGTCTACCACATATGCCATGCCGATGTTAAGTGCGAGGATTTTAAGAACTTCCTCGCGGACGAGAGAGTTAAATTCGTTACTGTAGACTTTCATAACGACGAGGAAGTTCTGGGTCGGATAGGCTTCGTTGTAGGCTAGCCCTTCGACCTCTAGAAGAATAGGCTTGTGTCCTCTCGTCAGCCTTCAATGCTGACCCTGGCAGGAGCCATGGTTGATCCTTCGTACGGCAAACTAACAAAACCTCACCACAAGTTTTGTCTTGCATGGGAGTGGAATTTAATATATAAAGACCACATCCAGTATGCTGCAATGGATGCCTACCTTTGTTTCAATATCTACAAGGGTTGGATGAAGAGCGAGAGCCTAGTGTGTGATTCAAGTAAAGAAGCATCGGCCAAGAGGAAGAGGGACAAGGACGAAGTCGAGGACATGGACGAGGAGTCCGAGTAAGGTGGCAGTGTCGTTGCTCAATGTCTACCGGATTAGTTTCTTAGTTTAATTTCAGGGTGCTTATTTTTATTTCAGGGGTGTGTTGTGCTGAGCCCCCAGCAGAACTATGTTATGTTCTTTCTCGTTACTTTAACTCTTCAGTACGTACATACTTGTATTTCTTATAGTTCATCTTGTAGTCGGTAGTACTACCACTCGTTTCTTCACATTATATACGTACAATATATGATATGGCCAACATCATATAGCCAGCAGTTGGCTATACTATTAACCATGCTCTAAGCATGCCACATACGCAAAACACTTAAATGAGATATGTAATTCTAAAAAAAAACTTAAATGAGATAAGTTTATCCAAAGCATGAAGGTGTTTAGTTGTCAAAGAATTAAATAGGTATCCTAATTTTTTTAATAGACTTTAGCACCCCATCTAAGCACGTACTAGCTTTTTTAATAGTACTATATGCATAATTTGGCGACGAGCGCTCCTATATGTACCACCTTTTTTCTATAATTTCATCTTGTTAGTTTTGCTCCATGGCGCAATCCATCGATACTACTACTGTACAAAAGTACATTTAAAAGGCTAGAGGGCGGGGGCAGTCTCGCTTGGTCGGTTTCACGAGAGGCAAGGGACTTTGTGATTTGACGGCTCATTACTGCTGGAAGGTGGGGCCTTGTGATTTGAATGCTCGTATAAATGTTGCCGACGACCTGAGGAGGAGCAAAGAACCGTGTGGTATACTCAAGTTTTCCACTGGAGTACTAGTACGACGGAGGAGCGCGAAACACGGCAGCCCAGTGCGATATGGCGATAAAAAATGATCTAATATGCTAGTCATCGATCCCACAGCACCGCTCATCGTTAGCATTGTTCTATTCGTGCCTCGCAGAGAACGTGACACATGCGGCGAAACACCAGAAGCAAAAGAAGAAACACAGGAGCAAAAGAAGACGGAAGGTTACCCTCCCCCCCCCAAAAAGAAGGAAGACACAGACACAAGTGTGGGGCGCTGCTCTCTACTTCATGAAGAGATAACCGCGGAGTCCTAACTGCTTCTTCATCGCCTCCACGATCTTCATCTCCTCGCTCGTCTGGTCCGCCATCTTCTTAATTCTGTCCATGACGTGGGATTTCTTGATGCGAGCGTTCATCATATCTTCCACAGCCGCATTACGTACCTTGACAACAGGCGGGTGCTTGATACGGAGCTTCGCCAACTCCTCCTTCTATTCCATGATGAGTGCATGCATCATCTTCACCGAGGAACTACTCTTCTCATGCAGCTTCTTCCAGCCGGCGTTCTCCTCCTTCAACAGGTCGAGCTCATGGCGGAGCTTCACCTTGTCCTCCTGAAGTTGCAGGATTTCGTCGGTCACCTTCTTACGCGAGGCAATGCTCTCCTTCAGCAGCATTACCAAGCTGGCGATCAACTCCTCCTGCTTATTGAGCTCAGCGGGCATGTCATCGAGGCTCTCCTTCAGCAGCTCCACCAAGCCATCGATCAACTCCTTCTGCTTATTGAGCTGATCGGGCATGTCATCGAGGGATAACGACTCCAGCACCGCCAGCTCGGCATGTTCGCCTCCACGGCTAGGGCGCTCCTGGGAGCCCTCGCCTACCCGTGAGAGATCTTTCGAGCCCCTCGCGAGGCGGCGAGCCCTCTTTTTTTTCGTGGCCTTGGTCGCCGCTCCCTTCTTACTAGTAGTTCTCGACCTAGAGCTCTGCACACCGGCCATGGCAGGGAAGGACAAACAAGAAAGACTTATGAGGAGGAAGGTAGAGTAATTTTCGGCTAGGTAGTTCCCCTTTTTATAACCTAGTACTAGCACTAGTACTAAAACCTGCATAGTGGGAACACGTTCAGGTTTGATACTACTTTGGAATGTGATGGGAACAAGCTAAAGATTAATTGATAGTTTTGGTTTCGAGGCCCGAAATGGCTCCCGATGAGTTTCCTGGAACACAAATTTCAAGTACTACTGCTCAAATGCGGCCTCACAAGTCAGTGATGTAACTGGTCGTACATGTCAAACCTAGCCGATGCGTGTCCCTTCGGTGAGATGCGGGTCCGACCGACCGTCTGTTGGTGTGAACGACCGTAAGTATTACTACTGCTTAACTGCGGTCGCACAAGTCAGTGATGTAACTGGTCGTGCATGTCAAACCTAGCCGATGCGTGTCCCTTCAGTGAGACGCGGGTCTGATCGACTGTCTGTTGGTGCGAACGACCGTAAGTATTACGCGATGCAAACTTGTGGTTGTGGCTTCGAGTGATTGTCACGACCAAGCACTCAAAAACTAGTGATAAATCAATTACCATCTTTTTCCAAACGACCAAGTATTTTCACAGGAATACAATACATATAGATGGAGTGATTGTCACGGTTGCAAACCACCATGGCACCGCAAGTTCACTGCAGCAGCAACCGAGTAGGTCACTGCATCGCTGGCGGGGAAGGAGGGCAGCTCACCTCACCTACGATGCATGCCCAGTGCCACCGCCGTAGTTGGCTCCGCGATTTGGCTTCTCCTACCGCCCATTTGAACAATTCCACCAGCTGCTCATCCCATCCCACAGGCATGCACGTTCTTTCCTCCGCAGTCGACTCCGTGAATATGATCTCTGCCATTAGCCCCAGCTCGAAATCAAAGCGACACTGCCAGATGCTGACATCCCTCATCATCTCTCCCCTGAGATCAACATGCGCCTCCGCCTTGTGCTTCACCAGGCGCAGCTCCTTCGAACTTGTCTCCAATCGATGCGACGCTTCCTCGATCCGATTTGCCCTTGCTGCCCACCACCTGAAACGCAGCCCTGGCATGTCCTCCGGCGCCACGATCTATGATTCCAGAGCAATGGATCCCCTCTGAAACACATGTGGGTTTCGCTTAAAGGCGATAGTGCTGCGGGCCGCAGCGAGAGGGCAGCCCACGGGATCCTGGGATCTAAGGGATTATCCATGGCGGGATCCTCCATGGCGGGATCCGGTGGGCGAGGCGGGGAGGCGAGCGTAGGTGCTAGGAGAGCCCTACGAGGCTAAGATAAAGATAGTACTACTCCACTCCGTCCATATTTAAATACAAAGGCCACCAACAGTAGCCCAGGCAAAAAATGATCATGCTGCCTGCGTCCTGGTTTATTGGCCCCCCTTTTATTTTGTGCCAATTTTTGACCAAAAATTTAACTAAGAAAATGTTAATGCACGTCACCAAAAATTATATCATACGAATCGCATTTGAACATAGTTTTCGATGATATTACTTTTTATGACATGCATAAATATTATGTTACTTAAAATTATGGTAAAAAATTGGCACAAAATACGAAGGAGATCAATGGAAGTAGCAACCCATGATTTAACTACTCGCATGCACGCAGTGGAGTAGTAATGTCATTCTCAACTACTTCCTCCCTCACGTCCACTCAATTTGCATGCGCTGTATTAATTGACCATCAATTAAGTGAACGACTTTACACGCGTCAAATTATCACATGGGGTGGATCTTCGTACAAAAATGCATCCCACCGTGTACCCGCATGTGCGTGCGAGGGAATGAGTGCATGCGTGCACATTTTCGCTTCGTGCACGTACTGCCAGTGTGCATGAGAGAGGACGAGTACATTCTTATGGAACTAGCAGCATGTCACTGTGATCAATCCACACAAGAAGGTCGCGGCAACGCCTCCACATGTGCCACGTGGCTTCATGGATGCCCCCCACATCATTTTAATCATAATATATTAACTGAAAAAGGGAGAGACACTGTGTAGCGTGCCATTGGAATTCTAATTTACGTGTTTTGCACATACTGGAAGTACTAGTAAGGTACACGTGCATTGCACGCATGAGATTTGGCAACCAAATTATGAATAAATACCACACTATAGCATGTAAGCTTTGAGTCATATATGCATGATGTAGACATTCGTTTAATTCTTATAGTTCATCTCATTCAAAATCAATTAGTTTTTATAAAAAAGTTAATCTATTTTAAGATTCATGGAATTGTGCGTTGTAAAGCATAAAGTAAAAACAAACTAGCAAGATGCCCGTGCGTTGCAAGGAACATCAAGATGCATTTATATGAGTAGTTTATCTTGTGGGAGAAAAGGATGAACGAGGGAAGGCCTTATCTGCAAATGTGGAGAGGAGTGCGGGTAAATTGTCATATTTCCTTCCTATCCGTTAGATATAGATCGGACGGCCTATATTGTAGGATGGCAGGCATACCATCATCACCAACTCTGCTTTTCATAAGAGTAGAGATAATGGCAATTCATCTAGAAAAAAATGTTTGGGCAATTATGATACGGAAGATTCTATAACAAAGGAGAAGTGCTTGTGTTTTGAGGTTTGTGCATTATGCTTAAGTTCAACCATTGAGTCTTCTAGATTGTACATGTGGCAGAATTTGGTGGAATGTAGATGATATCCAATGGCCAGTAGTGCTCGGATTTGCCATCTCTGCACTGTCGGATTGGCTTCATCCAACGACCATCTTTCAAAGTTATTCGCACACTATATAGGGGTATAGATATAGATATAGATATAGAGGTATAGATATAGACTAGTGGCACATCATCTAAAGCCTTTCTACACGCTCATTTTTTTTGTACAAATGTGCTCCACCGTGCACCCACACATTTGTATGTGGGAACGAGTGCGTGTGTGCACCTCTTCTCTTTCGCACACGTAGTCCGTGTGTGTGAGAGATACTAAGATATGGTGAGGGAATACATGTCAATGCAATTTGTGTGAAGGAGAGGCCTATATACATACATGTATGTGCATGGGGTCGGGGAGATATACGAGAAGGAAGGGGAGGGGTCGACCGTGCGAGATATCGATAGAGACAGATAGAGGGAAGAGCTCTATGAGCGCACAAGCACTCGGATATGGGGGGCTGGAAGATGGTGCGAGGGGCCAAGTGGAGGGAGACTGTGAAGGAGTGCACAAGTGCGAGATCGATATTTAAAGAGAGGGGGCAAGAACAAGCGCGGTTGCGCGCAGTGGCGGAGCCATGAAAATTAAATGAGCTAGGCACTACTGGAATCAGAGAATTTGCCATCAGCCAGTTCTTTACCATCTGCTAGCTGACAGCAAAGAAGGTCTTTGCTGCCAGCTTACAAAAAACAGACGACAACGAATGAGCTGATGGCAAAGACACTATTTGCTATCAGCCACCTCTTTGACGTCTGCTAGCGGACGACAAAGAAATTTTGCTGTCCGCTAGCAGACGACAAAGAAACTTTGTGGGTGGGGTCCAGTGGAGGCCAGCTTCTTGCAATGGCCCACCCCCACCTCTTTGCCGTCTGCTAGCGGACGACAAAGATTCTTTGCCGTCCGCTAGCAGACGGCAAAGAAGACACTACCTAACGGCCCACCCCCTCCTTTCTCTCTCTCTGTCTCTTCTCTCTCTCACTCTCTCTCCCCGACCGCACCCCGCCGCCGCCCCCGACCCCACACCGCCCCGGCCCGCCGCCATCGACGCCCCCGCGCCCCGATATGGCCCGCCCTGAGCTCAGCCCCAGCGGATCCTGAAGCCGCCCCCGGCCCGCCGTCCCCCATGACACCCCACCACTCCGGCACGCCGCCACCGGCCCGCCACCCCCGCCCGCCGTGTCGGCCTCCTCCACCTACCACCACCGTCGGCCTCCACCTCCCCCACTCGGTGAGCCCCTCCCCCCTTCTTTTTTCAATTTTTCTCTGTTAATGGTATAGTTTAGTTAGTGTAGTGTAGTTTAGTTAGTGTAGTTTAGTTAGTAGTGAGTGTAGTGTTTAGTTAGTGTTAGTGTGTAGTTTAGTTTAGTTAATCTGTTTAGTTGTAGTTAGTGTTCTGTTTTAGTATTAGTTAAATCTAGTTTGTTGTAGTAAAGGAAAATAAAATGTAATGTGAGAGTCCTAAGTCCCCCCTCGCCGGTCCACATACCTATCCCTCCCGGACCCCCCTCCTCACAGATCCTCACCGGTGCACCTTGCTTCCTCCTCGGCTACCCAGCTCGGCTCCATCCACTCATCACCGACAGCAGCAGGTAGCTAGCTATATCCGCCTCCTCCCCCTTCCTTTGCTCTGTTCCGGCCTTCGTGCCGATGACACTAGCTAGGTAACTACGTCACGAACCAGTATGCGTTCCCCGTCCGAAAGGGTTGCATCGATAAATTGCATTCAGTTGCATATTTATCACCGTAACTCATTCGGATTGCCAGCGATTTCCACGGACGCCGAGGATGTCTAGATTGGTCACGTTCTCCATGCTCTACCCCATTCCAAGACAAAATTTCGGCAGCGCCTCTCCCGTTGTTCTCCGGATGCACATTCTCTCGGCTCTTTTGCTCTTGCAGACGGTGTATTTGGAGAACAGCGGGGAGGTTCTACCGAAATTTTGTGTCGGAATGGGTAGAGCATGGAGAACATACTCACTCTACACATACTCGGGTGGGATTAGGACCTATCTTTCCTCTATAGCGTGGTCGAGTCCCCGCCCGCCGGTGTCGGCCTCCTCCACCTCCACCAACGTCGGCCTCCACCTCCCCCACTCTGGTGAGCCCCCTCCCCCTCTCTTTTTTTTCAATTTTTTTCTCTGTTAATTGGTATAGTTTAGTTAGTGTAGTGTAGTTTAGTTAGTGTAGTTTAGTTAGTTAGTGTAGTGTAGTTTAGTTAGTGTAGTGTAGTTTAGTTTAGTTAATCTAGTTTAGTTGTAGTTAGTGTTCTGTTTTAGTATTAGTTAAATCTAGTTTAGTTGTAGTAAAGGAAAAATAAAATGTTAATGTAGAGATCCCTAGATCCCTCCCCTCGCCGGTCACTAACCTATCCCTCCCCGGATCCCCCCTCCTCACAGATCCTCACCGGTGCACCTTGCTTCCTCCCTCGGCTACCCAGCTCGGCTCCATCCACTCATCACCGACAGCAGCAGGTAGCTAGCTATATCCGCCTCCTCCCCCTTCCTTTGCTCTGTTCCGGCCTTCGTGCCGATGACACTAGCTAGGTAACTACAGTCACGTAACCAGTATGCGTCTCCCGTCCGAAAGGGTTGCATCGATAAATATGCATTCAGTTGCATATTTATCACCGTAACTCATTCGGATTGTCCAGCGATTTCCACGGACAGCCCGAGGATGTCTAGATTGGTCACGTTCTCCATGCTCTACCCCATTCCAAGACAAAATTTCGGCAGCGCCTCCCCGTTGTTCTCCGGATGCACATTCTCTCGGCTTTTTGCCGAGACGTGTATTTGGAGAACAGCGGGGAGGTTCTACCGAAATTTTGTGTCGGAATGGGGTAGAGCATGGAGAACATACTCACTCTACACATACTCGGGTGGGATTAGGACCTATCTTTACCTATTAGCGTGTAGGTTGCATGGACATAATAAAACTGACAAACTAGATTAACTGATGAATATACATGCTGAATTATATATATATTTCTTGTGTGTCCAGTAGCTAGGTAAGATGACTGAGCGTGCGTGGATGTACACCGGTCACACTAGTCAGAAAGACATGACCAATGAATGGTTAACAAAAACCAAGGGGTTTGTGAGAGCCACATTTGCAAATGGCCAGAGGAAGACCTGGTGCCCCTGTGTCCAGTGCGACAATTGGCACAAGAGGACAGAGGATGAAATTGGTAAACACGTGCAGAAGTGGGGTTTTACGCCCAGTTATACGGTGTGGACATTTCATGGTGAGTCTGCCCAACGTGCCAGAGCTGAAGTGGTTCATCGTTGCACCGACGAGCATGGTACCGGGATGGAAGACATGGTGCAAGACTTTGATGATGCTCGGGATTCGGACGATGAGATGGAGGAATCTGCAAAGGCGTTCTATGAAATGTTGGAGTCTTCAAAACATCCTCTCCACGAGCACACTGAGCTTTGTCAGCTAGATGCCATCTCACAAGTAATGGCTCTGACAGCTCAATTCAACTTGGGCAGAGAATGCTACGACGCGATGATGACAGTATTTGGACGCTTTGTACCCATAGGCCATGTAATGCCTGCAAACCTGTACCAGTCGGACAAAATCCTCCGTGCACTTAAGATGCCCTATGAGAAGATAGATGCCTGTGAGAAAGGATGTGCCTTATTTAGGCTTGAGTATGTAGACTTGAACTATTGTCCCATTTGCAAGTCTTCCAGGTATGTTGTGGTAGACAACGGTATGGGTGAGAAGACGCAAACCAAAATCCCCGTTAATGTTCTTCGGTATATGCCAATCATACTAAGACTTCAACGTCTTTTCATGGTCGAAGAGACGGCCAGACAGATGACATGGCACAAAATGGGCAAAAGAACCGAACTAGATGCAGATGGGAATCTGATGATGGTACACACATCGGATGGTTATGCGTGGAAGCACTTCGATGCATTACATAAGCAAAAAGCGGTAGATCCAAGGCATCCTTGAGTCACCATCAGCACGGATGGGTTCAATGTGTTTGGTCTGACGGCAACCCAGTACAGTTGTTGGCCCGTATTTGTCATTCCACTCAATCTCCCCCCGGACAGATTATGTAAAGAAAGAACTTTCCTGATGTTGATAATTCCAGGGCCCAACTATCCGGGGAAGAATATGAATGTGTACATGCAGTCGCTTAAGGATGAATTGCAAGAAGCTTGGGATAATGGGTTCAAGACATACGACGCCGCTAGCAAACAGAACTTCATAATGCGTGTCTCGTACATGTACTCGATGCATGATTTGCCGGCGTATGTGCTATTCGTTGGCTGGTGTGTGCATGGAAGGTTCCCGTGCCCCACATGCAAGGAAGCTCTTCAGTTTCGTTGGCTGCAGGCGGGTCGCAAGTTTTCTTGTTTCGACTTTCATAGACAGTTCCTGGATCCTCGCCATAAGTTCAGGAAAGACAAGAAGAACTTCATCAAAGGTAGAGTTGTCAAAAACTCTGCACCACCTGCGTTGACAGGCCAAGAGACCCTGGATCAGTTAAACGCTCTCGAGCCAGATCCAGAGCGTCCAGGGTATTTCAAGGGGTATAATTCGGAACACGCCTGGACTCACAAGACATGCTTGTGGGGTCTACCTTACTTCAAAGACCTCCTTTGCCCACACAACATCGACGTGATGCACACTGAAAAGAATATCGCCGAGGCCCTTTTTGGTACATTGTTCGGCATACACCGAGGCCGCGAAAACCCGGGAAGCCCCACACCCTCCTCCGTCCGCCACCCAGCCGGAGCCTCTTCCCCGACGATGTCGTCCACAACAACACCTCGACGTCCCTCATCCCCCGCACCGGATGAGGATCCGTCGTCGATCTCGTCGTCCCGCCGGTTCAGCCACCCCGTCCTCCACCTCCAAGGAGCTGCCTCGACGTTCACCTCGTCTTTCGCGCCACCTCCATTCCCACAACGCCGTCTTCACCTGCACCACCGGAAGAGCAGCACCATCACCGATTCCTCGGATGAAGCTGAGGCCTAATCGGCGCCACCAAAGAGGTTCTACACTAATCGCTGCATTTTCTTCTTGATTTGATCTCACGGTGTTGCCGGCGCTCGGTCCCGAGCCGACATGGTGCGGCTCCATCTACGGCGGCATCGCCGGCCACTTCCTCCACAGCATCGCTCCCTCGGCAGCGACGTCCACATCAGTAGGAGCTGCTGCTGCTGCTTTGGCTCTCGCTCGCGCTACTGCTCTGCTCATGCTCTCGGTCCCCTGCCTGGTTTGCTCTTGCTCTTGCTCGCGCTGCTGCTGCACGAGCAGCATATCCTGCTCTTGCTCGAGCGCCTACAACTGCTACCCGAGATGCTGCTACATGACCAGCTGCCCCGGCTCTCGCACGCGCTGCTGCTCCGGGCGCTGCTGCTGCTACTGCTTTTCTGCTACTAGTGCGTTCAGTTTCGACAGTAAAATTCAGTTTCGACAGCAAAATTCAGTTTCGACAGTAAAATTCAGTTTTGACAGTTAAGTTCAGAGATGAGCGGCTGATGTATTTTACATCTAGCACTTTGTGGTTATGTATTTTACATCATCTATTGGAGATGCTATTAGAATTCCACTCAGGTTAACATTGTCTCTCTTGTCCTGCTTCAGCCTCACCATCGTACAACTCACCGGAGCTGCGCCAATGACGAAACCCTCCATCACAGCGGAGCAGTACCCTCGGCTCCATCTCCAGACGCCTAAGATCTTCTTCCCCTCCTACGACAGCCACATCAGCCGGAGCATCCTCACCGACCAACCCAATGATGCTGAGATCGACATGGCTTCGCCAAAGAGGTTGTACACTTGTTGCATCACTTTTTTACTCTACATGTTATATATACTGTCCACTGAACACGCGTAGTAACGTGAAATACAATTAGTTTCTCCTACTATATGACAAGCAGTGAGGTACCAGGCAACTTAGCTATCCGTGATGGACTCTCTCGAACGCCATCATTATTTATTTCTGCGTGTTTGAGCTGTGCATTTGTAGATGGGCCTGGGAGTTGAGCTAGTAGGGCAGTGGCCTGGGTCCAAAGTAGTAGAAGTAGCACAAAAACATTTTTGGAGTGTAGGTTTTTCCCTGTTCAAGACTGCCTACTAGAATCGCTAGTGCTTGAAAGGAAAAGTAAGGAAAAACATAGGAATTGGAAAGTTTCCTATGGTACTACTATTCATGCATTTGGTTCAAAGGAATGGAGCGAAGGAAAACTATAGGATTTGTTCCTTTATTGTCTCCTTGAAAGAAAAACCGTAGGAATTTTAATATCCACTTGGCCTCCTTTTCAAATTCCTATTCATGAAGCACAAGACCAAGAGATAGTAGCATAATAGCATTATAACCGTACATTTTCTTGTGGTTTGACTTAATTTCACCATGCTTCTTTGCATTCCTGTGATCTTCCAATTCTTGTGAACCAAACACCCAGATTGGCAGAAATCCTGTGTTTTTAAATTCTCTGTTTTGCACGTGCATTCCTATCCTATTCCTGTGTATTTCCTATCCCTGCATTGTTAGAATCCTCCAATTCAAACAAGCCCTTACATAATTACTTCTGTTACAGATATGTGTCAAAGAAAACCTTGTGTGGTTTGTCCCACTCCTGCTGCGCTGTGGTCCACCCCAGCTCAACTGCTCCAACGACGGAAGGGTTCACCACAGCAGGGATCTGCCCTCCAGACTGTCTTTCGCCGCCTCAGATCATCTTCCCCGCCGCCGGCAGCCACGACAACCGCATTACCATCATCAACTGAGCAGATGACCTTGAGGACTACACGGGTCCGCAAGAGAGGTCGCACTCTTTCGTGTCTGCTTACGTTATGCATCGCTTAATACGATGACATGCTACTTTATCGTCATGTTCACCGATTAGACTCCAAGTCAGGTCCAAACTAATGCTCAAACTTGAGTTTTTAAATTGTTGTGGGGTACATATTGGGGCAGCAATCAATACTATCTGTCTACTATCTGGTTAATCTCGGGTGTCTACTATGAGTTTCATGTTGGGTGGAAACAAACATTAAAGGAGCAATTATCTGTATTTTTTAATTGAAGATATTATCTGTCTGCTATCATTGGTTTTGGGTCTATCCACAGTTTGCTACCATCACTCTAGATTTGTGCATGCACTCCTTACATAATCTCACTATCTTTTATTCCTATGCATGTCAGTTATTGTACACAATGGTATTGAACATGTAGAGCAAAAGAGACGAGCCTTGCGTGGCAATAAAATTTCATGCAAATGTCGTTACATGGTGGGCGCAAAAGCAACCCCCCCTCCCCCCATTCCAGACTATAATCAAGAGGAAGATAACTGTTCAGAGGGGGATTCAGAGGGAGCAGACCACTCCTATTTACCCCCTGAGGTCTTTTGCTCTAACTTGGCATGCTGATGTTGGTCATATCATGCATATGGTGCCTTGCATTGCTTACTTTATACATAAAATATGTCATATGCTTAGTTTAGACATGCATTGTGTGAATGCCATCTGTTTAGTTTCTAGATCATATATGTGAATCATGCAATGCCATCTTGTTTAGCCAGGCATCATATATGTGAATTTTGCAACACCATCCTGGTTAGCCAGTCATATTATATGTGAATTATATCATGCCATCCTTTTTTTTATTACATATTAAATTTGTCAACAATGTTAGTACATTCAATTACTCTTCCTGTGCATCAGACATTCGACACGGTCATGGAAAAATCTGGAGTGAAAACAAGATCTTCAGAGCAGACAATGCTATCTGACGAAGCGCATGTCTTGCTGGTTACGGATAGCTCCTCAGAGGAGGATTCAGAGACAGATGACCAGTCATATTCCCCCACCCCCCGGGTGCATGCTCTAACTTGGCAGGGTTATATTGCTCATATCGTGCATATGGTGTCTTGCATTAGCATGTCATTTGCTTAGTTTAGACATGCTTTGTGTGAATGCCACCTGTTTAGTGTCTAATTACCATATATGTGAATTATGTAATGCCATCTTGTTGCAAGACATTATATATGTGAATTATGTAATGCTATCTTGTTGCAAGGCATTATGTATGTGAATTATGCAATGCCATGCTGTTTAGCCAAGCGTCATATATGTGAATTATATCATGCCATCCTTTTTTTGTATTACGTATTCCATTTGTCGACAATGTTTGTATATTCAACTACTCTTCCTGTGCATCAGCCATTTGAATTGGTGATGGAAAAATCTGGAGTGAAAACATGGTCTTCAGAGCAGACAATGCTACCTGCTGAAGCAGATATCTTGCTGGTTACAGATAGCTCCTTAGAGGAGAATTCAGAGACAGATGACCAGTCCTATTTTCCCCCTGAGGTGTATGCTCAAACTTGGCAGGGTTATATTACTCATATCATGCATATGTTGTCTTGCAATGCTTAGTTTTTACATCATATACACAATATTGAATGCCATCTGCTTAGTTGACACATCATATATATGATTGCCCTCTGCTCACTTGCTTAGTATATAAATCATATATTTGAATTATATCATGTCATGATGTTTACATAGACAACATGTATCTGAATTATGGCATGCCAACCCATTTTCTAAAGACATAATATAGTTATATCATCTCATCCTGTTTACATAGTCATCATATTTTGAATTATGTCATTCTATCCGTGAATTATATCATGCCATCATGTTTCCATCGACGGCATGTATGTGAATTATGGCATGCCAACCACTTTAATAGACACATCGTATAGTTATATCATGTCATCCTGTTTACATAGTCATCATATTTTGAAGTATGTCATTCTATCCTGTTTAGTTAGCCATCATATATGTGAAATTGTGTCATGCTATCCTGTTTAATTAGACATCATATATGTGAAATTATGTCATGCTATCCTGTTTGGTTAGACAACATAAATGTGAATTATTTCATGCCCTGTTTTCTTCCCTACTGTCCATTGCACCTGTCTATCATATAATGTCTGTACATTCAATTACTTTTTTTGTTTATCAGCCATTTGAATTGGAGGGGGTGATGGCAGTATCTATGGGAGTAAAAACACGGTCTTCAGAAAAGATCGTGCTACCCGTCGATGCAGATAGAACAACGGTTGTACTTGCCCAAGAACCAGCCCCACCACACATAACCCAGACTCACGCAGATTGTACCCCTACCCAGTTGGACAGAGAACCAGCTACACCCCTTCTAACCCCAACCCCAGCAGATAGTAACCCAGTTCCAGTTGACACAACACCGTCTCCACCACAGAGCACCCAAACACGAGCAGTTAGTAAGGCAACTGCAGTGCCCAAAGCACGAGGACCACCACTCCGAACCCCAAGTCAACGCTTAAAGCATAAGAAGAATTGTTCTCAGGTCAGGTTCCGTAGCTATGGTTCATACTCCTTTGCTCTTGCATCATTGTATTTACACATACCAACTAATTTCAAATTTGAAGGATGCAATTGAAACTCCAATGGCGCAACAGGTATGTTTTAAACCTGTTTCTTTAATGTGTTTGCTATTGTAACTTGCTCTATGTTGATTTCAGTTTCAAAATGAGTTTCATATACAACATGGTAAACATGTGATGTGTCTGCTTGTTTCTCTTTTAGAATGCGGACAAAATATTGGAGAAGAGTACCCCGTTATGCAATAGTAAAGGAAGTAATGCAGATAAGGTTCAAGATAGTGAGACATCCCTGTTGGTCTCCAAGAAAGCTGATAAAAACTATCTTGAAGACAGTGAGACAACCCCAAAGTCCTGTCTTGATGTAGTGTTCGAGTTACTGGCCACTACTGCTGGCACCAGCTCTTCGAACTCGCTGCCTGAATCAGTTCGACTTCTTGAGTCTCAACTTCAAGTTGAAAGACATCGATCAGATGTGCCGCGACAGGAAGCCGAAGGACTGAGGAAGTCCCTGCAGAATTCAGATGCATACTTTCTGGTGCAACAGCAAACGCTGGAGGATTTAAGCGCCAAACAAGAGAAAGCTAATAAGCTTGCTAAGCGTCTTGCCAGCATGGTGGATACCCAGGATATTCTTTCTTGAGCTCTTGTGAAATGGTTTCAGTGCTGGACTTGTTTTGCTGCGGCGTTTATTTGCACTGGTCGCCAACTTTGACAACCAGTGTATGGAATATGCTACTTTGTTCCCCATATTTGCACTGGTGGCGAACTTTGATGCCCAGTGGATGTAATATGTGAAATAGCCGTAATAGCCTAGCGTAAGTTGCTTGCTTATTTATTTCCTTATTGTCTTGTTTAGTTGTTTGCTTGTAGTCACTGCGGTTCTTTTTCCGTGTTTTTCGAGTGGCCACAATAACCTTTTTTTATAACTAGGCCACAATAACCATGGGCTACATACGGACCGTTGCCACCATGGTCCTGCTATCTGCTGTAGTGACCATGGGCCTCCTACGGGCCTTCTACGAATCGTAGAATCAATGGGCCTTCTATGGGCCGTATGATCGATTGGCCAAACATGGGCCAATAACGGACCGCATTATGGGCCATAAACGGGCAAGAGTGGGAATCGTTCGTTCATGGGCCGACCATAACGGGCCGTTAATAGGCCGATGAGTATAACATGCTTGATTCTATAGACAGGCATAACGGGTCGTTAATGGGCCGTATTTGATGACGCTATGAAAACGGCCCAATGGATTAACGGGCCACAAACGGGCCGACTTTAACCACGGGTTGAATTTGGCCCACAACCGGAACAGGCTAGTAATGGACCGTAAGTAATCGAATGCTGCAAATCAGCCCAAGAATAAATGGGCCCTTAGAAGGCCGAAAGATAACACGGGCTGGACACGGCCCAATAGAATAATGGGTCGTTAATGGGTATAAAGCGATACACTGTTCATTACAGGCCAGTTTCACCACGGGTCATTAATGGGCCAAGAGTTACAAAGGGCCTCATATGGGCCGAAAGACTTCATGGGCCATACATGGGCCGGAAGTTACAATGGGCTGGAATCATATTGGACGGCCCAAATAACGCTACTGGGCCTAATTTGGATGGCCATAATGGGCCATGAGTTAGCGGGTTGTAAATGGGCTATATGTGAGCAGGCCGTTAACAGGCCTTCCGTGGGCCGGGCCGCTACCTTTTGACTAAGTCAAACAGGCCGGCCTTTTGACCTGAATGGGCCACTATTGGGCCGAGCCACGTGTCGACGTATCATAGGCGTGTCCCGTCCATTCGCTGGATGACATCTGTCCTAGCACTGAGCCGACACATGGATACTCCGGCGAATGAGAATTTTACACGTGGAAAATCCCCATTGGTCTGGGCTGTTAACGGGTTATCGGATCGAAACCGGAACCGCATAGCTTAACGGCGACCCGTTACGGTGGATGCCATGTGTCGGTTACCCTTGACGAAAACACTTCCATGACGCGCGATTTATCGTCATGGAAGTGGACACTTCCGTGATGATAATTTTGTTATTGTCATGGAACACTTCTACGCCAGCACAGGTATGACTATCTTGATTCTGTCATAAAATCGTCATGGATGTACATGCATGACAGAAAACGTGACCTACTGTGACAAACACGTATCATCACAGAAGTGGTTTTTTTTGTTGTGACTTACCATTGTTGTGCTGCATCATCCTCTCCTCTTCGGGGAAATACCAACGCAGATACAAGCAATCAGGAAGAATTTTGGTAGTGACTTACCGTTGCATAAAAGTAAATACTGAAAATTAAAAGATAGGCCCTTCGCAGAGGGGAGCAGAGCTTGTCATGCGCTTTTTATTTTTGGATGCCCAAGCTCTTAGTGCAAAGGAACGTCACGCTATATTGCCCCTTATGATAGCAACCTTTATTATGTAGTCCGTCGCTTTTATTACTTTGCCATCACAAGTTTGTACAATGCTTGTTTTCCCTTACAATAAAAGCTCAAACGTATTTAGGAGCAATTTTCATTGCTTTATGCACCGATGACAACTTACTTGAAGGATCTTATTCAACCCATAGGTAGGTATGGTGGACACTCGCGGCAAGAAACTGGGTTTAAGGGTTTTTGGATGCACAAGTAGTATCTCTACTTAGTACGAATTTTTGGCTAGCAAAAGATCCTAGGCAAACACCACATGTTGGAGGATCCATAACAATATAACTTCTATGCAAATATACACAACCATAACTCATTACTTTGTCTTCCTTGTCCAACTTCAAATAATTTGCTCAAGTTTGAAAATAATTAATGGGTATTCACAATCATAGAAGATGTCCAAGATAATATATTTGTATGTGAAAGTTCTCTTCCTTATACTAATCATTCATGAATTGCTTGTATGACCAATATTGTCATTGTCAAGCTTCAAAAGATTTCACTTTCTAAACCCAATGTGAAGCTACTACTAGGAATAATACAAGCATGTGCATCACATATAATTTCAACTTTATGATATTAAATTCATTCAACAATTTACTCAAAGGATATAAGTGAAGCACAAGAGTAAATGACAAGCTACTCCAAAAAGATATAACTGAAGATCAAGTGAGTAGTTAAGTAAATGGGTAGCTATTTGAGGACTCTCTCTTATTTAAAAAACTTTCAGATCTAGGTATTTTATTAAAACAGCAAAAAAAACAAAATAAAATGGCATTCCAAGAATGGCACACATCATGTGAAGAAGCAAAAACTTAGGCTCAACCGAGGCTAACCGATAATTGTTGATGAAGAAAGGTGGGATGCCTACCGGGGCATCCCCAAGCTTAGATGCTTGAGACTTCTTGAAATATTAATTTGGGATTCCTTGGGCATCCCCAAGCTTGAGCTTTTGTGTCTCCTTAATTCCTTTTATATCACAGTTTCCCTAAATCTCAAAAAACTTCATCCACACAAAACTCAACAAGAACTCGTGAGATAAGTTAGTATAAACCAATTCATAACCTTATCATTCTCTACTGTAGCAAATCACTAAAATTATTATTTAACATTGCATACTAAATTCCTCTGCATATTTAACACTCCTATCCTCGAATAGAATCATTAAACAAGCAAACATATGCAAACAATGCAAACGTAACACCAATCTGTCTAAACAGGACAGTCTGTAAAGAGTGCAATTATACTCATAATTCCCTAACTCCAAAAATTCTGAAAATTTACCACACTGTAGAAAATTTATCATAGCTTATTGTACAAAAACTTTCAACATTTTATCACATCCTTACTTTTCTCATTAATTCACGCACCAGCGTGCAACTTTCTGTTTTCAAACAGCAACACATATACCTGCAAAATAAGCATAGCAAAGGCTATACTTGATATTTTTATTGAAGTAAAAGATACAAAAAATTATTCTAAATAACAGAAACCAAATTCTAACAAGATAGAATGATGCTCCAAGCAAAACACATATCATGTGACGAATGGAAATATAGCTCCAAATGAGGTTACCGATAATGTTGGGGACGAAAGAGGGGATGCCTTCCGGGGCATTCCCAAGCTTAGTTGCTTGGATCTTCCTTGAATATTACCTTGGGGGTGCCTTGGGCATCCCAAAGCTTAGGTCATTGTCACTCCTTGTTCTCCTCATATCGATATCTCACCCAAAACTTGAAAACTTCAATCACACAAAACTTAACGGAACTTCGTGAGATAGGTTAGTATGATACAGAGCAAAACATTCACTTTTGTACTGTCAAAGACAAGATTCATATTTTTTCTCACACAATGCCTACTGTACATTATCATTTCCACAATTTATATTGAGCAATATAAGCCATAGAAACTAGGAAACAAGCAAACTATACATTGAAAACAGAATCTGTCAAAAACAGAACAGTACATAAAGATCTGAATTATGGTCATACTTCTGTAACTCCAAAACTTCTGAAAATTTTGGACAACGTAGAAAATTTGTATAACTATAAATTTTAAACAATTTAGAATTTTTCAATGCTCCAGTGAATTTTAACAATTCTGTTACTGGGCGCAAAAGTTTCTGTTTTTGCACAGAATCAAGTCAACTATCATCCACACTATCCCAAAGGCTTTACTTCACACTTTATTTTAAAAAAAGCTATAAAACATGATTACTACAGTAGCCTAATCATGTGAACACACAAAAAAAGTAGGGGTAAATATTGGGTTGCCTCCCAACAAGCGCTTTTCTTTAATGCCTTTTTAGCTAGGCATGAAGATTTCAATGATGCTGGCATAAAAGTAAAGAATTGAAACATAAAGAAAGCATCATGAGTCACAAGTTCCTATCTCATAATAATTTTCAGTAGCATCATGATTGGATTCATCAATATAACTATCATACAAAGCATTCCTTTCATGATCCACAAACATAGTATTTTTATTACTCTCCACATAAGCAATTTTATTCTCATTCATAATAGTGTGGGGTATCATAGGAAACTCGAATACTATAAATTGTTTCCACATTAAAAGAGTAATGTTCAGTAAAAGGATATTCAAAATTATGACAATAATTATCACTACTTTTTATAACATAAGTATCATCACAATAATCATCGTAAGTAGCAACTTTGTTCTCATCATAGTCAATTGAGACCTCTTCCGGAATAGTGGAGTCATTACTAAATAAAGTCATGACCTCTCCAAATCCACTTTTGGCATTATAATAAGATTCAACACCCTCCAAAATAGTGGGATAAATATTATCTAAAGTTCACACTCTTCCAAACCCACTTTCATAAATATTGCAATCATCATAAATAGGAGGCATGCAATCATCATAACAAATTTGATCATTCAAAGTAGGGAGACTAAAAAGATCATCTTCGTTAGGCATAGCATCCCCAAGCTTGGGACAAACATTAATTGCAGCAAATAAATTCTCAAACATGTCATTCTCATCAAACATAGCATCCCCAAGCTTATGGTTTGGCATATCATGAGCATAATCACTCTCATCATTAATAATATGAATAGCACCAATAGTATAACAATTACTATCATCATAATTTCCCAAGTTGGTGCCAAAAAGATGTTCAAGATTACAAGAAGTATCATTATCTTCCCAATCATAATCGTCACAACAAGTAATAGGCATAACAAAATCATCATCAATAGTTCTTTCGGACATTGTGCCATAAGACAAAGAAGCAATATCATCATCAAGTGCATCATCTTCCACAATTATTTTTGATTCATTTTCATGAGGCACAACAATAATAGGAGCAACATTATTTGGGACAGATACCTTTTTACCTCTACTCTTTCTTCTTTTCTTCTTCTTCACCACATCATGTGTGGGTTTAATTAATTTCTCCGAGCTTCTTATTGATGAGATTGGTTGAATAGGGAGCTCCTTCTCGTCACCTATTTCATCATGAGAAACAATAGGAGGGAAAGTAGAAATCTTCATCCTTTCATTAGTATTCCTTTTATATTCTATTGGTTTTCTCGTCTTTCTATAGTTGGCAATATAAGCATTCTCATTGCAATTTACCATGCAAAACAAAGGGATTTCTTTCAAATTAGTTTCAGCATGGTATGTGAATATGAATGCTTCAAACCAACCATTTTTATGTGACAATTCTTCACACCCCAAAATAAACAAAGTTCATTATAAAGTTCAAGGGTGATCAAGTTATTGCAATATTTGAACACGATTCTATCATGAAAAAGCATGCACTGGAAATTAAGGTGACCAACTTTATTGCAAAGTTCACAAGTATTAGGTTAAACAGAACATAATTTTGTAGCAGATCCATCTATCACTTTGAGCAAAAAATTGGTTTTATCATGGTTATGTTTCTTACAAAATCTATCATCCCTATAAGGCATGTCTTCACAAAGTCTTTCCGCTCCACAAAAATTAACATGCTTCTAAGAAACATTTTTGTCATGACTTGTGCAATCATCATTAGCATTTTGGATATTCATAGAATTCATACTAACAACATTGCAATCATGCTCATCATTCATGCCAATCATTTTATTGAATTCTTCTTCTATCAATTGAGCACAATTTTCCTTTCCATCATTTTCAAGAAAGACATGATAAAGATGAACAGTATGAGACCACCTCAATTCCATTTTTTTAGTTTTCTTTTATGAACCAAACTAGTGATAAAACAAGAAACTAAAAGATTCAATTGCAAGATCTAAAGATATACCTTCAAGCACTCACCTCCCCGGCAACGGCGCCAGAAAAGAGCTTGATATTTACTACACAACTTATTCTTGTAGACTCGTGTTGGGCCTCCAAGCGCAGAGTTTTGTAGGACATTAGCAATTTTCCCTCAAGTGAATGACCTAAGGTTTATCAATCCGTGGGAGGTGTAGGATGAAGATGGTCTCTCTCAAACAACCCTGCAACCAAATAGTAAAAGGTCTCTTGTGTCCCCAACACACCAAATACAATGGTAAATTGTATAGGTGCACTAGTTCGGCGAAGAGATGGTGATACAAGTGTAGTAATGATAGTAGATATTGATTTTTGTGATAGGAACAATAAAAAACAGCAAGGTAGCAATTGATAAAACGGAGCACAAATGGTATTGCAATGCTTGAAAATGAGGCCTAGGGTCCGTACTTTCGCTAGTGCAATCTCCCAACAATGCTAATATAATTGGATCATATAACCATCCCTCAACGTGAAACAAAGAATCACTCCAAAGTTATTATCTAGCAGAGAACACAATAAGAATTTGTTTGTAGGGTACGAAACCACCTCAAAGTTATCCTTTCCGATCGATCTATCTAAGAGTTCATACTAAAATAACAACAAGTTATCCTTTCCGATCGATCTATCCAAGAGTTCGTACTAAAATAACACCATATGATACACATCAGCCAACTCTAATGTCACCTAGATACTCCAATGTCACCGCGAGTATCCGTGAGTTGATTATGCGATATGCATCAAACAATTTATGATTCATAATACTCAATCCAACACAAAGAACCTCAAAGAGTGCCCCAAGATTTCTACCAGAGAAACAAGGACGAAAACGTGCATCAACCCCTATGCATAGATTACCTCGATATCACCTCGGGAATCCGCGAGTTGAGTGCCAAAACATATATCAAGTGAATCAATATGATACCCCATTGTCACCACAGGTATTCATAGCAAGACATACATCAAGTGCTCTCGAACCTATAAAAGTATTCGATCCGATAAAACAAAATCTCAAAGGGAAAACTCAATTCATCACAACAAGATAGAGAGGGAGAAACACCATATGATCCAACTATATTAACAAAGCTCGCAATACATCAAGATCGTGCCAACTCAAGAACACGAGAGAGAGAGAGAGAGAGATTAAACACATAGCTACTGGTACAAACCCTCAGCCCCGAGGGTGGACTATGTCGGCGATCTGGGAACCAGGGTACCCAGACTTGCCTGCCTGCGGCCCATGGCGTGGCTCCCTTGATGGCTTGGTACGGCCCATCTCCAAGACTAGCAAGACAAGACCCTCGCGAGGAGGACGACACCAAGACCTCCTGAGGGAGCGGCCTCCCCAGGTGGCCTCCCGAGGAGTGGAGATTTCTATGCAGGTACCCAGCCTCACGAGGCTGCGATGACGTGAGCCAAGACGACCAAGGCCAGGCGGGCGCCAGCGGGCGCAGAGGAGGCAGTTTCCTCTTTGGTGCTAAGGAGGCAAGGACAGGCATGGGTTCCTGAGGAATCTCCCAAAGGTTTCCATTCCGGTGCTACAAGACCAAGACCACAGGCCCGGCAAGGAGGAGGTCATCGCCAAGCCCACCACTGCGTCATGACCAAAAGCTTTGTAGGCGAAGACCACCTTTCGTCGGGATTAGATGTACTACTTGTCCCCTTTCAAATTGGTCGTTGTGGGATCCCTTCCAGCCTAAGTTTCGAGGGAAGAGGACCAAGGCCATTATAAATATAGGTTAGCCACACCATAGAAGGTGTCGACTCATTCTCACCCCCGAGCCCTCGCGAGGTTGTTCATCCTCTGTACTAGTTCATCCTCAGCCCCTCGTGAGGCCAATCCACCACAAAGCAGGAGTAGGGTATTACACCGCAAGGTGGCCTTAACCTGGGTAAACTGCTTTGTTCATCTTCTTCTTTGTTCACGCAAGTCCGGCTAGGCTAGGCTATGGGGCGGCGAGTTGGCAGGCTTGAGAGGTTGAGTTCTTTGAACACGCCCCAGAGTTCGAACCTTCTTGGGTCTGTGGAGCCCTGAATCCGGCATTTGGCATGCCAGGTAGGGGCGTGTCGAAGTCCTTCCACAGTTTGCTTCGCCTCCGTTCCGTCGCTCCCATGGCCGACGCTCGCCGTGTCCGTGCCGAGCACCGGGCCGCTCGTGACGCCCAGACGGCACCCGTGGGCAACGACGCTCCTCGCCGCTCTGCCTTCCCGGTGGCTAACGCTGCCACTGATCCTGCTGCTCGTGAGCAGCAGGATTCGTTGCTGCCACCTTTCGTGCGGTGTGATGGCCGCACCGCAACCCTATCGCCCACTCCAGCCACGGCATCGTCTTCCCATGCTCGTAGCGGGCCGGCAAACGCGCAGGCTGCACTCCTCATGGCGCGTGAGCTCCTGCGTTACCGCCCAGCCAACAACCTCTATGACGACTAGCTTGGCCGCATCGCCGAGCTCGTCAACGCCGCCGGTGAGGCCCCTGCGCCGTCCCGCTCGCTCCTTTCCCCGCCATCTCAGGCGGGCGACGTGGCTCACGGCGCGCCTCGCCTCCTCCTCCTCCTCTACACGGCGCCAACCTCGAGCCCAGACGTGATGCGCCCCAGCGCGACCCGCCGCGTGGGGCGCCGGCACGCGATGAAGCAAGCTGCCAGGTGATACAGCGCCCACAAGCCGATGCGCACGCGCTCCCGGCACCGTAGCGCCAGCACCAGGCCAGACCGCGTGCCGCCTGAGGTCGTGGCGCGCGGGCATCAAGACCAAGCTCCACCCGTGCGGCCCACACCTGTGAGCGCGACAGGCTGCCATGCTTTCACCCCGGAGCTGCTCCGCGTCGTTTCGGCCAGCAAGTTCAAGTCGGATCTGCCTCCACGTTACGACGGCACTCCTGACCCCGCGGAATTTCTCCAGCTCTACGCGCTGAGCATCGAAGCAGTGAACGACGACGACAAGGTCATGGCGAACTGGTTCCCCATGGCCCTCAAGGACGACACGCGCTCTTGGCTCCTAAACCTCCCGGTGGGGTCGATCTCCTCCTGGGATGAGCTTCGCGAGCGTTTCATCGCCAACTTCCAGGGTACTCGCGACCGAGCTCCTGCAGTGGGCGTCCTGCGGCGCGTGAAGCAGCAGCCAGGCGAGACCTTGCACAAGTACATACAGTGCTTCACGAACGTCCGTCTTAGGATCCCGAAGGCATCTGACCAAGCCATCATCTCGGCGTTCCCTGAAGGCGTCCGGGACATCAATATGAAGGAGGAGCTCGCCATCAACGAAGACCTATGCTCGGCCCTGGAGATGTTCAACCTGGTGAACAAATGCGCAAGGGACGAGGAGGGCCGCCTCTCCCTCCTGGAGCTTCCTGAGGCAGACCCCGAGGACAAGAAGGCCAAGGCCAAGGAGGCGAAATGCAAGTGTCCTGCCGTACTTGCGGCTGAACCTGAGATGAAGCACGGCCGTGACCACGGTGAACCCTCCAGGGGCAACCGCCCGTTCTGCATCTTCCACACCGTACACAGCCACAATAGCAATGATTGCCAAGAGCTCAGGGCCCTCCGCGATGTGCGCCTTGGTCGCCGCCCCGAGCGTGGTGACCGGGGCTACGGCCATGGAGGAGGCCGCGGTGGAGGCCGCTGGGACAACTGCGACCCCCGTCAGGACTGGCGCGACCAGTCTCGTGAGGACCGCTGGCGCAACGAGCCTCGTGATGGGTTATGGCGTGATCAGCCTCGTGAGGCCCGTCCTCAGGGCAATGCTGGCCTCCCTCCGCTTCTGCCGCCGCCAAGGAGGAACGACGACAACTAGCAAGACGACGAGGCTGGGGGCTTCCAGGAACCTCATGCTATTGCCTGCATCCTAGGTGGTACGCAGGCCCCAGCCTCACAATGCATCTTCAAGCAATTCACTCCTGAGGTGAATGCAGCCCTCCCGAGGCTCGAGGCCACGCGTCCCCTCAATTGGTCACAGTGCACCATCACTTTTGACTCCAAGGATCACCTCAAGTGCTCGGCCGCCGGAGGCCCGCTTCGCATGCTCTGCACGCCCACCATCAGCAACGTCCTCGTCACCAAGACCCTCATTGACGGTGGCGCAGGGCTCAATGTCCTCTCCGTTAAGACGTTCGAGATGCTCCAAGTGCCCTATGATCAGCTTCTTCCGACCAAGCCTTTCTCAGGAGTGACCGACGGCTCCACCATCCCCTGGGGAAGATACGCCTCCCTGTCACCTTCGGCAACCGCAACAACTACCACACTGAGCTCATCGACTTTGACGTCGCCCATATCGGCCTCCCGTACAACGCCATCCTCGGGTATCCGGCCCTCGCCAAGTTCATGGTGGCAACCCACGACGGCTACAATGTACTCAAGATGCCGGGGAATGGCGGTATCATCACGGTCGCCTGCGATGAAAAGGATGCGGTGTGCTCCCTCGAGCGCGCCTACCAAGCTGCAACGGCTGACAACTGAGATGATGAGGGCGCCGTCCTGTTTTCTGAGATCACACCCAAGAAGAAGAAGCAACTCCTCCTCCAGAGTCGTCAGGGGGCTGGTGCACCTGCCAACGGTACTTCAGGCCCCGCACCCGCTGCTGGGGCGCCCCTTCCTCCCGTATAGGAAGGCGCGCCTGACGCCTCCCTCAGGATGGGCTTGGGGGCTCCTGTCTGGAGAGCCTCTGACCTGACCAGGGCAACGAGGGAGGTGCTCGGGCACCACTTGGAGGCGTGCTTTGATGCTCGCCCTCGTGAGCAAGGCGCACGGTGTGAGGCGCCAGGTGCGCGAGAGTTCATCGTCAAGGCGATCGAGGAGCTTCAGGAGGCGAGGGCCATGCGCAGCGAGCGTCGCCCCGCACGGCCTCCCAGTGCAGCTGCGGCCCCTGACATGGGCAGCAAGCTGCGTGTCTGCGTCAACATCCTGGGCCTCAACAGGGCTGCTTTGCAGGACCTCTTCTAGTTGTCCCGCATCGGCCGGAGTGGGGGCTACCCCTGCAGCTATGTCCGCATGTCGTTTGGCCTGCTGAACATGGCCACCTCGTACCAGCGCTTCGCGCAGGGTGCCATGGCGGCTCACGAGGCCAGGCGCCAGGCGGTCCTGTCGGAGGAAGTGCCGGACCCTCGCGAGCCCGACGGGTCTTGTGAGCTTGGCGAGCCTCCGGAGCCGCCCGGCTCGTGAGGAGCAATTTCTGCAGCAAGCGTCTTCAGCTACCCCGACGCTTCCACGACAATGGTGCCAGGTGACTTTTTGGTTTGTTCAAATTGAGGGCGGCCCCCAGGCTGCATCATTCTCCCGGCCCCGCAGCTGTATCATTTTTGCGCATGTACCAGAACTGGCCTTACCTTTATGAATTTCCCAAGTATTTCAACTGCATGTCCGGTGCTTCGTCACCATGATGTCGCTGCACCCTTGCAAACCCGCCCGCGACCGCCTCATGATTAAGGACTGGCACGGCATCTGTGCTTGGGTTGGTCCCTGCAGTGTTGTCAAATCCAAGCGACCGAGCTATGTCCCACGGGCCAGCTCCCGTGCGCGTCACCTCCCAGGGTCCTTGGTGCCTTGTTCTCGCATGAGCTAATCGTGTGTGGGCGAGTAAGGGTGCGCGGCCCGGTTCGTACGACCGCAGTTCGGCACTTCGCCATAGCAGGAGCCGTGCGCCGGGTGTTTTTTCGTGGGATCATTGCATGAGAAGACTTGGCACGGCGTCTGTGCTCGGGTCTGTCCCTACAGCGTTGATAAAACCAATGGCTGAGCTCTATCTGTCAGGTCGGCCCCATTCACGTCACCTCCTAGGGTCATTGGTGTCCGGCCTTCCCATGCGATAACCTCCGAAGGGGCATTCGGCGCAGGACCCCCCCATCGCCCACAGGTATCATAAGCGCGCCCCGCGCCGCAAAAATCAGGCGCAACCCACCTTGAGGTAGGGCCTCGTGAGTCCCGCGCTGGCTCATGAGTGCCCAGATACACCTCCTCCAGTTCTGCCGTGCTAGCCACGCGTACGAACGGGGTTGTACACGCCCCGGAGTCTCCCCCCGAGGGAACTCCCACCCACGCACCAGTGGAAGCCCCATGCTCCGCGCTGGCGGACGACACGGTCGAGGAGCGACTATGCCCACGTACCAGTGGAAGCCCCATGCTCCGCGCTGGCGGACGACACGGCCGAGGAGCGGCTATGCCCACGCTAAAGTGGAAGCACCATGCTCCACACTGGTGGATAAACAACTGAGGGCGCCCTCGTGGCCGCACCAACCTCAGGACAGCCTCTCGGCTCTTCGCTCGGTAACACCCCACAGCTTTCCCGTCGGGAGGTACGCGCGAGGGGGCTGGACACGGGGGCTGTGCCCAGGCCAAGCCTGGCACACGCCACCCTACCAAGTCCGGGTACCTGGTCTTCTCGCGCCCCTCCCAGGCGAAAGCTGGCGAGGAAAGGTATGGGGGCTCCAGATTAACCTTGTCGTTGCCTACGGTTCCTTCATGAGGGCTGCTCGCACGTCAAGGGGGGCCTCCTGAGCACCGCGACTCAGGGGCCTCACTAGTCACGTAGCCCCTCACCCCTTGGTGTCGTCCTGGCGATCCGGACGCCCCAACGGCAGTCGAGGTATGCGCGGGGCTGGGCCCTGCCGACGTAGAGCACAAAAGCAAACAAGAAGAAAACCAAGCACGAAAAGGAAATCACAAAGACCTAACAGTTATTACAAGCACAAGTGTTCCGCAAATTCAAACAGAAGTTTTACGCCTCCACGAGGCACGGTAAATGTTGCAGGAATAAAACTAGGAAGAAGCACCACCACTACCTTGGCCATCGCCGCCGTTCGCCCTGGTCGCCGGAAGCCCGCCGTCAACATCACTGCCACCATCATCGCCGCCGCCGCCAACCTCCGCTGCCAGAGCCTCGGGATCGGGGACGCAGAGGAACTTCTCCAGCAGCGCGTCCACGTGACCCTTCACGGCCTCCTCGGCAGCAGCACGGGACTCAGGAGCAATCGAACAGATCACCGTGCTGAAGTCAAAGCCAGGGTCCTAAAGGAAGAGCTGGCCGAAGACGCGTCGCGGCTGCGGAGAAGAGCGAGCGGCACTCCTCCTCCAGGATGGAGTCCACCTTGGCGGCAGCACCCTTGAACGTCTCCGCGAGCTTGGGGAAGAGCCCCACGAGGCCATCCTCGGGGGTCGCCAGCGGCTCCTCATACCCTTCCCTGCAGATGGAGCGCAGCGTGTCGCGAGCCTTGAGCTCAAGGGAGAGGAAGGCGCCGCATTCCGCGGCTGCCTTCTTCTCAGCAGCAGCAAGGGACTTCTCCCTGGCCTCCAGTTGGGCCGCCGACTCGGAGACGTGTTGGGCGTGGGATGCCTGAGCATCAGCCACCTCCTTCTTCAGCATGGCTAGGCGGCCGCGCTCCGCGGCCTGGTCGGCGGCCACCTGTTTTCGCTTGGCGTCGTGATCGGCGGACTCTGCTTCATAGGCTTTCAGGTCCTCTTCCCGTTGCTGGAGCCGTTGGGTGTGTGGGGCTTGCTCTTCCTGGAGGGCCTTCAGCTTGGCCTTCGCCTCAGCACGGCGCTCCTCGGTGGACGCAGCATTGGCCAACGCTGCATCGCGAGCCTCCTTGGCTTCGGCGGCCTCCTTCATGCCTTCCGCGGTGGCGGCCTCGGCCCGGCCCCAGGTCGTCTTGGCAGACGTGTCGGCCTGGAGCCACCCTGAGATAAGCCCCAGGCGCTCCCTCACGAGGCACCTGTCCGCATCCTAGAGGTCGGCTCAGAGCTGACCGAGCGCGGCGTAGGCTTCATCGAGGGCGCCTGGCCTGATGAGAGGGCTGCAGTCCGCCAGCGCAAGGGCTTGGGGAGGAGGCGGCGCCAGCGCGTCGCCTGGCGCCATCACCAGGGAAGCGGTGGCGAGGACGGCTTGGGGCACCAGAGGCTCTAAGCCCCCCTCGGGGATGGCAAGGGCGGACGGCTCCGTGACTTTCTAGCGCATGGGAGCCGGCTCCTCCTGAGGCCGCATCACCACGTCCCGGGGGGCCTGCTCCGTCGCGAGGGGACGCGAGATGGCCTCTTCCACCCGTGCCGGAGTCGTTACGGCTGCGGCGAGAGGTGATGCCTCCCGAGCCCCGGCTCCCTCCTTCCTCTTCTTAACAACGACGTCCATCCTGGTCATCAGGAGGGGAGCACTGTGGGCATCATGCCAATCTATGATAAACAAAGCAAGGTAAGGTACTTACTCGTCGGGAGCGATCCACGTCCTCTTCTTCTCCTTCTTGGCCGGGGCTGGGACACCCCCGCTTTTCCTTGGTGCGGCCTTGGTCGGGCTTGGGGAGTTGGCGGGGTGCTCTTCGGCCGGACCCGGCGTGGCGCTGCCGCCTGGCAAGGTGGAGGTGTCACCCTGAGGAGACGCGACCTGCGGGACCGCGCTCGCTCCGACGGCCGGAGGGGGTGCCGCCCCGCTCTTCTTCGGGGTCACCTGGCCTGACCTTCGCAGGGTCCGGGGAGTGGCTCAGGACCTCGTGAGGACCCCGGTGGAGCATGGGGATTCCACAGCCGGGGGCTCATCGGCGTCGTGGTCATCCACAAAGCTGCGAAGGAGCTCGCTCTGAGATGGGGGGAGATCCCCGCCACATCGTCCTCGGTCGCCTCCGAGTCCTCCTCGCCCTCTTCGCCGACACTGTCACCGGAGGACACTGCACCGAGGAGTTGGGGCACTCAGACGACGCGAGCCCCAGCTCGTTGAAGACAGGCATCGCGGCGACCAACGCCTCCCTATCGGCACGGCAGTACAGCGGAGTGTAGGCCTCTGGAAGGTCAGCCGGCTCACCCTCGAGCAGGGTGTTCATGGCGTTGTCCAACTCCTCGCCTGTCAAGCTCCTCGAGCGCAGCCTGATGTCGTCCTCCGCGCCTTGGAACTCCCACATGGGGCGCGTATGCAACTGGAGCGGAGCCAGGCGCTGCGTCAGGAACTCCTTCACGAGCATGCCCCTCGTCAGCGCCCTGGCATCCATGTCTGCGGTCATCTTCCTCGGGCAGCGCAGTCGGCAGCTCCAGCCGCTCGTTGAGGCCCTTGGTGTCCATGAAGACCCAGCGGCACCGGAAGGTTTCCACCTTCTTCCCGGCCCTCATGAGCATGTTGTTCTTGTGGACCGCGACAAAGGACATGCAACCGGAGTGCTGGGTCGGATCGTGCAGCCGCAAGGAGAAGAAGTGCCGGAGGAGTGGCACGGAGGGCCTCACGCCCATGAATGCCTCGCAGTAGAAGGCAAAGATGGATAGGAGGAGGATGGAGTTGGGCTGAAAATGCAGGGCCTGGATCTGCTAGTGATTGAGGACGGCGGTGAAGAACTCGGAGAGAGGGGGGACGAGCCCTACAAAAATGCTGTGGAGGAAGAAGGGGTAAACCGTCTGAGCCAGAGTCCGCTGCTCGGCGGAGCCAGCCAGGATCATGGTCTCCTTCCACTCGTTCTCGTCGCTCGCCGTGTACGGGAGCACGAGGGCGAGGTGCCCCTCCTTGATGATGGAGGACGCATTGAGTGCCGGCACAGGAAAGGGAGAAGAGCTTGCGGCTTGCGCCGCGGGCTTCGACTTCTTGGGGGCCATCTGCGAGGTCACCGGCGCCGGAGTTGGAGGAGGAAAAGGGGAAGCCGAGCTCGATTGGATCTGGAGAGGTCCTTGGAGGAGGAAAGGGGATCTGAGGCAAGGCGAGGAGGAGTAAAGATGGCCTGGCGGTGTGAGCCAGCCTTTTGTCAGTCCGGACAGTTGTCGAGGCGACGTGGGGAGACGGAAGGCGTCCGCGTCCTGTCAAGTGCCACGCGTCAGCCTGGCCCGCAGGTGATTGGGGCCTGCGGCACTTCACCCTTGCCCCTTGGCTTCGCCTCGAAGCCAGCCCGAGCGCGCCTTGGGCCCGGGGGCTACTGTCAGCATTCTGGGAACCAGGGTACCCAGACTTGCCTGCCTGCGGCCCACGGTGTGGCTCCCTCGATGGCCTAGTACGGCCCATCTCCAATACCAGTAAGACAAGACCCTCGCGAGGGGCCAGGCCTCGCGAGGAGGACGACACCAAGACCTCCTGAGGGAGTGGCCTCCCGAAGAGCGGAGATTTCTATGCAGGTACCCAGCCTCACGAGGCTGCGATGATGTGAGCCATGACGGCCAAGGCCAGGCGGGCGCCAGCGGGCGCAGAGGAGGCATTTTCCTCTTTGGTGCTAAGGAGGCAAGGACTGGCGTGGGTTCCCGAGGAATCTCCCAAAGGTTTCCATTCCAGTGCTACAAGACCAAGACCACAGGCCCGGCAAGGAGGAGGTCATCGCCGAGCCCACCACTGCGTCACGACCAGAAGCTTTGCAGGTGAAGACCACCTTTCGTCAGGATTAGATGTACTACTTGTCCCCTTTCAAATTGGCCGTTGTGGGATCCCTTCCCGCCTAAATTTCAAGGGAAGAGGACCAAGGCCACTATAAATATAGGTCAGCCACACCATAGAAGGGGTCGACTCATTCTCACACCCGAGCCCTCGCAAGGTTGTTCATCCTCTGTACTAGTTCATCCTCAGCCCCTCATGAGGCCAATCCACCACAAAGCAGGAGTAGGGTATTACACTGCAAGGTGGCCCGAACCTGGGTAAACTGTTGTGTTCATCTTCTTCCTTGTTCACGCAAGTCCGACTAGGCTAGGCTAGGCTGTGGGGCGACGAGTTGGCAGGCTTGAGAGGTTGAGTTCTTCGCACACACCCCAGAGTTTGAACCTTCTTGGGTCTGCGGAGCCCTAAATCCGACTGACTACTCCCTCCTCATCATGGTGGCCGCCGGGATGATGAAGATGGCCACCGGTGATGATTTCCCCACTCCAGCAGGGTGTTGGAACAGGGTCTAGATTGGTTTTTTGTTGCTACAGAGGCTTGCGGCGATGGAACTTCTGATCTAGGGTTATTTCTGGGGGTTTCTGTATTTATAGGATTTTTTGGCGTTGGTTTCACGCGAAGACGGGCCATGAGGGGCCCACGATACACCAGGGTGCGTCTGAGAAAGTTGGCGCGCCTTGGTGGGTCGTGGTCACCTCGTGGCTCTTCTGGCCCTCCCACAAAGGTTCTAGTGCCTCTTTTGTTCCAAAAAATTTGTCAAAAAGTTTCGTTGCATTTGGAGAATTTTTATTTCTGCACAAGAAACAACACCACGGTAGTTCTGCTGAAAACAGCGTCAGTCCGGGTTAGTTCCATGAAAATCACTAGTTCCATGAAAATCACACCAAAACCATATAAAATTGTTGTAAACATGGCATGAATACTTCATAAATTATAGATACATTGGAGACGTATCAGCATCCCCAAGCTTAATTCCTGCTCGTCCTCGAGTAGGTAAATGATAAAAGAACTAATTTATGAAGTGTGAATGCTAGCATAGTGTGTAAGTTTGATAAATGATAATTTCAATCACTTTTTCTAGCATCATAACAACAACTCTTTCTCATAAAACTTCTCATGTTAATGTAGCAACCAATTCACATGTTATGGTTGAAACAATGAATTCTCTTGAAACTTAACAACCTATGTTCTCAGTCACCAAGCAATTGCAATTCAACTTATTCAACAAAGTCTAAGTAAGAGCTCCACATACTCAATCATCATATAGTCTTCTTAGATTGCTAGTACTCAAAGCATATTCTTAGAACAAATGGCATCCATCAAACACAGAGAAAGATAGGGGCTTAATGTTTCGCCTCCCAACTCATTTATCATAGAGATATTGTCAACAATAATAATTCATGACCAAATATATTTGAGTGGTCATATATGCCTAGATCTTTCCCCACCACATGATGCTTGCCAACTAGACAATAATTGAGGTTGAAATGAGAATGCATACTATTGACTATTGCATAAAAGTAAATAATGAAAATTAAAAGATAGGCCCTTCACAGAAGGAAGCAGAGGTTGTCATGCGCTTTTTATTTTTGGATGCCCAAGCTCTTAGTGCAAAGGAACGTCACACTATATTGCCCCTTATGATAGCAACCTTTATTATGTAGTCCGTCGCTTTTATTACTTTGCCATCACAAGTTTATACAATGCTTGTTTTTCCTTACAATAAAAGATCAAACATATTTAGGAGCAATTTTTATTGCTTTATGCACCGATGACAACTTACTTGAAGGATCTTATTCAATCCATAGGTAGGTATGGTGGACACTCATGGCAAGAAACTGGGTTTAAGGGTTTTTGGATGCACAAGTAGTATCTCCACTTAGTACAAATTTTTGGCTAGCAAAAGATCCTAGGCAAACACCATTTGTTGGAGGATCCATAACAATATAACTTCTATGCAAATATACACAACCATAACTCATTACGTTGCCTTCCTTGTCCAACTTCAACTAATTTTCTCAAGTTTGAAAATAATTAATGGGTATTCACAATCATAGAAGATGTCCAAGATAATATATTTGTATGTGAAAGTTCTCTTCCTTGTACTAATCATTCATGAATTGCTTGTATGACCAATATTGTGATTGTCAAGCTTCAAAAGATTTCACTTTCTAAACCCAATGTGAAGCTACTACTAGGTATAATACAAGCATGTGAAGCACATATAATTTCAACTTTATGATATTCAATTCATTCAACAATTTACTCAAAGGATATAAGTGAAGCACAAGAGTAAATGACAAGCTACTCCAAAAAGATATAAGTGAATATCAAGTGAGTAGTTAAGTAAATGGGTAGATATTTGAGGACTCTCTCTTATTTAAAAACTTTCAGATCTAGGTATTTTATTAAAACAGCAAACAAAACAAAATAAAATGGCATTCCAAGAATGGCACACATCATGTGAAGAAGCAAAAACTTAGGCTCAACCGAGGCTAACCGATAATTGTTGATGAAGAAAGGTGGGATGCCTACCGGGGCATCCCCAAGCTTAGGTGCTTGAGACTTCTTGAAATATTAATTTGGGATGCCTTGGGCATCCCCAAGCTCGAGCTTTTGTGTCTCCTTAATTCCTTTTATATCACGGTTTCCCTAAATCTCAAAAAACTTCATCCACACAAAACTCAACAAGAACTCGTGAGATAAGTTAGTATAAATCAATTCATAACCTTATCATTCTCTACTGTAGCAAATCACTAAAATTATTATTTAACATTGCATACTAAATGCCTCTGCATATTTAATACTCAAATCCTCGAATAGAATCATTAAACAAGCAAACATATGCAAACAATACAAACATGACAGCAATCTGTGTGAACAGGACAGTATGTAAAGAGTGCAATTATACTAATACTTCCCAAACTCCAAAAATTCTGAAAATTAACCACACTGTAGAAAATTTATCATAGCTTATTTTTCAAAAAAATTCAAATTTTTATCACATTCTGACTTGTCTCAAGAATTCACGCACCAGCGTGCAACTTTCTGTTTTCAAACAGCAACACATAGACTTGCAAAATAGGCATAGCAAAGGCTATACTTGACATTTTTATTTAAGTAAAAGATACAAAACATTATTATAAATAACATAAACCAAATTCTAACAAGAGAGAATGATGCTCCACGCAAAACACATATCATGTGACGAATCAAAATATAGCTCCAAATGAGGTTATCGATAATGTTGGAGACGAAAGAGTGGACGCCTTCCGGGGCATCCCCAAGCTTAGTTGCTTGGATCTTCCTTGAATATTACCTTGGGGGTGCCTTGGGAATCCCCAAGATTAGGTCATTTTCACTCCTTGTTCTCCTCATATCAATATCTCACCCAAAACTTGAAAACTTCAATCACACAAAACTTAACGGAACTTCTTGAGATAGGTTAGTATGATAAAGAGCAAACCATTCACTTTTGTACTGTCAAAGACAAGATTCATCATTGTTCTCACACAATTCCTACTGTATGTTATCATTTCCACAATTTATATTGAGCAATATAAGCCATAGAAACTAGGAAACAAACAAACTATGCATTGAAAACAGAATCTGTCAAAAACAGAACAGTTGGAAAGATCTGAATTATGGTCATACTTATGTAACTTCAAAAATTCTTAAAAATTAAGAAAACGTATGAAATTTGTATACCCATAAACTGTAAATAATTAAGAATTTTTAGACGCTTCATTAAATTTTAACAATTCTGTTACTGGGCGCAAAAGTTTCTGTTTTTGCACAGAATGAAGTCAACTATCATCCACACTATCCCAAAGGCTTTACTTGGCACTTTATTGAAACAAAAGCTATAAAACATGATTACTACAGTATCCTAATAATGTTAACACACAAAAACAGTAGGGGTAAATATTGGGTTGTCTCCCAACAAGCGCTTTTCTTTAATGCCTTTTTAGCTAGGCATGAAGATTTCAATGATGCTCGCATAAAAGTAAAGAATTGAAACATAAAGAGAACGTCATGAGTCACAAGTTCCTATCTCATAATAATTTTCAGTAGCATCATGATTGGATTCATCAATATAAGTATCACACAAAGCATTCCTTGCATGGTCCACAAGCATAGTATTTTTATTACTCTCCACGTAAGCAATTTTATTCTCATTCATAATAGTGTGGGGTATCATAGGAAACTCGAATATTATAAATTGTTTCCACATTAAAAGAGTAATGTTCAGTAAAAGGATATTTAAAATTATGACAATAATTATCACTACTTTTTATAACATAAGGATCATGACAATAATCATCATAAGTAGCAACTTTGTTCTCATCATAGTCAATTGAAACCTCTTCCGGAATAGTGGAATCATTACTAAATAAAGTCATGACCTCTTCAAATCCACTTTTGCCATTATAATAAGATTCAACACCCTCCAAAATAGTGGGATAAATATTATCTAAAGTTCACACTCTTCCAAACCCACTTTCATAAATATTGCAATCATCATAAATAGGAGGCATGCAATCATCATAACAAATTTGATCATTCAAAGTAGGGAGACTAAAAAGATCATCTTCATTAGGCATAGCATCCCCAGGCTTGGGACAAACATTAATTGCAGCAAATAAATTCTCAAACATGTCATTCTCATCAAACAAAGCATCCCCAAGCTTGTGGCTTGGCATATCATAAGCATAATCGCTCTCATCATTAATAGTATGAATAGCACCAATAGTATAACAATTATTATCATCATAATTTCCCAAGTTGGTGCCGAAAAGATTTTCAAGATTATAAGAAGTATAATTATCTTCCCAATCATAATCATCACAACAAGTAATAGGCATAACAAAATCATCATCAATAGTTCTTTCGGACATTGTGCCATACGACAAAGAAGCAATATCATCATCAAGTGCATCATCTTCCACAATTATTTTTGATTCATTTTCATGAGGCACAACAATAATAGGGCAACATTATTTGGGACGGATACCTTTTTACCTCTACTCTTTCTTCTTTCCTTCTTCTTCACCACATCATGTGTGGGTTTAATTAATTTCTCTGAGCTTCTTATTGATGAGATTGGTTGAATTGGGAGCTCCTTCTCGTCACCTATTTCATCATGAGAAACAATAGGAGGGAAAGTAGAAATATTTACCCTTTCATTAGTATTCCTTTTATATTCTATTGGTTTTCCCGTCACTCTATAGTTGGCAATATAAGCATTCTCATTGCAATTTACCATGCAAAACATAGGGATTTCTTTCAAATTAGTTTCAGAATGGTACGTGAATATGAATGCTTCAAACCAACCATTTTTATGTGACAATTCTTAACACCCCAAAAATAAACAAAGTTCATTATAAAGTTCAAGGGTGATCAAGTTATTGCAATATTTGAACACAATTCGATCATGAAAAAGCATGCATTGGAAATTAAGGTGACCAACTTTATTGCAAAGTTCACAAGTAATAGGATAAAGAGAACATAATTTTGTAGCAAATCCATCTATCACTTTGAGCAAAAAATTGGTTCTATCATGTTTATGCTTCTTACAAAATATATCATCCCTATAAGGCATGTATTCACAAAGTCTTTCAACTCCACAAAAATTGACATGCTTGTAAGAAACATTTTTGTCATGACTTGTGCAATCATCATTAGCATTTTGGATATTCATAGAATTCATACTAACAACATTGCAATCATGCTCATCATTCATGCCAATCATTTTATTGAATCCTTCTTCTATCAATTGAGCACAATTTTCCTTTTCATCATTTTCAACAAAGACATGATAAAGATGAACAATATGAGACCACCTCAATTCCATTTTTTGTAGTTTTCTTTTATCAACCAAACTAGTGATAAAACAAGATACTAAAAGATTCAATTGCAAGATCTAAAGATATACCTTCAAGCACTCACCTCCCCGGCAACGGCGCCAGAAAAGAGCTTGATGTCTACTACACAACTTATTCTTGTAGACTCGTGTTGGGCCTCCAAGCGCAGAGTTTTGTAGGACATTAGCAATTTTCCCTTAAGTGGATGACCTAAGGTTTATCAATCCGTGGGAGGTGTAGGATGAAGATGGTCTCTCTCAAACAACCCTGCAACCAAATAATAAAAAGTCTCTTGTGTCCCCAACACACCAAATACAATGGTAAATTGTATAGGTGCACTAGTTCGGCGAAGAGATGGTGATACAAGTGTAGTAATGATAGTAGATATTGATTTTTGTGATAGGAACAATAAAAAACAGCAAGGTAGCAATTGATAAAATGGAGCACAAACGGTATTGCAATGCTTGAAAATGAGGCCTAGGGTCCATACTTTCGCTAGTGCAATCTCCCAACAATGCTAATATAATTGGATCATATAACCATCCCTCAACGTGAAACAAAGAATCACTCCAAAGTTATTATCTAGCAGAGAACACAATAAGAAATTGTTTGTAGGGTACGAAACCACCTCAAAGTTATCCTTTTCGATCGATCTATCTAAGAGTTCGTACTAAAATAACAACAAGTTATCCTTTCCGATCGATCTATCCAAGAGTTCGTACTAAAATAACACCATACGATACACATCAACCAACTCTAATGTCACCTAGATACTCCAATGTCACCGCGAGTATCCGTGAGTTGATTATGCGATATGCATCAAACAATTTCAGATTCATAATACTCAATCCAACACAAAGAACCTCAAAGAGTGCCCCAAGATTTCTACCGGAGAAACAAGGACGAAAACATGCATCAACCCCTATGCATAGATTACCCCAATGTCACCTCGGGAATCCGCGAGTTGAGTGCCAAAACATATATCAAGTGAATCAATATGATACCCCATTTTCACCACGGGTATTCATAGCAAGACATACATCAAGTGCTCTCAAATCCATGAAAGTATTCGATCCGATAAAATGAAATCTCAAAGGGAAAACTCAATTCATCACAACAAGATAGAGAGGGAGAAACACCATATGATCCAACTATATTAACAAAGCTCACGATACATCAAGATCATGCCAACCCAAGAACACGAGAGATAGAGAGATTAAACACATAGCTACTGGTACAAACCCTCAGCCCCGAGGCTGGACTACTCCCTCCTCATCATGGTGGCCGCCGGGATGATGAAGATGGCCACCGGTGATGATTTCCCCCGTCCGGTAGGGTGCCGAAACAAGGTCCAGATTGGTTTTTCGTGGCTACAGAGGCTTGCGGCGGCGGAACTTCTAATATAGGGTTATTTCTGGGGGTTTCTGTATTTATAAGATTTTTTGGCGTTGGTTTCACACGAAGACGGGCCACGAGGGGCCCATTATACACTAGGGCGCGCCTGAGGGGGCTGGCGCGTCCTGGTGGGTCGTGGCCACCTCGTGGCTCTTCTGGCCCTCCCACGAAGCTTCTAGTGCCACTTTTGTTCCAAAAAAATCATCGAAAAGTTTCGTTGCATCTGGAGAACTTTTATTTCTGCACAAAAAACAACACCGCGGTTGTTGTGCTGAAAACAGCGTCAGTCCGGGTTAGTTCCATGCAAATCATACCAAAACCATATAAAATTGTTGTAAACATGGCATGAATACTTCATAAATTATAGATACTTTGGAGACGTATCACTTCTCTGAAAAATATTTTCCTGCTCATAAGAAACAAGCTGCCTTACAGGAAATATTTAATTTTGTGCGAATTGAAGAAGAGAGTCTCCCACAAGCTTGGGGGAAGGCTTCTCCAATTACTTAATGCATTGCCTGATCATCCTCTCAAGAAAAATGAAATACATGATATCTTCTATAATGGACTAACCGATGCTGATAGGGACTTCCTAGATAGTTGTGTTGGTTGTGTTTTGAGGGAACGAACTATTGAACAAGCTGAGGAATTCTTGAATAATATATTGAAGAATTATGATGATTGGACACTTCCCGAACCACCGCCTAAACCCACTCCGAAGAAGAGGGGTATCTTATTTCTCAGTCCTGAAGATATGCAAGAGGCAAAGAAATGTATGAAGGAAAGGGGTGTTAAAGCTGAGGATGTTAAGAATTTACCACCTATTGAAGAAATACATGGACTTGACACACCACCACCACAGGTGGTAGAGGTAAATTCTCTCTTAAAGTTTGATGAAGGTGATATCCCTCATAATAAACATCCTAGTCAATGCTTGTATGAATTTGATAACTACAGTAGAAAACAAGATCACTTCAATGCAAATGTTATGAAACAGTTGAAACAAAATTCTGATATGATTGCTCGCTTGAGTGACTTGTTATTTAGAATCACAAATGATGTTAGAGGTGTAGGAAAACATGCCTCTATGGTCCAAACTCAGTTAGAACAAGTTGCTAAATCTCAAAGAGAATTGCTTAGTGAAATGAACAATAATATAAATGATTATGTTGTTAGAGTAGAAACTAGAGGAGGTAAAATGACTCAGGAACCACTTTATCTCGAGGGACACCCTAAAAGAATTGAATAAGACTCTCAAAGAATTAATATTGATGCATCCAGTCCTTCTAAAAGGAAAAAGAAAAAGAAAAATGATAGGACTTTGCATACCTCTAGTGAACCTGAAATAGAAAAACCTCGTGAAGATAATAATGATGTCTCTATCTCAGATGCTGAAACTCAATCTGGTAATGAACATTCACCTAGTGATAATGAAAATGATAATGATGATGTTCATGAAGATACTCAACCAAACAATGATAAAGAACCAGATAATGATGTTGAGATAGAACCTGCTATTGATCTTGATAACCCACAACCTAAAAATAAACGATATGATAAGAGAGACTTTGTTGCTAGAAAACATGATAAAGAAAGAGAACCATGGGTTCAGAAACCCATGCCCTTTCCACCTAAACCATCTAAGAAAAAGGATGATGAAGAATTTGAACGCTTTGCTGAAATGCTTAGGCCAATCTTTTTGCGTACCTGTTTGATTGATATTTTAAAGATGACCCCTTATGCTAAATACATGAAAGAAATTGTTACTAATAAAAGTCAAATACTTGAAGCTGAAATATCTACCATGCTTGCTAATTATTCTTTTAAGGATAGAGTACCTAAAAAACTTGGAGATACAGGAATACCAACTATACCATGCTCTATTAAAAGAAATTATGTTAAAACCGCTTTATGTGATTTAGGAGCTGGTGTTAGTGTTATGCCTTTTTATTTATATAAAAGACTTGATTTGAATAAACTCACACCTACTGAGATATCATTGCAAATGGCTGACAAATCGACTGCCATACCTATCGGTATTTGTGAGATGTGCCCGTTGTTGTTGCAAATGTTACTATCTTAACAGACTTTGTTATACTTGAGATGTCCGAGGACGACAACATGTTGATTATCCTTGGTAGACCCTTTTTGAATACTGCAGGGGCTTTTATTGATTGCAATAAAAGCAAAGTCACTTTTTATATCAATGGTAATGAGCATACGGTGCACTTTCCGAAGAAACAATTTCAAGTGAATGGTATTAATGTTATTGAAAAGTCTCCGACAATTACTATTGGAAGTTTCCAACTCTCTTTACCTACTGCCAAAAAGAAATATGAAACACTTATTGTTGGGGATATGCATATCCCCGTTGAGGTCACTTAGTGTTTTACCAAGATTCTTCGGGTTCATGCTAATCAGAAGTGGTTGTTAATAAGACTTGATCAACCTTATTAATGGATTATTTTCGAAAGGCATGTGGTCAATGAATTTAGTAGGCACAACCTTCTGTCCCTACTTTTTGTTATCTTTTTTCTTAATTAAATAGGATAAAATGCCATGTTTATCCTGCTTTCTGAGTTTTTCGTGCAATAAAAAAGTGGTCAAAAATAAAAGTTCTCAGAATGACCTGAAATTTTAACACGATCTTTTTCTGAATATTTAAGAATTTCTGGTACAAATAACCACACGAGGGGGTGCACCTGGTGTCCACAAGACACCAGGGCGCGCCAGCCACCCTAGGCGCGCCCTGGTGGGTGGTGGGCCCCACGTGGCCCCCCTCACTTATCTCTTTAGCCCATGTCATGTCCTACCTCCAAAAAAAAATCACTCATGCTCTCTCTCTCTCTCTTGTTCTTGCGCTCAAACCCGCGGATTTCGATCTCTTTGCTTAAAGCTCCGTTTTCGAAACTGTTTTGGGGGATTGCTTGTTGGTATGTGACTCCTCCATTGCTCCAATTAGTTTTTGCTCTGGTGGTTTAATTTTTGAGTATTTAGTTACTCTTGGTGCTGCTATAAATGAGCTTGCATGTTGAATTCTTTGAGTTCCAAGTAGCTTGAATGCTTGATTTGGCCTCTAGGCATCCATATGAGTAGTTGCTATCAGTCTTGTAAAGTTTTCTTGACAAAAATTTTTGGCCCAAAATTTTCAGAATTTTGTTCATAGGAAGGATGAGCATTTTTCGGAAGTTTTCCTCCAAGAAGAATGCCAAGGGAGTTATTAGGTAATCATCGGACAATGACCTCAACACTTCGAGAATGGCAGAGGTGCGGCCGTGCGATTGGCCACATAATGCTTTCATGGAAGAGGCCGGGTTTCATCAAGAGTTTGCCCAATTCATTGCAAATGCCGGTCTAACCGACTTCCTCGCAGATGAGTGTGACCAACACCATATCCTCACGAACTCCTTCGTGCAAATTTTTTATTTTTTGAATAGACATAACCCTCCTGCGGTACGGTTCAATTTATATTCTGAAACCCGTCAGATACCATTAACTGAATTTTGTGAGATATGTTTGATTCCCTCGGATGGGGAATTAAGAGAGCCTAGACCGGCAGAGTTCGAGGAATTCCTCCTCACTTTGACAGTGGGTGAGGAAAGAGGCGTGTCGAAAGCCACCGCCACTAGTTTGCAGTTTCCTTCCGGGCATTACTTTGCTTTATTCAACGCGAAGTGTCTAACAGCTAGGGAGAAGGCTGGTGCACTTAGTGCTGCCGACCTCGCCATTTTACGCCGTGCAGTACACAATGATCACACCTTTAGCCTAGGGGCTATTATTGCACATCGTCTGCACCTCAACAGAACTAAGGGCAAAATCCATGGTGGTATTTATGCCGCTCGCTTAGCGAGACATTTTAATGTTCAGATGCGCCAACATGACTATCATTTGTCCCGAGTTTATCTACATCACCAGGCAATGGTGGCTCACTAGTTTACTGATGATGCTGACTCTTTTAACAACATTCGTTATAACCTCGTATTCAGCAAGGATTCCCATGATATTATCCCGTTGCCTGCACCTGCTTTGTTTGATTTTATTGCCAGGAACAGATACAGGGTCATGCCAGAGGACGTTGTTGCCTTCCGAAACAACCAGGCAGCAGCAGAAGAGGAGCCCCAGGAGTGGGACGCTCAGGTGTTGCCGCCTCAGCACTTTCACATGGGACCGGGCGGCTACTACGGATGGTGATTACCAAGCTAGGCCAAAATCCTAAGCTTGGGGGAGTATGTATTTCCACTGACATTACATTCATGTTCACACATTTCATTCCAGTTGTCGGTGTCCACACTTTTTCATTGTATCATCCATGCTAGATTTATTTTCACGCTTTCTTCTTGTGTGTTTGAAAAAACTTTGAGAAAATCCAAAAATATTTCTTGCTTCTTTTCAGTTTTCTTTCTAGTTTATTTAGTTGTAGTGTTAAAAGAAAATCCAAAAAGATTTCCCACTTCTTCTTTTGCTTGTTGGGAGCTTTCCCGTGTAAATAGTTTTTCTCGTTTTTGTTTTTCCTTCTTTAATTTGTTTCCCTTTCAAGAAAAACTAAAAACTCCAAAAATATCTCAGTGTGTTTCTCTGAAATTCTTTTCTTTTCTTTTTGTCGTACCAAGGGGAAGACCACGATGAAAATGTTGAGTGGCTCTCATATGCATTATTGTTGATCTAATAAGGAGCCTATATTATTTTGTCTTCCCCTCTGAATAAAATGTTGCAGATTCCAGCTTAGTCCATGACACACTTGCACTATTATTATTTTCATATCATTCGGTCATGCAAGTGAAAGGCAATAATGACGATATTTGATGAAGTGACTGTGGCAGGGAAAAGCGGGTATGAACTCAACTTGTTTTTGTTTTTGTAAATATGTTTAACTCAGTATCCATGATTCAGCCTATTATGATTAAACATGTTCGCAATGACAATTAGAGATTATAGTTGCTCATGCCATGCTTATGTAGCTAGGAGTGGATAATGATTTATCTTCAGAGTCAACATGCATCAAAATGATTATGATGTAGTATGATGATATGGTATCCTCCTCTGAATGTTTCAAGTGGCTTGACTTGGCACATGTTCACGCATGTAGTTGAATCAAAACCAACTTAGCCTCCATGATATTTATGTTCATGGTGTTTATATCCTACTCATGCTAGTATTCAATGTTGATTATTCATAATGCATGTTCATGACCATTTTCGCTCTCTAGCTGGCCGCTTCCCAACCTATTTGCTAGCCTTCGCCTGTACTAAGCGGGAATATTGCTTGTGCATCAAAACCCTTAAACCAAAGTTATTCCAGATGAGTCCACTATATCTACCTATATGCGGTATTACCCTACCGTCCCTAGTAAATTTGCATGTGCCACCTCTAAAAATTCAAATGAACATCTGTTTTGTATGCCTGAACCGCTCATGGAGCGATAGGAGGTGGTCAGTATCTTCCATGCTAAGCGGGTTATTCTCATGATGAGTGTTATTCACTCGTCCTTGCACGAGAGGGGCTGGTAATAGGGATGCCCAGTCCCGAAATCAAAAATTGCAAATAATTAAACAAAACTGCCCCAAGACTGTTGTTGGTATGGAAGGCACCTATGGATTCGGTTAGCCATGGCTTGTGTTTGTTGGTGGAGGGGAGTAAACTTTACTTTTATCGCTTGGGAACCGCCGCTAATTTTTTTAGCATGGAAGATATTAAAAACTCTTGGTCGTAACATTGACAGGAAGGGTGTACCTCCCAAAATTATAGTTATCTCTGATTTAAGCTTTGAGCTCTGGCACCTCTGCAAATCCCTGCTTCCCTCTGTGAAGGGACTATCTATTTACTTTTATGCTGAGTCATCACCTTCTCAAACAAGCGCCAGTCCTGAGAGCACTATTTTCATCCTCATGCATTGTGTATAGTTAATGTTGAATGCATCATGACTGGATCTCTTCTACCATGAATTATAATGTTTAGTCGCAGCTTGAACTTTGTGGGTGCTCTGCATTTATGTTTGCGGTCTCAGAAAAGGCTAGCGAGATACCACTATTGTCATATTATATCATGATTGTTTTGACAAAGTGTTGGCATTTAAGATATCTTATTATTGCTCGCTAGTTGTTTACGCCATTGATATGAGTTAATATAATTTCTAAGAGTTATTGCTTGCATGGTTAGTCATGATCCTTGCTAAAAACCTGGGTGCTATCTAAGCATATATATGTAAACAAGAACAAAAGAGTTCGTAAAAGTTTTTCTTTATCACTTTCAGTTTGTCAACTGAATTGTTTGAGGACAAGCAATGGGTTAAGCTTGGGGGAGTTGATACGTCTCCATCGTATCTACTTTCCTAACACTTTTGCCCTTGTTTTGGACTCTAATTTGCATGATTTGAATGAAACTAACCCGGACTGACGATGTTTTCAGCAGAACTACCATGGTGTTATTTTTGTGCAGAAATAAAAGTTCTCAGATTTGGACGAAACTTTTTGGAGAATTATTTTGGAATAAGTAAAAAAATACTGGAACCAAGACCCACTGGAGGGGGGCTGGTTGCCCACAAGACACCAGGGTGCACCACCCCCATTTGGCGCGCCCTGGTGGGTGGTGGGGCCCTCGAGCCTCCGTTGACCCTAATTACGACGCTATAAAATCCTATTTTTCCAGAAAAAATAGGAGAGGAAGTTTCATCGTGTTTTACGATACGGAGCCGCCGCCACCTCCTGTTCTTCATCAGGAGGCCAGATCTGAAGCCCGTTCGGGGCTCCGGAGAGGGGAATCTTCGGTCTTCATCATCACCAACCATCCTCCATCACCAATTTCATGATGCTCACCGCCAGGAGTGAGTAATTCCTTCGTAGGCTCGCTGGTCGGTGAGGAAGGGATGATGCAGTACAGCTACAGTAGGTATTTTCCTCAGTTGTGAAACCAAGTTATCAATCCAGTAGGAGAACCAAGCAACACTATGTAAACGGTACCTGCACACAAAGAACAAATACTTGCAACCCGACGTGTAAGAGGGGTTGTCAATCCCTCCACGGTAAAAAGATAGATTAAATTGTATAAGATTGGATAAATAGATCTCGATAAAATGCGAAATAAAATAAGTAAAGAAAAAGTGCAGCAAGATATTTGTGGGTTTTTGGAAATATATATCTGAAAATAAATATGGCAAAAGATAGATCAGAAAGCAAATATGATAAAAGACAGACCCAGGGGCCGTAGATTTCAGTAGTGGCTTCTCTCGAGAAATAGCACTTGGTGGGTGAACAAATTAATGTTGGGCAATTGATAGAAGAACAAATAATTATGACGATATCCAAGGCATTGATCAATATATAGGCATCACGTCCAAGATTAGTAGACCGAAACGATTCTACATCTACTACTATTACTCCACACATCAACCGCTATCCAGCATGCATCTAGTGTATTAAGTTCATGGAGAAACGGAGTAATGCAATAAGAACGATGACATGATGTAGACAAGATCTATTCATGTAGGAATAGACCCCATCTTGTTATCCTTAATAGCAATGATACATACGTGCCTCGCTGCCCCTTCTGTCACTAGGAGAGGACACCGCAAGATCGAACCCATCACAAAGCACCTCTTTCCATGGCAAGAAAAATCGATCTAGTCGGCCTAACTAAACAAAAGATTCGGAGAAGAAATACGAGGCTATAAATAATCATGCATATAAGAGATCAAAGAAGACTCAACTAATATTCATGGATAAAAATCTGATCATAAACTCGAACTTCATCGGATCCCAACAAACACACTGCAAAAAGTAATTACATCAAATAGATCTCCAAGAGACCATTGTATTGAGAAACAAAAAGAGAGAAGAAGCCATCTAGCTGCTGCCTACGGACCCATAGGTCTATGGTGAACTACTCACGCATCATCGGAGGAGCACCAATGAGGATGATGAACCCCTCCGTGATCGTGTTCCCCTCCGGCAGAGTGCCGGAATAGGGCTCTAGATTGGATCTCGTGGTTCTGGAACTTGCGACGGCTGGAATTGTGTTTCATCAACTCCCCTAGGGTTTCTGGAATATTTGGGTATTTATAGAGCGAAGAGGCGGCGGAGGAGACCCTTGTGGGCCCCATAACCCACCAGGGCGCGCCTGGGCTCCTGGGCGCGCCCTGGTGTCTTGTGGTCCCCACGGGCCTCCCCTAGGTGCTTCCTTGGCTCCCAAGTTGTCTTCTGGTACAAAAAAATCCCCAAAAAGTTTCGCTGCATTTGGACTCTGTTTGGTAGGGATATTGTGCGAAGTAAAAAACAAACAAAAAACAGCAACTGGCACTGGGCACTATGTCAATAGGTTAGTCCCAAAAAATGATATAAAGTTGCTAGAAAATGATGGTAAAACATCCAAGATTGATAATATAACAGCATGGAACAATCAAAAATTATAGATACGTTGGAGACGTATCAGCATCCCCAAGCTTAATTCCTGCTCGTCCTCTAGTAGGTAAATGATAAAAATAGAATTTTTGATGTGGAATGTTGCCTAACATGTTCATCACATATTCTTTTCTTTTGTAGCATGGACATTTGGACTTTTATATGGTTCAAAGCAATAGTCTAGTTTTGACATGAAAATTTCAATACTCAAGCATATCAACAAGCAACCATGTCTTTCAAAATATCAACACTAAAGAAAGTTATCCCTAGCCCATCATGCTCAATCATTGATCCATTCACGAAACACACTCGAATATTAGCTACGTCCAATGCTCAAGTATGATCATAGTGCTCCCTAGTTGGTGTTGTATAAGAGAAGATGGAGACTCAAATAAAAATAAAAATTGCATAAAGTAAATAGATAGGCCCTTCGCAGAGGGAAGCAGAGATTTGTAGAGGTGCCAGAGCTCAAAGCTTAAATTGAGAGATAATTGTTTTTAGAGGCATACTTTTCCTGTCAACGAAAACAACCGAGTAATTCCCAACACTTTCCATGCTAGATATATCATAGGCGGTTCCCAAACATAAAATAAAGTTTATCCCTTTTTCCACCATACTTTCACACTCCACGGCTAGCCGTATCCACGGGTACCGTACATACCAACACTTTCCAAGGAATTTATTATTTGACAACATAAAGTAAATTTCATTTTCATTTCGGGACTGGGCATCCCTATTACCGCCGTACTCTCGTGCAATGACAAGTGAATAAACACTCATCTTGAGAATAACACATCTAGCATGGAAAGTATTGGCCACCCCCTGCCGCTTCATGAGCGGTACGAGCATACAAAAAGGAAATTCATTTAGAAAATTTAGAGATGGCACATACAAATTTACTTAGAATGGCACGAAAATACCGCATATAGGTAGGTATGGTGGACTCATATGGCAAAACTGGGTTTAAGGATTTTGGATGCACAACTAGTATTTCTACTTAGTACAAGTGGAGCCTAGCAAATAGATTGAGAAGCAACCAACCAAGAAACAAAAATTCACATAAACGAGCATTAAGCATAACTAACACTGAATAATGCACCACAAGTAGGATATAATTTCATTGCATAACTATTGACTTTCGTGCTTGCATAGGGTATCACAAACCTTAACACCAATATTCTTACTAAAGCATAATTACTCACCAACATGACTCGCGTATCACTATCATCATATCTCAAAACTATTACAAAGAATCAAGTTTATTTTGTCCAATGATCTTCATGAAAGTTTATATTATATCCCTCTTGAATATCTATCACTTTGGGACTAATTTCATATGTTGCAATTTCTTTTGACAAGCTCAAACAAATTCAAGTGAAGAACATGAGCATAAAAAATTTCATCTCTCAAAATAATTTAAGTGAAGCACGAGAGAATTTCTTTAAAAATTTACTAACTCTCAAATAAATCTAAGTGAAGCATGAGAGCATTTCTTCAAAAATATTAAAGCACACTGTGCTCAAAAAGATATAAGTGAAGCACTAGAGCAATTCCATAGCTCAAAAAATTTAAGTGAAGCGCATAGAGCAATTCTAACATATCATAGCATAATTTTAGCTCTCTCAAATAGGTGTGTCCACCATGGATAGATGAGACAAACTAAAAAGCAAAACAAGCAAATACTCATATAATACAAGACGCTCCAAGCAAAACTCATGATATGTGATGAATAAAAATATAGCTCCAAGTAAAATTACCGATGGTTGTTAGAAGAAAGAGGGGCTGCCTTCCGGGGCATCCCCAAGCTTAGTTGCTTGGTTCTCCTTGAATATTAACTTGGGGTGCCATGGGCATCCCCAGGCTTAGGCTCATTTCACTACTTATTCCTTCATCCATCGTGATCTCACCCAAAACTTGCAAACTTCAATCACACAAAACTTCACAAAACCTTCGTGAGATCCGTTCGTATAATAAAACCAATCTTTGCTTTAAGTACTGTTGAAAACTCATTCATTTTTTTTTTGCATTATACCTACTGTATTCTAACTTTATCATGGCTTATACCCTCCAATACAAACCATAGATTCATCAAAACAAGCACACAATGCAAAGAAAACAGAATTTGTCTAAAACAGAACAGTCTGTAAAGATGCGAATTTTACTCATACTTCTGTTACTCCAAACATTATTAAAAATTTGGACAACGTAGGTAATTTGTATATCAATCTTGTGTAAAAAAATCAGAATTGTTCATCGTTTCTGTTAATTTAAACAATTATATTACTGGAAGCAAAAGTTTCTGTTTTTCAACAAGATCAAATCAACTATCAACCAAAGCTATCCCAAAGGCTTTACTTGGCACAAACACTAATTAAAACATAAAAACACAATCATAACAGTAGAATAATTGTGCAAACACTCAATAACAGAAAGAAAAAGGCAAAAATAAATTTTATTCATTGGATTGCCTCCCAACATGCGCTATCGTTTTATGTCCCTAGCTAGGCATAATGCATAGATTCAAGTATTGTCATCTTTAGTTTTAGTCCCATAGGATGCCCTCATGATTGATTAATATGGTGGCTTAATTCTTGTCATAGGGAAGTGTTCCATAGCCTTTCTTAGTGGAAATTGAAACTTAATATTCCCTTCTTTCGTATTAATCATGACACCTATAGTGCGTAAAAACGGTCTACCAAGTATGATAGGACAAGACGGATTGCAATCAATATCGAGAACAATAAAATCAGTGGGCAAATAATTCCTATTTGCAAGAATAAGAACATCATTAATTCTTCCCAAAGGCTTTTTAATAGTAGAATCCGCCAAGTGCAAATTAAGAGAACATTCTTCAATATCGGTAAGACCAAGCACATCACATAAAGATTTCGAAATTGTGGAAACACTAGCACCCAAATCACATAAAGCAAAACACTCATAATTTTTAATCTTGACTTTAATGGCATATTCCCACTCATCATATAATTTTCTAGGGATTGAGATCTCTAATTCCAACTTTTCTTCTAAAGCTTTCATCATGGCATCTACGATATGTTTAGTAAAAGCTTTATTTTGTTCATAGGCATGGGGTGAATTTATCATGGACTGCAACAAAGAAATTCATTCAATCAAAGAGCAACTATCGTAATTAAAGTCTTTGTAATCCAAAAGAGTGGGCACATCACTAGTTAAAGTTTTGACCTCTCCAAACCCACTTTTATCAATTTTTTCATCAAGATTTTCACCCTCCGAAACATCGGGACGCCTTCTAACTAAAGTTGACTCTTCTTCAGTCCCTTTATAATCAATTTTAATATTACTAAACAAGGAATCAATAGAAGAAACACCAATTGTTTTAAGATCTTCATCAATTTTATGAAAGCAATCGGTAGAAAACGTCTTTCTAAAAATTCTCTTTTAGCTCTAAGCATAGCGGTTCTTTTCTTACTTTCATCCATAAAACATGCAAAGCTTTAATTGATTCATTCACATCAACCTTAGGTGGAAAAAAAAATTAATCTTGAGATTTTCTGCATCGTGAGAAATTCTATCAATGCTTCTAGACATATCATCAATCTTATTCAATTTTTCTTCTATCGTAGTGTTGAAAACTTTTTGAGCATTGATAAATTCTTTAATATTACTCTCAATATCAGAGGGGTTCCTATTATTATTGTAAGAAGAATTACCATAGGAATTAACATAATTATTAGAGGAATTTCCAAGAAAAGGCCTAGGATTAAAATTACCTCTATAAGCTTTGTTATTGAAATTATTTCGCGAGACAAAATTCACATCTACGGGATCACTATTTTGCTCAATCAAAGTAGACAAAGGCACATCATTAAGATCAATAGGAGCACTTTTACTAGCAACAAATTTCATAACAGCATCAACTTTTTCACTCAAAGTACTAATTTCTTCAACCGAATTAACTTTTTTACTAGTAGGAGCTCTTTCAGTATGCCATTGTGAATAATTTTCCATAATATTATCAAGCAATTTAGTAGCTTCACCCAAAGTAATTTCCATAAAAGTACCACCCGAGGCAGAATCTAAAAGATTTCAAGAAACAAAATTCAATCCCGCATAAAAAAATTGTATGATCATCCAAAGATTTAAACCATGAGTAGGACAATTCCTTAGCATCAATTTCATTCTTTCCCAAGATTGTGCAACATGTTCATGCTCAGGTTGCTTAAAATTCATGATTTGAGTTCTAAGGGAAATAATTTTCACGGGTGGAAAATACTTAGTAATAAAAGCATCTTTGCACTTATCCCAAGAATCGATACTATTGCGAGGCAAAGAAGAAAACCAAATTTTTGCACGGTCCCTCAAAGAGAAAGGAAACAATTTCAACTTCACAATATCATTGTCCACATCTTTTTTCTTTTGTATATCACACAATTCTACGGATGTGTTTAGATGGGACGCGGCATCCTCATTAGGAGTACCAGAAAATTGACCTTTCATGACAAGATTCAACAAAGCGGCATTAATATAACAAGACTACGCACTAGTGGCGGGAGGAGCAATCGGAGTACTAATAAAATCATTATCATTGGTATTGGAAAAATCACACAATTTGGTATTTTCTTGAGACATCGTAACTACGCAAACAAGATTGCAAACAAAAAGATAGATTTGACGAAAACGGCGAATGAAAAAGAGGGCGAATAAAAAGGCAATTTTTTTGAAGTGGGGGAGATGAAAACGAGAGGCAAATGGCAAATAATGTAAATTGCAATGAGATGTTATTTGTGATTAGGAACCTAATAGATGTTGATGATGTCTCCCCGGCAACGGCACCAGAAATTCCTTTTGATGCGGCGTGAAACTACATCAGTATTTCCCTAAAGAGGAAGGGATGATGCAGTACAGCTACGGTAGGTATTTCCCTCAGTTGTGAAACCAAGGTATCAATCCAGTAGGAGAACCAAGCAACACTATGTAAATGGTACCTGCACACAAAGAACAAATACTTGCAACCCAACGCGTAAGAGGGGTAGTCAATCCCTCCATGGTAAAAAGATAGATTAAATTGTATAAGATTGGATAAATAGATCTCGATAAAACGCAAAATAAAATAAGTAAAGAAAAATTGCAGCAAGGTATTTTTGGGTTTTTGGAAATATAGATCTGAAAATAAATATGGCAAAAGATAGATCGGAAAGCAAATATGATAAAAGATAGACCCGGTGGCCGTAGATTTCACTAGTGGCTTCTCTTGAGAAATAGCACACAGTGGGTGAACAAATTACTGTTGGGCAATTGATAGAAGAACAAATAATTATGACGATATCCAAGGCAATGATCAATATATAGGCATCACGTACAAGATTAGTAGACCAAAATGGTTCTGCATCTACTACTATTACTCCACATATCGACCGCTATCCAGCATGCATCTAGTGTATTAAGTTCACGGAGAAACGGAGTAATGCAATAAGAACGATGACATGATGTAGACAAGATCTATTCATGTAGGAATATACCCCATCTTGTTATCCTTAATAGCAACGATACATGCGTGCCTCGCTGCCCCTTCTGTCACTGGGAGAGGACACCGCAAGATCAAACCCATCACAAAGCACCTCTTCCCATGGCAAGAAAAATCGATCTAGTCGGCCTAACTAAACCAAAGATTTAGAGAAGAAATACGAGGCTATAAATATTCATGCATATAAGAGATCAAAGAAGACTCAAATAATATTCATGGATAAAAATATGATCATAAACTCGAACTTCATCGAATCCCAACAAACACACCGCAAAAAGTCATTACATCAAATAGATCTCCCAGAGACCATTGTATTGAGAATCAAAAAGAGAGAAGAAGCCATCTAGCTACTACCTACGGACCCGTAGGTCTATGGTGAACTACTCACGCATTATCGGAGGAGCACCAATGAGGATGATGAACCCCTCCGTGATCGTGTTCCCCTCCGGCAGAGTGCCAGAATAGGGCTCTAGATTGGATCTCGTGGTTCTGGAACTTGCGGCGGCTGGAATTGTGTTTCGTCGACTCCCCTAGGGTTTCTGGAATATTTGGGTATTTATAGAGCAAAGAGGCGGTGGAGGAGACCCCCGTGGGCCCCACAACCCACCAGGGCGCGCCTGGGCTCTTGGGCGCGCCCTGGTGTCTTGTGGTCCCCACATGCCTCCCCCCAGGTGCTTCCTTGGCTCCCAAGTTGTCTTCTGGTCCAAAAAAAACTCCAAAAAGTTTCGCTGCGTTTGGACTCCGTTTTGTAGGGATATTCTGCGAAGTAAAAAACAAGCAAAAAACAGCAACTGGCACTGGGCACTATGTCAATAGGTTAGTCCCAAAAAATGATATAAAGTTGCTATAAAATGATGGTAAAACATCCAAGATTGATAATATAACAGCATGGAACAATCAAAAAAATATAGATACGTTGGAGACGTATCAGACCCGAGTGCCATGATTTCAGATCTGAACTGTTTATGTTATCACCATTATATCTATGTTCGTGATCTGATCTTGCAAGTCATATTCACCTATTACATGTTATGATCCGTAAGCCCCAAGGTGACAACAATTGGGATACTTTCCGGTGATGACCGTAGTTTGAGGAGTTCATGTATTCACTATGTGTTAATGCTTTGTTCCGGTTCTCTATTAAAAGGAGGCCTGGTACGCCTGCATCGTATCTACTTTTCCAAACTCTTTTGCCCTTGTTTTGGACTCTAATTTGCATGATTTGAATGGAACTAACCCGGACTGATGTTGTTTTCAGCAGAAATGCCATGGTGTTATTTTTGTGCAGAAATCAAAGTTCTCGGATTGACCTGAAAATTTATGGAGAATTTTTGTGGAATATATAAAAAATACTAGCGCAAGAAGTAACCAGAGGGGGGCCACCCAGAGGCCACAAGCCCTGGGGGGGCGCTCACCCCCTGGGGCCCGCCCTGCAGGCTTGTGGGCCCCCTGGACCTCCTCCGACCCTAACTCCAACTCTATAAGTACCTATTCGAGGAGAGAAAAATCAAAGAGAAGGATTCATCGCGTTTTACGATATGGAGCCACCGCCGCCTCCTGTTCTTCATCGGGAGGGCTGATCTGGAGTCCGTTTGTGGCTCCGGAGAGGGGGATTCGTCGCCATCATCATCACCAACCTTCCTCCATCACCAATTTCATGATGCTCACCGCCGGGAGTGAGTAATTCCATCGTAGGCTTGCTAGACAGTGATGGGTTGGATGAGATTTATCATGTAATCGAGTTAGTTTTGTTAGGGTTTGATCCCTAGTATCCACTATGTTCTGAGATTGATGTTGCTATGACTTTGCTATGCTTAATGCTTGTCACTAGGGCCCAAGTGCCATGATTTTAGATCTGAACCTATTATGTTTTCATGAATATATGTGTTTTCTTGATCCTATATTGCAAGTTGTAGACACCTATTACGAGTTATGATCCGCATACCCCAATGTGACAATAATTGGGATTCTTTTCGGTGATTACTGTAGTTTGAGGAGTTCATGTATTCACTAAGTGCTAATGCTTTGGTCCGGTTCTCTATTAAAAGGAGGCCTTAATATCCCTTTGTTTCCATTAGGACCCCGCTGCCACGGGAGGGTGGGACAAAAGATTTCATGCAAGTTCTTTTCCATAAGCACGTATGACTATATACGGAATATATGCCTACATTATGTTAATGAATTGGAGCTAGTTCTGTGTCACCCTAGGTTATAACTGCTACATGATGAATATCATCCAACACAATTATCATTGCCGATCCAATGCCTACGAGCTTTTCCCATATTGATCTTTGCTAAGTTACTTTTGTTGCTACTGCTGTTACAATCACTACAAAACTGCTACTGTTATTTTTGCCACCGTTACCGTTACTTCCATATTACTTTGCTACTAAATATTTTGCTGCAGATATTAAGTCTTTCAGGTGTGGTTGAATTGATAACTCAACTGCTAATACTTGTCAATATTCTTTGGCTCCCCTTGTGTCGAATCAATAAATTTGGGTTGAATAGTCTACCCTCGAAAATTGTTGCGATCCCCTATACTTGTGGGTTATCAAGACCTTTTTCTGGCGCCGTTGCCGGGGAGCATAGCTCTATTTGCTGAGTCACTTGGGATTTATATATGTTGATCACTATGAAGAATCTGAAAGATACCAAAACCAAGATTTTTCCCTCTAGGACGAGGGGAGGTAAGGAACTGCCATCTAGCTCTGCACTTGATTCACCTTCTGTTTTAAGTAAGCTTGCGACACCTACACCTGCTATTGATTCTGATATGTCACAAGTAATTGATGATGCCACTTATGCTATGCATGATGCTTATGATGATACTACTACTTTGCTTGATAATATTGTGCCACTGGGTGAATTTCTTGATGAACAACTCGCTAGAGTTAAAAATATTGAGAATGCTGAAACTGATGATATTTCTGAAACTGATGAAATTATTGAAACTGAAAACTTTGAAACACCCATTAGACCTAGCTCTCCTAGATATGAATTACCTGATATACCTGAAGGTTATGTTATGGATGGAGAGGTAGCTAGGGACTTTCTTGCTTGTAAGGATAGAGATGATCTTAAGAATCTACTATGCAAGTGGAAAGAAAATTCTTTGAATGCCAGAATGCAATATGATTCTAAGTTTGCTACTTCACCTATCTTTGTTACTGATAAGGATTATGAGTTCTCTGTCGACCCTGAGTTAATTACTTTGGTTGAATCTGATCCTTTCCATGGTTATGAATCTGAAACTGTTGTGGCACATCTTACTAAATTTAATGATATAGCCACCCTATTTGCTCATGAGGAAAAAATTCGCTATTACTATATTCTTAAGTTGTTTCCTTTCTCATTAAAGGGTGATGCTAAGATATGGTTTAATTCTCTTGCTCCTGGATGTGTGTGTAGTCCCCAGAATATGATATATTACTTCTCTGAAAAATATTTCCCTGCTCATAAGAAACAAGCTGTTTTACAGGAAATATTTAACTTTGTGCAAATTGAAGAAGAGAGTCTCCCACAAACTTGGGGGAGGCTTCTCCAATTACTTAATGCTTTACCCGATCATCCTTGGTAGACCCTTTTTGAATACTGCAGGGGCTGTTATTGATTGCAACAAGGGCAATGTCACTTTTCATGTCAATGGCAATGAGCATACAGTACACTTTCCAAAGAAACAACCTTGAGCGAATAGTATGAACTCTATTGGAAAAATTTCAACAATTACTATTGGAGGTTTTGAATTCCCTCTTCCTGTTGTCAAAAAGAAATATAAAATTCTTATTGTTGGGGACATGCATATCCCCGCTGAGGAAACCTAGTGTTATACGAAGATTCTCCGGTTTCATGTCATTCGGAAGAAGTTTGTTAATAAGACTTGATCAACCTTGTTAATGGATTCCTTTTGACGGGCATGAGATGGATGAATTTAGTAAACACAACTCTCTGTACCCTCTTTTTACTTTCTGTTATTTAGAATAAATAAAGTAGAAATCCTATTATTTTTCTGTTTTCTGAATTATTCGTGCAATAAAAAAATGACCAGAAAATAAAAGTTCTCCAAATGTCCTGAAAATTTAGTATGATTTTTTCCATATTATTTAAGAATTTTTGGCACTGAATACACCTCAGGGAGGTGCACCAGTGGGCCACAATCCCATAGGGCGCGCCTAGCAGGCTTGTGGGTCCCACGTGGATCCCCTCACTTATTCCAGCCACCCATCCACTTCGTCTTCCTCCAGAAAAAATCACACCATTGCTCAAACCCGTGTTCTTGCTCATTTTGCTGCCATTTTCAATCTCCTTGCTTAGAACTCCGTTTTCGAAACTATTTCGAGGGATTGTTCATCGGTATGTGACTCCTCCAATGGTCCAATTAGTTTTTGTTCCAGTGCTTTATATATTGCAAATTTTTGCTGCTGCGGTGACCTTGTTCTTGAGCTTGCATGTCAAATTTACATGGTCCAAAGTAGTTTTGTTGCATGATATAGCCTCTAGGCACTTGTGGGAGTAGTTGCTATTAGTTTTGTTGAGTTTTGTTCACTTTTATTTTGAGTCACTAAAAATTTCAGAAAATTTCAGAGGAAAAAGAAACCATGAGGAGGTGGCTAAGGGGTTCTTCAAGCCGGAATTCAAGGGGAAATGAAAATGAGGAGAAGAAGAAGTCCAAGTATAACCTTCCTCGCGCCGCGGAGGTTCGGCCGTGTGAGTGGCCAAGTGACACATTCTTGAGAGAAGAAGGAATTTACAATGATTTCTATTATTTGGCGGAGAATGCATGCCTCCTTCCTTTTCTCCAAGATAAGTGTGATCAATACCTACTACTCACTAATACCTTTGTGCAAAACTTTCACTTTTATCCTAGGAAATCACCGCCCACGGTAGAATTTCATTTGTATGATGAGCCTAAGGAGATGACATTATTTGATTTTTGCGATGTTTGCAAAATACCTTTTGAGGGCACCATCAGTGAACCACGTCCTAGGGACATGGAGGATTTCATTACTGAAACTACTGTGGGGGAAGAGAGAGGAGTGTCAGAGGCGAGAGTGGCTAGTTTACATTTCCTTGTTTTACGCTATTATTCATTATTTGCTGGGAGATGTTTGATTGGTCGATGGGAGAGTGGAGGCCTCAGTGCCCCTGACCTTGCCATTTTGCGCCATGCTTTATATGCTGAGAGAACTTTTAGTTTGGGCGCTATTGTTGCTCGACGGTTGAACTTGAACCGCTCGAAGGGTACTATTTTTGGAGGTGTTTATGCCTCCCACCTTGCGAAACATTTTGAGATACCCATTAGGCATGAGGAGGAGGAGGAGATGTTGTTACCCACTAAATATTTAAACTATGCTAGTATGGTAGCACATGATTTTATTAAAAAAGATGATGACAAGCGGCTCCTCTACAACCTAGTTTTTAGTCAGGGTACTTGTGAGATTATTACCTTGCCTGCACTTTCTTTGTTCGATATTCATTCAGGCAGGTACACTATTATGCCCGAGGACATCTACATACTTTGGGGTCTTTCACAACCCCTAGCACCTGAGCCAGCACCAGTTCCTGACCCATATCAGGAGCCTATCTATTAGTGGGAGCCACAGGAGCTCGCCAACCAGTGGAACCCTCAGGACCCTCCGCAGTATCGAGGAGAGGGTTATTTCCAGCCGTGGCCTTAGACCAACTTAGGCCAAAAGCCTAAGCTTGGGGGAGTACGTATTTCTCACCGACATTACATTCATGTTCACACACTCATTCCAGTTATCGGTGTTCATACTTTTTCATTGTATTATCCATGCTAGTTTATTTTCTTGCTTTCTTCTTGTGTGTTTGAAAAACTTTGAGAAAATCCAAAAAAATAGTTCTCGCATCTTTTTAGTTTTTCTTCCTAGTTTATTCAGTAGTAGTAGTATTAAAAGAAAACCCAAAAGGATTTCTCGTTCTTCTTTTGCTTGTTGGGAGCTTTCCCGTGTAAATAGTTTTTCTCGTTTTCGTTTTGCTTTTTTCAGAAAAACAAAAACTCCAAAAATATTTCTGTGTGTTTCTTCGAAATTATTTTCCTTTTCTTTGGGTCGTAAGGAGAAGACCACGATGAAAATGTTCAGTGGCTCTCATATGCATTATTGTTGATCTAACAAAGAGCCCATATTACCTTGTCTTCTCCTTTGAATAAATGTTTGCAGATTCCAGCTTAGTCCAATGCACGTGCACTCTCATTATTATGGGACAATTCCATTTCTCCCCCTAACTTGAGCCACCACTTGGCTTTTGCCCCTAATTTCCAGGTGTGCTAAAAAAACACCCCTCTTCCATCTGTGTCCCTTGCAAAAATCCCCTCCGGGCCATTTCCGTCGGGTCAATGAGGTTTGACCGGTATCTGGGCGTCTTTTGGACATTTTAGCCTCTGGTTCTTACATGTGGGCCCCGTGTCTTATCCCCGCACTCTGTTTCTTCCACCTCTCAACAGCGCCAGGAACAGGGTGGAAGGTGATTCAAGAGCGGCGCACTTGGAGCTCGGGGAGTGAGGCCGCGCTCTGGAGCTCGTGGATGTGCACCTCTGGCATGTCGTTCGCGAGCTCATCTGTCGCTATAGAGGTAAGTTTTACAAAAATGGGGATCTGTGGATTTGTCCCTTGTGGATTTCTTGTTAGGGTTCCGCGAGCTCAAACTAGGGATTTGCTCGATGTTAGGTCGATGGGGTTGGCATAGTGCAGTTCTCGTCCGAGTTCGACATGCCGGACCCGAGTTACTGCGGCCTTGAGGATCTTTCCAAGCATCGGTGCCCCAGGCACGGGCTTGTTCCCGCTCGTCGTGTCGCCTGGGGAGGAGCAAGCACGGGGAGACGTTTTCTTGGATGCCAGTTAGATGTAATTTGTTTGATGTCTCTACTTTGCTTCAATTTGGTGCAAAGATTTAATTTTGATGTTTTTTTATGCTGCACCTTCCTGAACAATGTGAATGGGTTGTTTGGGTTGACCCTCCTCCTTCAGATCTTGTTGGGCGTGCATTTGAGTCACTTGTTGATGGTCTAGAAGCAAGTTGGCTCAGATCTCATCGTTTAGAGAAGAGGGTGACACATCTCAAAGAGAAGAAGAAGAAGCTAAAGTCAGAGTTGAAGAAGATGCATGACCAGATTGAAACATGGGCATTTCTGATGATAATTGTGGGCATTTGCATTTTGTCCTATTTGTTTGGTTCAAAGAATGCATATTAGTCAGTGAGATTGTAATGAATTTAGCTTGATGTTGTGAACTTAATGTTTTGAATTTAGTTTGATGTTGTGAACTATATGTTGTGGGCATCAATTTGATCTTGTGATTTTGTGATGTTGTGATGCTGTGAACTAAATCTTGTGCATGTTGTAATGAACTTAGCTTGATGTTGTGAAGTAAATGCTTTGAATTTAGCTTGATGCTGTGAACTATATCTTGTGGGCATCAGTGTGATGCTATGAACAATCAATGATGAATAACAGATCCCAATAAGCAATGATCAACAACAGCAAGATATTAAGCATGTTCCAGCACCAGCAACAACATCACTAAGTAGTACAGTACAGACAACAAGATACTAAGCATGTTCCAGTACCAACAACAACATTACAGACAGGTTCCAGTACAGAATGATCACAATTTTCACAACAAGTTTCCCCTCTTGCTCCTAGTGTTGCATGCAGGATTGGAAGATAGCCTGGACTTGCTCCTAGTGCTCCTAGCTCCAGCTGCTACCTTAGGAGAGGAAGACCTGCTAATATGGTTGCTTCCAGTTACAGAACCACCAGTTGAGAATGTATCGCCTTTCACCTTCTTCCTGGGTGATGCACCTCTATCTGCTGTCCTTTTGTAATTTTTCCTTGGGCTGAAATGGAACAAGAAAAGCTTTATTAGTTAGTAATGACATGAAAATTAATGAAATTAGTTGAAATAGCAGTTTACCTCTTAGTAGTTGCTGCAGCACTTGCTACAGTTGGTGCATCACTTATAGGAGCTATAGGTGCATCATCTTCAAGATCTTGTGCACTTTCTTCTGCTGCTACATCTTGGTCAAGATCTTGTGCTGCTACAGCTTGGTCAAGATCTTGTGCTGCATCATGATATTGTGGCGAATCAGTTGGTGCAGGTGTAGATATAGGTCCATCTGTTTCAACAGGTTCATCTGGTGCATTGTCAGCACCCCGGTGCTCATCCTTTTCTCCAAAAGCTGGGTCAATTGACTTTTTGCACTTACTGGCATGATGACCAAGTCTGCCACATCTAGAACATTTTTTTCTCCTGCCACCAAGTCCTTTTCCTTCTGACTTTGCCCTAATTCTGGTCTTTCTAGGTCTACCAGGGGGCCTGTTTTGTATGGGAGCACATAGCTTGAAACCAGTGTCAACTATATCCCATTGTTGCTTCCCTTCCATAGCAGGCAAGCTGTCAGCATATGTTTTATTGAACATTTCCACTGAGTAATATGGGTGCACATACTGGTCAAACTCACTAGCTGGGCCTCTCATTGATGTACTGAAGTACAATGCATGTATGCAAGGTTGGCCTGTAACTTGCCACTTTCTACAGCTACAAGTTATAGCTTTCAAGTACATGATATCTCCACTCCCTCTTTTCCTTATCAATTGCAGTGACCTCAGCCTCATGTGTACTTCTTTTCAGTACAGTCATGTTCAACTCCTTTGATTTTGCAACCAACATTTTCATAACTTTAGGAATTATAACATGGCCTTCATATGTTGTTGCAGAAATGCTCTGCCTAATATCAAATTTTTCCATGATGTACTGTCTAATTTTGTCAAGCAGATCAACAATGTGTAGCCCTTTCCACTTTCTTATCTTTGAATTAAAAGACTCTGCAAGATTATTATTAACATAATCAAGTTTGCAGGTTTCATTAAAGAGAGCCCTTGCCCATAACTTAGTGTGGTGCTCCTCTATGTACTCTTGCACACCTGGCTTGCTGTACAACTGTGTGAGATGATACTTGTGCTTTTTCAAGATGTATGTCAAAGCACAGGGCCACAAGTTTTCATCAAAGAATTTGCCCCTAAACTTCTTACTAAAATTTGCTGCAAGATGCCTCATACATTCCCTGTGCTCTACACCTGGGAACACAGCTTCTACAGCAGACTCAAGTCCCTTGCAGGTATCAGTATGAATAACCAATCCCTCTGGGTGCCCTATTAGTTCTTTCAAGTTCTGGAAGAACCAAGTCCAACTCTCAATATTCTCTGTCTCTAACACTCCATATGCAACTGGAAAGATCCAGTTGCAAGCATCTACTGCACAAGCACTAACAAGCTGACCTCTATACCTTCTATTTAATGCAGTTGCATCTACTGCTAGATATGGTCTACAGCCAGAAAGAAAACCTTGCCAAGAGGCCTTGAATGATACAAAAGCTCTCCTAAAGCACTCTTTGTATTTTTTTTCTGCCCATTGAGTTTAAACTCTACTGTGTGCCTGTCAATATTAACCACACTACCCGGGGAGGCTTTTTCTACTTCAGCTTTGAAAGTATACAAAAGTTGAAATGGATCACTCCATTTACCATAGATACTGTCAAAAGCCATTTGCTTACCATAGAAAACTCTCATGTAAGGTAGCTGCACCCCATACTTTTTCTTCAAATCTATTTGCAAAGTTGGGATTGAAATATTGGAATTCTCCCTCACCCAGGTCTTCACAGCATCACACACCCACCTACTCTTTGCAGATATGAGCCTTTGCCTCCTTGAAACACTTGGGCATGTGTGAGCACTCTTGTTCACTTTGACCTGCAGAATAAAATAGTTAGTTACAAACAGTTCAACCATTTATGATTGCATAATGATATTGTCCTACTGATTAGTCCTGCAGATTAATACCTGAAATAGTGTGCTATTTCTCATTCTGGATGCATGCATCCTCCACTTACACCTTTTATAAGCACAATGCACAGTTAGTCTACCGGGCTTAGTTTTATCAATTATATATTCACTCTGGGTCTTGATTGAGAAGGTAGCCAGTGCATTCCTACAATCTACTACATCTAAAAATATAGTTCCTTCTGCTAAAGAAGGATCATGTCTGTTATATTGCACATCAGGCCTACCCTCATCTTCTGTCTCAGAATACCTCATGTCCATGTCCTCCTCTCTCTCCTCAGAATCTGTCTCATCAAATTGTGGGGGTTCAATGCAATCTTCACCCTTAGTATGTGGTTTCCTAACAACAAACTCTGGGTGCATTCTTTCATCCTCATCATCTGTGGGCAATTCATCTGGATTCTCCTCTTCTATGATTGGATCAGCTGTATCTTTTCTATAATCAGGACATGGCTGACTAGGCAAGTTGGCACTTGGGGTTCCTGGTTCATGTCCTCTGCTCTTAGTTCTTTTCCCTCTCCTAGGATGGTTGCTTTCAGGCTCTAAATTTGTAATCTGTGAGCTTGCAGCTCCTCTCCTTCCACTTCCTCTAGGTTGTGAAGAAGTGCCTGCAGATCTTGATGCTCCTCTACTCTCTGTTTCTCCTCTTTTCCTCTGAATAATAGTAATTTCCAGCTGCACTGAATTGCTCTCAGCATTTGATGCAAAAATAACTCCTAGCTCATCATCAGTTTGAACTGGAACCCAGACTGTGTTGTTCATATCCCAGTATCTAAATTCTACAGCATCAAAAATACCCCATGGATATTTATCACTTATAGCAGCTCTAAACTTCTTAAATGTCATTGTTTTGTCCACCACAAGTGGAAATGTGAAGCCTGTACCGGCTCCTTTGGTGCCACCATTGCCTATGACAGTCGTCTCCATTCTACAGTTCAAAGAAACGCTCGCTCTGGTTTCATCCTACGATTACAGCAAATAAAAATTGCACTAAGAGCGCATTTAATTGGGGAAATCTACCTAAAGTAAGGAAAACAACAGATCTAGGCAAGATTGAAAGAAAGGGGGGGATCTGACCCTGCTAGAATCTGCATCCTTGGCGTCTGCGTCGTCTGCGAGCTTGCTCCTTTGCCACCGCCGCATCCGCTGGCGTCCGCCATCTCTTCTACCGCCTCATCTAGCCGCAGCAAAGGGGATGAAACGGTGGACAATCACCTCCACTCCTACCGCATCTCCATGTCCGCAGATGCACCGTAGCTAATCGCCGCCGCCGCCACAGGGTTGGGTGGTGGGTGGTTAGGTTTAGGGTTTCTCCCTGGAAGAGACGAGAGGGGAATGAGAGGGAAGAGACAGCTCGAGAGGGAGAAGATAGTGAGTACGCAAAGGGGATAAGACACGGGGCCCACATGTAAGAACCAGGGGCTAAAATGTCCAAAGGACGCCCAGATACCGATCAAACCTCATTGACCCGACGGAAACAGCCCGGAGGGGGATTTCTGTAAGGGACACAGACGGAAGGGGGGTGTTTTTTAGCATACCCAAAAATTAGGGGAAAATCCACATGGTGGCTCAAGTTAGGGGGAGAAATGTAAGTGAAAGGCAATAATGACGATATATGATGAAATGATTGAGATGGAGAAAAGCTGGTACGAACTCGACCTATTTTGTTTTTGTAAATATGATTACCTCATCATTCCTGATTTAGCCCATTATGAATGAAACATGTTTGCAATGACAATTAGATATTATAGTTACTCATGCCATGCTTAATTAGCTAGGGGTGGATAATGGTTTGTCTTGTGTGCCAACGTGCATTTTAAAATGGTTATGATGTAGTATGATAGGATGGTATCCTCCTTTGAATGATTCAAGTGGCTTGACTTGGCACATGTTCACGCATGTAGTTAAATAAAAAACAACATAGCATCCACGATATTTATGTTCACGGTGATTTATATCCTACTCATGCTTGCATTCAATGTTGATTAATCTCAATGCATGTTTATGACCGTTGCCGCTCTCTAGTTGGTCGCTCCTCAATCTTTTGCTAGCCTTCACTTGTACTAAGCGGGAATACTGCTTGTGCACCCACTTCCTTAAACCCAAAGTTGTTCCATATGAGTCCACCATACCTACCTATATGCGTATTTACCTGCCGTTCCAAGTAAATTTACATGTGCCAAACTCTAAACCTTCAAATAATAATTTGTTTTGTATGCCCGAATCGCTCATGTAGCGGCTGGGGGCTGTCAGTATATTCCATGCTAGGTGGGTTATTCTCACGATGAGTTGTTATTCACTTGTCATTCACAAGAAAGTGGCTGGTAATTGGGATGCCCAGTTCCATGCTCAAAATCAAATCAAAATATAATAATGAAACAAAACTCCCCCCGGACTGTTGTTGGTATGGACGGTACCCGTGGATTCGGCTAGCCATGGAGTGTGATTGTTGGTGGAGGGGGAGTAAAAACTTTACCATTCTGTTTGGGAACCGCCTATCATGTATCTAGCATGGAAGATAGTGAGATCCCTTGGTTGTTATGTTGACAATGAAAGCATACCGATCAAAATTATATTCATCTCTGTTCTAAAAATTTCGAGCTCTGACACCTCTGTAAATCCCTGCGTCCCTCTGCGAAGGGCCTATCTATTTACTTTTATTGTTGAGTCATCATCTTCTTATAAAAAGCACCAGTTAGAGAGCACCACTGTCATTTGTATGATTTGTTATTAATTCATGTTGAGTATGAGTGCGACTGGATCTCTTTTGCCATGAATTATAATGTCTAGTCAATCCTTGGTCTTCAGGGGTGCTCTGCATTTATGTTTTGCAGTCTCAGAAAGGGCTAGCGAGATACCATTTTGTCATATTGTATCATGATTGTTTTGAAAAAAGTGTTGTCATCCGAGATTTATTATTATCACTCGCTAGTTGATTATGCCATTGATATGAGTAAATATGAGACCTAAATGTTATTGTGAATATGGTTAGTTCATAATCTTTGCTGAAAACCTGAATATTGGCTATACATATTTGCAACAACAAGATCAAACAGAGTTTGTAAAAAAATTTCTTTGTCACTTTCGGTTTGTCAACTGAATTGCTGAGGACAAGAATGGGTTAAGCTTGGGGGACTTGATACGTCTCCATCGTATCTACTTTTCCAAACTCTTTTGTCCTTGTTTTGGACTCTAATTTGCATGATTTGAATGGAACTAACCCGGATTGACGCTGTTTTCAGCAGAATTGCCATGGTGTTATTTTTGTGCAGAAATCAAAGTTCTCAGATTGACCTGAAAATTTACGGAGAATTTTTGTGGAATATATAAAAAATACTGGCGCAAGAAGTAACCAGAGGGGGCCACCCACAGGCCACAAGCCCTGGGGGCGCGCCCACCCCCCTGGGGCGCGCCCTGCAGGCTTGTAGGCCCCCTGGACCTCCTTCGACCCTAACTCCAACTCTATAAGTACCTATTCGGGGAGAAAAAAATCAGAGAGAAGCATTCATCGCGTTTTACGATACGGAGCCGCTGCTGCCTCCTGTTCTTCATATGGAGGGCTGATCTGGAGTCCGTTTGGGGCTCCGGAGAGGGGGATTCGTCGCTATCATCATCACCAACCTTCCTCCATCACCAATTTCATGATGCTCATCGCCGGGAGTGAGTAATTCCATCGTAGGCTTGCTAGACGGTGATGGGTTGGATGAGATTTATCATGTAATCGAGTTAGTTTTGTTAGGGTTTGATCCCTAGTATCCACTATGTTCTGAGATTGATGTTGCTATGACTTTGCTATGCTTAATGCTTGTCACTAGGGCCCGAGTGCCATGATTTCAGATCTGAACCTATTATGTTTTCATGAATACTAGTTGACCCATTGCGCCAAATGGCACAGAGACCCGCTAAAGCCATGTGGTCGATGAAAATAATTTCATTTTGTAAGGACATATTCGATATTGGTAGTAGAAAGCCCATGTGTTAAGTCATACTATATTGAAAATATGTTTATCACGCTGAGAAATCTGAGTTTGGGAAAAAATCATATTTGTTTAACATGCATAGACCAGCTAAGGAAGCAATTTTTTAGTTGAAAATATCATTATCACGATGAGAAATCTGAGTTTGAAAAAAAAACATATTTGTATAATATGCATAGACTAGTTAAGGATGTATTTTTTAGCAGTGTTTGCACTAAACTTTTATTTTCCATGTGCACGAAAGAAAAAACCTCTCTGTGTTGTGCATATGGAGGCATAGGTATTTGAAGCGGCAGCGCCTGCATCCATCATGCATGTTTATCCCATTTTCTGTATATGGAAGCATAGGTATTTGAAGCGGCAGCGCCTGGCATCCATAGTGCCTATTTATACCATTTTTTCCTCGGTTCCTTCTTTGGGCGAGAGAAGCGTACTCAACTGGTGAGATTTCTTCTTTCCTACTCCCTCCGTTCCAAATTACTCGTCGTGGTTTTAGTTCAAATTTGAACTAAAACCACGACGAGTAATTTGGAACGGAGGGAGTATTATTTTGGATTTCTCTACATGCATGGTAACACAAATGGCCCATAAACCAAATAGCGCAATGCCCATTTCAAACACTCAATGTTTTGAAAATTAAATTAGGTTTTAGCACGAAGTAACAGTCCAGACTTGAAACAACGGATGCAACCTCTTTGCCAATTCAAACTCTTTAGCAACCATTTATGATTATGATGTCAAATGGCACAAGGTGTCGATTTAGACTTAAAAGTTAATTGAAATGTGTTTCATTTGTTCTTTACAAAGTGTAAAATACAATTTCACTGCACATAAGAATTTTCAAGCTCGATTAAAAAGGTATTTTCAAGCATACAAACCACAACTAAACAACGCGAATGTAAATATATATGACTGAGTCATACTCCTAATACAAAAGCAAGCAACTGACTGGTAATAGGTAGGCCTGTTCTAGAGAGATCGTGGTAAACTACAGCTCATTATTACACGCAAAATGTTTTTGCTTCGGAGCAGAACACTGATCTATCTTTGTCTTCAGATCCTTTTCTTCTCAGAGCTGGAGTATGATGCCTTGCTCCTATTCATGGCTCTTTGACCTACAATTTTTGAACAATCTAAATTAGTTATCCATTCAATGGGAAATCTGAAGTGGGGATTACTTTGCCAATATCATTAGCAAGTTTATGAGGGAAAAGAAAGCGATGTAACTTCCAACAGCGAAGGTAAGAATGAAGTACATAGTATTGTAGCTGGGAAAGTAGGAACATGAGCTGCGACATGCTTCAGAAAAATGGTCGAGGTTCCTGATCCTAGTAACATGAGCTGCGATTATTTTGTCAGGGACTCATGGCTGTATATAATTTTCACAAGCAACATCCCATATGTGACAACCTACCTTCGATCGCAAAGTTATATAATGTATATAATGGACAAAAATGGAGCTTTCGATAACCTGCATACCTATTTTTCCTACCATAGTGTGATGAGGCTTTGAAACTGCACATACCAGGATTTTCATGGGACCATTCAGGACTTTGAAAAAAGATACACAAACTGCATTCAGCTCCTCCGTCTAAGGCTAGCTCAATAATGAATCGAAAAGCTGCTTGAGTACCTGAATCGAAAAGACAAAGTTTACAATGCAGCTCCTAAACAAGGTGGGTAAAAAAACAGTAGTCAAGAGTAAAAAGACTGGAGGCAGTATGATGAAGAGCTAGCTGTACATACCTCTTCTGACACCAACTGATCTATTGATTCACGTTTCCTTGCTTCTCCTTCTTTTCAAAGCTCCCGGCGCTTTATCTCCCGCCTTACTGGACTTCTTTGAAGCTTCTGATTCTACGGATCCTTTCAGTTTCTCCAGAGCTTAAATTTTAACAGCCCAGCGAGGAAAAAAGCAACAGAAACAATATTAGAATGAATAAAAAAAATAAAAGGATGGCACACCAACATAATCCGATTAAAACAGGACTATTAACTCCTCGGCCTCAAAAGTTGGGAGGAGCCTTTCTATTGATTCCTCAGGCAGGGAGCGTAGGATGCAGCTAGAAGCCTAGAACCATCTGCCTTCTTCAGCATCTTGTCAAAAAAAATTAACCTACACAAGATTTGACCCAGCAACCCAAATAACAAGATAAGTATCACACTGAGATTAATTTATACATATGGCAGTAAAACATCTTTAACTCCAAAACAAATATCAAGGTGATTCATCGTTGATGAATTTGTAAGCCCTGACCCAAATCAGAAAGTCCCAAAAGTGACAGTTGTCTACACCAAATTATATATCATCAAAATACTCAATTTTTTTGTTCCCCAGCAATCTAATTAGCCAGCAATACATGGATGAGATCAGTTGTTGTTCTGCATATTCTTTACTCATATAGTCATGCAATGTACATTATCATGGTATATTAATCAATCAACCAAAGGAAACACAGTTCTAAAAATTAATGTTTCTGTACTTTGTTCTATAGTTCTATTATACTACCTCCATAAAAAAATATAAGAGTGTTTAGATGATTAGATCACTACTTTAGTGATCTAAACGCTCTTTTATTTCTTTACAGAGGGAGTATATGATGCTGGTGGTCAAATTCAACAATGTTTAGCAATTACTCTCTCGCTGACTGAAACTTAACCTCCCTAAAGCATGAACCAGATCTGCTGTTAGGTGCAATATTTGTTGGTCGAGCAAGTGCATGTATACTCTTGTTATGATTTTCCTTTCTGATGTAATTGAGTTTTTACTACCTCACAACGGATACGCACCAGTAGGCAACCTCATTCAGCGGTGTATCACTTTGTACTACTAAGTCTGCGACACTTATTTTGGGACGGAGGGAGTACATCATGCTGCATAAGAAGGTAAAGAGAGTCGGCGAAGCTTGCATCTAGGCACATGCAGGAGTATAGAGACGGTTCACGAAGACTTAGATGAACCAAATGGAGCACAGAACACCAGCTGCAGAACACAAGAATAAAACTTATATCTATTGTTATGCAATAGTAATAAACCATGTTTGGTCAGACTCCAAACAAATAAAATGTTGGTCCCTCTCCTGTGAATTACAAAGCATCACAAAATTCTTAGTCATTCAATAACATGTGATGCAAAAGAAAATGGGGCCCCATCAAGAGCAATTCATTTCATCCAACCAAAACAACTGTTGTTTGCAATTAATGATAGATCTTCAGATGGTGACCTCTGATTAAATATCCAATGTCAGTTCATAAATTTATAGAGGTGAAGACTGTGCAGTACTGTAGGCCAAAAATAATATCAACAGAGAATCTCATGCTTCATCCAATGGAACATAAACAATCTAGCTAGATCCAAGTATGGAAGGAAGCAATTCAACATTATCACCTATTTCTTTACATTGCATGCCACAGCAAGTAAAAGCACAATCCTATTTCTTTACATTCACCCTTTCCTTTAATACTTGAAACTGAAAATGAAATTCGATGAATGCTTTGTTAAAGAACAACTACAATTATCCTTGAGAAATGTGCAGGTATATATGCCAGAACTACATTTACTATTTCCTATTACCATATCCATCATCAAGGAAAAATTCCCTACATAAGTTTGACCCAACCAAATGACTAACAAAGGTCAATACTGCATGAATTAGTCAGGAACTTCTCAGCACAAACTCTATCCATTTCACACTTCTCCTCTGTTCTCCTCTGGATTCCATAAATTAAATTATCACACGTGCACATGCAAAGGTAGTAGAAGCAGTAGAAGCAAAAAGAACTTACATTGGAAAGAGGCAGAATCCGTAGCAAGCTTCAGAAGCAACTGAAAGACGACGGAGCGGACAACGGCAGCTTGGACCGATGGACGACGACGAAGAAAGCAGAAGCCTACAAGAGGCAAAATGCAGTAGTCAGCGAGCGGGTAAATCGAAAACATAGCAAATAATGGTGACAGACACACCTCAGCCAAACGGTTCCATGGCAAGTAAACCCAAAGAGCAGCAGAAACAAAGAACCAGCGGAGCTGCAGCAGAAAAGAGAGGCAAAAATGAAAGCAAGAAGAAACCCAAATCAGCGCAAAGGAAACGGGGGCAAACCAGATCCATACGTGAAACCCAAATCGACCCAACCCATGGTGGCGCCGCGAACCAAAAAAACCAAATCGACGGAAAGGAAAGGGGAGGAGCAGATCCATGGCAAGGAGGTCGGGCGGCTCGCGGGGCACCATCTAGAGTTGTCTCCGCCACCGCCGCTACGCAGGCTCCTCGCCGGCCGATGACCAGGGCATCGCGCCGCCCCGATTTTCCTCGGCTAGCTCATGCGTCCAGGCGCGGCCGTCGCTGGTGGTGAGGTGGGTGTGACGAGGAGAGGAGGAGACGAGCGGACAGACAAGGGGAAAAAGAAAGATGAAGAGGGAAGGAAGGGGCTCTCTCCAACCCGTGCGGCACGCCGGCACATCCAGCACGTCGAACACAGACAAAGACCCACCAATGAGATGTGGGCACGTGGCTCCGCTGGCAAACCGAGCCCACCGCCATACAGAGGGTAACCCAGCAACAAGGCGCTCGTTCAAGAGTAAGACAGACCTGACAGCTGGGCGTGGACTCGCAGACTCGACGCACGCCTCGCACATCAGGGGCCCAGCAAGCGGCGCTCGCACGTCCGTTTGGACCAGCCATGCATCAGCCACAGTAAGCAGCCAGCGACGGGACGCGACGCAGCGAACCGCCCGGCACACAGACCAGCGGGACCATATATCGCCACGGGCCCATGCTCAGTGTCAAGGAAAGACAAAAGAAAAGGTAACGAATGACGCGGGAGGAAGGAGAACCTACAGCGGAAGAGACGCGGCATGGCGTAGGAGCCTGCCCTGGCACGACGCAGTGAATCGGTCAGCCCAACAACGGAGGATTTGATTTTTTGCCACCATTTTTTTTGGGCTTTCACAATTTGCCACCGCTTAGATTGTAATTGATCCATTGCCATTTATTACATTCAACTTTGCTATTTTGCCCTCTGTCAGATGGGTCCTGCAACAAATGTCCAACATACCCCTCTCTCTGGATTGACCGACCACGAACTGGGACGTCTCTAGTCGCTCGTCCTCGTTCCCCTTCGCCAGCAAGAACTCACGAGGGCTCACGAAGACGGCGGCGACGACGAGTTGCGGTCCGTGCTTCTCGACGGCGGCGGCGACTTGCACTTGATGGTCCTCAACGCCGGCTGCCGGATCCATCCCAAGAAGGTGAGGCCCTCTCTCTCTCTCGCCCCCTCTCTCCCGTCCCCTAGGGTTACGCGATCCGGGCCCGGGCGCCGCCGCCGCCGCTGCTTGTGCGCCGCCACCGCCGCTTCTGCTTGTGCGCCGCCGCGGGGGAAGCGCCGCCGCCGCCGCTGCTTGTGTGCTGCCGCCGCGGGGGAGCGCCACCGCAGCTGCTTGTGCGCCGCCGCCCGCTGCTTGTGCTGCCTCCGCTGCTGCTTGTGCGTCGCCGCTGCCGCTGCTTGTGCGGCTGCCCCTGCTGCTGCGTGCATCTGCTTGAGTGCCGCCGCCGCTGCTGCTGCTGCCCCTGCTGCTAGGGAGCAAGAGGGGGTGGCGGCAGTAGGGAAGGAAGGGCAGGCTAGGAGCAGCAGCAAGGGCCGGCGAGGAGCAGCAGGAAGGTGCAGGAGAGGAGTGCAGCACGAGTTCATCCCTTCCCCTGTGTTATGTTTCGGTCAAACAGGTACAAGGGCATAATGGGCCTCTATTTTGTTCACTTATGTTGTCTATTATTTCCAAAGTTTGTTTTTATGTTGAAAAGTGGCAAAAGATCAAAGTGCAAACAAAAGAGTGTCATCAGATCAATTATAAAGTAAAGGGTGGCAAATTATCAAAGTCCAAATAAAGTGGTGGCAAAAAATCAAAACCCCCCCCCCCCCCCCCACAACAACTCTCCGCAACCCAGACGAGACGAAACGACATGGATGAAAATAAGCCCACTAACTGATATGTAGGACCATCAAACAACCTGACCCACAGGTCATACATGGGAAGGCAGAGGTGGGTGTGCATGCGTCGGTCCACACGCTCTCTCTCCTGTCCAACCCGCCGAGACACAAGAGGGAACAACAAAAACCAGTGTCAGTGTCCCATGCGAGCGAATCACGCGACGCGCACGTGGCGTGTGAGGAGAGGCCGCGCGACCACCCAAAAACTGCTGACCCAGCCTATCACCACGAAGCATGAGCCCCCTGGTCATTCGCCCCTGCGATTTCACCGCCGGTCAAAACAGAATGCGACGACGCCAACAATGATCCAACGTGAAGGAGCACGCCAACTACCTATTTGACCAGCATCCGACGGCCCAGAAGTGATGAAATCGAAGGAGCTCTGTGAGACCAAGTTGCCCAGCCACCTTATAGGTTTAAACATGTGTGTTCTTGATCCTATCTTTCAAGTTATAGACACCTATTACGAGTTATGACCCGCATCTCCCAAGGTGACAATAATTGGGATTCTTTTCGGTGATTACCGTAGTTTGAGGAGTTCATGTATTCACTAAGTGCTAATGCTTTGGTCCGGTTCTCTATTAAAAGGAGGCCTTAATATCCCTTAGTTTTCATTAGGACCCCGCTGCCATTAGAGGGTAGGACAAAATATGTCATGCAAGTTCTTTTCCATAAGCACGTATGACTATATACGGAATACATGCCTACATTACGTTGATGAATTGGAGCTAGTTATGTGTCACCCTAGGTTATAACTACTACATGATGAATATCATCCAATACAATTATCATTGCCGATCCAATGCCTACGAGCTTTTCACATATTGATCTTTGCTAAATTACTTTCGTTGTTACTGTTGTTACAATCACTACAAAACTGCTATTGTTACTTTTGCCACCGTTACCATTACTTTCATATTACTTTGTTACTAAATACTTTGCTGCAGATATTAAGTATTTTAGGTGTGGTTGAATTGACAACTCAACTGCTAATACTCATGAATATTCTTTGGCTCCCCTTGTGTCGAATCAATAAATTTGGGTTGAATACTCTACCCTCGAAAACTGTTGTGATCCCCTATACTTGTGGGTTATCAAGGCCTTAATACCCCTTAGTTTTCTTATAGTCCCAGCTGCCACGGGAGGGTAGGATAAAAGATGTCATGCGAGTTCTTTTCCATAAGCATGTATGACTTTTTACGGAATACATGCCTACATTATATTTATGAACTGGAGCTAGTTCTTTGTCGCCCTAGGTTATGACTGTTATATGATGAATATTATCCAACGTAATCACCGATCCAATGCATACTAGTTTTCCACGTATTGTTCTCGCTAAGTTACTATTGCTATTGCTACTGTTACAACTGCTACAAAACTGTTACTACTGTTACCGTTACCATTGCTACCATTACTATTACTATCAAACTATCATATTACTGTGCTAATGATCATTTTGCTACAAATATTTAATCTCCAGGTGTGGTTGAATTGACAACTCAACTGCTAATACTTACAAATATTCTTTGGCCCCCTTGTGTCGAATCTATAAATTTGGGTTGAATATTCTACCCTCGAAAACTGTTGCGATCCCCTATACTTGTGGGTTGTCAGTTCACATAACACCACTAAGGGAATCACAACATACATATCATCAAAATATCAAACAAATATCAAATTCACATGATTACTTGCAACATGACTTCTCCCGTGGCCTCAAGAACAAGGACAACTACTCACAAATAATGTTCATGCTCAAGATCAGAGGGATATTAAATAGCATAATGGATCTGAACATATAATCTTCCACCAAATAAACCATATAGCATCAACTACAAGATGTAATCAACACTACTAGTCACCCACAGGTACAAATCTGAGGTTTCGGTACAAAGATTGAACACAAGAGATGAACTAGGGTTTTGAGATGAGAAGGTGTTGTTGAAGATGTTGATGAAGATTGGCCTCCCAAAGATGAGAGGGTTGTTGGTGACGACGATGGCTTCGATTTCCCCCTCCGGGAGGGAAGTTCCCCCGACGAAATCGCTCCGCCGGAGGGCAAAAGGGCTCCTGCCCAAGTTCCGCCTCGAGACGGCAGCGCTCCGTCCCGAAAGTCCTCCCCTTAATTTTTCTAGGTCAAAACACCTTATGTACCAGAAGATGGGCATCGGAGGTGGCTCGAGGGGGCCACTACCCACCAGGGCGCGCCATGGTGCCTAGTGGGCACCTGGGTGGCCCCCTTCGGTAGTTCTTTTCACCAGTATTTTTATATATTCCAAAATAATTCTCCGTAAAATTTCAGCTCATTTGGAGATGTGCAGAATAGGTATCTCTGACATAGCTTTTTCAGGTCCAGAAATCCAGCTGCCAGTATTCTCCCTCTTTGTGTAAACCTTGCATATTATAAGAGAAAAGGCATTAGTATTACACCACAAAGTGTTATAAAGCATAAAAACACTATAAACAACAGTAGGAAAACATGATGCAAAATGGATGTATGAGAGACCTCCAGTCGAGGAGGTCCGCGCATGAAGATGAGGTCGGCAGGAGGAGGCCGACGATGAGATCTCTGACAGAGGAGATCCGCTTGATGAAGATGAGGTCGGCGCGAGGAGGCCGACGGTGAGACCTCCAGCCGAGGAGGTCCGCACGATGAAGATGAGGTTGGCGCGAGGAGGCCAACGGTGAGACCTCCAGCGGAGGAGGTCCACGAGATGAAGATGAGGTCGGCGCGAGGAGGCCGACGGTGAGACCTCCGATAGAGGAGGTCCGCGCGGTGAAGATGAGGTCGGCACGAGGAGGCCGACGGTGAGACCTCTAGCGGGGGAGGTCCACGCGGTGAAGATCCACGTGATGGAGATCCGTTCAATGGAGGTCCGCGCGGTGGAGGTCCTCGTCATGGTGGTCCACACCATGGAGGTCCGGGCGGAGAAGGTCTACTCCATGGAGGTCCGCGGCGGTAAAGGTCTATGTCATGGAGATCTGCAGTGGAGGTCTGCATCATGGAGGTCCCCATCATGGAGGTCTGTGGCGGTGGTCTGCACCATGGAGGTCCACGAAGGAGGAGGTCTACGCCATGGAGGTCCCCGTGGTGAAGGTCTCCACGTGATAAAGTTGGATAGCCCGTTGATGAAGAAAGATGAACTCGGGCTAGATCTATTTTCGCGCAGAAAACATATGCATACCTTGATCCAGTCTCCTGGCTCGTCCTGGAGTTTGAACGGCAGGATCGGCATGAAATTTTGAGGGGTTGTTGACAACACAAATCTGCATGGGATCAATGGTTGGATCTTCCAAAGGACGTCGGAGTTGCCCGCTGGACGCGTTCTTTCGAGCTCATGCGGATTCCTGTCCAGATTTGTTTGCCTCAGTATTTCAGAGATTGCCGGAGACTCGTAGATCGGATTGCGCTGAAATTTTATAGGATTGTTGTAGACATGATTCCACATGATCCCTATGAAGGAAATGTGAAAACGATGCTCGAGGAGGCGGGGACTACAAAAACAAATCTGATGTCCACAAAATTCTGCAGGTCGCGCAGAGGCTATGCTGATGTTGAGCCCTCGACCTCCACGGATGATTCTCCATGATCCCGATTGAGATCGAAGTTGATGTTGATGAAGCAACCCATCTGAACATAGTATCTGTGCACACCAGCCCCTACCTGTCACGCTAACTGACGGAGGAAAATCACGTCAGATCCCTGCATCGGGTTCCTAATGGGGTGGAGCGCATAGAGAATCAGATTGGGTTACACACAGGACACAGATTTTACCTTGGTTCAGGCCCTCGTGGTGAGGTAATACCCTACATCATGCATGTCAGATTGTATCAATTGTGTTTCTCTCATGGAGAGCTGAGGAGATGATCGATGCCGACCTAGAAGGCCCCTACCTCCCCTTATATAGATGGGTGAGGGCAAGGGTTACAAGTTCCCAAGTCGTTTTACATGGCTTGGCGCCCAAGTTTTCTACTAGAGTACATGTATTGTGGTACAAGTAATGTATATCCTTCTGGAGGAGGCCCATCCTTAGTGGGGAGGGGCCTAGGCTATCATCGGGCTCCAAGTAAATTTGCATGTGCCACCTCTAATCACTCAAATAAACATTTGTTTTGTGTGCCCGTACCGCTCATGGAGCGACGGGACGGTCAGTATCTTCTATGCTGAGCAGTTTATTCTCATGATGAGTGTTTATTCACTTGTCCTTGCATGAGACAGGCTGGTAATTGGGATGCCCAATCCTGCTAAACAAAAACAAAGAAAAATATAATAAAACAAACTCCCCCTGGAAAGTTGATTGTTTGGAGGGCACCCAAGGATTTGGCTAGCCATGGCTTGTGTTTGAATGGTTGAGGGGGAGTAAATCTTTTCATTTATGCATGGGAACCACCAATAATGTGTTTAGCATGGAAGATATTAAAATCCTTTGCCGTGAAGTTGATAGGAAAAGCACACCTCTCAAAATGTATTCATCTCTTTTTTAAGCTTCGAGCTCTGGCACCGCTGCAAATCTCTGTTTCCCTCTGCAAAGGGCCTTTCTATTTAGTTTCATGTCATTTAGTTTTATTGTTGAGTCATCACCTTCTCATTCAATCACCAACCTTGAGAGCGCTATTGTCATTCTTAGTTTAACATGCATTGAGTCTAGTTAATGTTGGATGTGAGCATGACTGGATCTTTTCTACCCTGAATTATAATGTTTAGTCGCTGCTTGAACTTCGGAGGTGCTCTGCATTTATGTTTTGTGGTCTCAGAAAGGGCTAGCGAGATACCATATTATCAAATCATATTATGATTGTTTTGACAAATTGTTGACATCTAAGATATCTTATTATTTGCTCGCTAGTTGATTATGTTATTGGCATGAGTAAATGTGAGACCTAAGTGTTAACATTCATATGGTTAGTTCATAACCTTTGCTGAAAATTTGATCACTAGTTAAGCATATATACAACAACGAGAACAAAAGAGTTTGTAAAAGTTTTTCTTTATCACTTTCAGTTTATCAACTGAATTGCTTGAGGACAAGCAATGAGTTAAGCTTGGGGGAGTTGATACATCCCAAACGTATCTACTTTTCCAAACACTTTTGCTCTTGTTTTGGACTCTAATTTGCATGATTTGAATGAAACTAACCCGGACTGGCCCTATTTTTAGCAGAACAACCATGGTGTTATTTTTGTGCAGAAATAAAAGTTCTCGGATTGGGCTGAAAATTTACGGAGAATTTTTCTGAAATACATAAAAAATACTAGCAAAAGATCTGCTAGAGGGGGGCCACCGTAGATCCACAAGCTCAGGTGGCGGGGGCGCCACCTGAGCTTATGGGCCCCTGATTGCTTGTAATCTGCGTTGGTAATTCCCCGAAGAGGGAGGGATGATGCAGCACAACAGGGGTAAGTATTTCCCTCAGTTATGAAACCAAGGTTATCAATCCAGTAGGAGAACCAAGCAACACTATGTAAACAGCACCTGCACACAAACAATAAATACTCGCAACCCAACACATAAAGGGGTTGTCAATCCCTCAACGGTATTGAGATAGATTAAATTGTATGAGATTTTATAAATAGATCTAACTAAAACGCAAAATAAAATAAATAGAAGGAAATTGCAGCAAGGTATTTTTGGTTTTAATATGATAGGAAATAGACCCGGGGGTCGTAGTTTTCACTAGAGGCTTCTCTCGAGAAAATAGCATACGGTGGGTAAATAAATTACTGTTGGGTAATTGATAGAAAAGCAAATAATTATGATGATATCCAAGGCAATGATCATGTATATAGCCATCAAGTCCAAGATTAGTAGACCAAAACGATTCTGCATCTACTACTATTACTCCACACATCGACCGCTATCCAGCATGCATCTAGTGTATTAAGTTCATGGAAAAATGGAGTAATGCATTAGGCAAGATGACATGATGTAGACAAGATAAACTCACGTATGAATAAACCCCATCTTGTTACCCTTAATAGCAACGATACATGCGTGTCATGTCTCTTTCTATCCTAAGATTGAGCACGGCAAGATCGAACCCATCACAAAGCACCTCTTCCCATGGCAAGATAAATCAATCTAGTTGGCCAAACCAAACCAATAAATCGGAGAAGAAATATGAGGCTATAAAGATCATGCATAAAAGAGTTCAAAAAAGACTCAAATAATATCCATGGATAGATATGATCATAAACTCACAATTCATCGGATCCCAACAAACACACCGCAAAAAAGAGTTACATCAAATAGATCTCCAAGAACATCGAGGAGAACATTGTATTGAAGATCAAAAAGAGAGAATAAGCCATCTAGCTACTAACTACGGACCCGTAGGTCTGTGGTAAACTACTCACGCATCATTGGAGGGGCAGCAAGGATGATGAAGAACCCCTCCGTGATCGTTGCCCCCTCCGGCAGAGTACCGGAAAAGGCCTCTGGATTGGATCTCGTGGTTCTGGAACTTGCGGCGGTGGAAAAACTATTTCATCGACTCCCCTAGGTTTTTTGGGATTTTAGAGTATTTATAGAGGCGGAGGTAGGTCAAGAAGCCTCCTGTGGGTCCCACTGCCCATCAGGGCGTGCCAGGGGCCTAGTGGGCCCCATAGACCTTCTCTCGTTTGCTCTACAAGCTTCTAGGGTCTCTTATCATCAGAAAAAAATCTCCAAAAGTTTCGTGGCAATTGGACTTCGTTTGGTATTGATATTCTGCAAAGTAAAAAACAAGCGAAAAACAGCAACTGGCACTGGGCACTATGTCAATAGGTTAGTCCCAAAAAATGATATAAAGTTGCTAGTGAATGTATATAAAACATCCAAGATTGATACTTTAATAGCATGGAACAATCAAAAATTATAGATACGTTGGAGACGTATCAGCCCCTCGATCCTCCGTTTGCCCAACCTCCAACTCCATAAGTACCGTCTCGCGGAGAAAAAAAATTAGAGAAAAGGAATCATCACGTTTTACGATACAGAGCCGCTGCCACATCCTGTTCTTCATCGGGAGGCTGATCTAGAGTCCGTTCGAGGCTCCGAAGAGGGGGATTCATCGCCATCGTCATCATCAACCCTTCTTCATCAACAATTTCATGATGCTCACCGCCAGGAGTGAGTAATTCCTTCGTAGGCTTGCTAGACGGTGATGAAGTTGGATGAGATTTGTCATGTAATCAAGTCAATTTGTTAGGGCTTGATCCTGCTATGACTTTTCTATGCTTAATGCATGTCACTAGGGCCCGAGTGCCATGATATCATATATGAACCCTCTATGTTATCATCAATATATTTGAGGTCTTGATCCTATATGCTAGTTATATGCACTTCTTATTGTTTTGATCTGTAGACCCCAAGGTGACAATAATTGGGATACTCTCCGGGGATGACTGTAATTCAAGGAGTTCATGTATTCACTATGTATTAATACTTTGTTTCGGTTCTCTATTAAAAGGAGGCCTTAATATCCCTTAGATTTCCTTATGGACCCCACTGCCATGGGAGGGTCGGACAAAAGATGTCATGCAAGTTCTTATTATAAGCACGTATGACTATATACGGAATACATGCCTATATTGAATTGATGAATTGGAGCTACTGTGTATCGCTCTAGGTTGTGACTGTTACATGATGAATGTCATCCACATAAATATCCGTCGCTAATCCAATGCTTACGCTCTGCTCATATTGTCTTTGCTAAGTTACTACTGTTGTTGTTGTTGTTGTCAAACTATTATGCTACTAAACACTTTGTTGCAGAGAAACAACTTTCCATGTGTGGTTGAATTGACAACTCAACTGTTAAGGCTTATAAATATTCTTTGGCTCCCCATGTGTCGAATCAATAAATTTGGGTGAAATACTACCCTCGAACACTATCGCTATCCCCTATACTTGTGGGTTATCATGCCTTGCATGTAATTAGATGCATGATTGAAAAAACTAGGGCTGCCGATACAATACACTCATTGAATGATCTAGTAACACCATATGGATTATTTGCATTTACACAAGGGGATTGGGTACTCATATTACCTTTGTAGATTGCAAAGCCTTGATGATGATCTCTTCGTAGCAAGAATAGGTTGGAGACTACTCGAAGCTTCGTCCCCAGAGGAGTAGCCAAAAAGTGTGTTCACACATGAACACGTCACTGTGTACCCTCGATACTGGGGGTGATACACCCCAACTCATGTTGAATGAGACCCGGCCGGAAGCGCAGTGCGCAGGCAGTCCGGCGGGTGCTTTTGTTGACCCGAAACCCCACGCACCTGGGAGGGACCCCACTATAGTGCACATCGGCTATGAGATTCCCTAGGTCATCCTGATTACCCCTAGGGCCTCGTGGATCGCTGCCCTCCAAGAGAAGAACAAACGAAGAATGAGTAAGAAGAAGAACAAGGGAGAAGGTAAAAGGTAAAGGTAAAAAGTGATATATTGATGGATCGATTATGTGTTGTTCAATTAGCGGTCACCTCTTGTCTATATAGGAGGTGACTGGACTTCCTGAACAAGAAAAAGACTCCAAATCTCATCAGAATTAACCGAATTCGGATTTAGGTATGCCTGAGACAGCAGATCGGTTTTTGGATCCTACAAGCCAAATACAACCTTAGATGGAGATGCGCCCAACAGGAAATTTAACCGTATTGACGAGATGAACGAATTTCATGTCGATCGTTTTTCAATTCGAGGTAATCTTGAGAGTGTTTTGGCCTGTTTACCAACATATGGAGCAGAGAAAGTACAAAATATTGGTCGCATAATTACCCGGACATCCGGGAACCTAGCCAGTAGCCGACAAAATTCTTCTCTGACTAACCATCCGGGTCTTCGTCTGGCCTTAGCCTGGACGTCCGCCTACCATGCCAGATGTCTGGCCGTCGTGAAACACTGCTGCTGCAGACCACTATTTTGGCTGCTGAGGATGCATATGAGCTCAGTGAAGATGATCCAAATATGAAAATCGGTAGACTCGACAAGATGAATACATTTCATGTAGAACACCTTTTCATCTGAGGTCTTCTTAGTTGCGTAATCGGCCAAACAGCACTCCAGATATCAAATCTTAGTATTTCAAGCACAACTTCGGCCCCGAGATGCGATCAGATGGCTATGACCTAAAAATCAAAGTTGCTCATTTTGACGATACATAAATTTTTCATGTTGAGGACTTCTCGATACGAGTCCATCTTAATTTACTTTTTTGCCATGCCAAAATCTGGTGTCCATAGTAGAGTGGGAAGAAGATCAATATCCTTTTTGTTCCCCAAAAGAAGAAGTATGATCCTACTTCCTTCAAGGGAACACAAGCTCAAGATGATCTTGCTCTGTTAGAGATATGACATGTAATAAGAACGATGAAGAACGAAATCAATCACAGGGGACACAAGATTTTAACGTTGAAAACTGTAAGTGCATCAAATGCCCCCTTAGTGGTTTTGGAGTATTGAAGATAAATAGGTTGAGGGACTAATGTGTTTGTGAGTGTACACAGGAGATATAGTCCTTGAAGATTTGGTTTAACACATGGAAGACGACCCCTAAAATGGATTTCTTCAAGTGAAGAATTTGGTGATGAAATTGGTACAACCTTTGAAGAAATTGATGTGAAGACTTGAAGCCTGAAGACTTTTGTTTTCGTAGTTTCTTTCTTCTTATTTTGAGTCATAGGAAAAACCGTATTGTTAAAGGGGGTCTAGGTGAATCATAGTTCAAATTTCCAAAAAAAATCTCAAACGTATACATACACAAGTCGCTTCGAGTGATGCCTTTGGAAATCTCCAGAACAGCTGACGTGTTTGCTAGCGATAGTGACAAAGTTCATCTGGTCGCTGACAAATTTGGTTAGGCTGAGGAGTTAGGATTTCGCCAGTGCGATCTGCCTAAAAGTGAGGAAATTGAGTGCCCCGACGAATTTGAGAGTTCAAATTCTGACTGTTGCTGCGTCGCGGTCCAGTTGTTGAGTGGATCCTTATCCTGACAACGGTCATATCAGAGAAGGGCATTTATGACAAGTCATGCACTACAAAAAAAGACACATCCGTGACATTTTGGAGCGAACAATTTTTTTTCTGTCATGCTTATGACACTTCTATGACGATAATTGTGACAAAACCCGGTATCATCATAGATGTGGTGGGCTCCTACTTCTATGAAAAAAAATCATGACAGAAAATGGGCTTTTCGTCCTGGGCAGGCCGGGGACGCACCTGCATGACATTCTTTGGGCCGTCCATGACGGAAAAAATCGTGGTAGAAGCGAGGGCGAGGAAAATTTCGGGGAGTTCCCGATTACGGTGGGTGATCGGGGCCGAGCGATGCACGGAGGTTTGCGTGTTTCTCTCGTACACATACGTGCGTGTGTGCGAGGCGTTGGGCTCTAACTGAACCCGAGCGAGGCGTTGGGCTCTAACTAAACCCGAGCGATTGCACTAGCTACGTTACTGAACCCCGATCGATCCCTTGGTTGTTAACTGAACCCGAGTGATTCCTTCGCTACTGCTGCTAACTGAAGCCGATCGAAGCTGCCTCTTGATGAACAGTCCCCGGTGGGGGTTGGATGAACAGTTCCTGGTGGGGGTTGGTTGAACAGGACCCCATGGTAATAGAGGCCGTTGCCGCTGGATGAACAGGACCCCGATCGAGGAGGTGGGGGTGGATGAACAGTAGCCGGTGGAGGGACCCTGTGGAGGGCTGGTTGAACAGTAGTCGGTGGAGGCTGGATGAACAGGACTCCGTGGAGGTTGGTTGAATAGTAGACGGTGGAGGCTGGATGAACAGGACCCCGTCGATGAACAGTAGCTGGTGGAGGCAGGAGGAAGTTGACGGTGGATGAACAGTAGTAGGTGGAGGCTGGAGGAAGTCGACGGTGGATGAACAATAGCCCGTGGAGTCCCGTTTTGCGGTACGCCACACCCCTCCCGATGAACAGGACCCCCGTTTCGACCGTAGCGCTCCAACACAAGTATGTTTCCTCCGTTTTGCGGTACGCCACACCCCTCCTGATCAACAGGACCCCGTTTCGACCGTAGGCACTCGAACAGAAGTCTGTTTCCTCCGTTTTGCGGTACGCCAGATCCTTCCCGATGAACAGGACCCCATTTCAACCGTACGCGGTCGAATAGAAAGGTCGTTTCCTCCGTTCTGCGGTAAGCCAGACCTCGTTTCGGCTGTTCTGTCCAAGCCGGTTGGCTCCCGATGAACACGACGCCATTGCTGCCGTCCGCTGCCTCTCCATGTACACGAGCCCTGGCCGTACGTATGCGCGAGTAGGCGTTCGAGACCCCGCCCGTATGTACGTGTGTGGCCGTATTTTTTGCGATCGGGCTGTATGTATGTGTACACAGTTTAGAAGGGACTGCCTGAACTGCTACGTCAGGGGCTCTACTACTACACGTGCCGCTGCTTGCTCGGCCACGGTTCATCATTGCAGATAGACCGATTGACCAGTATGTACGTACACGTTCGCGACCAGAATGACAACGCTACGTACGCTTCGACCAGGTGGGGCACAGAATGACAACCTAGTAGACCCACAAGTCAGCCTTCAAATCTGTCTCAGACAGCATATAGCCCGAAATTTCTAGCCAGATTAAAATTAATTTGAAAACTAAATATACCTTAATTTAAATCCAATAAAATTTTACCCACACAAAAACAATGAAATTTAAAATATCAAAATCCGAAAGAAAAAAGTATTTTGGAACTAATTGCCTGTTTACTATATTTTTTCATTTTACAACCCATTTCTTATTACTTATAGCCCATTTTCTGGGCAAGCCCGAATGCATCCCTCCTCGTCTTGAAAGATTTCCAGCCCAGCAAGGCGTAGAAAAGCAAGTAGGCCTACGTTGGTTATTCTGCAAAAAACAAAATAGCTGGGCTAGCCATTTTCAGAAAGGAAAAAAAAGTGGGCTGGTCATGTGGTAAACATATGAAATAAAAGCCTGGGCTAGACGGGCCACAGCTCTCGCACAACCCAGTTGATACCCTTCTCCGTCCCGAAAACAAAAAAAAGAAAATACTGCACGCTCTGCTTGGTCCCGGGTGTCTGCCGCTCCTTGTGCAGTTATCTCGCTTATTGACTACGTTGACAGTGGCGTGCGACCCTAATGTCAGGAAACCATCAGGAGGAACCCTTTTTTTCTTGTAATAAAGGAGGCACTTGCTTGCCTACTGCCATAATCCTGGTGGGTCCCTACTGTCATCCTCACCATGTACCGTCATCTCCTTATTTCTCTCGGTTGTTGACCATGTTGACAACACCGGAGGGCGGCGCCGCGGTGAGCGAACCAAGGCGGAGGACGATGGTGAGGCCTCGAACGGGAACGAACAGGAGCCGGGGAAGATGCGCAGAGTTTTAGGGTGCCATGTGGCCACGATGCGTGCACGGCAGCACAGCCAGCCGTGGGAGGCAGGAGCAGGCGGTCCCGCCGGCGCTGGTTTGGCTTTGGCGGCTAGAGGAAGAAGAGACTGAAGAAACACGACAGACGTTGAATGTCAATCCAACGGTCAAGGTTGGCACAATCGTTTGTTGACTAAGCCGACACCAAGTAGCATACTTTTTTATATATAGGAAGAAAAGAAAAACTGGGCTCGTTCGCCAGATAACATTCCTGAAACTGCGACCGTTTGATCTTGCGTCGCAACTAAAACTGCGAGGAAAATGCGTTTGTTTGCCGTCCTCCTCCCAGGGAACGTTCACCACATAAGTGACTAGCACCCTTGGTTTTCAACCGAGAGGTCTTGGGTTTGAGTCCCAGGAACCCTCAATTTTCTCCTCCTTCCTTCCTCGCAAAAAAAAGAAAATCAAAGACTTGAGAAGGTGTACAGAACAAGCTAGTGTACCAGTAAAGAGACGTTGCTGAGTTTTAGAAAAAAGAGAGACTATGACTATATATGGTGCTATGCTACTCTACAAGTAATGAAACTGACATATCCAACATTCGCTTCTCCTCTTCTCTACTTACTCTACCTAGCATCAGAAGCTCTGGCCGCAGCAACCATGTCCGCTGGCGGCTCGTCCACCTGCTCTTCAGCAGGCAACAACTAGATATGCGCCAATTCGCCACCCGTACCATCGCCTGTGGGTCTCATCACACCCCCGCCGGCACACGTACCACAGTCGGTTGCTCATCGCAACCCGCTGCCATTGGTGTGGTGTCACTGCTGCAAATCACGCAGAGTCATCCGTCGCGTCTCAACCATAATCCTCAACCCTGGCCGAGTCTTCTACAAATGCCCGAATCATGGGGTAATAATATGTTTAAGTGTTGTTCCGCTGCTTTCAGTTGCTGTTTTTTTTAATAGTTTGGTTGATAATCTTCCAATTTGATTCGTGCAGAAAAGGGAAGATTCGTGTGATTTGTATTTCTGGGAAGTTGCTGATGTGGGGGAATGGAACTACGCTGATTATTTGGTTAGCCGAGGAATCCCAATACCAGCAGGTTGGGGTGTTGGACAAGTAACTGAAGGAACCACAGAAGAGGAAGATGCAGAGCAGAAGGTTAAAGATGCAGTTCCTCTGATCATGGCTAAGCAACAGCTGCTGAACGGCCTTGACAGCAATGAGGAGATGAAAGAGCTTGTGAAGATAATGGGCAAAATCGATGTGCTCTGTAGGATGATTGTCTCTTTATTTGCAGTGTATGTAGCACTCGTGATGTATTCAGTGGCTATGACATGAGCACTTTGTTGAAACTAGTAATGAATGAAACATGTTTAGCAGGTTGGGCGTAGTATTGTGAACATCTAATGATTTCTATTAATGGAAATCGGGGGGTATCCCCTTTTGCTCATAAATAAATAAATAGCAGAGGTCCTTTTGCTAATAAATAAATAAATTAGCAGAGGCCCTGTCGGGTCAGCTTCGTTCCCATTCGAAGAGGTAGAGCAAATTGCAGTCCAACAGCAAACTATGTCATCAAATACAAGTTTCACAGCCAAATATGAGTACAACTAAACAATAATGTCATCATATTTTAGTCATCATACAATCACCAAACACAAATCAACATACATAATAAGTGATGTTCTCACAGCAAAATACTAAACAACAACTTCGTCAGGTTTCAGTTGTCATAGCAAACACAATTTCACATAGTAGATAAAAAGTCATCTTCTGACAGGCAAATACGACAAAAGCAATCTAATCATCATCCGCAGCAGCAGCGTTAACATCTTCGCCATGTGTATCAGTCTGAATCGTAATTCCCCCCAGTGTCATCTTCTTCTTCATCCTCAATGTCCTCGAACGTTGGCGTCTTATTGATTGATACGTCTCCAATGTTTCTATAATTTTTTATTGTTCCATGCTATTATATTATCTGTTTTGGATATTTTATATGCATTAATATGCTATTTTATATTATTTTTGGGACTAACCTATTAACCTAGAGTCCATTGCTAGTTTCTGTTTTTCCTTGTTTTTGAGCTTCGCAGAAAAGGAATACCAAACGGAGTCCAAACGGAATAAAACTTTCGCGATGATTTTTCTTGGACCAGAAGACACCCCGGAGACTTGGAGTTCAAGTCAGAAGAGCCACGAGGCGGCAACAAGGGGGGAGGGCGTGCCCAGGGGGGTAGGGCGCGCCCCCCTGCCTTGTGGGCCCCACGTGACTCCACCGACCTACTTCTTCGTCCTATATATTCACATATATTCCCAAACCCTCAGAAGCATCCATGAAAACACTTTTCCACCGCCTCAACCTTCTGTACCCGTGAGATCCCATCTAGGGACCTTTTCTGGCACCCTGTCGGAGGGGGATTCGATCACGGAGGGCTTCTACATCAACTCTATTGCCCTTTCGATGAAGCGTGAGTAGTTTACCTCAGACCTACGGGTCCATAGCTAGTAGCTAGATGGCTTCTTCACTCCCTTTGATTCTCAATACCACGTTCTCCTCGTTGTTCTTGAAGATCTATCCGATGTAATCTTCTTTTGCGGTGTGTTTGTCGAGATCCGATGAATTGTGGATTTATGATCAGCTTATCTATGAATATTATTTGAATCTTCTCTGAATTCTTATATGCATGATTTGATATCTTTGTAATTCTCTTCGAATTATTGGTTTGGTTTGGCCAACTAGATTGGTTTTTCTTGCAATGGGAGAAGTGCTTAGCTTTGGGTTCAATCTTGCGGTGTCCTTTCCCAGTGACAGTAGGGGTAGCAAGGCACGTATTGTATTGTTGCCATCGAGGATAAAAAGATGGGGTTTACATCATATTGCTTGAGTTTATTCCTCTACATCATGTCATCATACTTAATGCGTTACTCTGTTCTTCATGAACTTAATACTCTAGATGCAGGCAGGAGTCGGTCGATGTGTAGAGTAATAGTAGTAGATGTAGAATCGTTTCGGTCTACTTGACACAGACGTGATGCCTATATTTCATAATCATTGCCTTAGATATCGTCATAACTTTGCGTTTTTCTATCAATTGCTCGACAGTAATTTGTTCACCCACCGTATTATTTGCTATCTTGAGAGAAGCCTCTAGTGAAACCTATGACCCCCGGGTCTATTTTCAATCATATAAGTTTCCGATCTACTATTTTGCAATCTTTTACTTTCCGATCTATAAACCAAAAAACCCAAAAATATTTACTTTATCTTTTGTTTAGTTTTATCTATCTCTATCAGATCTCACTTTTGCAAGTGACCGTGAAGGGATTGACAACCCCTTTATCGCGTTGGGTGCAAGTGTTTGATTGTTTGTGCAGGTATTAGGTGATTTGTGCGTTGTCTCCTACTGGATTGATACCTTGGTTCTCCAACTGAGGGAAATACTTATCTCTACTTTGCCGCATCACCCTTTCCTCTTCAAGGGAAAAACCAACACAAGCTCAAGAAGTAGCATTGATGAACTCTCGTGTGTCCACAGCCCGACAGGCAATCTTTTCGTCAGCGTCATTGATGTGATGGTTCTCAAAGATATTAGGAACATCTGTGGAATCTTCAACATAAGGAGCAGTGTAAGCATCATCTTGTTGTACAACTTCATTAAACGAATTCCTCTGCTCAAACCTTTGCAATACTCTCCAGTCATCGCTACGTGCATATGTGTCTTCCAAGTAAAATATCTGTGTTGCTTGATTTGCCAAAATAAAAGGCTTGTCGGTCTGGTACGCCGCCTTGACATTGATGGATTTGAAATAATCATCAGCTCTGGGTTTTGCGATCTTGGAAAACAGGTTATACCAACGACAGCACAACAGAACCACACACCGATGAACCTCGAAACTGGAGATATACTGCAACTGAACAATGTCTGTTATGTTAGCATACATTTCAGTTGTCTCTTTGCCGTACTTATCCGTGCTCATGATGGCACTGTTTTGTGTCTTCCTGCCTTCATCGCGTGCAAGGGTGTTGTAGCGCACATCTCCAATAACGCAAGATTCATAATGTCTTACCCGAGTATCAGGACCCATTGCTAGTGCGTAAAGGGCATCATTAACTGCCTGCCCATCCTCCCACATCTTCTTAACCTATGGTTAGAAAATAGACAAGCTGATCATCTTATGTACTCAATATATTAAAAAACTAACAGTGCAATTCAAAAGCTTACATGGCTCTTGAACCATTTCGCAAATCCTGCCATAACCAGTTTGTCAATGTTTCTTGGATTTTGCGGCAGTAACTCCTTTTTGTAGATGCTGCACAACATAGTGATCGCGTCAAACATCTAAATATATAAGAATGTGCTGCAAGTTTAGTAGATTACGATGTATAAGCTGCAGTACTTAGCACTTACTCGATATAAGGTAGAATCTCAGGACAGTTATTCAACACATACCAAACCGTTTTGTCCAAATCTTTAGGTTTGTCGTCTTGTCGACTCTTCCTGATAGAGGCGAAGGTGTCCCGATGTTTCGATGAGATGGTGGCTATCGTTTTTTGTGGGAGTCGACCTTGACAATCCGACTACGAACGTGCGAGACGTCGCGCCTTAGCAATCGCTAAACCAACTTCCAAGGGGTTATTGACCACGCCGGAGCACGATCAACCTGACCACGAGGGTCTGTTTCCTGCGAGCAAATGAAGAACAAGCAAGAAACTGAGATTGCAATCTGGATATTGCGAATATAAGAGGAAAGCTTTATTAATGAAGGTGGGGTTCTGTGACGCCTTTGTCTGGTCGTTGAACACAAATGAAGTACGCGAAGTTGCAGCTATGGCGAACTTTTAATCTAAACAAAACCCAAAGTCTAAACGGTGCCCTAAGGGCTGTATATATGGAGGAAGAGGGGGGGAATTTCGTGGCCCTTGAAGGATGGGTCCGAAACCAACCATATCTCTTGTTTTCCCACACATACGGACTCTAAAAACAGCCTATACTCAAGTATTTTGAAATTACATGGGCCTGGCCCATTAATAAGGTGACGCAGCACCTATAATAGCCTCTGGACGAAATTTATGAAGTGGCATCTTGTATATTTCGTCCAAGGCTTCCTGCACTCATTATGGTGGCTTCAAAGTCCTGAAATCATCACTTGTAACTCCGTTCTTGTTCCCCTTGCGCATGCCATCATCTCCATGCTTGAACTTGCTCCAAGGTTCCTCTTTCTTGTCCAAGCTAGACCCTTCATTTGTAAGCAAAACAAATGTATCTAATTTAGGCAGCATCATATTCTCATGAACATTAGAATCATTACCAAGAAACGAAAGTACCTGATAATTTAATTGGTGTGCGCGAGCTCTAGTAATTTGTCCAGTATGTATAGTAGCAGGGGCTGTGGGTGTAACAATGGTATTGATGTCCTCATCACTTCCCTGTAACTCGAACAGAACAATCGAAAACATTGAGCTCGGGATTGTCTTCACCCACCTCTTTGCTAAGCTGATCAGCTGTTTCAATGTATTTTGAGCAGAATATCAACGCTTCTGTAGCAATGTAGGCCTCTGCAATGGAACCCTCAGGTCTAGCTCTGTTCCTAACATAGCCCTTGAAAGTGCCTAGCCGCCTTTCAATAGGGTACATCCAGCCATACTGTACTGGACCTCTAAGTAGTGCCTCATCAGGTAGATGAACAACCAAATGCACCATCACATCCCAAGGCTGGAGGATATATCTTCTCAAGGTCGCATAGGATAGTTGGTATCTTGTCTCTAAGATGCTCCAAAGCATCTATCCTGATATTTCTACTACAGAGTTCCCTGAAGAATTGTCCCAACTCTGCAACTGCTCTGTATAAGTCAGGGCGGCCCAATCCTCTAAGGATAACAGGTAAAAACCTTTGAAGTAGGACGTGGCAATCATGAGTTTTCAACCCTTGTACCTTGTTTCCATCTGCACTGACTCTCCTTTCAGGGTTGGAAGCAAATCCATGTGGGAATCTCACACGTGACAGGACCTTGCAGAATTCGTTTCTTTTTACCTTGTCCAAGACGTACACATCTGGTGCCATATCCCGTGGTTTACCTTCATCTTCCACCTGCAAATCCTTTCTGATACCCAGGTGTGCCAAATCAATCCTGGATTTTAAGGTATCTTTCGTCTTGCCTTCAATATTAAGAAGTGTGCCGATAATGCTGTCACATATATTTTTCTCGATGTGCATCACATCAAGATTATGCCGCAGATCCAAATCTTTCCAATACTCCAAGTCCCACAAAGTGGACCTGCGGGTAAACAATAATCTCTCTTCTGCCCTGCCACGCTTCCTTTTCCCGCTACCATTATCAGGATGGTTTCCTGGTGTAATATTCCTGACCTTCTCTAATTCCACTTGCAACTCATCGCCGGTGAGCCTCTTTGGCGCATCATGGTTTTCATGCTTTGCATTGAACACATGTCCTCGGTATTTTGTAGGACACGACTTGTCCTTGGCAAGGAAACAGCGGTGTCCAATGTAACAGATCTTGCTAAGTATTGCGTATGACAGCGGATTCTTGTCACAGCGAACACATGCATTGTAACCATGTGTCGTTCGCCCTGACATAGTTCCCAAAGCCAGATAATCATGGATGCACCAAATTATAACAGCACGCAGAAAGAAATCAGCTGGTGGGCTGCTATATAGGTCTCGAGTGAGAACACCCCTCCATAGTTGTTGAAGTTCCTCCACAAGAGGCTCCATGAATAAATCAAAATCCTTTCCAGGACTTTTTGGACCTCGGATGAGCAAGGCCATCATGTAGTTTGATTCTTTGGTGCAGACATTTGGAGGCATGTTGTAAGGGATAACAAGCACTGGCCACATGCTATATGTGGCGCTCTGGTGGCCAAATGGGTTAAATCCATCTGTAGCTAAGCCAAGTATAATGTTTCTCGGGTAAGCAGCAAACCTTTTGTGTTTTTGATTGAAGCTTTTCCAGTCACTACCATGAGATGGATGGCTCATTACATTCTGATCTCTGTACTCCTGGTTCCTAGAATGCCACAGTACATCCTCTCTTGTTTCAGCATCATGAAACAACCTCTGCAATCTTGGTATAATTGGAAAATGTCTCAGAACATTATGAGGAATCCTCTTCACAACATCGCCATCTTTCCATCTTGATGATTTGCATTTTGGGCATTCACTTAAGTTGGCATAATTCTTCCGGAACAAAACACAATTATTCTTACAAACATGGATCATATCATATCCAATTCCAACTGCACAAAGGAAATTCTTCATTTTACTGTAGGTGTGTGGCAGCTCAGACGCATCTGGGAAAGATTTGCGAAAAGCAGCCAACATCGCATCAAATGATTTGTTGGTCATCCGCTCAGATGTCTTCACCTGAAGAAAGGTGACCATAGCTGAGAATACTGACAGCTTATTTCCTGGGGTGACAGCCACGTTGCATTGTTCCAACATGCGGGCCCACCGTTTTTCTTCTGCAGGTGAAAGTTCACGAAATGCGCAAGCATTTCGTAGCATTGTTTCAATGTTGGTCAAACTCACTGGCTTCGCCACCACCACCTCCTCCTCCTCCTCTTCCACTTGAGCATCCGGCAGATCAAGATGGTGATCTGCTGCTTCCACATAGTCAGTAACATTGACGTTCACAGCTTCTCCATGATGAACCCACCTAGTATATGTGACCGACATCCCATACAAGTGTAGATGATTTTGCACAGTTGACTGGGGGCTTGTAACTGAATTCATACAACTGCTACACGGGCAGAGTACATCTGATTTCGGACCACCGTACTCAGCTATGATAAAGTTCATGAAGTTTTCAACCCCCTCGACATATGCAGCGGAGAGTCTTCGAGCAGAAGTTATCCAAGTCATGTCCATCTGATAGACATGCAAATTAGTTCTTCTACTAGATATTACAGGAAAAACATATATGCTTTTCTATGAAGTTCAGAAAAAAATACCTAGGTCGATGTCTAAAGCTATGGCAAGATATTTGGACAAGCAGATCTAAGTAACAAAATATATGTAAAGCTAATTCAGCAAACAGATTTGAGTGTTAAATTATGGCAGGCTGTTTCAGCAGTCAATGAGGCCGAGCACACAGTCATCGAAGGCCATCTCAGCAACAAAGATTGAGTATAAAATGGTGTAGAGCTATTTCACCTAACAGATTGGCTACTAGACCATGGCAATCTACGTCACAATAAATATATGGCAGGATATTTTAGCAACTAATCGGGCATGGCATGCCATCTCAGCTAAGCAGATTGAGTGCAGATCAGGGCAAGGAAGCTTCTTAAGCAGAGCATATTGACTGTAAACTATTTCGACAAACAGTGAGATTAACAGCGTCTACCAGCTAACATTCAGCGCTACTCCGACATGCACGGGGCCTCAGTCTAGAATGCGCGTACCGTGGGAGAAGCTGGCCGCCGTGCATCTCAACAAGAATGTCGCCAGTGGTGGCGGCGCGGCTAGAGGACGGCAGTCTACGAGAGCGTACTGTGGGAGCGAGAGGATCGCCGTGCGTCCCCTCGACGAACCGTGGCGCCGACATATCGGTGCGGCGAGGAGGGCGGCTTTGGCAGAGCGAATGGAGTGGAGGGGGCCGGGGGGAGGGGGGTTTGGGGAATATTATTGGCTAGTTGGCCGAAGGGCGGCTGAATTTGGGATTTGGGGGGAATTTTCGCGCGGTGGGCGGGGGAGTTTGGCGCATGGTCGGTTTCTCCAAGTGCGGTCCCACGTGTCAGTGAAGAGGCAAGCCGAAGTGCGTTCCGTTCGTGAGCCGTGTGTAGGACCGACCATGTGAGGGGTGCAGTGCAACTGCGACAGGCGTGCTGTGAGTGTACTGCCTTTTTTCCTTTTAAACTTGGTGCTTCGCGTGATCCATCGATACTACTACTAGTAATTCGGTAATCCCGACTAAAACGACGCGGCCGGGTCTTTTCCCGCGCGATATGCTGGGAGGTTGGCTTAGTTGGGTTTTTTAGGACGAGTAATGCTACACCTACGTAATCCTAGTTACGTAATTAACGTACTGTGAAACGTGTGGGCTGTTGATTGGAGATTGGGGGGAGGGAGGGGCCCACCACCATGAAAATTAGGGGGGAGAGAGAGAGGAAATTTGCGTTAACCCTTTCGTAGGTTCCCGTAGATGTAGAAAGATGTGAAATGCGTGAATGTGTAGTGGACGTACTATTGGAGTGCCTAAGATAAATTGTGTATGTAGACCCTATGTGTTTATTTACTTCGCATGTTAGCCTTGTCTTGGGTGAAACCTTCTAAGTTTATACACACAAAAACGAATCATCATTCCATATATTTTCATACTCCTACAATATATCTTACTATTATTGTGAAAGTTCATATACACCGGACGAGATTCATGCAAACACGGCAGATTTTCATTACATTTCAAACTTTTATAGGAAAGAAAAATAAAAGAAACCTGACCCTAAACCTATTCTACGGCGGCGACGGACGTCCTCCATCTGCCATCTCCATGTACGGGGGCGGGGTTCAAGACCCGTGAAGTGAAGGTGCGGTCTCTGGCGAGGAAGAGTAGAACACAGGAGACGGACCGGCCAGTTGGCACACCATGCCCTGCCGCCTCCCATGCCCTACTCATCCTCGGAGGAGTCCCCGACCTCGGCGGTTCCGGTGGACGTGAGGTCGATGATGATGGACGTGGATAGTCCATCACTTCACCTGCCACATGCGCCACCGAATGTTGGACGGCGGCAAGTAGGACGCGTGGCGGACGGTGCTCCCGTCGTCGGCCGCCAGCGTGGCCACCGCTTGTGCGGTCGCGTCCGCGTCCGGCTACGCCGCTATTGCATTGCGAGCGGCGACTTGAGCGAGGGCGGCGACCTCGAGCTTCATCCCCGAAGACAAGCTCTCCCTCAGAGCGTTCGCGCTCGCTGTCATGGTGGATGTGGTGCCAGGTAGCAGGAGGATGCGCTATGGTGTGGAGTTTAGCTAGGCATTGCCGCTTTAAGTAGCGCATTCCGGTCAGGCCAAGCGTCTTAATGATGGCATACGGACGGACGGCATGAATGCGGGCAGCTGGCGCCAGCTGGGAACACACCACGCAACGGTGCGAGACGAGGGTTTTTGGTGTGCCAGGGTAGTCAGCTGCGGTCATGGCAATGTTGGAGATGCCCTTTGCTCACATGCGATCCCCACAGGTCATTGAAAAAGCAAGACGACCTGGCATGGTCTCAGGTCCTGGGGATGCAGTTGGCCGCGCTAGAACACTCCACGGACGCGGCGCGGCGCGCGCGCACTTCGGCTCCCCGTGCATCCTCGACGAGCCGGGTGTTGATCTGCTGGTCGTGCCACAGCGCTAACGCCACCCTCGGCACCCTGAAGCTGAGCGTGTCCAGCGACGATGAGTGTGTCGCTCACCGCGGTCGCCGTGTCCAGAGGCGGTGCGGGAGCTGCGCCACGTTGCTGGCCCCCACGACCCACATGAATGGTTGCCGGTGGCGAGGAGGTCATGGGCCATCTCCTCCATTGGACTAGTCTGCGCCACGTCATCCCGACAGGTGTGCCCCACATGTCGGTTTCCCTGTTTTCCCGGCCAAATTCGAGAGTCAGTGCTCCGCGTTACGCTCGCAGAACAAGTGGTTTTTGTGCCCTGGTTCAAATGTGGTACAATACCAAGTTGTTACCCTAGCCCCAAGTGTGGTGGTTTTGGTACAGTACCACCCTTTTCCTTTTCAACTCGTGAAGCGTAACACTTGATTAAGTAGTCGGATGGTGTGCTAATTTAGGTGTCCGACTGTTTGAAGGAATAATTGAGGTGTGCCCGGTACGTGCCCGCATTTAGGGGTCCAACTTACCATGTTCGGGCAGTAGTAACTATACTAGTCCCTGCGTACTCCCTCTGTTTTTATTTACTCCGCATTTTAGCTTTGCTCAAAGTCAAACTTTGTAAACTTTGACAAAGTTTATAGATAGAAATAATAACATATACAATAACAAATCAATACCATTAGATTCATTATTGAATATACTTTCACATCATAGAGATTTGCTATTGTAAATGTTCATATTTTTTCTAGAAATTTGGTCAAATTTTATGAAGTTTGACTTCAGTCAAACCTAATATGCAGAGTAAATAAAAACGGAGGGAGTATCTTACTCCGTGACCAAGACAGAAGGGAAAACGAGACAACTTAATGTTTATTTGAGCCGTTCAAGTATAATCATGTGGCATTGCTTATTTCTCATTCCTCTCCAACCCTCTTCTCCATCGATCATGCCGCCCTCCGGTCGAATCCATCCTCCCGCATGCCTCATTTGAACATTCCGCTGAGTGTCATTCACATGTGGGCCTAGACCATGCTTGTATTTCCAATGTTGTAATTTGTCCGACATGCATACAGACAAACGGTTCGTTTAAAGTTTCACTTTGCCTCCACTACGTGCCGCTTCCCATCTTAGTTTTGACATCCCATTCGGTTCATGCCCCGACACATCTTGACGAGATCGATTGATGTTGAGAGATCAAGTGCGTGTCGTGCAAGGAGATAAAGGTTTGGTGTGTTTCTATGATAGAAATGACCCGGGGGGGTCTGTGTGCGCGCGTCGGTCATGTACCATCTAGCTAGATCGATTGAAACATGACTAGGGTGGGTTCGGAGATCGATCGATCTAGAGAGGGGCGGTGAGGATGAATGTATGCTTAAAAAAGATAGATGAAAGGCTTGGTTACAATTAATGCATGGTAGAGTGACCTAGGCGTGTGTCAAAGAGCGACCTGACGACGAGCAAGATATAATCCCAATACCTCGGGAGATCAATTAGGTTTGAAAAGCACAAAGAGGAAGAAGAGTGGTTATGTGTGTGTGTGTGTGAGGAGAGAGGGGGAGGGAGGGGGAGAGGGAGGGAGGGAGGGAGGAGAGAGACCCCCGAGATGAAACCGAGAGGAACGAGTGGGTCGCTGTGTGATAAACCTAAGTCGGATTCAAAATTTTGAACCGGTGATCACAGCATCAGCAAATCATATATAAAGGGTATTCAATGTTTGTTTCGCTTTTGAACGTACAATATACTCCCTCCGATCCTTTCTAGTTTACATATAAGTTTTATGTGTAGTCAAAGTATCTCTACTTTGATCAAACTTACAGGAAAAAGTATCAACATTCAACAACACCCAATCAATATTGTTAGATTCGTATGTACTCCTAGATTTGTATTCAAACAGAAATGGTTTCCAATTTGTTTTCAAACACGTGAATGCTTGTTCTCGCGCATGCTCTTCCTAATAGGATTTCACCACGTATAGCCAGTCCAATAGTAACTTTTTTTAAGCTTCATGTCCAATAGTAGTATAAGTAGTAGTACTAGTGGAGTACTGACAACATCTGCAGTAGAGTATGCAGTGCTCATAGTACTAGTAGTATACTCCCTCCGTTTTTATTTACTCCGCATATTAGAGTTGACTGAAGTCAAACTTTGTAAAGTTTGACCAAATTTATAAAATGAATATAAATATTTAGCATCACAAATCTATATGATGTGGAAGTACATTCAACATATTAGAGTACTAGTAACACTCGGCCGGCCTCTCTCTTCTAGTAGTATAAATGACGCGGGCGGGGGAGGGGGGGGGGACGTCGGTTTGCTCTCAAATGCGGTCCCACAAGCAAGCGAAAACGCAAGACGAAGCGCGTTCCATTCGGTGAGCGACGTGGAGGGTCCAGCGTGCCGGGGTGCAACACGAACGCGACAAGAGTGATGTACATCGTCCGTTCCTTATGAACTTGCATACTTCGAGTACTCCTTTTTTTAACACGGTACAGACGCAAGCGCTCATACATGCGCGCATACACTCACCCCTATGAACGCACACACGCACACCCTACCCCTATGAGCACCTTCGAGAGACTGACCCATCACACCTCTATCTCTACTCTTATCTCTACTCTCGGTGATGATGGTGTGCCTGCCATCTTGCAATATAAACCGTCCGATCTATATCTGACGGATAGAAAGCAAACTATGGCAATTTTGCAAAAGGATACCCGCACCTCTATCGTTCATCCTTATCTCCCACAACTTCATTGTTGAGTAATTAAAAAAGGAAGCCTCTAGAATAATCTGGCATTGATGAGGACATCAATACCATTGTTACACCCACAGCCCCTACTGCTACATATACTGGACCAATTACTAGAGCACGTGCACGCCAATTAAATTATTAGGTACTTTCGTTTCTTGGTAATGATCCTAATGTTCCTCAGAATATGATGCTGCCTAGATTGGATACGTTTGTTTTGCTTACAAATGAATGGCCTAGCATGGACAAGAGGGATGATCACTTGAGCAAGATCAAGCATGGAGATGATGGCATGCGCAAGGGGAACAAGACTGGAGTTTCAAGTGATGATTTCAGGACTCTGAAGCCACCATAATGAGTGTATGAAGCCTTGGATGAAAAATACAAGATGCCACTTCCTAAATTTCGTCCAGAGGCTATTATAGGTGCTGCATCGCCTTATTATTGGGCCAGGCCCATGTAATTTCGAAATACTTGAGTATAGACTGTTTTTAGAGTCTATATGTGTGGGGAAACAAGAGATAGGGTTGGTTTCAGACCCCTCCCCCAAGGGCCATGAAATTCGCCCCTCTTCCTCCATATATACAGCCCTTAGGGCGTCGTTTAGACTTTGGGTTTTGTTTAGATTAAAAGTTCGCCATAGCTGCAACTTCGCGTACTTCGTTTGTGTTCAACGACCAGACCAAGACGTCACAGAACCCCACTTGATCAATAAAGCTTTCCTCTTTTATTCGCAATATCCAGATTGCAATTTCAGTTTCTTGCTTATTCTTTGTTTGCTTGCAGGAAATAGACCTTCATGGTCAGGTTGATCGTGCTCCAGCGTGGTCAATAACCTCTCGGAGTTGGTTTAGCGATTGCTAAGGTGTGACGTCCTCGCATGTTCGTAGTCGGATCATCAAAGTCTACTCCACCAAAAATGATAGCCACCATCTCGTCGAAAGACGGGACACCTTCGCCTCTATCAAGTGGTATCAGATTTCCAGGTTGCTCGGTGAGATTTTACAGTTTTTTGTAGTTTAGATCGAGTCTGTTCTTCATACTACAGTCCACGCAAAAGCCAAAAAAAAATTAGGGTTAGTTCATCATATCCAAACCAGTCTGAGCTATTGCATAATCTTTTCTGTATTTGCTTTGTTGAATTTGCGGTTGCATCGTCGTGTCTAGTTGCTGGTCTTAGCGTCTAGTCTTTTAGAGTTTCGAGTTCTGTTCACGGGTATTCACGCCGCCGCCGCACCATCATCATCCGCTGCCATACACCACCACCACACCAGATTCATCATCCGCTGCCATATACCACCACTACACCAGATACATCGCCCCTGCCATCTACCATCACCGCTTATCCGCCACCGCTCCGAGTCCATATACCAACACCGATCCGAGTCCATATACCACCATCGACCCACGTCCATATACCACCACTGATCAGAGTCCATATACCACCACCGATCCGTATCCATATACCACCACCACTCCGAGTCCATCTCATATTAGGTTTACTTTCGAGATCCATCTGTTTCCAGATTTGTGTTTCCTTGTCTGAGTAGTTTTCGGATTCCATCAATCTTTTGTCGTTCCGTAGAAGAGGTTGGTTTCCAAAAAAAAAAGTCTGAAAACCACCCTCCGTTTAGGCCCAAATTTTTTCGAAAACGCACTTGTCAAAAAAAATCTGGCTATCCTATTTTTAGGTGTTTCTGAGCGTTTTGAGACATGTGCCATTATAGAAAGTTTTTTTTGAGCCGTTTCTAGTTTTTGGTCCGGGCAGTCCAAAAAAAACATTGGTCGCAAAAATTTCATGTCTATCCTATTATCTTGACTTGGGAAGAGTTTTGACACACTCGTCATTATAGTGTTTTTCGGCAAAAAAAAGAGGAGCGCAAAAAAAAAGAGCGAAAAAAAATTCAGAGTGTGCTTTTCCCTTGTTTCCGTGCAGCGCCGTGATTTTGTTAGTATTCTAGGCTCGCGTCTCTAGCATAGTCTAGCCTAGGACCAGCACAGTACCGTCGTTGAGCGTTTATTCAACTTTGCATCTCTGAATTGATTATTGCTGACATTTTTGCTACCATATCATAAGCCTTCCCAGCTCCACATACATCTACGTCATGCGTTGGACTCTCCCTGGTAATCGCTCTATCCAAGCTTTGAGAGTTTTGACTACAACGGTTGCCGATCACCACCTGCTGCTGGGTAAGAACTGGTAAGAATTTGAGATTTGCTTGACGGATTTGTGACACCCACCACCACCTCTTGTTAGTAGTCTATAGGATCATATTCTTGTGTGTTTCTATTGCTGCTAACCATGGCAGGATCACAAGCCGATGAGATTGACTGGGAGAACTTGACGAACAAGGAGCTTCATGATAAATTTCAGTAAATGTTGAGTCAACAGGTGGAAGACGTGATGGCCAGTTTTGGAAAGGCACTGGAGAGGATGGATGACATTGAGAAGACAATTGACAACAAATTGGATGCCAAGTTCGCTGAAGTACTTGTGCGTCTACCTCCACCTACTGCCTCTGCTACACCATTGCAACAACAACAACAACCTCCACATCGTGAAACAGCCCTCCGCCGAGCAAGCCGTGTTCCTTTTGAGCCTGGCCAAACTTCTAGTGCCGCTGCTACTACTGTGGATGCTTCTGTGGCTCCTGCTGCTGATGAGGAGGAGGACGATTACGCGGGCAATTATGCGGATGAGGTTGATCAAATCAGAACTATGTGCAACCACCAGCACCACAACCAGGTCGTCTACATGCAAATAATCGCAATGGTAGGGCTGCACCACCACCTCAGGTACGAGATCTTGATCATATTCCTAAACTGAAATGGATATTCCGACTTTTGAGGGGAGATACGTTCCTGATATATATCTTACTTGGGAATTAGAAAATGAACAACGTTTTACATGCTTACAATATCCTGAGGATAGACGTGTTGTTGCTGCTGTTTGTGCTTTCACTAGTTTTGCTTGTGTATGGTGGTCTGAACATTGTAGATTATATCCTATTCCAGCTACTTGGACTGCTTTGAAAGCTGCTATGCGTACTCGTTGGGTTCCACCATATTATCAACGTGAATTACTACAAAAATTGCAGCGTTTAAGACAAGGAAAAAATTCTGTAGAAGAATATTATCAGGAATTGCAAACTGGCATGATTAGATGTGGTATTGTTGAGGATAATGAAGCTATGCTTGCACATTTCATGGGTGGGTTAAATAGAGAGATCCAGACCATTTTAGAGTATAAGGAGTATAACAATATCACTCGTTTATTCCATCTTGCATGCAAAGCTTAACGTAAAGTGCAGGATCGACATGCATTGGCGTGGACTAACTTTTCTGTAGGTCGACCTTCTTCATGGACACCGCGTGCATCCTCTACTTCCGCATGTTCTGCTACATCGACACCTCCATCAACTGCCATCTCCAGCTGTGATACAAGAAAGCCGGCACAACCACAACTATCTGCCAAGAGCACACCTACCGGGCCTGCACAGAGCTCTTCTTCATCCATGGCATCAACAGGGCACACACATGATATTATTTATCGTCGTTGCAAGGGTAGAGGTCATTATGCGAGAGAATGCCAATCTCCGCGTGTTATGATTGCTACTGAGGATGGTGGGTATGAGTCCGCTAGTGACTATGATGAGGAGACTTTGGCTCTTATTACAAGTGAAGAACACGGTGGAGATGCTTCTGATCATGAGACGCAATACATGGCTGCTGAAGACGCTGACAGGTATGAAAGTTTAGTTGCTCAACATGTTTTAAGTGTGCAGGTCACACAAGCTGAGCAAGATCAGAGGCACAATTTGTTCTATACAAAGGGAGTTGTGAAGGAACATTCAGTTCGCGCCACCATAGATGGAGGGAGCTGCAACAACTTGGCTAGCATGGAGATGGTGGAGAAGCTGTCTCTCACCACAAGACCACATCCACATCCTTACTACATACAATGGTTCAACAACAACGACAAGGTTAAGGTAAGACGTACTGTTCGTGTGCATTTTAGTATCGCTACATATGCAGATTATGTTGATTGTGATGTGGCACCCATGCAAGCTTGTTCCTTATTACTTGGTAGACCATGGCAATTTGATAAAAATTCGGTCCACCATGGTAGAAACAATCAGTATACTCTTGTTCATAATGATAAACATATTACTTTGCTTCCTATGTCTCCTGATTCCATTTTGAAAGATGATATTCATAGAGCTAATAAAGCAAAACAGGAGAAAAATAAGAGTGAAAATTAGATTGTGGCAAAAGAAGTTGAGCAACAAATGAAGCCTAATAATAAACCATCTAGTGTTGCTTCTGAAATTAAATTGAAAAGTGCATGTTTACTTGCCACCAAATCTGATATTGATGAGCTAGATTTCAGCAAATCTGTTTGCTATGCTTTTGTGTGCAAAGAGGCATTATTTTCATTCGAGGACGTGCCTTCCTCTTTGCCTCCTGCTGCCACTAACATTTTGCAGGAGTTTGCTGACGTCTTTCCACAAGACGTGCCACCGGGATTACTGTCTATTCGAGGGATTGAGCATCAGATTGACTTAATTCCCGGTGCATCATTGCCCAACCGTGCGCCATACCGTACCAATCCAGAGGAGACGAAGGAAATTATGTGTCAAGTACAGGAGCTGCTCGACAAAGGTTATATACGCGAATCTCTTAGTCCTTGTGTTGTTCCTATTATACTAGTGCCCAAAAAGGATGGTACGTCGCGTATGTGTGTTGATTGTAGAGGCATTAATAATATTACTATTCATTATCGTCATCCTATTCCTAGGCTAGATGATATGCTTAATGAATTGAGTGGCTCTACAATATTCTCCAAAGTTGATTTGCGTAGTGGATACCATCAAATTCATATGAAATTGGGAGATGAATGGAAAACAACATTTAAAACTAAGTTTGGATTATATGAGTGGTTAGTCATGCCTTTTAGGTTAACTAATGCACCTAGTACTTTCATGAGATTAATGAACGAAGTTTTACGTGCTTTCATTGGACGATTTGTGATAGTTTACTTTGATGATATATTGATTTATAGCAGATCTTTGGAGGAACATTTGGAACATTTACGTGCTATTTTTATTGCTCTACGTGATGCACGTTTGTTTGGTAACCTTGGGAAGTGCACCTTTTGCACCGACCGAGTATCTTTCCTTGGCTATGTTGTTACTCCACAGGGAATTGAAGTTGATAAAGCCAAGATTGAAGCTATTGAGAGTTGGCCGCAGCCCAAAATGGTCACACAAGTGAGGAGTTTCCTTGGCCTCGCTGGATTCTATAGGTGTTTTGTGAGAGATTTCAGCACCATTGCTGCACCTCTCAATGAACTTACAAAGAAGGATGTGCCTTTTGTTTGGGGTACCGCACAGGAAGAAGCCTTCACGGTATTGAAAGATAAGTTGACACATGCTCCTTTACTCCAACTTCCTGATTTTAATAAGACTTTTGAGCTTGAATGTGATGCTAGTGGAATTGGATTAGGAGGTGTGTTACTACAAGAGGGTAAACCTGTTGCATACTTTTCTGAAAATTTGAGTGGGCCTAGTCCGAACTATTCTAATTATGATAAAGAATTATATGCTCTTGTTCGGACTTTAGAAACATGGCAACATTATTTATGGCCCAAAGAATTTGTTATGCATTCTGATCATGAATCTTTGAAACATATTAAAAGTCAAGCAAAACTGAACCGTAGACATGCTAAATGGGTTGAATTCATTGAGACTTTCCCTTATGTCATTAAACACAAGAAGGGTAAAGAAAATGTTATTGCTGATGCATTGTCTCGTCGTTATACTATGCTTTCACAACTTGACTTTAAAATATTTGGTTTGGAGACCATCAAAGATCAATATATGCATGATGTTGAATTTAAAGATGTATTGCAAAATTGTAAAGAAGGGAGAACATGGAACAAGTTCATCGTTAATGATGGATTTGTGTTTCGTGCTAACAAGCTATGCATTCCAACTAGCTCCATTCGTCTTTTGTTGTTGCAGGAGGCGCATGGAGGAGGATTAATGGGACACTTTGGCGCGAAGAAGACGGAGGACGTGCTTGCTACACATTTCTTTTGGCCAAAGATGAGACAGGATGTTGAGCGTTTTGTTGCTCGCTGCACTACATGTCAAAAAGCTAAGTCACGACTCAATCCTCATGGTTTATATATGCCTTTGCCTGTACCTAGTGTTCTTTGGGAGGATATATCTATGGACTTTGTTTTACATTTACCTCGAACAAAGAAGGGGAGGGATAGTATATTTGTTGTCGTGGATAGATTTTCAAAAATGGCACATTTTATACCATGTCATAAAAACGATGATGTTGCTAATGTTGTCGATTTGTTCTTTCGTGAAATTATTCGCTTGCATGGTGTGCCAAATACAATTGTTTCAGATCGTGATACTAAGTTTCTTAGCTACTTTTGGAGATGTTTATGGGCTAAGTTGGGGACTAAACTGCTTTTTAGTACTACATGTCATCCCCAAACTGATGGACAAACTGAAGTAGGCAATAGAACATTGTCTACTATGCTTAGGGCTGATTTGAAGAATAACAAGAAAATGTGGGAAGAATGCTTGCCTCATATTGAATTTGCTTATAATCGTTCGCTGCATTCTACTACTAAGATGTGTCCTTTTGAGATTGTGTATGGTTTCCTACCTCGTGCACCCATTGATTTGTTGCCTCTTCCATCTTCGGAGAAGGTTAATTTTGATGCTAAACAACATGCTGAATTGATCTTAAAAATGCATGAGTTAACTAAGGAAAATATTGAGCGCATGAATGCTAAATATAAACTTGCTAGAGATAAGGGTAGAAAACGTGTTGTCTTTGCACCTGGAGATCTTGTTTGGTTACATTTGTGTAAGGATAGATTTCCTGATTTGCGCAAGTCAAAGCTAATGCCACGTGTTGATGGTCCTTTTAAGGTGTTAGAGAAAATAAATGATAATGCATATAAACTTGAGCTGCCTGCAGATTTTGGGGTTAGTCCCACTTTTAACATTGCAGATTTGAAGCCTTATTTGGGTGAGGAAGATGAGCTTCTGTCGAGGACGACTTCATTTCAAGAAGGGGAGGATGATGAGGACATCAATACCATTGTTACACCCACAACCCCTACTGCTACATATACTGGACCAATTACTAGAGCTCGCGCACGCCAATTAAATTATCAGGTACTTCCGTTTCTTGGTAATGATTCTAATGTTCATCAGAATATGATGCTGCCTAAATTGGATACGTTTGTTTTGCTTACAAATGAAGGGCCTAGCATGGACAAGAGGGATGATCACTGGAGCAAGATCAAGCATGGAGATGATGGCATGCGCAAGGGGAACAAGACTGGAGTTTCAAGTGATGATTTCAGGACTTTGAAGCCACCATAATGAGTGTATGAAGCCTTGGATGAAATATACAAGATGCCAGTTCCTAAATTTCGTCTAGAGGCTATTATAGGTGCTGCGTCACCTTATTATTGGGCCAGGCCCATGTAATTTCGAAATACTTGAGTATAGGCTGTTTTTAGAGTCCGTATGTGTGGGGAAACAAGAGATAGGGTTGGTTTCGGACCCCTCCCCCAAGGGCCACGAAATTCCCCCCTCTTCCTCCATATATACAGCCCTTAGGGCGTCGTTTAGACTTTGGGTTTGTTTAGATTAAAAGTTCGCCATAGCTGCAACTTCGCGTACTTTGTTTGTGTTCAACGACCAGACCAAGACGTCACAGAACCCCACTTGATCAATAAAGCTTTCCTCTTTTATTCGCAATATCCAGATTGCAATTTCAGTTTCTTGCTTGTTCTTAGTTTGCTTGCAGGAAATAGACCTTTGTGGTCAGGTTGATCGTGCTCCGGCGTGGTCAATAACCTCTAGGAGTTGGTTTAGCGATTGCTAAGGCGCGACGTCCTCGCACGTTCGTAGTCGGATCGTCAAAGTCTACTCCACCAAAAACGATAGCCACCATCTCATCGAAAGACGGGACACCTTCGCCTCTATCAGGCATGGTGGCTGCTGCCGGCGTCGTCCATCCCCATGCCTCCGCTAAGTCCGACCACCAATCACCACCGCGCCCCACTCCTCCTCACCTTATCTCTCATCTTTCTCGAGATATCATTTTTTGATGAAATTCTCGAGATACCATTTTTTGATGAAATTCTTGAGATATCATAAAAAAATGCATCCTGATGTTCCGTGCAATGCACGGGCATCTTGCTAGTCATCTTGAGATTTACGAAGTCACCGCCTCGTCGTCGACAGGAATGGTGGGGAGGTCTGGACATCTGCCACGTAAAACTCTGAAACTTTGGTCCCATCCTACCCCACAACTCTCCAGGCTCCAGCCGTCCGGCTTTGCAAACTCTGCACAGTCAAAACCGATTGACCGGTCGTCACCGGAACCATTATTCACACCAGAACCTTTGCTGCTCGGCCTACGCCAGCTACTTGCCGGCCGGTCACCACTGCCCCAAAACCACACCTCCTCTCCAGCCCATTCCCCCACCTCTCGATCCCCTAGCCCGCATCAATTGTCCCCTAGTTCACCGGAAAGCCATGGTGCGCCGCAAGATCACGTACTACAAGATGCTGACACCAGAGCGCCGCGCAGAAATCGCGGCGATGGTCAGCGGCACAGACCTCCGTTCCCAAGCTTGCTTTGCGGCGGGCCAATCCCCGAGTTCTCTGGAGCCAAGCTCTGAGGAGGAGGAAGATGATCCAATGTTCATGGCGGAGGTCGCGGCGCAGAAGGCCCCCGATGCGTATGAGATGATGGACTTTGACTTCGTGCTGGCGTCCGGGTCCCCCATGGTGCAGGCGGACCAGCGGTTCAACCTGGCGATCCTAAAGGAGGACCGGGAGGCGGAGGCTCAACTCGACGCGGAGCGCGCGGATGCCGCTGCCATCGAGGCCCTCCTGCAGGCGAAACCGGATGTTGTGGATGTGAACCTGGCGGCGGAGGCTTAACTTGACGCGGAGCGCGCGAATGCCACTGCCATCGAGGCCCTCTTGCGGGCGGAACCGGACGTCCTGGACTTGAACCGGGCGGCGGAGGCTCAACTCGACGCGGAGCGCGCGGATGCCGCTGCCATCGAGGCCCTCCTATAGGCGGAACCGGACGTCCTGGACTTGAACCGGGCGGCGGAGGCTCAACTCGACGCGGAGCGCGCGGATGCCGCTGCCATCGAGGCCCTCCTGTAGGCGGAATCGAACGTCGTGGACGTGAACCGGGCGGTGCTCACGTCCATGCAGAGCACCCGCACGCTCCGCGTGAACGAGTAGCTGGAGGCCAAGGACAACCACGGTGCGGAGACACACGTCGGTAGCTACGGCTGGTTCGCGCCGGCAGCCAAAGACGACGAGGCCGTCTCGTTCCACGAGCAGTGATAGTTTTTCTTTATGTTGTTGTTTTTAGGGATCTTTTGCTGTGTAAAAACATATATTTATGCAGGTCGCCTGACTTTCATCATTTGGGTCAGTCGACCATTTCAGGCTGTTGGATGAATATCCTACGTCTCCTAACCCTTCTTCTTCCTCACCTCTTCTTCTTCCCCAACAGACCACCGCACGGGCCGTACGGATCTTCCCCAACATGCGGTTGGATAAACATACTGTATGAACGAAAATTATGTGTTAGCGGTAGGATGGCTGAGTTTGGTTTGATCACATGCGGTAGCACGTGTCAGTGAGGGTGCGTTCCCTTGGTTGGGTTTGTGGCGTGCAGGAGCGACTGTGTGAGGGTGCGGTGCGACCGCGACAGCCGTGCGCAAGTGTACGTCCTTTTCATTTTGAAAACTTTAGGCAAGCTTGGCAAAAATGTGTGGCAAAGTATGGCAATGCAAGGCCTAGACCCAAACAGGATACAAGTACGTACGTACTACTTGTATTAAAAAAGAAAGGCGGGGTTTTCCTTCGCAGGATTAATCGATACAAATCCTCGTTTGACGTGTCAATTAATGCGTATTTTTTTCTCCAATGCCCAAAGAGCTAACCATCTCACTCCTCATTGCTTGATTAATGCAGTGCCATGCAAACCAACCTTCTCACTTCTGCATGCATGCAAGGGTATATTAATGTCCTTGGTTGCTAGTACGAGGCAAACCCCATCAATTTTGCCTCGATTAGTGTTAGTGGCCTTCTGCAAATTGTAATTTTGATACTGGCCTTGTATACAAAAAAAAATGGAGGTAGTAACTATTTGACTTCCTTCCCCATTGCGGTGACGTCGATAATATCTCAAACGTTGTGGCTTTGGCGAAGTGCGTTCGACGGAGCACACCATTGAGGGAGACCACGGTAAGTCATTCGCAAGTGCCGCCTGCAAGCCGAGACAACCGCTTTCTTTGCATCCAGGAAGTCCGTTGAACCAAAGGACGCGTAAATGTACTAGTACTACACAATAGCGTCGTCCGTCCAGCTTAGTGCGGTAAGGTGGTTTCTCGAAGAAGACGATGGAGAAGCGGAGTCAGCGAAGAGTGAAATGATGGTTGCTTCGTCCATGCTTTGTGATTTGACGCCTCACTGCTTTATGATCTGTGATAGAAGGGACAGGGGAGTAGACTCTGTGCTCTATACTGTACATGCGTCCAAACACGGGAGAAAGAGGAGAGAGGTTGCATTTTTCTATTCCTTCAATCAATCAATTATGGAGCTTCGGTTCCATCTTTTTGGCTTTGGCAGCACCCTCCACAATGGTTCCCATCGATGCCAAAAGCTATTTTCACATTTGGCTACACATTGTGGATGCCCTTAACCGTACCACTTGGTTTTGCTCCTGTGTGCTACTATACAAATCTCGATTATATTGATCTAAAAAATTATAGTATCAAGATTAGTAAAAAGGAAGTGATTTTGCCGCGCGGAAGGCGGGGGAGGTTTCTTATTTTTAGAGGACGTTGGCCTGGCAGTCTGCTAACATGCGGTCCCACGTGTCAGTGCTTTACCAAGCCGATCCGCGTCCCACATGAGGCAGAACAACGGCAGAAGCAATATGTAGTTAACTTGAAGAAGATGAGGGAGAAGCGGATTCAGCAACGAGTGAAATGATGGTTGCTTCGTCCCTCCAACTTCTTTTTTTTAGTTTAAGTTTCGTTGTCGAGAAAATATTTAGATATGCATCACATTTGGATGATGTTTCTCCTGTAATACCCACTATTGTAATCCAACAGTTTTATCTAACATATGATTTCTTCAAAAAAAAAACTTCTTTTTTTTAGCATTACTTCGTCCCTCCAACTTAACTGCGGGAAAGGTGCAGCATTGTGATTTGACGCCTCATTGCTCATTACTACGCCGGCGCCATGACTTGGGTGCTAAACCCCTGCTGCTCTGCACTGTTATTTCGGTATGGCACGTGGACCCGGTTGCTTGATGTCCCACATGTCGGCGAAAGGGACTAGAACATTTATGAAAGCGAGCGCTCCACTCTTACGACGGAGGAGTACACGACACGGCGACCCAGTGAACTGTTACTTGTACTGTAGTACTACTATAGTTTTGTTGTTTCGCACGATCCATCGATACAAACCCGATTAAACAGGCAAGGGCGGGATTTTTCCCGCGCGGTAGATGATACTAGCCATACATTTCAAAGGCAATTTTAATGTATGCAAACTGAATAATTAAGTAACAATATGAGATCTAGTAAAACTAAAAATACATATGATTTATTATGTTAGAGTGTAGTAGTAGTGCTGTATTGCATAGTTGTTAGATGTAACATGCGAGAACGTGTAGAGATGTACTTTTGGAGGGCCTACAGAGAGAAATTGGGCATAAAGTGGATTCAAATATTTGTATTCGTCTTCATAGCATTTGTAACTCATATCTACAGTTTGTACAGTAGACGTGAATGCTTGTTCACTCTTACAAAACCAGTACAACAATAATGGGGTGGCGTGCGCCCAATTTAGGCACTGGCACGTTGGCCTACTCGGCTCCACAGAGAGAGCGAGAGAAGAGATAAATACACGGGCGGTCAGTGTATTTCAAGCGAAAAGCGTAATACGGTCACCGGACTTCAGAATACGCTCATTACGGTCACTATATATGTTTTGCGGTGATTATACGGTCACTTGCTCACCGTTCAGCATCGGATTGCACTCTGTTGACCGGCCAAATAGTCTGCGTGGCACTATGTTGACTGGTTAAATTGACCATGTTCCTTGTGGGTCCCACCTGTCAGTTCTCATAGAAAAAGGTAAGATAAACACAAATTTACGCAGGTGCGACAAGACTCCAACCCGTGCGCGGGAATCACCTGGTTGTGTATGTGTCTGTCAGGGCCTGATGTGTGCGCATGCACGTGGAGGTTGAGCACTTGAGCGTGAGAGTGTGTGTTGGTCGTGTGGTGTGTGCATGCATGCATGCGTGTGTGCGTGTGAGTGTTGCGTGCGTGCGTGGCTGCGTGTGTACGTGTGAGTGTTGCGTGCGTGCGTGGCTGCGTGTGGATGTTTGAGTGCTGCGTGCATGCAGTTCATGTGCATGCGTGCGTGTGTGTATAATCACCACACCAACTCCTGTGTGTTAAAACAGACGGCTCAGCATACCAATACAAGGTCACCTTGTCCGCTGTGCCCGCGGTCATGACTTCGAACCACCGTCCAATATCTTTATCGTTTGTTTTCATTCTTATACACGCCGACAGGTGGGCCCAATGGTAGTGAGATAATGTGATGCAACACTAGAGATGCCACGTGGAGCGTTTAACTGGTCAACTAGTCGTGTCTTGAGCAAATACAGAGCTGTACGGTGAGCCCATGACTGTATAATAACCACAAAACATAAATGGTGACCGTAATGAGTGGATTCTAAAGTCCAATGTACGTATCATGCTTTCGCTTCAAATACAATGATCGTCACTGTATATATCACGAGAGAAAGATGAAACATGCGTGGATGTGTTGGGGGCGTACTTTTAGAGGACCTGGAGATAGTTTGTGTGCGTACGTGAAAGGGGCGTAGAGGGGGTGTATGCGATGGAGAGAGAGATGCTCTTTGTTTCTCTTTATTATGACTAACTTTATATATAGTATAAAAATATAAAAATTCACAGTGCGGAATAAATATCATTGGATGCACCATGCAATGCAAATTAACATTCATACTCCTCCATATAACTTTGTAATGTTGTATATATGTAGAAATTTTAAAATAATTTTTTTGCCACACTTTGTGTGGTTTTATTCAAAAGGAATGTTGTATGCGAAATAAACATGAAGGGAGGGCTTTTTAGATCAATGGGGTACGTGATGTAACATGTGTGAATGTGTAGTTGACGTATTTGGCAGGGCCTAGAGAGGTATGTGTATGTATTACGTATTTGAGAGAGGCATGGATAGAGGGGCCGGTGCGGGGGACGTGAGAGAGATAACACGAGAAATGAGAGAGGTCTAGAGAGAGAGAGACGAATACGATCTCACGGCGAGAGATGCCCTTGAGTGTGTATATGCAAGGGGGGAGGGGATAGAGGCACGAGGAGAAAATATTTTGTGTGGTGTCTGTGTTGGTCTGTGTGGGTGTGAGAAGATAACGAGACCTAGGGGCAGAGGGTGTGTCACCGCGTGAGGTCCGGTGGGCCGAGGTGAGGCCCTTGGTTTGGTTCCGTCCTGCGCCACATTGGTCGGCCCGTGACGCATTCAGGGAGACCCATGGAGGACTAGTCGTACAAGACAAAGATACCAGAGTCGTGAAGGACTCTATGTCCACTGACAAAGCCGGCTAGGATTTGTAACCCTAGGTCCTCGGACTAAGGTAACCCCTTATCTCTGATATTATCATTCATCCAACCTAACTTTAAGAGGCATCCTACAGAATGCTCTGCTAGAATCATACTCGTCAATTAGAAAGAGAGGTGGAGACAATGCGTGCGAGACAGGCCTAAAGATAATGTGCGTGCGGGAGACACGTAGGCAGGTCTATGTATATAGAAATGGTCGATGGGGATTGTGCGTGTGTATGCGTGTGAGAGGAAGAGTGATTGTGATAAAGATTAGTGAAAACAGTCGTAAATGGTTGCGAGAGGGAGGGAGGGTGATATCGAGAGCATGTCTGCGAGAAAGACACCTCGGGTGAGAGTGTGTGAGCATGTGTGAGAGACCACCGATGGATATACACCGTGTGCGCGTATGTGTGAGAGAGAAAGTCAGCGCATGTGTGAGGAGGGGCCTATGGAGAGTGAAACTACACGTAAAAGACTGATGTACACATTGATTAAAAATATAAATTATATCCAAATATTAGGATGGGATCATGATATTTGCAATTCGCGTAAGGAACGGTCATTGATCCATCAGACATCTATATTCTATCAAATTTGAGCATGTCTATGTTATTATTCGACATAATTGATCCACAGAGTTAGTATTCTGAACTCCAGACAATGCATCGCTTTAGCAATTCGCATATAAACGTGAGTATAGTTCATGTTGTGTGTGTAAAGCACATTATACATATAAAAGTTACACAATGAACATTATAAATAGCTAGCTATGAACTAGCATACATTTGAATTCAACTTAAGGTGGTTTAAAAAATTCAAATTCAACATGAAGTCCATTCAATTATTTGAATTCGAGATCATGTCATTTGTAAATCATACCTAAATTATGGGGGCACCAATCTTTGCTCTGCTTTTGTACATAATAACATATATAGTCGTGTACAAAATAGATTCAAATTTACCTCCTCCATTCCAAAATAATCATAGTTATAGGATTTTCAAGTGTCAAAGATTCAAAAAGAAGCGCATAATTTAATGTGGTTTTCAAACATATAAGGTCAAATTTAACGTTGTCTATTTAGGTCAATCCTCAAAGTTCAAGAGTATTCTAAACGTGAATGCTTCTGTTTCAAAATTTCGAACAAAGCGCCAAAAGAGCCTCTACTCGCCCGAAACCGCATGAGACCAATGTTTGGTAGAAGGAAATTACTTTTCTAACTCCGACCCGTGAAGCCTACCGGCCCGACGTCTATAGGTCTAAACCGGGGTAGGTTTGTAACTTCATCTAGATGCCACGCAACCGCCTCCGAAAAATATTCATACACCGTGGCCGCCTAAACACACATTCGCTCGGCCGAAATCGCTCCCGCCCACTATTTGGGACAACTAGGATTACCGTCCTACCCCCGACCCACAATAGGTCCGAAATTTAAGAGGGGGGCAAAGTTTGTACTTTCCCCAAATTTCAAACAAGCGCGTCCCATCTATTCAAAATCAAAAAACAAAAACAAGCGCGTCCCAGACCAAAACATGGTTCCCCCTTAGCTCCCCCCGCCACCCCTGCCCCCCGTCCGATTCCCCATTCGTACTCCGTGGGCGCCAAAACTACCTCTCCACCAGCCGCGAAACCCCGGCGTCCTCCGTCCGCCACCCCATCCCACCCATCAACCGCCGCCCTCCTCCATCACGCCGGAGCCGATACCCCGACATCGTCGTCCACCGCAACCGCAACGCCCTACATGGCTAGTAGTTGAAGCCGACGCTGAGCTGCCTCCAGGACGCCGACGTGTGCCGTACCCGAGCCAGTTCAACCACGTCGTCCTGCGCCTCACCGCTACCGCTCCAATGTCGCCACCGTCCACCACACCGGAGTTGTTCCCACTACGCCGTCCTTCACCGCCTCGGATCTGCTTCCCCTCCGCCAACAGACGGCCACCGCAACACAGTCAACAATTTGGCCATGGGTTCGTCCAAGGCTCCACCCTCCTCCAAAACATCGGTTCCCCCGGTAAAAAGAAGAACATCGCCGCGATATCAGGAGGACACAGCACTGGCAACCGGATTTGGTACTCCTCTTCCCTTATTCGTGCAAATCTTACGTGTCTGCTTGCACGGTATTCATCCCACAGAAGACACTAGTTGACCGCTTCTTCCTACACCTTCTTCCTGATACTAGATGTTCCTAGTAACTCGCGATGCACAAGGTTTCTCCTCATATACTATTTCACCTTAGCTAGAGGTCCGTCGCCCCCCTGGATTACAATTCCTGGTCAGTTGATTCCCAATTAAAGGAAGCATTCCCCGGTGTAACAGGCGCTAGTCCGCCTATTACGCCGGGGAAGCAGCGCCTCGGTGTTTATCTTAGGGGTGTGAGTGGGGCCTAGGAGTTGCTGGCGCCCGATCTGGAGGTCGGCCGGGCTTAAAGGGATGGCCAGGGGGCACTGCCAAGCACGGCGGTGGTGTGAGGTCGAGGGGAGGGCGGGGCGGCGGAGGCAGGGATTTGGGCCGGTGGTCGCTGGCGGTTCGAGAAAGATCATCAACAGTGACTGGCGGGAGGTACACGAAGGCCATCTGCCCGTTCCTTGTAGATCGGACGGTTCATAAAAAAATCGACTGACCTATTTATTTTCAGTCGAGTGTTATTTTGATAGGACCACATGTGGTGGTGTGCTGGAGGAGTACCTGCATTTCCCAGCCATCCCTGTGCTCATATATTACAAAATCATACGGAGTAAAATCTAATTTTGTTTGCCATGCAATGCTGTAGAGCTATCATATGTCTCCTGTCATTTTTTTTTTCAGCCACCTGCTATCTGCTACTTTTACAGTGCACTAGTTCTGCACACACTTCACCCATACTCTGACTATTGTTTTTTTATGCATGGGTATTTCAACCTCTGCCGACCGGTTGATAGAAGCATGAAATAAAAGAGATAAGTTGCTTCAGCTTTCTTCGTGCTTAGGCAAGTCACGTTTGGGCGCTATAAAGGGTGTAGTGTCAGCAGATGGAGACAATAAACATAGCTTCGGAGTTGATGATCTCGCTCGCCATGAACCACCATCCCAGGTGCTTGCTTTAACTTCGCGGTGTCATATGTGGTTGCATGTTGCATATGGTGTCTAGCTTGTATTCGAAAGGCCGAAGTCGGTCTTTATTAAGATAAAGGAAGATATTTTTTACATGAACCACCATCCCGGGAGCACCAGAAGCCAAATAGCTAGTCAGGTCACTGGCCGAGCCAGTGACAAGCCCAGCACAGGCAGGCATCACCTGCAAGCCAACTAAAAAGCCACGGTGGTGGCGAAGCAGCCCGCCTCCCACCAGGCTCTCAGGTCCTCGATGATTATGCTCACCACTCCAGCCAGGTGTCTAGCTTCTATTGCTTCCAATTTGGTTAAATTGCATCTGCTTAGCTTACACATTATACCTTTGAATATGACATGCCTTCCTGTTTTTTGTACATACTACTATATTTGTCTATTAACCATGTTCTTACATCAAACTAATGTTCTTGTGTATCCCTCATCAATCACTTATGATGAGACAGTCAGGCTCGTGGACTGCTGTAAGAAAATATCCTCTTTTAAAGAATGCAGTGTCAGCCTCCCCACATGATTCTCAAGAAACAACAATGCTAGATGAAGATAGTCAATGTAGCTCTGCAGTTGATGACCGCATTTCCCCTACACCACCATCGCAGGTGCTTGCTCTAACTTGGCAGCGTGATATGTGGTTGCATGTTGCATATAGTGTCTAGATTGTAATTCTTCCAATCTAGTTAAATTGCATGTGCTATTCTACTTAGTTTATACATTATACCTATTAATGTGACATGCCTTCCTATTTTTGGTACACAGTACATCTGTCTATTAAGCATGTCCTTACATAAAACTATTGTTTTTTTGTATCTCGCATCAATCAATTATGACGAGACACCTTTAGTATATGCAGAGTGATATTGGTTGCATCTTTCATATGATTTATAGCATGCACTGCTTCTAATTTGTTGAAATGCCATTTATGATGGGACGCTTTTAACTTGGCAGAGTCATATTGGTTACATATTTCATGTGGTGTCTAGCTTGCATTGCTTCTAATTTGTTGAAATGGCTTCTGCTTAGTTTACACAAATAGTTGTGAATATGCCATGTTGTCCTGTTTTTCGTACATATTCCATCCTCGTATCATGTGTTTGCCTTACATCAAAGTAGTGATTGTCAGTATCATGCATGAATGAGTTCTGAAGAGTGAATTTTATTGCTTTTTCTTGTCGGTTTTACTTGACAATGCAAAATCAATAAAGCGGAAGGAAATTAGCAAGGCAGTGGATAAAGGTGCTCCTCCCAAACAACTTAAACGGAGGGCCTCTACAGATTCTACTCCAGCATCCCCCCAAGAAGATTTGCAAGACAACACATGCATAGACACTCAACGTAGCTGTGTTGATGATGAGCACGTCTCCCCTAGTCGACCATCACAGGTGCTCCCTCTAACTTGGCACTGTTATATGTGGTTGCATGTTATGTATGATGTCTAGCTTGTATTGCTTCTAATTTTGTTGAATTCCATCTGCTTACTTTACACATTATACTTGTGAATAAGACACGTGTCCCTGTTTCTAGAACATACAATATATGTCTATCACACCATGTTCTTACATCAAAGTACCACTGTTGTGTAACCTGCAACAATCACTTATCATAAGACACGTTTAACTTGGGAGTGTGATATAGGTTACATCTCGCATTCTTTTCTAGCTTGTACTACTTCTAATTTGTTGAAATGGCACTTATGACAAGACAATTTTAACTTGGTAGAGTGATATTCGTTGCATCTTTCATATGATGTCTAGCTTTCATTGCTTCTAATTTGTTGAAATGCCTTCTACTTAGCTTACACATCATAGCTGTGAATATGCAATGCTGTCCTTTTTTCTTACATATTCAATCGTCCTATCATGTGGTCGCCTTACATTAAAGTAGTGCTCATCGGCATCCTGCATCAATGAGTTCTGAAAAGCGAATTTTTATTCACTTTTCTTGTGGGTTTGACTTGACAAGGCAATAAAATTAAGAAAGAGGAAGCAAAAAATTAAGGCAGGGACTGATGGCGGTCTTCCGGCGAAACTGGCATCCCAGGTGCTTTCTCTAGCTTGGCAGTGTGATATTGTCTTGCATGTTGCATACGGTGTCTAGCTTGTATTGCTTGTAATTTGATTAAATTACTTATGCTTAGTTTACACATCATAGCTGTGAATATGCAATGCTGTGAATATGCAATGGCACTAATGACGAGAGACCTTTAACTTGGTAGTGTGATGTTGTTTGCATCTTGCATATGATTTATTTCTTGTACTGCTTCACATTTGTTTAAATGCCAGTTATGATGAGACACTGTTAACTTGGCAGAGCGATATTTGTAGCATCTTTCATATGGTGTCTACCTTCCATTGCATTGCTTCTAATTTATTGAAATGCCTTCTGCTTAGTTTACACATCATAGTTCTGATTATCTCATGCCGTCCTGTTTTTCGTACATATTACATCCTCCTATCATGCGGTTGTCTAACATCAAAGTTCAGTTCGTCTGTATCACGCATCAATTTGTTCTGAAGAACTAAATTTTTATTCCTTTTACTTGTCGGCTTGACTTGACATGGCACAGAGAAAGAGAAAGGAACACAGAATGGCAGGGGATGGTGTTAGTACTGAGAACGCACGGAAACGGAAGCGGAAGAATTATGCTGATTCTGCTGGTACTGATGGTGCAATAGAAGGTCAAAGTCCACCGAAAAATTGTACAAACATGGTATCCCGTGCTACACCAGCTGCAAAACAATCCAAACAGAAACTAATAGCTGCCACCAAACAAGTAGTGACAGCCCTAGTTGTTGCAACACCTTCCACAGTACCACCAGCTGCACGAGTTACTCGTTTGTCAACTCAGCTAGCAGCACGTTCCCAAGCTCCTTTGCCACCTGACACTACTTCCGAAGCACTCTTGACACAAGATGAGTTGGCAAGATCAGATGAACCTTGTGAGCTTCAACGGCAAGAAGGTAGTTGTTGGAGTAAAGTTACAGTTGCATGCTTCTTTATATGTAGTCTCACAGTTTGATGTACACTAACACTTCCTATGTTCGTTGTTGGACTAGCACCTAGGCGCAAGAGGAAACAGACATCAGGGATAATGCTTGATAGGTTAACTAAATCTAGAGGAGGAAGAATGGAGATCTGCTTTGAGGCAGGTTTAAAAAGGCCACGTGATGCTACAGAGTCAACCAAGTTAGTATCAGAGGCAGCGGTTGTCGTTAGGTGTCATGTACGTATCCTCCCAACATGGATTTAGTACAGGAATGACAAAGACGAAACCCAGTTCAACACCTTCCTCGACCATTTATCTGTAAGTATGGTTATGTATGGAAATTAGTAATATCGTCTTGGTCTGTCCCATACTTTATAGGTTGCTGGTAATGAGACTCCCATAATTTTCAACAGACGAGGTTCAAGTTGGATAGCCAAGATGATGCAACCAAACAAGCATGCACCCATGTTTTCAAGTCTGCTCTGCGACAGTATCGGTATAACTTGAGAAAAACTCACTTTGAAGGCAAGGCTAACAGTGAACTTGCCCAAACATCTCCAGTGGAAAATATATCGGATGAAGACTGGAGAGGCCTCGTTAAACACTGGTCTGATCCAAAGTATCAAGTACGTTATATATATGTGATCAGATCACATGTTGAACTCCTATTTACGCATGTGCCTCATAAATCTATCTTCTTGTAGGTGAACTGTTCAAAGAACAAGGCCAACCGTACGAAAGTGAAATTCCAACAGACGACAGGATCTCGTAGCTATATTGCACACTGCGAGGCTCTTGTAATTAGCTGCTGTTTCACTCTTTTTGCTATGCCATATTATCAGATCTATATTGACTTGTTCCAAATGCAGAGGAAACCCCGCAAGGACCAAAAAGTACCTGAACCAAATGCTGTGGAAATCTTCAAGGACTGTCACACCAGCAAGACGAAGGGCATGTGTAAGGGCATATTTCTCCCTAAGTGGTTTTGGTAATTGATGACAATGCATTTGCGGACTAATCATGTGCATTGAGCATTTCAGATATCTCATGTCTAGGCACAAGATGATTCGGTGCCCCTCGGAGCCTATCGAAGATGACGGTTCTCTACGTTTCTTTTCGGTGGATTTGAGTCGTAGGAAAGCCGTACTATTAAGAGGGGGTCCGCTTCGGAAAGGTTAGGGATGAATCAACACATACACATCTGTTCCTTTGCACCACCTTTCCTTTGCTTCGATGGAGCACTGTCTGTTTATCCTTGTCTCTGCGATATGAAGGCTACCAAATGCTAAAGCCTCTGTGGCGTGCGGTAGTACTGCTCAAGGGAGCAGTAGTACAGCAGGGAAGTGCGGTAGTACCGCTCCTGGTGAGCGGTAGTACCGCTGCCTCCAGCCCTGAAGCTGAAGCATGCGGAGGTAGGCGCGGATGTAATTTTTTACTTCTGCCCCTACGCGGTAGTACCGCTCCTGGTGAGCGGTAGTACCGTGCCGGATTTTTACACAACTCCAACCTCAGCGGAAGTAGCTACAAAAGCAATTTATTTCTTCCGTGCATTTTCAGCGCCAGTTGAGCCCTGCTCTACGGTAGTACCGGAGGGGCGCACGGTAGTACCGCTCCGGCGGTTCTACCGCTCGTTGCCCTATGCAACAGGCCCTCATCTGGTCACTACCGCGCTAGCGGTAGTACCGCACCGAGGAGCGGTAGTACCGCAGTTGTGTGCGGTAGTACCGCGCCGCGCGGGCTGAGTGAGGGGATAACGGTTGGATCTTTTCCCCCACTATATAAAGGGGGTCTTCTTCCCCAAGAAGACCAGCTCTTCTCTCCCCAAGCTCCATTGTTGCTCAAACCTCCATTTTCGCCCGATCTCTCTACCTAGCTAATCAAACTTGTTGATTTCCTAGGGATTGGTTGGGAAGGCCCCGATCTACACTTCCACCAAGAGAAATTTGATTCCCCCCACTAATCCCTTGCATATCTTGTTACTCTTGGGTGTTTGAGCACCCTAGACGGTTGAGGTCACCTCGGAGCCATATTCCATTGTGGTGAAGCTTCGTGGTGTTGTTGGGAGCCTCCAATTAAGTTGTGGAGATAGCCCCAACCTTGTTTGTAAAGGTTTGGTCACCGCCTTCAAGGGCACCAATAGTGGAATCACGGCATCTCGCATTGTGTGAGGGCGTGAGGAGAATACGGTGGCCCTAGTGGCTTCTTGGGGAGCATTGTGCCTCCACACCGCTCCAACGGAGACGTACTTCCTCTCAAAGGGAAGGAACTTCGGTAACACATCCTCATCTCCACCGGCTCCACTTTTGGTTATCTCTTACCTTTACTTGTGCAAGCCTTTAGTGTGTTGTATTCCTTGCTTGCTTGTGTGCTTATTGTTGTTGCATCATATAGGTTGCTCACCTAGTTGCACATCTAGACAACCTATTTTGATGCTAAATTTAATTTGGTCAAGAAAAGCTAAAAATTGTTAGTTGCCTATTCACCCCCCCCCCCTCTAGTCAACCATATCGATCCTTTCAATTGGTATCAGAGCCTCGTCTCTTTTTTAAGGACTTTACCGTCCGAAGAGTATGGGTGACACCGTAGACAAGGGGGAGGAGCACCCCGGTGTGAGTCCGTCCTTGTCTACGGCCGATGGGGGATCCTCGGTCTCTCGTGAGGAGTTCATTGCGGCTTTGGACACATTGAAGACCTCCATGACGGCCGAGGTTAAAGGCATGTTTAAGGAGTATCTTGAAGGCCTTAAATTATCCACCGCACCGTTGGAAGTGGTTGATCCCACTGACAAGGTGGCATGCTAACTCCAAAAAGGGGGAAGCTAATAGTGATCAAGTTCCTTTGCCTAGTGGTAGAAGTGGGAGTGGCATCTTTGCCCATGTTGAACCACCTCTTACCTATGGAGGACCGGTTCCCTCCATGCATATGAATCATGTTGGTCCTCCTCCTAAGCTTGTGAAAAATGAGGTTTTTGCCTCTTGGGTGTATCGCTTTAAACGTCATTTAAATCATAGTTCTACTAATCTTTGGAGAATTATTGAGCAAGGTTTCTACCCGCACGACCCAAGCAATTTCACTCCAAGAGAAGCCGCGGATCATCAATTCAACGAGTCCGCTCTCTTCATTCTCCAAGAAGCCATTCCTCCCGAAGACATTGCACACATCCGACCTTTCACCGTGGCCAAGGAAGCATGGGAGCATGTTGTTTCCTTGTACAAGGGAAGCGCAAGCATTCAACGCTCAAACTTTGAAGTGGTGCAAGATGAAGCCGATGAGTTTGCAATGATTGAAGATGAAGAACCTCGAGAGCTTTACCGAAGATTAACCACTCTCGCGGCCTCTCTCCGAGATCATGGGAGCAAGGATACGGATGACAATTGGATCAAGCGCAAGTTTCTCAAGGCCATGATGCCCTACCATAAGGCCATGTCCTCTGTCATCCATCAAAGGCCGAACTTTCACACCTTGTCCTCAAGTGAAGTGTTGGATGAGTTTGTTGCAATGAGGATCTTGGACAAGACCACCGATAATGCGGTGTTGCGGTCTCAACGATCAAAGAAGCCCAACCTTGCTTTGAAGGCCAAGGCTAGTGTGGAAGAAGAGGATGAAGAGGAAGAAGAGGAGTGTTGCCCCGAAGACACCAAGTATGCCTATCATGAGCACATGGCTCTTGCTTCACGACAATTTTGGGGCAAGAAGAACTCAAGGCCCAACTTCAACAAAAACAACTCAAGTGGCACCAAGGGCAAGCAACGTGTGAGGACGTGCTATGATTGTGGCAATGTGAGTCACTTTGTTGTGGATTGCCCTTACGAGAAGAGGGAAGACAATGGTGGCAAGCTTATCCGAAAAGACAAGGCCAAGTCTTTCCCCAACAAGAACAACTTCACCAAGAAGACTCCTCCAAAGGGGTTGGTGGCACAAGAAGAGTACAATGAGGATGATGATGATGATGATGAAGATGGTGAGACGGTTGCCATGGCCTCCGTTGCCATTGCAACAACTCCACGGGTGTCCCTCTTCGATTCACCCAACGAGAACATCACCGCCAAGTGCCTCATGGCTAAAGCCACCAACAAGGTAAACCCCAACATCAAAACTACCATCACTACTAATCCTTCCTTGACGGATTGCATTGATGAAAATGAGGGGGCGAAGGAGGAGGAAAATGAATTTGAGTCCTTTATGAGTAAGCTCAAGGGTAAAACCAAGAAGCACTTCATTGCTCTCTTGGAACAACTTGGTGAAGCCAATGACATGATCGAGGCTCACGAAGAAACCATCTCTAAGATGGAAGGGCATAGTCGTGACTATGCCGATGAGATATCGGATCTCTCTAATGCGCTTGAGGAAGAGCATTGTCATCGTTTGGCTCTTGAGGAGTCACACAACGATGATCATGCTAAATTAAAGAAAGATCTTGATCATGCTCTTGTTGTCTCTCATGTGCTCAACTCCGAGAAGGCCAAACTTGGGGTTGATCATGCTAGACTCAAGGAGGAGTTTGATCTACTTGACAAGGCTCACAAGGCCTTGAAGAGTGCTCATGCTAGCCTCAAAGAGTCTCATGATCAACTCCAAGTGAAGCTAACCAAGGAGAAAGCCACATTTCCTGATATGGTTTTAATCGATAATGCAAATGCTACTAACCCGTGTTGTGAGCATGTGCATCTTGTGGAGGAGAATGCCAAGTTGAAGGAGCAACTTGAGAAAGGCCTTGTGTCTTGCATACAAGGTGAGAAGAACCTCAACAACCTTTTGAGCAATCAAAAGGAAGTCGTGGGCAAGGAGGGGATTGGGTTTGCACCCAAGTCCAAGAAGAAGAAGAAGAATGACAAGACCAAACAAACTCCTCCTCTCAAGCAAGCGTTTGTGAAGGAGGGAGAGGGTACTTCTAAGGAGAAGAAGAACGATGTGAAGGTTGGTGATGTCAAGAAGGGCAATGCCACTCCTTCCAACAAAGCCGGCGACTTTAACCCTTCTTATGTGTTATGCCGTGCTAGTGATGGGCATGTTTATGCCAAATTTGTTGGTTCTTCTTATGAGTACATTGAATGGTCTATTTGGGTTCCTAAGACCCTTGTTGCTAACATCAAAGGACCCATTACAAAATGGGTACCTAAAACCAAGCATTGATCTCTTGTAGATGTTTGCTTCCGGTGGGGGTTCATGGTTGCTCGATAGTGGAGCCACAAATCATATGACCGGAAGCAAGGACTTGGTGGTGGACGTGCACAAGGTTTCATCTATGCCCACCAATGTCGAATGGGGTGATGCCTCATCTTATAAGGTATTGGGCCTCGGCAAGGTTGTCATTTCTCATGATCTCACAATCGAGAAAGTCATGCTTGTTGAGTCCCTTGCATACAACTTAATTTCCGTTCGTCAACTTGCACTCATGGGCTTTGCCACTTTCTTTGATATTGATACCGTGGCCCTCTTGTGGAGCAAGAATCTTAAAGTAGCTTTTGTTGGGCATGTCGAGAACGGCCTTTATGTGATCAACTTTTCGGAGCGACCCACTAAGACCGCAACATGCCTAATGGCTAAAGTTGACATGGGATGGATTTGGCATCGCCGTTTAGCCCACGTCAATTTGAAATCTTTGCAAAGTCTTCTCAAGGGGGACCATGTCCGTGGACTAACAAATGTTAGTTTTGCCAAAGATCATGCTTGCAGTGCTTGTATCGAAGGAAAGCTACATGAGAAGGCTCACCCTCCCACGACTATCATCTATTCGACGAGGCATTTGGAGCTCCTTCACATGGATCTCTTTGGGCCTCCATCCTTTGATAGTCTTGGGGGTAGAAAGTATTGCTTGGTGATTGTGGATGACTATTCAAGATACACTTGGGTATATTTCTTCAAGAGGAAGAGTGAGACCCAACAAACCATCATCGACTTTGCAAATGAAGCTCAACGTCAACACAATGCAAAGATTTTGATGATAAGAAGTGACAACGGCACCGAGTTCAAGAACTACACCTTGGATGAGTTTCTCAGTGATGAGGGGATCAAGCATCAATATTCTGCACCTTACACCCCTCAACAAAATGGTGTTGCGGAGAGGAAGAACCGGACATTGATGGACGCGGCAAGGACCATGATGGCGGAGTTCAAGTCTCCGTACAACTTTTGGGCCGAAGCCATCAACACCGCTTGTCATGCATCCAATCGGCTCTATCTCCGCAAAGGCTTGAACAAGACTCCATATGAGATACTTACCGGCAACAAGCCCAATCTCAAGTACTTCTGGATGTTCGGTTGTAAGTGTTTCATTCTCAAGAAAGGTGTTCGTTTGTCTAAATTTGAGGCTAGAGCTCATGAGGGCATATTTGTTGGTTATGCTACAAACTCTCATGCTTACCGTGTCCTCGACAAGTCCACAGGACTCATTGAGGAGACGTGTAACATGGAGTTTGATGAGAATAATGGCTCCCAAGTGGAGCAAAGTGGTACTTGTGATGTAGGTGATGAAATTCCTCCCCAAGCCATAAGAAGAATGGGTGTTGGCCATATCCTACCCATTGAGGAACCCCTTGTGGCCAAAGGAGAAGGACAATGTTCCACTCAAGTGGAACCATCACCAACCCAAGACCCAGACGCTTCCGAAGAACAAAGTGAAGGCCCTCAACCAAATGAACAAGATCAAGGGCAAGATCAACCTCAAGATGGTGGTGATCCACCAAGTGATGCCCAAGGTCAAGTTCTCGCCACCGAGCAAGTTCAAGATCAAGAGCAAGCTCAAGACGACGATCATGATGATCAAGTTACAGCTCCTCAACTCTCTCTTGAGGAGCAATTGGAGCGTCGTGCCGCCAAGATTGCGTCCAAGCTCACTACCAAAGATCATCTCATGAAGAATGTGCTTGGAAGCTTAAGAAAGGGGGTAAGCACTCGTATACAATTAGCAAACTATTGTGAACATCATGTGTTTATCTCTTGTGTTGAACCCCAAAAGGTCTATGAGGTGCTCGAGGATCCGGATTGGCTTAATGCCATGCATGAAGAACTCAATAACTTCGAGCACAACAAGGTGTGGAGATTGGTGCCAAGGCCAAAGGAGGACCATAATGTTATTGGAACCAAATGGATATTCAAGAACAAGCAAGATGCTCACGGTATTATCATTCGCAACAAGGCTCGTTTGGTGGCACAAGGCTACTCCCAAGTCGAGGGTATCGACTACGGTGAAACCTTTGCTCCCGTTGCTCGCCTTGAATCTATTCGTTTGTTGATTGCTTATGCTTCTCATCATAACTTCAAGTTGCAACAAATGGATGTGAAGAGTGCTTTTCTTAATGGTCCTATTAATGAGTTGGTGCATTTCAAACAACCCCCGGGGTTTGAGGATCCCAAGTTCCCCAATCATGTGTACCAACTCGATAAGGCGCTCTATGGCCTTAAACAAGCCCCACGTGCGTGGTATGAGCACCTTACCGAGTTGTTGCAAGATCGTGGGTTTGAAATTGGGAAAATCGCCCCCACTCTTTTTACTAAGAAGGTCAAAGGGGAGTTGTTTGTATGCCAACTATATGTTGATGATATTATCTTGGGATAATTGTATTTATACCCTTAGTTGTGTCCCCCTCAACCCAATTGCCCCTAGTTTTTGAAAACACGTGGTCTTGCCCAACCCACTTTGTCGTCTTGTGCTTTTTCCCTTTGACCGTTTGACCGTCACTTTGAAAACTTCATAACTAATTCATACTAAATCAGAAAAATGCAAATAAGATACCAAAATGTTTGGAAAAACATCACCTGTATGTCAATGTCACTTGCATTCATGACAACAGTGTTGGTAAGTGCCCATCCGAGTTTTAGCTCTTATCATACCACCATGAACAGGAAAATCTAAAAAAATTCAAGAGAAATTTGGTGGCAAAGAATTGCAAATGTTTTAAGTGCTTGCCAAGTTTTATGAGGGAATGACATTCGTAGAAGTTGTGGCAAAAATAACAATCTATTTTCGAGTGTTCATTGTTTTTTTTGCCACGGCTTCCATGAATGTCATTCCCTCATGAAACTTGGCAAGCACTTAAAACATTTGCAATTCTTTGCCACCAAATTTTTCTTGAATTTTTTGAATTTTTTTAGATTTTCCTGTTCATGGTAGTATGATAAGAGCTAAAACTCGGATGGGCACTTACCAACACTTTTGTCATGAATGCAAGTGACATTGACATACAGGTGATGTTTTTCCAAACATTTTGGTATCTTATTTGCATTTTTCTGATTTAGTATGAATTAGTTATGAAGTTTTCAAAGTGACGGTCAAATGGTCAAAGGGCAAAAGCACAAGATGACAAAGTGGGTTGGGCAAGACCACGTGTTTTAAAAAACTAGGGGCAATTCGGTTGAGGGGGACACAACTAAGGGTATAAATACAATTATCCCTATTATCTTTGGTTCTCCTAACAAAGCTTTCAATGAGGAGTTTGCCGCACTCATGACCTCGAAGTTCAAGATGTCCATGATGGGAGAGTTGAAGTTCTTTCTGGGTTCGAAATCAAACAAAGAAGAGAAGGAACCTTCATCAACGAAGCCAAATACACTCAAGACATGCTCAAGAGATTCAAGCTAAGTGATGTCAACCCGGCTTCTACACCCATGCCTGTCAAATGCCAACTTGACATTGATCTCAATGGTAAAGCCGTGGATCAAAAGGTATATCGTTCTATGATTGTCTCCTTGCTTTACCTTTGTGCATATAGACCGGATATCATGTTGAGTGTGGGAATTTGTTCACGGTTTCAAGCCTCACCTAAGGAAAGCCACTATGTGGCGGTCAACCGAATCTTTCGATATTTGGCTCATACCCCAAACCTTGGCTTATGGTACCCTAGAGGAGCAAACTTCAATCTTGTGGGCTTTTCGGATTCGGATTGGGCGGGAGACAAAGTGGATAGGAAGTCAACTTCCGGAGGGTGCCAATTTCTTGGTTGCTCTTTGGTGAGTTGGTCTTCTAAGAAGCAAAGTTGTGTGTCTCTCTCCTCCACCGAAGCCGAGTATGTGGCCGACGGTAGTTGTTATGCTCAACTTCTATGGATGAGGCAAACTTAAAGGATCACGGTGTCATTTGTGACAAAGTGCCTCTTTGGTATGACAATGAAAGTGCCATCAAGATTTCTCTCAACCCGGTGCAACACTTCAAGACGAAGCATATTGAGATTCGGTATCACTTCATCCGGGATCACATTAGGCGAGGGGAGATTGAGCTTAACTATGTCAACACTCATGATAACCTTGCAGATATTTTCACGAAGCCTTTGGATGAAGCAAGATTTCGCGAGTTAAGGCATGAGCTAAATATCATCGATTTGAGCAATGTGGCTTGAACCTGTGCACACCCCACCATACTCATCTTGTTGTCTTGTTTAGGTGTAGGCATGGACATAGGGGGAGTGTTGTTCTCTCAATGAACTCTCCCTCCCCCCCTTTATGCATAAATTGATCAACTCTTTCACATTCGCCATTGTTGATGGTACTTGTGCTTCAAAGACGAGTTTTGGTCATGGGCCCAAGGATAATTCTTCGCGGTGCCATACAAATTGACTCAAACATAGGTGGCTCCGGCCACCGCCCTCTCTTCATGAAGAGGTTTTGGTTCGATGTTTGGTCCTTGTGTCTCGTTGCTTTCTTTTGGACCTTGTTCATGGTTAAGTTGCTTCTCTTGTGTTCTCTCTTGTGTGTCCGTTTGCTTGAAGTTTGTATTGCAAAGGCCTTTTGTGTTTCTTTTTGACGAAACTTGCACTTTCTTGGGTTTGCGGTACTACCGTGGCAAGCCACGGTACTACCGCTGGAGGTGGGTGGCTCCTGTGCTTGCACAGCAGCGACCACGGCACGGTACTACCGCTTCCATCGCGGCAGTAATTTTTTACTGCCGCTGGAAGAGCAGTACTACCGCCCAGTGTGCGGTACTACCGCACGGGCGGTACTACCGCGATGATCCGCGGTACTACCGCGCTGTCGAGACCGCGTGGGGGTTAAGCGCGGGCAGGGGGAGTTCCAACTCCCCCATACCCATTCATCTCTTCCCCTCACATCAACTCTCTCTCTCCTACCCAAGAATGGCGCCGGACGACCTCGCCGGATCTCCGTCTCCGGCCACTCTCCTCTCGTTCCAACCGGTGGGATCGTTCCCCACCTCGCCCTCTTGCCATGGACCCTGGTATCTCCCCTAGACCTTCTCTCTTTGCCTCTTTTCTTTGCTTCTAGGTTTTGGGGGATGCATAAGTAGGGCTTGTGATTTTTGGCTAAATCTTTGCAAGAGGAGATTGTTGGAGAGTGCTAGTGCAGTAGATATGCTATTTGGTGTGATGCAACAACATAGTTTTGATCAACGGTAGTACCGATTTAACTTTACAGATGTTCTCAGATCCGTTCGTGCGAGATCCGCCCCGTGCGGTACTACCGCTCCGCCTGGAGCGGTACTACCGCCCGGCGCGCGGATGTAAAAAATTACTTCCACTCTAAGCACGGTACTACCACGCCGCGCGGTACTACCGCGGTCAGAGCGGAAGTAAAAATTTACTTCCGCATCCTGTTACAGTACTACCGTTGACCTAAAATTGTTTTGTTTTTTCACACCCAATCTCATTTCTATTTGTTTCATCATGTTTTGGCCTTGGTCTTTGCAATAATCCTTCTCGTTCTTCTCGTGTGTTTGCGTTGTGTGTTATAGGTGGTGGCTCCGGTTCCGGTGCTAGGCGCTCGAATCCCAGCCGTGATAAGAGCTCAAAGTGCCTTCGCAACCAAGAAGCTCCTGAGGGGTCCAATGCCCCACAACGCAACGTCAAGACCACTGCCACCAAGATCAAGGAGCCAGTTGTCGGCTTGGATGAAATGCCTCAAGCAGAGTTTCTGATTCGAAGGAAGCTCAACCCCTACATCAAGCCTAGGGAACTCATCAGGGGCAATGACTTGTTTTGGACCAAGCAACAAAACCTCATCTTCCTAGATGTGATCAAGGCCAAGCAGAACATCTACGTACCCGTTCAGTGGATTGACATGGACCATCTGAGGAAGAACCAGGCATATTTTGGTGAGCCCCTGGATTTGGTGGAGCAGTTTGGTATTGAGGAGATCCTCACGTTCCACCTTGACTTTGAACCGGAGGTTGTGGCTCAGTTTTTTGCTTCTATCCACTTCCACACGGATGAGAAGCGGAGCATGACTTGGATGACAAATGGAAAGAGGATGACTGCTGAGTGGAAGGAGTTCATGGATCTGTTGCACGTTCGTGACGAGGGGCTAGATGTGCCCGTTGGTGTCCGCCCGCATGCCAACCCAGAGTCTGCTTCCAAGAACAAGCTTCAACCCTACCTTGTTGAGAAGACTTTACCCAGTGGCAAGAAGTCTTATGTGCTGAACCCGTTTCTTGACATCATGCACCGGATCTTCCGCAACTCTCTTTTTCCTCGCATAGGCGCCAAGGACAAGGTGCATTCCTATCTTGTGGACATGATGCTTATTTAAGAGGAAGCGCGTCTTCAACAACCTGGACCACTTGATGTCTCTCATATCATGTGGTGTGAGCTTCGGTTTGCTGTGTTCCATCGTAAGGTTCCCATCTATGGACCCTATTTGCACCTTGTGATTTCGAAGACTTGGGAGAAGCTCTTTCCGGGTGAAGAGTTTCATGCTCCCAACTGGATTCGCCATGAGCCCATTAGGCTGCGCCAGAAGAACAAGTGGGCTAATACCACTACTCGGGCTGAGGCAGAGGCTGCTCGCATGGATGTTGATGAGGATGAGATTGAGGAGGAGGAGGCGAAGGACAGTTCTGAGGAGTATGCACCTCCCTCTGCTGAGCCATCTTGGGCTTCGAAGCTCAAGGCCAAGGTGAAGACTCTGTTCTGCATGTAGGCTAAGGGGCAGTATCAGACTCACGTTGCTCAGAAGGAGAGTCGCCAGCGCGACAAGCGGATCTTGAGGAAGCTTGGCGAGCACTTCTCGAGTGGGTCTGAGAAGAACATCACACCTGAGGCTGCTTGGATGAAGAAGAAGGGCTATCAGTGGGCTGAGTCAGATGCGGAGTCAGATGAGGAGTCCATTCCTGCTACTTCAGAGGAGGAGGTTGATGGGTGATCACTTCAGTGGGAGCTACCACCTGTGTCTTAGGTGTCCTCTTTGCCTTTTGGTGTCTCGATGCCAAAGGGGGAGAGAGTGTAGGATTTGCGAGTATTTGTCTCCTTGCTTTCGTTGAACCTTCGTTGCTTTGGTTTGTGTTATTTGCGTGTGAGACCAGGAGACTTATTCTATCATATGGTGTGAGACATATGCCTTCACTCTTATCCTTTTATAGTCAAGTATGTCTAGTAGCTTGTGAGTTTATTTTGTTGTGCCCTTATCTTCATGCTTACTTGCTATACCTTGCTTCCTTGCTTAGTGTCACTTATCTTGTTTCAAGGATTGCCTTGTCTATAAAATATAGAGGGAGTGTTGATCCTAGTGTGTGTATTTTGCAGTCCAAAGCATATCTATACAATGCACACATCTAGGGGGAGCCTGTCTATATTTTATAGAGTTTGGGTTTGCTTATGCTCATTATTTGTCTCTATGTGCAAATCCCATATTGTCATCAATCCACCAAAAAGGGGGAGATTGTAAAGGCATATTTCTCCCTAAGTGGTTTTGGTGATTGATGACAATGCATTTGCGGACTAATCGTGTGCATTGAGCATTTCAGATATCTCATGTCTAGGCACAAGACGATTCGGTGCCCCTCGGAGCCTATCAAAGACGGCGGTTCTCTACGTTTCTTTTCGGTGGATTTGAGTCGTAGGAAAGCCGTACTATTAAGAGGGGGTCCGCTTCGGAAAGGTTAGGATGGAATCAACACATACACATATGTTCCTTTGCACCACCTTTCCTTCGCTTCGATGGAGCACCGTCCGTTTATCCTTGTCTCTGCGATATGAAGGCTGCCAAATGCTAAAGCCTCTGTGGCGTGCGGTAGCACTGCTCAAGGGAGCGGTAGTACCGCAGGGCGTGCGGTAGTACCGCACCTGGTGAGCGGTAGTACCGCTGCCTCCAGCCCTGAAGCTGAAGCATGCGGAAGTAGGCACGGATGTAATTTTTTAATTCTGCCCCTACGCGGTAGTACCGCTCCTGGTGAGCGGTAGTACCGTGCCGGATTTTTGCACAGCTCCAACCTCAGCGGAAGTAGCTACGGAAGCAATTTATTTCTTCCATGCATTTCCAGCGCCAGTTGAGCCCTGCTCTACGGTAGTACCGTAGGGGCGCGCGGTAGTACCGCTCCGGCGGTTCTACTGCTCGTTGCCCTGTGCAACAGGCCCTCACCTGGTCACTACCGCGCTAGCGGTAGTACCGCACCAGGGAGCGGTAGTACCGCAACCCCTTGCGGGAGTACCGCGGCTATGTGCGGTAGTACCGCGCCGCGTGGGGGTGCCCTGCTCTACGCTAGTACCGTAGGGGCGCACGGTAGTACCGCTCCGGCGGTTCTACCGCTCGTTGCCCTGTGCAACAGGCCCTCACCTGGTCACTACCGCGCTAGCGGTAGTACCGCACCGAGGAGCGGTAGTATCGCAGTTGTGTGCGGTAGTACCGCGCCGCGCGGGCTGAGTGAGGGGATAACGGTTGGATCTTTTCCCCCACTATATAAAGGGGGTCTTCTTCCCCAAGAAGACCACCTCTTCTCTCCCTAAGCTCCATTGTTGCTCAAACCTCCATTTTCGCCCGATCTCTCTACCTAGCCAATCAAACTTGTTGATTTCCTAGGGATTGGTTGAGAAGGCCCCAATCTACACTTCCACCAAGAGAAATTTGATTCCCCCCACTAATCCCTTGCGGATCTTGTTACTCTTGGGTGTTTGAGCACCCTAGACAGTTGAGGTCACCTCGGAGCCATATTCCATTGTGGTGAAGCTTCGTGGTGTCGTTGGGAGCCTCCAATTAAGTTGTGGAGATAGCCCCAACCTTGTTTGTAAAGGTTCGGTCGCCGCCTTCAAGGGCACCAATAGCGGAATCACGGCATCTCGCATTGTGTGAGGGCGTGAGGAGAATACGGTGGCCCTAGTGGCTTCTTGGGGAGCATTGTGCCTCCACACCGCTCCAACGGAGACATACTTCCTCTCAAAGGGAAGGAACTTCGGTAACACATCCTCATCTCCACTGGCTCCACTTTTGGTTATCTCTTACCTTTACTTGTGCAAGCCTTTAGTGTGTTGTATTCCTTGCTTGCTTGTGTGCTTATTGTTGTTGCATCATATAGGTTGCTCACCTAGTTGCACATCTAGACAACCTATTTTGATGCTAAGTTTAATTTGGTCAAGAAAAGCTAAAAATTGTTAGTTGCCTATTCACCCCCCCTCTAGTCAACCATATCGATCCTTTCAGCATGACTACACCAGTCAAAGCCGCTGTTGTAAGTCCTTAATCCTCATGCTTTTTAACTACTACTTACTCTGACTTGTGCATTGAACTGCACGGTTTGCAGCCAATGTCTATTACTCTTTTCAATTTTATACACAATTGTCTTAGCGTATCATTGCACCTTACAAAGTTTAAAAGAGAGGAGTGATGTTCCTTTGATCTTGATCTGTAATCTAGTTCCGTGCTGGACTTGTCTACACAATGTTACAATTGTCTGTTTGTCTGTTCTCAGTTGTTTTGTGATATGAATGATGTCATACTATGCTTACCGTATTGTAAACTTTGTCTCTTTATCCTTAGCTGTCAATACAATGTGAAGAAATAGACAATAGATTAGCCAATGTACATGGTCATATGTTTGGAACCTGGTTTTATTATGTACTTTGCAGTAAAATACAACTAATATTTTACACGGGTTCACCAGAATAAGTTCTGTATATTGACCAAAGCTATTTTGTTTGGTTTTGCTGCCTCCTTAATATCTTCTGTTCTGGTACTACTAATGTAAAAACTCAACTTTTCAGCAAGCTATGGAACAAATGGTGGAACCGCCAACTTCTGAAGGTGACGAGGCAACTATAACCGCAATGTCACCTCTTGCTGCAGTGGGTCAGTACCTGTCCACTAACAGTGCCAAAAGCACATTCCTGCGTAATACTGGGTTGGTTGTTAAGGCAATCTCGTCCAAACTGCCTGATGATCAAGATATGCAAGCTCAAAACAATGTTATATCTGCGCTCCAGACACAAGTCCATTCCCTAACAGAGACCCTTTGTGAAACAAGGACAACCATTGTTCGATGTTGTCAAGATATGCATGGTTTTGAAACCAGACTATCAGATATTTGCTATGTTGTTCAGGAGCCTAGGAGAAATGAAGGTGCAGGTTATGGTGCTCCATCGGACAGTACATCATGAAAACATAACAGTCAAGTCAAATGAACTGAGCTTCTGAACTTCTGGTGGTGCATTTATCTGCCGGACTGTTAACTTTTATGCCAACCTTCCTTTTGTTTTATGGTTGTAATTTGTTTTGTTACGATACAAAATTTGTTCTTAACGTGCAACAACCGGCTGAAGAAAACAACAAGCCATTTTTGTATAGTGTAGGGTGTTCCCTATTTTTGCACTGGTGGCGAACTTTGATGCCCAGCGGATGTAATCTGTGCAATCGCCTTAATAGCCTAGCGTTAGTTTCTGGCTTATTTATTTCCCTAGTCTTCTTTTTCCTTGGTTTGCTAGTGGCCGCAACAACCATGGGCCATATACGGACCGTGGTAACCTTGAGCCTGCTACGGGCCATAGGACCCATGGGCCTCCTACGGGCCGTCGGATAAATGGGCCTCCAACGGCCCATAGATTCAGTGGCCCTCGGGCCGTCGGATAAATGGGCCCACATGGGCCGTAAACGGGCATAATTGGTATCAGACCAGCATGGTAACGGGCCGTTAACAGGCCGGAAGACAGCAAAGACTTAATTCTGTCACAGGCATAACGGGTCGTTAATGGGCCAAATATAGGATGGGCTGGAAACGGCGCAACGGGTTAACAGGCCACAAACGGGCCGATTCTAACCACGGGCCGAATTTGGCCCATTAGGGGAATAGGCCAGTAACGGGCCGGAAGTAATTGAGGGCCGAAAAGGAGCCCAAGAATGTATGGGCCGTCAGTAGGCCGAAAGCTAACACAGGCTGGAAACGGCCCATGTGAATCATGGGCCGTTACTGGGCATAAAGAAATTTACTTTTTATTATGGGCCAGAGTCACCGTGGCCCATTAAAGGGCCCAAAGATACGAAAGGCCTTGTATGGGCCAAAAGACGTCGTGGGCCATACATGGGCTGAAAATGAAACGGGCTGGTATTATACTGGACGGCCCACATGACGCTGTTGGGCCGATTTCGGGAACGCCATAACAGGCCGTGAGTTCCCGGGCCGTAAAATGGGCTATATGCGAACAGACCGTTAACAGGCTTTTCATGGGCCGGCCCGCTATCTTTTGACCAAGTCAAACGGGCCGGCCTTTGTAAGCTAAATGGGCCAGTGTTGGGTCGTCGCACGTGTCGACATATCATAGGCGCACATCTGACCCAATGACGAGCTGACACATGTTTCCTCCGGCCAATGAGAATTTTACACGTGGAAAATCGCCATTGGTCATTGCTGTTAACGGGTTATCGGATCCAAAACCGGACCCGATAGATAAACGGCGACCCGTTACGGTGGATGCCACGTGTCGGTTACCCTTGACGAAAGCACTTCCATGACGCGTCATTTATCGCCATGAAAGTGAACACTTCCGTGATGATAATTTTGGTATTGTCATGGAACACTTCTACGACAGCACAGGTATGACTATCTTGATTCTGTCATAAAATCGTCATGGATGTACATGCATGACAGAAAACGTGACCTACTATGACAAACATGTATCATCACGGAAGTGTATTTTTTTGTAGTGATGTCAGGTTGCCCTTGGCTATAAATAGCCACCCCCACAACCACTTGTTGGTTGGCTGCTCAGAGAGAACTTGACACTTGTCATTTGAGAGCAACCCATCCTCTGACGATTTTGAGAGAATCCTAAGTGAGGAAAAACTCAGAGCCAAAGTGATTGAGCATCACCGAAGAGATTGATGTGTGTGATCCGACGCCTTTTACCTTTGAAGACTGTCATTCTTCCAGACGGTTAGGCGTCATGTTCTGAGCACCCAAGAGTCATTGTGATGTGTCGGTGAACAAGTCTGTGAAGGTTTTGGAAGTCTGCCTTGAAGACTTACCACGAGTGATTGGGCGAGGTCTAAGTGACCTTAGCTCAAGAGGAATACGGTGAGGACTGTGTGTCCTCTGAGTTTGTCTCAGCCGCCTCAACCAGACGTACAGTTGATACAACAACTGGAACTGGTCTACCAAATCGCTGTGTCTTCACCGAGCCAACCTGGTTTCAAATTCTTCACCCTTCCCTTACGTTATTCCGCTGCTGAAGAATTTGTGATCTACTTTCTGAAGAACTTGAACTGCAGACTTTCGTCATGTTGTACTCTATTTCTTCAGTTCTTATTCCTCATGCTTGTATGACTATATGATCGCATGTTCTTCATCTGTATGTATCTTGTATGCATGCTTTTCATTTCTGTGATGACTTAGTTCCCTCGCGTTTCTATTTTTTCACTCCGATCTTCGTCAAATTCTTCAAAGTTTGACGAATTTCTAAAAACCTCCGATTCACCCTCCTCTGGGAGTAAACCTGCACTTAAAAAAAAACTCTATTGCAAAGGGGAAAAAAACCATGGGCGCCGCCCATCGAAACTTCACTATATCAAAACATGAATATCAACATTCACAATACGATCAAATATCATTATATGCGCCATGAATTTAATTTTCATATTGTATAGCTTAGTATTGTAGATGTTGATATTTTTCATATAAATATGGTCGAACTTTACGAAGTTTGACTTCATATAAATCTTATACGCAAAGTAAAAAGGATCGAAGGGAGTACGTTAGTGCCACTACTGAGTACTTTGTGGAATACTATCAACGTCAATAGTGACCTCCTATTTCCTTGCTGGACAAGATCATGATGATGTGACCATTGCTTTTTTTATAACATTACTTCCTCTTTATTAACTAGTAGCCAGTTTACATCCTTAATCAACAGATGAAGTAGCTCATTAAGAGCATCTTTGTACCACTTAGTACAAAAAGATGATCTAGCTATTTTGGCTAATTCGTGTGCCACATCATTAGCTTCCTCGGGGAAAAAATTCTAAGGACACAGAGATGAACTCAGGCCAGGTGGTAACATTCATCAATAATAGCAGTAATGTTACCAAATAATTTTCCACCGTTCTTCATAATCGTTGGTTGTCATAGTTGATGACAATTGTTTTGTGTCCCGCAGTCACTGCAACATTAAGCCCAAACTTGAGAGTCATCGACTCCGACATGAGGACATCATAACAAGAGTTGACCGACTTGTTTCTAGCGGCAATCATCTGGCCCCTATCATCTATGATTATTGCCCCCATATCACCATGAAGCATGTCCTAGCCAAAAGTTGCATCAACATTCATTTGACGTAGCCATTCGATGGGTTGCATCACCCTTCTCTCTCCATTGATGCATTTGGATCACATTCAATATTGAAGTTTGATGCGAGTACTCAAAAAGACCGTGCAACACTCTTTGTGCCTTGAACCTACTCTTTGTGCACGAGCTTTCTCCTTTCTCACCAAAGATACCAGGAACATACTCCCGCCGTGTCGTGGAAATTACAAATACCCAGGACAGCCAATTCAGGTGACCACTTGTTAATTCAATATAGTTGGATGCCAATAACTGGTTGTCGTTCCCCATCGGGGGAGGGGGGTCGATAGAGAACCCCCTCCAGGGCGAACCAGGCCCTAGGCAGCCCATTTACTATGCCTCCCAGCCCATTAACCATTTTTGGAAAAAGTCCAAACCTTTGCCATCTTAAAAAATAGGAGGAAAGTTTACCATGTTAAATCATAGCAGACAAACTTGCATGTTAAATGTAGAAAAAGCACACAAATTTTCCACGGTACAATTAACACACACACAAAAATACAAATGTATTTATGCTGCTTAAAAAGTGCATAATTTAGACATGAGAAAAACAAATGCAAAAAATGCATGGATGTAAAAATAAAAAATCACAGAAATAGAAATGCCATGACATGGAAAATTGTTGGGAAATTATGTAAATGATCACATGTCAACTTGTTGGAAAAAGTTTAATTTGTCAAAGGGTAAAAAAAATTGCAGTCATCGTATTGGATAAAAATTATCTACAATTTGCCATGGGGACATTTCAAAACATTCCTACAAATTGCCATAGGAATAATTATTTACAGTTTGCCATGAGTAATTATTTTGGGAAACATTACCATGTGTACAAACACAAAAAATCTCGAAAGTTGCCATGAACCATATGGAACATTTGCAACAGACTCTTTTTCTTTATTTTGGCCATGGATCAATACAAAATGCCACGTGACACTACCAAAAATGACAAACTAACACAAGTCTAGAATGGCCATATATGTCAAAATGAAAAATAGTTATAAGACAAAGAAAATTGGCCACAATATAATTAATAAAATGTCATGATGTAAAGAATAAAAATTGACATGCTACCTAAATTAAGCTGCCATGGCATACTTAATAGAAATGCCATAATTAATAAAATTATCATGCTCAAAAGAACAAAAATGCCACACTACCTAAATTGAAATTGGCATGGTCCACCTATAAAAAATCCCATAGTCTCATTATTAAAATTGCCATGCTCAAAATAATAAAATCATGCTCTTAATAATAAAAATGCCACGCTCTTCAAAAATGCCACGTTCTAAAAAAGAAAATTGTCACTGTTTAAATAATAAAAATGGCATAGACTATGTAACAAAAATGTCATGCTAACTACACTAAAGCTACCATGGTCTAATTAATAAAAATATTATGGTCTAACAAGATAAAAGTGTCATGCTAGCTTAGCCATATAAACATATCGAGTTTGGGGTACTTTGTTCTTTTGGAAAGAGATGACAAATTTTAGAGAAACCACACCAACTTGTTTGACATGGTAATTGGAGAGTTTTTTTTAAAAAGCTAAGTTTTGCCATGAGAGTATATTATACAAAGATGGCAAAGAATATATAAAAATATTTTCATGTGAGTGCATGTAAATAAAAAAATATTTAATTCCATGCACACACCTATGGTCAAAATTTTGCGATGGTCTAAATGAGAAAAATGCCATGGTCTAAAATAAGAAATATGCCATCCTTTAAACAATAAAAATAACATAGTTTAAAAAATAATAAAAATGCCATGCTATCTACATTGTAACTATCATGGTCTAGTTAATAAAATTACCATTGTCTGCAAAACAGAAGTGCATGCTAGTTTAGTAATATAAAACAAGTTAAAATTTAGGAATTTTGGTTCTTTTCAAAAAAGATGGCAAATATAGACATGGCAAAAAGTGCAAAATATAATTGTCATGACATGGCAGATTCACATTCATGTGTTCTCTAAAGATTTTAAAAAATAATTAGACAAAAAAGTCATGCAACTACTATCTCTGTACACAAATGTAAGACATTCTAGGTCGGTACGTGTGACCTAAAACGTCTTACATCTGCTTACAGAGGGTGTAGTTTTCTAAATCATGACATGGCAGATTCATATTCATAAGTTTCTCCACAAATTGTCATGCTTATGGATTGGTGAAACCAGACATCTAGGTAAACATGGTTCAGAGTTGCCATGTGCTTTTCTTTTAGCTAGGTATAAATTGCCATGGAAAATTTAGAGAAACCATGGCAACTAGTCTTTGACATGGCAAAATGTGCAAAATATACTTGTCATGACATGGCAGATTCACATTCATATGTTTTTCTAGATTATCAAAATAATTAGATGAGAAATGCTATGCAACTAGTTTTCTAAATCATGACATGGCAGATTCATATTCATAAGTTTGCCACGGTTTTAGAACATTTTCACTTAATTCTGCCATGCTAAATAACATAAAATTGCCATGCTATATAAGATAAAAACGTAATGTTTTCAACAAATTTTGCCATGGCATCTTCATGTGTAGTTATCTAGTTGTGAACATACTAGAATCCCTTCGGTTGTCAATTGGTTTAAAATTTGTTAGCAAATGTCATAGAAACATAAATCAAAACTTCCTACTCGTCAGCATCGTGATTTTTTATTCCAAAAAAACATCATGGTCTCTTAGGATGACACTACTAGTGCTAGATTGTGCATACTAACTGAGTATCAACGGCTTATCCATCTGAAATGCTAGATTTGGTATTGGACACACAAGCACAATTATTGCTCCAAGTCCAGTGCACCGTATACATGTATGTATACTTTTGTTGCCTTCTACCATGTGTGGCTGCTTATAAGCCACCGAGCTTGTGATGCTAATTTGATAGAGTAACCAAGCTCGACATGGCGGACCTCGTGCAGAAGCTCATGCTAGAGACGTTTGTGCGGGCATGATTTTTGTTCCTACTCACCCTCTCCTCTTGTCTCTGCATTAGTTCACCGAAAATACTAGATCAACAGGGCAGTGCCTCCCTACTTCGCCGCAAGCGTTGCCCATCATCGGGCACCTGCAACTTATCGGCGTCCTTCCGCATGTCTCCCTCCACGGCCTCGCCAAGAAGCACACCCCCGACGTGATGCTCATTCGCCTGGGCGCCGTGCAGACCCTCGTCGTGTCCTCGCCACGCGGCGCCGAGGCGGCGTTGCACACACACGCCCAAGTCCTGATGGCGACGCGACCACACTCGGTTGTCTCCGATATCATCATGTATGACCCCGACCGTGGCGCCACCCGCGCAACACGCCTCGTTGGTGGTGCCGGCCCACCGCCGCGCAACATGCCTCTACCTTTGTCTTCGTTGGCGGCCTATATCTAGTCGGTGGCGCCACCTGCCTCATCTTCGCCGTCGCCCGCCTCTACATCGTCGGTGGCGCCGCTCACCTCGTCTCCGTCGTCGCACGCCTCATCGCCGAAATCGAAACACACCTAACTGAGTTAGGGAACGGGGCGCTAGTGAGAGAAAAAGCAAAGAGGGGAAAGAAATGCGGTCTGCTGGGCGTTCGCGACGACCTGCAAATGATTCTTTTTGCTCACGTGTTTCTCCCTTTGCTTTAAGATGTGTGCATTATAATCTGACGATGACAAATATGTTCGTTGGGAAATCTTAAAAATCTGACAAACACCAAATAACATTTCACGTATATAGTTTGCTTTTTTTTTTTGAGAACGTATATAGTTTGCTTAAGGGCAATGAAAGGCGCCGGCGCGCCGGCCCAAATTCGGCCGGTCGCGCCCCGCCCGTCCGATTTGTTTCATCTGGACCGTCAAATACTTACCCACGAACCACTTCATCCCCTCCCACGTGTGTCCCTCCTTCCCGTCGTCTTTCTCTAGTCACCTCGCAGCTCCGCCTACCTCCCAGACAGCCGTTGCACGCCGCCCGCCCCCGCCGGCTTGCCTCGCCGCCGATGCTCGCCGCCGTCGTCGATCGCTGCTGTCTCCGGTTGTCTTTTTGAGCATAGAAGAAAAAAACACAGGGAGCCATGGCGGCTTTCCCCCCCCTCCGCATCGTGCAGCACATGTCCGTCCCCTCGCCATTGACAGTAGCCGCCCGCCCCGCCCCTCGCCAGTGCTGCCCACCACCTCGTCCCCCAGCAGAAATCAATGGCGACGACGCCATGGCTCAAAGTGGTAGCAAAAAACAGAGATGATTCCAGCAAACCGAAACGCAATTGGTAGCAAAAAATAAAGATGGTTCCAGCAAACCAAAACACAATTGGTAGCAAACAATGAAAAAATGGTTGTTGTTCCAGCAACACAAAAACGCCCGTAGTAGCAAAAATTGGAGCCGGTTCCAGCAAATCAAAACCCCAGTGGTAGCAAAAATGCAACAATTTGGCGCTGATTCCAGCAAAATCAGAAATTGTGTGGTAGCAAAAAATAACACAGTTCCAGCAAAAAACATTACCGGTTCCAGCATAAAAACATGCCATCATCGTCGACCGCCACAATGAAACATCTCGCCAATCCAGCAAAAAAACTTGTCGGTTGTAGCAAACCAAAAATACGGTGCCAGCAAATCGACTGGAATACAAGCCGTCCCTGCCGACGGTCTCAACGAAACATCTCACCGATCCAGCAAAAATCTTGCTGAAACATGGTAGCAAAATTTTGGATCGGTTCCAGCAAAAACCGGAGACGATGGAAACAAAAAACTGATACACTGATTCCAACAAAGAAACAAACCTGATAGAAAAAAGAACTGGTTGGTTCCAGCAAAAGAACAAGACGATGGTAGCAAAATTTGGGGCTGCTTTCAGCAAAAAAACAAAACGCCGGATCTCCATCACTTGTCGCCGGGGTATGAAAACACCGGCCGCCGTGGGTCTCCAGCACTTGTTGCCGCCGCCGTCAGCACCGTTGAGCGTCAGTTTTGCAGCGCTTGTTTGCAGTGGGGAAAAGGGGGATGGGGGCAGCCACGGCCACCATGGGATAGAAAAGAAAACAGAAGTGGGCAGTGGCCATGTCGCCGGTGAGGGAGGCCGAGCATCTATAGAGAGGAAGAGGGGAGAGAGCGCAGCTCGCCGTGCAGAGGAGATGCACTTGTGCACGAACAGAAGAATGAGTGGATCCCGTTTCAGATAAGGTAAAGGAAGGCAGGCGTTCGGTGGTGGACCACGTGCAGACGAGCGAATCGCGGAGTGAGCGGTGCGACCGGCGGAAACTCGGCCGGTCGACCGGATGCAAACGTTTACCTTTGCTTAAATTTGCAGAGGCGATCCGTATCAATAGTACAAAAGAGAGAAGGGAGATAAAAATTCTGGAGAAAGAAAACCGCACTGGTATAGGGGTTCTGTTACTCTGGTTTTATCCCCCCGACGCCTCCTCTTCCCTCCCTTGCTTCTAGGCCCAGCCAGGAGAGGCGGCGGCCGCACGCAGCGGGGGCGAGCATTCCGTCGAGCCTGGCAGTAGCTCCCGGCGGCCCGGCGCCCCGGCAGCATCCACCCTGTGAGCCGCTCCCGCTTCGCTGGCTTCGTCCTAGTCCGCAGCTGCGTTAAGGCATACGAGGTCAGTCCATTCATTTAGTGCCAATCCATGTTTCTTCTCCCTAGATCAGTCATTCATTTCTTGGGTCTTGCATTGCCCGAAGTATTGTTCTGATTTGCCAACTGAGGAGGTGAAAGATCGATCAATGGGAGGTTGGAATTTCGGAACCCTAGGGCTTGGTCGTTTGATGCTGTTGGTTGATACCGCGATGAGACGGAATACTTTGATTTTAGGTGTGATGTATGGGTTCAAATTGCGATCTTGCGCGTCTAATGGTCCCGACTTCGGTTTTGCGAGATCTCAGGTCTGGGTCAATGTTTTGTTGGATATGATAGATTCAGATTACGGTTTGGAGGGCTTTAGATCTGTTTCACTTACTGCATGCTTCGGTTTGGCTAAAATAACAACTTGCTGGGCTTTGGGGCTTTTGATACCACAATAGCAGATGTCCAATGGTTATTGGCAGGGGTGTAAATTCTGCAAATATTGCCTACCTGTCCACGAACACTTGGCCAGTGATTCTGGTGTCCTGTAGGATTCTAAGCTCGAAACAGGGTCAGGGTTTGGAATGATCTTTGAATGTCAGTTTCTGCAAATGTGTTTGACCAGAAAAAATGGAGTCACACAGATAGCCAGTCGCAGGTTGGAATAAAGGAAGCAAGAAAATCAAGGGGTAATGGTTATTTATGTGTAAACAGGTCATTCACGGATTCACCAGCTCACAGACTTACTATAGGTCAATAATTAATTCCGGGCTGTCCTTATTAACCAGTGGATACCCTTGGCTGGTAGATATCAGCATGATTAAAAAAAAATACCGTAGGGGTTTCCCCTAATGTTTGCCTGTAAAAAAAAATAGCAGCATGATTGTTATCCTAGACATTGGGGTTAATCACACCTATATTGTTCATATAGTAATTGTTTTTAGCAATTTCTGCTTTTAATGCCATTTGCACCTAGGAAGTTGACAGCGTGGATTATTTATATTTGTGTAATTTTGACTTGCAGAAACTTCTAAACTGCTTATTATTTCTGAATGTCAGTTGTCCTAGCCCATCGAATTACATTCGAGTACATCTCTTCCCTGCATACATTTGTAACGGCATGTTCCACTAGACGAATTCTTACCAACAGTTCAGTTATTGGGCATGCTGACTTATTTGTTGCAAGCAGGCCCTGCTATCTGCCAGCTATATTTGATCTTTACTATTTAGCTTGGCAACAGGACTATGCTTATCAGTATCATGTTATCATGTATCTTTTTTCTCAGTAACTGTCCTAAAACTCATGACTACCTTCGTCATTGTGTGCTGAATGTAGTTGGGAGCTTACATGGCTATGCTGGCAAGTGATTCGTCACATCATGGAATTGTAGAAAATAGCCCTTACAGAATTACAAAGAGCGGGAATAAGGAAGCTGGCGAAGTTAGTGCTTCATGGTATTTCAGTAGAAAGGAAATAGAAGAGAATTCTCCGTCCAAGAGGGATGGTATTGATTTAAAGAAAGAGACTTACCTTCGGAAATCGTATTGCACTTATCTACAAGATTTGGGGATGCGGCTCAAAGTGTAAGATATTTTATGTCCTTTTATGCATTTATTGATACTGTAGCCTGTTGGCTGACTGTCCCTTGCTTACCCAAAAAAATTGAGTGCTGCTACTTACCCAACCAGATGTTAAATATTTCAAAATGTGTGTTTATATTGTCATTGTATAGTAATTGCTTCTCCTGATGTGTTTTTGTTTTATACCAGCATATATTTGGTCCAGAGATATTCAATTGTTTGTCTGATAAGATAATATTTTACTTCTTTATGGAGCACTCTTATGGCAAGCACATTTTTTCTGAATGAACTGCTGGCTGGTTTTTTTCTTCATAAATATGATGAATTATCATATCATATGAAATGTTAAGATATACTGAAAATATGCCCTGTATGATGGTGGTCTGGCATTTTAGAATTGTTTTGGGCAATGCATGTTTGTATGCATTTTTTCTTTTGGCCCTTGAAGGCTTCCATGCTACGCATCACATCTTTAATAGTTTGCAATCGCGATAAAAATTGCTTTGCTCGTATCTTTAGTTTTTGTGACACGTGGAGATAATGCCACAACGCTTGCTGGAATTATACTGTCAACTTATGCTGAATTTTTTCTTTGTATGTAGGCCACAAGTGACAATTGCTACATCTATTGTGTTCTGTCACCGTTTTTACCTTCGTCAATCTCATGCAAAAAATGATAGACGAGTAAGTGTTAGTCAATGACTAACTATAGTCCAATTTTTAAATATTTGATGAAGTGCAGCTTCTAACTTTATAACATGTAGATACTTTATTTGAGTTTATAATATTCTTTTTTTTGCCTCATAGTTTAGTTTGAATAAAAGTAACATAGTTTCTATCTCGATGGTTTTCCAGTTTGGTGATTGTTCTCTCCATACAGAGGCATTAATAGCTAATAATACACTTCGTACTTCTCCAGTCCAATAGAAGTTGGCGCTGAAGCTAGCAGCAGACTCTGTAGATGTCAAAACAACTTGTACTTTTGTGAACTGTAGGGGGTGATTATAAAAAGTAGGTATTTTCTATGAGGATAAGATGCACAGATGTACATCCTCTTGGTGCGATGTGGGGATTTTTAGTTTAGAAAAGCCTGAGACCTTGTTACTAAATAGCAGTTCACAGGTGGGCACACCATTTGATCAATTATGCGGGGTTGAGGGTTTATCATGAATATTTTGGCTGGTACAGCTCTCAAACACCCAGCACAGTTGATTTAGGCCCAGGTACTCTTAAATCATTGAACGTGAAAGCATTTGAAATCACCCTATCCATGAAGCAGTACCAAGCGTGTTTACTGAAATAGGAGTGCATGTGATTTCTTGTGTTCTTATCTGCAGCAGAAGTGGTAATGGTGTGATTTTCCTCTATATGTCTTGACAGAATATTAGTACTCTATACTATTTGTTATGCAGTTATTCTTATTTTTTCATGGCGAATGGGCAAATGAAGTCTGAATCTAACATCTATACAGACAATCGCTACTGTTTGCATGTTCTTGGCTGGAAAAGTCGAAGAAACTCCTAGGCCTTTGAAGGATGTCATCCTGGTTTCTTACGAGCTTATTCATAAAAAGGATCCTGCTGCTGGTCAGAAAATCAAGCAGAGGGTAATGTAATGGATCCAATTGGATGCTTCTTTTGCTATGGATTGTTCTTTGGTGAACCTTTTTCCCTTTACGAAAGTTGTAGCATGACCTGATTTCACCCTATAAATCTTGTTGTTCTCATACAATAACAGAAAATAACTTCAGAAACATAGCCAGTAGAAGGCTGGCTGTTTCTATCAGAGTCCTAACCTTTTCTCATCAGTATATCATTTATTTTGGAATTGTTTTGATTGCATCATCATCTTCTGAAGTTAACCAGCTATATATTTTACAATCAGCACCCGGCTAATGTTTGGTTCTTCTCTTGTTTTTGGAGGAGTGTGCTGAATCATAGGATTTATATCCTTGTATGATCTTGCCATTCTCTAATTTAGCTGATACAAGGAAAAATAACAGATGTCCTTTCGTGTAAGCAAGTAATTTCGCTCTATGATGGGTTGGGTGCAAACCGAGTATAAAGTAATTTTGCTCTATGATGTGCAAACAAAGTATTTTCTAGTAGATGCTGTATACTGTTTTTTCTTTTTGCCTATTACGATAGAATCATAATCATTGATGTATGTGTACTTCTCAGTTTTGTAATGCATGCCTCTGAGATCCATTTTTGCGTTGGTTTTTGTGACTTTTGAGGTCTACATGCTACAAATGTTGGTTCCTAATTATTTCTGGTGATGATGATGATTTTTCTTGTGAAAAAGTTAATAAACAAAATGAGGATGGCCATAAATAGTTGCCATTGCATGCTTCAATTTTCAGTTTGTGCTTGTTCGAAAAATTAACATCTGCTGTGTTAACTTGGGTGAGTGAATGCACTCATTCTGTAGTCTCGTGCATGCTTGCGTAGGTTCTGTTCCACTGTATCGGTACACTTCGCCTATCGATGCAGATCTTTTTCTATTGTAGTTACCACTGTATCTGCCACATATTTGTGAAGGTTCCATTGTGTTGGTACACTTTATATTCTGTCGATGTAGATCTTCTCTGCACCAGTTCATAGTTATTGCAAAGTGATTTCCTCTGGGAATAATGCTTGAACAAACTGTCTACTACTATCTTATGCAGGAAGTATATGATCGGCAAAAAGAACTCATTTTACTTGGGGAGCGAGTTGTACTTGCAACACTTGGTTTTGACCTTAATGTGCACCATCCTTACAAGCCCTTGGTTGAAACAATAAAGAAATTCAAGATTACTCATAATGCGCTTCCTCAGGTTGCCTGGAATTTTGTCAATGATGGGTATGCTAATGCTACCCTTGTTCTTTTTAGCCACACCAGTATTCAGTTTATATGTCTACTAGACCTTTAAAAGGGTGTATACTGTACAGGCTGCGCACTTCACTCTGTCTGCAATTCAAGCCCCATCATATTGCAGCAGGTGCTCTCTTTTTGGCTGGTAAGTTTCTCAAAGTGAAATTTCTTCCAGATGACGGTGAGAAGGCTTGGTATCAGGAGTTTGATGTGACACCAAGACAGCTGGAAGGTCGGTTCCTCTATGCAAAGTCGGTAATTCGAAATTTCCTTCTGCTTTGTTTGGTTTGTTCCTTCTGTATTTCTAGCTTCCTTGCTGTACAGTGACTACCGTTGTGGTTTAGTATATTTTACCCACCGCGACTCACCTTTGTATGTGTTCCTGTGGCATCTGGGTTTTAGGGATACAAAGAAAGAACTAAAGTAAGTGTACAATGACTTGGACATTTGTGAAAATATTTCAAAGTGTGAAACTGATCTTTTTGTAGGCACTATTCTTGTTGAGTAGCTAAAAATAAGGATATGTACAAAACTTTCCTGTTAAACAACCATTTGGATGTGTCTTGCTTCATTCTAGCTAAGGAAATGATTCTGCACTCCTGGGCGTGCGTACTCCTGCGCTTCATGTACCACATAGATCAGTCCATATACTACCCCTTTATCATTTTAATATGCTTTATTAATAATTACCAGATAGCGCAAAGTGAGTTCAATAAAAAATTCCATTTGAGTCAATGTATTCCAGATCATTTGCTCGTAGACTGCCTTTTCGTACGTAAAATTGTTAGATTTTATAAACTAAGGGTTCTGATGATGTTCTTTCTATGAAACTTTTATTGAGGTATCTTAGATAATTAATAAGGTATATTGAGAATGATAGAGAAGTATATTTAATGTGGGAGTACATACTCCCATGAGCGCAGAAAATCAGTCCTATATATATTACTTATAAATTTGAGTTGGTGGTGGTGGTGCTCAGAGTTGTACTAATTACCGTGGAATTAAGCTGATGAGCCATACAATGAAGCTATGGGAGAGAGTCATTGAGCACCGCTTAAGAAGAATGACAAGCGTGACCAAAAATCAGTTTGGTTTCATGCCCGGGAGGTCGACAATGGAAGCCATTTTCTTGGTACGACAACTTATGGAGAGATACAGGGAGCAAAAGAAGGACTTGCATATGGTGTTCATTGACTTGGAAAAGGCCTATGATAAGATACCGCGGAATGTCATGTGGTGGGCCTTGGAGAAACACAAAGTCCCAGCAAAGTACATTACCCTCATCAAGGACATGTACGATAATGTTGTGACAAGTGTTCGAACAAGTGATGTCGACACTGATGACTTTTCGATTAAGATAGGACTGCATCAGGGGTTAGCTTTGAGTCCTTATCTTTTTGCCTTGGTGATGGATGAGGTCACAAGGGATATACAAGGAGATATCCCATGGTGTATGCTCTTTGTGGATGATGTGGTGCTAGTTGACGATAGTCGGACGGGGGTAAATAGGAAGTTAGAGTTATGGAGACAAACCTTGGAATCAAAAGGGTTTAGGCTTAGTAGAACTAAAACCGAGTACATGATGTGCGGTTTCAGTACTACTAGGTGTGAGGAGGAGGTTAGCCTTGATGGGCAGGTGGTACCTCAGAAGGACACCTTTCGATATTTGGGGTCAATGCTGCAGGAGGATAGGGGTATTGATGAAAATGTGAACCATCGAATCAAAGCCGGATGGATGAAGTGGCGCCAAGCTTCTGGCATTCTCTGTGACAAGAGAGTGCCACAAAAGCTAAAAGGCAAGTTCTACAGGACGGCGGTTCGACCCGCAATGTTGTATGGCGCTGAGTGTTGGCCGGCTAAAAGGCGACATGTTCAACAGTTAGGTGTGGCGGAGATGCGTATGTTGAGATGGATGTGTGGCCACACGAGGAAGGATTGAGTCCGGAATGATGATATACGAGATAGAGTTGGGGTAGCACCAATTGAAGAGAAGCTTGCCCAACATCGTCTGAGATGGTTTGGGCATATTCAGCGCAGGCCTCCAGAAGCTCCAGTGCATAGCGGACGGCTAAAGCGTGCGGAGAATGTCAAGAGAGGGCGGGGTAGACCGAATTTGACATGGGAGGAGTCCGTTAAGAGAGACCTGAAGGATTGGAGTATCACCAAAGAACTAGCTATGGACAGGGGTGCGTGGAAGCTCTCTATCCATGTGCCAGAGCCATGAGTTGGTCGCGAGATCTTATGGGTTTCACCTCTAGCCTACCCCAACTTCTTTGGGACTAAAGGGTTTGTTGTTGTTGTGGTGGTGGTGGTGGTGCTCGGTTCACCCTCCACTCCATCCAAATCCTCCTCACCCACGCAGGATCCGTTGGATCCTCTTTGGTTTGTAAAAAATATTAATCATAAACAAACAGTCACAAGTAATGCAATCGTGGAGTCTCGAACCCCGCTGGACCCTCTTTGGTTTGAAAAAAATACATCAATAAAACAGTTACAAGTAATGCTTTGAGTCTTCCCCACCGGACCCTCCTATGGTTTATGCAAAAAAACTGTCACAAGTAATGCACTTGTGGAGTCTCGAACCCCACTTGACCCTCTTTAGTTTGTAAAAAATACATCAACAGTACAATTACAGGTAATGCGTCGAGTCTCGACCCCCATCGGACCCTCTTATGGTTTGCGAAAAATGATCATAAACAAAACAGTAACAAGTAATGCAATTGTGGACTCTCAAACCCTTCACTTGCCGCTATACACAGCTTAATCAAACTAGCAAGTCACCACCTCACTCATGTTTTGAATGGGAAAGTATTTGATTAGTACTAGTACATGGTAGTACATGATTTCTTTTACTGCAACACTAACCAGCCAGTCAATCCGGCAATGATATTTTAGTCAATCCGGCAATGATATTTTACCCAGCCACCCCTCCTCCCCATTCCCCGCCCTCCGGCCACCCCTCCTCCGTAATCCCCATCATCCTAACTTTCAAATTTTAAAATCCAGCCATGACATGTACTATGATACTATGGTGTTATTACCCTTATATGATTATGGTGTATTACTCCCTCCTCCTCAAAATATAAGGCGCGCGTTGACTTTTCTTGTCTTCATCGCACAACTTTGACTATGATTTTCACTGATTATATGCCTACGAAATTATTATAAAGACATATGAAATAGAATTGTTTTGCAAGACAAATACATTGATACATGTTCAATCCATGTATTATGGTATATATTAATGGTCAAAGTCGTGCATCAAGGACCGTGCAAAGTCAAGCGTGCCTTATATTTTGGGAAGGAGGGAGTACTTTTTATGATGTCAAGTAACAAGTGCATTGGTTGTTGTATGCTAATCAAATACAACTGCAATCAGTTTTTGGTTCTGTAGCAACGCGAACATTATGTTAGTGGTGGGTATAAAGCCGAAGTCTAATTATATATGGTGTAGTTGCTGTACACAGTTTTATGAATTATTTACTACGCTATCATGCGTTCCAGCTGAGTTTTTCTAGTGACTATTGCTTCATATGGGACTAGTTAAGCCAGTTCAGTGGTTCACAGATCTGGCAAGACACTTTTAATCTCCTCTGTACCTGCCAAATAGAATATCCGTAATAAAGATTATAAGGGCATGTACAATGGGGTGATTTCAGCCTTTTCCTTGTCTCAACTAAGAGATGATTTCATTCTCAAAAAACCCTAAGAGATGATCTCTTAGCGCTTGAGATAAGATATTTTTCTCCATTGTAGTGGATGCCATCTCTTACACATGTTTTCTAATTTTATCACTACATTGTTTTATATGCATATAAAAATTAACCACTAGAGACAACATTACAAGATAATACACTGTATAACATGTTTTGTAGCCATCTCTAGATAGCTAAGAAAAGGCCGCCTTCTCAATCTAAGAGCACCCGACTGTTTACAAACAGGAAACAAAGTGCATGATTTTCAGTCAGTTGCTTGAAGATTTGATGGTTCCAGAAAATTCTTTGGTCTTGTAGAATCTGGTCTGTTTCAATGGTGCTCCATAGTAGTCCTTGTTCATGGCTTTGATTCATCTTCTACTCCCTCCGTTCGTAAATATAACATGTTCTAACTTTTTTGGATGTATATAGACACGTTTTAGTGTGTTTGTTCACTCATTTCAGTCCGTATGTAGGGGCTGTTTGGTTGGAGTCCTGAGAGAAATTGCCTGGCCTGACGACTTACCTGAGGTGTGCCTGACTGCTGTTTGGTTCGAAGCCTGAAAATCTGAACGTGTGCCTGGCCTGTACTCACATGCAGCCGATTAGCCTGGCCACCTCGCATGCAGCTTGATTAGCCTGACACAGGCCGGTCAAATCGGACGCCTGGGCCTCAGGCAGATGTGGTTTGGAGCTAGTTAGCACGTCTATGTCGTACTTTCTGACTACTCAGCCATCCAATCTATTTATTTAATATTTAAGTGCTAGTCTCAGGTCAGGGATGCAACCAAACACCACATGCACAAAGCTGCCTGGCCAGGCAAAAATCCATCTTCCCCCTGGCCACTGTCAGGCATCAACTTTTCTCAGGCATGAACCTCAGGACATGAACCAAACAGGCCCGTAGTCCGTATTAAAATATCCAAAACATCTTATATTTGTGAACAGAGGGAGTAGCAGTTAATTTGTAGTTGAGCTTTGGTAACATGGCGTGATAAATTCACGTCTAATACTTTCTTTTATCTCTTGATTGCAGAGGTTAGCAATCAAATGTTAGAGCTGTATGAGCAAAACCGCGTTGTACAGTCGCAACCAACAAATGGGAATGAAGCTGAAGGGAGCTCAGCTGGTGTGCCTAATCAAAGGATCTCCGTAAAAGCAGAAGCCAACTCCGAGGAACCTCCTGTTGTGCATCATCCAGCATCCAAACAGTCAGATTCCAATCCTTCTACATCAACAGGTGTTCCAATTCACAATGGTGCTGAGCACTCAAAGCCACACAAGCAGATTGGTAGCCAGAAAAGTCTTCAAAATGACAATGGTGGCCATGAAAACGACAAAACAAGCAGTCAGAGTGGAGGTAGAGTTGATACTAGTACAAATGATGGTTTGCATGATGGCACAAAGTCCTTGCCGAGAAGTTCCAGGCCCAGCGACAAACCTGGTATTCCAACAGAAGAGAAACCTCTTCTATCGCATGCTAGTTCCAGTGAATCGAGAGATGGTAATCTCAGTAACAATGGTGATCCCAGTGTCTCATCCTCCATGATGGATGCCATGAATAAAATTGACAAGGACAAGGTAAAGGCAGCTTTGGAGAAGCGAAGAAAATTGAAAGGTGATGTTGCTAGGAAGGTACATGTGATGGATGATGACGACCTACTTGAGAGGGAATTAGAACATGGTGTAGAGTTGGCTGTTGAGGATGAGAAGATCAAGCAGGAGAGGAACGATTGTAGTATGCATCAAGAGGATCACCGTCATGCTGATGGCGTTGCAGAAAATGGGGACAACAATGGTGATCAGAATGTTCCAGAGACTGCGAAAGAGGCTGAAGTTCTGGTGGACATTAAAGATGAGCATTCTCTGACCAAGAGAAATGATGGTTTCGAGCACAAGCCGCAGCACCCTAGTGATGCACCAAAGCACAACGTGAGCCACCATGATGCTCAGCTTGGTGGTAGACATGAAGAACATAAAATGCCTCGACCGGAAGGTTGATGGGCCAGAATTGATGTAGAACCTACACTTGGTAGAATTCTCGGTACGAACATAGGCACGTGTGACTGGAGATGTAGCTGCTCTGCACTGTTGATGAGACATCCAGGTCTTCATGTTTGTACCCAGATGTTTTTGGAACCCATCAACTGATTGCAACGGAGATTTGTTTGTGGGGTGAGTTTTTTTTTTTTTTGAGGAATCTCCTGATAGAAGCATCTGATGTTTTGATTTTATGCGCTGTGGCAAAGATACTAATTCCAGTAGCCCAATTCTTCACTTGCGGAATTTAAGACTTGATTGGATCTAAAAAGCCTCATAATTGTACACGTTTTTTGTTCCGAGCTTTTCATTCTTAGTCAAGATGTCATCCAATTTTCAATCCGTGTTTCAAAATTTCAAAAGGCTATATTTGTGGTCGCACTGATTTTCTAGCAATGAATCTAGTGCCACAACGGAGGGTGCAACTGTGTTCGTAGTAGCAATTCATGCAATAAAAGGTTTGAACACGCTGAGAATTTCCCAAGGCCAAATGCTTTTACAACCTTGGCACAAGGTTCTCCAACTGCGTATGGCTGATTCATTTAATGCTGCTCAACTCCAAACTCTATTACTGCTTAGTTAAGGCAACTCTTTTGTCCCCCGCAAAAAAAAAGGCAACTCTTTTGTCTCCGTTTCAAATAAGTAAATAAATACTGCTGCTATATTGCCTTGATGTCAGGTAATATGTACTAAGATTGACCATTTCTCTAAGAACAATTACATTGGATTTAATAAAATGCATATAGTCTGATTCATCATAGCCTTGTAGGTAAAGGTTTGGTACATGTGGTTATCAAAATCTAGAAAACCATTTTCACTATAAATTCTGAGTAATACTAGATGGTCTAAGATGGCTTCAGATTATTTTTGCCGTTTCATATGTTGTAGTTTTCTTCACATGGACAAGGGGGCTAAGTTTGTTGTGTGTTGTATATTTCTCGATGTAATGTCACATCACATTCTTTCGATTTTTCTTGATAGTCCTTAGTTACCAGTGCATGATCAATTGTAGAGGTAGCACTTAGTGCTCACTGGGCTGAGTTTAGTTGGGTGTCAGGCCAAGCAGTGACGGCAGCCTGACATTCTAAGAATCTGAGGTGATATGCTTTTTATTTCTATGTAGCGATGCATGTGCTTTTAACTATCTTCGAAGAGAATGATAATTGATAATTGTATTTAAATTTATGGAGACCTTCCTTGCAAATGATTTTGACTAAGAAGTTAAACAACTTCAAAAATAAATGATAATTTTAATTTAAAAGTAAACAAGCAAAGTTCGGGTTTTATTTGGAGAAATACACTTTCTTCCTTATTTTGTTTACGTGATTTCTGTTGCTGCTGGTTAGTTTTTCACTAAGTTGAAAAGGTTGGAATATGTGAACATAATCAGGTGTATAAGTGGTGCGCTAGATGGCTATATTCCTTCTCTAAACTTGCTTAGCTTAATTGCTTGAACGTTCATCATGTTATGTAAAAATTTAGTTCTATGCATGCCGTATGTGGTTTTCCAACAGTTCCTTGAGTTGTGGACAATCTCTGGTTATTTTTGGTTTTAGTTCACAGAAAGATATAAGGTATGGTTGGAAAACAAAGGAGCAAGAACAACCTATGTCCTATAGTCAAAGGAGTACAGTAACAAAATACAAAACGAAAAAAAAAGGGTCAAATTCCTCTTTGCTCACAAATAGTGACGACGCATGTCATTTTTCACTCTTGTAACTACCGAGTGGATCTATTCTATGCCAACATAACCATTTTTTTTTTTGAGAAGACCATTTTTGTTAAATGCTTCCTATTCAATGTCAACAACTACAACAACTGTTTCTCGATAAGACCATAAATGTTTTATCATGGGAGCATCCTTCTTATTCTTGAAGCATGCTCTCATGCATAAATTTGGCGATATTTATAAATGAGAAGAGCTTTCGTGTCTATATTTTATAACAAGTGATTATTGGAGTCAGGAGTTGGAATATGTGCACATGACACTGTCTGGTATTCAAAACTAAAGTGTATATTTGATATTGGCTTCATATTATTGGTGTTAACAAATATCACTCCGTCCCAAAATAAGTGTCTCAGCCTTGGTACAACTTTGTACTAAAACTAGTATAAAGTTGAGACACTTATTTTGGGACGAAGGGAGTAGTTATTTGTGCCCGTGACAACGCACGGGCATTCAACTAGTCACTAATAGAATGCATATTTTATGGACGATGCATGTTTGTATCGACAATGTGTTGTATGAACTGCAAAACACTGTCATGGCAACATTTTTTAGTGGGCCTGGTTAAGTTACCAGGGAAGAAATGTGGTATTTAAGTTACCAGTGGCAGGCCCAAAACTAGTGACCGTCACTAGTAGCTATTTTTCTTTTTCTTTTTTTTGCAAGAAAATTTCCGATCTATCCATCTTCAATTATGACAGTACAACGAATACCAAAAATAATAAAAATTACATCCAGATCCATAAACCACCTAGCGACGACTACAAGCAGTGAAGCGAGCCGAAGGCGCGCCGCCATCATCGCCCCTTCATCGCCGGAGTCGGGCACAACTTGTTGTAGTAGACAGTCGGAAAGTCGTCGTGCTAAAGCCCCGTAGGACCAGCGCACCAGAACAACAACCACCGCAGATGAAGAATAACGTAGATCAGAAGGATCCAACTCGAAAACACACAAACGTAGACGAACAACGACAAGATCCGAGCAAATCCACCAAAGATAGATCCGCCGGAGACACACCTCCACACGCCCACCGACGATGCTAGACGCACCGCCGAAACGGGGTCTAGACGGGAAGACCTTTATTCCATTTTCAGGGAGCCACCGCTAGCTCGTCTTGATGAGCAGGACACAAACCCTAGCAAAATTGAAAAAAACAACTAAAAACAGAGCCCTCCCGCCGGCCCTTGCCGAGATTCACCGCGCCCCCATGGCCCTAGGGCCACCGGAGAGGAGCGGATCTGCAGCGGCGCCGGCGGGAGGCAGAAACCCTAGCTCTTTTTGTGGAGGAGGCGGCGGCGGCTAGCAGGGAAGGCAATTCAGTTCCCCTCTACCGCAATGTTCTAGTAGCTATTTTTCGCCTGCCACTGGTTACTAGTTTTGCAGTAGTGCCCGTTCTAGGTACTGAACTGATGACATATAACACAGAGCAGTATACAACTGTTATTCATTTTCTTTACGGTACAAGCTACAGTACAAACGGAGTTCTTTTTCTTTTCCATGGATTCTACTCCCAACACTCCAGCGTACTTCAGTCAAATCTAGTAAGGCATGTGACGCTGTTAGTATAGTTTTACTCTTGTATCAATTGGCCTTCGACAGATGGGGCAATCCGCGACCTGCGGTCCACACCCTGAACAAGTCTGCATGTAAAGAAAAACTTAGAACTGGGAAAATGCAGTCTAGCTAAACAGTCTAGGTCTACCAGTGTTATAAAGTCTCACCTGATGACCACAACCAAATGCCATGTCCCGGGGTTTGGCAAGGCAAACGGGGCAGAACTGCAGATATCGAAAAGTAGATGTGAATATACATATGTTTGTTCGATTTCAATGAAAACATTTTACTGAAAAACAGAATATACAGAAAAAAAAAAGCTTCTAAGCAAGGGAAAGATCAAAACTTATAAGCAAAAGTGGAGCATGAAAAGATAAACTTGTGCATACGGATACATGGAATAGGAAAACGTTTTGGTTGCATATATAGGATTGGTGCCAAGTGGTGAATCTTGCCCAAATGTGCGATCAAGCTAGCGTCTCTCCTTGTGTTTTTGCAACACGAGCTTAGTCTTCGTTAGGCAATTTTGTATTGCTCATCTCTATAGTTGCACAAGCCCCACTATCCCACCGTGTGTGTTCTTTGTTGCCCTCCTCTACTTCAGTGATCACTTACTTTCCATTTTGGGTCCTTTGGATTGATTTCAACATTTACAATATCTTGAACTTCAATTTGCTTGATATTTTGTGCCACTAATCCTTTACCGAGCTCCACATATAGCCTTGCTGTGAGTTGTGGGTGCGTTCGGGAACACTTATCAACACCATATTTTGCTCTATTAGTACACATTGGACAATCTTCTATCCTTGTCATCCACGGAGCCGAGAAGGTAACTTGATATTGTTCTTTCCCTTTTAGCACTTACTACTTGCACTAGTGCCATGATGTATAGGGACGGCACATCTCCTTCAGTCTACATCCATGACGACGAGTTCGATGTCAACAAGAGCTACATCGACGCCAAGATGGACGCCCAAATGGAGGAGCTCAAAGTCCTCATCAACAACGGCAAGAGGTCTTCAAGATCATCTTCAAGGAGACACTCAAGTGACATGCTCACGAGCTACCATCGGCATCAACACCATCACCGACAAGTTCATGAAGTTCGAGAGCTCGACGAGTTCACCACCTCCCTTGGCATCTTCGTCTTTGGATGTGTGGCATCTTCGTCGACAAGTACCTCAAGAATATGAACAAGAGAAGCTCCCTAAGCTCAAGTCCACCACTTCCATGAGCTACTACGACCTCGACACCGACCATGAGATTCCTTTCTATGAACCTCAAGCTACATCAAGTCCCCCTCCAAAGATCAAGTGAAGTGCGCCACAAGAAACCTCCACTTTACTACGCGTCGGCATGGTGGCTTCACTCACTATCAAAGAACTTCCACATGAGTTGGCCCCAAACGAAGACGGCTATGCGGCGAGAGTTTGTGTCTTCCACCTACACGGAAAATCTTCGATGCCAATTGGAGAACACCAAACAAGGTTCCAAGTCCCTCGACGAGTACTTCATGAAGATGAAGAAAGCATTACGACAAGCCGGTGTGGACGACCCCATTTGGATGAAGTGCCACTTTACCACGGGATTGAACAACGACATCGCTAAGACTATCTTCTTCAACAAATACAAGTCTCTCGATGACCTCTACGTTGGTGCTCTCAATGCGGAACAAGAACTTAAGAAGGTCAAGGCTTCTCGACCCCATGCACACTTCGCGATGACCGAACTCCAAGGCGACGAGCATGAGGGTATTACCACAAAGATGTCCAAGCCCGACGAGCTCCAAGACGACACTCCAAAGTTCGACTTCACCGCCATCCCTCTTTGTGGCATTGACGATACCGAGTCTACCACGACTCCTTTTAAAAACGGCGCGACGACGACTACGACTACAGAGCCACTCAAGGGCCAAGATTTGGAGGCGAGTGACATGGTGAAAAGCAAGAATGATGCTTCCATCTTCAGAGGCGATAGTGAGATGACCGAGCATGGGATGTTCCCTTCGGTCATGAAGGCGAGTGATGATGTGCCATCTTCGGCCTTCACCCGTGGCGACGGTGACAAGATGGTTGAGCATGGGATTTTCCCTTCAACCATTGCAGCGTATGATGATGAGTTGAGAGACTTGTGCACACATATTGATGGTGGTGATGAGTTGGGATTTTCCCTTCAACCACAACTTGGCGTCGTCCTTGGTCAAACCAGCATGGTTGCCCTAATTCAAATCTGGACGTCTTGATGGTGGTGATCTAGAACCGGTCGCCAGTTGGTGGTGGCTACAAACGGTGGTGGAGCGACCTCCTGCGGCTTCACAACGGCGGTGGTCACCGAAAGGTCTTCGGGAGGGTTCATCTCTCCATATATGGTGGTTGACTTCGGCGGTGAGATGCAAACTATGGACGACGGCTTGACACAAAGGGATGGTTGTGCAGCAGTGGTGGTAGCACATCACATGTAGTTGTTGGAATCACGAAAAAGCGGTGGTGACAACACATGAGTGACTTCGATGGTGGTGCTACTCAAGCATTCGATCTCGAGCTCCGGGGTGAAAGCCTAGGTCTGACCCGAGCTGGTTATACATGGCGATAGCAATGTTTTTTCTACGTCGTTACCTTGTTGAAGGCATTGCTCGGATATGCTCGGTCTGATTATTCAGGTTGAAAACCTAGATTCTGGCCTAGGTGGTTGGATCCGGTGACGGCGACATTTGAGCGTCGCTTCCTTCCCGAAGGAGTTGCTGTTGAAGAACCTCATCGTCCGCGTGCTGTCATGAAATGGTTGGTGCTAATATGGTCAATGTTGTAGTTGGCTGATCGCGGACCTAATCGCTATGGGACTTTTTCCCTTTTTCCTCGCCTACGCATAGCTATGGATCTGTATAGAATTATGTTATGATACGGAGCATTCCACCTACATGGCGTGCAGGTTGCAAAGTGTACGTTGTGTGGAAGTGGTGACCTAGGTCGTTATTATGCGGATGCTAGCAGATGTGCTAGATCTTCATGAGCACGGGAGAGCACGGGAACATACTGGTGGACGGGTACGGCCCGGAGCACACCGCGGCTGCTCGCTTGGGCTCGGGATATAGGAACAGAGAAAGGAAAGAGAAAGACGAGGAAGAAGATGTGCTATGACAAATGGAACAAGTTTTATAATTTTTGCTAACTCGGATGCCACCTCAGCTTTGAGGGGTCAATTTGAATGTGCCACGCCACACAAAACCATGTCCCAATCGTCTCAAGGGAGTAAAGTAAACAGTATTGGAAGTTAGGAGTGCATTCTAACCGGTTTTGGAGTCAAGGGTTGCAAGGTAAACTCTTCAGTAAGTTGAGGGTTGTGAAGTGGACTTATCTTCTTTAAGATTGCTTGTTACCTTGTTTTGCTGGATTTTTCAATTTCTTGCAGCAATAGACCTTAGTGGTGGCCATGTCAGCTTGCCTTTGCAAGGCTGATAACATCTCAAGGGTTGGTTTAGTAGTTTCTTGGCTAATCGATCCCCTCAGCCAGTAGCCTAGATCACGAGTCATCTCCATCAACTAAACGTATATACTCCCTGTTCTTTATGGACATATATGCGTACTTTAGCTTGAGATACTCCATTGGGTAGAAAAAAAGTTATTTACTCCATCATGAAAAATAAGCTATATACTCCTTTGAAAGAAAAGAGTATATCCTCCTTTAATTGCCAAGCAGTATATATTGTTTTGGATATAAACAGTATATACCCCTTAATTTAGCAAGCGGTAGTATATACCTATTTTATTGGCAAACAATATATACTCTTTTGGGTTGTAATTAAGCAGTATAGTGCCAAGTAGTACATACTACCTCTGTAACTAAATATAAGACGTTTTTGCAGTTCAAGTAACCTCTGAAACTAAATATGTCTTATAGTCCCTCCATCCCATAATATAAGAGCTTCTTTGACACTAGTGCAGTGTCAAAGATGCTCTTATATTATGGGACGGAGGGAGTATTTAGTTACAGAGGAAGTACCTTTCAATTGCCAACAAGTATATACTTGTTTGGATAGTGGCTAGCAGTATCATTAATTGTTTAATCATCCTAAAGAAGTAAGGAAACTACTTTCAACATATATACTTCCTTTTCATATTCATATACTGATATCATTATACCACTACCGTTCACCATGAAAAATATGGTAGTATTTTATTTGACGATGCCAAACAAATCACATGAAAAACCAAACTATCATGTCTCCTACGAATTTCGGATCCCCTTATTTTTGGTAGTTGGCTAATTGCTCGGCATGCGCGCGCGCGCACACACGCATGCACACAATAGTGCTATGCTAAGCTCGTGTGTAGAATAGTTGTTCTACACCGCTAGAAAAACTATACGTAATATAGTAAAATTGTGCACAAAAAGTAGCAATTTTGGAACAACTTTTTACTATTCAAGTCACTATGCTGTAACATTGTTCCAAATATTACTACATACACTATTTTACTATATTGTGTGTGCCTGTCCATGAGATTCTCGTTTTTTTCTAGTCTGAATCAATTTATAAATATCCTACGATATAGCAGGGCAGTGTTTGTCTTACTTGGAGTTCTGATGCTCTAGCATCTGCAGCTGGTGGGGGTGTAACTGACGGTGTGATTGTTGAATCTAGAGTTGCCTCCTCCCTAGGATTAGAAGGCACACTTCGGAAGTTATTTGCCCGAGATGGTGCTGCTCTTGAGGTGGTATTATAACTTGCAAAAGGAGGAGGAAGTGGAACTCGCTCTGGAGACTTTGCAAGTCGACGCCTAGTTAGTAAAAACACGAATAACAAATGAGACAATCAAGCCAACTAGGAATGGCAAATAAGAAATATGTGTAACTAACTTGCTCTTGCTTCTGCTTACCCCAGTATTCCAAGCTGTAATGTTGCTTTGTACTGCAAAGGTATTTCCATGAGTGCTGAAAGGGCAAACTCTGTCTCCTTGTTGCTTTGACTGATCTTTTTTGACATGATTCCGGTGAAGTTGACAAACTAGGATAGCGAATATCACCGTTATTTTGCTTGGGAAGCAAATATCAGTATTTATATAGTTTTGGTATTTACCTGGAAATTGTCAAAAGATCTAGCAGGAATGTTGTCATCAAATTCATTCATCATATTCCAAGGACCATCTCCAACTCCGACCAGAATTATAGACAAAGGAAATTCACTGCAACAAAATGGGTACATATGACCAAGGAGAAGTCAGTGTTATGTCAATCCATATGATGAATTTATGATGTTATATTTTTTTGGCAATGGTCATGCAAAAGCAAGGTGCGAACTCTTAGCTTAGCTTCATGTATCAACTGCACCAGTTTGTTGAACACTCGCTTCATGGCTACCAGAACCCAGAGGGAACCCTATCACACCTCGCAAGTTGCCTGAGGCGACTTACGAGGCGACGGCTGTCCATTGAGTGTAGGACAGTCGTACTATCAAGAGGGGCACAAGCAAAGGTACTTTGGTTTGAACCCCACAAAAGGTCCCAAGCCAAAGTTCTCGAAATAATCCACTTTAGCCACTCTACTTCTAAGATTTTCCAAAGCCCCGGTACCACCGTTTTTGCTAACCGGTTCTACCGAGCTTATCTGAGTGTGCTAATTCTAGAGAGCCAAACCAAGTTTTCCACAGTTCAGACCGCCGCTTATTTCTGTTCCGGCGGTGCCAAGCCAAACTCCTTTATGTTACCTCCGGCACTTCGAAGCCTAACTTTCCACACAACACTTCCAAACAGCTTTCAGTTTGCTATCTGGTCACAGTTTAAGTCCAATACCTGCGAGCAAATCCACCCAATACTTCCGAGCTGTGACTCTGGCATTCCTGCATGATCCTCATTATGAGAACTGCTCTATCTACTATAGTACTACTGTGAATTTGGTTTTACACGGTACTTCCAAGATAGTTCTATGCACGCAGAAAGGAGCCACCTTTTTGTCTTCCGCAACCACCGATTATTTTTTTTATCCCGGTACTTCCAAGTGATGTGTTTTCCCAAGGTTCCCAAAAACACGTTCGGAAGTTCCAAAGAATTTCTTCCAGCACTTCTTGACTAGTAACTTTTTCCAGTAACAGTCAGGTTTCCGTCGAGCTCTATATATAGATTTGGATACCCCTTCGTTTTGGAAAGCCATTCAACTCATATCATTCATTTCCAACTACCAAAAGTTCAAGTCTTGAGAGAGAGAGAGCTAGCTCCTAGGAAAGAAAAGACAAGAAGTGATGGGTGATTTACATGAACACTTCTTTGATTCTTGGAAGGTTTGAAGGTCAAGAACTCTTTCCTTCTTGAACACCTACACCAAGTGTTCCTCTCTTCTTACACACTCATACACCTTGTATCAGAGAGAGATCATATAGGCTCTTGAGAAGAGCTTTGATTGAAGATCTTACGAGGAAATCTGCCGAGTTTGCTTTGCTTGTTACTCTTGGAGGGTATGCGCCTTGTAGATGGGTAGGAGTCACTTCAGAGCCTTCATCTACTACTTTGTGAAGGACTCAAGAGTTTTTTAGGGCAAGGAGATCGTTTATTTCGTGAAGATCTACCCCTTAGTGAGGCTTCTTGGCGCAAACCATGGCGGAATAGGTTCATTGAGCTCCTTGCAATCTTAGAACCATTTGGTTCAAAGCCTCCATCAACATGGAGTAGGATATCCACGCAATAAAAATGTGGAGTAGGATGGCGCCAACTATCGAACCACAGGAAAAACACCATTGAGCCCCTTGTGTTACATCTTCTAAGCTCAACTCTTATTTTCGTGCAAGATACTTTATTCCACTACCATCTCTTTGTACCTTGCTTGCTAAAGTGTTCCTAAGGACGAACCAATCTAGTGTGTTGCTTAAAATTGCCAACTGTCTTAAAATTAGGTGTAGTAATCTTCATAGGACTATTCACCCCACCCCGCCCCCTCACCCCCCCCCCCCCCCCCCTCTAGTATTGAGACCTCGATCCTAACAGCATGGCATCCACCCTTCCTCGTGGGTGGGAAGTGTCGGCTTCGGTTGCATTGGCTTGTTCGGCGACCGGCGAGAGCTGGGCCCTCCTGTCACGCGACGCTGAAGGTGTTCTTGGCGTGGTAGTTGGCTTGGGTAGCTACATACGATTGACCCGGCAGCCTACACGGTGATTGGTGGCGTGGAGCGTGTGTTCACCGATGCGCACCTTGGCCCATGTCTGGCAGGGCCGGCTTCATGGGGTTGGCATTCTCCCTTAACTTCTCAGCGTGGATCACGACTTCATGAGGCCATGGTGTTGATAAGTGCGTCGGCATCATAATGCAGATTTGGCATCATTGTTGCATGTCTAGGTTGGCTGACGCACAAGCCCTTGGGGCCACAAATGAGGAACAACAGAGAGAATTAATAAAAAAGTCAGAAGTCAAATCCATCCGACTTCTGATAGATACTTCTACTCCATTCTAGATAAGTTGGTCCTCAAATCATATGTAGTTGCATTTGTTATTTTTTGAACCATTAAATAATGTTATCTAGAGTGTTCCAACTACAAAAGTAGAGGTTGAACCGTAAGGACTGCTTTCTAGGGTCTTTTAGCTATAAGTAGAAGATGAGATGTGAAGGCTTCACAAAGCCTATAAATAGAGGTTCTCACCTCTAGTTTGTAACTCAGCCTATTTACCCACTACCTATGATAATACTTGGTGTTCTTATCTAAGATCTTGGAGTAGATCTTATGTTCTAGGAGTTTTGGACTGAACTCCTGCCACACCAGCCAATATTCACCTCTAGAGCAATATCGCGTTGAAGTATAATTCCTTCAACACTAGTGATGTACACTTTGTAGCAGAGGAGTTGTTCCTCCACAACCTTGTGTTGCTTCAGCCACAGGCCAGCTCATCGACATCACCATGGACTCACCGACAGGTCGAGGTGGACCACACAAGCACATGCATGAGCCACCCAAACCAAGGCGACGTCACTCCTCTTTGAGCTCCATATACATTTGAATGAGACTTGGCTGCTACCTCAAAGTGGAACCCTATGCGTAATTAGGTGTGTTGACAACGATCATGGAAGGATGAGGAAGGAATACCAAGTTCATGACCAGGTGCGAGGAGACGAGGAAGAAGATGGAGCACCAAGTCCCGAGGGAAGTGATTCTGGACACCCCAGAGACTCGGGCTCAACGACCCCGAAGCTTCGAGCATCAGGTGGTCACGCCTCTGGATACCAGAGAGACCGGGCCTCCTAACCCTGGGTGGTGTGCTCTCTGGACGCCTTGGAGCTCCGGGCCACTTAACCACGGGCCTCCAGACTTGCCTGCGTGCATATGATTGGGAATGACCCATGTGTTAGATCATCTCCAGGCTGTCACGTTGTAAGCCAACCCATAATTGTAAGGGTTCGGCCTAGTGGGTTCTGGAAGGCCCAGTCTTGCCTTTTGGCTTTCCCTATTCTGTAACGTATGTACTCCTAATTCTATATTAACATGTAAACGTCCCTGCTAGGAGCACACGTTTCCAGCCCATCGCACCATCGAGTGCTCACATGGTATCAGAGCTTTAGCGTCTCTATGGCTTCGTCTTCCTCCTCCGTTCCCCAGATCCTCAATCAACAGATATCCGAAAAACTCATGAGGGAGAACCATATCCTATGGAAAGCGCAAGTGCTAGCCCCAATCCGTGGTGCCATGCTTGCTGGCTACCTAGATGGGTCGCTCACGCCGCCGGCGGCGACCATCACAGCAACCACGGACAGTGGGACTCAGGAAACAATCAATCCAGCCTACGCCCAGTGGGTGGCTCAGGACCAACAGGTCCTGGGATTCTTGCTCAATTCCCTTTCAAAAGAGGTATTGACGCAGGTGGCGTCGATAGCGACCGCCACGCAACTCTGGGTTGCCTTGGAGCAGATGTTTTCATAGCAGTCTAGAGCCCGGATCATCAACATCAGGATCGCCATGGCCAATATGCAGAGGAAATATGACAGCTGCAGAGTATTTCTCCAAGATGATGGCTCTTGCTGATGAGCTTGCATCCGCGGGCAAACAAATTGATGATGACGACTTGGTGTCCTACTTATTGGCGGGGCTAGACATCGACTATAATCCTCTGGTGGCCTCGATTCTTGGGAGATCGGCGGCTGATCCGATCACCATAAATGATCTCTACGGCCAACTCCTAAGCTACGACACGCGTATGGAGATGCTTCATCACTCCAGGGCGAGTGGCCTAGGCCTTCAGGTCAACAACGCCGCACGTCATGGTCATATTGGATCTGGCCAGCGCAGCCGTGGAGGAAGCCGCGGTGGTCATGGTTCATATCGTGGAGGACGTGGACATGGGCCTAGATATGGTACAGGAGGTGGTTGTGGCAATCAGGGGGCATCATCAGGTGGAAGTCGAGGCAATCAGGGGGGATCATCATCAACAGTATGTCAAATCTGCTCCAAACCCAATCACACGGCGCAAGATTGTTGGTATCGTTTCGATTCCAACCATGTGCCCAATGAAGGACACCATGCTGGTTCGGCAATCACCTCTTATGGTGTGGATACGAACTGGTATCTCGACTCCGGAAAAGGTGCACTAGTCGAAACAAGTACACTGGCCATGAAAAGGTGCACACGGCAAATGGAGAAGGTATGAAAATTAGTCATGTTGGTAACACTACTATTCATACCCCAAAACACCAACTCCATCTCAAAAATATCTAGCATGTTCCTAAGGCGAAAAAAAGTCTAGCTTCTGCTCATAAACTTGGCCTTGATAACAAGGCTTTTGTTGAAATTCATCCAAAAAAAATTTGTCGTCAAGGACCAGGTCACGAGGCAGGTCCTTCATGGCAGATGCCGAGGTGGTCTCTATCCCTTCCGATCATCTTCGTCATCAATAAAGCAAGTCTATGGTGTCATCAAGTCGTCATCCACAAGGTGGCATCATCGCTTGGGGCATCCATCTCTACGAGTAGTACAAAAAGTTATTAATAATAATGAGCTTCCTTGCTCAAGTGACTAGCATTGAGTCAGTTTGTGATGCTTGTCAACAAGCCAAAAGCCATCAACTTCCATACCCCACATCCACTAGTATATCAAGTTCACCATTAGAACTTGTGTTTTCTGATGTTTGGGGACCAGCACCATGTTCTGTTGGGAGAAATACTTATTATGTGAGCTTTATCGATGATTTCATCAAGTATACATGGATATACCTCCTCAAGAAACGTTCCGACATTTTCTTTGTTTTCTTAAATTTTCAAAAACTTGTTGAACGAAAACTTGATAAGAAAATTCTCACCATGCAAACTTATTGGGGCGGCGAATACCAAAAGTTGAATACTTTTTTCCAAAGAATTGGCATTGAGCACCATGTCTCATGTCCTCATGCCCATCAACAAAATGGGTCAGCCGAGAGAAAACACAGACACATAGTTGAAGTGGGACTATCTCTCTTAGCTCAAGCATCTATGCCGTTGAAATTTTGGGATGAAGCTTTTGTCACTGCCACTTATCTTATCAATATTTTGCCTAGCAGGGTTATAAATTATCAAACACCCATTGAGTGTCTCTTCTCTACCAAACCAGATTACTCTTTTATTAGGGTGTTTGGTTGCGCATGTTGGCCGCATCTACATCCGCAAACTTGAATTTCGCTCTAAACAATGTACTTTTCTTGGATATAGCCCCCAACACAAAGGCTACAAATGTCTCGACATCTCCACGGGCCGAGTCAACATTTCACGAGATGTAGTCTTTGACGAGTCAGTTTTTCCTTTCAAAAACTTGCATCCCAATGCTGGTGCCAGACTACGCCAAGAAATCCTACTTCTATCCCCTACCCTTGTCAATTCCACAATGCCTGGGGTTGAATTAGTTGGTGCTGACCAAATGACTAATGACCATACTAATCATGCCTCTCCTAGCCTTGAATCTGGTGTGCAGGTTACACAAAGCAGCGAAAACGGCGGAGAAAATAATGCAGGCATGGAAGAAAGCAGTGGCCATCATGAGCCACATAGAGACAAACGATTCTGGTGAAAATCCCGAGGAGGAACACCCTGCAGCTGCCAGCACAAGGTCTGATGAGGATTCTCCCACCCAGTTCACGCGATCTGAGGTCGCGTCAGCCGCACCTGCCACCGAATCATCCTCGTGTCGCTCGCCCACCTCGTCCCCACCCCGACATCCATGTGCCTCCAACCAACATGTGCCACATGGCCCATCAACGGCCTCTCCTGCATCTACTGCATCAACCAGGGATAGCTCACCAAGTGGGCTCTCATCTGGTCCATCTGATGCGGAAGGATCCCAGGACTCCGGATCTTCTACACCTGAAGTGCATGTACAGGAGCCTCCCGTTCAACGCGTGCAAACTCGACTTCTGCACTCGACTTCAGCGAGGTATTATTCAACCAAGAAAATTATACCCTGGCATGATCCAGTACGGGAATCTTTGTGCTATAGGTGAACCTCAGTCTCTCTCGGAAGCTCTTGGTGATCCAAATTGGAGGCGTGCTATGGACGAAGAATACATGGCACTTCAAAAATATCAAACATGGCATCTTGTTCCTCCGCCTCAGGGTAAAAATATAATTGATTGCAAATGAGTCTTCCGTGTCAAAAGAAAGGCAGATGGCTCCATTGACAGATATTCTTTTTGCTTTGGTGATGGATGAGGTCACAAGGAGATATCCCATGGTGTATGCTTTTTGCGGATGATGTGGTGCTAGGCAACAATAGTCAGACAGGGGTTAATAGGAAGTTAGAGCTGTGGAGACAGACTTCAGAATCGAAAGGTTTTAGGCTTAGTAGAACTAAAACTGAGTACATGAGGTGCGGTTTCAGAACTACTAGGCGCGAGGAGGAGGAAGTTAGCCTTGATAGGCAGGTGGTACCTTAGAAGGACACCTTTCGACATTTGGGGTCAATGACGCAGAAGGATGGTGATGTCGATGAAGATGTGAGCCATCGAATAAAAGTTGGATGGACGAAATGACGCCAAGCTTCTGGCGTTTGCTATGATAAGAGAGTGCCACAGAAGCTAAAAGGCGGTTCTATAGGATGGCGATTTGACTTGCGATGTTGTATGGTGCTGAATGTTGGCTAACTAAAAGACGACATGTCCAACAGCTAGGTCTACAAGAGATGCACATGTTTAGATGGATATGTGGTCACACAAGAAACGATCGGGTCCGAAATGATGATATACGTCATAGAGTTGGGCTGGCACCGATTGAAGGGAAGCTTGTCCAAGATCGCCTGAGATGGTTTGGGCATATACAGTGCAAGCCATCAGAAGCGCCATTGCATGGCGGACGGTTAGGGCGTGCTGATAATGTCGAGAGATTGGGGTAGACCACACTTGACATGGGAGGAGTGCGTAAAGAGAGATGAAGGACTGGAATATCATCAAAGATTTAGCCATGGACAAGGGTGCTTGGAAGTTAGTTATCCAGGTGCCAGAACCATGACTTGGTTTCGATATCTTATGGTTTTCAACTCTAGCCTACCCCAACTTGTTTGGGACTGAAAGGCTTTGTTGTTGTTGATGATGTTATTGAAGTTTAAATAAAGTGGTGAATTCTGAAGGAAAGTCCTAAACACTACACCACCACACATCACCGCAATCCTTGTCTGCCATACGCACGTATGTTGGCAACCGTCAACCGCTACCCATCGAGTTCCCATGCGACTAAGACACAAGATACTATCATCTACTACCCATGCCACCCAAGGTATCTGCACTGGGAGGTTGTCGGTGCACCTTGGATTTGCCTGCTAGAGCCAAGGCCTTTGCCACCGGCTCGCGCTCTAACCTAGGGCCAGACCTCCAAAAACAATGCCTCCGGGGATGGAGCGATGTTGTTGACACCGTGACTGATCTGGCAAGCCAAATCTTTGTTTCCAAGCTGATACCGTGTCTGATCTGGCAAGCCAAATCTTTGTTTCCAAGCGGAGGACTAGCCCATGAGGGGTGGAGGCGATTTTGAGTTTTTGACAACCCATCAAGGATGAGACAATGGCCGAGGGGGTCGACACTGAAAAAGGTTGCTAGGGCCTTCTCCTGTAGAGCCACGACAACAATTCATGCCACCTTCCGTAGAGCCACGACCACAATTCATGCACTGATCACATCCCTCGAAGACATATTGGCAAAATCGTAGCACCACCCACTACTACACCAGCTTGAGAATAGAGGCCACCACATGTGCCGTCTGGCCAACAAAGGCCAATACACGCCGCATATCAAGATCAGCACGGGTGATACGAGGCAAGCCATTAGGGTGGCCCGATCTTCACGATTGGAGGTGGATTCACGGATGAACACGAAAAACAACGGGGAAATTAGAGGAAACACACACAAGGCTAAGGTTCACTACCTATACTCACTCATATCACAAGTCAATACAAGAGATGCCTTTTAGATCCAACAAACAAGCAAAGAAAAAAGTCAGATAGCTCATCCCCAAATCCCAAAGAGAGATGGAGGAAGGAGGCCTGGAGGTTTTGAGAGGGAGTTTTCCCCCAAATCCAAAGGAAGAGGAGGTCTTGAATTCCCTTAGGAATCTAAGGCCTCAAAGTTGACCCTTGGTGGAGTGCTATTTTAACTGGAAAGTCATCAGTGTCGCCATCACTTGTTCGAACACTTTTCACAACATTATCGTATATGTCCTTGATGAGGGTAATGTACTTTGTTGTGACTTTGTGTTTCCCCAAGGCTATTGGTGACATAAAAACAATTAAATGCTGATAGCAATTACTGCAGCTGTTTGAAAATCAAGACAAGTAGCAAGAGCTTTTCAACGTCTTGCGCTTACTCTGTAGTTACTAATCAAATGTAAATAATTTGTTGCAAGCTGGACATGAATACTGCAGGAACAAGAAATACAAACAAATAGGTGTATATTATTGACATAACAAAACAGAACTTTGTAAGTATATATACGCATTATACCATCAGGTAAGCAATAGAAAATTGGGGTAGTAGAATAATGAAACACACCCTTAACTGTACACATCTTGTGTTAACAGGAATCATGTTAAGATTAAACATACAACACAACAGCATCTTGATCATGATATTTATTTCAACTAAGAAACTTCTATGGTACACCATTTTACATACTCCGCCTAAAATAACCCCACATTACCTGGCTTGCACAATAGCATCTACAGTCATCTGCTCTTGGGTACTTAATTGACCAAATTCAGTGTTAACACTTCGTGTGACCTGTATAGTGATATTTCAGACACAGGCCAAATAATACCAACATAGGAAAAACATCATCGTGCACAGGAAGCCAATGATATAATAATTGAACTAAAAAATAAAAATAAGAAGGGTGATAGAAAAAAGCCTACTTGTCCATCGGCGATTATTACTAAAACATGGTATTGGCCACCGCTTTGCTCAACAATGGTTGTGGCCATTTCAATTATTGGAGAAAATGATGTAGGACCTTCAAACATATAACAAATTTTATGCATACATTGACCATGATTGTACGCTTCAAAAAACAACAATCAAAATTGAGCTTTCCTACCGGAAAGACGAAGATGAGGAACAATTTCTCTATATCGAGCCAAAGCCTCCTGAAACCCATAGCATGGTCTTTCGTCAGGATTGAAGGCAAATACATCTTGGTCATGTGTAGATGCTGCGTTTTCCAAATAAAACTGAACTATTAGCCTTGTGCAATTTCACTATATATTGGTAAATTAACAAAAGAAAAGTGTGAGCTTTACCATCTCCAAAACCATAGCACGGAATTAAGTTATCCTCATCAAAAGCTGACAGTGTTTGTCCAATGATGGAGATTGCCTGCTCGTAAGGATTGGGGACATCACCAATATGATGCAGGCTCACACCATTGAATGAACTCTTTCCTGCATGCCGTATTGCAGACATAGTCAAGCATCAAGAATGAATGTTTTGTCCAACGCAAATATTCTATTCAACTACCTGTCCATTCATTACTTTTCGTGAAATCAATTCCAATGATTAAATTGGAAGACTCGAGGCCAGCTTGCGCTAATGCTTCAATAACCTGCATACAGAACTCTAGTATTGAGCCAAGTGTCACAATTTGTTAAGTACTCCCTCCGTAAAGAAATATACTTCTTTAAAGAGGGAGTATATTTCCTTACAATTTGTTAAGTACTCCCTCCGGACTCGGTTGTTTGGCATTAGTCTATAAACAGTGTTTATTTGGCGGGCTCGGTTTGCAATTTTCAATTTCAAAAGAGCAGATGCATCAGTTTGTTGTGCGGCTTGTGCAAATTGTTCCCCACCTTGTTATCATCCGGGTGAAATTTTGCACCATCAGTTTCGCACCTTTTACATGTAAGCACCATGCAAGCTCCACAGCACTACATTAAACCAGATACCACCGATGTCCAAGCCATCTACAATGGCTAATTCCATCCCTGATATGGCTTGGATCCCGATTTTGGAAGCAGTGTTGAACATTTGAGCATCACGAAATCCAATACACACATTGATACATACCTCATCCAAGGAGCGGTATTGGTCCACAATCTTGGAGTACTTCCTCTCCAGCTTGGGCCGCTTACTGGCAACTGCCGGTGTCTTAATTGTCCGCGACACTGGTGGCGCTGAGACGGCATGAGCCGGAGAGGCTGGCGCTGCTGCCACGGCCGAATGAGAGTAACTGCTGGAGGAAACCACCAAATCCTCAGCAGCCTGCGGGGCGCTCACCCGCCGCCGGTAGATCGAGGACGAGTGATACTCATCCGTCACCGGAGCGGTGTGGGGGGACGGTGGTGGGTCCCACAGCTGTGACCGCGGATCGTATGGGTCCGCGGGGCCGCCGCCGGCGCGGTTCCTCGCAGCCGGCGGCGATCTGGGTCGTGGTGCTGCTTCTGGTTGCGGCTCTTCGTGTGGCTCGGCTGGCGGTGCAACCTGCAGGAGGCCCCCGACAACCTTGGTGGCTGTCTGCAGGACCAGGAAGAGCACCCACAGCAGGAACGTGACAATCTTGCCGGCCACAGCCTGAAACTCCAAGCAAATCGTAACGGCAACAATCAAGATCAACGAATCGAAACAAAAACAAAAAATCGAAGCTTAAATAGCTCCGACGAACAACAAACAAATCAACAGGAACTTTTTGTTGAAGATTTGAAGTGAATGAAGCTGGTGCATCTAGTGCGTACGAGGAAACCGCTCATGCCGACGAGGACGACGACGCGAGGGAGGCGAGCTCTGCCACTCCTCGGGGGAAGGGAGATGCGAGGTTGGGCGGATTGGAAGGGCAATGGCTGATGAACCGCTCATGCCGAGGAGGAAGTTACTTTGGTCAAGTCGGTGCTGTTGTCGCGTCTAGAGTCAAGGGTCGATGTGTCGAGTGATGACGTTTACGCCTGTTTGCGGTGGTTGCTGGTGGTTACTGCTTCACAGCGGAAATCCAACCCCTATCCATTCATTACACACTCGGAAAATCCATATATCTGACATCAGATTTTAAGGTGTGTTTGGTTTCAGTCATGGCCTGGAATATCATGGGTCGGACCCGTTCCTGGGCCTTTGTTCCTACGTTTGGTATGTAACTGGAACCGGAACCACATCGTTCCCACCGAGCGAATATTCGGTCTATATCCGGAACATGCCGATACCTCCAAATCGGAGGAACGACGCGGAACGGCTCGTGCTCACCCCTCGTGTCTCCCTCGGTGGCCCGCTTATCTCCCTCTCTCGTCTCCCTCTCTCTCATCCGACAGGAACAGGCAGGCGGCGCCGGCAGGAGGTGAGCGGCGGCAGCGGGAACCGGCAGGAGGTGAGCGGCGGCAGCAGGAACCGGCAGGCGGCGGCGCTGGAAGAAGACGAGCGGCGGCAGGCGGTGCCTGCTTGTACTTGTCCCTGCCTCCGCACCCACCATCGGCGCACCACGCAGCCGCCCCTCCTCCTACGCCTCGAGTTCTTGGCTGCTGGACCACTTCCTCGGCTGCAGATCAGGCCATGAGCCGCAAGCTCCGCTCTTCACCGGAAGATCTGCTCTTCCATGCCCAGTTCGAGCCTCTCCTTCCTTTTTTCCCCTCGGATCGGAAAGGAGCTAGCGGCATGATGCAAGCATCAGCAACGGCAAGCAGCGTCGTGGTTTTTTTGGTTGTGCGCAATTAGTGGCGACTGGTGAAAATTGGCTGATGTTATATGTATGCATCGTGATTCTTTGTAAAGAGGATTTCTTTGTGATTTACACAAACTCAATCACATATTGTAGTTCCCTCTGTTCAGACTAGATGATATATACTCCCTCCGTCCCAAAATAAGTGTCTCAAGGCTAGTACAACTTTGTACTAGAGTTAGTACAAAGTTGAGACACTTATTTTGGGACGGAGGGAGTATAGTACAAAGTTGAGACACTTATTTTGGGACGGAGGGAGTATGTTTTCTGTTTAGCACTCCAATCCAACCTATTTGTTGTGAATTTGTTTGTTGCTTAGTATTAGTAGAGTACTGATAGTAGTTTATTTTCCAAAAGAAAATCAGAGTTTAACTGATATGCAAGAGGTGAGCTGGATCAAACTCACTTCATTTTATCTCTTCAACCAAACACTGAACTAGAACCATTCCATTCCATCAAATTGCACTCTACCAAACACAGGGACGGAACCAACCCATTACAGTGGAATGGAACCATGACATTCCATTCCACTTCGTTCCTGAACCAAACACACCCTTAGTGACGACCCAAACAGACGCGCGGTTTGTCCGTTTGAACCGGCTAGGCGGACGGACACGTCTGCTTTTCTATATGGATCGGCTAGAGCGTCCAACGAAAGGCTGACCTAACTTTACACGCGTACAAAAAAATGATACACACGTGACACAGATAACCAAAATACAAACTTAATTTACTATAACTCGCCGGTCAACCGCCGGCCAAAGTCCACTTAAAACTTAATTAAACATTCATAAAAACTAAAAAAAAGTTGGCGCCCACACGCAGCCCTAGACGTCCGCCTTGCCCTTTGCACTTGCCATCGTCATCGCCGCCGGTGAGGACGATGAAGACGGGAGGTGGCCCACCCCAGCCGAAGGCGGCTTGATAGGCCGCCAGGGCTGCCTCCTCTGGCGTCTGCTGCGGCGGAGGCAATGCGGCGACGCGAGCGCGCTTCTCCTCCTCCTCCCGCTTCGTCTACATGCGCCGCTCGCCGTCGACGCGCTCCCCCGCTAGCCTACGCTGCCGCCAGTGCTCTAGGTACATGGCCTCCTGCGCCGACGTGGCACCAAGCCAAACCGGGGGGGGGGGGGGGCTGACAAAATCCTGCACCTCGCCGGTCCACACGTACCTCGTCCAACGGCGCATGCCCGAGTACGTCGCTGTGGGATGAGCTCGTCGCGCTAGGGGCGTGCCGCTACGTCCAGCACGTGGCCGCGGTTGCGGATGCCAACTCGACCCTAGGGTGGCCCATGCTTGAGCCGAGGTTGATGGTACGCCACGGAGCGTGCGGCTGAGGGTTGAGTTGTGCATCACGCGTCGTGCGGGAGACGCCTCGAGGATGAGGTTTGCATCGAGAGATGCATAGCGGGGATTCATAGTGGCCACCGGGCGGTGCAACGTCGGAGGCCGCCAAGGCTACGTTGTCGGTTCTTCGAGGACTCAACATGTCACTCGCGCCGGAGGGCGTGCATCCACGTCCATGTGTGTTGACGTGGAGGCTTTTGTTGAGGGCGGCGACCCCTGGTAGTTTTTTTTCGAGAGTACGTCTAGGTGTACCATATTTTTATAGAAGACAGAAATCAATTATAAGAGACTACGACTTGCTGCGAACAACAAGTGTAGTTGAAACTCCACACTCCACCGCGACAATACAAACACAACGGAAAAAGGGCCTGCCCTAAGCTAATCATCTAGCCGCGTCACAACAAAAGTCGATCAACTCAAAGAGCAACAACTCCACCCGGAAAACCCTTGCCAACGCGCTATCCACCCTTAATGCCTAAGAGGAGACGGCGAGTGGATAGCGGGACTCGAACTCCCAAGAAAGCCATCGTCTTGGAATCACCGACAGCTGTGTACATAGCGCCCATGAAGATTAACTTGGGCAGCGGCAAGCACCGGAGAACCACCAACAGAAACCCAGCCATGTCTCCACTTGCGATGCTCTCAACAGAGTAACGACACCACACCGCCGCCATCGCCGGTGCTGCAACGGACAAGGCTTTTGCCCAAAGACCACAATCCGATCAAGGAGGGGAGATGCCGACACACCTCGGCGACGCCTCCAAGGAAGAAAACGACACCCACGGGTGCCGGCGCCGCCAGCTCCGAGAAGCCGAGCAGGATTTTCATTCGAATCGTCGCACATCGCCCACCCCCATCAACAGATTAGGCCAAACTGTCAAAGTCACACCGCCGCTGTCGCAACACCTCGCCATCATGTCCAGATCACCGCGGAACATCGACTTCGCAAGGCCGAGAGCAACCCGACCACCAACCAGCACCTGCATGGTCGCGAAATCCATCCACGCCAACACCCAACCATCCTCATCGCCTCCACCATGGTCGTGGGCTGGCACTCCAAGCCACTGCTGCAACCCAAGACCACACAGGGGAGTAACCGGCGTGCCGAGTCGCCCTCGCGACCGCGCACGCCCACCATGGTGCTTTCCTGTGCGAGCCCGTGCTCCGACCACCGGCATGGAGCCAACACCGAACCAGGCTGAAACGCCCCCAACACCGCAAAGGAGCAGCCTTCCTCAAGCCTCGCAGGCGACAACAAGAACCACACCGCGCGCCCCGGTTGCCGCTCCCGGCACCACCACGCCTGGCCGAGGTTTGCATCTGCCAAGGCCGCGCGTCGCGCCCTCCTGCTCCCACCTCAGAGCTCGAAGAAGACCACCACCTCGCGACCGCGCACCGCCTCTCCCCCGCGCTCTCCGCCTTGCACCACCACCAGCAGCGTCACCACGCCAGGCACGCACCGCCGCCGGCACCCCCACGGTGCCCAGAGGCCGGCACGCCCCGATGAACATCACGCCTCGCCAGCCACCATGGCCCAGACCCGAGCACCACCAGATCCAGATCGGATCGGGGTCAAGGGCCCCAGGTCGCAGCCGCCCCGGAGGCAGCACCACTGGACGGTGCCATGCCCTCCACCCCGCTGTAGGACCGAGCCAAGGCCGGAGCTCCGTCGCGCCACGCCGCCAAGCCGTCGCCGGGAGAACTCGCGCCGCCGCCAGGGGAGAGAGAGGGACGCGCCAGGGAGAGGCCCTGCCCGGGCTTTGCCCGGCAGTGTCCCTCGGCGACGGCGAGGGGGAGAGAGGGAGGAGGAGGGCCGGCGGCGGAGGGAGCTAGGGTTCCTCCGAGTCGCCTCAGAGAGGGACGCGGGGCGACCCCTGGTAGTCAAAGAACAAAAAGATGGATAAATCACGAAAAAGGTTTCCCCCGCTTTATATTATAAAGAAATCAACATCGCAACATCCGAGAGCACCGATACAAAAACACGCCAACACCGCACTCAACACACACCCAAGGCAAGATACAAAGGTGCCAGGCACTGACACACCACCCTAACGACTACTAAGCACACTACAAAAGAGCAAAGAAGAACCGCTTTGAGCCAATGGAGACCACCACAAGTGCGATCCACCGAGGAGGGCGAGACGGCCAATGTCGGAGCGGGGACTCCAAAACAGTGCCTCCAAGAAGGGCACGACTACGGAAGCCGCCACCGCCCGATCCCGCAGATCAAGTTTTCACCAGGAGCAACACGAAGGGAGTGAGAGCACTGCGACGGTGCCGGCAAGAAGGAAACGACGACCGAGGTAGCCGCCGCCGTCGGCCAGTCCAAAGACTGGGCAGGTGATGTACCCCGTTGCTCCGACCCCTTCGACGCACCCCCGCTCCGCCAACCACCCGCACCCATGCCACCTGAGCGGCCATGTCTGCTCGCCCACACCCGAGCCGTGCAGTCTGCCCAAGACCAACACGTCTCCCACCGCCAGGGCCGCCGCCCTGCACCCAGACCACCCCGAGGCCATCAAAGGGGATGGCTTTGGACAGCTCCGCCAACCCCAACCACCGTCGGGACTGGCTGCAACCGTCCCGCCTCAAGCATCGCCAGGAAAGCGACCAGAAAGCACCATGCCGGGGAAGGGGGAAGGGGGAGGAGCGGCACACGGCCACGACCGGCACCCCCTGTGCCGGCGACGGGCGGCTCGACCACGTCAGAGCCCCCATCCCTCCTACCGGTCTCCCCCCCCCCAAAGCACCCTGCTTCGCCCCAACACGGGTACTAGCGCAGACCGGCGAGCGACCACGAACAGCCGCCCGTCCGCCGAAGAAGGAGGGTAGATCCGTCGCCCCCGTCGCCAAGGATGGACCCAAGGGAGGCCCTCCCGCGCCGCACGCCATCGTCCAGATGCCGAGGAAGAGGAGCCCGACAAGACTCCGGGACGCGCACACACCACCGCCGCCGCGGCCACGCCAGGAGCACCGCCAAACGAACCACGACAGCACCGGTCGCCCGTGGCCCTTGCTGGCCTCAGCCCTCGCCGCCAAACGGGCCACCGGCAACAGATCCGGCCGGATCTGACCGGGCCATCGCACGCGAAACCACCCGGAGAAGACGCCCCCGTCACCACCTTGGGCCGCTTCACCAGCAGTCGCCGCGCCACCACCAAGCCGCAGGGAGAGGCCGCGCCACCGCCGGACAACGCCCCACCCTCGCGCGTGCCCGCCGCCGCGCCTCTGAGCCCCGCCGTAGCCCAGCGCCTCCGACGGCCAACCGTCCCGCGCCGGCTGGGGGATCTGCGAGGAGGGGAAAGGAGCGTCCCCGCCGCTGCCTACGCCGGCCAGGCTTCGCCCGGCGGCGCCTCTGGGCGGCGACGAGGGAGAGTGGGCCGGAGGGGAGGGTGTGGGTGGAGGCGGCGACGGGATCCCCCGTCCGCTCGCGGGAGCGGCTCGGGGGATAAGGTTTGGCTCAGGATCCCCCGTCCGCTCGCGGGAGCGGTTCGGCTCGGACAAAAAGATGGATAAATAGCACTATCTCCTGATGTCTATGGCAGCAATTCGGTCAAGTTCTACTTTCATTCTTGGTGCTTGAGCCATGTTGTCTTTGTCTTTTTTGTGTTGTTCTTGTTTTGTAGTACACGATTTGATTGATTCTACAAACAAGAACAAGATAAAACAATCCATTGTTAGCTCAATTGCAGGCATCATTAGAGTTGGCTTCTGTCCATTGTTCGTTAGTTGTAAACTTATATCTGTGTTGTTGTGGTTAAGTCTAAGGATGGCAAACTGGGTTTTACAAAGTTCCGTGTAGCATTTTTAGATGATAACTTCTAGTATGCCATGGGAAAAAACTGCTAACTCAAACCATATGGCAGCTTGTCTTATTTGTCCAACCATTGTAATTGCCATTGTCTTACCTTTGCAACTAAATATACTTCAATTAGAGTTCTTGTTGCATAATATTTGTAGCATGCAATTTTCTCTTCTATATCATGGTACAAATCCTTAAGTTGCCATGTTTTAAATAAACAAATTCCTAAATTTGCCATGTTCCCTTGGGAAATTTCCTAAATTTTTTTATCTCTTTCAAAGAACATTTCTCCTAATTTTACCATGTGCCCATGGCAAACTCCTAATTATGCCATATTTTTCAAAAAATAAAACTATTAAAATTTGCCATGTGCCCTTGGCAATTTGCTACATTCACCATGTATGTTAAAGAATAAATCTCCTAAATTTGCCATGTGTCCATTTTAAAAAATTAAAACTTGCCATGTTTTTTGCGGAGCAAATTTTTTTAAAATATTTTTGTTCCACGGCACCTTAAGTTCTGTACTATATGTATGGACATGCCATGACAAACTTTTTAAAGATGATTTTTTCCCATGGCATTTTAAGTTGTATTAGATATATGTTCATTACATGGTATATTTGCTTGCTTTTAGCTATAAACTAACCATGGCCAACTTTCTAATCTTTTGCCACTTTAAGTTATATATATAAATATATATATACTACATTGGCCATGTAATTCGTACATTTGCCATGTCCCCATTATACATTTTCAAAAAATAGAAATGTTTTGTAGAATATTTTTTATAAGTCTGCCATGTGCAATTTTATTGTAGGTACCGTAGCAATTTTACTTATTAAACCACGACATTTTTACTATTTAGAACATGATAGTTTTATTTTAGGTACCATGACAATTTTATTATTTAGACCATGGAAATTTCATTTTATGTACCATGGCAATGTAACTTAAATTAAACAACACGCATTGCGCTCGCCACAAATAAATCAACTTAATAATCAATCATAGGAGTAGTTTCACAAATAACAACATATAAAATGGCAAATGAATGCCACTAATCACCTACATCTCCCATGCCTATGGGTAATTACTTGCTCATGAGAGGGGAATAACAAATAAACACAAAGGGGAATCGTATCAATAATATCGCAGAAGATTCATAATAGTATGAATGATCGATTCGATCTCAATCTCTGAAATAGTATGAATAGAGTTGCTAACCCTAGTCTTATCAATTTGAATAACTATCTCTTATGGTGATGTTGTCGAGAATGAAAAGGGGTGAAGATCGGAGAAGACTGAAATGAATCTGAGTGAAGCTCTTCTCTCTGGGATCACGTCTCCCTTCTTGGATGTGGAGTTCTCCTGCCAAGTGGCGTCTGGTTGCCTCTAATCGTATATGCCCCTTCACGAGAAATATTTGGACTGATAAGGGGGGATACAAAAGCAGCTGGTACGACCGCTCAACCGTTGCCTTCTTCTCTAATGCGCCAAATGAAGAAGTGATCAAAAGGGAAGTTGCTCCAATTTGCTCCAAGGACTTGGGTATTGATTGATTTCCTCCCAAAAATATATCATCCTACACATCAAGTAGGAAAACAAGGTTTCTTCATTCTCAAAGGATTGTTGTTAATAAAATTGCGATAACCGGCAAAACCCTTCGGAAACCCATAGAAATACCCATGTGAAAGTGTCAACATGTCGAGGCATCAACTCCTCCAAGCTTAAAGTGTTGCTCGTTCTCGGGCAACTAGGAAATATAAAGAACAGAAGGGAGATTGACAAATGGGTAGAAAGGGTTTACCAGCTCACGAAGATAGAATATATTTATTCTCATGGATCATGTAAATTCAATTGAGAGAATACTTGTATTTGAATGGTTGCACTTAAGCTCGCTGCCTAGCCACAGATAGTTTCATAACACTAGTTCTAGTTCTCGAAGGAAGTCTCGATAGTTAACTAGGCAGGAAGCAAGTGAAAAAGTTATTCTCCCATGAGAATGAGATTTTGCATATTTGACTCTGTTCAAAAATATAAAGGGGATTTGATAAAAGAAACACATAGCATCTGAACATATCATTGACACCCACAAGCACCTCCTGATCATGACTCTCAAATACCCCTTTTACCATTTTCCGTCAAAATTTTTTCCAGTGGTGAGATCATGCCAAAAGCATGCGAATAATCTAAAAGGTGGTTTTTATGCCAAGAAGTTTTTATGGTTGCTCCTTCCTATTTTCAAAATTTCTTGAGAAGCGAGATAAGATGACACAGTAACACGAATAAAGCAATATTTGGCATACCTGTGCGGTAACGCACATAAAGCAACATGTTGCACTTGTTGCGACAACCTTTTGCATGCGAGCATCTCATTCACCCAACAAGGGTGTTGGCAAGAAAAATCATGAAGTAGCGAATTGAAGGATTTTGGATGGTCGATACCTTCTCCTAAGTGAAGTTGAAGTCCTGCTTGGTGGAGATGACCTTCCACATCGTGCTAACTTCGGTGAGCTGCAGGCCCTCGGAGGTGGTGTACCACTCATTAGGGAAACCAATCATGTCATGCAACCCTTGCAGTGTGAGTGTGTTCTTTCCCGACAAGGTTGAAGGTGCACGTCATCGGGACATCCGGGTCCTCGAGCGTGTCCTTGAAGGAGGCGAGGAACTCGTGGATGATCTCCTTATACATGGGGGTATGGAGTAAACCAAACACCCCCATGTCAATGTTGTTCTCTATCCACCCGTAGTCTGTGATAAGCACCTGATGGTTCGGGAACGTCTCATGTAGGGTAACGCAATAGAAAACAAAAAATTCTGAACTAAGTACAAGCCCAGGACCACTGTGAAGATTCATCCAAGGTTAGATCTGATCATTACCAACTCGGAGCACAACGGAAGAAGAGTTGGTGAAGGTTGTTGGTACAAATTCTCGTAGCTAGGATTTACAACCTCCCAACCGCGAGAATTTTCTCCCTCAAACAAAGATCGAAAGCACGATCTCTCCACCTGATCGGTGCTTCGCCATCCAAAACTAATCATCGTCGGATACTAGCCAACCTTGCGGAAGAACATAACTATTTCGTGGAGGGTGAGAGAGAGAAAGGCACATCATTATATTACATGCCATTTGGATGAGAGCTCAAGTGTGTCTTGGGTGGCTGCCCGTCTCCTCTATTTATAGTTGAGAAGGGGAGGGAAGGGGTGGAACGAGGCAACCCCAAAGTGGGGGGCATCACCAAAAGTTGCCCCCAAAGGGGGACCCCCTCACCAAAACTTGCCACACAAAAAGGCGGGGCTGCCCCTAAAGGGCGCCCCTTCTCTTGGCCGCCACTTGCCAAGGCGCTGCCCCCAAAGGGGCCTCCTTCCTCTTGGGCGCCACACCATGGGGCGCCCTTTCTATTAGGGTGCCACATCATGGGGGGGGGGGGGGCAAAGGGTGGCCACTTTTCTCCCATTGGGTTCCGCATCATGTGGGTCTTGCCTACTTGGTCCAAGCCAAGTGACAGCCCCTAGGCGCCTCCTGGAAAATTCCAGGAGGTCTTGGAACCTTTCTGAAACCCTTTGAAAAAAATTGGATGCATTCCGAAACTTTTCCGGCTTCCTGGTTTTCTTTGAAACATTTCCAACATCTCTGAAACTTTTCCGGTGACTTTATCTCAAGATCCTAAACGCCTAGTACTTATAAGGTCGATGACACTTAAGAGTGTGGCCTTGTAGGTTCAATGAAGTATAGACATGACCAGAACTCCTTCCAAGTAATGATCAGTAGCGGAACTATGGACATCCATATTGACTCCCATGCCCACATGAATGATATTCGAGTGAACCTGTAGTTATCGTGTGCTATTCCTTTTGCTTCGTGATATGTTACAAAATCCAAGGTGAGATTTATCGGCATCCCCGTGAATCAACAACTTCTTCACTATGTCGGTTTCCTCGTTACCGGTTTTCTTCTCTTTTCTTGTTCCTGTGTTTTAGCATCCCCGTGATCAAATCACACTATGTCTGGCCAGACGATGATGGATAACCGTTACACCGGGAGGGACTGATTGCTTGTATCTGCGTTGATATTTCCCTGAAGAGGAGAGGTTGATGCAGCACATCAACGGTAAGTATTTCCCTTAGTTATGAAACCAATGTTATCAATCCAGGAGGAGGATCCACCCACACTATGTAAACAACACCTGCACACAAATAACAAATACTTGCAACCCAACGCGTTAGAGGGGTTGTCAATCCCTCCTCGGTATTGAGATAGATTAAATTGTATGAGATTGGATAAATAGATCTAACAAAAATACAAAATAAAATAAAGAAAGAAAAATTGCAGCGAGGATTTTTTGGTTTTATATGATAGGAAAATAGACCCGGGGGGCGTAGATTTCACTGGAGGCTTCTCTCGAGAAAATAGCATATGGTGGGTAAACAAATTACTGTTGGGCAATTGATAGAAAAGCGAATAATTATGACGATATCCAAGGCAATGATCATGTATATAGGCATCACGTCCAAGATTAATAGACCGACTCCTGCCTACATCTACTACTATTACTCCACACATCGACCGCTATCCAACATGCATCTAGTGTATTAAGTTCATGAAGAAACGGAGTAATGCAATAAGAAAGATGACATAATGTAGAAAAGATCTATTCATGTAGGAATAGACCCCATATTTTTATCCTTAATGGCAATGATACATGCGTTTCATGTCTCCTTCTGTCACTGAGATTGAGCACCGCAAGATCGAACCCATCACAAAGCATCTCTTCCCATGGCAAGAAAAATCAATCTAGTTGGCCAAACCAAACCAAAGTCCGGAGAAGAAATACGAGGCTATAAAGATCATGCATAAAAGAGTTCAGAGAAGGCTCAAATAATATTCATAGATAGAACTAATCATAAACTCACAATTCATCGGATCCCAACAAACACACCGCAAAAAGTCATTAACATCAAATAAATCTCCAAGAACATCGAGGAGAACATTGTATTGAAGATCAAAAAGAGAGAAGAAGCCATCTAGCTACTACCTACGAACCCGTAGTTATGTAGTAAAGTACTCACGCATCATCGAAGGGGCAAGGGTGTTGATGAAGAACCCCTCCGTGATCGTTGACCACTCCGGTAGAGTGCCGGAGAAGGCCTCTAGATTGGATCTCGTGGTTCTGGAACTTGCGGCGACGGAAACTGTTTTCTCTCGACTCCCCTAGGGTTTTTGGGACTTTAGAGTATTTATAGAGCCGATAGTCGGTAGAGAAGCCTCCCGTGGGCCCCACTACACACCAGGGCGTGCCAGGGGCCTCTGGCGCACCCTGGTGCCTAGTGGGCCCCACGGGCCTCCTCTGGTGCACTTCTTTGGTCCCCTGGGTGTCTTCTGGGCAGAAAAAATTCTCCAAAAAGTTTCGTGGCATTTGGACTCCGTTTGGTATTGATTTTCTGCGAAGTAAAAAACAAGCAAAACAACAACTGGCACTAGGCACTATGTCACCAGATACGTTAGTCCCAAAAAATGATATAAAATTGCTAGTAAATGAATATAAAACATCCAAGATTGATAATATAACAGCATGGAACAATAAAAAATTATAGATATGTTGGAGACGTATCAGCATCCCCAAGCTTAATTCCTGCTCGTCCTCGAGTAGGTAAATGATAAAAACAGAATTTTTGATGTGGAATGCTGCCTAACATGTTTATCACATATTCTTTTCGTTTGTAGCATGGACATTTGGACGTTTAGATTATTCAAAGCAATAGTCTATATTTGACATGAGGACATCAATACTCAAGCATATGAACAATCAATCATGTCTTTCAAAATATCAACACTAAAGAAAGCTATCCCTAGCCCATTATGCTCAATCATTGATCCATTCATGAAACACACTCAAATATTAACTATGCCCAATGCACAAGTATGATAATAGTGGTCCCTAGTTGGTGCTTTATAAGAGAAGATGGAGACTCAATAAAAATAAAAATTGTATAAAAGTAAATAGATAGGCCCTTCACAGAGGGAAGCAGAGATTTGTAGAGGTGCCAGAGCTCAAAGCTTATATTGAGAGATAAAATTGTTTTGAGAGGCATGCTTTTCCTGTCAACGAAAACGACCGAGAATTCCCAATACTTTCCATGCTAGATAGATCATAGGCGGTTCCCAAACATAAAATAAAGTTTATTCCTTTTTCCACCATTCTTTCACAATCCATGGCTAGCCGTATCCACGGGTGCCTTCCATACCAACATTTTCCAAGGAATTTATTATTTGACAAGGTAAAATATTTTTTTCATTTCGGGACTGGGCATCCCTATTACCTTGCCACACTCTCGTGCAATGACAAGTGAATAAACACTCATATTGAGAATAAAATATCTAGAATGAAAAATATTGGCCACCCCCTGCCGCTTCATGAGCGGTACGGGCACACAAAAAGGAAATTCATTTTGAAAATTAGAATTTGCACATACAAATTTACTTGGAACGACATGGAAATACCGCATATAGGTAGGTATGGTGGACTCATTTGGCACAACTTGGTTTAAGGAGTTTGGATGCACAAGTAGTATTCCCACTTAGTACAAGGAATGGCTAGCAAATATATTGAGAAGCGTCCAACCAAAAAACGAAAACTCTCATAAACTTAAACATAACTAACACCGAATTATGCACCACAAGTAGGATGTAATTTCATTGCACAACTATTTACTTTCGTGCTTTCATAGGGAATCACAAACCTTAACACCAATATTCTTACTAAGGCATAATTACTCACCAACATGACTCACATATTACTATCTCCATATCTCAAAACTATTACAAGGAATCAAGTTTATAATACCAATGATCTTCATGAAAGTTTTTATTATATCCCTCTTGAATATCTATCACTTTGGGACTAATTTCATATTTTACCATTGCTACTAACAAAGCTCTCAAATAAATTTAAGTGAAGCATGAGAGCACATATTTCTTCAAAACAATTTTCATGTCTCGAAATAATATAAGTGAAGCATTGAGAGGATATTTCTTTAAAAATTTACTAACTCTCAAAATAATCTAAGTGAAGCATGAGAGTTTCTTCAAATATAAAGCACCACAGTGCTAAAAAAGATATAAGTGAAGCACCAGAGCAATTCCATAGCTCAAAAAATTTAAGTGAAGCACATAGAGCAATTCTAATAAATCATAGCATAATTATGGCTCTCTCAAATAGGTGTGTCCAGTAAGGATGATTGTGGCAAAATAAAAAGCAAAACAAGCAAAGAACCATATAATGCAAGACGCTCCAAGCAAAACTCATGATATGTGACAAATAAAATTTTAGCTCCAAGTAAAATTACCGATGGTCGTTAGAAGAAAGAGGGGATGCCTTCCGGGGCATCCCCAAGCTTAGTTGTTTGGTTCTCCTTGAATATTACCTTGGGGTGCCATGGTAATCCCCAATATTAGGCTCTTTTCACTCCTTATTCCTTCATCCATCGTGATCTCACCCAAAACTTGAAAACTTCAATCACACAAAACTTAACAAAAACCTTTGTGAGATCCGTTAGTATAAGAAAACCAATCTTTGCTTTAAGTATTGTTGCAAACCCATTCATATTTTTTTATTGCATTATAAATACTGTATTCTAACTTTACCACGGCTAATACCCCCCGGTATAGTCCATAGATTCATCAAAATAGCACACAATACAACGAAAATAGAATTTGTCAAAAACAGAACAATCTGTAAAGACTCGAATTTTACTCATACTTATGTAAATCCAAAAATTCTGAAAATTAGGAAAACGGAGGCAATTCATATATCAATCTTGTGTAAAAAATTCAGAGTTTTTAGTCGCTCCAGTGATTTTTAACAATTCTGATACTGGACGTAAAAGTTTCTGTTTTCCAACAAGATCAAATCAACTATCACCCTAGCCATCCTAATGGCATTAATTGGCATAAACACTAACTAAAACATAAAAACACAATCATAACAGAGGCATAATTATGTAAATACACAAAAATAGAAACAAAAAGAAAAAATATTTTATTCATTGGGTTGCCTCCCAACAAGCGCTATTGTTTTACGCCCCTAGCTAGGCATAATGCATAGATTCAAGTATTGTCATATTTAGTTTTTGCAACCTTGATAAGTGTTTTCTCAAATCCGGGAGGCTCTTTAGGTTTCCCATTATTCTTTGGAAATGAGACCATTTTGAGATCTAAAACCAACCGCTTATTACACAAGGTAATCAAAGTATTCATGCGATTGAGGTTTTCACTAATATTTTTGAGAGGTTCATTAGACTTTTGTAATGCAGCCATATTTTTTTGTATATCACCCAATTTGTCTAATATTTGAATCCTCTCTTGAGTAAAAGTAAATCCCTTGGGTGGTGGTGGAACTCCCAATATTCCCTCTATTATTTCATAAGCAGCATTAGCATCAATCTCAACAAAATTCCCTTTAGCGGCAAAATTCAAAAGTTGTCTATGATGCATGGTTAAACCTATATAAAAATTACGAAGCAAAATTTTTGCATCTCCTTTTATATTGCAAATACGGTAAGATTCCAATAACCTATACCAAGCATCTTTCTAATTTTCTCCTTGTTTCTGTTTGAAGTATAGAACTTCAAAATCCGGTGTCAAAGGAGGGGTAGTGATACTAGACATAATGACGAGGCAAGTAAACAAGAGATCGAACAAGAAAAAGGCAAACGAAAAAGAAGGCGAATAAAAAGGCAAATATTTTTGTGTTTTTTGCAAAAACATTTTAGAAGTGGGGGAGATGAAAACCAGAGGCAAATGGCAAATAAAGTAAATTGCAAGGAGATGAGATTTGTGATTGGGTACCTGATAGATGTTGATGGCATCTCCCTGGTGCCAGAGATTTACACGTGAACGGAAGACTTGATCCTCCCCGACAACGGCGCCAGAAATTGTTCCTGGTTGCTTGTATTTGCGTTGGTATTTCCCCGAAGAGGAGAGGATGATGTAGCACATCAACAATAAGCATTTCCCTCAGTTATGAAACCAAGGCTATCAATCCAGTAGGAGGATCCACCCACATTATGTAAACATCACCTGCACACAAATAACAAATACTTGCAACCCAACACGTTAGAGGGGTTGTCAATCCCTCCTCGGTATTGAGATAGATTAAATTATATGAGATTGGATAAATAGATCTAACAAAAACACAAAATAAAATAAAGAAAGAAAATTTTCAGCAAGTTTTTTTTGGTTTTATATGATAGGAAAATAGATGCAGGGGGCCGTAGATTTCACTAGAGGCTTCTCTCGAGAAAATAGCATACGGTGGGTAACAAATTACTGTTGGGCAATTGATAGAAAAGCGAATAATTACGACAATATCCAAGGCAATGATCATGTATATAGGCATCACGTCCAAGATTAGTATACCGACTCGTGCCTGCATCTACTACTATTACTCCACACATCGACCGCTATCCAGCATGCATCTAGTGTATTAAGTTCATGAAGAAATGGAGTAATGCAATAAGAACGATGACATGATGTAGACAAGATCTATTCATGTAGGAAGAAACCCCATCTTTTATCCTTAATGGCAACGATACATGCGTGTCATGTCTCCTTCTGTCACTGAGATTGAGCACCGCAAGATCGAACCCATCACAAAGCATCTCTTCCCATGGCAAGAAAAATCAATCTAGTTGGCCAAACCAAACCAAAGTTTGAGAGAAGAAATACGAGGTTATAAAGATCATGAATAAAAGAGTTCGGAGAAGACTCAAATAATATTCATAGATAGAACTGATCATAAACTCACAATTCATCGGATCCCAACAAACACACCGCAAAAAGTCATTACATTAAATAGATCTCCAAGAACATCGAGGCGAACATTGTATTGAAGATCAAAAAGAGAGAAGAAGCCATCTAGCTACTACCTACGGACCCGTAGGTCTGTAGTAAAGTACTCACGCATCATCGAAGGGGCAAGGGTGTTGATGAAGAACCCCTCCGTGATTGTTGACCCCTCATGTAGAGTGCCGGAGAAGGCCTCTATATTAGATCTCATGGTTCTGGAACTTGCGGTGGCGGAAACTGTTTTCTCTCGACTCCCCTAGGGTTTTTGGGATTTTAGAGTATTTATAGAGTTGATAGTCGGTGGAGAAGCCTCCCGTGGGCCCCACTACCCACCAGGGCACGCCAGGGGCCTCTCGCGCACTGGTGCCTAGTGGGCCCCACGGGCCTCTGGCGTGCCGTGGTGCCTAGTGGGCCCCACGGGCCTCCTCTGGTGCACTTCTTTGGCCCCTTGGGTGTCTTCTGGGCAGAAAAAAATTCTCCAAAAAGTTTTGTGGCATTTGGACTCCGTTTGGTATTGATTTTCTGCGAAGTAAAAAACAAGCAAAAAACAGCAACTGGCACTTGGCACTATGTCAATAGCTTAGTCCCAAAAAATGATATCAAGTTGCTACTTTATACGTCTCCAACGTATCTATAATTTTTTATTGTTCCATGCTATTATATTATCTATTTTGGATGTTTTATATGCATTAATATGCTATTTATATTATTTTTGGGACTAACCTATTAACCTAGAGCCCAGTGCCAGTTTCTGTTTTTTTCCTTGTTTTTGAGTTTTACAGAAAAGGAATATCAAACGGAGTCCAAATGGAATAAAACTTTCGCGATGGTTTTTCTTGGACTAGAATACACCTACATAACTTGGAGAGAGGGCCAGAAGGTTCCCGAGGAGGCCACAAGCCTCCAGGGCGCGCCCTAGGGGGGCGCCCTGAGGGCTTGTGGGCCCCTCGGAGGTCTTCTAACCCTAGTTCCACCTCTATAAATTCCAAAATATTCCTCAAACATCAGAAGCATCTACCAAAATACTTTTTTGCCGCCGCAAGCCTCTGTTCCCCTGAGATACCATCTTGAGGCCTTTTCCGGCGATCTGCCGAAGGGGGATTCCATCACGGAGGGCCTCTACATTAACCTTGCTGCCCTTCCGATGATGCGTGAGTAGTTTACCACAGACCTACGGGTCCATAGCTAGTAGCTAGATGGCTTCTTCTCTCTCTTTGATCTTCAATACAATGTTCTCCTCGATGTTCTTGGAGATCTATTCAATGTAATACTTTTTTACGGTGTGTTTGTTGAGATCCGATGAATTGTGGATTTATGATCAGATTATCTATGAATATTATTTGAGTCTTCTCTGAACTCTTTTATGCATGATTCAGATATCTTTGTATTTCTCTTCGAACTACCGGTTTGGTTTGGCCAACTAGATTGGTTTTTCTTGCAATGGGAGAGGTGCTTAGTTTTGGGTTCAATCTTGCGGTGTCCTCACCCAGTGACAGAAGGGGTAGTGAGGCACGTATTGTATTGTTGCCATCAAGGATAAAAAGATGGGGTTTATATCATATTGATTGAGTTTATCCCTCTACATCATGTCATCTTACTTAAGGCATTACTCCGTTCTTATGAACTTAATACTCTAGATGCATGCTGGATAGCAGTCGATGTGTGGAGTAATAGTAGTAGATGCAGGCAGGAGTCGGTCTACTTGTCACGGACGTGATGCCTATATTCATGATCATTGCCTTAGATATCATCATAACTTTGCGCTTTTCTATCAATTGCTCAACAATAATTTGTTTACCCACCGTATGCTATCTTCAAGAGAGAAGCCTCTAGTGAAACTTATGGCCCCCGGGTCTATTTTTCATCATATATTTTCAGATCTATAAACCAAAAAACCCAAAAATACCTTGCTGCAATTTATTTATATTAACTTTAGTTTGCTCTTTTATTTATATTTTATACCTATCTCTATTAGATCTCACTCCTGTTCGTGACCGTGAAGGGATTGACAACCCTTTTTCGCGTTGAGTGCAAGTGTTTGTTAGTTTGTGCAGGTGCATAGATTGGAGACTTGCTTGTGCCTCCTACTGGATTGATACCTTGGTTCTTAATTGAGGGAAATACTTATCTCTACTTTGCTGCATCACCCTTTCCTCTTCAAGGGAAAAATCAACACAAGCTCAAGAAGTAGCACTACTAAATGAATATAAAACATCCAAGATTGATAATATAACAGCATGGAACAATAAAAAATTATAGATGCGTTGGAGACATATCAGGGACCTAATATAACAGCATGGAACAATAAAAAATTATAGATGCGTTGGAGACGTATCAGGGACCTAAGAATATCTCTCCATCGTCGAAGTAGAAAATCCCAGTCTCGAGCTATCAGGTACCTTGTCACACTTTTTTGATGCACCCGTAAGTTGCCTTTATGATCACCCTGTTACGTGTGATGTTTGACAAACCCCAAAGCACACCGCTCGGTATGAAGATACTCAATACTCTCATGGTCTAAGGAATTATGCATATGTTAACTTTCTCTATGTCATAAACCATTAACTTGTGACGAAAGGATCTCATAGTATAACAACCAATTAGGTGTATTTAACACAAGTGTTCTTCTAACATTGTGTCCTCAAAGTTGGTGGCATTCTTATGCCCATGATTAGGAAAACAGAGCCATCATACATCACTTGGGCTAGTCTTAGAGGCGTGACTAGGAATCTATTCTACCGTTTAGTATTGCACACATGCACATGGGTCTCCCTCTGAGCCTCTTGGATATACAGAGTCGATAACCATTGCAATTATAGGACGGAACTATTAGTGCAATTGAGAGTTTTAGAGATTGTTGGACAAAAACAGTGAGGGACTAATTTGCTTGCTAGTGCACACTGAGAGATTAGGTCCCTGGAGTTCAGAGGAGTTTACTATAAACTCAGAAGATTATTATCTGTGAAGCAGAGAAGAATGCTAAAGCAGTCGAGAAGTTTGTTGTCGAAGAGCTTGTATGTCGAAGACAACCCCCAAAATATTGCTGAGTCGAAGCAATTGGTACACGAGGTGTCCATGAGAAATGACTGCAGCAGAGAAGAATGAAGACGAAGTGAAGACGTGGTATTTGTTTTCTTGTCCCATTTTCTCTTTCAATGAGTCATAGGATGCCGTACTATTAAGAGGGGTTTATAGTTTTGAGATTTATGTTTGTTTAATGCTTAACCGAAATATATCCCAAGAGAGTTGAGAGAAATCTCTTCGTGCGAAAAGTAATTACTTTTCACCCAAAGACGATGATCTTCTGGGCCGCGAGAGAATTGCTCTAACAAGGATTTAACTTTGCTTGTTCCTCAAGTAAAGTTGTCGGTGCATTTGAAATCCGACCGTTGGATACGTGTTGATTGGCTATTGGCTGGGCTCGAGGCCGCAAATGGTCATTTCAACCTCGGGATTTGATACGTCTCCAATGTATCTATAATTTTTGATTGTTTCATGCTATTATATTACCAATCTTAGATACTTTATATGCAATTTTGTATCATTTTTGGGGAGTAACCTATTAACTCAGTGCCCAGTGCCAGTTGCTGGTTTTTTTGCTTATTTTTGTCTTTTTAGAAAATCAGTACCAAACGAAGTCCAAACACGATGAAACTTTAGGGTGAATTTTTCTAGACCAAAAGGGACCCTAGAACGTTTGGGAGGAGTCCAGAAGATCTACGGGAGAGCCACGATCTCACCCGGTGCTCGGCGCCCCCTGAGCTCATGGGCCCCATGCAGCTTCGTTTGACCTAATTCCAACTCCATAAATTCCTAAATAATCCTAAACCAACAGAGAGCCACCCGAAACACTTTTTCCGCCACCGCAAGCTTCTGTTCTTCCATGATCCCATCTGGAGGCCTTTTCCAATACTCTGCCGGAGCGGGAGTTGATCACGGAGGGCTTCTACATCATTCTTGCTGCCTTCCAATGATGCGTGAATAGTTCACCACAGACCGACGGGTCCATAGCTAGTAGCTAGATGGCTTCTTCTTTCTCTCTGATCTTCAATACAAAGTTCTCCATGATCTCCTTGGAGTTCTATCCGATGTAATCTTCTTTTGTAGTGTATTTGTTGGGATCCGATGAATTGTGGGTTTATGCCGATTATTTATTGAAAGTAATTGAGTCTTTGTTGTACTTTATTATGCATGATTGTTATAGCTTTGTATTTCTCTCAAGTCTATCCATTTGGTTTGGCCAACTAGATTGATTTATCTTCAATGGGAGAGGTGTGTTGTTATGGGTTCAATCTTGCGGTGTCCTCACCTCGTGACAGAAGGGGTAGCAAGGCACATATTGTATTGTTCCCATTAAGGGTAAAATGATGGGGTTCATTCATATTGCTTGAGTTTATTCTGTCTACATTATGTCATCTTGCTTAAAGCGTTACTCTGTTTATCATGAACTTAATACCATAGATGCATGCTGGATAGCGGTCGATTGTTGGAGTAATAGTAGTAGATACAGAATCATTCCGGTCTACTTGTCACATATGTAATGCCTATATACATGATCATTGCCATGAATAACATCATAACTATGCGCTTTTCTATCAATTGCCCAATAGTAATTTGTCTACCCACCATATGCTATTTATTCGAGAGAGAAGCCTCTAGTAAAACTATGGCCCACGGGTTTACTTTTATCATATTACAAAAACCAAAAATACCATGGTGCAATTTATTATCTTTTATTTTGTTTTGCAATTTATATATCTACCACTACCAGATTTGATCCTTGCGGGTAACGAGTTCAAGGGGATTGACAACCCTCTTGCCCGCGTTGGGTGTAAGTATTTGCTCTTGTGTGTGCAAGTACTGTTCACTAGGCTTTGTGTGATTCTATTATTGGTTCGATAACCTTGGTTCTCACTGAGGGAAATACCTGTCAGCTACTATATTGCTTCACCCTTCCTCTTCGGGGAAAATTCCAACGCAACTCACAAGTAGAAGGATTGCTTCGGCAATATTAGCTAGCCACCGCCTGCCGTTTCAGTAGGCTTCTCAGTTTGATTTGTCGAGAAGATTGTGTGAGCACCCCTCTTAGAAAGATTGAGTTAAATCCATCGAGAGAAAACCCAAAGCCCAAAACTTAGATAGTGGTTGAGCATCACAGAGATCTAAATCGAGAGCTTTGAACATATTACTATTGAGAGCTGCTAACTCTCTAGACGGTTAGGTGTCTGTCAGAGTGACTAAGAGCAATTGTATTCACCAAAGACGAAGTCTATGAAGGTTATGGAGCTCGCCTAGAGTATCTACTAGGAGTAAATTGACGCAAGTGGACGCACTTGGGCAAGGAGAATATGACAAAGAGAGTTTTCTCTTGTGTTCAATCACAAGCCCCTCCAACCAAACATAGTTTTTTTTGCAGAAGAGTGAACTGGTCGAACAAATACCTTGTAGCCATCGAGCACCACCGGTTTCCTCTTACTTTTGTATTACCTTCAGTAAAGTTTTCTGTCGTGAGTTTCCATGTTTGCTCCAATAGTTGTGTTCTGGAGAGTTATCCTTTCTATCTTGCCTTGTTTGATTCTCGCAGTTGTTTTCTTTCGTACTACCTTAGTTTGTTTTATTTCCGCTGTGTTGTACTAAGCGTATTTAAGTTTTGAAAGAAATTATAAATCTCCCATCCCCCTCTGGTAGATATACTCCCAAATCCTACAGGAACATAAACATAATTACGAACACGAAAATAAACCATAACATTTATTATTGCCTCTAGGGCACATTTCCTTTAGTCCCCCAACTACACTAGAGTCAATAATCTAGTTAATGCTAATGCACTTTACACCTACGACACACCGGTGTATTAATATGCTTCGCTTGTGGTATAGACTTTGTCCAATGGATCTGACAAGTTCAGGTCCATGCGTATCTTTGCATATCTCCGCGTCTTCATGCTATCACAAAAATTCATAATTTTGTGAGGTACTCGATGGTATATTTAGAATCATTGGTAGGACCTTGATTCCTTGGACTTAACTATGGAGCCATTGTCCTCAATAGTGTTCCATTGGCATAAGCCACCTTGAAACCATACCAAGTTCATAAATGAACCCTTTGATCCAAAACTCCCTCCATTATTGCTTCTGAAGTGGCAATATACTTTAGCCTTTGTTATAGTTGTAACACCCCCATGTATCAACTAAAGTGATCACCTCTTAATCCTACCTTTTCATCATCATTTGCAGTGCATGATCACAGTGATAATTCAACTCATTTCAATTTCCCTCTCTAAAATCAATTCAAATTCAAAGTGCAAAATAAAGATGCCCAAAAGTTGCTGGAAAAATGTTCATCTCATAGCAAATATTCCATAAAATTTATTTGTTAAGGAATACAACATCACTCCTTTGCAAAATGGGCAGTAGCATTTAAAACAATGCTATTCCAGCAATTTTTATTGCTAATTCATTTATGAAAAATACAAATGAATTCTTCTGGTCTCCAAAAATATTTGTGGCACTATCTATAATCACCAGGGATTTAATGGGACACCTCCCAAATTTTTCCTAAGTGAAATAGTTGCCCAAATAATTCCCTTTCTCTCTTTGTTAATAAATAAAAGCTAAAACAGAAAATAAGAAATAGAAAAAGGCCTAAACTGGACTGGGCCTAAGTGCACAATGCACCGACCCAGCCCAGCAGGCCCACCTTTCCCCTCCTCCTTCTCTCTCCCTCGTGTTGTCGCCACACCCATGGCCGCAGCTCACCGCTCCAGCGAAATGGCGACAGCGCGACGCCCACCGACACCGAGGGGATAAGGGCAGGCCTCCTCCATCCCCCTGGACCTCCTCGCCCATTCACCCCCTTCCTCCTTGCTCTCCCCTGCGCTCGTTCGCTTCCCCTTTCCCCTCACCGAGCGCAACTGCCGCCGTCCTCCGTCGTCGCCGCGGCCACTGGCGGCCCCATGCCTGCCGGCCTGGTCCGTCTGCTCCTCCTCGACTGCCGCATCGATTGGAGCCCTCCGTAGGAGCTGGGAGGCACCACAGCGCCGAACCCCTTCGCCCCCATCTCGTACGGCTGCCGGCAACCTCCTTCGTCTCCGGTGACTCTCAGTGCTCCAAAGCTGTCGAAGGCCCCCGTGTGCCGCCCGGTGAGCACCCATGCCCCTTTCCTTTTCTTTAGGCGCTCGCGTAGGTGCTTTAGCGAGCTCGCCGTATCACCGCACCGTGGCCGCACTCTGCTCGCCGCCGCGGCTCGTGCAGTCGATGCTGCAGCCACTCCTAGCCCAAGCCGTGACCTCCATCGTGCTCCTAGAGGCCCCGCACCTCGCGTGCGTACGCCAGCTCGTCTCGGGCGAGCTCATATACTCGATCCCGAGCTCGCTGTGTTCTGTCCGCCGCCCGACATCGTTGTCCTGCTCCTTGCCGGCCACCCCCACCGAAACTAACCCCACAGGGCGACGCGCGAGGCTCCCCTCGTCCGAAAGAACCTGATCGCGCCGAGAATGGGCCACTATGGGCGAATTCCGCAGCTCGTCGGCGTGCTCCGCCGCATGTCGCGCTCGCAGGAGCGATTTCGGCGCCGGCGATGACGTGGCGTCGACATGGCCGTGCCTGGGTCACTGTCCACTGGGTCCCGCGGGCCCAGTTGACCAGTTGACCAGGTCAACCCCGCTGATGTGGCAGCTACTGCCACTGACTGGCGGGCCCCACCGCCTAAACTGTTTTTGTAAATAATTAAAACTGCTATTTAAATCTGTTAGATAATTAGTTAGACACTGACCAGTGGGCCCCTGTTAGTTAATTAGGTAATTAGATTAGTTTAACTTAGTTTGTTAGCCCACTGTCTATGACAGGTGGGACCCAGCTGCCAGGTTTGACCTGAACAACTGCGGTTGACCTGCTGACCTCATACTGACATCATGCTGACGTCATACTTCATTTCTGTTAATATTAAATAATTCCAGAAAATGTTTAAATCTTTAGAAATTCATAGAAAATAAACCGTAGCTTAGATTGAAAAACTTTATATATGAAAGTTGATCAGAAAAACGAGACGAATCCGAATATGCCCTCCTCATACCTGCCACACCTCTCTAAAAGTGTAGCGACCCGACCCGAATGGATCGAATCTCTGTGTTCAAGTGTCATCCCTGGATCGGTAATGCTGACACACACAGTACTCGAAGGATTTATAACAGAGTGCAATCACACACTTATTACATCGAATGTCTCCAAAAGAGAACTGATTACAATAAATATGGCTTAAGGCCATCTAAATAAGATAACAGCGGAAGGCTTGGAAGATAAAGTGAGTCCATCAACTCCAACGGCATAGCTGAGTGCACGACAACGACCTAGCACACCTTACTCTTCGTCTGAAAAGTCTGCAACATGATACGTTGCAGCCCGAAACGGGTCAGCACATGGAATATGCTGGCAATATAACACAGTAGAGCAATGAACAGAATAATTGCTAATACTACATGCATATTTGGCTGGTGGAAAGCTCTAGTGTTATACTGTTTTGCGAAAAGCTAATTTTTCCCTACAACAAAGGAATATATTTTATTTAACTATCATGGTGGTTGTTGAACATTGAGAAGGTAAATCCCCTCTCAATCCCAATTAAAAGTAATCATTAATCCCAACAAATTAATTTAGAGTGATGGGATTCAATATGTGATCCAAGAACCAGATACTCAAGATGTCCATAACCGGGACACGGCTAATCAGTGATTAGTTTGTACACTCTGCAGAGTTTTTGTGCCTTTTTCCCCACAAGACTCGATCTCCTCCGTTGGATTTCTCGCACTACATGGTGTTTGAGAAACGGATGACCGAGACAACTCTTTCAGAAACATTTACTCTTTACTCTGGGTAGACAGTTACACCCTACTTTCCCCTACATCTGCTAGCCTACCACTGAAGAGGTCATGTAACATACTCAACTATGCTAGAGCCCATAATAGCTTGTGGCTGCACACGGAAGTTTCTAGCATAATAATCTTATGATCCCTTTGAGCCTGGGTGGCGGACCGTAGGAGATCGCACGGTATATCCCCGGGTCTCCTAGGACAAATGGTATATCCCCTGCCCAAACAAGCAATCCACCCAGATGTGTATTAAAGTTGCCACCTTAAGTTGAACCATTCTAAAAATCTCACATCTGTCATGGAATACACTCAACACCCAACCACGCTCAACAGCATAGCATGGCAACATAAGCATAGCGTAGAAGTAACTCCCAAGGGTTTAATAAAAGGGCAATAGGTTCTCTACCCTCATCATCTACTTCCCATTACCCACCAGTTAATCACATCCTAATCATGCAATATTGGAGGGTCGAAACTAATGCATAAAAACTGGGTAATAAGAAATATGATCATGTGTTACTTGCCTTGCTGACGATTGCAAATCCTAGGGACCGTAGTAGCACGCTTCGCACTCCTGTACTCTATCGCAAACAAACATAGCATACATAAGCAATCAAGCGAAGATGCACGGGTAAAATCCAAATGAGAAGACCTAACCAAAAGTTCAACTGAAGACACTCCGGTTTGCAAAAAGAAAAATCAAAACGGACAACGAAACTCAAACTGCGAAAGAAACAAGCTTCGATTACTAATCTGGACTAAAGTCAAATTTTACAGTAGCAAAAACTTGTTTAAGTGGGTTAAACAGAAAGAGGCTTCGAGACGAAGATCTGCGCTTGAAATCGCCTGATTCCGACAAACGAGCGAAAAGTTATACTAAAACGAAAATCGGATCAGAAATCGCGATCGAAAATAATCGCGGAAAATCCGAGAAAAAGAAACTAACGAACAGGCTAACGAACAAACGTTCGCTGTCTGCGGTTTAAACGGTGAAAACCGTTCGTTAAAACGAACGTACGGACGAACGTCCGCTAATAACTAAACCGACGGAAAACCGATCTAAAAGAATAAACCGGTATTAAAAGAAAAACCGAACCTAGATCTAGGGTTTAAAAACAAAACCGATCGGTTTTTTCTCACGAAACCGACGCGGCGCGGCGGGATTCCGGCGAGGCTCCGGCGGGACGGCGGTTGCTCGCGGGGCGGCGGCGCGCGCGCGGGCGGCGCGGACGCGGGCGGCGGCGGCGTGGGCGGCTCGGCGCGAGCGGCTGGCGGTGCGGGCGACACGGCCGGGGCAGCGGCAGCACACAGCAGGGCGAGGGCAGGCGGCGCGGCGGGCTGGCAGGCTTGGGGCTCCAGGGGGGGGGCGGCGGCTATTTAAGGGGGGGGGGGGTGGCTGGGCGAGGGGCGACGGGGCGGGGGTGGGCGCGGCGGCGGACTCCGGGGGAGTCCCGGTCGGCCACGGGGAGGAAGGCGGCGGCGAGGCTGCTGGGCCGGCTGGCTTCGGCCCAGCTCGGTCCGGCGGAGTTTTTTTTTTTTTTAAATAACCGCGCAGAAAAACAAATAAAAGAAATACTAAACGGACTCCAAAATTCCCGAAATAAATTTTCCCCGTCCTCTAAAAATCTCCCGGACAAGGTAAACATTTATTTGGGACTCTAATGCAATTTTGAAAAATGCATATTTTTCTAAATCCAAATAAAATTGCAATAAAAATCCAAATAAAATATTTATTTGATTTTTTATATTTTTCCTCCAATATTCCATTCATTTTGGAGAAGTCATATTATCTCCTCTCATATATTTTTAATATGAAATATTTTCGGAGAGAAAAATAGTTAAACCAAATTGATCCCTGTTTCAATATTTGAGAAAATTCAAATATGAAAACGGTGAAATCCCCAACTCTCTCCGTGGGTCCTTGAGTTGCTTAGAATTTTCGAGGATCGCAAAACGAAATGCAATAAAAACATGATATGCATGGATGACCTATGTATAACATTCCAAATTAAAAATTTGGGATGTTACAAACCTACCCCCCTTAAGATGAATCTCGCCCTCGAGATTCGGGTTGGCTAGAAAACAGGTGCGGGTGGTCCTTCCGGAGGTCTTCTTCGCGCTCCCAGGTAGCTTCCTCCTCGGTATGATGACTCCACTGAACTTTGCAAAACTTGATAACTTTGTTGCGTGTAACTCGGCTGGCAAACTCGAGAATCTTGACGGGTTTCTCCTCGTAGGTTAGATCACTATCCAATTGAATTGCTTCTAGGGGAACTGTATCTCTTAGAGAAATATCAGCCATCTCCGCATGGCACTTCTTCAACTGGGAAACGTGAAACACATCATGAACTCCTGACAGTCCTTCGGGCAATTCCAACTTGTAGGCAACTTCACCCATACGTTCCAATACTCGGTATGGTCCTACAAACCTCGGGGCTAACTTTCCTTTAACTCTAAAACGTTTCACTCCTCGTAAGGGTGATACTCGTAGATATGCTCTGTCTCCGACTTCATAGGTTACCTCCTTGCGTTTTGGGTCGGCATAACTCTTCTGTCTGGACTGGGCTACTTTCAGTCTATCTCGAATCAGCTTAACCTTCTCTTCGGATTCCTTAATCAAATCCGGTCCAAACAACTGACGGTCTCCAACTTCATCCCACATCAACGGTGTTCTGCACCTCCTTCCATACAAAGCCTCGAAAGGTGCCATCTTCAAACTGGCTTGGTAGCTGTTGTTGTATGAGAACTCCGCGTAGGGCAAATTGTCATCCCAACTAGATCCATAATCTAGCGCACAAGCTCTTAACATGTCCTCCAGAATTTGATTGACTCTCTCGGTCTGTCCATCTGTCTGCGGATGAAAAGCTGTACTAAACTCTAGCCTGGTTCCCAATGTCTGGTGTAGTTGGCGCCAAAACTTTGAAGTAAACTGGGTTCCTCTATCTGATACGATGGTCCTCGGAACTCCATGCAGACATACGATCCTGGTCATATATATCTTGGCCAACTTCGCACTCGTATATGTGGTTTTCACTGGGATAAAGTGAGCTACTTTGGTCAAACGATCCACTACTACCCAGATAGAATCATATCCTGATCGGGTCCTGGGTAATCCGGTGATGAAATCCATGCCAAGCTTATCCCACTTCCATTCGGGTATTGGCATAGGCTGTAGCAATCCTGCGGGCTTCTGATGCTCTGCCTTCACTCTCTGACATACATCACATACGGCTACATACTCAGCAATTTCCCTCTTCATACCCGTCCACCAGAAACGCTCTTTTAAGTCCAAATACATCTTGGTGTTTCCGGGGTGTATCGAGTATGGCGAGTCATGAGCCTCCTGTAGTATCAACTTCCTGATCTCGGCATTATTGGGTACATACACACGGTCCTCAAACCATAAGGTGTCGCGCTCATCTTCACGAAAACCTTGGGCTTTTCCTTTGCGCATTCTATCCTTTATCTCGGCAATTTCTTTGTCCTCTTTCTGAGCTTCTCGAATCCTTCCCAATAATGTTGACTGAACTTCCATAACTGCAACAAAACCTCTAGGGACTATCCCCAAACGAAACTCCCTGAGATCTTCGGATAACCCCTTTGGTAAACCTCCGCTTTTGAGGGTATTGACATAACTTTTCCGGCTCAAAGCGTCTGCTACGACATTGGCTTTTCCTGGATGATAATGCAACTTCATATCATAATCCTTTATAAGTTCCAACCATCTCTTCTGCCTGAGGTTCAGCTCCTTCTGAGTGAAAATATACTTCAAGCTCTTGTGATCCGTGTACACATCACAACGATTCCCAATAAGAAAATGTCTCCAAGTCTTAAGTGCATGAACTACAGCTGCTAACTCCAAGTCATGCGTGGCATAATTCAACTCATGCGGCCGAAGCTGACGTGAGGCATATGAAACAACTCTTCCTTCCTGCATAAGTACTCCTCCCAGTCCTAAGCGAGAAGCGTCGCAATACACTTGGAAATCCTTGCGTATATCTGGCAGAATCAGAACTGGGGCTGTAACCAAACGTTTCTTCAGTTCCTGAAAACTTGCCTCACATTCATCTGTCTATTTGAACTTAGTGTCCTTCTTCAGTAACTCCGTCATAGGCTTCGCAATCTTGGAAAAATTCTCGATAAATCTCCGATAATATCCTGCAAGTCCAAGAAAACTGCGGATCTCCCCTACTGAGGTGGGTGCCAACCACTCAGTGACAGACTGAACCTTAGTGGGGTCTACTGCTATACCTTCGCCCGATATAACATGTCCAAGAAATCCAACTTCCTTCAACCAAAACTCACATTTGCTGAACTTGGCATACAACTGATGTTCCCTGAGCTTCTCGAGAACTAAACGCAGATGCTCCTTGTGCTCCTCTTCATTCTTTGAGTATACCAAGATATCATCAATGAACACCATGACAAACTTATCCAAAAACTCCATGAACACCTTGTTCATCATACTCATGAAATAGGCAGGGGCATTAGTCAATCCAAATGACATAACTGTGTACTCATATAGCCCATACCGGGTGGTGAAGGCTGTCTTAGGTATATCCTGTTCTCGGATCTTCAGCTGGTGATACCCTGATCTCAGATCGATCTTGGAGAACACTTTAGCTCCTTGCAACTGATCAAACAAATCATTAATCATTGGCAGTGGGTACTTGTTCTTAATCGTCACTTCATTCAATGCGCGATAATCAACAACCATTCTCAAGGATCCATCCTTCTTCTCAACTAAGAGCACTGGGGCTCCCCACGGTGATGAACTTCGTCGAATGTAACCTTTCTCCAATAATTCCCTGATCTGCTTCTTAATCTCCTCCAGATCATTTGCGGGCATCCGGTATGGTCTCTTTGATATTGGTCCGGTGCCTGGCAACAACTCTATCAAGAATTCAATGTCTCGATCCGGCGGCATGCCTGGTAACTCCTCTGGAAATACATCCGGGAAATCTTTCACAATAGGCACCTCCTCTTGAACAACTCCCGTGAGAGAATTTACTTGGCTCCTTCTAGGCACATGCCTAGATACATACTTGATCCTTTTTCCCTCCGGGGTGGTAAGCGAAATCGACTTACTCGCACAATCGATGCTTCCTCCATACATCGATAGCCAATCCATGCCTAGTATCACATCCAATCCTTGTGACTTCAAAACTATCAGGTCTGAGGGGAAAACATGACTTCCAATGATCAATGGCATCTGAAAACATCCTTGTCTTGCCATATACTCCGCACCGGGTGATCTTACTAACATGGGTGTCCTAAGTACCTTAGTGGGCAACTTATACTTCTCCACGAATCCCCTTGATATGTATGAATGCGATGCACCAGTATCGAAAAGAACAATTGCAGTAAAAGACTTAACCAAAAACTTACCGATAACTGCATCAGGCTGCTCCTCAACCTCCTCCACGTTCACGTGGTTCACTTGTCCTCGGTTGAATGGATTGGGCTTCTTCCCAGCGCTTCCATTACCATTGCCGTTCTTCAATTCTGGACATTCGTTGGCATAATGTCCAGTCTTCCCGCACTTGAAACAGGTAACGTGGCTTTGATCCTTCTTGGCGGGTGTGGCTGGGTTAGAGCGGTTCTGATTACTGCCTGCTCCATGTCCATTTCCGTTCTTGTGGCCATTATGGTTGTGTGAACTTCCTCCATTGTGGTTATGACCTCCATGGTTATGAACAAGTCCTCCCGAGTTCGGGGTGAACCGGGGCTTCTGCTGAGCTCCTGAGTTGAACTTCGCTTGTCCATACTTCCTCTTGCGGCTATCAATCTGCTGCTGCTTCCCTTCAATCATAAGAGCTTTGTCTACCAACTCCTGGTAGTTGTTGAATGTTGCCACCATCAACTGCATACTCAGCTCATCATTCAACCCTTCCATAAACTTCTCCTGCTTCGCGGCGTCAGTGGCCACATCATCCGGGGCATAGCGAGCTAATTTACTGAACTCATCCACGTACTGCCCCACGGTACGGTTTCCCTGGCGTAAGTTGCGAAACTCACGCTTCTTCATGCTCATAGCTCCTGCTGAGACATGTGCCGTGCGGAAAGCTTGCTGAAACTGATCCCAAGTGACATTGGCTATAGGGAACGTGGCTGTGTAATTCTCCCACCATGAGGCTGCGGGTCCATCCAATTGATGTGCGGCAAAACGCACCTTCTCAGCGTCTGTGCATCCTGCGGTGGTCAACTCCCTTCCAATCCTGCGTAGCCAGTCATCCGCAACTATTGGCTCGGTGCTACTGGAAAACACCGGCGGCTGCAACCTCAGAAAACGGGCTAAGTTGTCAACTGGTGGTGGTGGCGGTGGGTTGTTGTTGTTGTTGTCTTGGTTCTGAACTAGTAGCTGCATCAGGGTATTCTGCTGTTGAATCAACTGAGTGAGCTCCGGTGGGAAAACAAATCCGGTGTCGCGTCTCGGAGGCATCTGATGGGTTTAGAGGGAAGAGATTAGAATAGAGTAAGGTCTAGTGAGAAAGCACTACCCATATGCACATGAGACAAACACATTCATAACACACCACTCAATTCAAGCAAGAGCATACAATCGATCTAACTACCGTTACAAAAGTGCTCGGACTATTACTATTTACATGGGGAGAAATACTAATGATAATATGGTGGTCATCTAGAAATTTTGATCGGTGGAAGACTCCATGATATCCGCTCCAGCTTCGTCTTCATAATCATCATCACTACTGTCGGGGTCGGAGTCGGTGTCGTCGATGATGATGTAGTCTTCAGATCGAATTTCCTCAGGTTCGTCGTCTTCTTCTCCGGGCGCGGGGTCTCCCATGAATACTCCTAGTTTCCTTGTCAGGTCGTCATTCTTTTCCACTAGTATTGCGATTTCCTCCTCGTATCCATCGCGTGTAGACTTGAGTTCCTCTTCTAGTACAGTGGCGGTGTAGATCCCGGTGAAGCTTGGTATTCCGATGTTCAGGTACCTAGTGACTTCCTTCAAGTGTCGTCCGAAAGGTGTGTCTTCATCCGGTTGTGTAAACTTGTTCCTTGAGTCTGCCATCCTAGAGAATAGGAGATGGAGAGAAGTCAGAAATGAGTAGAGAAGAGTGACCTATGGCTTTTCTTAGTGGTCGTGTCCTACAGTCAGCGTGTGCTCTGATACCATCTCTGTAGCGACCCGACCCGAATGGATCGAATCTCTGTGTTCAAGTGTCATCCCTGGATCGGTAATGCTGACACACACAGTACTCGAAGGATTTATAACAGAGTGCAATCACACACTTATTACATCGAATGTCTCAAAAGAGAACTGATTACAATAAATATGGCTTAAGGCCATCTAAATAAGATAACAGCGGAAGGCTTGGAAGATAAAGTGAGTCCATCAACTCCAACGGCATAGCTGAGTGCACGACAACGACCTAGCACACCTTACTCTTCGTCTGAAAAGTCTGCAACATGATACGTTGCAGCCCGAAACGGGTCAGCACATGGAATATGCTGGCAATATAACACAGTAGAGCAATGAACAGAATAATTGCTAATACTACATGCATATTTGGCTGGTGGAAAGCTCTAGTGTTATACTGTTTTGCGAAAAGCTAATTTTTCCCTACAACAAAGGAATATATTTTATTTAACTATCATGGTGGTTGTTGAACATTGAGAAGGTAAATCCCCCTCTCAATCCCAATTAAAAGTAATCATTAATCCCAACAAATTAATTTAGAGTGATGGGATTCAATATGATGATCCAAGCACCAGATACTCAAGATGTCCATAACCGGGGACACGCCTAATCATGATTAGTTTGTACACTCTGCAGAGGTTTGTGCACTTTTCCCCACAAGACTCGATCTCCTCCGTTGGATTTCTCGCACTACATGGTGTTTGAGAAACGGATGACCGAGACACAGTCTTTCAGAAACATTTACTCTTTACTCTGGGTAGACAGTTACACCTACTTTCCCCTACATCTGCTAGCCTACCACTGAAAGAGGTCATGTAACATACTCAACTATGCTAGAGCCCATAATAGCTTGTGGCTGCACACGGAAGTTTCTAGCATGAATAATCTTATGATCCCTTTGAGCCTGGGTGGCGGACCGTAGGAGGATCACACGGTATATTCCCGGGATCTCCTAGGACAACACTGGTATATCCCCAGGTGCCCAAACAAGCAATCCACCCAGATATGTATTAAAGTTGCCACCTTAAGTTGAACCATTAATTAAAAATCTCACATCTGTCATGGATACACTCAAAACCCAATCCACGTCTACGAGCATAGCATGGCAACATAAGCATAGCGTAGAAGTAACTCCCAAGGGTTTTATAATAAAAGGGCAATAGGTTCTACCTCATCATCTACTTCCCATTACCCACTAGTTAATCACATCCTAATCATGCAATATTTGAGGGTCGAAACTAATGCATAAAAACTGGGTAATGAAGAAATATGATCAATGTGTTACTTGCCTTGCTGACGATCTGCAAATCCTAGGGACTCGTAGTAGCACGCTTCGCACTCCGGGTACTCTATCGCAAACAAACAATAGCATACATAAGCAATCAAGCGAAGATGCACGGGTAAAATCCAAATGAGAAGACCTAACCAGAAAGTTCAACTGAAGAACTCCGGTTTGCAAAAAGAATCAAATCAAACGGAGCAACGAAACTCAAACTGCGAAAGAAACAAGCTTCGATTACTAATCTGGACTAAAGTCAAATTTTACAGTAGCAAAAACTTGTTTAAGTTGGTTAAACAGAAAGAGGGCTTCGAGACGAAGATCTAGGCGCTTGAATCGCCTGATTCCGACAAACGAGCGAAAAGTTATACTAAAACGAAAATCGGATCAGAAATCGCGATCGAAAATAATCGCGGAAAATCCGAGAAAAAGAGAACTAACGAACAGGCTAACGAACGAACGTTCGCTGTCTGCGGTTAAACGGTGAAAACCGTTCGTTAAAACGAACGTACGGACGAACGTCCGCTAAATAACTAAACCGACGGAAAACCGATCTAAAAGAATAAACCGGTATTAAAAAAAAACCGAACCTAGATCTAGGGTTTAAACAAAACCGATCGGTTTTTCTCACGAAACCGACGGCGGCGGCGGGATTCCGGCGAGGCTCCGGCGGGACGGCGGGGTGCGGCGCGGGGCGGCGGCGCGGCGCGGCGGGCGGCGCGACGCGGGCGGCGGCGGCGTGCGGCGGCTCGGCGGCGAGCGGCGGCGGCTGGCGCGGCGAGCGAGGCGGCGCGGCGGCAGCGGCAGCAGCAGCGGCGAGGGCAGGCGGCGGCGGCGGCTTGGGGCTCCAGGGGGGGGCGGCGGCTATTTAAGGGGGGAGGGGGTGGCTTGGGCGAGGGGGCGACGGGGCGGAGGCGCGGCGGCGGCGGACTCCTCCGGCGAGTCCGTCTCCGGCACGGGACGCGAAGGCGGCGGCGGCCTGCTGGGCCGGCTGGGCTTCGGCCCAGTTCGGTCCGGCGGAGTTTTTTTTTTTTAATTCCGCGCAGAAAAACAAATAAAAGAAATACTAAACGGACTCCAAAATTCCCGAAATAAATTTTCCCCGTCCTCTAAAAATCTCCCGGACAAGGTAAACATTTATTTGGGACTCTAATGCAATTTTGAAAAATGCATATTTTTCTAAATCCAAATAAAATTGCAATAAAAATCCAAATAAAATATTTATTTGATTTTTTATATTTTTCCTCCAATATTCCATTTATTTTGGAGAAGTCATATTATCTCCTCTCATATATTTTTAATATGAAATATTTTCGGAGAGAAAAATAGTTAAACCAAATTGATCCCTGTTTCAATATTTGAGAAAATTCAAATATGAAAACGGTGAAATCCCCAACTCTCTCCGTGGGTCCTTGAGTTGCTTAGAATTTTCGAGGATCGCAAAACGAAATGCAATAAAAACATGATATGCATGGATGACCTATGTATAACATTCCAAATTAAAAATTTGGGATGTTACAAAAAGGATGAACATGGAACTTTCCCCTCCGGTTCATCTGACCGATAATTGCCCGGAGCTGGTAAAATACCTCCGGATGTTTTCCCGCTCCGTCTGTAACGTGTAGAACTGCGTTAGGTCACCCCTAACACCGCTTAGTGCCATGTCTTGCTTTGTGATTGCTTTTGTTGCCTTGTATTTATTTGTTTCCTCCCCCTCTTCTCTCTCGGTAGATCCCGGTACCGACGTAGTCCTCGAGACCGATGCAGCTCCAGAGACCGACGACTCCACTGACGACCCTGCCTTTGCCGCCGAGCAACCAGGCAAGCACCCCCCCTTGAACATGCCTATATCGCCTATTCTTTCCCTCTTATGCTTGCATTAGAAATTGTCGGTGTTCTGGGAACCAGGGTACCCAGACTTGCCTGCCTGCGGCCCATCGCGTGGCTCCATCAACGGCCTGGTATGGCCCAGCTTCAGCGACAACAACTCAAGACCCTCGCGAGGCGAACGACACCAAGACCTCCACGGGGAGCGACCCCTCAGGCTGGCTCCTGAGGAGCGGAGAGTTTTATGCAAGCCTCACCTCATGAGGTCCGGATGACGTGAACCATGACGACCAAGGCCAGGCAGGCGCCAGTGGGCGCAGTGTACCAGTTTCCTCTTTGGTGCTAAAGAGGCAAGCGCACGCGCGGAGTCCCGAGGAATCAGCCAAAGGTTTCCATTCCCGTGCAACAAGACCAAGACCGCCAGGACGGCAGGACGGAGGTCATCACCGAGCCCACCACAGTGTCACAACCAGAGGCTTTCGCAGGCGAACATGTACTAGCTTTCCCCCTTGAATTTGGCCGTTGTGGGATCCCTTCCCGCCTTTCACTTGGGAAGAGGACCAAGGCCACTATAAATAGGACTTAGCCACCACCGTAGAGAGGGATCGGACCCCTGGACGGATCATTCAGATCACCCTCGCTCCCACCAGCTCACTCGAGCACAAGAACACCTCTCCTCCTGAGGCTGTTCGCCACTGTACTAGTTCATCCTCAGCCCCTCGAGGCCAATCCACCACAAAGCAGGAGTAGGATTTTACACTGCAAGGTGGCCCGAACCTGGGTAAATTGATGTGTTTCTTTTCCTTACAGTTCGTCGAGCTAGGCTGTGAGATTAGCGAGTAGGCAGACTGGGGAGGATGAGTTCTTCGCACGCACCCCAGAGTTCAAACCTCTCAAGGGTTTGCGGAACCCGAAATCCGACATTTGGCGCGCCAGGTAGGGGTGCGTCGGAGGCTCTCTTCTGCCAGCAGATTGGCCACCACCCAGCAGTTCTCATGGCCGACGCCCCGAGGGCTCATGTTGAGCACTGGGTTGTTTGGCCTGCCCGAGCAGTGCCGTCAGCCCAAGAGGATCTCCACTTCGCGCTCCTTGCAGCCCGCTCGCTGCCCGGTGCTATCGGTCGCGGGCGGCGGGGGCCACCATCACCCGCCCTCGCGCCACGCCGCAACCGCGCCACCACGCGATCTTCGAGCTACACCACGGCGACGGCGCCACACTCTCGCCGGGAGCAGGCGAACATGCGAGCTGCGCTCATCGTGGCACGGGAGCTGCTACGGTGCAGGTTGGCGGAAGGCGGCCGCGATGCCCTGCTGGAGCGGGTCGCCGAGCTGTTTGACGCCGCCTGTAGGGGCGCGGCGCCTTTCTACACCCTGCCTACATCGCAGGCTATGACAGGGGCGCGCGAGGGCCCCCGCCGCGCCCGCGCGCCCCTCCCTGGAGCACCTGAGGGACCTAGCGGCGCCAACCTGGCCGGCAGTGTTGATCGTCCTTTCCTGACCACGCTACCCCCGGGCGAGGCGAGCTCGGGCGGTCCCTCCTGGGGCCGCACCGGGGCGCCACCCTGTGGCCATCAGAGCCTGGCACCGAGCCTGGTGGCCAACAACGTGGGGCACCCAGACAACGACGCTGGCACGGCAGTCCCAGATGCCTACGTACCCCCCATGATGGATCTACAGTACGCGTCAAGAGAATGCCCCGACGGGTTCCCCTCATCAGGCTGGGCGTCGAGGGCACATGAAGCCGAGGCTCTCCGCGAGCCGCCCCGGAACTTCACCGACACCTTCAATGACAACAGCCACTGGGTACAGCCGATATCTCAGGAGCACGATTACGCTAACCATGTACCGCAGGTGAACCAAGCCACAACAGCGGCCAGGGACCCCAGGGCGATGGCCCCGCTGCCGGCGGGCGAAGCACACTAGGGGCTGTGCGGGGGAGCCCAGGGCCAGGGCCTCCCCTGCGCCGCATGGAGCAAGGCGCTGCACGGAGGTAGGTCCTCCGCCGGGGAAGGCGCCGGCGAGCCCTTCCCCCCGGCGGAGGGCCTGCGGCCGCCGAGGGCACCGCTAGCGTCCCCCTTGCCCCTTGGTCTCGTCCTGGTTTTCGGACGCCCCAACGGTGGTCGGGGGAGGCGCAGGGCGGGGCCCTCGTCAGGCGACGTGAAGCAAGGCCCCGCGCCTGTGAAGGTCTCTGCTCGTGACACTCTCACGTAATAATGAGTGGGGTTGTACACGCCCCGGAGTCTCCTGAGTGCCTCCCTCGGGCCTCACGGGGGCTCCCACCCACGTCCAAGTGGAAGCACTTAGCTCCGCGCTGGTGAGAAGACAAGAAGACTAGCTAGGTGCCGGACGCGGCCATTTGATTCCGCCTTTCTTTCTGTAACTCATCTTGCCGCCTTTTGGAGTGAGATTTGGAATTTCGTGTGTTTATCAAAAGAAAAATGGGGGGATTTTTTCTTGTCTCATGGCGATTTCTTGCTTTCTGGCTTCGTGTTTTGAGAGTAAGGCTCGCGCCTGCTACCCCCCCTCCCCCGCGAGCGCCCCGCGAGCGGGGGCTGGGCGTGGTATGCGCGCATCGAAGCATGCCCGGGCTGGCTCCAGAGATGCCAAGGCCCCCCCAGGGGGCTGGAGTGCAATCACCGCAGGATCGTCGCGCGCACACCTTGCCGTGATCCGACAATCGGCTCCTCGCGAGGCCCTCTTGGGCGGGCCAGTAGGCTCCCCGGGAGACTTAAAACCTCGCGAGCCCCGGCGGGCTCGCCTCAGGAGGAAGGCGCGTCCGCGACCTCAGGACTCGCTCAAGACCTACGGAGCCAAGATAAGTTGCAATAACTACCCCGCTCGGGAGCCCGCGGGATCGCGACGGCACATTCCAAATCCTATTTTAAAAAGGAACATCATCATTTCATACATCATAAGGGGCCCCCCCTTCAAAAATGCTTTTACGCCCCGCAGGGCTGCGCCCGAAGGTTTTTTGCATGCAGATTAAGGCAAAGGGAAAGGCAGGCCTAGCCAGAGGTGCTGCCTTCGGCGCCGTCCTCGCCACCTTCATCCGCGCCACCCGCGCTGTCACTGGCGTCGTCTTCATCATCGTCATCCGCATCACCTTCTTCGGCCGCGATCACGGCTGCGTCATCCTCAGGAGCAAACTCTGTGACCAGGTCATCGACATGGTCGTCCACCCATTCCGCCAGATTGCCATGGATGACCCGAGGGGGCTGGGGGCTTCCAGGAGCCTCGTGCCATCGCCTGCATCCTGGGCAGCGCGCAAGCCCCTGCCTCTCATCACATCTTCAAGCAGTTTGCCCGTGAGGTGAACGCGGCCCTCCCCAAGCTCGAGGCAACGCGTCTGCTCAGGTGGTCCAAGTGCACCATCACCTTCAGCCCATCTGATCAGCTCAAGTGCGCGGCAACTGCCGGCGCTCTCCCGATGCTCTGCTCGCCTACCATCAGCAACGTGATCGTCACCAAGACTCTCATCGATGGCGGTGCGGGGCTCAACGTTCTCTCCATCAAGACATTCGACCGACTCCAGGTGCCCTATGACCAGCTGCAGCCTACCAAGCCTTTCTCAGGAGTGACTGACGGCTCCACCACCTCGATAGGGCAGATCCGCCTCCCTGTCACCTTTGGCAAGCGCAGCAACTACCGCACTATGCTCATCGACTTCGACGTCGCCCACATTCGCCTTCCATACAACGCCATCCTTGGGTATCCGGCCCTGGCCAAGTTCGTGGCGGTGACTCGTCATGGTTACAATGTCCTCAAGATGCCAGGGAGCTGCGGCGTCATCACGGTCGCCTGCGAGGAGAAGGACGCGGTGTGCTCTCTCGAGCACGCCTACCAGGCTGCGGCGGGCGAGAACCCAGACGATGAAGGCGCCGTCTACCCTCCTGAGGTTGTCCCCAATAAGAAGAAGCAGCTGCTCCACCAAGGACCTCAGGAGAGCAGGGTGTCCAGCGGCACCACCTCAGGCCCTGCGCCCACTGACGGGGCGCCTCCCTCTCTCGCATAGGAAGGCGCGCCCGGTGCCCCTCTCAGGCTGGGCTCGGGGGCTCTCCTCTGGAGGGCCTCTGACCTGGCCAACGTCACAAGGGAGGCGCTCGGGCACCATGTGGAGACGTGCTTCAGCGCGCTCTTCCGCCAGGAGGGTACAAGGCGCGAGGTGCCAGGTGCTCAGGAGTTCATCACCAAGGCAATCGAGGAGCTTCAGGAGGCAAGAGCTATGCGAGGCGACCATCGCCCACCACCCAGCGCGGCTCCTTGTCCCGGCGAGGACAGTGAGCTGCGCGTCTAGAGTTTAGCCACGGGTGGCCCCGCCGGCCGGCCGTTTTTCACGCAATTCGCTTGCACGTTAAAGGGGGGCTCCTGAGCATCGCGCCTCAGGAGCTCTTACTGACTCTCCAGCCCTCACCCCCTGGCCTTGACCACGGCATCGCGACCTGGCATACCAACGGCGGCTGAGCCTCGCTCGAGGGTCGGGACCCAAGGACGTAGAGCACCTAGATGAGCGAGGAGAAGGGGAGTTCGGCGTGAGCCCTACCTAGAAGCATCACTGCCAAGGCACAATCAGGTGCTGCGCAAAGGAATCACTTCAGGCCTACTAAGATAAGTCACCCATGCATATCAGAGTGAACCTCATCGCCCGGTATTTTGATTCTCGCAATCTCGCTCCGGCAATGCCGCTTCCCTTTTCGGCCTCCAGGGAGCTGCTTGCATGCCAAAGGGGACCTCTTGAGCATCGCGCCTCAGGAGCTCTTACCGAACCTCGGGCCGCTCACCTCCTGGCCTTGACCACGACATCGTGACCTGGCATACCAGCGACGGCTGAAGCCTGCCTAGGGACTGGGACCTGTCGGCGTAGAGCACTAAGCTACCGCGAGAACGAAAAGGGGGAACCATGCCGAAGCAAGATGCACGGCTGCAACATCATACTAGGAATAATAAACATTGGAGCAAAAGCATTACAGTTTTTTACATACCCCCACAGGGTTTGTCACAATTCCACGTAGGGAAACAAAAGAAGGAAATGTCAAGGGACCCCAGCTGCTGGGCATCACCGACGATGCCGAGCGGATGCCGCTGCCGCGCTCCGGGCACGGCGAGAGCTCGGCGGCACGTAGCTGTCGTCACTGGACTCCGGATAATCGCTGGGCTCGGGAGAGTCGCTGGATTCCCAGGAGTCATCGCTGCTGCTGGAGGAGCTGCCGGCGAGGCCGGAGGCGGGCTCGACATCCGCGGCCGCGCCACACGGACTGCTTCCCCCGGGGCAACACTCCAGACGCCTACCCTCCTCATCGAAGACCTTGAAGAACAACGTAGAGGCGCCATCGTACTCAAAGTGGACGGCGAGGGCCCCCTCTGGACGGCAGGCGTGGGCGACCTCGCCCCATCCTCGGGTCATGAAGATGTCGCCCGGGGGGACGACCTCGACCTCCGTCCCCGTGGCTAGGCCACAGCACCCGGCGCTGCAGTCACAGCTCAAGTGGCCCCCTCGGTGGCATCTCCTCAGCAAAGAACCTCGGGAGCCGGATCCACGTGCGCGGCGGCATTGCCTCCCACACCACGAACTCGCGCGAGGTCCCCTCACCATGGGTTCGCCGGCCTGCTGGCCGCGCAGCCTCGGTCAGCCCGCCGAGACCCTGGCCCGCGCGGCGCTGGGCATTACTGCCCTGTCCAGAGCCCTGCGCACGGGTGTACAGAGGAAGCGGGAAGCCAGGCGGAGGCCGCTCGTACCAAGGCCGCGTCACCTCTTGCCTTTCGCCGGCGTCGTAAGGGCGGCCGAGCCTCTTCTTCGGCGGAAGTGGCCCCGGCTCCTCCCGAGGGGTTTTTCCCTTCTCCGCTGAAGAGAGTCTCCTGATCGGCGCCATGGATGCTGCTGCAAGATGGCGAGACAAAGAATAAAAAGAAGGAGCGGGCAGCAAGAAGATGGAGATGAGTGAGGGGGGCTCTACCCCTCCCCTCATTTATAGCCAGAGGGAGGCCAACCGCCGGCCTCCGCGATCCCGCGCAATGATGGTTTTTCTCTGCATGCAGCAGAGTCTCGTCAAGTCCAACGGTTGCCGAGGCGGTGTGGGGAAGCGGAGATGCCCACGTCCCATTAATCGCCACGCGTCGACCAAGGCCGCAGGCGGTTAGGGCCTGCGGCGCTCCGCACTTGCCTCTTGGCTTCGCCTCGAAGCCAAGTTGGAGCGCGCCTTGGGCCCGGGGGCTACTGTCGGTGTTCTGGGAACCAGGGTACCCAGACTTGCCTGCCTGCGGCCCATCGCGTGGCTCCATCAACGGCCTAGTACGGCCTAGCTTCAGCGACAACAACTCAAGACCCTCGCGAGGGGCCAAGCCTCGCGAGGCGGACGACACCAAGACCTCCACGGGGAGCGGCCCCCTCAGGCTGGCTCCTGAGGAGCGGAGAGTTCTATGCAAGCCTCACCTCGTGAGGTCCGGATGACATGAGCCATGACGACCAAGGCCAAGCGGGCGCCAGCGGGTGCAGTGTACCAGTTTCCTCTTTGGTGCTAAAGAGGCAAGCGCAGGCGCGGAGTCCCAAGGAATCAGACAAAGGTTTCCATTCCCGTGCAACAAGACCAAGACCGCCTAGACGGAGGTCATCACCAAGCCCACCACGGCGTCACAACCAGAGGCTTTCACAGGTGAAGACTACTTTTGTCAGGATAGCATGTACTAGTTGTCCCCCCTTGAATTTGGCCGTTGTGGGATCCCTTCCCGCCTTTCACTTGGGAAGAGGACCAAGGCCACTATAAAAAGGACTTAGCCACCACCGTAGAGAGGGATTGGACCCCCGGACGGATCATTCAGATCACCCTCGCTCCCACCAGCTCACTCGAGCACAAGAACACCTCTCCTCCTGAGGCTGTTCGCCACTGTACTAGTTCATCCTCAGCCCCTCGAGGCCAATCCACCACAAAGCAGGAGTAGGGTTTTACACCGCAAGGTGGCCCGAACCTGGGTAAACTGATGTGTCTCTTTTCCTTATAGTTCGTCGAGCTAGGTTGTGAGATTAGTGAGTAGGCAGACTAGGGAGGACGAGTTCTTCGCACGCACCCCAGAGTTCGAACCTCTCAAAGGTTTGCGGAACCCAAAATCTGACAGAAATTGCTGCTGATACTGTTTATCCTATTTCTGATGCATAGCCTATTTTTGTAACCGCTGTTGATACCTACCTGCTTATCCTAAACTGCTTAGTATAGGCTGGATAGAGATCCACCAGAGACCCCCCACTTTGACCCAGTTGCCCCCGCTGGATTATCAGATGACTCGATCAACGTGATCGACAACCAGGCCCCGGCACCGCACATCACCCCTTAGTTGTACGACACTGCATCGTTACCATCGAGTGCCGAGGGTGATACCTTGTTTAGCACTTCTGATGTTAACTCTGTAGAATAGCTATTCGGTCATGGTCATCGAGGGTGATTCCTCCTTCACCACTTCCGATAACAACGCCGTCGTGCAACACCTCAAGTGTGAACCTCGAGGGTGATTCCTCCTAAGTTCACCTTGATGGATACATCGAGTAGGAATCCAACGAGGGTGATACCTCGGATTCCCTGATGTTATGGACACATGGATACTTGGACTTTACAACTGTTACTTGGAAAGGCGGGTCGACCCTGAGGGGTACCCGTAAGTGATGGGAAGTCGGGTTGACCTGGAGGGTACCCGAGAGATAAATACGAGGCGTGGCCGGGCATTCTTAGCCCTTGCCGCAAGTCCTCGAGACGGGGCGACGGGGTCACATCGATCATGAGTCTCTGCTCGTTACCGCACACTACCAAAACACTAACGATTTGGATATTTGATCCGAGTGGGCCTCTGGCCCGATAGCACTAACCATCACGCGGGAAAGTTATGGGCACTCTGCATCATATGCATCAGCCGAAAGCTCTGTCAGACGTCCAGTTCAGCATGGCGGCCGGGTCGGATCGTGCCGATGGCGCTGGTATCCAACCTGCACGCAACGACCCGGAGTGCATAGGGCGATGGCCCAAGACCCCTGAGCGCTTAGGATATAGACCGACGAGGACCTCTCTGCTGAGCTCTAGGTAGGGCTACGGTGTGTCGTTTGGCCGAGGCCGGGCATGACCCAAAAAAGTGTGTCCTACCGGAGTTAATCGAGCGTGGTGGGTAAGTTGGTGCACCCCTACAGGGAAGAACTAATCTATGCATAGCCGGATCCTTGGTAACGGACGCTCGGAGTTGTATCCTGATCGGTACAACTAGAACCTAATGATGAGGTCAGATATGGATATTAGGGCTCTGGGATTGCTTTCTCGCAGGGAGTCGAGAAAGGATCTCTGGCCGAGGTTGATACTTGGATAATAGGACTGTGGGATTGTTTTCTCGCAGGGAGTCAAGAAAGGATCTCTGGGCGAGGTTGATACTTATTGCTACTACTACTTTATACTGTACTAATCTACACTCTTCTAATGCTGCAAGACCGTTGAAGGTGCTAGTCTTCGATAGGACTAGGCCCCTCTCTATTCTGGCATTTCTGCAGCCCAGTCCACATATACAGCCTTTCTTTGATAATGTTGCATATGTAGTGTAGATCCTTGCTTGCTGAGTACTCCGAATGAGTACTCATGGTTGCTTTGTTTTCTCTTTTTCCCCATACCCGTTTGATGCCACCAGATGACGGAGCCCTGGAGCCAGTTGCCCCCACCGACGACTACTACTACCACCCCGAGGGTGGTTACTACTACGAGCTTGCCGACGACCAGGAGTAGGTTCGGAGGGTCCCAGGCAGGAGGCCTGCGCCTTTTCGATCACAGTCTTTTGTTTAGCCCCGCCTTTTAAAAGGCCTGTCTGTCTTTCTTTTATATCTGTACTCAGATATCTGATGCTTCCGCTGACGCTTGTAAGTGAGCTTATGTATTCGAGCCCTCGAGGCCCCTGGCTTGTAACATAAAGCTTGTATTATTTTAATTTGTGTCTAGAGTTGTGTTGTGATATCTTCAAGTGAGTCCTTAGGCTTGATCATGTGCATTTGCGTGTATGATTAGTGCACGATTAAGCCGGGGGCATCACAGGTTGGTATCGGAGCCGACTGCCTGTAGGAACCCCCTTTCCAACTCCTTGGCCGAAGTTGAGTCTAGTTGTCAAAATTGTTTTACTAACTTGGCTGTGTGGCTTACGGGCCCATGTCACCAATTGGGAGGTATTAGGATCTTTTATTCCTCGTCTTTACTCTGGGATTCTGATCTCTCGTCTATTCGGGTTAAAGATTTTACTAACTCTGACATTAGGTTCTTGTAACCACTTCATCCCGGAGAGCCCCTTTACTACAGATGACCGCTTGCTTCGCCAGAAGATTCTGCAGAGACTCCTCGATGTTTTCTGAGACCTTGTGCCCACTGCTTTGCAGTTCCTGACCACCGATAATCCACGTGAATAATATCCTTGCCGTTTGTACCTTCATCCCCAGTTGTTCATATATCTCACAAAATTCTTCGAATGCAATTCGATCTCCTGAAGATCCTCCGCAGCCTAGTGCTCCCAAAAGTCTTGTCTGCCTGCATTATGGTTAAATCCATATGTCCAGCAATATTCATTAACATCCTTTATCATTGTCATCCTGAGCCTATTGATTCATTATGCTGCGAATACTCGCAATCATCAATTAATCCTTAGAAAATTTTCTTTTCGGCTCAGACATCGTTCCGGATATGAGCTGGTTCTTGCCCAATCAAGATTTGATAGGTGTGCCTCTAAGTCCGTTCAACCTATCCATCTTCGATCAGAGCATCTGATTCTGATACACCGATATAGAAATCAAGTTTCTTTGTATTTAAAGCATCGAATTATTCAGTTGTTTTACAATCCGATGCCTTCACATTCTTTCTTCTTCTGTTTGAGTACCGATACTCACATCGGATCCTTTGCCGACCATCTCATCTTTTGTTGGGTTGATATCCGACATCGTCGTTCTTATTCAATAACCTTGCGAGTCTTCCCTCGGATACATAATGCCTTTGGTAGAGTGTATCCTCTCCTTTTGTCAACCATGCTCTGCTTCCGAGCTTAAGTTCATTACTTCTGCAAATTGTGGTATATGTTCCTAAGATGCCCGGTGGATTGAACATATGCCTTCCCTAATCAGTGTGAACTGAAAGTTATGCGGGTTATATCTACTCGCATTCCATCGGATAAATTTTCAAATTCTACAACTTCTTCAAAGACAAGAAGTGAATGAAAGGTTATGCATTGGATAAGTGGGAGTCGACCTTGAACCCTTGTGTTCATGCCCATGGACCCGATTTAGAACTTATCATGGAAGCTGCTCGTAAAAATAATTATTTCCTTGGTACTAATTCATCTCATATCTGTGAATTGATCCTTTGCACTCGTGGTTCCGACCGTATCTTCTCCTTGATTCCATCCCTCGGACAGGTTAAAATATTTGTCCTCTGCAGATCATTTCACCTGTCCAACCTCTATTCTGATCAACCTTCGAGTAGTGCCCCCTGTTATCTCGAGGATATCATGTCATTGCACTACCTCTTATGAAATCTTATCGGAGTAATACTCCTTACCGATTTAGCCCTTCCACGGGTTCTGGGTGGTTTGTCCACCAAGAACACCAATAAGTGAATCAAATCCACCCTATAACACATTGACCTTCTGCTTCCCTACTTCTTCTGCTTGATCATGTTATGGTTCAATTACATCTTTCTGAAACCTTTCGACAAATCGTGTTGTGATCATTGTCAACATCTTTGACTTATCCCAAGTTATGAATTTAATCCGTAATACTTCCTTTTACCTAAATGGTTATCCACTTGCTATCCTGTCATGGATATCATGCTCTGCCTTCCTTGGGAGAGATATGCTCTTGATACTTATGTATTATCACATTTTCTTTCCATTGGTTTGTTTAACCTTTCTTGTGTTCTATATGATATAAGCAGAAATAATTCCCTGCTTATGTAAACACCTCGGCGTACAACCCTGTCAGGAGACCCCGTTACTATTGTTGATGACATACCGGTAACCACCGATGGACGAGAACTTTGCCTATTGGTCCGCCTCGTTCAACGAGCAGGAAAATGGTTCTCTACATCCCTCGCACTTGGTACCGACGATGTTACCGACATAGCTGACAGACTATCCTCTGACATACCTTGTTGTCGTGACCGGTGAGATGTCACCATTCACTCTACTTTTGATTGACCCTCATCACAGTTCCACAGGATCGGAACCTGACTCTCCTGTATATCCTTGATTCCGAAGTATCATATGCTCTTGGCTTTGAGTGTTATCACAAGCCACCCTTCGAGAGATGATCTATTCCCGATGCTCTGAACCCCCTTCTCACACTCTGTTCAGGTATCGATCGTTTGTCCATTCGCTTGAAACTTCTTATTGTACCTTCATACTTTGCTCTTGATGTTTTATTAAGTTTCAACTCGAGAGACACTTCTGCCACATTCCCTGAATTGTTCACCAGATAATCAACCCTATAAGGGTCAATTCTCCCGAAGTTACCCTTTACTTCCCCACTTAAATCTCGGGACGAGATTTCTTGTAGTGGAGGAGAATTGTAACACCCCCATGTATCAACTACGGTGATCACCTCTTAATCCTGCCTTTTCATCATCATTTGCAGTGCATGATCACAGTGATAATTCAACTCATTTCAATTTCCCTCTCTGAAATCAATTCAAATTCAAAGTGCAAAATAAAGTTGCCCAAAAGTTGCTGGAAAAATGTTCATCTCATAGCAAATATTCCATAACATTTATTTGCTAAGGAATACAACATCACTCCTTTGCAAAATGGGCAGTAGCATTTAAAACAATGCTATTCCAGCAATTTTTATTGCTAATTCATTTATGAAAAATACAAATGAATTCTTCTGGTCTCCAAAAATATTTGTGGCACTGTCTATAATCACCAGGGATTTAATGGGACACCTCCCAAATTTTTCCTAAGTGAAATAGTTGCCCAAATAATTCCTTTCTCTCTCTGTTAATAAATAAAAGCTAAAACAGAAAATAAGAAATAGAAAAAGGCCTAAACTGGACTAGGCCTAAGTGCACAGTGCACCGACCCAGCCCAGCAGGCCCAACTTTCCCCTCCTCCTTCTCTTTCCCTCGCGCTGTCGCCCCGCCCATGGCCGCAGCTCACCGCTCCGGCGAAACGGCGACAACGCGACGCCCACCGACACCGAGGGGATAAGGGCAGGCCTCCTCCATCCCCCCTGGATCTCCTCGCCCATTCATCCCCCTCCTCCTCACTCTCCCCTGCACTCGTTCGCTTCCCCTTCCCCTTCACCGAGCGCATCCGCCGCCGTCCTCCGTCATCGCCGCGGCCACTGGCGGCCCCGTGCCCGCCGGCCTGGTCCGTCTACTCCTCCTCGAACTGCCGCATCGACTGGAGCCCTCCATAGGAGCTGGGAGGCACCACAACACCGAACCCCTTCGCCCCCATCTCGTACAGCTGCCGGCAACCTCCTCCGTCTCCGGCGACTCCCAGCGCTCCAAAGTTGTCGAAGGCCCCCGTTGTGACGCCCCCGGCCCAATCGTGCACTAATCATACACGCAAATGCACACGATCAAGCCTAAGGACTCACGGGAAGATATCACAACACAACTCTAAAACATAAATAAAGTCATACAAGCTTTATATTACAAGCCAGGGGCCTCGAGGGCTCGAATACAAAAGCTTGCGTACAAGCGTCAGCGGAAGCATCAGATATCTGAGTACAGATATTAATAGAGAAACAGAAAGGCCTTTAGAAAGGCGGGGCAAAATAAAACACTACGATCGAAAGGCGTAGGCCTCCTGCCTGGGACCCTCTGATCCTACTCCTGGTCGTCAGTCAACTCGTAGCAGTATCCATCCTCTGGGTAGTAGTAGTAGTAGTCGATCGACGGGGCAACTGTCTCAGGGGCTCCGTCTTCTTGGTCACGACAAACTGATATGGGGAGAAAAGGAAAACAAAGCAACCGTGAGTACTCAGAAGTACTCAGCAAGCAAGGATCTACACTACATATGCAACATTTTCAAAGAGAGGCTGTATATGTGGACTGGGCTGCAGAAATGCCAGAATAGAGAGAATGCCTAGTCCTATCGAAGACTAGCATCTTCAGCGGTCTTGCAGCAGTAGAAGAGAGTAGAACAGATCAATATAAAGTAGCAGTAGTAATAAGTCTCAACCTCACCCAGAGATTCTTTCTCGACTCCCTGCGAGAAAGCAATCCCAGAGCCATACAGTCATTAACCTCGTCCGGAGATCCCTTCTCGACTCCCTGCGAGAAGCAATCCCAGAGCCATAGTATCCAAGTATCCAGTTCTAAATTGTATCAATCAGGATACAACTCCGAGTGTCCGTTACCGTAGGACCGGCTATCGATAGAAGTGTTCTTCCCTGCAGGGGTGCACCAACTTACCCAACACGCTCGATTAACTCCGGCCAGACACACTTTCCTGGGTCATGCCCGGCCTCGGCCAAACGACACATCGCAACCCTACCTACAGCTCAGCAGAGAGGTCCCCGCCGGTCTACATCCTAAGTGCAAGGGGGTCTTGGCCATCGCCCCTCACCCTCCGGGTCGTTGCGCACATGGCTCAGATCCAAGCACCACCAAAATGGCTCCAATCACTCCATGCCGCACTGCTGAACTGGACGTCTGACAGTGCTTTCGGCTGATGCATACGATGCAGAACGCCCATACTATGCCCATGTCATGGTTAGTGCTATCAGACCAGAGGCCTGCTCGGATCAAATATCCAAATCGTTAGGACCAGGGGCTTGCAGTAACGAGCAGAGACTCACGAAAGATGTGACCCCGTCGCCCCGTCTCGAGGACTTGCTGCAAGGGTTAAGAATGCCCGGCCACGCCTCGTATTCACCACTCGGGCACCACACTGGCACCCGTCTTCACAACACTCGCCTCTCAGGCGCACGCGGGTACCCCTCAGGGTCGACCCTCCTATCCAAGTACCAGTGTAAAGTCCAAGTATCCGTGTGTCCATAACATCAGGGGAATCTGAGGTATCACCCTCGTTTGATTTCCCACTCGATGTATCCGTCAAGGTGAACTCGGAGGAATCACCCTCACTGGGTCCACACTTGAGGTGTTGTACGACATCGTCGTTATCGGAAGCGGTGAAGGAGGAATCACCCTCGATGACCACGACCGAATAGCTACTCTACAGAGTTAACATCCGAAGTGCTACAAGAGGTTTCACCCACGGCACTCGATAGTAACGCTGCAGTGTCGTTACAACTAAGGGGGATAATGTGCGGTGTCGGGGCCTGGTCTTCAATCCCGTTGATCGGGTCTTCTGACGATCCAGCGCGGCAGTCGGGATAAGTGGGGTCACTGATAGGTCTCTACCCAGCCTATACTAAACAGTTTAGGGTATGGAGGTAATTATCAATAGCAGGTTACAATAAACAGGCTATGCATCCGAATAGGTAAAGCAGCAGTAGCAGCAATTCTAATGCAAGCATGAGAAATAGAATGGGCGATATCGGGATGATCAAAAGGGGGGGCTTGCCTAGTTGCTCGGCGGCAAGGGCAAGGTTGTCAATGGTGTCTTCGGGCTCCGGAGCTGCGTCGGTCTCGGGGACGACGTCGGGGTCGGGGGCTATCGAGAGAGAAGAGGGGGAGGAAACAGTATAAATATAGAGCAAACATGAGCATGACAAATACGATACACGGTGCTAGGGGTAGTCTAACGCAGCATTACATGTATCAGACGGAGCGGGAGAATATCTGACGATATTTCCCGGGTCTTTGGAATTATCGGACAGAGGATCCGGAGGGGGACGATTGCATGTTCGGATAGTTAGGGGCGCGTGACGGACGAATGGACCGCGTATCCGAATTCGTCTCGTCGTTCTGAGCAACTTTCATGTACAAAGTTTTTCCATCGGAGTTACGGATTAAAAGATATGATTTTCTAAAGTTTTTATTAATTTTTTGGAATTTATTTAATTATTTAAATCAACATTATCCAGAACAGTGTAAGTGACGTCAGCATGACCTAATCATGACGTCAGCAGGTCAACTGGTCGGCTGACCAGTCAAACCAGACAGGTGGGACCCACATGTCATTGACTGTGACATTAACAGTGGGGTTTAAAATTAACTAACTGGGTTAATTAGTGAGTGGGCCCCAGCAGTCAGTGACTGATTAGTGTTTAAACTAATTAATTAACTAATTAACATATTTTCTATTTAATTAAATCAGTTTAACCGAGTGGGGCCCGCATGTCAGCGAGACAAAGCGGCCATGTCAGCTGTTGACCTGGTCAACAGGTCAACTGGGGGTCCGCGGGGCCCCACAGTCAGTGGCCCAGGAGCGGGGCCCATCGGGGCCAGGTCAGCGCCGGCCGCCGGAGCTCTCCGGCGAGCCCCGACGCGGTGGCTCAACTCCGACGAGCTCGGAAACGGCGCACAGGGCATCATTTGCGACGCGGTTGGCGACAGTCGAACAGGGAGACGACGCCGCGTCGATCTAGGGCACTAGCACGAGGCGGGGCAGTCGGAGACGAGCGCTGCGATGGCAATGGCGGACGGCGGCGTTCGGGCGAGACGGCGAACGGCGTTGCAGCGCGCGTGCGAGCCAACTGACTACGCCGCGAGGCCCTACGCGATGCGGGGAAGCGAGCGAGCATGGCCACAGGACCAATTGGTAACGGACGACACGTCGGCGATGAGCTCCGCGGAGTCCAGCACAACCATGGGTGGAGCGGCAGCTACGGAGAGGGGAAGAGCGCAGGGGGAGAGGGAGGAGGACGGGGTGCTCACGGTGGTCCTGTAGGCGTGCAAGGGTGGGCTCGGGGTAGCGCAACGACGGCGAATCGTGACGGCGATCACCGGCGCCCGAAGCTTGAAGACGAGCTCGTGCGCGACGAGGCAGGTGATTTCCGCTCCGGTTCGATGCAGCAGGCGAAGCAGCAGGGGACGGCGGGGCGATCTGGCACTGCCGCGAGGTGTAGGGGCGACGGTGGCCGCGCGTATCAGACGGCCGAGGCCATTGCGGCTCTCGGAGGGAGGAGGCAGGGAGGAAGGAGAGGGGGAAAGTGAGTGAGGGAGGGCTCGGAGGTGTCCGCGGGGTGCTCTTTATCCACGGCGAGCGCGCGACGCGCTGTCGAGTGCCGAGGGAGGGGGGCCGGGCTCGGGGGCGCGCGCGCATGCAGGGTGCTCGACAGCGCGCCCGCGGCGTCAGGGGGTAGGGGGAGGGGGCTAGTTGGGCTGGACCAGCTCCTGTGCGGCTGTGGGCTTAAGTGCACAGGGGCATTTTTCCATTTCTTCTTTTCTTTTCTTTTCTTTTCTATTCTGTTAATTGTTTAGGCCCCAAATGGTTTTTGTAAAAAGGGAGACCTAGTCCATAAATACCAGTGCTTTATACCCTAACACCAAAAACTAGTTTGGGCAAAACATCATTTCATATTTGTCTTAGATTAATTAAAAGGTTATTAAATATTATTCTTAGCCACTGTTAGAGGAGGTTTGGGTCACCTAATTAATTTATTTAATGTTGGTTACAATTTTAGAATGGTCTCTGTATTATTTGTCATTTATTGAACATTTTAGTTTTCATGTTGCACAACTTTTATTTTCCACTTTCATCTAAATTTGAATTTTGAGTTAGGAGTTGAAATGCATTATGATGCAAATGATGATCACGCACTGTTAATCATGCTGACTTGGCATTATCAAAATGGAATTACTGTGGCTAACCACTGGGGGTGTTACAAATCTCCTCCACTAATAAGAATTCTCGTCCCGAGAATCAAGAGGTAGAAGGGAAAAGTTCGGGGTATTCCGCACGAAGATTATCCTCGCGTTCCCAAGTGGCTTCATCTTCATTATGATTTGACCACTGTACTTTGAGGAACTTGGTAACCTTCTGACGGGTCCGACGTTCAGATTCATCGAGAATGCGGATCGGATGTTCCTTATATGAAAGATCATCATGCAATTTGAGCATTTCGTGATCCACTGCTCGGTGCGAAGATTCCTTGAAGCATTGACGAAGTTGCGACACATGGAAGACGTCGTGGATATGAGAGAATTGTGGCGGCAACTCCAATTTATATGCCACCTGACCACGTCTAGCAATAATGCGGAAAGGACCAATGTAGCGTGGAGCTAGCTTGCCCTTGATTCCAAAACGGTGAGTGCCTTTCATAGGAGTGACACGCAGATAAGCTTGATCACCAGGTTGATAAGTCAAACCCCATCGTTTGCGATCATAGTTGCTCTTCTGGCGGTCCTGAGCCGCCTTGAGGTTTTCCCGGACAATACGGACTTGTTCTTCGGCGTGTTGAATAATATCCGGACCCACGAGCGGTCGTTCCCCAGTTTCTGACCAATTCTGAGGGGTTCGACACTTACGTCCATAGAGTACTTCGAAGGGGGCCATTTTCAAACTGGCTTGATAGCTGTTGTTATAAGAGAACTCGGCATACGGAAGAGATTCTTCCCACTTCTTGCCGAACGATATAACACAAGCCCGCAACATGTCTTCAAGCACTTGATTGACTCGTTCAACTTGGCCTTGGGATTGGGGGTGATAAGCTGAACTCCAGGTAATATGAGTTCCCATAGCTATTTGGAAACTTTCCCAGAATTTGGAAGTGAAAAGGCCGCCACGGTCCGAACTGATCTCCTTCGGAATACCGTGGAGTGAAACAATTCTGGAGATATACAACTCTGCTAACTGACTAGCAGTGATAGTTTCTTTGACAGGCAGAAAGTGTGCAACTTTAGAAAGTTGATCGACGACGACAAGAATAGCATCGTGACCCTTCTGTGACCTGGGAAGTCCTGTAACGAAATCCATCTGCACCTTATCCCATTTCCATAGAGGAATAGGAAGTGGTTGCAGAATTCCAGCTGGTTTCTGATGTTCTGCTTTAACGCGATGACACACATCACATTCGGCAACATAACGAGCAATGTCCTGCTTCATTCTAGACCACCAGTATCTTTGACGGAGATCACGATACATCTTGGTGATACCCGGATGAATAGACAACGGGGTATCATGTGCCTCCTTCATGACTTTGTCAGTCATGAGTTCGAAGCGAGGTACGACAATGCGGTTTTTGAAATACAAGGTTCCATCTTCACACAGCGAGAAATCCCTGTACTTTACAAGGTGAAGGTCTTTCTTCATGAGATCAATTTCAGCATCTTTAGCTTGCGCATTCTTAACAGCTTTCTCAAGATCTGGTTGTATCACAAGGTTATTAAGAGAGCCCTGTGGAACAATACGCAGATTCAGCTTGCACAGTTCTTCAAAAAGATGAGGTTGTGCTCGCCTAACCATGAGGTTGTCGCAATAGGACTTGCGGCTTAAGGCATCAGCCATCACGTTAGCCTTGCCAGGGGTATAGGAAATACCCAAATCATAGTCCGCAATGGCCTCCATCCATCTTTGCTGACGGAGGTTTAGAGATGGCTGAGTAAACAAGTACTTCAGACTTTTATGATCCGTGTATATCTCGCAACGATTACCGAGGAGGTAATGTCGCCACAACTGCAGTGCATAGATCACAGCAGCTAGTTCTAGATCATGTACCGGATAATTCTCTTCATGTGGGCGCAACTGACGAGAGCCATAAGCAATCACCTTACGCTCTTGCATTAGGACACAGCCTAATCCTTCACAGGATGCGTCACAATAGATCACAAAGCCTTTGCGGGTATCTGGAGGAGATAGTACTGGGGTATTGTAACGGATTGACATCTGCCCCAGTGGATAAAGAATGTACTCTGGATGTATCCCTGCTCGAACAGCTGGTAGCTGCGTCGCAGGGTGTGGTGGAAACAAACGATCCATCTGAAACAGAGGAAACTCATGATTGTCAAAAGACAAGGAGAAGTATAACCGATCTCGGAGAGAAAGGTTAAACAAAACAATGGAAAGGAAAATGATTATCAGACTAATCAGATCAATGTCAGGGAAATCGCACAGATATCCAGCTCTCCGGGTGGACGAGAATTACGAGATCCTAAGTGTCGGCGTTAGTAAACTTTAGTTAACCCGAAAGGAAGAGAGATCAGAGTCCCAGAGTATAGACGAGGAATAAAAGATACTAATACCACCCAATTGGCGACGTGGGCCCATAAGCCACACAGCCAAGTTAGTAAAACAGTTTTCGATTACTGGACTCAACTTCGGCCAAGGAGTTGGAAAGGGGGGTTCCTACAGTCAGTCGGCTCTGATACCAACTTGTGACGCCCCCGGCCCAATCGTGCACTAATCATACACGCAAATGCACACGATCAAGCCTAAGGACTCACGGGAAGATATCACAACACAACTCTAAAATATAAATAAAGTCATACAAGCTTTATATTACAAGCCAGGGGCCTCGAGGGCTCGAATACAAAAGCTTGCGTACAAGCGTCAGCGGAAGCATCAGATATCTGAGTACAGATATTAATAGATAAACAGAAAGGCCTTTAGAAAGGCGGGGCAAAATAAAACACTACGATCGAAAGGCGTAGGCCTCCTGCCTGGGACCCTCCGATCCTACTCCTGGTCGTCAGTCAACTCGTAGCAGTATCCATCCTCTGGGTAGTAGTAGCAGTAGTCGATCGACGGGGCATCTGTCTCAGGGGCTCCGTCTTCTTGGTCACGACAAACTGATATGGGGAGAAAAGGAAAACAAAGCAACCGTGAGTACTCAGAAGTACTCAGCAAGCAAGGATCTACACTACATATGCAACATTTTCAAAGAGAGGCTGTATATGTGGACTGGGCTGCAGAAATGCCAGAATAGAGAGAAGGCCTAGTCCTATCGAAGACTAGCATCTTCAGCGGTCTTGCAGCAGTAGAAGAGAGTAGAACAGATCAATATAAAGTAGCAGTAGTAATAAGTCTCAACCTCACCCAGAGATTCTTTCTCGACTCCCTGCGAGAAAGCAATCCCATAGCCATACAGTCATTAACCTCGTCCGAAGATCCCTTCTCGACTCCCTGCGAGAAGCAATCCCAGAGCCATAGTATCCAAGTATCCAGTTCTAAATTGTATCAATCAGGATACAACTCCGAGTGTCCGTTACCGTAGGACCGGCTATCGATAGAAGTGTTCTTCCCTGCAGGGGTGCACCAACTTACCCAACACGCTCGATTAACTCCGGCCGGACACACTTTCCTGGGTCATGCCCGGCCTCGGCCAAACGACACATCGCAACCCTACCTACAGCTCAGCAGAGAGGTCCCCGCCGGTCTACATCCTAAGTGCAAGGGGGTCTTGGCCATCGCCCCTCGCCCTCCGGGTCGTTGCGCACATGGCTCAGATCCAAGCACCACCGAAATGGCACCAATCACTCCATGCCGCACTGCTGAACTGGACGTCTGACAGAGCTTTCGGCTGATGCATACGATGCAGAACGCCCATACTATGCCCACGTGATGGTTAGTGCTATCAGACCAGAGGCCTGCTCGGATCAAATATCCAAATCGTTAGGACTAGGGGCTTGCGGTAACGAGCAGAGACTCACGAAAGATGTGACCCCGTCGCCCCGTCTCGAGGACTTGCTGCAAGGGTTAAGAATGCCCGGCCGCGCCTCGTATTCACCACTCGGGCACCACACTGGCACCCGTCTTCACAACACTCGCCTCTCAGGCGCACGCGGGTACCCCTCAGGGTCGACCCGCCTATCCAAGTAACAGTGTAAAGTCCAAGTATCCGTGTGTCCATAACATCAGGGGAATCTGAGGTATCACCCTCGTTTGATTTCCCACTCGATGTATCCGTCAAGGTGAACTCGGAGGAATCACCCTCACTGGGTCCACACTTGAGGTGTTGTACGACAGCGTCGCTATCGGAAGCGGTGAAGGAGGAATCACCCTCGATGACCACGACCGAATAGCTACTCTACAGAGTTAACATCCGAAGTGCTACAAGAGGTTTCACCCTCGGCACTCGATAGTAACGCTGCAGTGCCGTTACAACTAAGGGGGATAATGTGCGGTGTCGGGGCCTGGTCTTCAATCACGTTGATCGGGTCTTCTGATGATCCAGCGCGGCAATCGGGATAAGTGGGGTCACTGATAGGTCTCTACCCAGCCTATACTAAACAGTTTAGGGTATGCAGGTAATTATCAATAGCAGGTTACAATAAACAGGCTATGCATCAGAATAGGTAAAGCAGCAGCAGCAGCAATTCTAATGCAAGCATGAGAAATAGAATGGGCGATATCGGGATGATCAAAAGGGGGGGCTTGCCTGGTTGCTCGGCGGCAAGGGCAAGGTTGTCAATGGTGTCTTCGGCCTCCGGAGCTGCGTCGGTCTCGGGGACGACGTCGGGGTCGGGGGCTATCGAGAGAGAAGAGGGGGAGGAAACAGTATAAATATAGAGCAAACATGAGCATGACAAATACGATACACGGTGCTAGGGGTAGTCTAACGTAGCATTACACGTATCAGACGGAGCGGGAGAATATCTGACGATATTTCCTGGCTCTTTGGAATTATCGGACAGAGGATCTGGAGGGGGACGGTTGCATGTTCGGATAGTTAGGGACGCGTGACGGACGAACGGATCGCGTATCCGAATTCGTCTCGTCGTTCTGAGCAACTTTCATGTACAAAGTTTTTCCATCGGAGTTACGGATTAAAATTTATGATTTTCTAAAGTTTTTATTAATTTTCTGGAATTTATTTAATTATTTAAATCAACATTATCCAGAACAGTGTAAGTGACGTCAGCATGACCTAATCATGACGTCAGCAGGTCAACTGGTCGGCTGACCAGTCAAACCAGACAGGTGGGACCCACATGTCATTGACTGTGACATTAACAGTGGGGTTTAAAATTAACTAACTAGGTTAATTAGTGGGTGGGCCCCAGCAGTCAGTGACTGATTAGTGTTTAAACTAATTAATTAACTAATTAACAGATTTTCTATTTAATTAAATCAGTTTAACCGAGTGGGGCCCGCATGTCAGCGAGACAGAGCGGCCACGTCAGCTGTTGACCTGGTCAACAGGTCAACTGGGGGCCCGCGGGGCCCCACAGTCAGTGGCCCAGGAGCGGGGCCCATCGGGGCCAGGTCAGCGCCAGCCGCCGGAGCTCTCCGGCGAGCCCCGACGCGGTGGCTCAACTCCGGCGAGCTCGGAAACGGCGCACAGGGCATCATTTGCGACGCGGTTGGCGGCAGTCGATCGGGGAGACGACGCCGCGTCGATCTAGGGCACTAGCACGAGGCGGGGCAGTCGGAGACGAGCGCTGCGACGAAAAATGGCGGACGGCGGCGTTCGGGCGAGACGGCGAACGGCGTTGCAGCGCGCGTGCGAGCCAACTGACTACGCCGCGAGGCCCTACGCGATGCGGGGAAGCGAGCGAGCATGGCCACAGGACCAATTGGTCACCGACGACACGTCGGCGATGAGCTCCGTGGAGTCCAGCACGGCCATGGGTGGAGCGGCAGCTACGGAGAGGGGAAGAGCGCAGGGGGAGAGGGAGGAGGACGGGGTGCTCACGGTGGTCCTGTAGGCGTGCAAGGGTGGGCTCGGGGTAGCGCAACGACGGCGAATCGTGACGGCGATCACCGGCGCCCGAAGCTTGAAGACGAGCTCGTGCGCGACGAGGCAGGTGATTTCCGCTCCGGTTCGATGCAGCAGGCGAAGCAGCAGGGGACGGCGGGGCGATCTGGCACTACCGCAAGGTGTAGAGGCGACGGTGGCCGCGCGTATCAGACGGCCGAGGCCATTGCGGTGCTCGGAGGAAGGAGGCAGGGAGGAAGGAGAGGGGGAAAGTGAGCGAGGGAGGGCTCGGAGGTGTCCGCGGGGTGCTCTTTATCCATGGCGAGCGCGCGACGTGCTGTCGAGTGCCGAGGGAGGGGGGCCGGGCTCGGGGGCGCGCGCGCACGCAGGGTGCTCGACAGCGCGCCCGCGGTGTCAGGGGGTAGGGGGAGGGGGCTAGTTGGGCTGGACCAGCTCCTGTGCGGCTGTGGGCTTAAGTGCACAAGGGCATTTTTCCATTTCTTCTTTTCTTTTCTTTTCTTTTCTATTCTGTTAATTGTTTAGGCCCCAAATGGTTTTTGTAAAAAGGGAGACCTAGTCCATAAATACCAGTGCTTTATACCCTAACACCAAAAACTAGTTTGGGCAAAACATCATTTCATATTTGTCTTAGATTAATTAAAAGGTTATTAAATATTATTCTTAGCCACTGTTAGAGGAGGTTTGGGTCACCTAATTAATTTATTTAATGTTGGTTACAATTTTAGAATGGTCTCTGTATTATTTGTCATTTATTGAACATTTTAGTTTTCATGTTGCACAACTTTTATTTTCCACTTTCATCTAAATTTGAATTTTGAGTTAGGAGTTGAAATGCATTATGATGCAAATGATGATCACGCACTGTTAATCATGCTGACTTGGCATTATCAAAATGGAATTACTGTGGCTAACCACTGGGGGTGTTACACCCGTGTGCCGCCAAGTGAGCACCCATGCCCCTTTCCTTTTCTTTAGGCGCTCGCGTAGGTGCTTTAGCGAGCTCGCCATATCACCGCGCCATGGCCGCACTCTGCTCGCCGATGTGCTCGTGCAGTCGACGCTGCAGCCACTCCCAGCCCAAGCCGTGACCTCCATCGTGCTCCTAGAGGCCCCGCACCTCGCGTGCGTACGCCAGCTCGTCTCGGGCGAGCTCATATACTCGATCTCGAGCTCGCCGTGTTCTGTCCGCCGCCCGACGTCGTCGGCCTGCTCCTTGCCGGCCACCCTCGCCCAAACTAACCCCATAGGGCGATGCGCGAGGCTCCACTCGTTCGAAAGAACCTGACCGCGCCGAGAATGGGCCACTATGGGCGAATTCCGCAGCTCGCCGGCGTGCTCCGCCGCATGTCGCGCTCGTCGGAGTGATTCCGGTGCCGATGACGATGTGGCGTTGACGTGGCCGTGCCTGGGTCACTGGCCACTGGGTCCCGCGGGTCCAGTTGACCAGTTGACCAGGTCAGCCCCGCTGACGTGGCAGCTACTGCCACTGATTGGCGGGCCCCACCGCCTAAACCGTTTTTGTAAATAATTAAAACTGCTAATTAAATCTGTTAGATAATTAGTTAGACACTGACTAGTGGGCCCCTGTTAGTTAATTAGGTAATTAGATTAGTTTAACTCAGTTCGTTAGCCCACTGTCTATGACAGGTGGGACCCAGCTGCCAGGTTTGACCTGAACAGCTGCGGTTGACCTGATGACCTCATACTGACGTCATACTTCATTTCTGTTAATATTAAATAATATCAAAAAATGTTTAAATCTTTAGAAATTCATAGAAAATAAACCGTAGCTCAGATTGAAAAACTTTATATATGAAAGTTGATCAGAAAAACGAGACGAATCTGAATATGCCCTCCTCATACCTACCACACCTCTCTAACATGATGAACATGGAACTTTCCCCTCCGGTTCATCTGACCGATAATTACCCGGAGCTGGTAAAATACCTCCGGATGTTTTCCTGCTCCGTCTGTAACGTGTAGCACTATGTTAGGTCACCCCTAACACCGCTTAGTGCCATGTCTTGCTTTGTGATTGCTTTTGTTGCCTTGTATTTATTTGTTTCCTCCCCCTCTTCTCTCTCGGTAGATCCCGGTACCGACGTAGTCCTCGAGACCAACGCAGCTCCGGAGACCGACGGCTCCACTGACAACCCTGCCTTTGCCGCAGAGCAACCAGGCAAGCACCCCCCCTTCAACATGCCTATATCGCCTATTCTTTCCCTCTTATGCTTGCATTAGAAATTGCTGCTGCTGCTGTTTATCCTATTTCTGATGCATAGCCTGTTTTTGTAACTGTTGTTGATACCTACCTGCTTATCCTAAACTGCTTAGTATAGGCTGGATAGAGATCCACCAGAGACCCCCCACTTTGACCCAGTTGCCCCCGCTGGATTATCAGATGACTCGATCAACGTGATCGACAACCAGGCCCCGGCACCGCACATCACCCCTTAGTTGTACGACACTGCAGCGTTACCATCGAGTGCCGAGGGTGATACCTCGTTTAGCACTTCTGATGTTAACTCTGTTGAATAGCTATTCGGTCATGGTCATCGAGGGTGATTCCTCATTCACCACTTCCGATAACGACGCCGTCGTGCAACACCTCAAGTGTGAACCTCGAGGGTGATTCCTCCTAAGTTTACCTTGACGGATACATCGAGTAGGAATCCAACGAGGGTGATACCTCGGATTCCCTGATGTTATGGACAAACGGATGCTTGGACTTTACAACTATTACTTGGAAAGGCGGGTCGCCCCTGAGGGGTACCCGCGAGTGATGGGAAGTCGGGTTGACCTGGAGGGTACCCGAGAGATAAATACGAGGCGTGGCCGGGCATTCTTAGCCCTTGCCGCAAGTCCTCGAGACGAGGCGACGGGGTCACATCGATCGTGAGTCTCTGCTCGTTACCGCACACTACCAAAACACTAACGATTTGGATATTTGATCCGAGTGGGCCTCTGGCCCGATAGCACTAACCATCACGAGGGAAAGTTATGGGCACTCTGCATCGTATGCATCAGCCGAAAGCTCTGTCAGACGTCCAGTTCAGCATGGCGGCCGGGTCGGATCGTGCCGATGGCGCTGGTATCCACCCTGCACGCAATGACCCGGAGTGCACAGGGCGATGGCCCAAGACCCCTGAGCGCTTAGGATATAGACCGACGGGGACCTCTCTGCTGAGCTCTAGGTAGGGCTGCGGTGTGTCATTTGGCCGAGGCCGGGCATGACCCAGAAAAGTGTGTCCGGCCGGAGTTAATCGAGCGTGGTGGGTAAGTTGGTGCACCCCTGTAGGGAAGAACTAATCTATGCATAGCCGGATCCTCGGTAATGGACGCTCGGAGTTGTATCCCGATCGATACAACTAGAACCTAGTGATGAGGTGAGATATGGATATTAGGGCTCTAGGATTGCTTTCTCGCAGGGAGTCGAGAAAGGATCTCTGGCCGAGGTTGTTACTTGGATAATAGGGCTCTGGGATTGTTTTCTCGCAGGGAGTCGAGAAAGGATCTCTGGGCGAGGTTGATACTTATTGCTACTACTACTTTATACTGTACTAATCTACACTCTTCTAATGCTACAAGACCGTTGAAGATGCTAGTCTTCGATAGGACTAGGCCCCTCTCTATTCTGGCATTTCTGCAGCCCAGTCCACATATACAGCCTTTCTTTGATAATGTTGCATATGTAGTGTAAATCCTTGCTTGCTGAGTACTTCGGATGAGTACTCACGGTTGCTTTGTTTTCTCTTTTCCCCCATACCCGTTTGATGCCACCAAATGATGGAGCCCCGGAGCCAGTTGCCCCCGCCGACGACTACTACTACCACCCCGAGGGTGGTTACTACTACGAGCTTGCTGACGACCAGGAGTAGGTTCGGAGGGTCCCAGGCAGGAGGCCTGCGCCTTTTCGATCACAGTCTTTTGTTTAGCCCCGCCTTTTAAAAGGCCTGTCTCTCTTTCTTTTATATCTGTACTCAGATATCTGATGCTTCCGCTGACGCTTGTAAGCGAGCTTATGTATTTGAGCCCTCGAGGCCCCTGGCTTGTAACATAAAGCTTGTATTATTTTAATTTGTGTCTAGAGTTGTGTTGTGATATCTTCAAGTGCGTCCTTAGGCTTGATCATGTGCATTTGTGTGGATGATTAGTGCATGATTAAGCCGGGGGCGTCACAATAGTAACCTATTTGGAGTAATTCCAACTTATTGTGCACTATTTTGTGTATTACACAAAAGCATTAATTTAAAAAAAATCACTTGGAGCACTGATGAAGACTGTATTGATGTAAGAGCTTACAACAAGCCTGCATCGAGGCAACTTCTTACAATGATCTCGTCATTATCTCCGTAAGGGAGAAATATGAAATCAGTGCTACTTTAGTACTTAACGACATTCTTCATTGTTGTCCTATGATCAATAATTTGATCACTTTGGTAACTTACTCGCAACTTATTTGGAGCATTGAACATATCTGGTTTGTTTACATACCATGGGGTAAATGATTAATCCAAACAGAAATGTTTGTGGAATCTTAATCATGTATTTTTGCCATCAGTGTTTTAGGACACCGAGTCTTGCTAAAACTCTTTCCATGTGACTTCAGCAAGAAACTCTTCTTGGCATTCTCATACTAATTTTTTAGCACCTTTGTCAATATGTATTTTGGCTTAGCCCTATTAGGAAATTCCATCTCCAAAGATAACTTTGCCTAAAATTAAGGATTTCTAGCCCAAGTCTTCATCGAAAAAATATTTTCAATGAAGTCCTAATTCGTGTCAAGAAATTTATATTATTTTCAATCAACAATGTGTCGTCCACACAAAACACTAGAAATATTATTATGCTCCCACTTACTTTCTTGTAAATACAAGCATCTTTATTCTTAATGAAATCAAACTTTTTGACCATTTCATCAAAACAAAGATTCCAACTCCATTATGCTCGCTTCAGTGTATTCCTGGATCTCTGAAGTTTGCACACTTACAAGCATCCTCTGGATCGACAAAATACTTTGGACTGTATCATATACATGTCCTTGGTTGTACTTCCATCCCATGGAAATCCTTTTGGTGTCCATATGGCATATCTCATAATTAAAATATGTAGTAATTGCTAGTATAATCAGAACCGACTTGAGCAATGCTACGGTGAGACAATCTCGTCGTAGTCAACTCCTTGAAATTGTTATAAATTATTTGTAACAAGTTGTGCTCTTTGGATAAAACATTTTTATCTTCGTCGGTTCATAGATTACTATTTGTAAGACTCTAAGTCTTCCGGAGGGTTCATCAAATTCTTAACTTGAATCATGTATATGGATACAATCTCAGATCATTTTTGTATTTACCCAATTTTGGGGTCAGGGCCAATCAATGTTTCTTTGTGTATCATAGGTTACTTTTGTCTAACAACAATATCTCGTTTGCACACCCTTGAGGTTTGCATGAGTTTTTCCTACCTACGTGGTTAAACTGCAAGTTTGATCGAAGTCTCTTCATCTTATGTAGAAGCTTCTGTATCAATTGGAGTAGGAAACTCTCGAACTAGTTCCAATGTTTCTTTCTTTTGATCTAATGATGAAGATTCTGTAATCTCGTCGAGTTGCACTATCCTCCCACTCACTCTTTTGCAAGGAACGTTTCTTCAAAATATACCGCTCTATGTGACAAACACTTTTCCTCTGTATAGCGATATAGGAATTCCCAACAATTTGGGATAACCTACAAAGTAGCACTTATCTAATTTGGAAATATTTTTGTAAACACTTTACACATGTCTCATATTCCAAATATTAAGAAAATACAAAATATGGTTTGGCGTATCATACCATGGTTGTAGTCTCTAAAGCATCACTTAAAAAAAGGATAATCACAAATCGATTAATGCCATCTTTGATATTACCATGTCATGCATGGTTTGATTACATCTTCTCAGACACTCCACTTTCAGTGGCGTTCCCGAAGGTGCAAGTTATGAAACACATTTCACAACTCATCAGACATTCTCTAACTTGTAACTCAAATATTTCTTTCCCAATCTAACTGCAGAAATATAATTTTCTTGTTACAATAATTTCTACTTCATTTTGAAAACATTTTGAACTGTTTCAAAGGATCCAGACTTATGTCTATTTAAGAAAATATTCACATATCTACTTGAGTCATCACTGAAGATATATAAATCCACTGCTTGCAACAACATTTATTGGACTACACACATCAATATGTATGTTTACCAATATGTTTGTTGCTCATTCTTTATGGCATGTGAATGGTATTTTAGTCACTTTTCAGACAAAAAACTACAAGTGTGAGGTGATTCATAATCAAATGACTTTAAAATCCATCACTATGGAATTACACCATGCGAGTTTCTCCAATATGAACAAATGCAGTGCCCCACATATGTGGTATTCTTTTATTCTTACGATATTTAGTGTCAGTGTTATGGATGTATTATATTATTATCAATATTCATAACATACACTCCATTCATAATGGGAGTATGGCCCCTTATGTTGTTCATAATGCTGAACAACAATTGTTCTTTTTATAGACAAACTTCTTGCAACAAACATTATGCAATGGGTAGAGTGTACAAACCCTAAAATGAATTATGAAAATAAATCAGAGGTAATACGCTGATGGAAGGTACAATAACTTCTATTATGTTCCCAACGCGTATCTAAACCTCATTAACGGCTAGTTTTAGGCCATAGTAGTTCTTGCATTGAGTTGCAACAGAATGCAATCGAATAGGTATCCTCATGGTCAATCTTTTGATCGCAATACCCAAGAATTAGCAACTAACAATCTAGTCACAGTTCCCAAGAATTACATCTTTGACTAGCCTTCTATACATCTGTAACTCGTATGCCATTCATAGCTGAGCTGAACCTTTCAGTCTTCTTTCTTTTTGCTTTATATTGTTAACAATTTTACTTCCAATATTTCTCCTACTCACAGAAGATGCACTCAATTTTAAGAGTGGCGTTAGCCTCGGACTTCCAAGGTGTGTAAGTCTCATTAACACCCTTCAGACTTGTCCTTTCTCTTTAAGTTGTTGTTTTATTCACCATCATCACATGACTGGTGTTTTCTGGATCTAGTCTCAACAATCTAATGCAAAGCGAACACTCTAATACTTTCAAACAAATACTTCTTGGGATATCTCATATATTTTAGCCTTTGTTTGTATCTGAAAACAAATTTTTTCAGTTCCACAAATATCACGTAACTATCCCAAACATTTGAAGTTTGGGTCTTATGGAAGCAAGCATATTGTACTTGACCGTGATGGTATTCTAGCTTTTGGATCAAAGGAAGTGTGTCTCATCATCCATAGCATTAGTGGGAGAATACCAAAAGCATCCAATAGGACAAAGTCCTTCCCGGCACTCTTGAGGACAATCCTCACATTACGTTACCAATGTAAAGTTTTAACTAGATAAAAACACACCTAATCAATTTTAATAGGGAAGGTGGAACTCCGAGCCATTGTCCTATAATATAATGCAAATTACACTTAGACAATGTTCAAAACTATTTGTACTAAGAATTAAACAATTTAATTCTAAAGTGTGCTCCCACTCAAATCAATATCTCTCATAATATATTGTGAGTGATTCAAGACCCATGTCTCAATTGTTCGCAACTGATGGTAGAATCACTAATGATGAAAAACTTAACTAGTAGGCCAACTTGTCAATCACATCTCTATGTGACTCATGTTCACCTTTCGATGGGCGTGTTACGAGCTCAGGACGTTCCTGCCATGAACGTCATGACAACCAAGTGATCTCGCTATGAGGTATGACCTTCACCCGCCTTACACCTCTCTAATCATTCGAACCCATGGTATCATGACGCACCCAGAAAATATACGTGTTGCAGATGGTGCTACACTTGGGAGAACACTAACTACATATTTCAAGTGAGGATCACCCTAATAAAAGAGACTACCGCGCAATCAAAAGGGTGCAAAAAGGGTAAACATCTTAGGTAATTCATAATAGCATGATCTGGTATAGCCTCTTCCATCATAGAAGTACTCATCATGTCCACGAAATTTCAGCCAAAAATGTCGGTGTGACAGAACTTTTCTGCATGGCTCGTTTCTTTAGCTTTTTCTCCTTTGTCATCTTATATGGCTCACCTCCGCAAAACTTGTCACTACCATGTCACTGCACTAAATAATATTGCTATCTATATAGCTAATAAAATAATGCATTACATCATAGTTGACACACATGTCATTAAAGTGATAATCATATGGCTCTAGCCATCATGTCGTACCATGACTTGCAGGTCATGTTAAATCAGCATTACATATAGACATCTCATACATAATATCATTAAAATGACGAAGGCTATACCACGTCACACATATCCTACAAAACCAAGTTAGATGCCCCTAATGGTATATGCAAAAAAATATTTTGTAGGGCTTCCAAGGTTTCGAAACTAACTGTAGCTACCACCGTACATCATCAAGTATGATTATTCAAGTCACTAGATTAACTTTGTGGGGTGCATGAAGAAAGAGATTTAATTAAAAATCTCTAGCCCCCATACTAAATTTTGTCATACGCATGACACCAGTGTAGATCATATCTGCATGCCCATTAGTTTGTGAAAATTCATCTTTCTTAACTAAGGTGGAACCCAAAGAACTGAGATAGCACATCGTTGATCTGTCAACCATCATATTAAGAGCAGCATGGAAGGATCATGGATAGCCAAAATTTTGTAGCAAAATTTGACCATGCCATCGAGATCAGAAAAACGCGAATTCAAGGGAAGCTACAAGAATATCAAGTAATAGATTGCATCTACTGACAATAGGTCTTATCTAGTACTCACACAAATTTTATTAAGTAATAAATCTCATCTATTACAAATATTTTAATTAATAAATCTAATATACTACAAAAACATTGTGTGATACCCATATATCTCATGTATTCTAGATCGTAGTCTGCATCTACGCATAGCACGACTCATGATGCCACTGTAGGGTAACGCAGCAGAAAACAAAAAAATTGACTATGTACAAGCCTAGGACCACTATGAAGATGCATTCAAGGTTAAAGCTCATCGTTACCAACTTGGAGCATAGTGGAATAAGAGTTGGTGTAGATCCCCGCAGCTAGGATCTACATCCTCCCAACCGTGAGAATTTTTCTTCCTCGAACAAAGATCAAAAGCCCGATCTCTCCACCAAGTTGCACCCATACGGTGTTACCGATCCAGGGCGCTTCACCTTCCAGAACTAATCACCGTCGGAGACTAGGAAGCCTTGCGACAAAACAAAACTATTTCATGGAGGGCGATAAAGAGAAAGGCATATCATTGCGTGCCATTTGCATGAGTGCTCAAGCATGTCTTGGATGGCTGCCCTCCTCTATTTATAGTGGAGAAGGGAAGGGAAGGGGTGGAAGGAGGCATCCCCAAAGGGGGGACCCTCACCAAAAGTTCCCCCCAAAGGGAGCCCCCCTCACCAAAACTTGTCACACAAAAAGTAGGGGCTACCCCCGAAGGGCCCCCCCTCTAGGCCGCCACTTGCTAAGGGGGCTGGTCCCAGGGAGGGGTGTCCTTTCTATTAGGGAACCACATCATGGCCCCCCAAAGGGACCTCCTTTTCTCCCATTGGGTGCCACATCATATGGGGTTGCCCCACTTGGGCCAAGCCAAGTGGAAGTCCTTGGGTGCCACTTGAAAAATTCCGGGAGGTCCCGGAACCCTTCAAAAAAATCCAGTTGCATTTCGAAACTTTTTTGGCTCCCGATTTTCTCCGAAACATTTCGAACATATTCAAAAAAATTCCGGTGACTTTCTCTCAAGCTCCTAACCACCTAGTACTCAGTAGATCGATAACCCGTAAGTGTGTGACCCTATAGGTTCGGTGAAGTATAGACATGACCAGAACTCCTTCCAAGCAATGATCAATAGCGGAACCGTGGACATCCATAATGACTCCCATACCCACACGAATGATATTCGAGTGAACCTGTACTTACCATGTGCTATTCCTTTTGCTTCGTGATATGTTACAAAACCCGAGGTGAAATTTATAGGCATCCCCATGAATAAATAATTTGTTCACTGTGCCGGTTTCCTCGTTGCCGGTTTTGTTCTCTTTTCTCATTCCTGTGTTCCCGCATCCCTATGATCAAATTGTGTTGTGTCTGGCCAGCCGATGATGGATAACCGTCACATAAAGAGGGACCTAAGAATATCTCTCCATCGTCGAAGGAGCGAATCCCAGCCTCAAGCTATCAAGTACCTTGACACACTTTTCTGATGCACCCGTAAGTTGCCGTTGTGATCACTTTGATACGCGTGATGTTTGACAAACCCCAAAGCGCACTATCCGGTATGAAGATACTCAATATTCTCATGGTCTAAGGAGTTATGCATATGTTAACTTTCTCTGTGTTATAAAACATTAAATCTTGATGAAAGGATCTCACGGTATAACAACCAATTGGGTCTGTTCAGCATGAGTGTTCTTCTAACATTTTGTCCTCAAAGTTTCCGACATTCTTAAGCCCATGATCAGGAAAATGGAACTATCATGCAACACTTGAGCTAGTCTTAGAGGCATGACTAGGAATCTATTTTACCGTTTATTATTTAACACATGCACATGGGTTTTCCTCTGAGACTCTTGATACACAGACTCGAGAACCATTGGAATTATAGCACAGAACATAAACATAATTACGAACGTGGAAATAAACAATACTCCCGTTCAACCTTAGTTCAAAGCTGAGACACTTTTTCTGATCAGAGGGAGTAACATTTATTATTGCCTGTAGGGCATTTTTGCTTCATCTCGCACCTCCACCTCGTGGGAAGCACTTCGCGAGCGCTTAGCTTGAGGTAGCTTTCACTATGATCTATAATGAGGTCAGCCCCCTCGCTCGTCGAGTGATTAGGGCCATGAGAGCCCTCCATGTTCTTCTTCCCCATTGAGGAGGCACTTCATCTTGAACTAAAAAATTAAAAATGCCAACAACTTATAAGTTTTACATGGGGATCAAGTCTATATATCACCTACGAACGATTATACACAAGAACTACATGATACGTCTCCAATGTATCTATAATTTTTGCTTGTTCCATGCTGTTATATTATCATTCTTGGATATTTTACAATCATTTTATAGCAAATTTATATCATTTTTTGGGACTAAGCTATTAACATAGTGCCCAGTGCCAGTTGTTGTTTTTTGCTTGTTTTTTACTTCGCAGAAAATCAATACCAAACGGAGTCCAAACGCAGCGAAACTTTTTTGAGATTTTTTCTGGACCAGAAGACACCCGTTGGGCCAAAGAAGTACCAGAGGGGGGCTCCGAGGGGAGCACAACCCACCTTTGTTCCCACCTCGTCCGCCTCCCGCACCACCTCTTTGCTCTATAAATACCCCGAAAATCCAAAAACCCTAGGGGAGTCGACAAAACACAATTCCAGCCGCCGCAAGTTCCAGAACCACCAGATCCAATCTAGACACCATCACAGAGGGGTTCATCATCCTCATTGGTGCCTCTTTGATGATGCGTGAGTAGTTCATTATAGACCTACGGGTCCGTAGTTAGTAGCTAGATGGCTTCCTCTCTCTCTCTTTTGATTCTCAATACAATGGTCTCTTGGAGATCTATTTGATGTAACTCTTTTTGCGGTGTGTTTGTCGGGATCTGATGAACTTTGAGTTTATGATCAGATCTATTTATCCATGAAATTTATTTGAGTTTCTTTGATCTCTTATATGCATGATTACTTATAGCCTCGTATTTCTTCTTCGAATATTTGGTTTAGTTAGGCCAACTATATCGATTTTTCTTGCCATGGGAAGAGGTGCTTTGTGATGGGTTCGGTCGTGCGGTGTTCTTTCCCAGTGACAGAAGGGGCAGCTAGACACGTATTGATCGTTGCTATTAAGGATAACAAGATGGGGTCTATTCCTAGATGAATAGATCTTGTCTACATCATGTCATCGTTCTTATTGCATTACTCCATTTCTCCATGAACTTAATACACTAGATGCATGCTGGATAGTGGTCGATGTGTGGATTAATAGTAGTAGATGCAGGCAGGAGTCGGTCTACTAATCTTGGACGTGATTCCTATATAGTGATCATTGCCTGGATATCATCCTAATTATTTGAAGTTCTATCAATTGCCCAACAGTAATTTGTTTACCCGCCGTATGCTATTTTTCTCAGGAGAAGCCACTAGTGAAATCTACGGCCTCCGGGTCTATCCTTTATCATATTTGCCTTGAGATCTATTTTTATTTGCTTTCGTTTTCAGATCTATTATTCTAAAAACCCAAAAATACCTTGCTGCAATTTTTCTTTATTTATTTTATTTTGTTTTATTGCGAGATCTATTTATCCAAAATCATACAAACCAATCTATCTTTTACCCGAGAGGGATTGACAACCCCTCTTACGCGTCGGGTTGCAAGTATTTGTTCTTTTTGTGCAGGTACCGTTTACATAGTGTTGCTTGGTTCTCCTACTGGTTCGATAACCTTGGTTTCATAACTGAGGGAAATACCTACCGAAGCTGTACTGCATCATCCCTTCCTCTTCGGGGAAATACTGACGTGGATACGAGCCATCACTACACACTCTAACATTCAAAGGAATGGAAAATCAAACTAATACTAATCTCATCTAGGTTCATAATATGAACGTAATATGCATGGGTCGAAGAGAATATACCATGGATCCAAAGAGAAACATATCGGAGAGATGCTTTGCCAAATCACACGTACAAAAATGGTGAAGGACACTAATGGGGATTTGGAGGTGAAGTTTGAGAGATAAAGAGAGAGATGGGCGCAGGGTTAGGGATGAACTAACCCTTCCATGCATTGCCAAAATATTTACTGGCAAGATTTGACGTGGTGCAAGCGCTGGTACGAGCAGGTGCGCTCATATCTGGCGTCGTCCTGTGGGTAAATTTGAATTTTAGGGTTGTAGCGTACCTGGTAAGAGGGTCAGTAAGAGCGGGTCGCTCGTACTGAACCCCGGCTTCTCTCCTGGATATTTTCAAACTTCGGGAGGCTAGAGCGATGCAAGCACTCGTTTTGCACAACGTCAACTCCCCTCGATGGGTTGGTGTCTCGGGAGCCCATTTGTATGACCATGGGTGCGAGTGTTGGTGCTCGTACTCAACACCGTCTTCTGCTCTTATAGGATCAGAAATCGACTATAGGGGGTGAATAGGAGATTTAAACTTTTCTTCAAAACAAAGTAAATATCTTAATACATCACATCAGAATAAATAAACTAAGGCAATTCTATGGAGAGATAAAACTAAGGATGGAATTGACTTAGAGCAAAAACTAATATTCGCTACTACAAGATGCGAGAAGGATAACTAAGTATTTTTAGATGAAAAACATGTGGACGTACAATCATACTGCGTTAAGTACAGCGAGATGAAAAACAAACACAAACATGGTAACAAACGCAGAGGGAAATGTTGTTCGGTTGCAAAGAACTGAACACAGAGCACAATCACAACAGAGGAATAACTCAACATAATGAAATACAGAAAGTAATTCAAGAAGAAAAAGAACCAGTGTTGCTCGACAGCGACAACTGATTTGTTCGTCCAGTTCACACTTCTGCCAAAGTGCTACTTCTAGTTGGAGGGACTTGTGATTGAATACAAGAGCAAATCTTACTCCGTCCTATTATTCTCAACGTGGAGTTCCTCGATCTTCAATTGATTTACTCTTCGTAGATTCTTAAAGGCAATATCCAAGCCTTCATAGACTTTGTCCTCGGCAAACCACAATCGCTCTTGGTTGCTCTAACCGGCACCTAACCGTCTAGTTTATGTGCGGCTCACAAGAGTAATATGTCACACATTTTGTCTCAAATTAGTTCTTTGTTATGCTCAATCACTTAACTAAATTTGGGCTATGGGTATTCTCTCGATTAAATCTCTCAATAGAGGGATTGCTCAGACAAACTTTCATCAAATCAAACAGAGCAGACAACCGATGAAGTTTAGGCAGGGTGGCTATTTATAGACAGAGCAATCCCGAGGTGTGAAATGACCAATAGGGGCCTGCACCACTCGAGGGTCAACCAACAACTATCCAACGGTCGGATTTCAAACTCACGCGACAACTTTACTTGAGGAACAAGTTAAGATGACTCAATTTCCCGTGATTTTCTCTCATAGTCCAGAAGAACCTCGTCTCTGAGTTAGAGGAAAAATGCACTCGCGAAGAGATTTCTCTCGGCGTCAATCAAAAATAGGTTTATGATTGAGCATTTAACAAAGACCTAAATCTCAACTAACTTGGACCCCCCTCTTAATAGCAAGGTTTGCCCTATGACTCAAATGAAAGAAATGAAACTAAGAGAAAGAACTACATCTTCTCACACTCTTCATTCTTCTCTTACCATTAGGATCTTTTGGAACTTTTCTGTAATGAATCCACTTTTCTAGGAAGTTGGAATATTTTGGGATAATGTACCCTGTTTTTTCTCGACGGTTGCTTGAACAACATACTAAACCAATTGATCTCAACAATATTTTTTAGGGGTCATCTTTGACATAGAATCTTCACAACATCATACTCTTCAATAGCTCAGTGCTTCTTGTGAGCTGCGTTGGGATTTCCTCGAAGAGGAGAGGATGATGCAGTACAATAGAGATAAGTATTTCCCTCGCTTATGAAACCAAGGTTATCAATCTAGTAGGAGAACCAAACAACACTATGTAAACAACACATGCACACAAACAAATATTTGCAACCCAACGCGTAGAGGGGTTGTCAATCCCTCAACGGTTACGAGCAAGATTAAATTGTATAAGATTTGATAGATAGATAGATGTGACAAAAATACAAAATAAAATAAATAAAATAAAATTGCAGCAAGGTATTTTTGGTTTTAATATATGATAGAAAATATACCCGGGGGCCATAGTTTTCACTAGAGGCTTCTCTCGAGAAAATATCATACGGTGGGTAAACAAATTACTGTTGGGCAACAGATAGAAAAGCAAATAATTATGACGATATCCAAGGCAATGATCATTTATATAGGCATCACGTCCGGGACAAGTAGACCAAAACGATTCTGCATCTACTACTATTACTCCACACATCGACCTCTATCCAGCATGTATCTAGTGTATTAAGTTCATGAAAGAACGGAGTAACGCCTTAAGCAAGATGACATGATGTGACAAGATAAACTCACGTATGAAATAATTCCCATCTTGTTACCCTTAATAGCAACGATACATGCATGTCATGTCTCTTTCTGTCACTGAGATTGAGCACCGCAAGATCGAACCCATCACAAAGCACCCCTTCCTATGGCAAGATAAATCAATTTAGTTGGCCAAACCAAACCAATAAATCAGAGAAGAAATACGAGGCTATAATAATCATGCATAAAAGAGTCCAGAGAAAACCCAAATAATATTCATGGATAGATCTGATCATAAACTCACAATTCACCAGATCCCAACAAACACACCGAAAAAAAGAATTACATCAAATAGATCTCCAAGAACATTGAGGAGAACATTGTATTGAAGATCAAAAAGAGAGAAGAAGCCATCTAGCTACCAGCTATGGACCCATAGGTCCGTGGTAAACTACTCACGCACCATCGGAAGGGCAGCAAGGATGATGAAGAACCCCTCCGTGATCATTTCCCCCTCCGACATAGTGCCGGAAAAGGCCTCTAGATGGGATCTCGTGGTTCTGGAACTTGCGACAGCGGAAAGTATTTCATGGACTCCCTGGTAGGTTATCTAATTTTAGGGTATTTATAGAGGCAGAGGTAGGTCAAACGGAGGCCCGTGGGCCCCACTACCTACCAGGGCGCGCCATGGTGCCTAGTGGGCCACTGCTTCGTCTTCTCGTTTCTTCCTGAAGCTTCCAGGGTCTCTTATCGCTAGAAAAAATCTCCAAAAAGTTTCGTGGCATTTGGAATTCGTTTGGTACTGATATTCTGCGAAGTAAAAAACAAGAAAAAAATAGCAGCTGGCACTGGGCACTAAGTTAATAGGTTAGTCCCAAAAAATGATATAAAGTTGCTTGTAATTGTATATAAAACATCCAAGATTGATAATATAATAGCATGGAACAATAAAAAATTATAGATGCATTGGAGATGTATCCCCGTCAATATTCTCTGATGTTATGGCAATCTTCTCTACAATGATGGAATTCTTCTCAGAAGTTTTAGCAAACTTCTCAATAACTCTAGGGACTATTTTTTAAAACACAGTCCCTCAACTGTTTTGTCCAACAATCTCCAAAACACTACAAGGGGCACAGGATGTACGGCAATCTTCCCCTTTTTGGACAATTATTGACAACGCCAGTTAAAGCTTCATTAGAGGAATAATTGAATTGTAACAAGCGGAATGCAAATCTCTAAGATATAAAACAAGTGTTAGGGCATATTTCTCCCTTAGTGGTTTTGGTGATTGATCACAATGCATTTGCGGACTAATCATGTGCATTGAGCATTTCAGATAATCTATCATATGGCACAAGATGATTTGAACCCCTCGGAGTTTTAGAGAGAAGACGGTTATTTTCCTACGTTTCTTTTTTGGTGGATTTGAGTCGTAGGAGAACCATACTATTAAGAGGGGGTCCGCTTCGGGAAGGTTTGGGTGGAATCATCACATACACTCTCTTTTGCATCCTCTTTGCCTTTCCCGCTTCGATGGAGTTGCTCCTCCGTTTACCTTGCAGTGCTCCTTAGTACCGCTCTCTCGAGCGGTAGTACCGCTTGTAGGCGGTAGTACCGTGGCCCAGTGTCGTGCGTAGTACCGCTGCTTTCGGGGATGTGATTTTTCGTGTCGGGTTGCGCGACAGTGGAACTGTAGTAGGAGCGGTACTACTTCTTGTAAGTGGTAGTACCACCCGTGCACTACCGCTCCGCTTCCACTCCCCTTCAGGATCATGCGTGTTCCCAGCGGTTGTAGAGCTGCAGTTGGTGTGCGGCACTACCGCTTGTAAGCGATAGTACCACTAGCTCCAGCGGTGGTACCGTTGGTGCGGCTCTGCCTCACCCCACCTGCTCTGCTTTGCCTCCTTAGTGCCCTGAACTGCAACCCCAGCGGTAGTACCACTGGGACGAGCGGTAGTACCACTCCGGCGGCACTACCGGCTCATGGTCTCCCATTGCACTGCTCTATGTGCACTACAGCCCAGGCGGTAGCACCGCTTCCCTGAGTGGTAGTACCATTTGGTGCGGGCTGGAAACTGTGTAACAGTTGGATTGGATCCCCACTATATAAAGGGGGTCTTCTTCCCCAAGAAGACCTACCTATTCCTCCCCCAAACTCCATTGTTGCTCAAAAGCTCATTTTCACCCGATCTCTCTCCCTAGCCAATCAAACTTGTTTATTTTCTAGGGCTTGGTTGAGAAGGCCCCGATCTACACTTCCACTAAGAGAAATTTGATTCTCCCCACTAATCCCTTGCAGATCTTGTTACTCTTGGGTGTTTGATCCCCCTAGACGGTTGAGATCACATCGGATCCACAATCCTTTGTGGTGAAGCTTTGTGGTGGTGTTGGGAGCCTCCAATTCGATTGTGGAGATTGCCCTAACCTTGTTTGTAAAGGTTCAGTCGCCGCCTTCAAGGGCACCACTAGTGGAATCACGGCTCTTGCATTGTGCGAGGGCGTGAGGAGAATAGGGTGGCCCTAGTGGCTTCTTGGGGAGCATTGTGCCTCCACACCACTCCAACGGAGACGTACTTCCCTGCAAAGGGAAGGAACTTCGGTAACACGTCCTCGTCTTCATCGGCTCCACTTGTGGTTACTTCTTACCTTTACTTTGTGCAAGCTTTACTAGTGTTGTATCTCTTGCTTGCTTGTGTTGTTGTTGTTGCTAGCATCATATAGGTTGTTCACCTAGTTGCATATCTAGACAACCTATTTGTTGCTAAACCTAATTTGTCAAGAAAAGCTAAAAAATTGGTAGTTGCCTATTCACCCCCTCTAGTCAACCATATCAATCCTTTCAACAAGCTCCCCTTAAAGATATGCATAATTAAAAAAATTGCTTTGAATTGTAAATGCATATGAAAGAATAAATTTGCGTAGATGCTTTTCTATATCTTATAAGGAAATGGAATGCATTGCAGTAGATAAGTACGAGCAATAACACAATGCATCCAGAATTGTGATCTCTGAGATAATTTCCACCTTTAAGTTAGGCAGAAAATAATGTAGTAGGAGGGATAACTGACCATTAAAACACAATATCAGAGTATCACAAAAGCAAGGGTTATTACAACACAATAAGAGGAAAATGAAGTCCAAGTGTTGTAGTACTCGAGGAGTAGACACCATACACATAACTGATACATCTCCAACGTATCTATAATTTTTGATTGTTCCATGCTATTATAGTATCAATCTTGGATGTTTTATATACATTTACAAGCAATTTATATCATTTTTGGGACTAACCGACTAACTTAGTGCCCAGTACGATTTGCTATTTTTTGCTTGTTTTTTACTTTGCAGAATATCAATACTTTTTGGAGATTTTTTTCTGGCAATAAGAGACCCTAGAAGCTTCGGGAAGGAACAAGAAGATGAAGCAGTGGCCCATTAGGCACTAGGGCGCGCCCTGGTACCTAGTGGGGCCCACAGCCTCCGTTTGACCTAACTCTGCCTCTATAAATTCCCTATAATCAGAAAACCTACCAGGGAGTCCACTAAATACTTTTCCTGCCGCCACAAGCCTCTGTTCTCAAGAGATCCTACCTGGGGACCCTTTTTGTCACTCTGCCGGAGGGGGAATCAATCGCGGAGGGGCTCTACATCAATCTTGCCTCCCCTCCGATGATGCGTGAGTAGTTTAGCACAGACCTACGGGTCCATAGTTAGTAGCTAGATGGCTTCTTCTCTCTCGATGTTCTTCAATACAATGTTCTCCTTGATGTTCTTGAGTTCTATCCAATGTAATTCTTTTTTTGCGGTGTGTTTGTTGGGATCCGATGAATTGTGAGTTTATGATCATATCTATCCATGGATATTATCTGAGTTTTCTCTGAACTCTTTTATGCATGATTAATATAGCTTCGTATTTCTTCTCCGATTTATTGGTTTGGTTTGGCCAACTAGATTGATTTATCTTGCCATTGGAAGAGGTGCTTTGTAATGGGTTCGATCTTGCAGTGCTCAATCCCAGTGACAGAAAGGGACATGACACATATATATCGTTGCTATTAAGGGTAAAAAGATGGGGTTTATTCATACATGAGTTTATCTTGTCAACATCATGTCATCTTGCTTAAAGCATTACTCTGTTTTTCCATGAACCTAATACACTAGATGCATGCTGGATATCGGTTGATGTGTGGAGTAATAGTAGAAGATGTAGGATCGTTTCGGTCTGCTAATCTCGAACGTGATGCCTATGTATGATCATTGCCTTGGATATCATCATAATAATTGCTTTTCTATCAATTGCCCAACAGTAATTTGTTTACCCATCGTATGCTATTTTCTCGAGAGAAGCCTCTAGTGAAAACTATGCCCCCGGGTCTATCTTTTATCAAATATTAAAACTAAAAATACCTTGCTGCAATTTTCCTTTATTTATTTTATTTTGTATTTTTGTCAGATCTATCTATCAAAAACTATACAATTTAATCTTGCTCGTAACCATTGAGGGATTGACAACCCCTCTACACGTTGGGTTGCAAGTATTTGTTGTTTGTGTGCAGGTGCTGTTTACATAGTGTTGCTTGGTTCTCCTACTGGATTGATAACCTTCGTTTCATAATTGGGGGAAATACTTATCTCTACTGTACTGCATCATCATCTCCTCTTCGAGGAAATCCCAACGCAACTCACAAGTAGCAGGAAGAATTTCAGGCACCGTTGCCGGGGAGACATCATCAACATCTATCAAGTACCTATGCATAAACTTTCATCTCCTTGCATTTACTTTATTTGGCATTTGTCTCTCATTTTCATCACCCCCACTTCTAATTTTTTTACAAAAATATAAAAATATTTTTTGTTTGCCTTATCATTTGCTTGCGTTATCATGTGTAAATCTGAAAGGGGTAGTGATGTTTTCGCCACTAGTGCGAACTCTTTGGACAATCCGTCCGTGCTTTTGAAACTCATGCAAGATAGAGAAAATGAAGTTGCTAAAGAAAAGATTGATAATTTTGCTAATGATGATCCTCATGAAAAAGAAACTACTATCATGCATACTAAGAAACTCCGTATAGGTAGTGGTAATATTATTCGAAAAGGTGTTATTCAGGATTTCTTTACTTGTGCCGGTACGTTACCTATGCTAGGAGGGTCAATTCTTAATAAAACTTCTAGTCTTATGGATGCAATATCTTTACTTATAGTTGAACTTGAAAGACAATTTGTTCACATGCATCCTTCCATACAAAGGATTCTTCTAGAATTCTCGAATATCAATGATCCTTCTGTTAAGCGTGTCACCACCATATTTTTAGCTTATGAATTTGGGCATATTATGAAAGAAGCACGTGAAATATTTGCTCATTATAATATAAATTGTGGTTGTCCCCCCTATAGAAGAAATTCTTTTTAATCAAGAATAGATGAGAAGACTACAATCTCCGGATTATGCTGCTTACAATGAAAATCTAAGGAAAAAAGTTCCCCCATCTGTTTTGATCGATAAAATTTCTGAACAAAATGACAACTTTGCTATACAAAATAATGGACTAGGACATGTGCTTAAGAAAAGTCTTAGGGAGCATAATCAAAGGAACATTTATAATGAAGAGATAGTCATCACATATGAAGGGCAGAAGGAGGAACCTTCTCCTCCAAAACTTGATCTTATAGATCCGTACCCTATTAAATTTAGCCATTTTGATTATTTTTGCTTGCCACAAAGGAAACTTTCTGCTGAAAGAAGGGAGTATGAGATGAGCATGGATGATCTCCCACATTTTTGATACAATACTTGAAACTATGCATTATGCCTAGCTAGGAGCATAAAACAATAGCGCTTGTTGGGAGGCAACCCAATAGTTATCTTAAATTTTCTTGTTTATTTTCTGTTTTCTTGTGTTCACACAATTATGCTAGTGTTATGATTGTTCCTTTTATGTTTTAGTTAGTTTTTGTGCCAAGTAAAGCCTTTAGGATGGTTTGGGTGATAGTTGATTTGATTTTGTTAAAAAATAGAAACTTTTGCGCCCAGTTCTGGAATTTTGTAAATTCACATAAACGTGATTTTGCTCTGAAGTTTTTAAACATAATTTACATACAAATTTCCCATGTTGTCCTAATTTTTTAGAATTTTTAGGGTTACAGAAGTATGGTCAATGTTCAGATTACTACAAACTGTTCTGTTTTTGACAGATTCTGTTTTTGTTGCATTGTGTGCTTAATTTGATGAATCTATGGATTCTATCGGGGGGTATAAGCCACGGTAAAGTTAGAATACAGTAGCTATAATTCAATAATAAAATATGAATGGGTTTGCAACAATACTTAAAGTGGTGATTTGCATTATTATACTAACGGATCTCACGAATGTTTCGTTAAGTTTTGTGTGATTGAAGTTTTCAAGTTTTGGGTGAAATCAAGATGGATGAAGGAATAAGGAGTGGCAAGAGCCTAAGCTTGGGTATGCTCGAGGCACCCCAAGGTAATATTCAAGGACTCCCAAGCAACTAAGCTTGGGGATGCCCCAGAAGGCATCCCCTCTTTCTTCTAACGACCATCGGTAATTTTACTTGGAGCTACATTTTTATTCGTCACATATCATGTGTTTTGCTTGGAGCGTCATGTATGATATGAGTCTTTGCTTTGTTTGCTATTTAGTTTATCACAATCATCCTTGCTGAACACACCTATTTGAGAGAGCCATATGTTATCATGATTTGTTAGAATTGCTCTATGTGCTTCACTTAAATTTTCTGGGCTAGGCAATTGCTCTAGTGCTTCACTCAAATCTTTCAGAGCACGATGGTGATCAAATTTTGAAGAAATACTTGAACTCTCATGCTTCACTTATATTATTTTGAGAGATAATATGACTATGTTTTAAATAAATGCACTCTCATGCTTCACTTATATTATTTTGAGAGTTGATATGATTATGTTTTAAAGAAATGCACTCTCATGCTTCACTTATATTATTTTGAGAGTTGATATATGAAATTTTTTGAAGAAATATTTGTGATCTCGTGCTTCACTTAAATCTTTTTGAGAGTAGATAATAGCAATGGTAATTTGCATGAGATATGAATTTGGTCCCAAAGTGATGAATATTCAAGAGGGATATAATAAAAACTTTCATGAAAATATCATTGGATATTAAAAACTTGATTCCTTGCAATAGCTTTGCGATATGGAGATAGTAATATGTGAGTCATGTTGGTGAGTAATTATGCTTTAGTAAGAATATTGGTGTTAAGGTTTGTGATTCCCTATGCAAGCATGAAAGTCAATAGTTATGCAAGGAAGTTACATCCTACTTGTGGTGCATTATTCAATGTTAGTTATGTTCAATGCATGTTCATGATCGTTTTTGTTTTTTGGTTGGTCTCTTCTCTATCTATTTGCTAGCCTTCATTTGTACTAAGCTGGAATGCTGCTTGTGCATCCAATCTCTTAAACCAAAGTTATGCCAAATGAGTCCACCATACCTACCTATATGCGGTGTTTCCATTCCAAGTAAATTTGTTTGTGCCAACTCTAATATTCAAAATAAATTTCCATTTTGTGTGCCCGTACCACTCATGAAGCGGCAGGGGGTGACCAATATTTTCCATGCTAGGTATTTTATTCTCAAGATGAGTGTTTATTCACTTGTCATTGCACGAGAGTGTGGCAGGTAATAGGGATGCCCAGTCCCAAAATGAATTTTTTAATATGATGTTAATAATAAAATTCCTTAGAAAGTGTTGGTATGGAAGGCACCCGTGGATACGACTAGCCAGGATTGTGTAAGAATGGTGGAAAGGAAATAAATTTTACTTTCTGTTTCGGAACCGCCTATGATTTATCTAGCATGGAAGATATTGGGAATTCTCGGTCGCTTTCGTTGATAGGAAAATCATGCCTCTCAAAATAATTTTATCTCCCAATTTAAGCTATGAGCTCTGGCACCTCTACAAATCTCTGCTTCCCTCCGCGAAGGGCCTTTCTATTTACTTTTGTGCAATTTTTATTTTTATTTTGAGTCTCCATCTTCTCTTATAAAGCACCAACTAGGGAACACTATTGCCATACTTGTGAATTGGATGTAGCTAATATTTGAGTGTGTTTCATGAATGGATCAATGATTGAGCATAATGGGCTAGTGATAGCTTTCTTTAGCGTTGACATTTTGAAAGACATGGTTGCTTGTTGATATGATTGAGTATTGATGTCTTCATGTCAAATTATAGACTATTGCTTTGAATCATTCAAGTCCAAATTTCCATGCTATAAAAGAAAAGATTGTATGATGAATATGATAGGTAGCATTCCACATCAAAAATTCTGTTTTTATCATTTACCTACTCAAGGATGAGCAGGAATTAAGCTTGGGGATGCTTGATACGTCTCCAACATATCTATAATTTTTGATTGTCCCATGCTATTATAGTATCAATATTGGATGTTTTATATACATTTACAAGCAACTTTATATCATCTTTTGGCACTAACCTACTAACTTAGTGCCCAGTGCCAGTTGCTATTTTTTGCTTGTCTTTTACTTTGCAGAATATCAATACCAAACGAACTCCGAATGCCACGAAACTTTTTGGGTATTTTTCTCTGGCAATAAGAGACCCTGGAAGCTTCGGCAAGGAACGAGAAGACGATGCAGTGGCCCACTAGGCACCAGAGCGCGCCCTGGTACCTAGTGGGGCCCACAAGCCTCTGTTTGACCTAACTCTGCCTCTATAAATTTCCTAAAATCAGAAAACCTACCAGGAAGTCCACGAAAAACTTTTTTCGCCGCCGCAAGCGTCTGTTCTCGAGAGATCCCATCTGGGGACCCTTTCTGGCACTCTGCCGGAGGGGAAATCAATCACGGAGGGGCTCTACATCAACATTGCCTCCCCTCCGATGATGCGTGGGTAGTTTACCACAGACCTACGGGTGCATAGTTAGTAGCTAGATGGGTTCTTCTCTCTCGATGTTCTTCAATACAATATTCTCCTTGATGTTCTTGGAGTTCTATCTGATGTAATTCTTTTTTGCGGTGTGTTTGTTGGGATCCAATGAAATGTGAGTTTATGATCAGATCTATCCATGAATATTATTTGAGTTTTCTCTGAACTCTTTTATGCATGATTAATATAGCTTCGTTTTTTCTCAGATTTATTGGTTTGGTTTGGCCAACTAGATTGATTTATCTTGCCATGGGAAGAGGTGATTTGTAATGGGTTCGATCTTGCGGTGCTCAATCCCAGTGACAGAAAGGGACATGACATGTATGTATCATTGCTATTAAGTGTATAAGGATGGGGTTTATTCATACGTGAGTTTATCTTGTCTACATCATGTCATCTTGCTTAAAGCATTACTCCATTTTTCCATGAACTTAATACACTAGATGCATGCTGGATAGCGGTCATTGTGTGGAGTAATAGTAGTAGATGCAGAATCATTTCGGTCTACTAATCTCGGACGTGATGCCTATGTATGATCATTGCCTTGGATATCATCATAATTATTTGCTTTTCTATCAATTGCCCAACAGTATTATGTTTACACACCGTATGCTATTTTCTCGAGAGAAGCCTCTAGTGAAAACTATGGCCCCCGGGTCTATGTTTTATCAAATATTAAAACTAAAAATACCTTGCTGCAATTTTCCTTTATTTATTTTATTTTATATTTTTGTAAAATATATCTATCAAAAACTATACAATTTAACCTTGCTCGTAACCGTTGAGGGATTGACAACCCCTCTACGCGTTGGGTTGCAAGTATTTGTTGTTTGTGTGTTGGTGTTGTTTACATAGTGTTGCTTGGTTCTCCTATTGGATTGATAACCTTGGTTTCATAACTGAGGGAAATACTTATCTCTACTGTACTGCATCATCCTCTCCTCTTCGAGGAAATCTCAACGCAGCTCACAAGTAGCAATAACCCCATGACTATTAACTCTTGGTCTTCTCCCCCTTTTTGTCAAGAAGTGTCAAAAAGGTGTTGAAGCACATGAGGGATTCTATTCGCACAAGCCAGGACCACCTAAAGATGGAGAACCAGTCTTCTTGGAAGAATTGCTTGATGACGATGAAGATTTTGAACTGCTCGATGAAGAATCAGCTTCGTTGCCGGATGATGACGCTGGTGATGAAGCTTTTTCTTCGGTGCCTGTATCATCTACGTGATCATCAAGTTGTTCTTCAGGAATGATTGGTTCAATTGGCCCTACATGATGATCTTCATGAGCAATATCTTCCGCTAGCTTGAATGTAGGAGATGTAGTTTGATATGTCTCCAACGTATATAATTTTTGTGAAGTATTCATGTTGTATATGGTTTTGGTGCACTTTTATATTATTGTTATTGGACAAACATATTAATCCAGCGTCAAAGGCTAATTTATGTTTTCTAGTGTTTTGGGGCTTTTTAAAAAAAATTCAGGACGAAAAGTACCGAATATTTACCAACCTTGCGGGACCTATCAAATCAAGATTTTATCTGGGTGGCTCGGAAAGAAGTTTGCGAACCAAACTATTTTTTTACGAAATTTTCCCGATAATACAACTACAAGAAACAATTGCGACCGCGAAGGGACTCAGAATTCACACGCCCAAAAAACTGCTCCACCAAACCAAGATCTAATATGGGGGGCTCTAGTCCCCCCAGAGGACATGAACACCAAGGACCAGAAGGGGAAACCTCTCCCCCCTCTCTTCCGGTGGCGTCGGTGTTGGGAAACGTTGCATGGAAAACAAAAAAATTCTACGCACATGCAAGATCTATCCATGGAGATGCATAGCAACGAGGGGGAGAGTGTGTCTACGTACCCTCGTAGATCGTAAGCGAAAGTGTTTAGTAACGCGGTTGATGTAATCGAACTTCTTCGTGATCCAACCGATCGAGTACCGAACGTATGGCACCTCCGCGTTCAGCACACATTCAGCTCGGTGACGTCCTCGCCTTCTTGATCCAGCAAGACGGCAAAGTAGTGGATGAGTTCCGGCAGCACGATGGCATCGTGACAGTGATGGTGAAGTTATCTCCGCAGGGCTTCGCCTAAGCACTACGAAAATATGACCGAGGGACGAAACTGTGGAGGGGGGCGCCGCACACGGCTAAGAGATTGTCGTGGTCTTGTGTGGTGCCCCCTCCCACATATATATAGGTGCGGGGAGAGGGGAGGCAGCCAGGAGCGCCCCAAGGGTGGCCGAATCCACCTTGGGCTCCTACCCTGGCCGCGCCCCCCTTACCATATTTGCCTGAGGGGGAAAGGAAGGGGGAGGAGAGGAAGGCAGGGGAGGCCGAATCCCCCTCCTTCCTTTTCTCCCCATGGCTGGCTGCCATAGGAGGGGCGCGCCAGCCCCTTGTGGGCTGGTGTGCTCCTCTTACTTGGCCCATATGGCCCATATACCTCCTGGGGCTTCCCGGAACCCCTTCCGGTGATCCGATGACCACCCGGTACCTCCCGAAACTCTTCCGGTGTCCGAATAGTATCGTCCTATATATCAATCTTTACCTCCGGACCATTCCAGAGCTCCTCGTCATGTCTGTGATCACATCCGGGACTCCGAACAACATTCGGTCACCAAATCATATAACTCATATAACACTATATCGTCAACGAACGTTAAGCGTGCGGACCCTACGAGTTTGAGAACTATGTAGACATGGCCGAGACACCTCTCCGGTTAATAACCAATAGCGGAACCTGGATGCCCATATTGGTTCCTACATATTCTACAAAGATCTTTATCGGTCGAACCTTATAACAACATACGTAATTCCCTTTGTCTGTCGGTATGTTACTTGCCTGAGATTCGATCGTCGGTATCTTCATACCTAGTTCAATATCGTTACCGGCAAGTCTCTTTACTCATTCCGTAATACATCATCTTGCAACTAACTCCTTAGTCACTTTGCTTGCAAGATTCTTGTGATGTGTATTACCGAGAGGGCCCGGAGATACCTCTCCGATACACGGAGTGACAAATCCTAATATCGATCTATGCCAACTCAACAAACACCTTCGGAGATACCTGTAGAGCATCTTTATGATTACCCAGTTACGTTGTGACATTTGATAGCACACAAGGTATTCCTCCAGTATCCGGGAGTTGCATAATCTCATAGTCGAAGGAATATGTATTTGACATTAAGAAAGCAATAGCAATAAACTGAACGATCATATGCTAAGCCAACGGATGAGTCTTGTCCATCACATCATTCTCCTAATGATGTGATCCCGTTATGAAATGACAACACATGTCTATGGTTAGGAAACCTTAACCATCTTTGATCAACGAGCTAGTCTAGTAGAGGCTTACTAGGGACACGATATTTGTTTATGTATTCACACATGTATTTAAGTTTCCGATCAATACAATTCTAGCATGAATAATAAACCTTTATCATGACTAAGCAAATATAAAATAACAACTTTATTATTGCATCTAGGGCATATTTCCTTTAGTCTCCCACTTGCACTAGAGTCAATAATCTAGTTCACATCACCAAGTGATTAACACCCATAGTTCACATTGCCATGTGACCAACACCCAAAGAGTTTACTAGAGTCAATAATCTAGTTCACATCGCCATGTGATTAACACCCAAAGAGTACTAAGGTGTGATCATGTTTTGCTTGTGAGAGAAGTTTAGTCAACGGGTCTTCCATATTGAGATCCGTATATATTTTGCAAATTTATATGTCTACAATGCTCTGCATGGAGCTACTCTAGCTAATTGCTCCCACTTTCAATATGTTTCCAGATTGAGACTCAGAGTCATCTGAATCGGTGTCAAAGCTTGCATCGACGTAACCCTTTACGACGAACTCTTTATCACCTCCATAACCTAGAAATATTTCCTTAGTCCTCTTAGGTAACTAAGGATAATTTTGACCACTGTCCAGTGATTCACTCCTGGATCACTATTGTACCCCCTTGCCAAACTCATGGCAAGGCACACAACTGGTCTGGTACACAGCATGGCATACTTTATAGAACCTATAGCTGAGGCATAGGGAATGACTTTCATTCTCTCTCTATCTTCTGTCGTGGTCAGGCTTTGAGTCTTACTCAACTGCACACCTTGCAACACAGGCAAGAACCCTTTCTTTGACTGATCTATTTTGAACTTCTTCAAAACTTTTGCCAAGGTATGTGCCTTTGTGAAAGTCCTATTAAGCGTCTCGATCTATCCCTATAGATCTTGATGCCCAATATATAAGCAACTTCACCGAGGTCTTTCATTGAATTTTTTTATTCAAGTATCCTTTTATGCTATCCAGAAAGTCTATATCATTTCCAATCAACAATATGTCATCCACATACAATATTAGAAATGCTACAGAGCTCCCACTCACTTTCTTGTAAATACAGGCTTCACCGTAAGTCTGTATAAAACCATATGCTTTGATCACCTCATCAAAGTGTATATTCCAACTCTGAGATGCTTGCACCAGTCCATAGATGGATCGCAAGAGCTTGCACACTTTGTTAGCACCTTTAGGATTGACAAAACCTTCTGGTTGCATCATATACAACTCTTCTTTAAGAAATCCATTAAGGAATGCAGTTTTGACGTCCATTTGCCAGATTTCAAATTATAAAATGCGGAAATTGCTAACATGATTCGGACATACTTAAGCATCACTACGGGTGAGAAAATCTCATTGTAGTCAACCCCTTGAACTTGTCGAAAACCTTTTGTGACAAGTTGAGCTTTGTAGGCAGTAACATTACCATCAACGTCAGTCTTCTTCTTGAAGATCCATTTATTTCTCAATGGCTTGCCGATCATCGGGCAAGTCCACCAAAGTCCATACTTTGTTCTCATACATGGATCCTATCTCAAATTTCATGGCCTCAAGCCATTTATCGGAATCTGGGCTCATCATAGCTTCTTCATAGTTCGTAGGTTCGCCATGGTCTAATAACATAACTTCCAGGACAGGATTGCCGTACCACTCTGGTGCGGAACGTGCTCTGGTCGACCTACGAGGTCCAGTAGTAACTTGATCGAAAGTTTCATGATCATCATCATTAGCTTCCTCTCTAGTTGGTGTAGGCATCACGGGAACGGTTTTCTCTGATGTGCTACTTTCCAATTCGAGAGAAGGTACAATTACCTCATCAAGTTCTACTTTCCTCCCACTCACTTCTTTCAAGAGAAACTTCTTCTCTAGAAAGGACCCATTCTTAGCAACAAAAATTTTTGCCTTCGGATCTGTGGTAGAAGGTATACCCAATAGTCACTTAGGGTATCCTATGAAGACGCACTTCTCCGCTTTGGGTTCGAGCTTATCAGGCTGAAGCCTTTTGACATAAGCGTCGCATCCCCAAACTTTTAAGAAATGGCAGCTTAGGTTTCTAGCCAAACCACAGTTCATACGGTGTCATCTCAACGGATTTAGACGGTGCCCTATTTAATGTGAATGCGGCTATCTCTAATGCGTAACCCCAAAAATGATAGTGGCAAATCGGTAAGAGACATCATAGAACACACCATATCTAATAAAGTACGATTACGACGTTCGGACACACCATTACGCTGTGGTGTTCCAGGTGGCGTGAGTTGTGAAACAATTCCACATTGTTTTAAATGAAGTCCAAACTCGTAACTCAAATATTCACCTCCACGATCAGATCGTAGAAACTTTATTTTCTTGTTACGATGATTCTTTACTTCACTCTGAATTTCTTTGAACTTTTCAAATGTTTTCAGATTTGTGTTTCATCAAGTAGATATACCTATATCTACTCAAATCATCTATAAAGGTTAGAAAATAACGATACCCGCCGCGTGTCTCAATACTCATCGGACCGCATGCATCGGTATGTATTATTTCCAATAAGTCATTAGCTCGCTCCATTGTTCCGGAGAATGGAGTTTTAGTCATCTTGCCCATGAGGCATGGTTCGCAAGTATCAAATGGTTCATAATCAAGTGATTCCAAAAGTCCATCCGTATGGAGTTTCTTCATGCGCTTTACACCAATATGACCTAAACGGCAGTGCCACAAGTATGTTGCACTATCATTATCAACTTTGCATCTTTTGGCATCAATATTATGAATATATGTATCACTACGATCAAGATTCAATAAACCATTCACATTGGGTGTATGACCATAGAAGGTTTTACTCATGTAAACAGAACAACAATTATTCTCCGACTTAAATGAATAACCATATTGCAATAAACATGATCTAATCATATTCATGCTCAACGCAAATACCAAATAACATTTATTTAGGTTCAACACTAATCCCGAAGGTAGAGGGAGTGTGCGATGGTGATCATATCAACCTTGGAATCACTTCCAACACATATCATCATCTCACCCTTAACTAGTCTCTGTTTATTCTGCAACTCCTGTTTTGAGTTACTAATCTTAGCAACTAAACCGGTATCAAATACCCAGGGGCTACTACGAACACTAGTAAGGTACACATCAATAACATGTATATCAAATATACCTTTGTTCACTTTGCCATCCTTCTTATCCGCCAAGTATTTGGGGTAGTTCCGCTTCCAGTGACCATTTTCTTTGCAGTTGGAGCACTTAGTTTCAGGCTTGGGTCCAGCTTTGGGCTTCTTCACGGGAATGGCAACTTTCTTGCCATTCTTCTTGAAGTTTCCTTTCTTTCCCTTGCCCTTTTTCTTGAAACTAGCAGTCTTATTAACCATCAACACTTGATGCTCTTTCTTGATTTCTACCTCCGCCTATTTCAGCATCGCGAAGAGCTCAGAAATCGTTTTAGTCATTCCTTGCATATTATAGTTCATCACGAAGCTCTAGTAGCTTGGTGATAGTGACTGGAGAACTCTGTCAATCACTATCTTATCTGGAAGATAACTCCCACTTGATTCAAGCGATTGTAGTACCCAGACATTCTGAGCACATGCTCACTGGATGAGCTATTCTTCTCCATCTTGTAGGCAAAGTACTTGTCAGAGGTCTCATACCTCTCAACACGGGCATAAGTCTGAAATACCAATTTCAGCTCTTGGAACATCTCATATGTTCCATGGCATTCAAAAACATCTTTGAAGTCCCGTTTCTAAGCCGTAAAGCATGGCTCACTAAACTATCAAGTAGTCATCATATCGAGCTTGCCAATCGTTCATAACGTCTGCATCAGCTCCTGTAACAGGTTTGTCACCTAGCGGTGCATCAAGAACATAATTCTTCTGTGCAGCAATGAGGATAATCCTCAGATCACGGACCCAGTCCGCATTATTGCTACCATCATCTTTCGACTTAGTTTTCTCTAGGAACATATCAAAAATAGGGGAGCTACATCGCGAGCTATTGATCTACAACATAGATATGCAAAAACTATTAAGACTAAGTTCAGGATAAATTAAGTTCAATTAATCAAATTACTAATGAACTCCCATTAAATTAACATCCCTCAAGTTATCTAAGTGATACATGATCCAAATCAACTAACCCATGTCCGATCATCACGTGAGATGGGGTAGTCATCAATGGTGAACATCTCTATGTTGATCATATCTACTATATGACTCACGTTCGACCTTTCGGTCTCCAGTGTTCCGAGACCATGTCTGTACATGCTAGGCTCGTCAGGTTTAACCCAAGTATACTGCATGTGCAAAACTGTCTTACACCCGTTGTATGTGAACGTAGAGTCTATCACACCCGATCATCACGAGGTGCTTCGAAACGACGAACTTTGGCAACGGTGCATACTCGAGGAGAACACTTTTATCTTGAAATTTAGTGAAGGGGTCATCTTATATAATGCTACCGCCGTTCTAAGCAAAATAAGATGCATAAAGGATAAACATCACATGCAATCAAAATATGTGACATGATATGGCCATCATCATCTTGTGCTTTTGATCTCCATCTCATGATCTCCATCGTCACCGGCTCGACACCTTGATCTCCATCGTTGCGTCAGGGTCGTCTCGCCAACTATTGCTTCTACAACTATTGCTAACGCATAGCGATAAAGTAAAGCAATTACACGGCGCTTGCATTTCATACAATAATTAAGAGAAAACCCTAAGGCTCTTGCCGGTTGTCGATATTACAAAACATGATCATCTCATACATCAACATATATCACATCATATCTTGACCATATCACATCACAACATGCCCTGCAAAAACAAGTTAGACGTCCTCTACTTTGTTGTTGCAAGTTTTACGTGGCTGCTACGGGCTTCTAGCAAGAACCGTTCTTAACTACGCAAAAACCACAACGGTGATTTATCAAGTTTGCTGTTTTAACCTTCTTCAAGGACTGGTCGTAGTCAAATTTGATTCAACTAAAGTAGGAGAAACAGACACCCGCCAGCCACCTTTATGCAAAACAAGTTGCATGTCAGTCGGTGGAACCGGTCTCATGTGCGTGGACATGTAAGGTTGGTCCGGGCCGCTTCATCCCACAATACCGCCGAATCAAAATAAGACGTTGGTGGTAAGCAATATGACTATCACCGCACACAACTCTTTGTGTTCTACTCGTGCATATCATCTACACATAGACCTGGCTCGGATGCCATTATTGGGAAACGTTGCATGGAAAACAAAAAAAAATTCTACGCACACGCAAGATCTATTCATGGAGATGCATAGCAACGAGGGGGAGAGTGTGTCTACATACCCTCGTAGACCGTAAGCGGAGGCGTTTAGTAACGCGGTTGATGTAGTCGAACTTCTTCGCGATCCAACCGATCGAGTACCGAACGTACGGCACCTCCGCGTTCAGCACACGTTCAGCTCGGTGACGTCCTCGCCTTCTTGATCCAGCAAGACGGTGAAGTACTGGATGAGTTCCGGCAGCACGACGGCGTGGTGACGGTGATGGTGAAGTTATCTCCGCAGGGCTTCGCCTAAGCACTACGAAAATATGACCGAGGGACGAAACTGTGGAGGGGGCGCCGCACACAGCTAGGAGATTGTCGTGGTCTTGTGTAGTGCCCCCCTCCCACATATATATAGGTGGGAGGAGAGGGGAGGCAGCCAGGGGCGCCCCAAGGGTGGCCGAATCCACCTTGGGCTCCTGCCCTGGCCGCGCCCCCTTACCATATTTGCCCAAGGGGGAAAGGAAGGGGGAGGAGAGGAAGGCAGGGGGAGGCCGAATCCCCCTCCTTCCTTTTCTCCCCATGGTCGGCTGCCATAGGAGGGGCGCGCCAGCCCCTTGTGGGCTGGTGTGCTCCTCTTACTTGGCCCATATGGCCCATATACCTCCTGGGGCTTCCCGGAACCCCTTCCGGTGATTCGATGACCACCCGGTACCTCCCGAAACTCTTTCGGTGTCCGAATAGTATCGTCCTATATATCAATCTTTACCTCCAGACCATTCTGGAGCTCCTCGTCATATCTATGATCTCATCCGGGACTCCGAACAACATTCGGTCACCAAATCATATAACTCATATAAAACTATATCGTCAATGAACGTTAAGCGTGCGGACCCTACGGGTTCAAGAACTATGTAGACATGACCGAGACACCTCTCCGGTCAATAACCAATAGCGGAACCTGGATGCCCATATTGGTTCCTACATATTCTACGAAGATCTTTATAGGTCGAACCTTATGACAACATACGTAATTCCCTTTGTCTGTCGGTATGTTACTTGCTCGAGATTCGATCATCGGTATCTTCATACCTAGTTCAATCTTGTTACCGGCAAGTCTCTTTACTCGTTCCGTAATACATCATCTTGCAACTAACTCCTTAGTCACTTTGCTTGCAAGCTTCTTGTGATGTGTATTACCGAGAGGGCCCAGAAATACCTCTCCGATACACGGAGTGACAAATCCTAATCTCGATCTACGCCAACTCAACAAACACCTTCGGAGATACCTGTAGAGCATCTTTATGATCACCCAGTTACGTTGTGACATTTGATAGCACACAAGGTATTCCTCTGGTATCCGGGAGTTGCATAATCTCATAGTCGAAGGAATATGTATTTGACATTAAGAAAGCAATAGCAATAAACTGAACGATCATATGCTAAGCCAACGGATGGGTCTTGTCCATCACATCATTCTCCTAATGATGTGATCCCGTTATCAAATGACAACACATGTCTATGGTTAGGAAACCTTAACCATCTTTGATCAACGAGCTAGTCTAGTAGAGGCTTACTAGGGACACGGTATTTGTTTATGTATTCACACATGTATTTAAATTTCCGATCAATACAATTCTAGCATGAATAATAAACCTTTATCATGAATAAGGAAATATAAAATAACAACTTTATTATTGCATCTAGGGCATATTTCCTTCAGTCTCCCACTTACACTAGAGTCAATAATCTAGTTCACATCACCATGTGATTAACACCTATAGTTCACATTGCCAGATGACCAACACCCAAAGAGTTTACTAGAGTCAATAATCTAGTTCACATCGCCATGTGATTATCTCGCCACACCATAGAAATTGATGCATATGAGATGAAGGGGACCAATATATCTTAATGCTACGGATGGGTTTACCTTAATAGACGTGTTAGTATTTACGGATGCTTGCTAATAGTTCCAATTATAAGTGTGTATGATTCGAAGTACAGGTAGTATGTTAGCTGAGGCCTCTCCCACCTATAAAACTGCAATGATGACGTTTGATCTAGTAACTTAGCCAATTGCCTAGGGACAATTCCGTACCACATACCACCACCTTTGCACACTCGCTATCTTTACTTTATCGTTCTTTTACAAAAAACAACTAATTTCTATTTCCAGGTTCTTTATTATCTTGCAAAGCTATCCTTTCACACCTGCAAAGTACTTCTAATTTTACTTCCTAGGTAAAGCAAATACTTGGTGTGCGTAGGCTTGTATCAGTGGCAGATAGGACCTGGAAGAATACGAATCTACCTTTAGCTCGTTGTGGGTTTTACACTCCAGACTTACCACCTTCATCATTGAAAAGTGCTACGACAATTCCTTGCACTTCGGGATGATCATAGCTTCAAATTCATCGCGAATAATTTCATCTCCAAGAATCACTAAATCAGTTGTGCTTGATTTCTCTGGAAGTGGAGGAGTTCTTCTTCTCTTATATTCATCATTGTCAGAAGACACATCCATGAATTCATGTTTATCATGAATTCAGCTTTCTTGAGCTGTTTCTCGGAGTAGAATTTTCTAAGCAACTTCCATGAGTGACGCTTATCCACTTTTACAAACAGACGCACAAGCCTTGATACGTTGGCAACATAATTTATCTCGGTGGCAAGCTATTGTTTCTCTTTTCGATCTTGCTTGAGATGCTTCACAAGCAATTGCTGAGTCCGAAGACTAACCACAAGATGCGATGGAGTTGCAGACTTATTTCACACAGCATTCTTCTCCTTTTCTCGAACACGAGGAGAAAGTCACCCAACGATGGCTTTGCCCTTTCCATATTCTTTCAGAACTTTAATAGTATCTCAAACTAGAAGTAGGAATTTCCTCAGAGTGAGACGAGCGATATATTCCCGGCCGAGATCAATGTCGAGAGCTAACTGTATCCATGTAGGATAAGGCTTTGGAGCTAGAGGTACTTCAGCTTAATCCACCAATATTCACCTAAACAGATCTTCAACATCGAAGGGAGTGTTGCAGGCCAAAGCACGGAGAGTATTCCTGAGGACACCGAGAACTTTGCCATTACTGTTTGCTCCGATGGTTGGACAGAGAGATTCGCAGAGGATGTAATAGAACGTTTTGCAGTTAAATTGCAGAGCATCGGCTTCTGGATCTCTTGACACGGCTTCGCCAACCTTAACAGTGTCCATTAGCAAATGTAGTTGTTCATTGGTAATGGCGTGAGCAACATGCATGCGCATTTCTATGGCGTTACTCTTGAATCGAGGGAAATTGAAACATTCCAAGAATTTTGGGACAGTGCGTTTGATCCTCCGGTCTTCAGTCATCCATTCCATAACCCAAGTATTAACATCCATTTTTTCCAGAAAAATATAGGGTGACGTAGAACTGATATATTAACTCTCGGTTCCATCCATGACTGAAACAGAGGATATTTGTAAGCTGAAGATCCTCGAGAGTATTTAGCACTTCCTTGAAGCAATCCAGATTCTGCATCATTGGGTGGTCAAAGAGATTCATGCTCAGAAATTTGGTCCATGTAGCACATCACCTTCGAGTAATAAATGCCCTGTTCTAAAGTCCAAAAACGAGGAGAAGCAGAAGTGTGATCTTCATCGTATAGACTTTTCTTGAAGAAAGCAAGCCTTTTCTTGTGCTGAGCTAAATAAATGACAATAAAAATATATAGGATTGTCACATTTGGGATGTTACGTAAACCGTTAGCACCACGCAAGGTGCAAGCAGCAATCTACACCTCCAGTTTCTCCTGTATATGTGAACACGCCTAGACCATACAATTTGGTTTGGAGTGTCGAAATATTTGGAACTTTTGTTTGGTTGGCTATGTGCATCTTGATTTCGTACCACACATGGCGAACGACTGATTTCGATTTGGCATGGATCTTTGGTAATTTCCAAAAAATACAGACGACATCAAGGATATTTTAACTGTTATTAAGAATACACTACTCAACAAGCAACTCTGAAAAAGTAAAATGTTGTGAAGATTGTAGGATGGTTGAATATTATGTTGTTGTATGTTATATTGATGTGATCTTCATATGGGGTATATATAGGAGTACAACGTGGGAAGAGCATTGAAGTACAAGGCAAGTCATTGTTGGTTTAAACCAAATATATCTCTATCTCTTCTAATCCCTAACTAACACGTTTATACTTCTAACACTCCCCTTTAGTCGTAGCGTGAGTGAAGCGGACGATTGCGACTGAATTTAAAGTCTTATGCTTCCGTCGTCTACTCCGCTGCGCCATCATCAACCGCGTCTCTGATGGGTCGGCACCTAGGGCGGTGACTGCATCCCCTTCTGGTGCCTTCCTTGTCTCCTCTCTTCCCTCCGGCAGTCACAGCGAGAGTGGCGTGAACGCTGGTGACGACGCGGACGCTGTTGACTGGAATTGTTGCCGATATGTTGCTGTAGACGTAGCCCTGTATTTCGATGTCGAGGTAGCCGATCATGGTGATGTAGTCATGGTCGAGGTAGTCGTGGTCGATGGTGTGGTCGTCGTTGATGATGAAGCCGCACGAAGCTGGAGGCGCAAAAAAAAAGCGTATGACGGAGCTACAGACGTGGACGATACACCTTGCGGATGTCAGAGGGTGCCGTCGGTGATGAGTCCATCGGTTTTGCTAAGATCGGAGGAAGGACATCGAGCACACATCGGTATTGCCAGAACCGTGTGGCCGTGTAGGGTCGTCACTGTAGTGACGTCGTGTCGATGCAGTCGTGCCATCATGGATGACACGGTCGATGCCGTCGTCTTGACGCGGTCATTGCTGTCGTCGAGGTCGCGTCTTGCAGAAAAGTCTGTCAGAGGACGCTAGATGTTCATCTTGTGGACGAGGTGGTGACGGTGTGTTAACGATGATGGTGATGAAGACCACGTTGATGAAGACCTAGACGATGTAGTGTCGGCGATGGCGTCGCAGCGACGTGTCAACGATAATGTGTCGCTTGAAGGCGTCCCTCGCGGCGACCAAGTGCCGATGCCGTGTCGCGCCGGAGAAGTCGATGAAGAATTGCATCGCTTTCCACACCGGCTAGCGTGTGGATGGTGCATGTGCAGTCGCTTCTCATAGATGTGCTCGATGAAGATTTTTTTTCTTCTTGGCCGTGATGTCGTCGTACAACTTGTGTGTAGGTCCGGCTTGATGTCGATGTATCGGTGCAGCCGTGCAATACAGATCGGTGGCGTAGGTTGATGCAGGAGATGATGTAGCTCGGCTCGGGATGCAGCGGTCGATGTAGATGATGGTGTCGCGGGCGTCGTAGTTGGCTGAGCGGAAAACTGCCCTCCCGTGATCAGAGACGTGTGTCGTCCGTGCGCTAGAGACCGGTTGGAGCTGCAGCGAAGGAATTGCATCTGGCCGACGACCCGAAGCAGTAATTAGCATCGATGGAATAACCTGCATGCAAACATGAAATCTCCTCCACGTCCATTGGTGGATGGGTTGCACGCGGTTGTTGCCTGCCCTATCGAAGTCGACGTGCGGCTGGGCTGGATGGAGCCCTATGCCGCTCGCGGCGTCGCCTGATTGAAGCCGGCTGCTCCAGCGCCTGGGCTCAGCGCGTGGCTGCTCTGGATACTCACCGTCGTACCCACGTTGAGCCGCCAAGAAGCTACGTGATTTTGTCCTGCTCGACAACGCTCACAGGATCGGATCGAGGAAGACTCGGGCGGTCGATGCATCGTCCCGAGTCGAGGTAGGTTGGCGGTGCAGCCGCCGCACCGATCTGCTGGATTTTCTTCACCAGATGGGATCAATCTAATAATAATTTATTTGGCTAATGGAAAGAAATCAACCTAATATAATTTGATCTATCAGAAATTCTAAATTTGAAGAATTGATTCTAAACTAATCTAAAGAACCAATCTAATCTTTGATCAAATCGGATGCCGTGCCCCCGGGGAGAGAAGATCAATCTCCCCGGGGGCGGCGTGCTGCGGAAATGATAGAGGAACCTAGGATTGGCCTCGTGAGACAAACCGCTCTAATATCATGTGAAGATTGTAGGATGGTTGAATATTCTGCTGTTGTATGTTATATTGATCTGCACCTCGTATGGGGTATACATAGGAGTACAACGTGGGAAGATGATTGGAGTAAAAGGCAAGTCATTGTTGGTTTAAACCAAATCTATCTCTATCTCTTCTAATCCCTAAGGTCTTGTTTGGTACTAGTGTATTTTAGGGAATTGGTGGGGATTATCCCGGTCAAATCCCTAAATCCCCACAATCCCAAAACACCGTTTGGTTCTAGTGTACTTGACATGTTTCATTCCCACATTTCCCCTCAAATCTCCAATCCCCAAACTCTAGTGCATTTTTATCAATACCCAATACACTACCGCTATCTAGTGTATTGGGGATAAATGGGGATTTGAAGGGATTGGGTGAAGGTTGGGGTTTCACCCAATCCGTATGGAGACTAGTAGAATGCTCGTGCGTTGCCACGTGCATTTCAAAAACCTTACTGGTTCATCATGATCATATTCTACTAAAGTTTGTTTTAGATTTATTGATATATGATATTCCTCATTGAATTAACGTCACTAAATTCCTCGATCCCTCAAACCATGGGTAAGTGCAAAAGTAAATGAATCTGAATTAAGTGAAATAAGGAAGGATCAAATGAATCACGCGCATGCCGTTCATTAGTTCTTCTCCACCTGAAAATGGAACCCAATATGTTGTTGCTGCAACATTGCATTGCTCCATGGAACTGATCAGCCTCCTTGCTAGCGCTGATGAACCCCATTTGTTCAGCTAGCAGTTTCAAAAAACATCTCTCCGCCAGCTCCGTCATGAATGCTTTTCCACCATGTTTCACTTCATTTTACATTACTCCTCGTGTAACATAAGTACTACTATTCAAGCATGCATATCAGTAAAATATAGGAATGGATCTCTAGTATAGCATTATCTACACAATAAAATTTGTTTTGCCGAGCAACTTATATGCTTGCCTTCTCGAAAAGAATTAACCAATCTGCCACATGTTGATCGAACCCTTTGGTCTATACACTAATTATAGTACTTCTTCTCTCAAATGGAGAATTGCACAGATAAAGTGGTATATAATTCAGTTGGTTGCAACACAATGAACGATCCCTTTCTTTTTCTTCAATGTACAAGTGAAATATTATGGTGCAAAACAAAAGCATGACTGAAACATGTTGGTGCTTCTACTAACTTTGATATGGCTCCAGTCCACTGAGCTGATATTGTAGGGGAGAGAGAATTTCCAAGACAATTGTTTCTGCACCGGCAGCGCATGTTTTGAGGGAATTTGATAATTATTTTAACTAACATGCATAGAAAGCAGAAAGTTGTTCAGCTAGAAAACCCAAGATGAAAGGAATAAGCCTACTCTTAAGAAAAAAAATAAGAAGTTCATGTCAACTTTGGCATTCTTTTATTAGTATGATATGTCCCATTGCTGGTTGCACGATCTTGCACATCTTGTATGAATTAGCGTTCATTTTTGTTAGTGCACAGATGCATAGGAGACTTGCCGGAACCAAATGTTGGGTAACGTAGTAATAATTCAAAAATTTCCTACGTGTCACCAAGATCAATCTAGGATATGCTAGCAACAAGTGAGAGGGAGTGCATCTTCATACCTTTGAAGATCGCTAAGCGGAAGCGTTACAAGAACGCGGTTGATGGAGTCGTACTCGCGGCGATTCAAATCGCGGAAGATCCGATTCAAGCGCCGAACGGATGACGCCTCCACGTTCAATACACGTACAGCCTGGGGACGTCTCCTCCTTCTTGATCCAGCAAGGGAAGAGGAGAAGTTGAGGGAGAGCTCCGGCAGCACGACGGCGTGGTGGCGGTGGAGCTCGTGGTTCTCCGGCAGAGCTTCACTAAGCACTACGGAGGAGGAGGAGTAGGAGGGGGGAGGGCTGCGCCAGGGGCAAGGGGTGCAGCTCCCATGCACCTCCCCACTATATATAGGGGTGGAGGGGGCTGGTTTCTTGCCCTCCAAGTCCATTGGGGCGTTGGCAAAGGTGGGAGGAAAGAAATCCCATCCTTTCCCTTCCCCACCGATCGTTATCCCCCCTTTTTAGGGATCTTGATCTTATCCCTTCGGGATATGATCTTATTCCTTCTAAGGGGGGATCTTGGTGCGCCTTGACCAGGGGTGTGGGGCCTTGCCCCCACTACCCACGTTCATGTGGGTCCCCCCATGCAGGTGGGCCCCACTCCGAAACCTTCTAGAACCTTTCCGGTACAATACCGAAAAATCCCGAACATTTTCCGGTGGCCAAAATAGGACTTCCCATATATAAATCTTTACCTCCGGACCATTACGGAACTCCTCGTGACGTCCGGGATCTCATCCGAGACTCCGACCAATTTTTGGTAACCACATACAATTCCCATTACAACTCTAGCGTCACCGAACCTTAAGTGTGTAGACCCTACGGGTTCGGGAACCACGCAGACATGACCGAGACACCTCTCCGGCCAATAACCAATAGCGGGATCTGGATACCCATATTGGCTCCCACATGTTCCGCGATGATCTCATCGGATGAACCACGATGTCGGGGCTCCAATTAATCCCGTATACAATTCCCTTTGTCCATCGGTATGTTACTTGCCCGAGATTCGATCGTCGGTATCCCTATACCTTGTTCAATCTCGTTACCGGCAAGTCTCTTTACTCGTTCCGTAACACATGATCCCGTGACTAACTCCTTAGTCACATTGAGCTCATTATGATGATGTATTACCGAGTGGGCCCAGAGATACCTCTCCGTCACACGTAGTGACAAATCCCAGTCTCGATTCGTGCCAACCCAACAGACACTTTCGTAGATACCTGTAGTGCACCTTTATAGTCACCCAGTTACGTTGTGACATTTGATACACCCAAAGAATTCCTATGGTATCCGGGAGTTGCACAATCTCATGGCCTAAGGAAATGATACTTGACATTAGAAAAGCTCTAGCAAACGAACTACACGATCTTGTGCTATGCTTAGGATTGGGTCTTGTCCATCACATCATTCTCCTAATGATGTGATCCCGTTATCAACGACATCCAATGTCCATGGTCAGGAAACCACAACCATCTATTGATCAACGAGCTAGTCAACTAGAGGATCACTAGGGACATGCTGTGGTCTATGTATTCACACATGTATTACGGTTTCCAGTTAATACAATTATAGCATGAACAATAGACAATTATCATGAACAAGGAAATATAATAATAACCATTTTATTATTGCCTCTAGGGCATATTTCCAACAGTCTCCCACTTGCACTAGAGTCAATAATCTAGTTACATTGTGATGAATCGAACACCCATAGAGTTCTGGTGCTGATCATGTTTTGCTCGTGGAAGAGGTTTAGTCAACGGATCTGCGACATTCAGATCCGTATGTACTTTACAAATATCTATGTCTCCATCTTGAATATATTCACGAATGGAGTTGAAGCGGCGCTTGATGTGCTTGGTCTTCCTGTGAAACCTGGGCTCCTTGGCAATGGCAATAGCTCCAGTGTTGTCACAGAAGAGAGTCAACGGGCCCGACGCATTGGGAATCACTCCTAGGTCGGTGATAAACTCCTTCATCCAGACTCCTTCCTGAGTTGCTTCCGAAGCAGCTATGTATTCCGCTTCACATGTAGATCCCGCCACGACGCTTTGCTTGCAACTGCACCAGCTGACTGCCCCACCATTCAAAATGTACACGTATCCGGTTTGTGACTTGGAGTCATCCAGATCTGTGTCAAAGCTAGCATCGACGTAACCCTTTACGACGAGCTCTTCGGCACCTCCATAAACGAGAAACATATCCTTAGTCCTTTTCAGGTACTTCAGGATATTCATGACCGCTGTCCAGTGTTCCATTCCGGGATCACTTTGGTACCTCCCTACCAAACTTATGGCAAGGTTCACATCAGGTCTGGTACACAGCATGGCATACATAATAGAGCCTATGGCTGAGGCATAGGGGATGACACTCATCTTTTCTCTTTCTTCTGCCGAGGTCGGGCGTTGAGCTGCGCTCAATCTCACACCTTGCAATACAGGCAAGAACCCCTTCTTGGACTGATCCATATTGAACTTCTTCAATATCTTGTCAAGGTATGTGCTTTGTGAAAGACCAATGAGGCGTCTCGATCTATCTCTATAGATCTTGATGCCTAATATGTAAGCAGCTTCTCCAAGGTCCTTCATTGAAAAACACTTATTCAAGTAGGCCTTTATGCTTTCCAAAAGTTCTATATCATTTCCATCAACAGTATGTCATCCACATATAATATGAGAAATGCTACAGAGCTCCCACTCACTTTCTTGTAAATGCAGGCTTCTCCATAAGTCTGTATAAACCCAAACGCTTTGATCATTTCATCAAAGCGAATGTTCCAACTCCGAGATGCTTGCACCAGCCCATAGATGGAGCGCTGGAGCTTGCATACTTTGTCAGCATTCTTAGGATCGACAAAACCTTCCGGCTGCATCATATACAATTCTTCCTTAAGGAAAACATTAAGGAATGCCGTTTTGACGTCCATTTGCCAGATCTCATAATCATAGAATGCGGCAATTGCTAACATGATTCGGACGGACTTCAGCTTCGCTACGGGTGAGAAGGTCTCATTGTAGTCAACCCCTTGAACTTGTCGATAACCCTTAGCGACAAGCCGAGCCTTATAGACGGTCACATTACCATCCGCGTCAGTCTTCTTCTTAAAGATCCACTTATTCTCTATGGCTTGCCGATCATCGGGCAAGTCCGTCAAAGTCCATACTTTGTTTTCATACATGGATCCTATCTCGGATTTCATGGCTTCAAGCCATTTGTTCGAATCCGGGCCCGCCATCGCTTCTTCATAGTTTGAAGGTTCACCGTTGTCTAACAACATGATTTCCAGGACAGGGTTGCCGTACCACTCTGGTGCGGAACATGTCCTCGTGGACCTACGAAGTTCAGTAGCAACTTGACCCGAAGTTTCATGATCATCATCATTAACTTCCTCTCTAGTCGGTGCAGGCACCACAGAAACATCTTCCTGAGCTGCGCTACTCTCCGGTTCAAGAGGGGGTACCTCGTCAAGTTCTACTTTCCTCCCACTTACTTCTTTCGAGAGAAACTCTTTCTCCAGAAAGGATCCATTCTTGGCAACAAAGATCTTGCCTTCGGATCTGAGGTAGAAGGTATACCCAATAGTTTCCTTAGGGTATCCTATGAAGACGCATTTTTCCGATTTGGGTTCGAGCTTTTCAGGTTGAAGTTTCTTGACATAAGCATCGCATCCCCAAACTTTCAGAAACGACAGCTTAGGTTTGTTCCCAAACCATAATTCATACAGTGTCGTCTCAACGGATTTAGACGATGCCCTATTTAAAGTGAATGTGGCAGTCTCTAAAGCATAACCCCAAAATGATAGCGGTAGATCGGTAAGAGACATCATAGATCGCACCATATCCAATAGAGTGCGATTATGACGTTCGGACACACCATTACGCTGAGGTGTTCTAGGCGGCGTGAGTTGTGAAACAATTCCACATTTCCTTAAGTGCGTGCCAAACTCGTGACTCAAGTATTCTCCTCCACGATCTGATCGTAAGAACTTTATTTTTCTGTCACGTTGATTCTCTACCTCGCTCTGAAATTCCTTGAACTTTTCAAAGGTCTCAGACTTGTGTTTCATTAAGTAGACATACCCATATCTACTTAAGTCATCAGTGAGGGTGAGAACATAACGATAGCCACCGCGAGCCTCAACGCTCATTGGACCGCATACATCAGTATGTATTATTTCCAACAAGTTGGTTGCTCGCTCCATTGTTCCGGAGAACGGAGTCTTGGTCATTTTGCCCATGAGGCATGGTTCGCACGTGTCAAATGAATCATAATCAAGAGACTCCAAAAGTCCATCCGCATGGAGTTTCTTCATGCGTTTGACACCAATGTGACCAAGGCGGGAGTGCCACAAGTATGTGGGACTATCATTATCAACCTTATATCTTTTGGCATTCACACTATGAATATGTGTAACATCACGTTCGAGATTCAATAAAAATAAACCATTGACCAGCGAGGCATGACCATAAAACATATCTCTCATATAAATAGAACAACCATTATTCTCGGATTTAAATGAGTAGCCATCTCGCATTAAACGAGATCCAGATACAATGTTCATGCTCAAAGCTGGCACTAAATAACAATTATTGAGGTTTAAAACTAATCCCGAAGGTAAATGTAGAGGTAGCATGCCGACGGCGATCACATCGACCTTGGAACCATTCCCGACGCGCATCGTCACCTCGTCCTTCGCCAGTCTCTGCTTATTCCGCAGCTCCTGTTTTGAGTTACAAATATGAGCAACCGCACCGATATCAAATACCCAGGAGCTACTACGAGCACTGGTAAGGTACACATCAATAACATGTATATCATATATACCTTTGGCGTTGCCGGCCTTCTTATCCGCTAAGTACTTGGGGCAGTTCCGCTTCCAGTGACCATTTCCCTTGCAATAAAAGCACTCAGTCTCAGGCTTGGGTCCATTCTTTGGCTTCTTCCCGGCAACTGACTTACCGGGCGCGGCAACTCCCTTGCCGTCCTTCTTGAAGTTCTTCTTACCCTTCCTTTCTTGAAACTAGTGGTCTTATTCACCATCAACACTTGATGTTCCTTTTTGATCTCCAGCTCCGCTGATTTCAGCATTGAATATAACTCAGGAATGGACTTCTCCATCCCTTGCATATTGTAGTTCATCACAAAGCTCTTGTAGCTAGGTGGAAGCGACTGGAGGATCCTGTCAATGACCGAGTCATCTGGAAGATTAACTCCCAGCTGAGACAAGCGGTTGTGCAACCCAGACATTTTGAGTATATGCTCGCTGACAGAGCTGTTTTCCTCCATCTTACAACTGTAGAACTTGTCGGAGACTTCATATCTCTCGACCCGGGCATGAGCTTGGAAAACCATTTTCAGCTCTTGGAACATCTCATATGCTCCGTGTTGCTCAAAACGCTTTTGGAGCCCCGGTTCTAAGCTGTAAAGCATACCGCACTGAACCAGGGAGTAACCATCACTACGCGACTGCCAGGCATTCATAACGTCTTGAGTTGCTGGTAAAATGGGTGCGTCACCTAGCGGTGCTTCAAGGACATATGCTTTCTTGGCAGCTATGAGGATGATCCTCAAGTTACGGACCCAGTCCGTATAGTTGCTACCATCGTCTTTCAGCTTGGTTTTCTCTAGGAATGCGTTGAAGTTGAGGGCAACATTAGCGTGGGCCATTGGATCTACAAGATAGATTGTAAAGACAATTTTAGACTAAGTTCATGATAATTAAGTTCATCTGATCAAATTATTTAATGAACTCCCACTCAGATAGACATCCCTCTAGTCATCTAAGTGATACATGATCCGAATCGACTAGGCCGTATCCGATCATCACGTGAGACGGACTAGTCATCAACGGTGAACATCTTCATGTTGATCGCATCTACTATACGACTCATGTTCGACCTTTCGGTCTCTCGTGTTCCGAGGCCATGTCTGTACATGCTAGGCTCGTCAAGTCAACCTAAGTGTTTCCCATGTGTAAATCTGGCTTACATCCGTTGTATGCGAATGTTAGAATCTATCACACCTGATCATCACATGGTGCTTCGAAACAACGAACCTTCGCACGGTGCACACTTAGGGGGAACACATTTCTTGAAATTTTTAGTGAGGGATCATCTTATTTATGCTACCGTCGTTCTAAGCAAATAAGATGTAAACATGATAAACATCACATGCAAATCATAAAGTGACATGATATGGCCAATATCATCTTGCGCTTTTGATCTCCATCTTCGAGGCGCGGCATGATCACCATCGTCACCGGCATGACACCATGATCTCCATCATCGTGTCTTCATGAAGTTGTCTCGCCAACTATTACTTCTACTACTATGGCTAACGGTTAGCAATAAAGTAAAGTAATTACATGGCGTTTTCATTGACACGCAGGTCATACAATAAATTAAGACAACTCCTATGGCTCCTGCCGGTTGTCATACTCATCGACATGCAAGTCGTGATTCCTATTACAAGAACATGATCAATCTCATACATCACATATATAATTCATCACATCCTTTTGGCCATATCACATCACATAGCATACCCTGCAAAAACAAGTTAGACGTCCTCTAATTGTTGTTGCATGTTTTACGTGGCTGCTATGGGTTTCTAGCAAGAACGTTTCTTACCTACGCAAAAGCCACAACGGTGATATGCCAATTGCTATTTACCCTTCATAAAGACCCTCTTCATCGAATCCGATCTGACTAAAGTGGGAGAGATAGACACCCGCTGGCCACCTTATGTAACAAGTGCATGTCAGTCGGTGGAACCTGTCTCACGTAAGCGTACGTGTAAGGTCGGTCCGGGCCGCTTCATCCCATAATGCCGCCGAATCAAGATAGGACTAGTAACGGTAAGCAAATTGAACAAATCATCGCCCACAACTACTTGTGTTCTACTCATGCATAGAATCTACGCATAGACCTAGCTCATGATGCCACTGTTGGGTAACGTAGTAATAATTCAAAAATTTCCTACGTGTCACCATGATCAATCTAGGAGATGCTAGCAATAAGTGAGAGGGAGTGCATCTTCATACCCTTGAAGATCGCTAAGCGGAAGCGTTACAAGAACGCGGTTGATGGAGTCGTACTCGCGGCAATTCAAATCGCGGAAGATCCGATTCAAGCGCCGAATGGACGGCGCCTCCGCGTTCAACACACGTACAGCCCGGGGACGTCTCCTCCTTCTTGATCCAGCAAGGGGAGAGGAGAAGTTGAGGGAGAGCTCTGGCAACACGACGGCGTGGTGACGGTGGAGCTCGTGGTTCTCCGGCAGAGCTTCGCTAAGCACTACGGAGGAGGAGTAGGAGGGGGGAGGGCAGCGCCAGGGTCAAGGGGTGCAGCTCCCATGCACCTCCCCACTATATATAGGGGTGGAGGGGGCTGGTTTCTTTCCCTCCAAGTCCATTGGGGCGTTGGCAAAGGTGGGAGGAAAGAAATCCCGTCCTTTCCCTTCCCCACCGATTGTTATCCCCCCTTTTAGGGATCTTTATCTTATCCCTTCAGGATATGATCTTATTCCTTCTAAGGGGGGATCTTGGTGCGCCTTGACCAGGGGTGTGGGGCCTTGTCCCCACTACCCACATTCATGTGGGTCCCCCCATGCAGGTGGGCCCCACTCCGGAACCTTCTAGAACCTTCCCGGTACAATACCGAAAAATCCTGAACATTTTCCGGTGGCCAAAATAAGACTTCCCATATATAAATCTTTACCTCCGGACCATTCCGGAACTCCTCGTGACGTCTGGGATCTCATCCGAGACTCCGAACAACTTTCGGTAACCACATGCAATTCCCATTACAACTCTAGCGTCACCGAACCTTAAATGTGTAGACCCTACGGGTTCGGGAACCATGCAGACATGACCGAGACACCTCTCCGGCCAATAACCAATAGCGGGATCTGGATACCCATATTGGCTCCCACATGTTCCACGATGATCTCATCGGATGAACCACGATGTCGGGGGTCCAATTAATCCCGTATACAATTCCCTTTGTCCATCGGTATGTTACTTGCCCGAGATTCGATCGTCGGTATCCCTATACCTTGTTCAATCTCATTACCGACAAGTCTCTTTACTTGTTCCGTAACACATGATCCCGTGACTAACTCCTTAGTCACATTGAGCTCATTATGATGATGTATTACCGAGTGGGCCCAGAGATACCTCTCCGTCACACGGAGTGACAAATCCCAGTCTCGATTCGTGCCAACCCAACAGACACTTTTGGAGATATCTGTAGTGCACCTTTATAGCCACCCAGTTACATTGTGACATTTGATACACCCAAAGCATTCCTACGGTATTCGGGAGTTGCACAATCTCATGGTCTAAGGAAATGATACTTGACATTAGAAAAGCTCTAGCAAACGAACTACACGATCTTGTGCTATGCTTAGGATTGGGTCTTGTCCATCACATCATTCTCCTAATGATGTGATCCCGTTATCAACGACATCCAATGTCCATGGTCAGGAAACCATAACCATCTATTGATCAACGAGCTAGTCAACTAGAGGCTCACTAGGGACATGCTGTGGTCTATGTATTCACACATGTATTACGATTTCCGGTTAATACAATTATAGCATGAACAATAGACAATTATCATGAACAAGGAAATATAATAATAACCATTTTATTATTGCCTCTAGGGCATATTTCCAACACCAAACACATCAAATCATTGTAAATTGTACCCCTGGTTACATTCAGGAGATAACCTAATCTGGTGCACTTAGAACTGTAGCTATCTCGCTAGTGGCGGAGGTAGAGGATGGCCAGGGTGGGCTATAGCCCACCCTGAGATTTGGAAACAACTTTTATATACCATAGGAGAAAGGCTAAAAAATGAAAGAAAAAAATTTATATGTACAGTAGCACTGCTTGCGCACCCTGGTCCAGTGGGCTAGGTCTGCCACTTTATCTCGCAAATGGTTGGATGCATCATGTCCGACGGCTAGGCTACAAACAATCTCTTCACCAAGTCTAAAACACCAAAGAAGTAAGTTGATATGTTATGTTCGACAGCTTGGCTACAAACAACGTTGTGCAATGATGGGCGATTAGTATGTAATTAGATGTTGGTGGGTACCCACCTAAACCGAACCAAATAACTAAGTTCATATATATGTCAAAGTTCATTGCTTAAAAATTATCAGAGTTAAACCATCGGTTCAAGATACTGGTTTGAACACAAAAACAATGTATGTTTGGCTACAACAAGCAATGGGTTTTGTAATTTGAGGTCAAAGAAAGAGAATTACCTCGCGGAAGGGGTTGAACTTGTGAACTGCAGTTTCATGACATTGCATTAACATTAAAGTTGAATGTTCAATGTAATGATACATCAGTTAACACTCTAGAATTTTAAGAAGCAACATGACCCAGTAACTTGAAACTGATAAGAAGGCATGTCTCTGAGATTAACTCCAAATAAGTAGCTTACTTTTTGGCAGAAAAATTGAAAAGAGGCATGCCTGACACATGAACCTTCAAAAAATCACCCAGATTCTTATCGTGCTTTCTCATCTGGCAACAAAAAATCAAGCATAAGCATATGCCATAGTAAAAGTAAAATGAGCTTGTCCATTGTGATTAAATTATATAGCCTCCTTCCCTCAAAACATCAATCAATATACTCTCCTACATATCTTCTCAAAGGCATTTGGCAGCTAGCATTCTTTGCTCATGCATTGGGTCCAAAACTTAAATTATGCAAGAAGAGCAGAGTAAACAAAAATCAAAAGCTTCTATGAGATTTTTTTACTACATAACTGTCTTTACTAATGCTTCCAATTCTAGACCACAAGAACTTCTTCCTACAATGTTGAAGTAGTCATTGAACCCCACGATATGAGAATAAAAACTTAAAATAAAGGACAATTAAAAATGCATAGTAATTGCTGCGGGGGGTATACATATTCTAATAGTTACACTAATCATATCTAACACACATCTTTAGGATTTCATACACTTGATGACTTTTTAAATTCTTCCCAAGTAATATAGGAAAATCTCCTAAAGTAATGTCGAGCACTATCGAAAAAAGGCTTTGGACATAGGGCATGTGATTGGCCATTGTCCCTCCTTTCAGTTGCTCCATCTTACTTGATTAACGAAGAAATAGCTTACATCTAACAAGTGAATTACGTAACCACACGAGCCTATTTATATTGCCTAGTCAACATAAAAGATGAAACACTATGATATTTTTTATGATTTCAACAAGTTTTCATGTACCCAATATTTTGAATCACACAATGCTTAATTTTCTCTAAAATGCATGTATAACACAGTTTCAACATATAGAACCAGTTATGAGTTATGACACACATACTTATTTACCACTTCATTCTTCGTTGAGCTGTTGGTGTAGGTTCTCAGAAAGCCCAAAAAGTGTTGTACCTCTCTTTCTATATGCATCATCTCTTTGGCTCTCCCATTTTCTGAATTTGGCCAAAATATTCTCCAGATAATTTCTCCCAGTAAATCCCAGCATATACATAAGTTCTTCAAAATATGTTGGTGGAAGGTATATTTGTAAGTTTGCCCTGTGGCTTTGGGAATGCAGTCTTTTTTTAAGATGGCCTGAGTTGGAGTGTAGATAATCTCAGCCGGTACATCATGAATTAGTAGATTTTCAACTGGAATGTCATCCACTCATACACAAAAGTAAAAGCTAACACTCATGCAAGGGTGATTATTTAAGGAATATATGAACAGATATAGTGCTGCTCTAAAATCTTCCTCGAACTGGAGATACTGTGCATTAACTCTAATGCATAAATTTATTACCATCTTCAAAATAAACTCTTGTGTTAGAAGATATCCATGAGAAGTACACCAAATTTTGTATGAAAATATCTGAACCAAATAGAGCTCCTATATGTTCTCAGCTCATAGTTTTCATTAATTAAAATGTGTCGTTGGCCTAATGTAGGTCTGACCGAAAGTGTGATCACAGGTTTCAGTTAGATCATGAACTGTTCCCGTCACTCAATAGCTAACACGAGAGTTTGGCGAAAGTATGGTTGGCATATATGAAACACAAGTACAGATCCATAAGCAGAGGAAGGCTGTGTGTTAACTGTGGTGAATAAACCGTATGCTTTTTGACCAGACATATATGCAAGGCTGATAAAAAAAAGTCCATTAATAATTGATGTTAGCAACATCTATTTTGCCAAGCTGATGCCCTCAAACTTCCTAAAGATTGAAATCCTACAAATATTCCTTCAAGTCAAAGAAACTGTTATATAACTTTACTTGTGGAGAGCTCACCAAATATTCTTCCATACATGCTTCCAAAAGGTTTAATATGTAATCTGCATTAGATTAAATAATTTTGTGTGTTGAGTTTCCAAATCCTCTCCTAAATGAAGGCCTGGATAGATGCAATGTTGAAAAGGAATAGCTTATGATTTTGAGACTAAGGATATGCTTTAGTATCTGACCGAACCTCTCTGAACCATGTGCAATACTCATACTACAGTCAAAAAATCATCTACACACGTGATAAATTATGACATTGGTTGGTGCTAAAACGACAGGGAAAGCTGCTGCAACACACCGGGTTAAGAGGACAGAATTAAAATATCTACACCAAAATAAACTGTATAGCAATATTGATAGAAAATTTCATAACTCAAGCCCATTCTCTCTAGCAGCATCAGCTAGAGCTTTGATGCAGCCATAGTAGAGGAAACCCCCTCGGGTCAGACAACTTTGGTGATTCCTTTCTCCAAGCAAGAGTTGGCAATTACTTCAAAACAACTACAATATTTAACTCTCTCATCAGAAACTAAGCGGTGTCTTTCATTAGCAAGAAACAACTACAGATGCAAGTCTTTTGTTGATTTAATCTGAATTAAAATAGACCAGTCAAAAAAAAGTTCTGAAAGCACCATGCGCCTCCATTATTGAGATTTAATGTTTATTAGTACAACCCAGAAGCATGTGGATGTATAAATCAGCAAAAGCACCCGTACAAGTTATAATTATCTTCTATTTTCTGAAAACAGAGCAGAGACCTATACAAGTTATAATCATCTTCTATATACTTTTTGATGTTGTATGTATAGAAGAAAGTAAGGACACTACTAATTTATTTAACCATCTAATAAGAAATTCTAGTATAATCATAAACAAATAAATATAAGTCAAAAATTGAGAAAACAAAAAGATACACTCACACATAACAATTCTCGAATAAGAAGCGACGCACACAAAAGAAAAATTCAAAACAGAGATCATACTTCATCAGTAGGCGGTAGCACACCTCCTTCATCAGCCAACCACCTTTTCTCTCTCTCTCGCGCGCGCGCACACACACACACCATTGAGGCACTCAACATCGTCACCAGCGCGGCAGTGTAGTGCAGACGCCAAACCCAAAGCCCCTGCCCAGTGTCGTTTGCGACTCATTACCAAGCGGTGCATGCACACCTCACCACCAAGGGCATCGTCCCAAAGCTGCTATAGTTGGCGTCCCACCCAAAGAAGCGGATGCACGCCTCCCCGCCAAGCACCCTCCATACCCTACCTCCTTTGATTACATTTGCAATTCAATGTGCAAATTAGTGGAATGCTTGAATGCACATGCTGAGTGAATTATAATAGCTTGACATAACTGAACTGCAACAGAGAATGGTTTTAGGCTGACAGTTAAGCTGGCTGATTGTTCCTAAATCTTGAACTGAAGTTTTTTCTAACATCTGAAAAGAAGTTGATGCTGCTAACAGAAACTTCAACTTTTCTTTTGAATAACTTCAACTTGTTACAACAGAAACCGTAATAACAATTTAGCTTATTGCATGGTCAAGTCACTACTGCTTTTACCGAAAAAGGCTTTCGCCCCGCTTTATAAATAAAGCAAACCGCCACAGAGCAACCATACACGGACTAGTCCACAACACACACACCCAAGTCGCACGATAGAGAGTACAAAAGGTTCTGCTGAGGGCACAGCTCAACAAGCCCAAACAAAAGGTTCTGCAGTAGTTGGCAGCTCAACTACTGCTTTTATGTTCATGAAATTTTCTGTTCAAATAGGTTAAGAGTGCTACTGTTCAGTAGAGACAAAAATCAATTCTTTCCCATAAGATTGATTACCCATAAAAATGCCAACAATCCTTTCTCTCCTAAGATTGATTACCCATAAAAATTCTTAGCACATACTGTATGATGAGGACAACACTTCTACAGATACGACCACAACTCCATAACTACTTTCCTACAAATATCTTGTAGCTAGATATTTCTAGTTCCTTGCACTTTAAGTAACTAGGTCAAGCCACTTTTGTTGACTGTCCACATTCATGGAACAGCCTCCATTTCAATAGTAATGTTATCTAGTTGTTGCCAGCTGAACTGTAGCAGCGTGGCACTGTAGCAAACCGACCTAGTAGCAGCAATTTTGGCTATAAAAGGAGGGGTACCTCCATATGTAAAACTTGGGTTATTTTTAGTTCAGTTTAGTGTTCCTTGTGAAACTACTGCCTTGATCTTCTCTTGTGTTGGCTAGACCAACAGATTGATCTCTACTTGTAACCCCAAACAATCCTACATCTATATATATGCAAATTTGAGATTGCTTATTACCTTGTTCTTGCTAGATTCTTCCATTTCTTGCAGGAACAGACCCTAGTGGTCAGGTCAGCTTGGTTTTGGCAAAGCTGATAACATCTCAGGGGTTGGTTCAGCGGTTGCTTGGCTATTCGGTCCTCTTGGACAGTAGCCTGGATCGTGAGGGTCACCTCCACAAATCGAAGGTATCTATCTCATCGAAAGGTCGGGCCACTCTAGTGGTGTATCATGTGGTATTCAGAGCAAAGGTTGATCGATGAGAGTTAGTTCTTATTAGTTGAGTGGATTTTTCTACCTAGAGCACACAAAAAGCCAAAAAAAAAAGAGTAGTGTTAGCCATCCCCTATCCTAGCCACTCTGAGCCTTGCAATTTTCTTTTCAGTTTATGTTTTGTTGAATCTCTGGTTTGCATTGTCATGTTGAGTTTGCTGGTCATAGTTTTTCCAACTTCAACCTTCTAGTAGGGTTTGTCTTGTCAAGAAAGAAAGAAAGAAGAGGAAGCAAATCTGTTTTCAGCAACCTCAAAGTGTGAAAACTGAAGAAAAAAAGAATAGCAGCAGCAAAATTGGGCATAGCTGCCCAGCTGCAACTTTTGACCTCTTTTAGTGCCAGGCTGCAGTAAAGAAAAGCACTGCAGCAGTTTTAAGAGAAAAGAGAGACAGCTTATGTTTTTCAGTGACAAAGGGGAGCTACACTTCAAAGAATCTGAAAAAGAGAGAGAGAGAGAGAGAGAGAGAGAGAAAGGGGGGAAATATAGAACAGCTCACAAGTAGCATAAGCCTTGTAGTCTTCTTGCAGCAGCTTTCCCACCTTTGTCTTCTATTTTGCTTAGCTAGTGTTCAGTTAGTCTACAAAGGCCAGCAAGCTTGACTAGAACTTTGAGCAGATTTTGAACCTTGCATCTACTGATTTGAATTGTTGCTAATCCTTGCTACATACTTAAGCCTGTCCTAGCTCCACTCTCTACTAGCCATTCAGGTACCATGCACTAGCACTCGCTGAGTTCAACCCTTGAGATCGTTGGACGCTGAGCCCACTACCGGTTGCACCGCCTGCTGGTTTGGTAAGAACTTGGTAAGGGCTTGAGTGCAAGTGCCTTTTGAGTTTTTCCCACATCCTAGTAGTTGATAGGGACACATAATTTTATTTTGTTTTTCCTTGTCTTCTGCTAACAATGGCAGGTTCACACAACAAGGAAGGTGAGGAAGACGCCCCTCTCACACCAAGAACGCGGGCAACCAGGGACTACTTTGCACGTTTGCTGAATGAGCACACTAAGGATATCACAGTAGTGGTGAATGAGACCAGGGAAGCCTTGAACAACAACACCACCACTATCACAGCCCTTGATGCTCGCATACTCGAGCTTGAACAAGCACAATCATTTGCTGCAATGCCATTTCGCACTAGTCCTGCTGCAGCTGATGCCTCTACTGCCGCCAATAACAGACACCGGCGCCATACACCAGCTGCCCCTGGTTTAGAGGAAGACGAGAAAGAGCAGATCGACAATGACTATGCTGCGGATACCGAACAAGATGATGTGGTCAATACCAACAGCAACCACGAACATCAACGTCCACGCCACAACCGACAAGGTATGAGACAGCCACGACAGGTACGCGACCATGATGATCCATTACTAAAAATAAAATTTTCAATACCATCCTTTGGTGGTAAATATGATGCTGATGCATATCTCACTTGGGAAATGGCCATAGGACAAAAATTTGATTGTTATGATATTCCCGATGATAAAAGAATTAGAGCTGCCACTAGTGAGTTTACTGATTTTGCATGTATTTGGTGGCAAGAACATTGTCGTACTAGTAGAGATGTGCCTACTACTTGGGAGGGTATGAAGAGAGTTATGAGAGCCAGTTATGTACCATCATATTACTCTCGTGATCTATTAAATAAATTGCAACGTTTAAGCCAAGGTAAAAACATAGTAGAAGATTATTTTCAGGAATTGCAAATTGGTATGCTACGTTGTGGGCTAGAAGAAACACAAGAAGCTGAGATGGCTAGATTTTTCGGGGGGCTTAACAAGGATATTCAAACAATACTTGATTATAAAGAATACAATTCTATTACCCGTTTATTCCATCTTGCTTGTAAAGCTGAGAGAGAGGTGCAGGATAGGCAAAGGACAAGGAGCACTTCTGGCAGCTATTCTGCAGGTTAGTCGAATCAAGGGCAAACAAGGACAAACCTACCCTACAACAGCCACACCGCTGCACCGACTTCCTCCAACAACCGTGCACGGCCTACTCACTCTACTACACCTACACGTGCACCTGCAGCAAGCAAGAGCCTAGCATCAACTCCCACGCAAAGTACATCTTCAGTTAATTCAACTGAACGATCATGAGATATTCAATGCCATCGCTGCAAGGGGTTTGGGCACATAATGAGCAAATGTCCTAGCAAGCGAACTCTTCTAATGAAGGACAATGGTGAGTACACTTCAGCTAGTGATATTGAAAAAGAAGAATATTCTATGCTTGCAACTGACCCTGTAGGTAACGATCATGAAAATGGGGAAGAGGAATATGGTGCTAAAGCAACAAATAAGTATTTGAGTATCATTGTGAAGCGTGTGCTTAGTGTGCAAATGGAACAAGCTGAACAAAGTCAACGCCACAATCTGTTCCAAATTAAATTCATCATCAATAATCGTTCATGCCCGGTCATTATTGATGGAGGAAGTTGCAATAACTTGGCTAGCATGGACATGGTCGAGAAGCTTGGCTTGACCACAAAACAACACCCTCGACCCTACTATATTCAATGGTTCAATAGCTGTTGTAAGTTGAAGGTAACTCACATTGTGAGGATACATTTTTCAATTGGTTCATATCATGATTATGCTGATTGTGATGTCGTACCTATGCAAGCATGCTCACTATTATTAGGTAGGCCATGGCAATATGATAGAGACACGATGCACCATGGTAGAACTAGTAAATATACTCTCATATCTAAAGGAAAGAAAATTACTTTGCTTCCTATGTCACCTGAGGCTATTTTGAAAGATGAAATAGAAAGAGCCAATAGAGAAAATAAGGACACTAGCAATAGTGAAAATCAGATTGTAGCTAAGGAGCTTGCATCACATAACAAGAAAGAATCTAATACTAAGCAAGATGAAATTAGGCTGAAAGGTTCTGTTTTACTTGCTACAAATCTGATATTACTGAACTAGGAGCAAACAACTCAGTTTGCTATGCTCTTATATGCAAAGAAACTCTATTTTCTTTTCAAGATGTGCATGTTTCTTTGCCTCCTGCTATTGCTAACCTTTTGCAAGAGTACAAAGATGTGTTCCCAAATGAAATACCACCAGGGCTGCCACCAATCAGAGGAATTGAACATCAGATCGATCTAATTCCTGGTGCCTCCCTGCCCAACCGTGCACCATATAGGACCAATCCCGAGGAGACTAAGGAGATAGAGCGTCAAGTGCAAGATCTACTTGACAAAGGGTACATACGTGAGAGCCTTAGTCCTTGTGCTGTTCCACTTATTTTGGTTCTAAAAAAGGATGGATCATGGCGTATGTGTATCGATTGTAGGGCTATTAATAATATCACCATTAGATATCGTCATCCTATTCCGAGGTTAGACGACATGCTTGATGAATTAAGCGGCTCTACAATGTTCTCCAAAGTTGACTTACGTAGTGGCTATCACCAAATACGAATGAAATTAGGAGATGAGTGGAAGACAGCCTTTAAAACTAAGTTTGGCCTATATGAGTGGTTAGTCATGCCTTTTGGCTTAACCAATGCACCTAGTACATTTATGAGATTAATGAATGAAGTTCTACGCGCTTTCATTGGAAAATTTGTGGTGGTCTACTTTGACGATATCTTGATTTATAGCAAGTCACTTCTTGAACATCATGAGCATTTACGTACTGTTTTTAAAGCTTTGAGAGATGCACAATTGTTTGGTAACCTCGAAAAGTGCACATTTTGCACCGAACGAGTATCTTTTCTTGGCTATGTTGTGACTCCACAGGGAATCGAAGTTGACGAGGCCAAAATCGAAGCCATCAAGAGTTGGCCGACTCCTAACACGGTCACACAAGTACGAAGTTTTCTTGGGCTGGCTGGATTTTATCGACGCTTTATCAAAGAATTCAGCATCATTGCCGCACCACTACATGAATTGACGAGGAAAGGAGCACCCTTTCATTGGGAGGTGGCACAAGAGAATGCCTTCAACCACCTAAAAAAAGAAGATCACAAATGCTCCACTACTCCAACTTCCAGATTTCAGTAAACCTTTTGAACTTGAGTGTGATGCTAGCGGTATAGGCATAGGTGGTGTTCTAATTCAGGATAGTAAACCTATTGCCTATTTTAGTGAGAAACTAAGTGGACCAAGTCTGAATTACTCCACTTATGACACTACTGGAATCTGGTTATTTGCCGTCTGCCACCTATTGCCTATTTTAGTGAGAAACTAAGTGGAAGAAGAGAAGAAGGAAAGGAAAAAAGAGGGCGCCCGGGGACGAGTGGGTTAGGGGTTCCTCGGTGTCGATGGAACCCTAAATAGCAAGTATCGTCGGTGCGAGATACATGTGGCCGTCGGTGTCGAACACTACATCCATGTCCCACAAGTGACGCCGACGTCCGGTGTCCCAAAGCAACTGTTCTCAGCGTCGATGGCGGTCAAACACCATCGCGAATTTGCCTGGCAGCCTCTGCGATGACGATTAAAAGGCAAGTGTTGAAACTTGAAACACCCAAACTGACTCAAGTCGGTTTGGTTGTTTGAAATTTCAAAACTTGGCTTTAATCCTCATCGCAGAGGCTACCAGACAAATTCGCGATGGTGTTCGACCGTCATCGGCCACCAGAACTATTGTTGCGGGACGCCGGGCGCCGGCTTCACTTGTGGAATGTGGATCTAGTGTTCAACGCCGAGCGCCACATGTATCTCGCACCGATGATACTTGCTATTTAGGGTTCCATCGACGCCAAGGACCCCCTAACCCGCTCTGTTCCGGTCTTCGTGCCGATGAAACTTGCTAGCTATAGGTGTCAATCATCAGTATGCGTAACCACTATGCGTCTCCCGTTCGAAAGGGTTACATCTATAAATATGCATGCATTTGCATATTTATAATCGTGATTCTTTCGAATTGTCCAATGTTATCCATGGACAGCCCGAGTATGTGTAGATTGGGTTCGTTTTCCCATATGCTCAGCTCCGGATCCGATGCAGAATTTCGTCAGTGCCTCCCTGTTGTTCTCCGGGTACACATTCTCTCTGCTTATTGCCGAGACGTGTATCAGGAGAACAGTGGGGAGGTGCTGCCGAAATTTTGCGTCGGATCCGGAGCAGAGCATGGGAAAACAAACCCGATCTACACATACTCGGGTGGGATTATGACCTATCTTTACCTATTAGCGTGTAGGTTGCATGGACATAATAAAACTGACAAACTCCATTAACTGATGGATATGGTTTGCTTAATTATGTATATATTTCTTGTGTGTCCAGTAGGAAGTCAATATGAGTGATCGTGCATGGATGTACACCGGTTACACTTGTCAGAAAGTTTGGACCGAGGAATGGTTAACAAAAACCAAGGGGTTTGTTAGAGCCGCATTTGCAAATGGCCAGGAATTTAGCTGGTGCCCCTGTGCCCGTTGCGACAACTATAACAAGAGGGACGAGCTTGAAATTAGTAAAGACCTGCAGAAGTTTGGTTTTACACCTGGTTACACGGTCTGGACATTACATGGTGAGTCTGCCCAACGTGCCAGAGCCGATGTTCGTCGTCGCACCGACGAGCATGGTACCGGGACCGCAGACATGGTGCAAGACTTTGACGATGCTCGGGACTCGGACGAGGAGATGGAGGAATCTGCAAAGGCCTTCACTGAAATGTTGGAGTCCTCAAAACGTCCTCTCCACGAGCACACTGAGCTTTATCAGCTGGATGCCATCTCACAAATAATGGCTTTGAAGGCTCAATTCAACTTGGGCAGAGAATGCTACGACGCGATGATGACACTATTCGGACGATTTCTACACAAAGGCCATGTGCTACCTCCAAACCTGTACCAGTCAGACAAAATCCTCCGTGCTCTTAAGATGCCCTATGAGAAGATACATGCCTGTGAGAAAGGTTGTGTCTTATTTAGGCTTCAGTATGAGGACTTGAACTATTGTCCCATTTGCAATTCTTCCAGGTATGTTGTGGTAGACAACGATATGGGTGAGAAGACGCAGACCAAAATACCCGTTAATGTTCTTCGGTATATGCCAATCGTATCAAGACTTCAACGTCTTTTCATGGTCAAAGAGACGGCCAGACAGATGACATGGCACAAAACGGGCAAAAGAACCGAACTAGATGCAGATGGGAATGTGATGATGGTGCACACATCGGATGGTGAAGCGTGGAAGCGCTTCGATGCATTACATAAGGAAAAAAGGGCAGATCCAAGGCACCCTCGAGTCGCCCTCAGCATAGATGGGTTCAGTGTGTTTGGTCAGATGGCAGCCCCATACAGCTGTTGGCCCGTGTTTGTCATTCCACTCAATCTCCCCCCCGGGCAGATTATGCAACGAAAGAATATTTTCCTGACGTTGATAATTCCAGGGCCCAACTATCCGGGGAAGAATATGAATGTGTACATGCAGCCGCTTAAGGACGAATTGCAAGAAGCTTGGGATAATGGGTTCAAGACATACGACGCCTTTAGCAAACAGAACTTCATAATGCGTGCCTGGTACATGTACTCGACGCATGGCTTGCCGGCGTATGCGCTATTCGTTGGCTGGTGTGTGCATGGAAGGTTCCCATGCCCCACATGCAAGGGAGCTCTTGAGTTTCGTTGGCTGACGGCAGGGCGCAAGTATAGTTGCTTCGACTTGCATAGACCGTTTCTACATCCTGGCCATAAGTTCAGGAAAGACAAGAAGAACTTCATCAAAGGTAGAGTTGTCAAACACTCTGCACCACCTGCGTTGACAGGCCAACAGACCCTAGATCAGTTAAACGCTCTCGAGCCAGATCCAGAGCGTCCAGGGTATTTCAAGGGGTATAATAAGGAACACGCCTGGACTCACAAGACATGCTTTTGGGATCTGCCTTACTTCAAAGACCTCCTTTGCCCACACAACATCGACGTGATGCACACTGAAAAGAATATCGCCGAAGCCATTTTTGGTACATTGTTCGGCATAGAGGGGAAATCAAAGGATAATCCTAAGGCTAGAGTCGATCAAGAGGAGCTATGTGATAGACCGTTACAAAACATGAAAGAACCGAAAGGAAAGGGGATCAACTGGACGAAGCGAAAGGCATGGTTCAATCTTGGAAGGCCAGCTATGAAGGAAATTATTTTGTGGGTGAAAATGCAGTTGATGTTCCCCGATGGGTATGCAGCAAATCTAAAGAGGGGAGCGAGTCTTCAAAAATTGAAAATATTTGGTCTAAAAAGTCATGATTGGCACATATGGATTGAGCGGATAATGCCGGTGATGTTGCGTGGCTTCATCCCTGAGGATGAATGGCTAGTACTGGCAGAGCTGAGCTATTTCTTCCGTGTTCTTTGTGCGAAAGAACTATCGCCTGGCCTCCTAGAAGAAATGGAATAGTTGGCGCCGGAGTTGATCTGCAAGTTAGAGAAGATCTTTCCGCCAAGCTTCTTTAATCCAATGCAACACTTGATTTTGCATCTCCCGACCGAGGCACGATTGGGGGGGCCCGTGCAAAATCGTTGGTGCTACTCAACTGAGAGGATGCAGAAGACGCTTCGAGCAAAATGTAAAAATAAACGTAGAATAGAAGCATCGATGGCGGAGGCATTCATCACTGAGGAGGCGGCAAACTTCGTGACCGCACACTACGAAGCCAAAAATCATCATTTGCATAATCCGAAGCCTCGGTACAATGCTGACGAACCTCAAAAGGGTCAATCCAACCTCAGCCTATTCAAAGGGAATCTCGCACCAGCCGGTGGTTGGAAACCAGTAAGGTTGGATGTTGAAGAATGGCGGACCATTTCGCTGTATCTCTTCAACAACCTAACAGAAGTGCGGCCGTACATCGAGTAAGATCTCGGTACATTGTTTCACAACTTCTAATTCCTTTGAACTTCTCTGATTCCTGGATTTTTGATGCAGTCGATACGTCGCCATATTCTCGTATGGAGCGGTGATCCAAAAGAATTCCGTCGAAGAGTATGAGCTTCTGGCAAAACAAGGAGCCGAATTTCCCGGTTTCATCTCTTGGTTCAAAAAAACGGTAATTTCCATTAGACCCTTTTTTTTCTTTGGCTAATTTGCGACTAATGCAACAATCCTTTCGTATTAAACTTGTAGGCTAATTCAGAGATTATGGATGCCGAATTGAGACAAGTAGCTAATGGTTTTGACTATAAGGTCCGTTCATTTGACAAATACGACATCAACGGGTATCGCTTTCGTACCTATGACAAAGAGCTATCTATGGCCGACCGAAAGTCTACAAATTGTTGTGTCTCTGCTATCGGCGAAGGAGGTATCGAGTATTATGGAAGAGTTGAAGCAATTTATGAACTTGAATTCTATGGTGAAAACCCACCAAACGTCGTAGTCTTCAGATGTTATTGGTTCCAGCCGAGGGAGACTAGAAAGACTCATGAACATATAGGGCTAGTTGAAATCAAACAAAGCACCCATTTGGATGTTCCCGATGTCTATATTACGGCTCAACAGGCAACCCAAGTTTTCTATCTACCGTGGGCCTGTCAAAGTGATCCAAATCTCAGTGGTTGGGACGTCGTTTATGAAGTGCGGCCACGTGTTAGACCACCTCCCCCCAATGAAAAGGATTATGAACCTCACATTAACCAAGACACATATGACGAAGGAGAATTCTTCCAAGAAACGCGTCTTTCCGAAAAACGTTTCAAGAACCGCTCTACTCCACCCCAGAACATTGAAGTAGACAACGATAGTGAATCCGACTTCACCCCTGAGCTGGAACAAGAAGAGCCGGAAGAAGAAGAAGTTACTGCTGCAGATGACCTGTCAATGCTTGAACGATTACATAAAGGTGGCCTTCCACATGATGATGCATTTATTAATGATGATGATGAGCACGTCATTACCGATAGTGATGATGATGATGCTTTTATTAATGATGATGACGAGCACGTCATTACCGATAATGATTATTAGGTATTCAAATTTTTATGTTGTACTTGATTTATATAGTTATTTGTATGATTGTATGATTTATATAGTTGGTATTTATAATTTTCTTACTTTGTATGATTGTTTCTTATACATAGTGCCATGGTCTTGATTTCCGTCCCGGTCGGCCCTCGCCCGCTTTATGATTCGGATGTGGTAAATTCTCTTTCATAACTATTTGTTGCATTTCGCATTTATGCAAATTATGGCCATCAAGTTGACATAGAGATATTTTAATCTAGGAGGTATGTGAACCGGAATTTGAAACGGACCCTCTTGTCGAGAAGTTAAATTTAGTTGAAAAAGAAAATGAGTATTTGAAAGAAAAAATTAAAAGAATTGAAGAAGAGAAGATGACATTGGAGTTGTATGTTGCCGATGCCATCGATGATCACAAGATGAAGATGAATGCAATGCGCTTGAAGATGAATGCAATGCGCTTGAAGATGAATGCAATGCGCCTGAAGCTTAAGAAGATTAGAAAATATGCCATTGATAATGAGGCTTGGTATCATTATGCCGTTGGATCAATTGTTACCTTAGTTGCGATCTTCATCACATTTGTTGTGATGAGGGTAAGTTTTCTCTAGTGTTTTGCTTTACAAATGGATACTTCACTTATTTTCCTCCTAAATGGCATAATTACCTAAGTTAGATAAAAAATGACATAATAACCTTACTAAGCTCCAAAATGACCTATTTACCTACCTTAGCTCTAAAATGACCTACACTTAGCATTTTTACCTAGCTTAGCAATAAAATGACATTTTTACCTACCTTAGTTAGAAGAAGAAGAAGATAAAGAAGAGGAGAGGAGACAAAGAAAGAGAAGAAAAAAAATATTCTTCTTCTTCTAACTAGTCTTCTTCTTCTTCTTCTTATAACTAGTCTTCTTCTTATTCTTCTAACTAGTCTTCTTCTTCTTCTTCTTCTTCTTATAACTAGTCTTCTTCTTCTTCTTCTTCTTCTTCTAACTTTCATCTTTCCCAATTTGCAGATTTGCTTTACATGAGGAAGCTTGGATTCATGGAGTGTACTATTCTTGTGGTGCTTCCTTGTTGTTTATGAAAACTTGTTTGGATATGTATGTCTATATGGATATGTTGTTGGAAACTTGTTTCTGGTTATGTATATATGGATATGTTGGACTTTGTTGAACTATGTTGTTGGATTGGATGAAATAAGTTGTTGGACATGCTGTTGGATATGTTGGATATGTATGCATGTATATCTGTGTTTGAAACCATCTCTAATTAATGGGATTTAAATAAAAACAGGGGATATATAGCCTCTTTGCCGTCCGCTAGCAGACGGCAAAGAGGACACGTGGCAGTCACCTGTGCAAACTGGGAACACTGGCTGCCTATTTGGTCATTTTGCCGTCTGCTGGCGGACGGCAAAGTGACCATCTATGTCGTCTGCCAGCAGACGGCAATGATTCAAACCTCTTTGCCGTCTGCTAGCGGACGGCATATCTGGACACGTGGCAGCTTCCCAGTGCTGCCTAGCTGGGCTCTTTGCCGTCCGCTGGCAGACGGCAAAGAGCGCCGTTAACCCCCTAACGGCTCTGACGCCACCGCACTGCCATCAGCTTTCTTTGCCGTCTGCTGGCCTCGGATGGCGGACGGCGTAATCCTTTGCCGTCCGTTTCTAAGAAGCGGACGACAAAGAAGGCCTTTGCTGGCAGGCTTTCATCCGGACAGTTTGCCGTCCGTGATCTATGCCTTTGCCGTCCGCCATGGCGGACGGCAAAGAAGCTGATTCCAGTAGTGTGATAAGGAATTATATGCTTTATTCCGGACCCTAGAGACATGGCAACATTATTTATGGCCCAAAGAATTTGTAATTCATTCTGATCATGAGTCTCTTAAGCATATTAGAAGTCAAAACAAATTGAACCGTAGACATGCAAAATGGGTGGAGTTTATTGAATCTTTTCCCTATATCATAAAACACAAGAAAGGAAAGGAAAATGTCATTGCCGATGCTTTATCTAGACGCTATACCATGTTATCTCAACTTGATTGTAGAATTTTTGGGTTAGAAACTCTTAAGGAGCTATATGAGCATGATAATGATTTTAAAGAAATAATGTTGAATTGTAAGGAAGGAAGGGGCTCATGGAGGTGGTCTAATGGGACATTTTGGTGCCAAAAAGACGGAGGACGTATTAACCGACCACTTCTATTGGCCAAAATTGAGGCGTGATGTTGAGCGCTATGTATCACGCTGCACCACTTGTCAAAAAGCTAAGTCACGACTTAACCCACACGGTTTATACATGCCTCTACCTGTTCCTAATGCTCCTTGGGAAGATATCTCAATGGACTTTGTTTTAGGACTACCACGGTCAAAGAGGGGGAGAGATAGTATTTTTGTTGTCGTGGATAGGTTCTCTAAAATGGCACATTTTATACCTAGTCACAAAAGCGATGATGCTACTGTAGTTGCTGATTTATTCTTTAGAGAGATCATTCGCTTACATGGGGTGCCCAACACTATAGTGTCCGATCGTGGTACAAAGTTCCTTAGTCACTTTTGGAGGACTCTTTGGGCTAAATTGGGGACTAAGTTACTATTTTCTACTACATGCCATCCCCAAACAGATGGACAAACTGAAGTTGTTAATCGGACATTGTCAACCATGCTTAGAGCTACTTTAAAAAAGAACTTGAAAATGTGGGAGGAATGCTTGCCTCATGTAGAATTTGCTTATAACCGTTCGCTACATTCTACCACAAAGATGTGTCCTTTTCAAGTCGTTTATGGTTTTATTCCTCATGCACCAATTGATTTATTACCTCTACCATCTTTACATAAAGTAAACCTTGATGCAAAAGAACGTGCTGAGCTGATATTAAAAATGCATGAAATTACGAAAGAAAACATAGAAAGCATGACTGAGAAGTATAAAATTGCCGGAAGTAAGGGTAGAAAGAAAATGTCGTTTGAACCTGGAGATCTTGTTTGGCTACACTTACGCAAGGATAGGTTTCCTAAATTGAGGAAATCAAAGTTAATGCCTAGAGCTGATGGTCCTTTCCATATATTAGAGAAAATAAATGACAATGCATATAAGCTGGATGTGCCTACAGATTTTGGGGCTAGTCCCACCTTTAACGTTTCAGATTTGAAGCCATACATGGGAGACGAAGGCGAAGATGATGATGACATTGTTTCTACCAACAAGACCACACTACCTACGGCAGCACCTCCACCTGAAGCCAGGCCAACCTTTGAGAAAGTTTACACCAGACGAGTACGCAATGTGATTGTAATCAGAAACAAAGGGGAGGTCGAACATGGAGCATCCATTCCAAAGAGAGATGCGCATGAGTTGAGGACAACTCAAATGTAAGAAGGGGAGGATGATGAGGACATCACTTCTACGGATACGACCACAACTCCATAACTACTTTCCTACAAATATCTTGTAGCTAGATATTTCTAGTTCCTTGCACTTTAAGTAACTAGGTCAAGCCACTTTTGTTGACTGTCCACATTCATGGAACAGCCTCCATTTCAATAGTAATGTTATCTAGTTGTTGCCAGCTGAACTGTAGCAGCGTGGCACTGTAGCAAACCGACCTGGTAGCAGCCATTTTGGCTATAAAAGGAGGGGTACCTCCATATGTAAAACTTGGGTTATTTTTAGTTCAGTTTAGTGTTCCTTGTGAAACTACTGCCTTGATCTTCTCTTGTGTCGGCTAGACCAACAGATTGATCTCTACTTGTAACCCCAAACAATCCTACATCTATATATATGCAATTTTGAGATTGCTTGTTACCTTGTTCTTGCTGGATTCTTTCATTTCTTACAGGAACAGACCCTAGTGGTCAGGTCAGCTTGGTTTTGGCAAAGGTGATAACATCTCAGGGGTTGGTTCAGAGGTTGCTTGGCTATTCAGTCCTCTTGGACAGTAGCCTAGATCGTGAGGGTCACCTCCACAAATTGAAGGTATCTATCTCATCGAAAGGTCGGGCCACTCTAGTGGTGTATCACTGTACGTACCTGTTGGCTCTCAAAACCTGAAGCCGATAAATCAAATTCCTCATGTACGAACATGCTGCTCTCAACAACCGACCTACGTTATGTGTACTCTCTCAAGACTGAGTCGGATTGATTGAAGTCGGGAGAGTACATGTTTATGGGAAAGTGTACCTGGCTAAGCTGGTCATCATCGCCACCTACGTCACCTGTCGACGGTGATCCTACATCCATATGCCTACATCACCTATACGCCCCTGCTTATACTCTAACACCATGGCGTTTCTGGTGTTGCTGGGCTCACCGTGCTCCAATCCACCACGATGTTCGTCCTGCCTGCGATGTGATTGATGCTAAACTGCTAATCAAATCGAGGAACAAAATATTAATTGGTCGTCAAAATTGCTCTGAAGGTGGTCATTGCTCTGAAGAAAAGAATTTTTAGCAAGTCAATTGGTCGTCAAAATAAAAACCAAGAGGTTGAAGGTGGTTGTGCATTGTGGAACAAAATATTGGACTGCTAGACTGAAGAACGTTAGGTGAGAATCCCCAAATCATCAAACCATAGTCACCTGAGAAGAAGAGGGAGATGCAAAAGAGATTGAGATGCTTACCCTGGAAATGAAAACAACCCGCTGCAGGCCGGGCTTAATCGGAGAAGGAGACGTCATGCTTCGCCGGATCAAGAGATAATATCGGTGCGGGAGGACACCATGGCACCGCCCGTGCTCCCTGATGCCAAGGCCTCCCCCCTCTAAGCATCTGTGCAGCAACCTTTGGTAGGACGTGCGGCGGCGATGGGCGGGCGTGGATCCAGAATCGTCGTGGTGGTGGCAGTAAGGACGGAGACCGGCAAGGACAGGCGGGCGAGGCGACGGGCGGTCAGGACGGGGAGCAGCGCAAGGAGGAGACATCAAGTCGAGGGGACGTTAGACCAGAGGCGATTGATGGGAGGAGAGGCCGATGGCGGGCAGGAACATAATCTCTTGCGCAGTCATGTGAGAGAATGAGATTTAAGCCTGGTTCTTTTGCCAGAATGTGGGGATTCTCCCAGAATCCGACCCCTACCCAGCTTCTCCCAGAATCTTTGAGCCCTATTTGTTTTACAATCCTATCTAGTTAAGGTCTAATTAGATAGGATTGTAAAACAAATGAGGCTCAAAGATTCTCGGAGAAGCTGGATAGGGGTCGGATTCTATGAGAATTCCCAGATTCTGACAAAAGAACTGGGCCTTAGGCCGTTCCAAAGGAAGGAAAGGGCGGAAGTGGATTGACGAAGCCATTGATTTGGTAGAGGAGATTACGGGAGGAGAGGTGGAGAGGTTTCCTTTTTAGCTTGACGATGGAGAAGTGGAACGACGAAGGGAACTTAACCAACGATCAGAGGTAAGTTCCACTTATCACGGGAAACTTTATTTTTTTCTATACATACTAGATCGCTAGCGGAATGAGAGGGAGAGGGCTAGACGAACGAACGACGCGAGGGCGAGACGAACGAACGACGACTTACAAACCAACCATCACTACCGCAGACTCCTCCTTTAGGAGTAGAGAGAGATTATGGAAAGAGTGTGTTAGATTGGTATATGTTTGATTGTGATGGAAATAGCGAAAAGATTTGATTGCGATGTGATTTCATTGTTGTTGTTTATGGAAGCTTTTTGTGATGCGACATGTTTTGGATGGAAGGTTTTAAACTCACCCTTCGATATGATTTGATTGGTGTCTTATATGGAAGGATGCGATCGCTGGAAGGATGGAAGTGTTGGTTTGGTTTTTTTTGGCATGAGACATGTGGGTCTGGTGATGAATTAAAACCGGTGTTGGTTTTCGGAGGAAGGGGGAAAATCGATGGAAGGGAGATCGCTTGGTGGGGCATATATCGATCGCTTGGTGGGAAACGAACGACCTATGAACTGAGACATTAGAAGTAGAGATTATCCCCACCAATCCCCTCAAAACCCTAGTACCAAACAAGGCCTAACTAACATGTTTATACTTCTAACAAATGTCAACAGGAAAAAAAAAGCAGCAATGCAGAAAAAGTTTTTAACTATTGTTTCATTACATATATGATTATTATTAACAAGTAACATGTACAGATTTTGGACCTAAACAAGGCACCCTTAGTTACACTCAATAGAACTCGCCAATGTCGGAAAATAGAATCTAAAGACATTGCGTACAGATGGTACATTGAAAGCAACGTGTTCCTTGAGGATGAGCAGATGCCTTCTGAGTTCTGGCTTGTGCTTTTATACAGAGAAATACATTTCCTTTGAGGTGACAGTTAAGAAGCAGGGTTCTGTTGTGCTCGCATCACCATTTCTTCAGTCGTGGTGCCTATGATTTCGTTGGCACGCTTCAACGGAGCACATAAGATTCTACCAATCGAATCCTGAGGAGCACAAATTCCTTGTAAGCATGAAGATACTACCTTGGAACTGACTGTAGGTTGGATGATATTTACTCAGCTAATGACTGTCAACCAGAATGGTGAAAAGCTATGTTATGTAACAAGCTAGCAGGAGCTAAACAGGAAGCAGAGACAACCATGGGACATGCACCATTTGTAATATATATTTTCTTCACAGCACTAGTTCAAATGCAAATTCTGATGGATGGTAGATCTTACAGCATGTTTTGAATATACTAATGTGCCAATATTTATTCTTCTATGCCATACTAAATATTGGAAGCTACATGTTTCTTTCTCCATCACATGAATAACATAGGACAAGACGATGGTGAAATTGAAAAAAAAAACAATGGTGAAATTAACTTGACATAGTCCAAACTCCAAAAATAGATGCAGCTCTAATTTTTTACTTCTATTTTTTTTTTTATGTTTGAATCACCAAAAAAGAACATCTAACGGGCAATAACAGCAAAGGGGTCAAACCACTATCACCATTTTCTTCAACCAGATAAGCTCATAATAACCTTCTTTTTCAACAAAATCCTTGCATAACTGCTGGTAACCAACTAGAGACCACATTCCATGAGAGTGGTTTTCACATGCAACCTACAAGTTCTATTTTCAAACAAACATGCAACCACTTTTACGGCAAACCTGACTAGCTTTTACCTGCCACACAGACACATCAGCTGGACTGCTGGAGCTGATCCAAACTTCCAACTTTCGACACAAGTATAGAGGTTGTTACTGTAGATTTTTGGATCAGAATGAAACTGTTCAAAAGATTTACCCGATGAACGATGCCAAGCTTCTCTAACTTGTTTACAGCATCGTGAACATCAAAATTGCACTCGGCGCCAAACTCCTCTTTAATTAGCTCCTCACAATGCAAATCAAGATCCTGGAAAGAACAGCACAACAATAAAATACTGTATAAGGTTCGTAAGTCCTCGTTAGTGGTCACTCCCCAAGAAAAAAAAAAGCATATGAACGAACAGCAACCCAGAAATTTCTTTGTTGCAATATCTTGTACAAAGAGTGATATTTGGTTAAAATTATTGGGCAACTAATATGTGATCAAGTAAATACTTTATTTATATACAAGAACTAAGATCTGCCATGGCCAAACAACAAATAACACCTACATATAACAATGCACATGGAACACATTTCTGTTCTAACAATGCATGATGATGGACACTGATGTTACTGAGACAAGACTCCGGAACACAAGGTAAACTCAGGATAATATATAATAATGTCAAAGGTCTCATATATTACAAGAGGCAAAACAAGAGTTGAATAAGTAATGGAAAATTTTGACATAATAATTACCAAAAACAACAAAATGGAGATAAATGCTACAAGAGATACCCAAAATACAGGAAGTGATATCGCATAACACTACTTCGCCCTGCTTACTTGTATAGTTGCCTTCCCTTGCTCCATTAAAATATAGTAAGAAATTATGACCTCCTTAACCTATGTGGAAAGACGACAGATATCAGTACAGAGCACATAGATATAGGTAAAACTTGTATTGCAAGACAAGTTTTTATTTGCTCCATACTTCTTGCTGTATCACATCATCACATAAGTGTAGAAGTGTTCCTTTCCCACTATCAAGTTGTTTGTCATACATTGATTTTGTAATCAAATTCTGATATAGTGTCATATTTTGCTGAAACCTGTATCACAAAATACAAATCCATCACATACAACCAATGATAAATATAATAAGATCATATTTAATCTAGTATATCAAAATAAATCTACAAAGAAATGTTAGTGAGCTAAGCTTATTTAGCTCGAATTGGAAACTGGTTACATCGCAACGTAAGTTGAAGTTGCCTAAAACCGAAACAAAGAACATCAATCAAGAACTTACTGTTGGAATTGTTGGGCTTTTAGCCCATTTATTATTTCCAATAATTCCTGAAAATCTCAGAGGCCCATATGGCTCATTCATGCATGGCAAGGGGAGTGTGGAACTCTTCTTCCACCGCACTGTATGTGTTCTTCTCCCTTCTGTTAGGGATTGTGTTTAGTCTACTACTAGTAGCAATCGAAATGGATATGATGTTCGTCCGTTATGTACCCGGTTGCATGACTAGTTACATCAATCTGTTATTTGATTCCATTATCATCTCTACTATGATTATCATGTTTTATCTACCTTTTTCAGGATTAAACTTAATGGAAAAGTGCTCAATTATTCAACACGTACGTGAAGTAGATCTTAGCACAATAGCCAATCACCCCAGACATGATTGCAATGACAACCCATACATCAGCCTTCGGCATTTCAAGAGAACCAACAAGAGTGACCTGCAAGTAACAAGCAGTTGATATAGTAAAGTATTGAAATAAATGCATCCAGAGAGAACCAGATAGTAGGAACATACCAAACCTATAACAGCAGAAATAAGAAACTTGACCCAATCCATTGGTGTTAAAGTGGGATTCTTCTTCTCTGGCTACAAAATATGGTCCAATTTCAGGTCCTCAATAACAATCACCAAGACAGTGAAACAATTAAACAGATGTTGAATACATATGGATCTTACCAGAACAATTTCCATATCAGCGATTGGAATATTTTTGAAATGCTTTACAAATATTCCACGACTAGGCTTAGCCTTCGTGCGAGCCTGCCTGTACATATAATATATCACTAAATCACCACTGGAAGCATAAGAATCTTTCATGAATATGCAGGTTGGATGAAAAGATACCTGTACACTACAATCATCCTATCAAATGTAGGTTCTTGAATTGTCATCTTACTCATCAGGTTTTTTATGCTGTCAAGAAGAACATACCGCTTCTTAAGATTACATTTGATTGTAGTCTTATAAAACTTTAATGACAAAACTATGAGCAACCTTAGCTCAATTTTTTCTAGCCGAATGCGTTCGACAAATAGCTCTTGTTCTTCTGTGTCTTCAATAATTTCATCGGTCTTTTTGATGTCGTTTCTTGACTTCGACTGTGGTTTCTTAGAGAACAACCTATCAATCCTAAGGAATTACAATAACTTTGCAATCAGGATTAGCCTGGGTTAAAGAGTTCAAAAAAAAAGGGGCAGCCCAGCGCATGTAGCTCCCGCTTGCGCAGGGTCTGGGGAAGGGTCCGACCACTTTGGGTCTATTGTACGCAGCCTTTCCCTACATTTCTGAAAGAGGCTGTTTACAGGACTTGAACCCGTGACCTCATGGTCATAAGGCAGCAGCTTTACCACTGTGCCAAGGCTCCCCTTCGTTAAAGAGTTCAAAGATGTTCAAATAAACTCGATACCTGGTAACCCTTTGCAATGATCTCCAAACTCGGGATATGAGTACATCCACTTTCTCCATGACAAAGTAATCAGTTGTACGGTCGATCCCAACGCCACGACGGAAGATAATATACTACAAAGAAACCAATACGGAATATAATTGTTCAAATATATAGCCCATCTTTTCCAACCTAACCCAGCTTTTGGGTGAACTGATTGGTGTGCAAATCAATATGGTACCAAAGCCAGCCAACATGTCTCAAGTTCATGTCCCAGCCAATGGTGTATGAATAGAAAATAGTTGGGGCCTACATCGATCTCACGTCTAAGGTATGGTGACCTGAGTGGGGGTGTTGAATATATGGCCCACGTTTCCCTAATAGCTCGATCTTTTGGGTGAACTGATTGGTGCATACAATTCAATAATGAGAAGAAGAATTAAGAGTTTGGCACCCCAAAAGAATGGTATCCAAGGATTTTCCACTCCATGTGTCACTGGCATGTAGCACCTCTATCCACATGTCAGTCAGATATGGAGTAGCAAATCCTTAGAATATTCCTATTACAATATGAGACCCCAACATTAGCAAAAAGGAGTAACTTATTACCCTCATTAGATATGCAAAAGTAAGGAAAGAATATACATCGTGAAATGAGAACACACCCTTATCACACACTAGTAATGATAACTTCCTTAAATTAAAACCGTAATGCATGGCATCAAGGGAAAGTGGTAAGTCAGTTAGAAAGACATGAAGATTACCTTATCAGCAAATGCAGGCAGATTATCATGTGGGTGTTCTTTAAAGTATGTTGTCAACAACTTCTTGTCCAGCTACATTTGAAGAGAAAAATTTCAGTGCAGTGGACATGTACTTTTCTAATGCTAACTTGAAAAGCTTATAATTTTTTGAACCTTAGATTCATCAACTTTGATGGGGAGGTTCAAAAGATATTTTCCAGACTGTGCAACATCATACTCTTCATCAGATAACAACTTGAAGTTGCTCTTTTCCATTATCTGCTCGATACAGTAGATCCAAATGGTTACAACTTTAAGCTATCGCATAAATTAAATAGTAAATGTTACAAAATCATTGTTACTATGATGTCAATTAGGCATGTCACATCATCAGACTACCATTTGGTTCTCTTTTCTAGTTCAAATAATGGAAGTTAATATGTCAGCCTACTATCAACGCAATTTTCTTTTCAAGCTTTACCGAGGAAACCCAGAAAGTCAAACTAATTTCAAGCCCAAAACAACACAAAAAGGATATGGAACAATTTTTCCAATAACAGAAGCTGGAGACAATTGATAAAACCATACATTTCGATGCAAAATTAAGCAAACAAAGTACCGACAAAAAGTAAGAAGTTCTAGCAACAGGACACCCCAAGATTATTTTGTAAACTATTATGGGATTGCCTAGGTAGTTTTTGATGGAAAAACAGCAGCGAGGCCACAAATGCCTGATATTCAGACTTCACATCTCATGAATGGTTTTGTCTGCATAATATTAATGTCACCTCAGTGTTTACTTACATTCACATGTTATTCTTAAATAGGCATTTCAAAATAATATTTCACTCAGTTTTTTTGTTTGCTGTGATGATTAAATAAAACAACACATACAAAACCAAGGGAGGTCTTCATGTGTCGGGACAGGATATATATGTAACGTACTGCAGCCAACCTGGAAAAGATATGTCATGAAATTGAATTCAAGAGTATCGATCTCCTCGGGTGTCAGATTCTGCTGTTCCAGCCTTTTCTCACCATTAACAGGGTCAAATAGCGAGTACAGTTGCTGCATCGAGAAGTGCACACTGAGACACAAGAATCTGGGCATGTTATATTTGAATCATAACAATTGGAACAATCAAAAAGAGCCCACCATTAAATCATCGAACTGGAGGAGATACCAAGCCCTGATGGTGTACTCCACCTTCTTGCACAGCTTTAGGAACTCATTGCGATCCACCTCATGCTCTGAGCATATATTAGAAGAAATGGAATGAATTAAGGGCAAACCTCCAGTGTCAATATCTTTTCATCTAATCCACTAAAGAATAGAAAGAACGCTTGCAGCACAATCAATACAATAAGATCTTCAGATTATGTGTACGAGTTAGTTACAGCTGGACTTGTAATTAGCGGAGGGTTAGGTGTTTGTGTCGGACACGTGTAACCCGGGCCTATTATATAAAGGCACCGCGGGGTAGCCCAATGTGAGAGCCTGACTTAATAGGAATGATAGACTACTCATATCAACAAGGAATTCCTTCTCCCTCAGGAGCCCATTCGAAAAGAACTCCAAAGTTAAGCGTGCTTGGCTTGGAGTAATTCTAGGATGGGTGACCGACCGGCAAGTTGGTCCCGGGTGCACACGAGTGAGGACAAAGTGCGCAGGAAAGACTAGTGCTGGTCTGTGGGGCCAGTCTAGATCCCGCGCAACGGCCAGGAACTGGTGGGTTGTGGCCGGGGCGTTACACCAAATAGACTAGACACAAGTTGTTAGGCTAGACAGAGATCACGAGAGGGAAGGTCCGGACGCCCGTAGTAGGGGTGGCCAGACCAACCGTGGTGGATGGTCGAAGACCTGTCTGATAGTCTCGGTGTGCTTGTCATCGACTGTACTATTTTGTTTTAGTACATGGGGAGGAGTGCATGTAGTCATGCCCCGGGGATGTACCCATGTCAGTGAACCTCGTTAACAAATCTTGGTGTCATTTCATTGTGCATGTGTCACTGCTTGACCTCGACGATTCGACATGCGCCTTAAATTATTCTAACAAGTGGTATCATGAGCTAGGTTACGAGGCGGTTATTCAGTTTGATCTAGAGGCGACAACCGTCCGTTCCAAGCTATCGCTGGTGGCGGATCGAGCCGTGTGTAGTGATCGATGGTTGGGGGACTGTGGGTTTGAATTGTTGTGACAGAAGCAGTTTGAAGCAACGGTGCATGAATCGTCGTGTTCAAGAGGAAATCGGCGAGATCGGATCCAGGCCAGCAATCGGCGGCAGAGCACGCAAAAACTACGCGGATACTCATACGCAGATGCCACATGCAAGCGGCTCATGCCAGGTAGCACCCGCCAGGCAAGGCCCATCGGCAGGGCGGGGCGCAACATGGAGTAGCCTAAGGCCCGTGGCCTATGCGGCTGCATCAGAGGCAAGGCCGAAGGAGGACCAAAGCACTTCCCGTGCAGGTGTTGCCCAAGGCAGGGCTAGAGGGGAGCAACTAATTGGAGGGCACAGTCACTCCCGGTGCGTGGAAGCGCTCCAATGGCTCCATGTGGTGCGCCCCAGCGTTGCCACGTGTCGCATGTGGGGTGCTTCCCCCATCGGGGCGTTTTTTGGGGGTCTAGGTTTTTCTTTGGTTTTTTTCCTGTTTCTCAGGTTTTTCAGTTTTTGTCTATCATGAGCATAGAGCACAGGTGTGCATCCGCATGAAGCACATGTGTGCTGTCAGATGGACCCCGCCTTTTGCCTCGCCGGCGATCACCGGAGAGGTGGGAGAGGAGAGAACACACACGAGAAAGAGAGTTCTTTTTTTTTGCATCGCCGGAGAAGAGAGAACACACCAGATTTTTGTTTCTTCCCTTTTACTCTTCAATTACAGAGAAACGACTCTAACAGCCGATGCGAAATTCACATGGCGATTCTTGGGACTCGTGCCATCCCACGAGTCAGATCGTGTGCGCGTGGGCTACACCATCATCCCCTAAACCAGCCGCCCTACAATGTCGTGCCATCCCAGGACCAGGCAAGCTTGAATCGATCGGTGAAGTGACCTAATCAACTAGCTAGCTGCAGACCACGGCAGTGAGTGCAAAAACGCTGCCATGGCACTACGCCGCCGCTAAGGAAGAACAGGTTCCAGAGGTGCTCTTCCGCGTGTCCACGTCGCCACCCAGATCACTGTCGCTGTATCCAACGAGCCGAGGCGTGCTGTTTCCCTTGGTGTATCTGCAGCCAAGGTGAATTGTGACGGCGACGTACCGTAGAATGTGTTTGACGGTGGTGAGATGTTCTTCCATTGGCGCCTCCATGAACCGAGAGACATAGCCGACGGAGAAAGTCAGGTCTGGACGTGTGTGGACCGGGTACCGCAGGCTGCCAACGATGTTGCGTTACTGCGTCGCATCGACCGCCGGCGCCGTGCTTTCTCTGGACAGCTTGAAGCGCGGCTCCATCGGCGTGTGGCACGGCTTGCACCCAGCCATGCCGCTCTTCTCGAGCAGCTTGTGGGCATACGCACTCTGGGCGATGAAAATGCCGCTTGAGCTCTGCTACACCTCGATTCCAAGATAGAAGCTCAGCAAGCCCAAGTCTGACATCTTAACAGACTCTGCATCTCGCGCTTGAACTTGGCAATCTCATCGGCATCAGCCATCAGGTCTAGTGATCACCAAGTCGTCGACGTAAGACGTACACACCGACGACGAGACGCGATATCACTGTGCCCCGTGCGTACACGGCATGCTCAGACGCGCAGCGTGTGAAGCCCAGCTCTCCCAGGCACGTGCCTAGCTTGGTGTTCCACGCCCTGGGCCCCTGCTTGAGCCGTACAGGGCCTTGTCCAGACGCAGCACCAGATGCTCCTCTCCGGCGACGACAAAGCCCGGCGGCTACTGCACATACACTTCTTCCTCGAGCTCGCCGTTCAGAAAGGCAAACTTCACGTCCATGTGATGCACGGCCCAGCCAGCATTCGTCGCGAGCGCCTGCAGCAGACGTACTGACTCGAGGCGAGCCACGGGCGCGAAGACCTCGTCTTAGTCGATGCCGTGTTGCTGGACGTACCCCTTGGAAACCAGACGAGCCTTGTGCTTCAGCACCTCTTCCTGCGTGTCTTTCTTGATCTTGAAGACCCATTTCAGGCCTATCGCGTGGTGGCCGAGAGGAAACACAGCGAGGTGCCACGTCTGTCTCCTGCTCTGCCTCGGTGAACGACGCCGGCTCCTCAGTTGCCAGGAAGTGCAGCTCCTCGTCGGACTCTGCGACGGCACCGGCGTCCAGCACGTTCTGTACCGTGCGGAAACAGTGCTCACGCCTTGCGTCATCCTTGGCGTCTGGTAATTCAGAGAAGCTCGAGGGTGGCGAGGTGAATTCCACCGCCGGTGGGCCGTGGACGGCGGCGTGCGCGGTGCTGGAGTTGCGACCGACGGTTTTCACGGTGGGGTCGTGGCCGGCGATGATGCATCTTCACCGTTGGGCGATCCAGATGTGCTGCTCACCAGGTGTTCGACCATGAACGTGTCACTGCTCCCGAAGGTGTTCACGGCGTCCTCCTTGGTGCTCCAGTCCCAACGCGCGCTCTCCTCCAAGACGGTGTCGCGGGTGACGTGGACGCGTCGTGTGGCCAGATCATAGGCCTTGTAGCCCTTGGTCCCCTGCTCCTAGCCGATGAAGATCATCGGCGACTGCAGTCGTCCAACTTCTTCAGTCCAGGGCGTGTGTCCTTGACGTGCACGACGCAGCCGAAAGTGCACAGGAAATGCACGATTGGCTTGCGCCCGTGCCAGGCTTCAAACGACGTCTTGCCGTCCACGCTTTTCGTCGGGGAGCGGTTCAGCAAAAACACTGCCATCGTGATCACCTCGCCCCAAAACTCGTCGGGAACGCGCTTTGCCTTCAGCACTCCGGGCCATGCCCACCACCGTTCCTAGGGATGCAAATTTGGAACCTTTAGGGTACCCTCTGGCCCTACTTAGTTTAACAAAATGAATTGTAGTTCAAAAAATGAAGTGAATTCTAAATTTTTTGTTTGTTTAGTTGAACTAAGGAGGGTCAGAGGGTACCCTCAAGGTTCCAAACTTGCACGTCTAACCGTGCCACTGCACCGCTCTACCACACCGTTTTGTTATGGCGAGTACGGCGCGGTGAGATGCCTGCTGACGGCCATCTCGGTGCAGTACGCCGTGAAAGAGCCCGGCGTGAATTTGCCGCCGCAGTCCGTCCACAACACTTTCAGTTTGCGGTCAGATTCAGACTCCGCGATGGCCTACACAAGCTTGATCGCCGCTACCGCTTCATCCTTTGACGCGAGGAACACGACCCACATGAACCGCGTCGTGTCGTCCACCAGCAGGAGGAAGTACTTCTTCCCGCTCAGCATCGCCGATGCGATGGGGCCGCACAGGTCATCGTGCACCAGCTCGAGATGATCCTACGCACGGTACTTCGCCTGCTGCGTGAACGACGACCGTCGATGCTTGCTAGCCAAGCACGTGTCGCAGAGCTGGTCTGCCTGCTCGACCAGCAGCAGCCCGTGAACCATCTCCTGCCATGCCAGCTTGCATAGAGCGTCGAAATTCAGGTGCCCATGGCACGCGTGCCACGTCCACGTCGCTTCCACGCCGATGTGACACTAGCTATGCTATTTGAAGAGAGATTGTGTACAGCTGATTTGGCACATGATTTACCTTGCTGAGGAGATGACGTTGGCGATCACGGACGTGCAGCACGCCATCCTCAATCAGAGCCTGACAGCCACTCTCATCGAGCTGGCCCAGGCTGATGATGTGCAAGCGAAGGCGGGGAATGTAGTACACCCCCATGATCGTGTGGTGTTCGCCGGTCTTGTGAGAAGGATAGTGCCGCGGCCGCAGATGTTGACGACGGAGCCGTCGTCGAACTTGACCGTCCCGCCCACGGCAGTGTCGAGCACGGCAAACACGGTCCGATCGCCTGTCATGTGGTTCGACGCACCCGTGTCTAGGTACCAGACGTCATCGCCGCCGCGGCCCTCGTGCCAGAGATGAACTTGGGCAGTTTCTTCGACGAAGTGGACAGGGTCGGCGGGCGTCCCGTCAATGGCAGGTTCGGTGAGGCCGCACACCTGGGCCATGAGCAAACCCTGCCCCTCGTTGTCGCCGCTGGCTTGTGCGAGATAAACCTCCTCGCAAATCCGCTTCTTGCACTCCCGCGCTCAGTGTCCTACCTTTTTGCAGTAGCGGCACATGTCCTTGGACTTACCGCCACTGCTGCCGCCACGGTCACCTCCGACGGTAGTGCGCCCGCTGCGGCCACGTCCATGGCTTTTTCCGCGGCCACGACAACGATTACTGTTGCCAGATAAGCCGTCGTCGTCCCACAGTTTCATGCGCGCGAACCACTCCTTTGTGAGGAGCAGCTTACCGCTGCTATCGCCGACGGCTGGTGTTGAGTCCAGCTCGTACCGCTCCTCGGCAGCCTTCAGCCGCCCGATAAGCTCCTCGAGCGCCAGGGTGTTGAGGTCAACCAGCGTCTCGATCTCGCACACCATCTGGGAGTAGGCCCTGGGTACGACCGAGAGGATTTTTGAACGACGGCGGACTCGCTGATCTTGTCACCGAGCAGCTCAAGTTCAGTAACAAGGGAGGAGAGGCGCACACCAAAATCATCAATGCTTTCGCTGTCATTGAAGTTGATCGCCTCGTACTGACAGCGGAGCGACGTCGCCTTGGCCTCGTGCACGCGGCATCGTCTTGATTGTGCCCCAGGCGTCCTTGGTCGTGGCCTTCACGGCGAGAGTGGACGCCATCTCCGGCGGCACTGATCCCAGCAGGCACTCCATTATCGTGCGATCCGTCTCGCACTCTATGGTCCCGTCGTTGACGGCGACCCAAAGCTGGTGCGCCTCCAGCATGACTTGCATCAGGAGGGCCAAGTCGGCATAGTTGGTGCGCGTGAGCATCAGTCACACGCCGCCGGTGTCGCGCATGACGCGCTGGTGAACCACCATGGTGCCGCCACCGCTATTCTTCGTCTCGGTCCCACTCTTCTTCGGGCTTCTAGGTCCCGTCATCTTCACAGGCGGTCGGGCGACAAGGCTCTGACACCAAATGTCAGATGGACCCCGCCGTTTGCCTCGCGGCGAGGCAAACGCCGGGGTCTGTTTGACATGTGCTTCCATGTAAAGTGCAATAGTGCTTCACCCCCGCGGGGAGCACAGTTGTGCTTCCTCGGGAAGCACAGTTTAGTTTGCATTGGGAGCACAGTTTAGTTCACACTGGAAGCACAAGTTGCTACTACCTGGAATCACAGATTTTCCCAAAGAAGTTCGTCGAAACCTATCAACATGGGATCCAGTTTCAGAGATCTCAACGTGAGAAACGCAACGGTGAAAACGATTCGTGATTTGGACGCGCGCTTCAAGAGATAAATCATTTTGAAAAAAAACAGAAAAGCACAAACAGCAACCTCCCCTCCTCACGCGTGACAAAAACCCACCAAAACTCTGGTTGCAACAAGTGGCGCGCATGCGGTTCGCCACTTGTCCCCACCAGTGGAGATGGGGTAACCTTTGCAAAGGGTACCCCTTAACTAGTGATTTCGTGGCTAGAGCATGCGTTAGGTAGCCGAGTCTAGCGTGGGGACTCGTGGGGCATGTGAGCCCGTCTAGAGGCCAAGGCTGGTGTGAAGGGCGTGCAAGACGCGGATGTACACGACAAGCCGGAAGAGGCAGGAGGCACGGGATTTGCTGGGGGGTGGGGGGACGAGCCAATACATTGCATTAACCTGGACCAGAGAATAAAGAAATAAAGTCTATGATGGCCAAGTGTTGTGTACGTGGAGTTGTTTGCTCTCCTTTTCTGCACAAAGGCTAGGTTACAAGGGATTTTATATTGTCTCTCTTTGCTTGGAGATGGCAGCATTTAGCACCAGGGTCTGTTCGGTTGCGGCCAGATGGAAATCAAGACCTAGGAGTCGCAGGTCCAGTACAGATCGATGTAAGTTGGTATGTTGGGTTAATGCATATATATTGATCTAATGGCTACATAAATTCAACTGTTGCATGGATCGGGGGATTGGTATTTTCTCCGGATCAACCACAAAGCCAGATGTTGTTGATGTGTAGCTAAAAGTGATAATGTTTGACGAAACCGAGAACTTCCGATAGTGGTGGATATGAATGGAAAATATGTGTCACATTCTGTGTTTTGCATGACTTCACTTAGACTACTAAAGGCCATTATTTGAGCCATAAAAAAAATTCCATCAATGGTCCCGCCATGGAGCGTCTCCACCGCAGCCACCATGATACTCTATGCTGCCGTCATGCCCCCGCCAGTCGCCATCGCCTCGCGCCATGCTCAACACCTCCTTGGACACCACCGTGCTTCAACAAGGACCGGCTCCGCCGCCCCTCGGCGGCACTCTCCCGCGGCCTAGGGTTTGCACCGAACTGCACCCCGTACCGCTCTCGGAGGTGTTGCGGCGCCGCGCCATGGAGGGTAGAAGGTGGGCTCAGAAGCTCTAACGAAGCCGCCCGCCATTTTATAGCCGCTTGGGCTGAACAATGGGAGGAAACGAGAGGAACAATCCGGCATGTTACTGCCTCCTCAAGGACACCCCCCCTCCCCGCGTGGTTGCTGACAACTGATGCTGCCAGTCAGACGGCGCTCAAAGGAACCCTAGGGGTCCTCCCGTATGGCCGGGGAAGACGATTCCAAACCTTTTGATCAGGGTGCAAGGTAGGATCCGGCCGACCACATGTCCGCGCCCAACCGAACAGCTACAAAGCCTTGTCGGCCACATGGCTGGGGAAAACGATTCCAAACCTTTAGATCGAGGCGCAAGGTAGGATCATGGCCGACCACGTGTCCGCGCCCAACCGAACAGTTATCAAGCCGTGTTGGCCTCAAATGGGCTGCATGGCCTGCCTAAGATCCGCTTTCCACTGGAAAGCGGACCCATTAACGGCAGCTTTAGTTACTTTTTTCCATGATACATGATTTCGCGCAGAGGGGGGCGTCTTAGGCAGCGAAAAGTGCTCGGAATTGGACGGGGATTTTTGGAGAATTATTTTGGAATAAATAAGGATTTTTTAAGCGAGAACTACCAGAGGCGGCCCACCAGGCCGCCACACGGTCAGGTGGCGCAGCCACCCCCGGGCGCGCCACCTACCAGTGTGGGGCCCCTGGCCACCGCCTAGACCTGATTCTAGCGCTATAAATTCCCATATGTCACAGAAAATACTCAGTGTTTTACAATATGGAGCCGCCGCCACCTCCTGTTCTTCGTCGGAGCCATGATCTGGAGTCCGTTTCTGACTCCGAAGAGAGGGATTAGTCGCCATCGTCATCACCAACCTTTCTCCATCAACAATTTCATGATGCTCACATCCATGTGTGAGTAATCTTCTGTAGGCATATTGAGGTAGATGAGATTTGGATGAGATTTCTTATGTAATTGTTGTTGGGCTTGATCCCTTGTATCCACTACGTACTGATTGATGTTGCTATGACTTTGCTATGCTTAATGCTTGTCACTAGGGCCCGTATGCCATGATTTTAGATCTGAACCTATTATGTTTTCATGAATATATTTGTGTTCTTGATCATATCCGCAAGTTCTATGCACCTGTTATCGTTCTGAACCCTAGACCTCAAAATGACAACAACTGGGATACTCTACGGGGATGACTTCAATTTTAGGATTACATGTACTCCCTCCATTCCATAATGTAGTGCCCCGCGCTTTTCGAGATTTAACTTTTGACCATAAATTTAACCAACGTGGGTGACTGCAGCGGGAGCAAAAATTATACCATCGAAAGAAGTTTTCGATGGTATAATTTTTGCTCCCGCCGCAGTCTTCCACGTTGGTTAAATTTATGGTCAAACTTAAATCTCGAAAAGCGCGGGTGCACTACATTATGGAATAGAGGGAGTATTCCCTAAGTGTTAATGTTTTGTTCCGGTTCTCTATTAAAAGGAGTGCCTTAATTACCCTTAGTTTCCATTAGGACCCCGCTGCCACAGGAGTGTAGGACAAAAGATGTTATGCAAGTTCTTATCACAAGCACGTATGACTATATACGGAATACATGTCTACATATCATTAATGAATTGGAGCTAGTTTGTTATCGCTCTAGGTTATGACCGTTGCATACTGAATCTCATCCCAGCAACCCATCACTTACTCCATGCCTATGCTTTTTCTGCTACTGTCTCCGTTATATTCACTATTGTCCTGCATTGCTACTACTCCGCAAACTTGTTACTGTTTTGCTATTGTTGTTATCACCACTATTATCATATTACTGTGCTACTAATAAATTGCCACAGGCAAGTTATCTCTCCGGGTGTGGTTGAATTGACAACTCAACTGCTAAAGCTTATAAATATTATTTAGCTCCCCTTGTGTCGAATTAATAAATTTGAATTGAAATACTTCCCTCGAAGACTGTTGCGATCCCCTATACTTATAGGTCATCAGGGCTACAACGTAAGGATCCAGAGAGTCGAAAGACTATTTTAGCAGGAAAAGCGAGGGACATATTGTTCGGGCTGGGATCCAGTTGTCCAAGCGATACGTGAAACTCGGCATTGATGCTGATGATCGGTGGTTCTCTGCAGTGGGGGTTGAGGTGGTGTGGGTTCACAACCTAGCAGTGGCGGAGCTACGTTGGGGCCAAACGCTCTGGCCCACCCTGCCTAGCTGAAACATTGCCCAACTAGCCAGTCAAGTGGCCTGGTCCATCTCTTTTCTATGCTTTCTTCTTCAGGCGGGCCCGCCCAAGGAATCCACTATAGCTCCGCTAGTGCGCGACCTAGTATACTTGATCGGGAAAGCAGAGGCTCGACACGGTGATGCGACGAGGCGTGCAGTAAGCACGGGACATGGTGACAGACCAAGGCACTGATGGTCAGACAAAGTGTGTAGAGGGAGATGATGAAGTGTTGGCGAGTCCCAAGTTCAAGTTGGTGACTAGGTCTATCAGTACGGGGAGATGGACTGGAGTTGACCATGTAGAATCTGAGAAAGTGATGGAAACTCTAAAATTGTTAAAAGCTTGAAAGTACATGGTGTATATTTTGTGGTGTTCAGTGCACATGGCAAAGTGTAATGAAGAATGCAGAGGCAGGCGGAGTGCTATAGTTGCGGGACATATAAAGACTATCCGATGAAAGGGATGAGACAACTGCGAGTTTGACTCGAGATGACTAAAGGCCAACAGAAAATTCCTTCAAAGTTCATACAAGCACTCAACAAAAGCAAGGATGGTGGTTCAAAATTTTCTATGAGTGGCATCCAATATGTGAGTTGTTCACTTTCACACAAAAGTGCAGCCCGGTGCACGTAGCTCCCGCTTGCGCAAGGTCCGGGGAAGGGTCCGACCACTTTGGGTCTTATCATACGCAGTCTTTTCATACATTTCTGCAAGAGGCTGTTTCCAGGACTCGAACCCGTTATGCCAAGGCACCCCTTCAGGGAAAAAGCTATCAGGATGACGACGATACAACGGTGTTATCGGATATGGTGACTTTATGGTCGATGAGTGATGATGTCGGACGAAAGTGCAGGAAATATGGAACACAAAAATAGGAGTGCAGCTAGGACTTAATTGTTGCAGGAGCATTAACTGTGTTGGAGAAAAAACAGGGACTACAGTTGTAGGTGAAGTTATGTGAAGTCAAGGAAGTAGCAGCGGAGTTCAAGCTTAAATGCTCAAGTCCAAGGTACATGGAGATTCACGCATGGTGGCTTCAGATGGCGAGGACACATTCGCCAACATGGAGTGTTAAAATATGTGTGAAATATTATGTGTAGAGTTAGATACAATTGAATGTGTAATTAGCGAAGGGTTTTAATCGGGCACGTATAACCCAGATCTATTATATAAAGTCACCGGCCGTGGTGCGTGCTTGTCGTCGACTGTACTATGTTGATTTAGTATATGGGCAGGTACATCTGTAGTCATGTCCCGGGATATAGCCATGTTGATAAATCTGTAGCCATGTTGATAAACCTCATTAACAAATATCGGTGTTGTTTATTGTGCTTGCGTTACTGCTTGTCCTTGACAGATTGAGGCGCGCCTCTAATACGGAGTAGATAGTAACTAGATACCTCTATGAGCGAACTACTCATTTGTAATTTTGTACTGTATATGTCCAGTCAGGTATGGTAATGAAGAACATATTTTAGGAGCCAGAGCTTGTTGATTGCGGCACCAACCTACTTTCAGTAAACTATTTATCTTATCTTACTGCATTTTACGGCAAAGAAGAGAAGTGCAACGAACAAACCAGACAAGCGAGATACAGAGACGGGCCTGCTGGAGACGGAAGGCGAGGGAGGTGGTGACCCAATTAATTCGCAATCGCTTAGAGCGTGACGATGTACGTATTAGCGAGTGGATACTTACCGATGAGGTCGGCCAGCTTCATTACTAGTTTGGGCTTGATGATGGGGATCACCGCCTCCCTCTCCATCCGCACCACCTCCCTCGCCACCCCGTCCTTCCTCACGTCCAGACCTCTGCCCCCAATCACCGACCCCGTCTCCGCCTCCTGATTCTTATGCTTCTCCTCCGCTGCCGACGCCATCGCGCAAGCAGCGGCAGCAGAGGGTTCGGGCTAATCGTAATCCGGCGACGAGCAGAAGCGGCGGTGGAAAAGAGAGCTCGGAGGGGTTTGGGAATGCGATGAGGAAAGGGGAGTTGTTGCCAATGCAATTGCTAGGCGCACCCGGTCGCTGTATGGTCCACGTCATTGTGTGCGCCACGCGGTGGACATTGCTAAATCATTGTGCCTCGGTGTGCACGTGGCGAAAACGGCGTTTGTCGAAGTGCGATTGGGGCAAGCTATTATTTTTCTTAAAAAAACAATTATTTTTCTTTTCTTTTAGGCAGCGCTAGGCGCGGGGCGGTCCTGTTCCTGCCGCACGATAATGACTTTTTTTTTTCGAGAGTACGCAAATTGCGTACCATGGCTTTATAGAAGAAGAGAATATCAAGTACAAGACCACTACCACTCGCTGTGAACAATGAGCGTAGCATAACTTCACATCCGGCTAGTCCAAGGACAGCCACCCACGACAACACAACAACAACGCAAAAGAGCCTACCCAAAACCGAAAACCTCGCCGCGTCTCGACCGACGTCAGTCACCTCCGAAGAACAGCAGCTCCCTCCAAGCTTCCCTTATCAACACATCATCACCCACGATAATGACTTCTTTGAGTGGTACATCGAGCGCGTAGGTCGACTTTTTTCCTTCATTCATAAAAAGTCGCCTTCTCGGCGAGGGGAACCTGGTGCTCTCCATGCTGAAGCTTTGACGATATTACATGATGTGAAAACAACAATTCAAGTTGGATGTGATCGGGTGATGTTAGAATCTGATTCAGTTTCGCGGAAGCAATTTGTCTCTTCTGAAGCTTATGATTTATCTGGTTTAGGTGTTGTGTATAGGAAATAAAGTTCCAGCTAAGGGTTTGTGTGTCTGATGTATGTATTAATTACTGTCCAAGGTCTTGTAATCAGGCTGCGCACACTTTAGCTGCATATGGCACGGCTCTAGATATGGGGACTTGTGAAATCTGGCTTGGCCAATTTCCAAATTTTGTATCACATGTTGTAGCTGGCGACTTGTCCAACAGTGTTATATAATGGAATGCAATGTGTTTCTCTCGCCTTCTCTGTCCTCGTCTTCCATCTCATGCACACCACCATCTCAGCATCCCGTTGTTGCTAAATCCGCAAGTTCCCACCAGAGCGTCGTCGCCGGGTCACTGACGGAGCTACATGTGGTTATGCAGGGGCCATGCCTCCTCCCCAACTTGGAGACATTGTCCGGAGAATTTAATTATTTTGGAGGTGCTTAATTAGAGAAATATAGTCTTTGGCCCCCTCAGACATTGTTGCATTTGCCTTTCGCCCCTCCAGCTTTTTCTGTCTAGCTTCGCCACTGTGTGGAGTCTCTCATGTTGTCCCCATCTTTGATCGGCTCGCATCGCCATGGCTCGCCGGTCGCCCACATAGCACGCTGCTTGCAACTTGTAGCCCCTTGATGGTCGCCGTCGCATGCGTCAACGACACACACGTCTCCGTCGCCGGTCCCGCTCGTAGCAGCAGCTGCCCATGTCTGCAGTAGTGGCCGGTGTGATTCCCCCGCTCACCTCGCGACCCTTGGCTTGTAGCATATTGTGTCGCTAGTAGTAGCTTTCCACATCTCTGGTTGTAGCATCGGAGCCCTGGCGTGGTTTGCGTGGCCACCGATTGCAGCTTTTGATTCTCAGGATGCAGCTTTCCGCTTCACCATTAGAAGCTTCCTTCCCCGCCGGTTGTTGCATCAATGGCACGGCCTGGTCCTGCATGCCCACTGATTGCAGCTTTTGAATCGCATGTCACAACTTTTTGCTCGCTGATAGAAGCTTCCTACTACGCTGGTTGAAACATCGATGGAACGCCATGGTCTTGCGTGCCCGTCGATTGCAGATTTCAATATCTATCGGGGTTGCAGCTTTGAAAGACAGCAGTGGAAGCTTAATGCTCTGCCCGTTGCAACATCGGTGGACCCGACATTCTCGCGTGCCTGCCGGTTGCAGCTTTTAATTCCGCCGATTGTAGCTTCCATCTCTGCCGGTAGAAGCTTCTTGCTTCGTGATGTCTACTACACAACTTGTTCTTGTAGACTCGTGTTGGGCCTCCAAACGCAGAGTTTTGTAGGACAATAGCAAATTTCCCTCAAGTGGATGACCTAAGGTTTATCAATCCGTGGGAGGCGTAGGATGAAGATGGTCTCTCTCAAACAACCCTGCAATCAAATAACAAAGAGTCACTTGTGTCCCCAACACACCAAATACAATGATAAATTGTATAGGTGCACTAGTTCGGCGAAGAGATGATGATACAAGTGTAATATGGATAGTAGATATAGGTTTTTGTAATAGGAACAGTAAAAAACAGTAAGGTAGCAAGTAACAAAAGTGAGCACAAACGGTATTGCAATGCTTAGAAACAAGGCCTAGGGTTCATACTTTCGCTAGTGCAATCTCTCAACAATGCTAACATAATTGAATCATATAACAATCCCTCAACATGTGACAAAGAATCACTCCAAAGTTCTTATCTAGCGGAGAATATAAGATGAAATTGTTTGCAGGGTACGAAACCACCTCAAAGTTATCATTTCCGATCAATCTATTGAGCTATTCCTATAAGTGTCACGAACAACCCTAGAGTTCGTACTAAAATAACACCATATGATACGCATCAACTGACTCTAATGTCACCTAGATACTCCAACATCAAAGAGTGCCCCAAGATTTCTACCGGAAAAAGTAGGACGAAAAAGTGCATCAACCCTTATGCATAGATTACCCCAAAGTCACCTCAGGAATCCGCGAGTTGAGTGCCAAAACATACATCAAGTGAATCAATATAATACCCCATTGTCACCACGGGTATTCATATGCAAGACATACATCAAGAGTTCTCAAATCCATAAAAGTATTCAATCTGGTAATAGTGAAACCTCAAAGGTAAAAACTCAATTCATCACAACAAGATAGAGAGGGAGAAACACCATATGATCCAACTATATTAACAAAGTTCGCGGTACATCAAGTTCGTGCCAAATCAAGAACACGAGAGAGAGAGAGAGAGAGAGAGAGAGATCAAACACATAGCTACTTGTACATACCCCTAGCCTCGAGGGTGAACTACTCCCTCCTCATCATGGTGGCCCCCGGGATGATGAAGATGGCCTACGGTGATGATTTACCCCTTCGGCAGGGTGCCGGAACAGGGCTCTAGATGGTATTTCGAAGGTACAGAGGCATGCGGTGGCAGAATCAAAGTTCTAGAGTTATTTCTGGTGGTTTCTCTATTTATAGGATTTTTTGGCGTCGGTTTCATGCGAAGATGGGCCACAGGGTGGCCACTACCCACCAGCCCACGGTCAGGGCCCCTGGCGCGCCCTCATGGGTAGTGGCCACCTCCTTCACCTTCTGCCCCCCCCCCCCACGAAGCTTCTAGTGCCTCTTTTGTTCCAAAAAAAATCGTCAAAAAGGTTCGCTTCATTTGGAGAACTTTTATTTCTGCACAAAAAACAACACCACGGTAGTTCTGCTGAAAACAACGTCAGTCCGGGTTAGTTCGATTCAAATCATACCAAAACCATATAAAATTATTGTAAACATGGCATGAATACTTCATAAATTATAGATACATTGGAGACGTATCACTTCGCCGATTACAATATCGGTGACCCTGGCGTGGTTGCGTACCTACCTGTTGAAGCTTTTTGATTCCGCCGGTTGTAGCTTCTAGCTCCGCCTACACGAGTCACCTGCTCCCCGCCGCAGTGACTGTCGGTGCTAAAACCGGCAGATCTCGGGTAGGGGGTCCCAAACTTGATGATCTGAGCTAGATGGTAACAAGAATAGTAGGGGCGATGTTTTACCCAGGATTCGGGCCCTCTTGATGAGATAAAAACCCTACGTCCTGCTTCTTATATATTGATTGTGATGGGGTACAAAGTACAGATTGATCTTCCTCGAGATCATATGAATTTGTCTAAGCTCCAAACCTTGCGAATGTGTCTCTAGAAACTAAAATCCATGGCTTATATAGACGGGGGTACCTAGGGTTTACACATGGTCGGTTACAATATAGGGATAAACATGCCAACCATTCAAATACGCTTGAAGTATACGCCATGCCTTCAGGAGATCTTCATCTTGATTACGCAGAGGGCCAGGGCCAGCATGGCCCATTCATCAATCTTCGGTGGGTCCTCGGCCTGGCCCAAAGCCGGGGACCGACGTGGCAAAGACCCCCTAATCCAGGACACCAATAGTAGCCCCTGAACTAGTCTTCAAGATGAGGATATCTGACATTTCTTCGGGATAACTTCATAAGTTTGAGTCTTTGGCTTCGTAGGCGAGTTATATCCTCCATGTCGGCTTCCGATCCCGAGGTCTTGCTCGACTCTGAGGTCTTCTTGCTCCCTGGTTGTGACCATGCGTTTCTACGTCTATCAAATAAGAGGGGGTATCTTTTAACAAGTCCTCTGCTACTTCTTGAGCTTGCGTTGGTTTTTCCCTTGAAGAGGAAAGGGTGATGCAGCAAAGTAGAGATAAGTATTTCCCTCAGTCTAAGAACCAAGGTATCAATCCAGTAGGAGGAACACACAAGTCACCAATAGTTGCTCCTACACAAACAAACAAATACTTGCACCCAACGTGATAAAGGGGTTGTCAATCCCTTAACGGTTACTTGCAAGGATGAGATCTGATAGAGATAGGTATAAAAGATAAGTAAAAGTGCAAAATAAAGTAAAGGTAAATAAATTACAGGAAGATATTTTTGGGTTTTTGGTTTTTTAGATCTGAAAATAATATGGTAAAAGATAGACCCGGGGGCCATAGTTTTCACTAGAGGCTTCTCTCTTGAAAGAACGCATACGGTGGGTAAACAAATTACTGTTGAGCAATTGATAGAAAAACGCATAGTTATGATGACATCCAAGGCAATGATCATGAATATAGGCATCACGTCCGTGACAAGTAGACTGACTCCTGCCTGCATCTACTACTATTACTCCACACATCGACCGCTATCCAGCATGTATCTAGTGTATTAAGTTAACAAGAACGGAGTAACGCCTTAAGCAAGATGACATGATGTAGAGGGTTAGATCCAAGCAATATGAAATAAACCCCACCTTTTTATCCTTAGTGGCAACAATACAAATACGTGTCATGTCCCTTTCTGTCACTGGGATTGAGCACCGCAAGATTGAACCCACTACAAAGCACCTCTCCCATTGCAAGAAAAATCAATCTAGTTAGTCAAACCAAATCAGTAGATCGGAGAGAAATGCAAAACTATCTTAATCATGAATAAAAGAGTTCTGAAGAGATTCAAATAATATTCGTAGATAATCTGATCATAAATCCACAATTCATCGGATCTCAACAAACGCACCGCAAAAGAAGATTACATCGAATAGATCTCCAAGAACATCGAGGAGAAATTGTATTGAAGATCAAAGAGAGAGAAGAAGCCATCTAGCTACTAGCTATGGACCCGCAGGTCTGTGGTAAACTACTCACACATCATCGGAAGGGCATCAAGGTTGATGTAGAGGCCCTCCGTGATCAAATCCCCCTCCGGCGGAGTACCGGAAAAGGCCCCAAGATGGGATATCACGAGGACAGAAACTTGCGGTGGCGGAAAAGTATTTTTGGTGTGCCCTCTGGTATACGGGGAATATTTGGGTATTTATAGAGCAAAGATTAGGGTTGGAGAAGCATCAGGGGGCCCACAAGCCTGGGAGGCGCACGCTCCGGTCTTGTCGCCAATTGGTGGCTCCTCTGACCCCCTCTCGAAGGTTCCTAGGTGTCTTGTGGTCCAAGAAAAATCCTCAAAGGGTTTCGTTCCGTTTGGACTCTGTTTGGTATTGATTTTCTGTAAAAGACAAAAACAAGGAAAAACAGCAACTGGCACTTGGCACTAGGTTAATAGGTTAGTTCGAAAAAATGATATAAAATAGCATAATAATGCATATAAATCATCCAAGATGGATAATATAATAGCATGGAACAATAAAAAATTATAGATATGCTGGAGACGTATCAAGCATCCCCAAGCTTAATTAATGCTCGTCCTCGAGTAGGTAAATGATAAAAATAGAATTTTTGATGTGGAATGCTACCTAACATGTTTATCATGTAATCTTTCTTAATGTGGCATGAATATTCAGATCCATAAGATTCAAAACAAAAGTTTAATATTGACATAAAAAGAATAATACTTCAAGCATACTAATAAAGCAATCACGTCTTCTCAAAATATCATGTCTAAAGAAAGTTATCCCTACAAAATCATATAGTCTTGTCATGCTCTATCTTCTTAACACAAAGTATTTATCATGCACAACCCCGATGACAAGCCAAGCAATTGGTTCATACTTTTAACGCGCTTCAAATTTTTCAACTCTCACGCAATACATGAGTGTGAGCCATGGATATAGCACTATGGGTGGAATAGATATGATGTTGGAGGTTGTGTGGAGAAGACAAAAAAGGAGAAAGTCTCACATTGACGAGGCTAATCAACGGGCTATGGAGATGCCCATCAATTGATGTCAATGCAAGGAGTAGGGATTGCCATGCAACGGATGCACTAGAGCTATAAGTGTATGAAAGCTCAAAAGAAAACTAAGTGGGTGTGCATCCAACTCGCTTGCTCACAAAGACCTAGGGCATTTGAGGAAGCCCATCATTGGAATATACAAGCCAAGTTCTATAATGAAAAAATCCCACTAGTAATATATGAAAGTGACAACATAGGAGACTCTCTATCATAAAGAACATGGTGCTACTTTGAAGCACAAGTGTGGAAAAAGGATAGTAACATTGTCCCTCCTCTCTTTTTCTCTCATTTTTTCTTTTTTTTTTCTTTTGGGCTCTTTGGTCTCTTTTTTTCATTTTTTTTATTTTCCGTCCGGAGTCTGATCCCGACTTGTGGGGGATTCATAGTCTCCATCATCCTTGCCTCACATGGGACAATGCTCTAATAATGATGATCATCACACTTTTATTTACTTACAACTCAAAAATCACAACTCGATACTAGAACAAAAATATGACTCTATATGAATGCCTCCGGCGGTGTACCGGGATGTGCAATGATCTAGCGTGACATGTATAAAAAATATGAACGGTGGCCAAGCCACAAATACTATGTCAACTATATGATCATGCAAAGCAATATGTCAATGATGGTATGTGTCATAATAAAACGGAATGGTGGAAGTTCCATGGCAATATATCTCGGAATGGCTATGGAAATGCCATAATAGGTAGGTATGGTGGCTGTTTTGAGGAAGATAAGGTGGCTTATGTGTGAAAGAGTCTATCATATTGTAACACCCTGGATTTTTTTTCCTTTTCTTTTTCTTTTGGATTTTGCTTTGATTTTCTTTTTCTGTGGCTTCGTGGTCTGGAAACTTGGGAAGATGAGCTCTTATGTCACTCTCAAGTGTCTTGTCACTCTCAAATCCATCCCAAGGTCATGTCATCTTCATCTTAGCCCTAACCCAATATTCTTTTTCTTGGAAATATTCCTTTTTCTATTAAAGGAATAACCCTGTCTGCTCTACATTGTGAAGCAACCTATGTTTCTGTCTTGCCATAAATTCCCTCAAAATTCTCAAAATTCATTTGGACCATATGAAGCTTGGATATGCAAAAATATTGAAGATTACATGCTCATGGTGAGCACACCATCCAATGTTTGTTTCTGGTCAAATTTCCAGGTTGTGAAGCAACTATATTTTATATTGCTCCATAAATTCTGAAATTTTGCCAGGACATTCTCCTACCCATATAATCTCTCTCCACAAAATTTGGGCTCATTTCATAAAGCCATTATTTTTCTATAATTCTCCCAAGTTTCTATCCAGAGAGGACCACTGTGAAGGAAGTACCATTTTGGTGTGTCCAATTGGTATGAAATTTTTACAGTGCCTTCATATGCCCAAATAACTCATGTCCTCCAAATTTCAGCTCAACCCAATCAACCACGTGAGTGCTACTTCATCTTTTGCATTTCTATATAGTGTGATTTTGTACAGCAAGTGCTAGTTGTCTTCATCATTTTGAGCTGAAACCTTGCCATAATGATCATCTTAGCATATGATCAACACCAGGCAAACCTCATCATCTCTCCCCAAGTAGATCTTCCCCACTCCAGTACAAACACCTTGTTGTTCTGTTGTCTTCGAGCTCTCTATGGTCACATCAGGGGTTCCTGTGCTTGTTCATTTGCCCTTTGGCACTCTATGGTGATTGAACTTTCGCGTAGACATGGTCTGGCCGACCAGAGTGTGCCCCCTCGCCGCGTTCACGCGGTGACTACGCGTCCGGCATGCGTGTGCACGCGCTCTGGGCGATGGGGCCCTTGTCCTCGTCTGTTTCGGCAAGCTCTCGAACTCTCTCCTTGTCTCGGAGCTTCCCCGTGATCGTGCGGTCACTCCTCTGCCTTGGCCCCTTCCTATCCCTTCGTCCTCACACGCCGGCAGCCTCGCCCGTGACCTGGCCGCCTTTGCCCTCCCTCGTGTCCAGTTGCCTACGAGCTCTCGAGCATTCCCGAGCCATCCCCGCTGCTATATAAAGCTTCCCCGACCTCCTCTGCTCCTCATCGCCCTCTCCACCCCCTCCCTTGACCACCGGAGCTGCCCCACCTCGCCTTTGTCCACCATGTTCGCCGCGGAGCTCTGCTCAAATTTGAGCAAGCCCGGCCTCCTCTCCTCTCCAGTCCACCACCAGTAGAACACCCGGACACCGGCGCATCTCCCCCACCTCTCCGTTCATCACCGGATCGACCGTAGCCTCGTCCTTAACTCCAGCTGATGGCCTCGTCCGCCGCCCTCCTAGCTGCCATCACTCCGGGCCTCCTCGTCGTCCGTGCATCACTGGGGCGGAGGTGCGGCGTCCTCCCGAGCCCGCTGGTGGTCCGAGCTCCACTAGGGGTGGCCTGAGCCGCCGGGGAGCGCCGACGCACGCGGCCGGCCGAACCCCTCTGTCGCGCCCCGTCGAGGAGGAAGAAGGAGGTAGGCAGGAGAGAGAAAGAGAGCGCAGTGGGCCCCGCTTGCAGACTCTCAGCGTTGACTTAAGCCCGGGCCCGCGTGGATTAAGTGGAAGCGCATTTCGCGAAGTGCGTTTCCTCCTTTGGGAAGCGTACTTTACTGCAGCTTTGGGCCGGAATACGTTTTCCAGTTCTGAAAAAGTATTCTCAGAAGGGCACTTTTTGTTTAACCCGCCAAGGACCTATATGTGAATATTCTTTTTATAGATTGGTCCCTGGTCTTCAACTATCCATATCTCTGCAACCGCAACTTCGATTCAGGTGATTCCAAAGCCCACGTTCTCGTCACGTTGAGCCCGTTCTGTTGGTACCATTTTCACTATGTTGTCAATACTGAAAATGACCATTTTTCCCTTGTCCTTATTTAGCCCCTCTGAGAGAGAAATGTTTCCGGCGAATCTTTCCGCCACTTCACCACACTTCTTCCCAGAGAATCCGTCAACCCCACGCAAGCCACGACAGCCACTTGCATGATGGTCTTGCAATAGCAATGGTTTTCAACTTGAATATTTAATTGTTTTGTGCATGTTAATATTCTGGAATACGTCATATATGCTTGTGAATCCATGCTTATCTTTATGCCATGGTCATTTGCACCTCGTTGGTTAAATGTTTACTTGTTAATGTTATTGTTATACTCTAGTCTAGTAATTATTTCTGATGCTAGTGGTCATACCATACTTTTATGTAGTGTTATAGTTGTGATATTCATGCTCGCTATTATGCCATGCTCATTTACATAAATGATTTACTGTTGTTGATATGTTAAATGGTTATACTTCCCATCCATGTTTATGTTGATATCATTCTCATATGCATTGTTATTTTATCATGCTATTTTATTATGACTCATCTCATTACTATTCAAGTTAATCGGACATTAATTGAACTTGAACACCTGTTGGCTGTCATAGTGCCATCGAATCGAGCTGACCAGTGCAACCACACTTGCCTGGATGGGGAGGCCTTAATGCGGTCTATTGTCATGCCTCTCGCCGGTGCCCCCAACTAGGGAAGGTTATGTGTCTGCTCTACCCTGGCCCGGTGGGCGGCAATAACCTTGTGTGCCCAAGTTGTGTTGTACCCGGGTTGTCCCCATTTGGGACCGTTTTTCTTTTGCCACGACGGTGGCCGTTTGATGTCCAGAGTGGCATCCCGGGCCATCCATGACTTAGCCCAAAGGGGAGTTTTTCGGAGTGGCTGGGAGAGTGTCATGCAATAGATTGATTTTGTCGAAACGTCGTTGGTCCACCCGAATGGGAGCACGAGGCCTTGGGTCCCGTAGTGTGGGTACAGTGTACTAACCTCTGCAGAGTGTATAGTCTATCGATAGCCGCGCCTGCGGATATGGGCCCAGTTCATAGTAGGTCACACTATAGGTCAACAGTAATAATAACCTGACTAATAAACAACCCCGGTTTGATGAGAAAAGAAGTTGGTTGATCTTTATGTCATCGTGAGAGGATCATAGTGGCATCATGGATACCGAAGTTGGTTGATATTGGTGGTGTCATATGATGATCCCCGGTAAAGATCAAGCTCCTTATGGTCTTGTGATCACTACGCTATTGTTAATACCAAGCTTGGTTGATCCTGAGATGATCATGTGATGTCCGTGATGGTAAGTTGATACGTGTGGTGGTTACGAGGTAACCTCCGAACAGAGTAATTTGAATCAGGATAGTAAACATGCAGCATGCTAGTACCATCATGTTCATATGTTCATGCCATGCTTATATTGTTCTAGTAGTATCATGTTCATCATTGTTTAAAACTGTAAATGCCATGTTGTTGTTTGTCTTGATTGCTTTGGTTGCTATGAGCTTGCGAGTACATTCAAAGTACTCATGTGGCGTGTCATGCCAGTTTGCAGGTCATGCCATGATTGCTTGCTTGTCGAGGACCCCGAGTTTGCGAGCTAGGATATGCGTTCCAGCCAGAGTCCCTGCGGAGTGGAGTCCATCGCTGTCGTTGTTGTTCCGATGCTAGAAGTTATTCTGTTGCTATGAGTTGTTCCGCTGCTAGCATAGAGCTACCTTAGCAGGCATAGTGTCGCCATGCTGATGTAATCCTTGGGTCTTCAGAACCCTTGTATCGATATTAATTGTAATAGAGAGCTGATTTGTTCTATGCCAAGCATTGCCGTATTCCAGAAGACTTGATCTCTGGGCTGGTATATGGGGTGTTCTGGTCTTTCTAAGTCAGGGTGCCACAGGGTTTGGTATCATAGCAGGTCTGGCTGTAGGATGCCCCAGTCCGCGCGACCATTAGAAAACGGTAGTATATAGCCTGGTTTGTTTGTTGCATTTGGTTGCTGCATTTGTCTGCCGCATAGCATGCATGTAGATTTATTTCTGTCGGCGTTCTGGGATCGGGGGTACCCAGATCTGCCTGCCTGCGACCCAACACGTGGGCCCATCGACGGCCCTGTACGGCCCAGCTACAACAACTCCAAGCCAAGACCCTCGCGAGGGCCCTGGCCTCGCGAGACGAATGACACCAAGACCTCCAGAGGAGCGGCCTCCCCAGGCTGCCTCCCGAGGGGCGGAGACTTCTATGCAGGTACCCAGCCTCATGAGGCTGCGATGACATGAGCCATGACGACCAAGGCCAGGCGGGCACCAACGGGCGCAGAGGAGACAGTTTCCCCTTCGGTGCTAAGGGAGCAAGGGCAGGCGCAAGTTCCCGATGAAGGCCTCAAAGCTTTCCTTTCTGGTGCAACGAGACCAAGACCACGAGCTCGACAGGATGGATGTCATCGCTGAGCCCACCACTGCATTATGGCCAGAAGCTTTGCAGGCAAAAACCACCTTTCGTCAGGATAAGATGTACTCCTTGCCCCCCTTCAAAATTGGCCGTTGTGGAATCCCTTCCCGCCTAAGCTATGAGGGAAGAGGACCAAGGCCACTATAAATATAGGATAGCCATCACCATAGAAGGGATCCCAGATCGGACCCTTGACCAATCCACCCTCACCACTAGAGCCCTCGCGAGGCAGCTCATTCACTGTACTAATTCATCCTCTACCTCATCATGAGGCCAATCCACCAAAAGCAGGAGTAGGGTTTTACACCGCAAGGTGGCCCGAACCTAGGTAAATCTCTGTGTTGTTCCCTTCCGCATGATCCAGCGTACTCATCGAGATCAGGTCATGGGCATGGCGAGCTAGCGTTGTTGTGGAGTGAGATCCTTCATTCACGCCCCTGAGTTCGAACCTTCTTGGGTCTGCGGAGCCCTGAATCCGACATTTGGCGCGCCAGGTAGGGGGCGTGTTGAAGCTCCGCCTCTTCACCAACCATGCTCCGCCCTCACCTCGTTGCTTCCATGGCGGACGCTGTCCGGCAGGTCTGGCCGCCCAAAGCCTATGGGAGCGCTGCGGGCTGCCCGGCCTTCACCCCTGGCCTGCGCTGGGTACGGTGGCCTGCGAAGTTCAGGCCAGTGCTGCCCCCGCGGTATGATGTCTTTGCGGACCCCAAGGAGTTCCTCCAGCTGTACGCGCAGGCCATCCAAGCGGCGGGCGGCGACGACATGGCCATGGAAATCTGGCTCCCCCTGGCCGTCATGGAGGCCCCTCGGTCTTGGCTCCGCAGCCTCCCGGACGCCTCGATCTCTTCTTGGGAGGAGCTCTGCGGCCGGTTCATCATGTGCTTGACGGCATCGGCGCCCCACGCAGTTGCATGCATCATCGGCAGGTCGCAAGCGCCTGTCTATGACCACCACGTCAAGCAGTCCTTCCACCGGGCAAGCGGAACTCGGCCTCAGCATGAGGCTCTGCGGGGCCACACAAGGCCTGAGACCGACATCACCTTCGACTCTAGGGATCATCCAAAGACGGTGGCCGCTGCGGGTGCACTCCCCATGCTGTGCATGCCCACCATCAGCAATGTCGCGGTCACCAAGACCCTCATCAACGGCGGCGCCAGCCTTAACGTCCTCTCCTTGGAGACCTTCGACATGCTCCAGGTGCCATACAACCAGCTCGCGCCCACCAAACCCTTCTCGGGGGTGACCAAGGGCTCCGCCACCCCCTTGGGGCAGGTGCGCCTTCCCGTCACCTTCGGCAAGCGCGACAACTACCACACCGAGCTGATCGACTTTGACGTGCCCGCATCGGCCTCCCGTACAACGCCATCCTGGGGTACCCAGCTCTCGCCAAGTTCATGGCGGTGACCCATCCGGGCTACAACATCATCAAGATGCTGGGCAGCAGTGGCGTCATCACGATGGCTGGAGACACAAAGGACGTGGTCCGGGCCCTCAAGCTCGCCTACGGGGCCGCGGCGGCCTCTCACCCCGGCGCCGGGGACGCCCCGGAGGCCCTGGGGGCCGCGCCCGCGAAGAAAAAGCAGTTGTTCTCTCAGGACCGGGCCGAGACGAAACAGGTGCCTGTCGACGACGGGGGCTCAGGCCCCACCTTCACCATAGGCGCCGACCTTCCCCCAGAGCAGGAGGAGGCATTGATTAGCTTCCTCCGGGTGAACAAGGACGTGTTTGCGTGGGAGGCATCAGACCTGGTCGGTGTCCCGAGGGAGGTTATCGAGCACCACTTGATGGTATGCCCCGGAGCGCGCCCAGTTGAAAGTGCATGTGGCACTTAAGTATATTTTGGTGTGATGACAACATGATTAGAGGAACTAATATCGGTTGCTAAAGTCTATCTCAGGATATTGGTTCCATGAAGATTCCATTGGAGTTGTGTGACCCCCCCAATTCAAAAAGGTCAAGGCGTGGTTTACCGACGACTCGAAGGTTTTCGTTTGGTTCGATTTGAGTCGTAGGAAAAATCGCACTATCAAGAGGGGTCATCGTGGGTTAAATGTTGTGTGGGAATGCCTCCTATTTTCTTACACCTGCCCTCCTCTCCATCATTAGTGCTTTGTCGCGGTGTCCTGTGAGGTTCTTCAGTAAGTTTTCTGGACACCCCGTGTGCACGGGGTCTCTGACCCCCGTGCGCACGGGGTACCACGAAACTTACTGGACACCCCATGCGCACGGGGTCCTGGACTCCCGTGCGCACGGGGTGGGTGAAAATCACTGGACACCCCATGCACATGGGGTCCTAGACCCCCGTGCGCACGGGGTGGTTGGAATTCCACTGGACACCCCGTGCGCACGGGGCTAACTTGGCCCGTGCGCACGGGGTCCAACGGGCAGAAATCCCCACCCGGTCAAGAACACTATATAAGCCCCCTTCTTCCACCTTCAACCACCAACCCTAATGTCTTGTTGAGCTCTACCATTGCTACACCTCCATTTGCTCATTACTCTCAATCCCTCCACCCAAACTTGTTGAAACTTTGGGGATTGGGAGAGCAAGACCCGATCTACACTTTGACCAAACCAAATCGTGTTCCCCACAATATTTGTCCACCATTGACTTGTTACTCTTGGAGCTTGGGCTCCTAGGCGGTTAGAGGTTCCTCCGGAAGCTTCCTTGCTTGTGGTGTGCTCCGGAGAAGTTTGTAAAGGTGTGGTGGTCGCCTTCAAGACCAACCCCGAGTGATTCGAGGCTCATCCGTTGGGGGTGACTCGAAGGAGATTACGGTGAGCCTTTGGTGGTGTTCCGCAAGCTTTGGCTCCGGCACCGCTCCAAACGGAGAGTAGCTCTTCCCAAGGAAGAGTGAACTTCGGGTTAAAATCCGCGTCCTTGTCTCACTTGTGGTTAATCCTTTCCCGCACTTTACTTTGCTTTATATGCTTGTTGGCTTGCTACCTAGATTGTTGCCTAGCATATTTAGCTTGGAGCTTGCTTGTCATATAGGTTGCATTCACCTAGTTGCATATCTAGTGAACCCTATTTATCCGCTAAGCCTTAACATTGACAAGAAAGGGTAAAATTTGTAGTCTCCTATTCACCCCCCCTCTAGTCAATCGTATCGATCCTTTCAATTGGTATCAGAGCCTCGTGCTCTAATATAAGGTTTTACAACCTTAGAGGATATGGTCGATCTAGGGAATGAGGGAGGTGGCGCACCACTTGCGGAGGATGGTCAAAACCTACCCCCCGCCGCGGCCGAAGCACTTGTTGCTCCGGTCGTTGCTCCTATCGCCCCCATTAACCCGGGTGCCCCCTTAACCGCGGCTGACATTCTTTCAATGTTTGCGGACCTCAAAACCGCGATGTTGAAAGAAGTTCGTTCCTCGGTCAAGGAGGAAATTGATGCTCGCTTAAAGCCCTCGACATCCACCTCAAACTCATTTGATCCAAATGTGGTTCACGATGCGGATGATTCGAGAGAACCCCTTGCATCCCCGGCTCGCACTCAAGTTCCCAAGTATAATGCCGTGGAACCCTTTTACTCACCCCAACCCTTGCAGCACCCTCGCATTAATCCTGTTGGGCCTCCGCCCCCTTTGAAAGCTAATGCGTTTGCTAAGTGGAAGCTAGATATGGAGTCTCACATTCGCAGTGCATCTACTCAACTATGGTGGATTGTGGTCAACGGTTTCAACCCCAAGGATCCCATGAATCTCACTCCAAGAGAAGCGGTTGATGATCAACTCAATGCTACCACCCACAACATGTTGCGCACTGCGGTGACCGATGACTATAGTGACTCCATTGCTCTACTCAAGACCGCCAAGGAAATTTGGGATTGCCTTGAGGAGGCCCTCGAAGGTGATGAAGCAATTCGAAGATCTCGGTTGGCTTTGCTCAAGCAAGAAGTCAACCTATTTGTGAGAAATGAGGGTGAGTCCGCGGAAGAGGTGTACCGAAGGCTAAAGTCTCTAGTGCTCAATTTGAGAACCTTTGGGTGCACTTGGGCAAATGATGATTTCATTAAGGACAAGTTCATTGATGCTATGGTTCTCACGGAACATACCATGGTGATGATGGTACATCAACGCCCGGACTATCAAAAGTTGACCGCGGCACAAGTTGTATCCACTTTCTCAACTCATGTTCTTTTGGAGACCAAGTCCAAGAAGACCTTTGCTATTGCTCAGGCCACCAAGAACTCAAATCTTGCATTGAAGGCCAAGAAAGTTGTTGCTCAACCCTCAAGGGATGAAGAAGTTGTTGAAGAGACTTGTGAGGAAGATGTTGACACCTCATGCCCGGCAAATGACTTTGCAGAAGACTTGGCTCTCTTGGTCAAGAAATACTCCGGGACCATGGCAAACAAAGGGAAGAATCTTCAGGGAAGATCGTTTGGACGAAGAAAATGCTACAATTGTGATAGCCCAAGGTATTTTGTGCATGATTGTCCTTATGAGAGACGTGAGGACAAGTCCGAGAAGCTTGTGCTCAAGAAGAAGAAGTTCACCAAGTTTACCAAGAGGAAAGATGACAAGGCTCTTGTTCATGAGGAGTACATGTCTGGAGATGAAGATGACGGTGATGATGATCATGTGGGCACGGCCGCTATTGCCATGCATGCCACTACCTCCTCCTCCACCACCGGCCTCTTCGACTCTCCCAACGAGGACAAGCCTTTCACTCATCACTGCCTCATGGCCAAAGAGGTAAAAACAAAGTCCAAATCTCGAAAACCCTCCATCCACACTTCCAATGTCTCATGTGAGATAGTGGAGGATGAGTGTGACGATGGTGTGGATAATGATGAGGAATCCTTGATGGCTTTCATGAAGACTCTTCATGGTGAAGCTCGTGCTCATTTTGGTGATCTCCTTAAGTCACTTGCCGAACGCGATGACTTTATTGAGAACATTGAAAACCTCCTCATAGAGGAAAAAGAGAGAGTCGAACTCCTCGAGCACGAACTACATGAAGAGAGTGTCATGAGAGCATCACTTGAGGAAGCCTTGTCTTCTCATAAAATTGACATTGTTAACACCGATGATGCTTTGCAACTTGCTCTTGAGAACAAAGATGCCCTTAAAGTAAGGGTTGAAAAGCTTCTAGTTGATCACACGAGACTTGTTGAGGAATATGATCTCCTTGTGACTAGTTCCAAGGTTGTCAAAGGTGACCTCATTGCCCTCACCGAGTCTTATGCTCAACTTAAAGCTACAACCATTAAGGCTCTTACTTTCGTCCCTCATATTGATTTAAATGATGAATCTTGTACGGCTAACTTTGCTCATGATTGCACCTCTCTCCAAGAGGAGAATAAGAAGTTGAAAGCCCAAATTGAGAAAGGACTTGTGTCGTGCATTCAAGGGGAGAAAAACCTCAATGACCTCTTGAGTAACCAAAAGGAGTGTGTTGCCAAGGAGGGAATTGGGTTTGACCCCTCTTCGAAGAAGAACAAGAACAAGAAGAAGATCGGTCCTTCTCTTCCTCCCCAACAAAAGATAGCATTTGTTCATGAAGGACACAAGGAGAAGGAGAAGGAAAAAGGGAATTTTGGGGATGGCAAGGTCACTAGGGACAAGGCCATTTCCAAAGAGTTTGCCGGCAAAAACAACCCATCTTATGTCCTCATGAGAGGAGATAATGGTTATACCTTTGCTAAGTTTGTTGGCACTAACTATGATGATTATGCTTGGACTATTTGGGTTCCTAAGACCCTTGTTGCTAACTCTCTAGGACCCATTGCAAAATGGGGACCTAAAATCAAAGCTTGATTCTTGTAGGACTATACCACCGGTGGAAAACAATGGGTGATCGATAGTGGTTGCACCAATCATATGACCGGAGAGAGGGAGATGCTTGTGGAGTTCGTTGATTCACTCAAGGCCACTTCGAACATCTCCTTTGGTGACAATAGCAAGGGCAAGGTATTGGGTTTGGGCAAGGTGGTAATCTCTAGTGATGCATCACTTAAGAATGTCATGCTTGTTCAATCCCTTCACTACAATTTACTTTCTACGATTCAATTGGCTCGTGCCGGTTATGATTCTCATTTCGGTGAATTTCATGTGACCGTCTTTAAGAGGAGCAATCTCAATGTGGTCTTTGTTGGGCATGTTGAAGACAACCTTTACGTGGTTGATTTCTCAAATGAGAAAACTCATCTTGCAACATGTCTAATGGCCAAGGCCGACGTGGGGTGGCTATGGCACCGACGGCTAGCCCACGTTGGCATGAGAAATTTACAAGCTCTCTTAAAGGGGGAGCACATTCTTGGACTAACCAATGTGTCATTTGCCAAAGATCGTCCTTGTAGTGCTTGCATTGCCGGAAAGCTACATGAAAAAGTTCATAAGGTGACAACTATCATTACCACTTTGAGGCCTCTCGAGCTCATTCATTTGGATCTCTTTGGGCCTCCATCTTATGATAGTATGGGAGGGAGGAGGTATTGCCTTGTCATTGTCGATGATTATACAAGATATACATGGGTGTTTTTTCTCAAGACAAAAGATGAAACTCAAGACACCTTCATCAACTTTGCCAAAGAAGCTCAACGTCAACATAATTGTGAGATCAAGGCAATTCGAAGTGACAACGGCACCGAGTTAAAAAATTACTCAATGGACGAGTTCTTGAGTGATGAGGGGATCAAGCATCAATATGCCGCACCATATACTCCTGAACAAAATGGTGTTGCAGAAAGGAAGAACCAGACTCTCATTGAGATGGCAAGGACCATGCTTGACGAGTACAAGTCTCCATACAAGCTTTGGGCCGAAGCCATCAACACCGCGTGCCATGCTGCAAACCGGCTTTATCTTCGCAAGCTCAAGAACAAGACTCCCTATGAACTCCTAATCGGGAGAAAGCCTAACGTCAAATACTTTCGAGTATTCGGTTGTAAGTGTTTCATTCTAAACAAGAAATCCCGTTTAGCTAAGTTTGCGCCTAAAACTTATGAGGGCATATTTGTTGGATATGCATCAAACTCTCATGCTTACCGTGTTCTCAACAAATCCACCGGATGCATTGAGGAAACGGTAAATGTGGAGTTTGATGAAGATAACGGTTCCCGTGAGGAGCAAATTGTTCCGAGTGTTGTAGGTGATGAGGCTCCTTCACAAGCTATAAGGACTATGGGGATAGGCCACATTCGTCCACAAGAAACACCCCAAGTTCAAGTAGAAGAAGAAGGAGTAAGAGCCCCTCTTGTGGATTCTCCACAAGGGAAGTCATCACCACCACCACAAGGTCAAGATGCTATGGGAGATCATGAATTTATCCAAGAACAAGATCAAGTCCCTCTTGTTCCCGAGCAAGATCAAGGGCAAGCTCATCCAAATGGTGAAGAGCCAATCCTTGAGGCCCATGGTCAAGCTCTAGATCAAGATCAAGATCAACCCCAACCTCAAGTGTCTTCCACATCATCACATCCAAGTGAACAAGAACTTGAGGTTGTGAAGAGAAGGGTGTCTCCAAGGCTAAAGCATTCTCAAGGCCAAGCGTCTTCCACGAGATCAAAACCAAGCGAAGAAGAGCTTGCATTCAAAAAGCAAAAAGCGGACGCCAAGCTAAAGCATCTTCAACATCTCACCGACAACATTTATGGGAGCATCAACAAGGGGGTAACTACTCGTAGACGTTTGGCAAACTTTTGTGAGCATCACTCGTTTGTCTCTTGTGTTGAGCCCCTCAAGGTTGAAGATGCCCTTGACGACCCGGATTGGGTAGATGCCATGCATGAAGAACTCAACAACTTCACCCGCAACAAAGTATGGACTCTTGTGGAGAGACCCAAAGAATATCATAATGTCATTGGAACAAAGTGGATCTTTAAGAACAAACAAGATGAGCATGGACAAGTCACTAGAAACAAGGCAAGGTTAGTGGCACAAGGGTTCACCCAAGTTGAAGGTTTGGACTTCGGTGAAACCTTTGCCCCCGTTGCCCGTCTTGAGTCCATTCGTATCTTGCTTGCATATGCTTCGCATCATGATTTTAAATTGTATCAAATGGATGTGAAGAGTGCATTTCTTAATGGTCCTCTTAATGAGTTGGTGTATGTCAAACAACCTCCCGGTTTCGAAGATCCCGATCACCCCTCTCACGTTTATGAACTCCATAAGGCGCTCTACGGACTTAAACAAGCACCTCGTGCTTGGTATGATCACCTTACGGCGTTCCTAAGTGAGAAGGGGTTCCAGATCGGGTTAATATATTCCACTCTCTTCACAAAGAGGGTAAAAGGAGAATTGTTTGTGTGCCAAATATATGTTGATGATATTATTTTTGGTTCCACTAACCATGCTATTAACGTTGAGTTTGAGAATCTTATGACCAAGGAATTTGCTATGAGCATGATGGGAGAGTTGAAGTTCTTCCTCGAATTTCAAGTGAAGCAATTGAGAGGAGGAACCTTCATCAACCAAGCACTTTATATTCAAGACATGCTTAAGAAGTTCGATATGCTAGATGTCAAGCCCATGAAGACGCCCATGCCCACCAAAGGCCAACTTGATCTTGATCCCAATGGTAAAGATGTGGATCTAAAGGTATATCGCTCCATGATTGGTTCTTTGCTTTACCTTTGTGCATCTAGGCCGGATATTACGTTGAGTGTATGTATGTGTGCAAGATTTCAATCCGCTCCCAAGGAGAGCCATTTTTCGGCAGTGAAAAGAATCCTTTGATATTTGGTTCATACCCCAAACTTGGGCCTTTGGTATCCCAAAGGATCATCTTTCAAGTTAATGGGATATTCGGACTCGGATTGGGCCGGAGACAAGGTAGACCGCAAGTCCACGTCCGGCTCTTGTCAATTTCTTGGAAGGTCCTTGGTAAGTTGGTCTTCAAAGAAACAAAATTGTGTATCCCTTTCAACCGCCGAAGCCGAGTACATTGCCGCCGAAAGTTGTTGTGCTCAATTATTATGGATGATGCAAACTTTGATGGATTATGGTGTCAAATGTGACAAAGTGCCTCTTTTATGTGACAATGAAAGTGCAATCAAGATTGCCGACAATCCCGTGCAACATAGCAAGACCAAGCATATTGAGATCCGTCATCATTTTATTCGGGATCATGTGGCAAGAGGAGATATTAAGATATTTCCTGTCAACACCAAGAAGCAACTTGCCGATATTTTCACCAAACCACTTGATGAAGCAAGATTCCTCGAGTTAAGGCATGAGCTAAATATCATGGATTTAAGTAACTTGGATTGAGGTTCTTGCAAACACACACATACTCATCTAGTATCGTGTTTAGATGTAGGCACATGTCTAGGGGGGAGCTAACTCAACTCATGAGTTACCTCATCCTAGAAGTGCATAAATTGAACAAAATCTTTCACATTCGTCATTTTTAGATGACACTTGTGCTTCAAAGATGAGTATTGGTCTTGGGCCCAAGGTTCATATCTTCGCGGTGCCATACCAAATAAACTCAAACATGGTGGCGACGGCCACCGCCCTCTCTTCGAGGTAGGTTCATTTTTTTTTATTTTTTCTTTTCTTCTCTCTTTTGAGTTTTTGTTGTCCTCGTGTGCTTTCTCGTCGTTTCGTGGTTTGGAGTTTTTCATCTAGTGCAAGTGCTACTCATATACCTTTCTAGTAGAGTAGGGTTTCTCTTGCGATGAGCTCAGAAGTGAGATGGGAGCACATATTGAGTTGTGGTAAGGGTATACACCCAGCCGGAACTAAATATAAAGCTGGCTGTCAAAACCACCTGAGACCCCCGTGTGCACGGGCCTGTACCGTGCGCACGGGGCCCCCGTGCGCACGGGCTTTTTAGCCCCGTGCGCACGGGGTGTGTGGTTCCTGGCCTTCAAGAGGTGGGACGTGGGGGGGTTAGGGTTCATTCCCACCCAGTTGCCTCCCCACGCCCCAGAAAACCTCTAGGTCGCCGCCGTCGCCTCGAGCCTCTCCGGCGCCTCCGTGTGCCGTGGAGCCGTCCCTCTCCGTGGATCTCTTCTAGGATGGGGTCCTCCTCCGGTATGCCCTGTCCATTCTCCTCCTTTGGTTCCTCCTAGAATGCTCTCTTCTTTCTAGGGGATCCAAATTGATCTAGATCGGTCCTCATTTCCTCGTGATATAGAGTAAAACGTGGGTAGACATCAGCATAAGTTAACTAGCCACACTCACTCCCAGATTTCGATCTGGAAGTGGCTGCCGCTGGAAGACCCCCGTGTGCACGGGCCTGTACCGTGCGCACGGGTCCCCGTGTCCACGGGGGTATGACCCCGTGCGCACGGGGTGTACAGAGTGTTCTGCCCATTTTTCGTTTTATGTCACTCCGTGCCATATCTTCGAGCACTTGCACTCACTCGTTTTGCGTGTGTTGTTTGGGTTGGTTGTGTTTCTCAGACTCTGCTGACAAGGTGGCGGCCGCTTGTAACAAGCGCAGTAAGGCAGGTGAAGGTCAGTTGGTCGTTACCGCTCGTCAGCCATCTGATGGGCTTGGCCAGAGTTCTATGTCTGCTAATCGTGCTCGTCGTGCTGCGTCAAAGAAGCCGGTGATCGAAGCCTCTGATGATTCCGAGGAAGAGTATGATTCTCAGGAGGATGCACACTATGAGGAAGAGCCAGCAGATGCATCTGCTGATGATGATGATGAGGAGGAAGGAGATGAGAGCCCAGAGGAACATGTTCTTCCTAGTGGTCGTAATGTCAAGAATCTTCCTCTTTCTTAGTGGACCAAGCCAGAACTCTGGGCTCGCATGCAGGACTACCCCTATGTGCCAAATACCAGTTCAGGAATTGACCCAAGATTCAAGAATGATTTTCAGCACCGTGTGTTCTCTGAGCTGATCATGGCCAAGAAGAACAAGTTTGCCCCCCACAAGCAAATCAATGTGGAGGGTCTTCGAGACAATGCTCATATCTTTCCCGGTGTGTATGATGCTCTCGGGAGGCTTGGATTGATCCCATTCGTCAGCTTCCACCATCCGTTCAATGAAGATCTTGTGATGCAATTCTTTGCCACCGTATACTTCCACAGTGATGAGGCTCGTACTATGACTTGGATGTCTGGCACTTATGAGTGTGAGGCCTCCATGGCCAAGTTCTCTGACTTCATTCCATATCAGTTCTTTGCTGAGGAGCATCCTGAGTATGGCCGTGCTCGTGAGACTGGAAGAGATAAGGATGAGATTGCTTTTGCATACAAGCCAGAGAAGGCCTTCACCACCGGTTCTATCAAGCACTTGAAGCTTACCTATGATACTATGCGTCACATTCTTAGGTACACACTTAATCCTAAGACCGGGGACTCTCACAATCTGAGGAGCTCCATGTTGGACATCTTTGTCTACCTTCGTGAAAGGAAGAAAGTGGATGTTCTGGACTTCATGTTCTTTGAAATCAGGCAGTGTGTTCAGGAGAACAAGTCATGCATCTATGCTCCGTTCATCCAGGCCTTGATTGAGTCTGTCTGCCCCGCCACGTACCTAGCCAAGTACCGCACTTCCTTTCCGAAGCGTGATGCCAACTGGCTTCCGGCTGCTCCTCCACCATATGCGCCCTCCAAGAAGGGGCGCAATCCGAGGCCTGAGGATCGTGCTACCTACACTGAGGGCTGTTCCTCCATTGCACGGATTCCGTGTGGCACAGGGTTGCAGGCTCCTGCTGATGCTAGTTTCAGCAGGGAGGAGAAGAGATCTCTTCTGAAGACAGTGGGCAACATGTTCAAGATGTGTCAGTCTATCCAGCGCCGTCAGCTCAAGGAAATCAACAGAGACAAGCTTGAGAGGCGGCAGAAGAAGGCCGAGCGTGCTGCAGCAGGGGAGCAGGTTGCCCCAGGGTCTGAGGACATTGACAGTGTGGCCACTGCTCGTTCCTTTCCCTTGGAAGGTTGGCGCTTTGATGAAGATGATGATGCTTCGAGCGCGCCTCCTCTTGTCTAGAGTCTCGTTAGCATCGCCTTTTCCCTTTTTGTTGTCTTGATGACAAAGGGGGAGAAGTGTTCTATTAGGAAGCGTTTGCAGTTGGTTTCAGTTGGGTTGAGATCTCAATGCCTCGTTTTATTTGGTGGTGTTTAATTGGCTTGAGATACTTTTTCTTTCTTTCTTTCGTGGTGTGGTTGTGAGCTACCTCCTATTAGTATGTGAGACTAATCATCTTATGGTTCATATCTTGTGCTATATTATCTTGTTTTTATTATGTTGTCTCTCGTTTCTTGCTCGCCACACCTTTGCATGAGATCTTGGCACCGTTATAGGTTTTATGTTGTTGATCCCATGCCTTGACAATATTGATCTAGGGGGAGCCTCATATGTGTGTGCTTGATGCATTCTCAAGCATGTCATTCTATCCTGGCACACATATAGGGGGAGCTCTCGTGATCAACTATTGTCTCTAGGCAATTATTGTTGTTATATCCTTTTTGCCTTGTCCTAATCATGTTGTCCTCAATGCACCAAAAAGGGGGAGATTGAAAATGCATGTGGCACTTAAGTATATTTTGGTGTGATGACAACATGATTAGAGGAACTAATATCGGTTGCTAAAGTCTATCTCAGGATATTGGTTCCATGAAGATTCCATTGGAGTTGTGTGACCCCCCCAATTCAAAAAGGTCAAGGCGTGGTTTACCGATGACTCGAAGGTTTTCGTTTGGTTCGATTTGAGTCGTAGGAAAAACCGCACTATCAAGAGGGGTCATCGTGGGTTAAATGTTGTGTGGGAATGCCTCCTATTTTCTTACACCTGCCCTCCTCTCCATCATTAGTGCTTTGTCGTGGTGTCCTGTGAGGTTCTTCAGTAAGTTTTCTGGACACCCCGTGTGCACGGGGTCTCTGACCCCCGTGCGCACGGGGTACCATGAAACTTACTGGACACCCCGTGCGCACGGGGTCCTGGACTCCCATGCGCACGGGGTGGGTGAAAATCACTGGACACCCCATGCACACGGGGTCCTAGACCCCCGTGCGCACGGGGTGGTTGGAATTCCACTGGACACCCCGTGCGCACGGGGCTAACTTGGCCCGTGCGCACGGGGTCCAACGGGCAGAAATCCCCACCCGGTCAAGAACACTATATAAGCCCCCTTCTTCCACCTTCAACCACCAACCCTAATGTCTTGTTGAGCTCTACCATTGCTACACCTCCATTTGCTCATTACTCTCAATCCCTCCACCCAAACTTGTTGAAACTTTGGGGATTGGGAGAGCAAGACCCGATCTACACTTTGACCAAACCAAATCGTGTTCCCCACAATATTTGTCCACCATTGACTTGTTATTCTTGGAGCTTGGGCTCCTAGGCGGTTAGAGGTTCCTCCGGAAGCTTCCTTGCTTGTGGTGTGCTCCGGAGAAGTTTGTAAAGGTGTGGTGGTCGCCTTCAAGACCAACCCCGAGTGATTCGAGGCTCATCCGTTGGGGGTGACTCGAAGGAGATTACGGTGAGCCTTCGGTGGCGTTCCGCAAGCTTTGGCTCCGGCACCGCTCCAAACGGAGAGTAGCTCTTCCCAAGGAAGAGTGAACTTCGGGTTAAAATCCGCGTCCTCGTCTCACTTGTGGTTAATCCTTTCCCGCACTTTACTTTGCTTTATATGCTTGTTGGCTTGCTACCTAGATTGTTGCCTAGCATATTTAGCTTGGAGCTTGCTTGTCATATAGGTTGCATTCACCTAGTTGCATATCTAGTGAACCCTATTTATCCGCTAAGCCTTAACATTGACAAGAAAGGGTAAAATTTGTAGTCTCCTATTCACCCCCCCTCTAGTCGACCGTATCGATCCTTTCACCAGTGAAGCAAAAGGCGCGGTGTCAAGCACAAGAGAAGCAAGCATTCATCGTCCAAGAGGTCCGCAAGTTGCAAGAAGTCGGTGTTATTCGAGAAGTGCGGCACCCGGATTGGCTGGCTAACCCAGTGATTGTCCCCAAAAAGGGGGGGGGAGCGCATGTGCGTCGACTTCACGAGCCCACCTGTCATGGTGGCGCCTCGTTCTCTTGAGCCCCTGGTGCTCTACTTGGTGGCCACCCCCACTCGGCCAGCGCAACGCTTGTGGCCGTCCAGGAGGAGCACGCCGACGCAGGCGCGAAGCAAGGCGACCCACGAGGGGCCGCGCAATGTTTGCCGCCTCAGGACGGCGCCCCTGAGGCTCTCATCATTTAACCAGCCAGAGGGGCTCCCGAGTCTCTCACGCCCCACATAGAGCAAGGAGCCATCGATACCTCGCCCCTCGTCGAGCACCCGGTGTACTTCGTCAGCACAGTGTTGCGGGATGCGCGGGCGCGCTACCCCATGCAGCAGAAGCTCCTTCTCGCACTCCTCATCGCCTCAAGGAAGCTGCGTCATTATTTCCAGGGCCACCCCATCAAGGTCGTCTCCGCATACCCCATGGAGAAGGTGCTGTGCAGCCCCAACACCGCTGGGAGGGTTGCAGAGTGGAACATCGAGCTGTAGGCCTTCCAGCTGGAGTTCAGCACCACCAGGGTCATCAAGGGTGCGGCCCTCGCTGATTTCGTGGCGGAATGGACGGATGCTCCCGACCGGGGGCTGGACGAGGGCCAATCCCTCACACCTGGCGACGAGGCGCTCGACGGCTGGGTCATGCACTTCGATGGTGCCTTCGCGCGGTGGGGCGCGGGGGGCTAGAGTCGTCCTCATCTCACCGACCAAGGACAAGCTCTACTATGCCGTGCAGCTTTGCTTTCAGCATGGTGAGAAGGTCTCCAACAACATCACGGAATACGAGGGCTTGATCACTGGCCTCAGGGCCGTGGCCGCCCTGGGGGTCAAGCACCTCACCATCAAGGGTGACTCCCAGCTTCTCATCAACTTTTCCAACAAGGAGTACAAACCAAAGGACGAGCACATGGAGGCATACCTGGAAGAGGTACCTAAAATTGAAAAGCGCTTATTGGGCTTGGAATTGCAGCACGTCCCGCATGGCTTGAACAAGGAAGCAGACGACATCGCCAAGAGGGCATGTCACTGCGAGCCCCAGAAGCCTGGCATCTTCGAGGAAAGGCTCTTCAAGCCGTTGGTGGCGCCCCCCGCCGCAGGCCCAGCGCTGCTCCGAGAAGAGCCGCCCCCGGCTCCGTCCTCGGGCGCCCCGACCTGTGGTCTGGCCTCAGGAGCCCGCCTACTCCTGGCGCTGGAACCTCAGGAAGGCTGCTGGACCGAGGAGTTCAAGGCGTACTTGCTCCGTGGCACCTTACCATAGAAACAGGAGGACGCAGAACGCGTGGCTCGCCAGGCCACTGCTTATTGCTTGCAGGACGGCGAGCTGTACCGAAGACACCCCAACGACGTCTCACTGTGATGCATTTCCGAGGAGCAGGGGCGCGAGTTGTTGGCCGACAACCATGGTGGGGACTGCGGACACCACTCCTCATCGCACACCCTCGTGGTCAAGGTGTTCCATAATGGTTTCTACTGGCCTATGGTGCTCCACGACGCCACCGAGCTGGTGCGATCCTGCGAGGCCTGCCAGTTCCATGCCAAGTAGATTCACCAGCCCGCGCAAGGTCTCCAGACCATCCCGCTCTCATGGCCCTTCGTGGTCTGGGGGCTGGATATCCTGGGCCCGTTTCCTCGGGCGGCCGGCGGTCACCGATACCTCTACGTTGCCATCGACAAGTTCACCAAGTGGGCAGAGGTGGAGCCCGTGCGCACCATTACCGCCGCCTCGGCTGTCAAGTTCATGAAGGGCCTCGTGAGCCGTTTTGGAGTCCCCAACCATCATTACTGACAATGGCTCCCAATTCACAAGCAATCTCTTCAGGACATATTGTGCTAACCTTGGAACGCAGATATGCTACGCTTTGGTGGCGCATCCATGTAGCAATGATCAGGCCGAGCGCGCCAACGCGGAGGTCCTGAGGGGCCTCAAGACAAGGAGCTTCAAGAAGAAGCTTGAGGCCTGCGGCAGGGGTTGGCTCGGTGAGCTTCAGTCCGTGTTGTGGTCCATCCGCACCACCGCGACTAAGCCCATCGACGAGACCCCGTTCTTCCTTGTCTACGGGGCTGAGGCAGTCCTCCCGCACGAGGTCAGGCACCACTCCCCGCGGGTCTTGGCATTTGATGAGGCGTGTCAAGATGCCTCGCGGGGAATAGACCTCGTGCTCGGGGAGGAGGCCCATCGCCAAGCCTCGCTCCACGCCACGAGGTACCAGCAGGCGCTGCGGCGCTACCATTGCCGCAGCATCCGCTCCCGGACTCTCGAGGTTGGATACCTCGTCCTGAGGTGGGTCCTCTCCAGGGAGGGCCTCCACAAGCTCTCGCCCATGTGGGAGGGCCCGTTTCAGGGTCGCCCGTGTCTCCAGGCCCGGCGCCGCATGCCTGGAGACGCAGGATGGGGTACCCATCCAGAATGCTTGGAACACCCAGCATCTCCGCAGATTCTACCCATGACACTCTCACGTAATAATGAGTGGGGCTGTATGTGCCTCGGAGTGTCCCGGTGCACCGCCCCTCGGCCTCCCGCCCACGCCCAAGTGGAAGCCCCATGCTCCGCACTGGCGGACGACACGGTCTTACAGCGACTATGCCCACGCCTAGTGGAAGCCCCATGCTCCGTGCTGGTGGGAAGACTAGCATAGGTGCCGGACGCGGCTTTTTCTTTCGCTTGCTCTTGTAACCAATTTGCCACTTTTTGGAATGAAGTTTGAAGTTCTCGCATATTTATTCGATAAGGGGTGGGACCTTCTTTTTCCTCCTTCCAGTGTTTTTTCCTCCTTGAATCTCGTTTTCGGAGGAAGTGGCGCTTGCCTGTTACTCCCTCCCGCGTGTCCCGTGAGCGGGGGCTGGGCACGGTGTTATGCTCGGGCTAGCCCCGGCGACGTTGGAGCCCCAGGCCGCAACGGCCATGGGTCCGCCTGCACGCACACCTCGCCAAGGCATTGGCGTCCGAATCCTCGTGCAACGCTCTCGAGCGAGCCAACAGGCACGTACCTCTTTCGGCCCCTGGCCTTAGGAGCGCTTATCTTCTGGCCTTGCCGGGCATCGCGACCCGGCATACCAGTGATGATTGCCCCTCGCTCGGGGGCTCTGGACGCAAGATGGGCACCAAGGAAGGGTGGCCGGAGAAAAGCAGCCACGACGTGGCTCATTATTGAGGAATCTTACGTCGAGTGCTCTCTACATCTCCGCAAAATCTGACGCCTAGTGGAGGCATCTCCGGAGGCTCTGTAATCTCGCAAGCCCCCCAGGGACCTTGCGGGCCGCGAGCCCCTCAAAACCTCGGAGCGACCTGGCCCGTAAGGAGGGAGCCTCCTCGGGACCCCAGGGGTATACCTAGGATCAAGGCTCCGGAGGAGTGCGACCCCACGACGCAGCAACCTGCCAAGGGTCACGAGCGCACCAAGCTAAGTTACCCTAATCGCGCTAGGTAGGAACCTTTCAATTAGTAGCAATATAAATGCTAGAACATGAATAGGAAACACTGATATAAAGGCGCGAGCGCCGCAGTTCTTTACACGCCCCCACGGGGCTCTTCGTGGTTCTTAATGCAGGAAATAAAAAAACAAAGAAGCGGCCTCCCGAGGACCACTGCTCCTGAGGCCTGGATCCGACGCCACACACGCTCACTCGGAGTCCTCCTCCTCCTTGACAGGGGCATGGCGGTGTGGTGGCTCGGCGTCCTCCTGGGCAAGAGCATGGTGGCGCGGCGGCCCAGCCTCCTCCTTGGTCCGGGCACGGCGATGTGGTGGCTCGTCGTAATCGTCCTTGCTTGAGCTTCCCCCAGAGGAGGAGTTGCTTCTTCCGAAGGTGTCGCGGCCGTCGCCAAGGGCAAGTTCACCATGGAGGACGCCGTCGCTGCGATGGTCGTCGTCATCAGAGAGGTGGTTGCTGTCGCTGCTGTCGCCCTCGGGGCAGCACCCCAAGCGCCCATCGTCTTCCCCGAAGACCTTGACGAAGAGCGTCACCGCCCCGTCATACTTAAGGTGGAGGGTATGTCTCCCGTGCAGGCCGCGGGTGCGGGCGAATGTCTGCCACCTGCGGTTCAGGAACACGTTGCCTGCGGAGGTAACCTCGACCTCCACCCATGAAGCGTTGTTGCAGCAGCCATCGGCCTGCAGCCACAGGCCGGCAGGCCCTCCGACCGGCAGCGCCCCCGTGAAGAAGTGCGGGAGCTGGAGCTAGGTGCCCTCCGGCCTTTCCACCCACACGACAAACTCTTGGGTCGTGTCGGCCATGTGGGACTGCGGGCACGGTGGCCGCACGGCCGCCGTGGACCTTCCACCCCGACCACGGCCGCCACGGCTCCCGCGACTGTTCCCGCGGGAGGGACCCTTTCCATGGCCGCCGGAGGCAATGCGGACCCCCGTGGGGGTGCGCTCGTGCCCCTGGGAAACCATCGCCGGTGTCGCGGTGGACTTGCGAGGGCGGCTGCGCCCCCTCTTGAGCGGAGGCGCCTCCGGACCCTCCTTGGGGGCCTTGCCCTTCTCTTCAGCGGTGAACCTCCTCACTGGTGCCATGGTTGCTTCGGCAAGGTGGTGGCTGCAGCGGAGATAGAAGAAGAGAGGGCGAGAAGACAAAGATGGGATGGGGCACTGCCCCCTCGCCCTCTTATAGGCGATCGTGGGCTAACCGGCGCCCCTCCACCTTCACGCAATGATGGCCTCGCAGCATGCACATCCAAGACTCTCGTCAGTAGGGGCGGTTGCCGAGGCGACGTGGGGAAGCGGGGGGCGTCCGCGTCCCATCGTGCGCCACGCGTCGAGCCTGGCCCGCAGGCGATTGGGGGCCTGCGATGCTTCGCCCTTCGCTCCATGCCTTCGCCTCGAAGCCAGGCCGAGCATGCCTTGGCCTGGGGGCTACTATCGGTGTTCTGGGATCGGGGGTACCCAGATCTGCCCGCCTGCGGCCCAGTGCGTGGGCCCATCGACGACCTTGTACGGCCCAGCTACAACAACTCCAGGGCAAGACCCTCGTAAGGGCCCTGGCCTCGCGAGGCGAACGACACCAAGACCTCCAGAGGAGCGGCCTCCCCAGGCTACCTCCCGATGGGCGGAGACTTCTATGCAGGTACCCAGCCTCACGAGGCTGCGATGACGTGAATCATGATGACCAAGGCCAGGCGGGCGCCAGCGGGCGCAGAGGAGACAGTTTCCCCTTCGGTGCTAAGAGAGCAAGGGCAGGCGCAGGTTCCCGAGGAAGGCCCCAAAGCTTTCCTTTCTGGTGCAATGAGACCAAGACCACGAGCTCGACAGGACGGATGTCATCGCTGTCGGGGTTATGATACTGACAATGTGTACTAGGGGTACGAATAAGGGGCAGAGTCTAGCTACGGTGTAGGTGAAACACACGGTGTTTAACGAGTTCAGGCCCCTCACTTGGTGGAGGTAAAAGCCCTACGTTTCGTGCCCTGAGGCTTGCTTTGATTTAATAGATAGGATTACAGAGTTGAACGTGCCCGGCTATGGAGAGGGGTGCGGCTTATATAGAGTGCGCTGCAGCCCCATGTCTCCCACGCCGCCGGGGCAATTAATGCCATTGAATGAGGCAGTTACTAGTGTAATGAGCCAATACTACAGCAGTTACACGTAACAGTAGTTATAACTCTATTTAGTGGGCGACTTAGGATCCCTCGACTGTTGCAGCTCCCACAACGCCTTCTTGCCCTGTACGTCCGAGTGGTTGATCGTCCGCCGAGTGACGTGTGGTTGTCCGAGTGCTATAGAGCCGTCCGAGTGATCCTCCTGATGTATGCATCCGAATGCTGGCATGGTCTAGGGACCTACCTATGATGGTGATGGGCCCCATGTGGGTCCCAAATGATGGGTCCTTGACCCTACCTGTAATAGGTGACCACATCAATCACTGAGCCCACCATTGCGTCATGGCCAAAAGTTTTGCAGGCGAAGACCACCTTTCGTCAGGATAAGATGTACTCCTTGTCCCCCTTCAAAATTGGCCGTTGTGGAATCCCTTCCCGCCTAAGCTATGAGGGAAGAGGACCAAGGCCACTATAAATATAGGCTAGCCATCACCGTAGAAGGGATCTCAGATCAGACCCTTGATCAATCCACCCTCACAACTAGAGCCCTCGTGAGGCAGCTCATCCACTGTACTAGTTCATCCTCTACCTCCTCGTGAGGCCAATCCACCAAAAGCAGGAGTAGGGTTTTACACTGCAAGGTGGCCCGAACCTGGGTAAATCTCTGTGTTGTTCCCTTCCGCATGATCCAGCGTACTCGTCGAGATCAGGTCATGGGCATGGCGAGCTAGCGTTGTTGTGGAGCGAGATCCTTCGTTCACGCCCCTGAGTTTGAACCTTCTTGGGTCTGCGGAGCCCTGAATCTGACAATTTCCTTATTCCTAATTGTTTGTTCTGTGGGTATAGATGGCTACCGTTCCTATTGCATTCAGTGCCGCCCCTGCATCTCTCAGCTTTGCCACCCTACTTTGCGACATGTGGCGTAGTCTCTATTCCAATGGAGATCCACCAAATTATCAAGTCTTCCAGGTTCCAGTTGGAGGAAGAATCCTGGAATATACCCCCATGTTCATCTCACAGTAGCGATTCCTATTGGGAGGCGCACCTACAGTTTCTATGCTGGTTATGGAGCCACTCTAGAACGTGCAGTTCAGCTGGCCATAATGGCAGGAGTCACGGGTCTTTGTCATCAAGAGAGTATGATGCAAGAGAACCGTGCTTATCAGTACTATCCTACCATCATCGAGAATCCTAAGCGGGCCAGGTTCCCCTTTGTTCGTCCTCAGGATGATGCGGCCATCTTCGGCATGTCCCGTTACATGACGGCCGAGTTCTTCTTATTTCTGAGCTAGTCCAAGACGGCACCAGAGCCAGGAGACTGCTTGGTGCTACCCTAACTTCATCTCAGTCGGCTTCTCCACCGACTCCTCCACCTATTTCCACCGGAGTTTCTGTGTCAGCTGCTCCACTCACTACTCCTTTAGCTTCTTCATCAGCCACCCAGCGTTTATCCAAGCGTAAGGTTTAAGCATCCGTGTAGTTCATGTTGCATCCGTGGTAGCATCATGTATGTGTGTGACTGTGTGGAGTAGTTATGTAACTTGTATGTTGTGTGCTTTGTTGCAATCAATCGTTTCTTGTGCTTTTTATTTGAATCTTCGGTGTTACCTCATTTCCCCTTAAGAAAGTTGCTCATCACCCGACACCGGACCAGAAGAATCCGTGAGAAGTGTATATATACTCAGGAGCTCAATTAAGCACAATGAAATTTTCAACTGACAGCATTGTATTGAAGACATCCAGTCTGAATGCAAATTATATCCTGATCTGACTATCAGCATCAAGTATACATCAGTGAGCCATGTTCACAGTGGAAATGATTAAACCCGCAGGAGGACAAATTGGGTACAAGACCAACCATACATTTTGAGTCAAAGGTATGGTTCACATACAAGGTTTGATCCTGCTATGAGTAAGATTTGAAACATGCTACACCCGAAAGCCAGCCAGAATATGCTATGAATTTAGTGCTCAGCAAGAAGGATTGTCAAACAACCCTTATCATACAAGTAATCAACAGAATATATATATATGGCATTTAGTTCGCAGAGAGAAGTAGCCCAGTCCTTCTCCACAAGCTAACATCAAAGATTACAAGGCAAGGTTCCCCAATCTTCATCAGTAAGATATGTGAATGACTTCCCGTGCAAGATATTCAGGCTTCTTCAGTAAGTTACCGCAAAAGCTTCTGGCATAAGGTACCGAGTCTTCCCCAGCAAGCCATTAAGGGGGGAAGCTTCTAAAGATCGGTACCCAGTCTTCTTCAGCGAGCTGTCTGACGAAAGCTTCGGGCACAAGTTATTCAGTCTCCCTCAGCATGATGGTTTTCAGCACAAGATGCCTCGGTACGACACTGGTGCAAGATATTACAAAGTGAGTTGGCAGCATATGGCGGTGCATCCCAAGGATCATATCAGTAACAGTTTCGTGAGAAGGAAAAATCAGTCAGGACACAAGTGTCTTCCTCGGGAATCAAATGATCAGCTACACGTCTTCTCATTGTGAGCATGTTGCCAAGTTCTTGCAAGTCATTGATATGATAATAAAGTCAAGGTAAGGATCCGACAACCTCACCAGTTATGCGAGAGGAAGAAAGCTAGTTATATACCTCAGTGAGATACCAGTACCGACAAGCTATGAAGTGAGATAACATTGGGATAACACTCTTAGCATTGATTATCAAGGTCAGCTTCCTCACACCCGACAAAGTGATGTCATTAACCTTTGTCATGATCTTGTATGATTGACGACAACAATGAGCTCGTACAAACACAAGTGGACCTGGCATATATCCTAAGACACGATACACGAACAAGGCCAAGGTATGATTGCCAAAATATTGCATATGACAGCACCCAGGGTCACACGAAGAATCAAGAGTACATAAGGCCAAGTTATTTCAACAAAGGATTCAAATGAAGAAAATAATAATGAAGGGGCAAGGCTGACAATACAGGTATGATGATTGTTGCATGGACAACGTGGTACGGATGCTCAAGACAGTCTTATTCAGTATCGATCACCATGAATATACACCTAAGGGGCCTACTCCGTCTTGGTAAGGACCTCATATCAAGGTAACCCGTTTGTCCAGCTGTATAGGCTTAGAATCGTCAATATGGTATATCCAAGTCTGTCACGTCAGACCAAAGGCCAGCTCAACAGATTGACTTCAGTGACCATGTTAAAGCATCGCACGATCCATGATCCACATGGAGATACCGACAGAATGAGTAATCAGAATGTTGAACAATAGTCTCGAAGCATGTATCCTCACATAAGGGAATCAGTTAAAGAATAGCCTGTCGTGGACAAGATTCTTTTGCCAAAAACCCCGCCAGTCAAGTATGTGGATGCTATCGTTACAAGGCCGTACACTTTTATGTCAGTCACGATAGGTGATAGTCAGATCTTTGGTACAGATTGGATACTCACGACAAGTGGAGCTAGCAAAGATGATTCGGGAAAACTTGCGAGAAATCAAATTCCGCCAGGAAAAGGTTATGATTCTCAACATTGCTGTGAATCCGGAGGACATGCCGCTATTTGAGCAACCCGATGCCAGGATGAAAAGATTCCGTGTTCCCTAAGAAGATTTGTTCACAACTCCATGGAATATTCTCAGTACTGGATATAAGAATAACACCTCCATCGGAAATCATTCTCGGACTTGTGAGAAAGGCATGTATTCTAGTCATGATAATTTTTTCGCACCCCCGCTAAGTCAGCAGGGATGAAAGAAATTGGAGCCAGTGTGAACATGAACATGTGAGGTAATACCTTTCAGAATGTGGATCGGTAAAGCAGACCAGAGCAAGGCAGTCAGTCATATGAAATCCAGTGGGAACATCATATAAAGGAAAAAGGATACCCGAGTTGGAAACGGTTTCCTTAAGTCAGAATATTCAATTGTTCCCTAAGCAACCAAATCTCGAGGACGAGATTTCTTTAAGGGGGGAAGGTTTGTAACACCCTGGATTTTTGCCTTCTCTTTTTCTTTTGGATTTCTTTGGATTTTGCTTTGATTTTCTTTTTCTGTGGCTCTGTGGTCTGAAAACTTGGGAAGATGAGCTCTTCTGTCTCTCCCAAGTGTCTTGTCACTCTCAAATCCATCCCAAGATCATGTCATCTTCATCTTAGCCCTAACCCAATATTCTTTTTCTTGGGAACATTCCTTTTTCTATTAAAGGAATAACCCTGTCCGCTCTACATTGTGAAGCAACCTATGTTTCTATCATGCCATAAATTCCCCCAAAATTCTCAAAATTCATTTGGACCATATGAAGCTTGGATATGCAAAAATATTGAAGATTACATGCTCATGGTGAGCACACTATCCAATGTTTGTTTCTGGTCAGATTTTCAGGTTGTGAAGCAACTATATTTTATATTGCTCCATAAATTCTGAAATTTTGCCAGGACATTCTCCTACCCATATAACCTCTCTCCACAAAATTTGGGCTCATTTCATAAAGCCATTATTTTTCTATAATTCTCCTAAGTTTCTGCCCTCCGTCGTGTCCGGTTGCCTGCGAGCTCTCGAGCATTCCCGAGCCATCCCCGCTGGTATATAAAGCTTCCCCGACCTCCTCTACCCCTCATCGCCCTCTCCACCCCCTTCCTCGACCACCGGAGCCGCCCCACCTCGCCTTTGTCCGCCATGGCCGCCGTGGAGCTCTGCTCAAATTCGAGCAAGACCGGCCTCCTCTCCTCTCCAGTCCACCACCAGTAGAATACCCGGACACCGGCGCATCTCCCCCACCTCTCCGTTCATTGCCGGATTGACCATAGCCTCGTCCTCAACTCCGGCCGATGGCCTCATCCGCCGCCCTCCTAGCCGCCATCGCTCTGGGCCTTCTCGTCGTCCGTGCATCACCAGGGCGAAGGCGCGGCGTCCTCCCGAGCCCGCTGGTGGTCCGAGCTCCACCAGGGGTGGCCTGAGCCGCCGGGGAGCGCCAGCGCACGCACCCGGCCGAACCCCACTGTCGCGTCCCATCGAGGAGGAAGAAGAAGGAGGCAGGCAGGAGAGAGAGAGAGAGAGAGCGCGGTGGGCCCCGCTTGCAGCCTCTCAGCGTTGACTTAAGCCTGGGCCCGTGTGGATTAAGTGGAAGCGCATTGTGCGAAGTGCGTTTCCTCCTTTGGGAAGCATACTTTGGTGCTGCTTTGGGCCGGAATACGTTTTCTAGTTCTGAAAACGTATTCTCAGAAGGGCGCTTTCTATTTAACCCGCCAAGGACCTGTCTGTGAATATATTTTTATAGGTTGGTCCCTGGTCTTCAACTGTCCATATCTCCGCAACCACAACTCCAATTCAGGTGATTCCAAAGCCCATGTTCTCGTCTAGTCGAGCCTGTTCTGTTAGTACTATTTTCAATATGTTGTCATATACTGAAAATGACCATTTTGCCCTTGTCCTTATTTAGCCCCCTCTGAGAGAGAAACGTTTCCAGCGAATCTTTCCGCGACTTCACCACACTTCTTCCCGGAGAATCCATCAACCTCAGGCAAGCCACGACAGCCACTTGCATGATGGTCTTGCAATAGCAATGGTTTTAATCTTGAATATTTAATTGTTTTGTGCATGTTAATATTCCAGGAATGTGTTATATATGTTTGTGAATCCATGCTTATCTTTATGCCATGGTCATTTGCACCTCGTTGGTTAAATGTTTACTTGTTAATGTTATTGTTATACTCTAGTCTAGTAATTATTTCTGATGCTAGTGGTCATGCCATACTTTTATGTAGTGTTATACTTGTGATATTCATGCTCGCTATTATGCCATGCTCATTTACATAAATGATTTACTGTTGTTGATATGTTATACTCACATACTTATTGCAAAAGTTTATTAGCCCTCGAAGCAAAGTACTACCACGCATGCTCCTAGGGGGATAGATTGGTAGGAAAAGACCATTTCTCATCCCCGACCGCCACTCATAAGGAAGACCACCAATAATAAATCATGCTCCAATTTCATCGCATAACGAGAGACCATACGTGCATGCTTCGGGAATCACAAACCTTAACACAAATATTCTTACTAAACCACAATTACTCACTAGCATGACTCTAATATCACCATCTTTATATCCCAAAACAAATGCATGGAATCAAACATATCATATATTCAATGATCTTCATGAAAGTTTTTATTATATCCTTCTTGAATACCCATCATATTAGGACTAAATTCATAACCTAAGCAAATTGCCATACTATTTATATGACTCTCAAAATAATATAAGTGAAGCATGAGAGTTCATCAATTTCTTCAAAATATAACCATCGTCGTGCTCTAAAAAATATAAGTGAAGCACTAGAGCAACTACCTAGCTCAAAAGATATAAGTGAAGCACATAGAGTATTCTAATAAATTCACGATTAATGTGTGTCCCTCTCAAAAGGTGTGTATAGCAAGGATGACTATGGCAAACTAAAAAGCAAATAAAGCAAAGACTCATATCATACAAGACGCTCCAAGGAAAACACATATCATGTGGTGAATAAAAATATAGCCTCAAGTAATTTACCGATGGATCATAGACAAAAGAGGGGAGCCATCTGGGGCATTCCCAAGCTTAGATGCTTGGTTGTCCTTAAATATTACCTTGGGGTGCCATGGGCATTGATGATGACATGTACCTAGGGTAGGGTTCTAGACCTGATCTAGATGCCCTACCCAAGGACACTACACGAAGAATCCAAGACCTACAAAGTTAAGAAGAAGGTACCGACTGGAATGACACAGTATGCAAGTCACTCGACAGAAGTTTCACTCGGTTGACTTCACCTCCACTTGACTGCCATAATTCACTCGGAAGTACATGATTTCACTCGGAGAACAGAAGACCTAGAGCCCCCCCGGGATGGCAACGGTTAGGTGTTCAATCCATCGTTGTAAAGATCATTAACTACGGGCGTTACCAGTAACGTACTCGTCTTTACCATCTCATTGAACCCTTGCGTAACTAAGGGCTACGAGGGGCTAGCGGACTCTATATAAGCCGCCCCTTTCCTTCTGCACAAGGGTTCACACCTCCTGTAACTCAACACTCTAAGAAACAAAGCTCCCGCAGCACCGAGACGTAGGGATTTTACCTCCTCCGAGAGGGTCCTGAACTCGTAAATCCGAGTGTATAATCTCGCCGTAGCTAGGCTCTGCCCTCTCCTACATACCCCCTACTTCTACTATCAGATCCATTCCCACGACAGTTGGCGCCCACCTTGCGGCAGGCGTCTAAGCGACTTCCGGCAAGGTTGCGTTCTTCGAACTTCTCCGACATGGTTTCCGGTGGTGGATTGTCCCTGGGCCGCGACATATGATTCGGCCTGGCTCCAGGAAGCCCCCCTCGACGTCAAGGCACTCCCTATTCATGGAGCGGCGCACTTCCATGCGAATGCCTGTGGCATCCTCTTGCGGCAGCCGTCGACTCAGTATCGGTCAGCTCCGATGGCATCTTCCCTCCCTGCTACTCGCCGTCGCAAGTGATCTGGTCGTTCGTGGCTCCAACGGTGGGTGAAGCACGCGGTGGCTCAACAGTCGTCCACCCCTCAGATCGCGGCAATCGAGCCCGATGAGTCCCTTTATGGCTTGTTCGATTTATCGTCTGGCCACTCGGATACGCTTTCCGAGTGCGAAAGCAATGATCCCACGGCGGAAGTCCTCATGGTTAGCCCCCAGCGTAGCCCACCAGGATTTCCCCATGGCGGGGGCGAAAGCGGTGGTCTGTCACACGGCAATGACGAGTACTACCCGCAAGCCCTCACTACGGAGCAAAGGGCAGAACTGCAGCGCAAGAATGAGCAGGCTCTCCAGACCCCCATCGTTGGGGAGACTGCCGAGGCTCAGGCCTTGGAGGCTGCACGCATGGCCACTCTGGCTGAATGTGCGCGCCTGGTGGATCTCCAGAAGTCACTCGACGACCGCGCTCGCAGGCCACCCCCAAGTCCCAGTCGACGGCAGCGACAATTGTTTCTGACTGGATCTTGAGATGAGTATCAGGTATACCGTACTCCAATCCAAAATGTTGCAGCAGCCGTGAGAATTGCAGATTCGATCCAACCATCCCGTTCCGAGGCTGGAAGAGGCCTAGAGCAGATTCGGACGCTGCTCAGAGCGGCAGGCGAGCAGAATTCGGCTGTTTCTCAGTCGCGCAATAGGATTCACAGCAGGTCCGTCGGGGCGGACACAGTCCAGTCTGCTCACAGCCCAAGATCGCCTCCGAGGCGTGAAGATCATGGTTATCGCCAGGACCAGTTCCTGGATCAAGGCCATGGGCAGTTTGATCCTCAGCATCACCGTGACGATCGCCGTCGAGTGCCTACACCCCCTCCGAGGGGTGGGTCGTACGCGCCCCAGCGGTATGATGACAGGCGCCCGTACAGTGACGAGCTTATAAATCCAGTTGACCCCCGAGGATCTGGGTTCAATGCGAGGTCAGTCCTCGTGCATGGCCTAGTCGACAGGGGCAGAGCTCGCAGAGAGGGTCTGGATAGAGATCGTCCGAGTGGAAGTGGTGCGTTTGTTTCCGGGCCCGAGTGTTTCAGCAGGGCCATTTGAGCCGCTGAGATACCGCCCAATTTCAGATTGGCCACAGGCGTGAACAAGTTCACTAGTGAGTCGAAGCTAGACACATGGTTGGAAGATTACCGAGTGGCTATTCAGATTGGTGGAGGCAATGATGATGTTGCCATGAAACACCTGCCTTTGATGTTAGAAGGATCAGCCCGAGCATGGTTGAACCAATTGACTCCTTCCAACATCTATTGCTGGGAAGACTTGGCCCGGGTGTTTATCAAAACATTCGAAGGCACTTGCAAGCGACCTGCAGGTCTAACTGAATTGCAGCACTACGTCTAGAAGCCAAATGAAACTTTGAGGGATTACATTCAGCATTGGACCACACTTCACCATGTGGTGGAGAATGTTTCAGAGCACCAAGCAGTCTGCACCTTCAAGGAAGGTGTCCGGTACAGAGAGCTCATATTGAAATTTGGTCGGTCAGGTGCCCTGACCATGAACCGAATGATGGAAATTGCCACTCGGTATGCAAATGGCGAGGAAGAGGACCGCCTCCGTAGTGGCAAAGGAAAGGCTATAGACCCTAACGCCGGAGGTGGGAATCCCAGTCGGAAGCAGAAGCGCAAAGCTGAGGCCTCTGGCCAAGCTGAAGCAGCAGTAGTGGCAGCGCAAGGCAAGTTCAAAGGGAAGCCCAAGGGGCAGTGGATACCTAAAAAGATGAAAGATCAGTCGGGCCAGGACGTCCTGGATCTTCCATGTGCCATTCACACGAAGAAAGATGAGGAGGGTAACTTGATTCTACCCAAACATACCACTCGACAGTGCATATTTCTTATTCAGCAGTTCCGTGAAGGTTAGCCAAGTGAAAAGGGCTCTGACAAGGACAAGGATGAAGAAAAGGCAGAAGATTACCCGAAGGTCAATGCCACTTTGGTGATTTTTGCTGACGTTGAGAGCAAAAGTCGACTGAAAGTCATCAACCGTGAGGTAAACATGGTTGCTCCGGCGACTACAACGTACCTCAAATGGTCAAAGACTCCCATAACCTTCGACCAGTCAGACCACCCAGCTCATGTTGCTACCCCTGGGTGGCAAGCTCTGGTTGTGGATCCAGTCGTAGGAGGCACTCGGTTGCGCAAAGTTCTTATGGATGGCGGCAGTGGTCTGAACATTCTCTATGCTGAAACCCTTAAGGGGATGGGCATTTCGATGTCCCGACTCAGTGAGAGCAACATGCAATTTCACGGAGTCATCCCAGGGAAAAAGGCAAGGTCACTCGGTCAGATTGCTTTGGATGTGGTCTTTGGAGACTCGAAGAATTTTCGGAAGGAAAAGTTGACGTTTGAAGTGGTGGATTTTCACAGTGCCTATCATGCTATCCTGGGTCGACCAGCTTATGCTCGCTTCATGGCCCATCCATGTTACGTGTACCTTAAGCTAAAAATGCCCGGACCCAAGGGCATGATCACCATCATGGGAAATAGACAGAGAGCTGAGGAATGTCTCCAACAGGTATCCAAGATTGTTGATGAGCAGATGGCAGTAGTGGAACTAGAGGAATACAAGAAGAATGCCGATCCGAGTGATTTGCTTCGCTCTAAGAAGCCAGCTTCTAAATCTGCTTTTCAGTCGGCAGGAGAGATGAAACCAGTTCACATTCACCCGGAGGATCCCACGGTTGCTCCAACCAATATCTCAACGACACTCAATAGCAAATAGGAAGTCGCGCTCATCCAGTTCCTCCGTGAGAACTGGGACATCTTTGCATGGAAATCATCTGACATACCAGGTGTACCCAGGGAACTGGCTGAGCACCGTTTGCGAGTCAACTCAAAGGCCAAGCCTGTCAAAGAGCATCTTCGCTGCTCCGCTGAGGAGAAGAGGAAGGTGATTGGCGAGGAAGTGGCTCAGCTCCTGTCAGCTGAGTTCATACACGAGATATACCACTCCGAGTGGCTCGCCAACGTCGTCATGGTCCCCAAGAAGGACAAGTCACTCCGCATGTGCATCGATTTCAAGCACATCAATTGGGCCTGCCCGAAAGATCATTTTCTGCTCCCCCATATCGATCAAATAGTTGATTCGACTGCGGGATGTGAGCGTTTGTTTTTTCTTGATGCGTACTCCGGGTACCATCAAATCCGACTGTATGGGCCAGATGAAATAAAGACCGCCTTCATCACCCCTTTTGGGTGTTTTTGCTATGTCACCATGCCTTTCGGTCTTAAAAATGCTGGCGCCACATTCATGCACATGATTCAAAAGTGCCTGCTCACTCAGATCAGTTGGAATGTCAAAGCTTACATGGATGATATTGTGGTCAAGTCACGCAAAGGTTCCGACCTGCTGACTGATCTCGCTGAAACCTTTGCCAACCTGAGAAGGTACGACATCAAGCTGAACCCGTCCAAGTGCACCTTCGGAGTACCAGGAGGAAAGTTACTCGGTTTTCTCGTTTCCGAACGAGGAATAGATGCCAATCCTGAGAAAATTAGTGCGATTGTCCGAATGAAGCGCCCCGTGCGCGTACATGATGTCCAGAAGCTCACAGGCTGTCTTGCAGCTCTCAGTCGGTTCATTTCTCGCCTTGGAGAAAAGGCGTTGCCTTTGTACCGACTGTTGAAGAAATCTGATATGTTCGAGTGGACTCCTGAAGCAGAAGCAGCGTTTGTTGAGCTCAAAGCCCTGCTCTCCACCCAGCCGGTGCTTGCTGCTCCGAACAACAAAGAGCCGCTGCTTTTGTACATAGCGGCGACTGGCCAAGTTGTCAGCACGGTCCTCACAGTGGAAAGGGAAGAAGAAGGCAAGGCCTATAAGGTTCAGCGGCCAATATATTACATTTCCGAGGTCCTGACTCCCTCTAAGCAAAGATATCCTCACTATCAGAAGCTTGTCTATGGCATTTATCTGATAGCGAAGAAAGTGGCGCACTATTTCCAAGAACACTCGGTTTCTGTCATCAGTGATGCCCCGCTATCTGAGATCATGAACAATCGGGATGCAACAGGTCGAGTGGCTAAATGGGCCATCGAGCTTCTCCCCTTTGACATTAAATTTGAAGCAAAAAAGGTGATCAAGTCTCAAGCACTCGCGGATTTCATGGCCGAGTGGATAGAACAGCAACAACCGACTCAGATTCACTCGGAGCATTGGACTATGTTCTTTGACAGTTCCAAAATGTTGAATGGTTCCGGTGCTGGAGTGGTCCTGGTGTCTCCAAGAGGTGATTGGCTCAGTTATGTCTTCCAGATTCACTTTGATTCCTCCAATAACGAGGCCGAGTATGAAGCGCTCCTCTACGGGTTGCGTATGGCCATCTCACTCGGCGTCCGTCGCCTGATGGTTTACGGTGACTCGGATTTAGTGGTCAATCAAGTGATGAAGGAGTGGGACGTCAGAAACCCTGCTATGACAGGATACTGCAATGCAGTAAGGAAGTTAGAGAAAAAGTTCGATGGTTTGGAGCTTCACCACATCCCCCGAATCAAAAATCAAGCAGCAGACGATCTGGCAAAAATCAGTTCCACTCGGAAGCCTATCCCCAGCAATGTGTTTCTTAAGCACCTCCATTCCCCGCCAGTACAAGAGGATCCTTTCACTGAAGAGCCTCCCCAAGCCATAAGTCCTACTGATCCGACTGAAATCGAGATCCCTGCAGTCATTGACTTGATGATGGAGATTCTGGTAATTACTCCTGACTGGACAGTGCCGTACATTGCATATTTGCTCAGGCAAGAACTCCCAGAGGATGAAGTCGAGGCACGTCAGATCGTTCGCAGGTCCAAGGCTTTCACAGTAATAGATGGACATCTTTACAGAGAGAGTGTCACTGGCGTGGCTCAATGATGTATTTCTCCGGAAGAGGGTCGACTGATTTTGGAAGAAATCCACTCGGGGACCTGTGGTCATCATGCGTCCTCCCAGACAATTGTGGCCAAAGCATACCGAGCTGGATTTTACTGGCCATGGGCCAATGAAGTTGCAAAGGAGATCGTTCAGCATTGCGAAGGACGCCAGTTCTATGCGAGCATGTCTTATAAGCCCGCGTCTACCCTGAAGACCATCCCACTCGTCTGGCCGTTTGCTGTGTGGGGGTTGGACACGTTTGGACCGCTCAGGACCGGTAGAAGTGGCTTCACTCATCTGCTTGTAGCAGTCAACAAGTTCACCAAATGGATTGAAGCCAAGCCTATTAAGAAGTTAGATTCAAAGACAACCATCAGGTTCCTGAAAGAGTTGATATTCAGGTACGGTGTTCCACATAGCATTATCATAGACAATGGCTCAAACTTCGATTCAGAAGAATTCAGAGAGTTCTGCGCCTCCCAAGGCACTCGAGTGGATTACGCATCCGTTGCACACCCACAATTGAATGGTCAAGCTGAGAGAGCAAATGGCCTCATCCTCCAAGGGTTGAAGCCCCGACTCATGCATGACCTCGAGCATGCAGCTGGAGCCTGGGTGACTGAACTGCCGTCTGTTCTGTGGGGTTTAAGGATGACTCCCAACCGATCCACCGAGATACTCCTTTCTTCATGGTGTATGGAGCTGAAGCCGTACTGCCTAGTGATCTCTTCCACAATGCGCCCCGAGTGGAACTCTATTTGGAAGCTGAGGCAGAACAGGCTCGACAGGACGCCATTGACCTTTTGGAAGAAGAACGAGAGATGGCCCTGATACGATTGACTGTTTATCAGCAAGACCTTCGTCGATTCCACGCAAGGAACGTCAAGGGTCGAGCATTTCAAGAAGGAGATCTTGTACTCCGAGTGGATCAGCAGCGTCCACACAAACTTGCCCCCGTGTGGGAAGGCCCCTTCGTCGTCACCAAGGTGCTACACAATGGGGCTTATCACCTCTACAACCTAGCGAAGAGAATCGACGAGCCGCGCTCCTGGAACGCAGACCTTCTCCATCGGTTTTATACTTAAATGATTGAAGTGATAGGATGTAATAAGAATACTTTCTGTTTATCAAAGACATGACTCCTGCAGTCCTTCAATAATTTTTCTCGTGCAATCACGTATGTCCAAAACCCCACTCCAGTGGGTGGCTTAGCCGCGAGCCCGTCCTCGCCTAAGTTAAAAAATGACTCCGAGTGAGAGCATCCCTCCCACTCGGGGGCTTAGCCGCGAGCCCGTCCTCGCCTAAGTTAAAAAACTACTCCGAGTGAGAGCATCCCTCCCACTCGGGGGCTTAGCCGCGAGCCCGTCCTCGCCTAAGTTAAAAAACTACTCCGAGTGAGAGCATCCCTCCCACTCGGGGGCTTAGCTGCAAGCCAGTCCTTGCCTAAGTTCAAAAACCACTCCGAGTGAGAGCATCCCTCCCACTCGGGGGCTTATCCGCGAGCCAGTCCTCGCCTAAGTTAAAAAACCACTCCGAGCGAGAGCATCCCTCTCACTCGGGGGCTTAGCCGTGAGCCCGTCCACGCCTAAGTTAAAAACTTCTCTGAGTGAGAGCATCCCTCTCACTCGGGGGCTTAGCCGCGAGCCCATCCTTGCCTAAGTTAAAAAACTACTCCGAGTGAGAGCATCCCTCCCACTCGGGGGCTTAGCCGCGAGCCAGTCCTCGCCTAAGTTTAAAAATATCCGTTCACTTGGAACATGCAATAAACTGGAAAACAATAGTCGGATAAATCCATGAAGTTCAGAAACACAAGCAAAAGTACTCGGGCAACAGGCCCAAACGAGTTTAACGGTTACAAAACCACTCGGCATACCGAGGCAAATAAGTTCCGACTAGGAGATAAAGTTTTCTTTCAAGCTCCGGTGGGACTCGCTGGCTTGACGAAGGTGTCCAGGTCTATGCCATCTGCAATCCGAGTCGCCGCTTCAATGAAAGTCTCCATGAAAGACTGAAATTGGAGCTTCTTCGTGTTTGCCACTTGAAGAGCCTTTAGCTTGTCTTCCCTGGCTTCCTTACAACGAACGCAAACAAGCGAGAGCGCCACATCGGCTCCGCAGCGGGCAGCTGATTTCTTCCAAGCTTGCACTCGACCAAGAATCTCATTGAGCCGAGCCATCAGCGACTCGAGATCATTCTGGAGCGCATCTTCTGGCCATAGTTCTTTGTCTATTCTTGTCAGTGCAACCTTCAGCCGAGCGACATACCCCAAGACACTGTCAAGGCGAGCTTTGATGTCTGCTAGAACTACGTCGGTTTTTCCCCAGAGAGGGAGGGATGATGCAGCACAACGATGGTAGGTATTCTCCTCAATGATGAGACCAAGGTTATCGAACCACGCAACACCACGTAAACAACTCCTGCACACAAAGAACAAATACTTGCAACCCGACGTGTTAAAGGGGTTGTCAATCCCTTTCGGGTAACGAGATAGATAAAATTGTAGTAGATTGAAAGATGCAAATAAAAGCAAATAAAATTCAGCGAGGTATTTTTGGGTTTTTGGATAAATAGATCTGAAAATAAAAGTTGCAAATAAATAAAAGAGCGAATAGCAAAATAGATCTTGAAGGCAAATATATTAAAGAAGAGACCCGGGGGCCGTAGTTTTCACTAGTGGCTTCTCTCGAGAAAAATAGCAAACGGTGGAAACAAATTACTGTTGGGCAATTGATAGAACTTCAAATACTCATGACAATATCCAGGCAATGATCATTATATAGGCATCACGTCCAAGATTAGTGGACCGACTCCTGCCTGCATCTACTACTATTACTTCACACATTGACCGCTATCCAGCATGCATCTAGTGTATTAAGTTCATGGAGAAACAGAGTAATGCAATAAGAACGATGACATGATGTAGACAAGATCTATTTATGTAGAAATAGACCCCATCTTGTTATCCTTAATGGCAACGATACATACGTGTCGTTTCCCTTTCTGTCACTGGGATCAAGCACCGTAAGATCGAACCCATCACAAAGCACCTCTTCCCATTGCAAGATAAATAGATCAAGTTGGCCAAACAAAACCCAAATATCGGAGAAGAAATACGAGGCTATAAGTAATCATGCATATAAGAGATCAAAGAAGACTCAAATAACTTTCATGGATAAAAAGATAGATCTGATCATAAACTCAAAGTTCATCGGATCCCAACAAACACACTGCAAAAAGAGTTACATCATATGGATCTCCAAGAGACCATTGTATTGAGAATCAAACGAGAGAGAGAAAGCCATCTAGCTACTAACTACGGACTCGAAGGTCTACAATGAACTACTCACGCATCATCGGAGAGGCACCAATGAGGATGATGAACCCCTCCGTGATGGTGTCTAGATTGGATCTGGTGGTTCTGGAACTTGCAGCAGCTGGAATTGATTTTCGTAGACTCCCCTAGGGTTTCTGGAATATTGGGGTATTTATAGAGCAAAGAGGCGGTGCGGGAGGCCCCCGAGGTGGGCACAACCCACCTGGGCGCGCCTGGGCCTCCAGGTGCGCCCTGGTGGGTTGTGCTCCCCTCGGAGCACCCCCAGGTGCTTCTCCGGCCCACTGGATGTCTTCTGGTCCAAAAAAAAAATCCACAAAAATTTCGCTGCGTTTGGACTCCGTTTGGTATTGATTTCGTGCGATGTAAAAAACATGCAGAAAACAGCAACTGGCACTGGGCACTATGTCAATAGGTTAGTACCAAAAAATGATATAAAATGATTGTAAAACATCCAAGAATGATAATATAACAACATGGAACAATAAAAAATTATAGATACGTTGGAGACGTATCAGCATCCCCAAGCTTAATTCCTGCTCGTCCTCGAGTAGGTAAATGATAAAAACAAATTTTTTGATGTGGAATGCTGCCTAACATGTTCATCACATATTCTTTTCTTAATAGCATGGACATGTGGACTTTTATATGGTTCCAAGCAATAGTCTAGTTTTGACATGATAACTTAAATACTCAAGCATATCAACAAGCAACCATGTCTTTCAAAATATCAACGCTAAAGCAACTTATCCCTAGCCCGTCATGCTCAATCATTGATCTATTCATGAAACACACTCGAATATTAGCTACACCCGATGCTCAAGTACGATCATAGTGCCCCTTAGTTGGTGCTTTGTAAGAGAAGATGGAGACTCAAATTAAAAATAAAAATTGCATAAAGTAAAAGAAAGGCCCTTCGTGGAGGGAAGTAGGGATTTGTAGAGGTGCCAGAGCTCAAAGCTTAAATTGAGAGATAAAAACATTTTGAGAGGCATACTTTTCCCACCAACAAAAATGACTTAGAGCTCCCAACAATTTCCATGCTAGAGATATCATAGGCGGTTCCCAAATAGAAAATAAAGTTTATTCCTTTTTCCACCATTTCTTTCACTTTCCATGGCTAGCCGTATCCACGGGTGCCCTCCATACCAACACTTTCCAAGGAATTTATTATTTGACAACATAAAGTAAATTCATTTTTCATTTTGGGACTGGGCATCCCTAATACCTTTGCCGTACTCTCGTGCAATGACAAGTGGATAAACACTCATCGTGAGAATAACACATCTAGCATGGAAAATATCGGCCACCCCTCACTGCCTCGCGAGCGGTACGAGCACACAAAAGGGAAATTTATTTTGAAAATTAGAGATGGCACATACAAATTTGCTTGGAACGGCACAGAAATACTGCATATAGGTAGGTATAGTGGACTCATATGGCAAAACCGGTTTAAAGGGTTTTGGATGCACAAGTAGTGTTCATACTTAGTGCAAATGAAGGCTAGCAAAAAGATTGAGAAGCGCCCAACCAAGAAACGAATAATCTCGTAAGCAAGCATCAAGCATAAGTAACACCGAATAATGCACCATAAGTAAGATATAATTTCATTGCATAACTATTGACTTTCGTACTTGCATAGGGAATCACAAACCTTAACAAAAATATTCTTACTAAAGCATAACTACTCATCAACATGACTCACATATTATATCATCATATCTCAAAACTATTACAAAGAACCAAGTTTATTTTGTCCAATGATCTTCATGAAAGTTTTTATTATATCCTTCTTGGATATCTATCACTTTGGAATAGTTTCATATGTTGCTTTTAATAAGCTCAAACAAATATAAGTGAAGAACATAAGCATAATATTTCTTTCTCTCAAATTAATCTAAGTCAAGCAAGAGAGAATTTCTTCAAAATTTTACTAACTCCCAAATAAATCTAAGTGAAGCATGAGAGCATTTCTTCAAAAATAGCAAAGCACACCGTGCTCAAAAAGATATAAGTGAAGCACTAGAGCAATTCCAAGGCTCTAAAAATTTAAGTGAAGCATAGGAGCAAGCATAGCATAGTTTTTGGCCCTCTCAAAAAGGTGTGTCCAGCAAGGATTCAAGACTTAAAATAAAAAGCAAAACAAGCAAAGACTCAAATCATACAAGACGCTCCAAGCAAAACTCATAATATGTGACGAATAAAAATATAGCTCCAAGTAAAATACCGATGGTCGTTAGAAGAAAGAGGGGATGCCACTCGGGGGCATCCCCAAGCTTAGTTGCTTGATACTTCTTGAATATTATCTTGGGGTGCATCGGGCATCCCCAAGCTTAGCCTTTTGCTAATCCTTATTCCTTCATCCATTGTAATATCACCCAAAACTTGAAAACTTCAATCACACAAAACTCAACAAAACCTTCGTGAGATCCGTTAGTATAAGAAAACAAATCACTACTTTAAGTACTGTTGCAAACCCATTCATATTTTATTTTTTGTATTATATCTACTGTATTCCAACTTTTCTATGGCAAAAACTCTTCAAAGAAAACCATAGAATCATCAAAACAAGCACACAACGCAAAGAAAACAGAATCTGTCAAAAACAGAACAGTCTGTAGCAATATGAAAACTTCGAATACTTCTGTAACTCCCAAAATTATGAAAAATTAGGACAACGTAAGAAATTTATTTATTAATATTCTGCAAAAAGAATCAACTCAAAATCACTCCTCTGTAAAAAATAAAAAATATTTTTCTGAGCGCAAAAGTTTCTGTTTTTCAGCAAGATCAAATCAACTATCACTCAAATCACCCCAAAGGCTTTGCTTGGCACAAACACTAATTTAAACCACAAAAACACATATAACCAGAGGCATAATTGGGTATTTTATTTAAAACAGAAAAAAAACCAAAAAGCAAAAAGATACGAGTTGGGTTGCCTCCCAACGAGCGCTATCATTTTACGCCCCTAGCTAGGCATAAGATTTTATTGATGCTCACATGAAAGATAATAATGAAAATACAAAGAGAGCATCATAAAACATGTGACAAACATATTTAAGTCTAACATATTTCCAATGCATAGGAATTTTATAGGAAAACAAATTAGCAAGACAAGCAAGATCTAGCATATGCATGGAAGAAAACAATAGCAATCTCAACATGAAGAGAGGTAATTTAGTAACATGAAAATTTCTACAACCATATTTCCCTCTCTCATAATAATTACATGTAGGGTCATAATCAAATTCAACAATATAACTATCACATAAAATATTCTCTTCATGATCCACATGCATGCAAAGTTGACACTCTTCCAAACTACTGGGATTATCATCAAATAAAGTCATGACCTCTCCAAGCCCACTTTCATCAAAAATTTCATAAGATTGAACAATCTCCAAATATGTGGGATTATTTTTAGATAAATTTGACACTCTTACAAACCCACTTTTAATATTATCACACACATATTCATCATGAGGTTTAAATAAATTTTCAAGATCATAAGAATCATTATCACCCCAATCATGATCATTGCAATAAGTAGTGAACCTAGCAATATTAGCATCCCCAAGCTTGGGGTTTTGCATATTATTAGCGCAATTGACATTAATAGAATTTATAATAACATCATTGCAATTGTGCTTTTCATTCAAGGAGCTATCATCAACCACTTTATAAATTTCTTCGTTTAACACTTCATCACAATTTTCAGATTCATAAATCTCAAGCAAAACTTCATAAAGATAATCTAGTGAACTCAATTCACTAGCAATTGGTTCATCATAATTGGATCTTTTGAAAAGATTAGCAAGTGGATGAGGATCCATACCAATAGATTATTAGCAAGCAAAGATGCAAGAAAATAGAAGGCACATAGTAACAAGATAAAGCAAGCAAGATCGCAAACAGATCTGACGAGAGAACGGCGAACGAAAAAGAGGGGCGAATAAAACAGCAAATTTTGGTGAAGTGAGGGAGATGAAAATGAGAGGCAAATGGCAAATAATGTAAATTGCAAGGAGATGAGATTTGTGATTAGGAACCTGGTTGATGTTGATGATGTCTCCCCGGCAACGGCGCCAGAAACTCCTCTTGATGTCTGCTAGAACTACGTCGGTTTTTCCCCAGAGAGGGAGGGATGATGCAGCACAGCGACGATAGGTATTTCCCTCAGTGATGAGACCAAGGTTATCGAACCAGTAGGAGAACAACGCAACACCACTTAAACAGCTCCTGCACACAAAAAACAAATACTTGCAACCCAACGTGTTAAATGGGTTGTCAATCCCTTTCGGGTAACGAGATGGATAAAATTGTAGTAGATTGAAAGATGCAAATAAAAGCAAATAAAATTCAGTGAGGTATTTTTGGGTTTTTGGATAAATAGATCTGAAAATAAAAGTTGCAAATAAATAAAAGAGCGAATAGCAAAATAGATCTTGAAGGCAAATATATTAAAGAAGAGACCCGGGGGCCGTAGTTTTCACTAGTGGCTTCTCTCGAGAAAAATAGCAAACGGTGGAAACAAAGTACTGTTGGGAAATTGATAGAACTTCAAATACTCATGACAATATCCAGGCAATGATCATTATATAGGCATCACGTCCAAGATTAGTAGACCGACTCCTGCCTGCATCTACTACTATTACTCCACACATCGATCGCTATCCAGCATGCATCTAGTGTATTAAGTTCATGGAGAAACGGAGTAATGCAATAAGAACGATGACATGATGTAGACAAGATCTATTTATGTAGAAATAGACCCCATCTTGTTATCCTTAATGGCAACGATACATACGTGTTGTTTCCCTTTCTGTCGCTGGGATCAAGCATCGTAAGATCAAACCCATCACAAAGCACCTCCTCCCATTGCAAGATAAATAGATCAAGTTGGCCAAACAAAATCGAAATATCGGAGAAGAAATACGAGGCTATAAGCAATCATGCATATAAGAGATCAAAGAAGACTCAAATAACTTTCATGGATAAAAAGATAGATCTGATCATAAACTCAAAGTTCATCGGATCCCAACAAACACACCGCAAAAAGAGTTACATCATATGGATCTCCAAGAGACCATTGTATTGAGAATCAAATGAGAGAGAGAAAGCCATCTAGCTACTAACTACGGACTCGAAGGTCTACAATGAACTACTCACGCATCATCGGAGAGGCACCAATGAGGATGATGAACCCCTCCGTGATGGTGTCTAGATTGGATCTGGTGGTTCTGGAACTTGCGGCGGCTGGAATTGGTTTTCGTCGACTCCCCTAGGGTTTCTGGAATATTGGGGTATTTATAGAGCAAAGAGGCGGTGCAGGAGGCCCCCGAGGTGGTGCTCCCCTTGGAGCACCCCCCAGGCGCTTCTCCGGCCCACTGGATGTCTTCTGGTCCAAAAAAAATCCCCAAAAAGTTTTGCTGCGTTTGGACTCCGTTTGGTATTGATTTCCTGGGATGTAAAAAACATGCAGAAAACAGCAACTGACACTGGGCACTATGTCAATAAGTTAGAACCAAAAAATGATATAAAATGATTATAAAATGATTGTAAAACATCCAAGAATGATAATATAACAGCATGGAACAATCAAAAATTATAGATACATTGGAGACGTATCAAGCTTCAAGTCGCAGCATGTTCATAGCAGCATCATCTTTGACGAGTGACTTGGTGGGGTCCAGACTTGTGTCAATTTGCTCTGTCTCTTGCTCGAAGTTCTGGCAGAATTCTGCACAAAGAAGAAAGTGTGAGTTAGCAACATCAATGTTTTCAAAACCCTCAAGAATTCACTCAAACAAAGGAAGATACCTTCAAGCATGATGTACATTTTCTTTGCAAGGTTCCCCAAATACTCCTCCAGCTCGTCCCTCTTTTGGTTAAGCTAGCCCACCTTGTCAGCCAAGACAATCTTCTCCTCCTTAAGTTAAGCAACTTCCTTCTTCACCTCCTCAATGGCAGTCTTTAGGGTTGCATTCTCCTCTTCAAGCTTGCCGACTGAAGCTAGTTTCGCTTTAGCAGCTTCAGTCTTCTCCTTAGCCACCTTCTGGGCGCCCGTGAGCTCCTCATCCTTCCTTTCCAGGGCCTGCTTCATAGTGTCTAAAGAAATAACATTCTTGAGTCGTGCTTGGAGTTGGCGGTTCTCATTACGCACATCTGTTCGAGTGAAATCACTCGGTTCAAAAGACGAAAAGAAAGAACAATGAAACACTCAGTCAGCGAAGCGTTACCTCCCATGGTCTTCACCTCCTCCTGAGCTTGCTTCAAGTTCCTTTTCGCCAGGTCCAGATCCAGTTGAAGTTGCACCTTTTCCTTCTCCAGAGTAACGTACTGAGTTCCGACCTCGCAAGTCTTCTAAAGATCAGCAAGGAAACAATTCAGTCGACAAGGACCAAGATTTTCAAGTTTAACTCCACTTCCGAGTGGAAATAGCAAATTCGGGTGCTGCAAACAAACGGGAAGACTTCTCAGACCCCCGCCGAATTAAACATTCGACGGCGGTCTCGGGGACTACACCCAGTGGGTGCACTCAGCGTGCCCCCACTGGACTCGTTCTCATTCAGAGTCAGCCTAACTAGCTTAAAAAAAAGAGACTTCTTAGACCCCCACCGAATCAAACATTCGACGGCGGTCTCGGGGACTACACCTAGTGGGTGCACTCAGCGTGCCCCCACTGGATTCATTTCCACTCGGACCCAGCCTGATTGACCCGAGTGAAGAGCTTCAGCTAAACACATTCAAAGACCACCACCGAATCAAACATTCGACGGTGGTCTCGGGGACTACACCCAGTGGGTGCACTCAGCGTGCCCCCACTGGATAAACTCTCACTCGACATGGCCTGACCAGACCGAGTGGTGAGTTACAGAACAAACAAACTACTTCCAAGCGACAAAAACACCCAGTGGGTGTATAAAGTCAAGCCGAACAGGAAAAATTCAATCGGAAATCAACTTACAATCGCACTTACTCGGACATTCACCTCAAGGGCTGCACTGGCGTCGTAGGCTGCCTTGCTGCCTTCATACACCTCCTTCAGACGCTGCATCATCAGGCTGGCCTGGATCATAGCTTCTTTGCTGGCTCCGGCCTGGTCCTCCGGAACACGATGCAGAGTGAAGACATGAGCCGGCGGAGTTGGTAACGCAGTCGGAGGGATCAGCGCTTGAGATTGTGCAGTCGGTCCTGAAGCAGGAATAGTCGACACCAAGGGTGGAGCAGTTGACAGTGGAGCAGTAGAAATAGCACCAACTTGAGATGAACCACCAAACTCTTGAGGTGTAGCATCGAGAGGCACTTGGAGTGTTCTACTCGACGACACTCTCCGAGTGAAGCTGTGAGGAGTGTTCAGGGTTGCACCTTCGTCACACGCACCCTTCTGAGGCTCGTCTTCGTCGTCATCGCCAACATGAATGACATCTGTTGGCTCTGCTATCATTCAACAACAACAGTCCGTTCAATCGATGAGTCAACTAATGAAAAAGAACAGATGGCAGATTTGTCGTACCTCGCCGAGAGGTGGCCGCGTCCGTGGTGTCCGCATCCGCGTGCTCCTCATCAATTCGCATGGGCGACGTCACCGAAGTGGTGGCCCTAGCACACGGTTTTCACTTGGTCAGCAATAGCGCAAAGTTCTACAGCAGAAAGAAAAATAAAAAAGAAGAGTACTCATATCGAAGCAATGGGCACCGTGACCTTGATCCTAGGGAGGGCCTTCTGAGGTTTCACCGGCGCGACCTTGGGCTGCTTTGTAGATTTTTCAATCGGGTCTGGCGTCGCAGTCCGAGTGCGTTTGGAGTTCCTAGCACTCGACGCCACGGCCTTGCCCTGGCCAGCCACCAGATCTTGGGCCTGTTTGGATCGACGCTTAGTACACGGAGGGGACTCGACGTCGTCGCTCTCCTCTGAGTCATCACTGCTATCTTCGCTATCGTCGGCGTAGTCGATGCTTGCATTGCCCCCTTTGCTCTCATTTCCCTCAATGAACTGTTCTCCATTCAACATAGGCGAATACATCTTTGGGAATGCCTGCAAAACACAAATATCCAAGTCAGTCGGTTCTCGAAACCAATACACAGTGGAAGCGAAAGATAATACACTCGACAAATTAAGTCTCACCTCTCCTGGATGATGCTCGGAGTCGAAAGGCAGAATTCGTTTGGATCCACGTGGATTGTCACGGGCCCCGGTGATGCTCCTGAGCCACTGCGCCACGGTCTCCCCACTGACTTCCTCCGGATGGATCCAAGTGGTGTCATCTACACCTGAATACAGCCACATAGGGTGGTCGCGGGCTTGCAGAGGCTGGATGCATCGACTGAGGAACGCCTCCAGTAGATCCAAGCCTGTCACTCCGCCCCGGATCAACTCGACTACAACATCCACCAAGATCCCCACCTCAACTTTCTCGTCTTCCTCCACAGTCAGCGAGCGAGCAGAATCGACTCTCGCCAATGAGAAGGGAGGAAGGCCAGTCGACGAGCCAGGAGTTGGAACGTCTTTGTAGTAAAACCAGGTCGATTGCCAACCCCTAACTGACTCGGGGAAAGTCATGGCATGGAAAGCGCTCCTACCTCTCATTTGGATTCCTAAACCCCCACACAACTGAATCACATGGGTCCTCGAATCACTCGGATTCGCTTTTTTAACCGACTGAGAACGACATGTGAAGATGTGTTTGAACAAACCCCAATGAGGACGACATCCCAAGAAATTTTCACACATGGACACGAAGGATGCAAGGTACAAAATAGTATTCGGAGGAAAATGGTGGATTTGGGCACCGAAGAAGTTCAAGAAACCACGGAAAAATGGGTGAGGGGGTAAAGAAAAACCTCTCTCCACATGAGTGAGGAGGAGAACTTGTTCGTCGGGCTGAGGCGCAGGCTCGGTCTCCCTCCCCGGCACCCTCCATGAACTGGGTGCCACCAGGCCGTCGGTGGTGATCCCCTCGAGGTCCGCCTCCGTGACCGTCGAGCGGAGCCATTCGCCTTGGATCCAGCTCGGCGGCCGAGCGGCCCGGGAGATCGACCCCTTCTTCCCTGCAGCCCCTTTCTTGGCGCGCTCGAGCTTCATCGTCTTGTCCTTCGTCATCTCCGCGATGGTCGACGGACTTGAGCGGGACGGCACGGCACCGAAACAAAAGCAGCAGAGAGACCAGGCGGAGGGGGAAAAGCAGAATGCACTGTGGCACGCCTCGGTCGTGTTGCCTTATATGACCTCACACCTGAGTCACTGACCTGCGGGCCCACGAAATCCCAGCCTATCCCACGACCGGCGCTCGCTTGATACGTGGTGATAAAGGGGGCATGATAATCGAGGAGTCCCCCCCATTTACCCCGCTTACAGCGCTGCAGTTAGCCCGCGCACTTCTCCAAAAAAAATCGAATCCCGCGAAATCCGGGATCCAGCAGAACAATCGATTGCACCAGAGATACCCACAATCATTCGGATCAGATCCCGCGTTCTATGATCCACAGTTTTTTCTCACTCGGACATCTAACAAGCCAGAATCGATCAAGGCGACTGGCAATGGATGAACAGCTCAGATACCTATGGACCATTAAGGAATGCCTCTGAGGCATTAAGTCTGATCCGAATCAGCTTCAATCCTTTCTCACTCGAACCCCGATCCATTCGGGGGCTAATGACGATGACATGTACCTAGGGTAGGGTTCTAGACCTGATCTAGATGCCCTACCCAAGGACACTACACGAAGAATCCAAGACCTACAAAGTTAAGAAGAAGGTACCGACTGGAATGACACAGTATGCAAGTCACTCGACAGAAGTTTCACTTGGTTGACTTCACCTCCACTCGACTGCCATAATTCACTCAGAAGTACATGATTTCACTCGGAGAATAGAAGACCTAGAGCCCCCCGGGATGGCAACCGCCAGGCATTCAATCCATTGTTGTAAAGATCATTAACTACGGGCGTTACCAGTAACGTACTCGTCTTTACCATCTCATTGAACCCTTGCGTAACTGAGGGCTACGAGGGGCTAGCGGGCTCTATATAAGCCACCCCTCTCCTTCTGCACAAGGGTTCGCACCCACTATAACTCAACACTCCAAGAAGCAAAGCTCCCACAGCACCGAGACGTAGGGCTTTTACCTCCTCCGAGAGGGGCCTGAACTCGTAAATCCGAGTGTACAATCTCGACGTAGCTAGGCTCCGCCCTCTCCTACGTACCCCCTACTTCTACTGTCAGATCTGTTCCCACGACAGGCATCCCCAAGCTTAGGCTCTTGCCACTCCTTAACCATAGTCCATTGAAACTTCACCCAAAACTTGAAAACTTCACAACACAAAACTCAAAAAAAAACTCATGAGATCCGTTAGTATAATAAAGCAAATCACCACCTTTAGGTACTATTGTATGCTCATTCAATTTTATATTGGCATTGTATCTACTGTATTCTAACTTCCCCATGGTTCATACCCCCCGATACTACCCATAGATTCATCAAAATAAGCAAACAACGCAAAGAAAACAGAATTCGTCAAAAACAGAACAGTCTGTAGTAATCTAGACTTTAACCAAACGTTAGTAACTCCAAAAATTCTGAAAAATTAGGACAATGTAGGAAATTTGTATATCAATCTTGTGTAAAAAATTCAGATCAAAATCACGTTTATGTGAATTATTAAAATTCCAGCACTGAGCATAAAAGTTTCTGTTTTTCAGCAAAATCAAATCAACTATCACCCAAGATCATCCCGAAGGTCTTACTTGGCATAAAAACTAATTAATATACTAAAACACAATCATAACAGTAGTATAATTTCATAAAAACATAAAAAAAGAAAAGAAAAATATTGGGTTGTCTCCCAACAAGCGCTTTTCTTTAAAGCCTTTTAGCTAGGCGTTGATAATTTTAATGATGCTCACATGAAAGACAAAAAAATTGAAGCACAAAGAGAGCGTCATATAGCATGTGAAAAACAAGTTTAACTCTAACATACTTCCTATGCATAGGCATTTTATAGGAAAAATATTTATCAAGACAAGTAAAAACTAGCATATGCATGGAAGAAGAAAGAAACAATAGCAATCTCAACATAACAAGAGGTAATTTAGTAACATGAAAATTTCTACAACCATATTTTCTTCTCTCATAATAATTACATGTAGGATCATAATCAAATTCAACAATATAGCTATCACATAACATATTCTCTACATGACCCACATGCATGCAAGGTTGACACTCTTCCAAAATAGTGGGATTATCATCAAATAAAGTCATGACCTCTCCAAACCCACTTTTATCAAAAATTTCATAAGATTGAACACTCTCCAAATATGTGCGATTATTTTTACCTAGAGTTGACACTCTTCCAACCCCACTTTCAATATTATCGCAAACATATTCATCATGAGGCTTAAACAAAATTTCAAGATCATAAGAAGAATCACCCCAATCATGATCATTGCAATAATGAGTGGACATAGCAAAATTAGCATCCCCAAGCTTAGGGTTTTGCATATTATTAGCACAATTGACATTAATAGAATTTATAATAACATCATTGCAATCATGCTTTTCATTCAAGGAGTTACCAAGTGTGGGTGCAATAGCAATAATTTCATTTTTAACATAAGGAACTATAACAAGTTCATCACCATAAGCATTATTAATATTGGCATCATGGCCATAAGAATAGCAAGCATCACATTCATTAAGAAGAGACATTTCAATCAAATCAACGGAATCATAATTATCTATAGATTCATGCATATCATTATTTTCTTCAAAAGCAGCGGACATTCTCTCAATAAATTCTTTAACATAGGCATTATGAGCATAGTTTTCATAGCAATATTTAAGTATGTAAAAAAATTTAGATTTGTAGAGAGTAATATCATACTTTTCAATCAAAGAAGCAACCTCATAAGCACCCTTAAAAGCAACAAATTCTTCAATTTGTTTGATATCATAGTAACTATAAACACCTTTGGCATAAGAAGATTAGATTTCATTATCATTAAACTCACATAGGTAGGGAAGGTGTTTTTTAGGGTTCTCCGAGCAACAAGTAAAATCATAAATTTCACATAGATTCCAAGCATAGCATAGCAAATAATTTATTTGATTCCATAAGAGCCCCCCTTTTTGAGACAAATGGTGACGCACAAAATGAGCATGCTCATCTAATGATTTTCCCTCAACTAAACTAGTTGGGGTTTCAGCACAAGCACATATGGATCGAAGATGCTCCAAGTAGAAAACTTTAAGTGGATCCATATCTATAGATTTTTAGCAAGCAAAGATGCAAGCAAATAGAAGGCACATGGCAACACAAGCAAAAGATAGCAAACAAGCAAAAGGCATACAGAAAAAGGCAAATAAGAACGCAAATATTTTTGTGTTATTCTGAAAACATTTTAGAAGTGGGGGAGAGGAAAACGAGAGGTAAATGGCGAATAATGTAAATGCAAGAGATGATAGTTTATGATGGTTACTTGGTAGGCTTGTGTATATCCTCCCCGGCAACGAGGCCAGAAATTCTACCTGCTACTTCTTGATCTTGTGTTGGCTTTTCCCTTGAAGAGGAAAGGGTGATGCAGCAAAGTAGAGATAAGTATTTACATCAGTTTGAGAACCAAGGTATCAATTTAGTAGGAGGAACACACAAGTCACCAATAGTTGCACCTACACAAACAAACAAATACTTGCACCCAACGCGATAAAGGGGTTGTCAATCCCTTCAGGGTTACTTGCAAGGATGAGATCTGATAGAGATAGGTATAAAAGGTAAGTAAAAGTGCAAAATGAAGTAAAGGTAAATAAATTGCAGAAAGGTATTTTTGGGTTTTTGGTTTTATAGATCTGAAAATAATATGGTAAAAGATAGACCCGGGGGCCATAGTTTTCACTAGAGGCTTCTCTCTTGAAAGAACGCATACGGTGGGTAAACAAATTACTGTTGAGCAATTGATAGAAAAGCGCATAGTTATGACGACATCCAAGGCAATGATCATGAATATAGGCATCACGTCCGTGACAAGTAGACCGACTCCTGCCTGCATCTACTACTATTACTCCACACATCGACCGCTATCCAGCATGCATCCAGTGTATTAAGTTGAGAAGAACGGAGTAACGCCTTAAGCAAGATGACATGATGTAGTGAGACAGATCCAATCAATATGAAATAAACCCCACCTTTTTATCCTTAGTGGCAACAATACAAATACGTGTCATGTCCTGATAACCCACAAATATAGGGGATTGCAACAGTTTTCGAGGGTAGAGTATTCAACCCAAATTTATTGATTCGACACAAGAGGAGCCAAAGAATATTCACAAGTATTAGTAGTTGAGTTGTCAATTCAACCACACCTGAAAGACTTAATATCTGCAGCAAAGTATTTAGTAGCAAAGTAGTATGGAAGTAACGCTAACGGTGGCAAAAGTAACAGTAGCAGTTTTGTAGTGATTGTAACAGCAGTAGCAACGAAAGTAACTTAGCAAAGATCAATATGTGAAAAGCTCGTAGGCGTTGGATCGACAATGATAATTGTGTTGGATAATATTCATCATGTAGCAGTCATAACCTAGGGTGACACAGAACTAGCTCCAATTCATTAATATAATGTAGGCATGTATTCCGTATATAGTCATACGTGCTTATGGAAAAGAACTTGCATGCCATCTTTTGTCCTACCCTCCCGTGGCAGCGGGGTCCTAATAGAAACTAAGGGATATTAAGGCCTCCTTTTAATAGAGAACCGGACCAAAGCATTAACACTTAGTGAATACATGAACTCCTCAAACTACGGTAATCACCAAAAAGAATCCCAATTATTGTCACCTTGGGGTATGCGGATCATAACTCGTAATAGGTGTCTACAACTTACAAGATAGGATCAAGAACACACATATATTCATGAAAACATAATAGGTTCAGATCTGAAATCATGCCACTCGGGCCCTAGTGACAAGCATTAAGCACAACAAAGTCATAGCAACATCAAACTCAGAACATAGTGGATACTAGGGACCAAACCCTAACAAAACTAACTCGATTACATGATAAATCCTATCCAACCCATCACCGTCCAGCAAGCCTACGATGGAATTACTCACTCACGGCGGTGAGCATCATGAAATTGGTGATGGAGGAAGGTTGATGATGATGATGGCGAAGAATCCCCCTCTTTGGAGCCCTGAACGGACTCCAGATCAGCCCTCCCGATGAAGAACAGGAGGCGGCGGTGGCTCCGTATCGTAAAATGTGATGAATCCTTCTCCCTGATTTCCCCCCGAATAGGTACTTATAGAGTTGGAATTAGGGTCGGAGGAGGTCCACGGGCCCACAAGCCTGCAGGGCGCGCCCCAGGGGGTGGGCACGCCCTAGGGCTTGTGGCCTCTGGGTGGCCCCCCTCTGGTTAATTCTCGCGCCAGTATTTTTTATATATTCCACAAAAATTCTCCATAAATTTTCAGGTCAATCCGAGAACTTTGATTTCTGCACAAAAATAACACCATGGCAATTCTGCTGAAAACAGCGTCAGTCTGGGTTAGTTCCATTCAAATCATGCAAATTAGAGTCCAAAACAAGGGCAAAAGAGTTTGGAAAAGTAGATACGATGGAGACGTATCAACTCCCCCAAGCTTAACCCATTGCTTTTCCTCAAGCAATTCAGTTGACAAACTGAAAGTGACAAAGAAAAACTTTTACAAACTCTGTTTGATCTTGTTGTTGCAAATATGTATAGCCAATATTCAAGTTTTCAGCAAAGATTATGAACTAACCATACTCACAATAACATTTAGGTCTCATATTTACTCATATAAATGGCATAATCAACTAGCGAGTAATAATAATAAATCTCGGATGATAACACTTTTTTCAAAACAATCATGATACAATATGACAAAATGGTATCTCGCTAGCCCTTTCTGAGACCGCAAAACATAAATGCAGAGCACCCCTAAAGATCAAGGACTGACTAGACATTATAATTCATGGCAAAAGAGATCCAGTCACACTCATACTCAACATCAATTAATAACAAAGCATACAAATGACAGTGGTGCTCTCTAACTGGTGCTTTTTATAAGAGGATGATGACTCAACAATAAAAGTAAATAGATAGGCCCTTCGCAGAGGGAAGCAGGGATTTGCAGAGGTGCCAGAGCTCGGAGCTTTTAAAACAAAGATGAATATAATTTTGAGCGGAATGCTTTCATTGTCAACATAACAACCAAGAGATCTCACTATCTTCCATGCTAGATACATTATAGGTGGTTCCCAAATAGAATGGTAAAGTTTTTACTCCCCCTCCACCAACAATCACACTCCACGGCTAGCTGAATCCATGGGTACCGTCCATACCAACAACAGTTCCTGGGGGAGTTTTGTTTCATTATTATATTTTGATTTGATTTTGAGCATGGAACTGGGCATCCCAATTACCAGCCACTTTCTCGTGAATAACAAGTGAATAAACACTCATCGTGAGAATAACCCACCTAGCCTGGAAGATACTGACAGCCCCCAGTCGCTACATGAGTGTCGTGGGAAAACACGGCCACCTATGGGGCCATCGGCCCCTTGTGGTTCGGCAGGGGGAAGGATGCATTGCACAAAGAGCAGAGGGTGTGGGGTAGCACGACAACGATCACACGGGCAGTTTTTACCCAGGTTCGGGCCGCCGCGAGGTGTAAAACCCTACTCCTGCTTTGGTGTATTGATGAGAGGACCGTGGTGGAGACGCAACGCTCTAGCCCGACAAGGTTGCCTCGGGGCGAGAGCAGCTACGTGCGTATGAGTGTACAAGGGTCCGAATCCTTTCTAAGGTTGCCATGGCCCTCCTTTTATAGATCAAGGGGTCACCACAATGGCAAATCAGTCATTGTGTACTGATTAGACAGCAAACAGTGCCATCATACCTAACTCTGTAGACAGGACAGAGCACATTAAATGCGCCACTTAGTGTCACATTGTAGCATAGCCCGGCAAGCCTTGCCGTGCTGTTTGGCCACCTTCTCTCCTGCCTGCATGACACGTCGCTGGACGAGTGTCATTTGGAGGTGATTTCCTCTGGAAGTAGCTGCCACATGCCAAAGAATGGGCACTTAGCCTCTTGGGGGCTCGACACCGCACCGATCGATGACTTGCGTTGCTCTGAGGTGGAGCGATGGAGCCTTGGCGGAGTAATATGCCCTCAGCGTCCCCGGCAAGCCTGCCGGGGCAACCCTGAGACTTGTCTTCGGGGCAACCTTGTCCCCGCCAGGCTCGCCTGCCCGGTAGGGGAGGTTTTCCCTTAGTGGTGTCTTGCTCCTTTGGTTGGTCTTGGTCTTCTTGATCCGCCCTTTGATTTCTCAAAGAGCTGATCTCTTCTGCTTGGCCTTGTTCTTGGGTGCTGCAACCTTGTTCTCGAGCCTGTGTACAGTCTGGGCAACACACCTGGGGTTTGTTGCACCGACAGGAGCCCCCGGGCCTGTCCGGAACGCGCTGCTGAGCGTCGTCGGGGTAGGCCCTGTCCAGTACACAGGCGCGGAGGTTGTGGTAGCTCACCCTTTGAGATCTTCTTTGCTTCTTCATTAATCTGAGCTTGAATCAGTTTCTGTTTTTTTCGCGCGTCGTGCAAGATGCCGTGGGGAGATTATGAGCCACGATCCATGGGCTACCCACGTCCCATGTTCATGGGGTGGTAACTGCCATTCCATTATCCTTCCCATTTGCAGCGTTTCCGCCACGTGTACTGCATGCATCGCGCGGGGTTGGTGGCGGATGCAAAGGGCATGGAAATGAGTGTCATGGCAGAAACCCAGATGCCATGGATTGGTGCTGAGGGCCGGTCTTGATTCCACGAGCCGTTGGTGGCACGGGGAAGCCGGATTGGAGGAGTAGGGTGGTTGTCTTCAGGGAGAGGAGCCAGCCCCCTGCCCCGTTTGCCTATAAAAAAGGAATGCAGGGCGAGGTGCTTCTCCACACATCTCACCCCTTCCTTCCTCTTAGCAGCTCTCGTCCACCATGGTGAGGGGCAGGGGTCGTGGCGGTTCTCCGGTGGTGGCGACAAGGGCTTCTACTAGACAGCGCCTCCTCCTCCTATCGAAAACATGGGGGCGGAGCCCGCCGCTAGAGGAGGTGGGAGGGGGCGAGGTTGCGGTCGCCATGGTGCCCGGGGTCGAGGAGGATGGGGTGGTGCTCTTATTGCACCTCCGCCGGCCGATCATCCCCCGACAGAAGGCCACGGAGGAGATCAACCGCTGGAGTTCATCATCAGGTTGTATAAGCCCCCGCGCGGCTGCCTCCGCCTCCCTACTCCATTTGCGAGGGTGATGGAACTTGAACAACCGCGCGCACTGAAGCTACACATGAGGGGTTGTTGTAATGGCAGCATGCGGGTGGATGTGGATTTCCCCGCCCCTCATGTCATGCTCTTCCGACGCGACTAGAAGACCTTTGCCCGTGCTCACAGCTTGTCAGAGGGGCACGTCCTCCATTTTAAATTAATGGATGCCGAGCTGCTCTCCGTCAAGGTCTTCAGATGCTCTGGAGCTTGCTTAGGGTGCTGCGCGGAGAGCTCGACTGATGATGAAAGCTCCTCCTCGAGCGAAAGCGACGAGGAGGACAGTGACGACGAGGACGACGGCGCCGACAGGGAGGGCGACAGCTCCGACTCTGGCTGAACGCCAGCTGCACCATCATCGTCAGGTGGCGGCACCATCATCTGCACCTGCATCTCATTCCCGGCAAGGCGATTTGCCAGGGAGTTGGATGCAGGGGTGGGGATGGTGTCCCGGGCTCCTCCAGCAGTCTTCCAGCTGGACCCCGGCAGGCTTCCTCGCGGGCCGCAGCTTCGTTCGCCCTGCCATGTCCTGCTGACCCTGGTGGCAGTGGTCAGGGGGACACTTCCGTTGCTCTCTTCACCATCGCCTTCGTCCATGCCCTCCTGATCTTGCCGAGCTCCTTGTCCTAGGGCCCGACGGGGTCAGTCCGGGCTTCTGCCCAGGCACCCCTTTTGCCCTCTTCGCCTCCTGTCGTAGTGCCCAGGAGGAGAGGGGCAAGAAAGGGATTACGGGGCACTTATCTTTTTTTAGTTTAAAATATGTAGGCATCGGCCAAACTTTAGTCTAAATAATGTAAACTTCTTTATCCATGTTTGTGTTCTGTAAGATTTGTACTTGCTTTTCAGCATATTAATGAAAAAGACAAGCTTTACCGGGCACTTGTGCATGTACCATATCCATGCAGAGGTGAAATGCCTCTATACATTTATGTAAACAAGTCTCCCCGGCAAGCTATCCCGCCGGTGCCCTCAGTTTGTTGCCGCGGGGCTAGGCCTGCCGGGCTCAAACCCATAAAAAGGGACCAGCCCCCCGCCGAACCTTTCCGTCAAAGGCCACTATGACCACCCTGACTGAAGCAGCGTTCGAGTCAATGGGTGGGAGCACCTATGTTTCGAAGGTGGTGGGGTTTTCATATGCACAAGTTTTCAAATTACAGAACAAATATGGATAAGAAGGAACTTATCTGTTTGGCTTGCCGGGGATCGTCACGTAGGCTCATCTTCATTCCTTTTCTTCGGGACCAAGTCCACGGCAAGAACCCTGCAACTTAATGCAGATGAAAACAATGCCTCATGCGACCTCATCTATATGATCATGCTATGCTCATGATATGCTTATGCATGCATGCAAGTTTCGGGGGCCCCCCAACACTTCGTTTATTTCTCTGTTGCTCAGGGTCTGCGTTTGGCTTTGTACAAAGGGTTACATGCAACTTCGGCAAAGCTTGTACAAAAGGGTGGCTGCCGGGCAGGGCCCGACAACCGCGCCTTACAGGTAGAACTTACGGAGATGCCCAATGTTCCATGAGTTTTGCAATTGAATGCCATCTCCGGTCTCCAGACGGACTGCGCCAGGTCTGGTGACTCGTACTACCTGGTAAGGGCCTTCCCACTTCGGCGTCAACTTGTTTGCACCCTTGGCGGACTGAACACGCCTAAGGACAAGGTCGCCTTCCTCAAAACTCCGGGCATGAACCCTGCGGCTGTGATAGCGACGCAGGGCTTGCTGGTAGCGTGCAGCACGCGTAGCAGCCCAGAGACGGTTCTCCTCAAGTAGCATAGCGTTGTCATGCCGGTGTTGTTCCTGCGCTACTTCATCGTAGGCAAGCACTCGAGGAGACCCGAATATGAGTTCCATGGGGATAACTGCTTCTGCCCCATAGACTAGGGAGAAGGGAGTCTGCCCGGTAGCTCGATTTGGTGTTGTACGGAGGGACCAAAGAACCACCGGCAGCTCGTCGATCCATCGCCTGCCGCACTTCTACAGTCTATCAAAAGTTCTTGTCTTGAGACCTCGCAGCACTTCAGCGTTCGCTGTCTCAGCTTGTCCGTTGCTTCTGGGATGGGCCACAGAGGCAAATGGGACCTTGCTTCCAAGGACATGAACGTATTGCATGAAGGCGCAACTTGTGAATTGGGTGCCATTGTCGGTGATGATTCGGGCAGGTACCCCGAAGTGGCACACCAATCCTTTCAAGAACTTTATAGCTGACTGTGCGGTCACATTTCTCACAGGCTCCACGTCCGGCCACTTTGTAAACTTGTCGATTGTGACGAACAAGAATTCAAAGCCCCCGGTGGCATGGGGGAAGGGGCCCAAGATGTCGTGCCCCCAGACCGAAAATGGCCATGACAAAGGGTTTGTTTGGAGAGCTTGAGCAGGCTGATGGATATTCTTGGAGTGGAACTGGCAGGCTTCACACTTGGTGACTAGCTCAATTGCATCTTGGAGGGCTGTGGGCCAGTAGAAACCTTGCCGGAAAGCTTTCCCAACCAAGACCCTTTATCCAATGTGGGAGCCACACATACCCTTGTGTATCTCTACCAGCAGTTCCTTTCCTTCTTCCCGACAAATGCACTTCAATTTCACACCGTTGGGCCTTCTTCTGTATAGTGCGTCGTCAACAAACTGATACATACTGGCCCTCCGGGCTACTCTTTCAGCTTCTTCTTGTTCTTCGGGAAGTTCTCCTGTTTGGAGGAAATGAACGATGTGCCATGCCCAAGTTGGAGCCTGGGGCTTGGCAACAAGTACTAGTGGCATCTCCTCGTCGATAGAAGCGTATGTCTCGACCGCAAAGACTGGTAGTTCGGCGGGAGGGTGCGGCTCACTGATCGAAGGGGAGTTGTTCCCACCAAGCCTTCTACCGGGGGCTTCAGGAAGCTCTGCCGGGAGAGGCTTGCCGGAGTTCAATTTCCTCCTCTTGCTGGCCATTGTTGCTGGGGATATGGAGGGTTGAGTCAGATGGAGAACAAAAGTCCCTGGTTCCACAGGGAGTTTTTGCGCAGCACACTTTGACAGATGATCAGCAATGCTGTTTTCCGCATGTGGTACATGCTCTGTTTGTAATCCGTCAAAGCGCTCCTCCAACTTTCTCACTTCCTCGACATATGCCTCCATCAATGGGCTTTGATAATCCTTGTTGATTTGTCTCACCACTAGTTGTGAGTCTCCACGGATGATCAGATTCTTGATTCCCGGTTCTGTTGAAATCCTGAGCCCGGCAAGGAGCCCTTCATACTCTGCAGTATTGTTGGTAGCCTTCTCCCGGGGGAAATGCATTTGAACGACATACTTAAGGTGCTCTCCAGTGGGAGCAATGAGAAGCACACCAGCTCCTGCACCTTGTAGGGAGAAGGCGCCATCAAAATACATAATCCATTCTTGGGGCGCTTCCTTGCTGGGGATAACTGTCTCCAGTACTTCTTCGTCAGGGGTTGGCGTCCACTCCGCAATGAACTCTGCCAGTGCTCTGCTCTGAATAGTTGACGTGCTTTCAAACTTCAAACCAAAGCTGGATAACTCCAGAGCCCATTCCATGATCCTGCCAGTGGCCTCGGGGTTTCGGAGTATGCTTTGCAAGGGGAAGCGGGTGACAACCGTGATCTCATGGGCTTGGAAGTAGTGGCGCAGTTTCCTTGAGGCCATGATGAGGCCAAAAATCAACTTTTGCACACCAGAGTACCTCGACCTAGCCCCCTGCAACAGGGAGCTGACGAAGTACACTGGGCGCTGCACACCAGCTTCTTCTTTGTCGTGATCTTGGAACTGTCTCCGCTGCCTTGCTCTTCCTTGTCTTGAACTGCATCTGACCTTGCCGGGACGGGTTCATTTTCCTCTCCGGAGGGGATGGCAGCGGCAGTTGCTGCTTCATCTACCTCCCGCTGTGCCACCAGCACTGCGCTAACCACTTGATTGGTCGCTGCTAAATATAGCAGCAACGTCTCTTGTGGTTTAGGAGCGACTAAGGTGGGAACAGAGGAAAGGTAGGTCTTCAAATCTTGTAGCGCAGCGTCTGCCTCCAGGGTCCACTCCACGAGCCCTGCCTTCTTTAAGATTTTGAAGAAAGGCAAAGCGCGTTCGATGGACTTGGAAATGAACCTGCTGAGCGTGGCAACACATCCGGTCAAACGCCTCACATCTTTAACTGTCTTAGGTGCTTGAATCTGCTCGATAGCCTTGATCTTGTCTGGGTTGGCCTCTATCCCCCGGTGGGACACAAATAAGCCAAGTAGCTTGCCGGAAGGAACGCCAAACACACACTTCTCCGGGTTTAGCTTCAAGTTGATCCTGCGCAGATTTGCAAAGGTCTCTTCCAAATCCTGAATGAGAGTCATTCTGTCCTTGGTTTTGACCACAATATCATCCATGTAGGCTTCAATATTTTTGTGTAACTGGGACTCAAAGCCAATCTGTACTGCTCTTGCAAAAGTGGATCCAGTGCTCTTCAACCCGAAGGGCATCCGTACAAAATATTACGTGCCACATGGAGTTATGAACGCGGTCTTCTCTTCGTCTTCCTTGGACATGAAGACCTGGTGGTATCCAGAGTAGGCATCCAGGAAGGAGAGCAGGTCACATCCGGAGGTGGAATCCAAAATCTGGTCGATGCACAGCAAGGGGAATGGGTCCTTCGGGCATGCTTTGTTCAGATCTGTGAAATCTATGCAAAGCCTCCATTTCCCATTCGCCTTGCGCACCACCACTGGGTTTGCTAACCATGTTGGATGCAATACTCCTCTGACCAATCCAGCTACTTCAAGTTTCTTGATCTCCTCGGCAATAAATAGCTGCTACTCCAAAGCTTACTTCCGAACCTTCTGCTTGACGGGCCGGGCATGTGGGCAGACAGCAAGGTGGTGCTCGATTACCTCCCTGGGGACAGCGGGGATGTCAGATGGTTGCCAAGCAAACACATCGACATTCGCCCGCAGGAAGGCAACGAGCACGCTTTCCTATTTTTCATCGAGGGTGGCACTGATGGTAAATGTACCATCAGTGCCAGCCAACCCTGCCGGGACCTTCTTCATAGATGGTGCAGTAGCTTTGGATCTGTTGCTATTGGAACTCTCCGGCAAGTCATCAACAGGCATAGCGCGCTCCGGAGAGGCACGCTTCACAGATTCCTTGCTGGCATCCTTGCTACCTTTCTTCTTTTTCTTGCTTTCCTTGGTGGGATCAGTGGCTTCCGCAACCTCTGCAGCTACATCTTGTCCATGCATATGATTGCATCTTTCTTGTCTGATGGGATGGAAATGACGCCCATTGGTCCTGGCATCTTCAAGGTGTTGTAGGCATAGTGGGATGCCACCATGAATTTGGCCAGGGCAGGACGACCAAGGATCCCATTGCACGGCAGGGGGAGGTCAACCACATCAAACACGATCTTCTCAGTCCGGTAGTTCAACTCCCCCCCGAACGTTACCGGCAGTGTGAACTTCCCCTTAGGACGACTCTTGCCGAGGTTGATCCCTTGGAACATACCAGTAACCTTGAGCTCTTCATCTGTTATCTGGAGTTTGCTGATGACCTTTGGAGAAATCAAATTCAACCCGGCCCCACCGTCAACAAACATCTTTGTGACCTTGAGGTTGCGGATTGTTGGTGAAACCAACAACGGCAAACACCCTACCGCGGTAGTGCGGTCAGGGTGATCCTCCTCATCAAAGATGATGGGCGTGCGGGACCACTTGAGCGGCTTCCGAGAATCTGCCGCTGGCTCCACGGCATTGACCTCACGCACCCACCTTTTGAGTTGGCGGTGAGAGGAGTGCAGAGATGCACCCCCGTCAATGCATAGGGCGTCAGTGGCTTTCTGGAACTCCTGCTCGCTTGTTTCCTCTTCATCTCCTTCATCACTCCCGTCCTCGCAATCCTTCTTCTCACGGCCCTTGGCGGGTTTCCCTTGATACTGAGGAGCCTTGCCGGGGCGACCTGTTCTGCCGCCTCGGCCCTTCCCGCCAGCGCCATCTTGGTCTTTCTCCTTATCACGCTTCTCGTACTCAGCCCTCTGCTTCTTGACGAGCTGCTCAACCTGATGACACTCCTAAAGATCGTGGCCTTTAGTCCGATGGATCTTGCAGTACGGCCCATCACCCTTCCCAGCCTTCTCGGCAGCCACGGCTTCCCAGCAATCAATGCACGCGGTAGCTTCCTTGTCGGGAACCTCGGTCTTGGCTTTCTTGCCGGTACTAGGTGCACTCGATCCTTCAACGGTCATCACCACTTTATCCTTGCGCTTCTTGTTCTTCTTCTTCTGGCTGGTGGCGTCATCGTCATCCTATGAGTCAATGTCGATGCCATCTTCTTCGCCTGGGAGACGTCTCCCCTCTTCTACTCGGGCACACTTATTCACCAGAGTGTATAACTCATTCACATTCTTGGGCAACCGAATGTTCATTTTAGAGCATATCCGGCGGTTGCGCACGTTGGACTGGAACACGGCTATCACAGCTGCTGGGTGGATGTCTGGAATGTTCCTATGCACCCGACTGAACCTCTGCATGTACTTCTGCAGGCTCTCTCCTTCCTTCTACGGGAGTAGCTGCAAGTCGTTGGGCCGTCCTGGTTCTTGATGGCCGCCCGTGAAGGCGCCAACAAACTCATGGCACAGGTCATCCCAGGTCGAGATGGAATTCTCTGGTAAGTGCATCAGCCAAGACCTCACATTTGGCTTGAGTGCCAAGGGGAAGTAGTTGGCGAACACCTTCTCGTCTCTTCCCCCAGTAGCTTGAACAACGATGGTGTAGATGCTCAAGAACTCTGCCGGGTTCAATCTTCCATCGTACTTCTCTGGTATTTCTGGCTTGAACATGCAGGCAGATGGCCAACGGACTTGCCGCAGCTCACGAGTGAAGGCGGGGCACCCAACCTCGAAATGTAGGTACCCACCTTCGCCGGGCGTAGGCTCGTCGATGTCGGGGCCATTGCGCCCATTAGACTGGCGTTGGTTTTGGAGGCGTCGTTCGATGGTGACGCGCGCGTCTTCCCCCCGGCCGTCTTCCGGGATTCGCCGCTGGTCTCGTCGGGCTCGAGGATCGGACGAGGCCATCAATACGTCGTTGAGTTCTTGGTTGCGTCGCTTTGGCTGCAGCCCCTGCGCTGGCTGCCGCGGAGGGGATTGCACCGTGGGGGTGCCCCCTTCAGTACGGCCAGCGGCCTGGGTCGTTGCCACCGCCTGCGGAGGCTGTGATGGGCCCGCTCACTGCGATCCTCCCACCTCGGCGAAACCAATCAGGCTCTGAATAGTGGCTCTCCACTCATCCATCTAATCGGCCACCAACAGAAATCTCAACAGGAGTTGGGCCCACGCCATGGCCTCCGAAGCAGTGCTCGGCATGGATGACGATGTAGACCGTAGCGTCGCCTGGCTTCTGACGGTGCCGGTGATGACATCGCAGTGTTCCCATCACCGTGAGCCAGCCGCCAGGGTGGCATGGAGGCGAGGTGGATGTGCTTGGGGATCGGCGGCTCCATTCAGCGCATCGGCTGGGCCAGCCCGTCCTGGGGGTGGCGCATGCTCTGTGGTCGCACCCGCAGCGGGGGCGACCGGAGGGTGGGGGTTCGCCCCAGGGTGAGCGTCACCGCTACCGCTGCGTCCTTCGGTGGGGTGGAGAGGCACGGACGGAATGACCTCTCCTCCCGCACCTTGCGGAGCGTGGCCGCCGGTATGTTGTTGGCGTTGTCCTTCTCCGGTGCCACCCGCTCCCATTTCGGCCACAGGGGAGGTGGTGACGACGGCGCCTGCGCCGGTCACGTTCCCCGCTGCATCCACGTCCCCGTGCGCCCCCATAGCCCCCACGGCGTTGGTGGCCGTGTGTGAAGGGGCCTTCGAGGTGGACGGGTGAGCTGTGGCACCGGTTTTCTGCTTGGGCGCCATGGATGATGAAGCCGTCGATGAAGAAAATGATGATGAAGATGACGCGCTGCGTATGCTCTCGGGTTCGCGCAAATGCTTCCCCCTACCTGGCGCGCCAAAGATGTCGTGGGAAAACACGGCCACCTATGGGGCCATTGGCCCCTTGTGGTTCGGCAGGGGGAAGGACACATTGCACAAAGAGCAGAGGGCGCGGGGCAGCGCGGCAGCGATCACACGGGTAGTTTTTACCCAGGTTCGGGCCGCCGCGAGGCGTAAAACCCTACTCCTGCTTTGGTGGATTGATGAGAGGACCGTGGTGGAGACGCAACGCTCTAGCCCGGCAAGGTTGCCTCGGGGCGAGAGCAGCTACGCGCGTATGAGTGTACAAGGGTTCGAATCCTTTCTAAGGTTGTCATGGCCCTCCTTTTATAGATCAAGGGGTCACCACAATGGCAAATCAGTCATTGTGTACTGATTAGACAGCAAACAGTGCCATCATACCTAACTCTGCAGATAGGACAGAGCGCATTAAATGCGCCGCTTAGTGTCACGTCATAGCGTAGCCCGGCAAGCCTTGCCGTGCCGTTTGGCCACCTTCTTGCCTGCCTGCATGACACGTCGCTGGATGAGTGTCATTTGGAGGTGATTTCCTCTGGAAGTAGCCACCACGTGCCAAAGAATGGCCACTTAGCCTCTTGGGGGCTCGACACCGCACCGATTGATGACTTGCGTTGTTCTGAGGTGGAGTGGTGGAGCCTTGGCGGAGTAATCCGCCCTCAGCGTCCCCGGCAAGCCTACCGGGGCAACCCTGAGACTTGTCTTCGGGGTAACCTCGTCCCCGCCACGCTCGCCTGCCCGGCAGGGGAGGTTTTCCCTTAGTGGTGTCTTGCTCCTTTGGTTGGTCTTGGTCTTCTCGATCCGCCCTTTGATTTCTCAAAGAGCTGATCTCTTCTGCTTGGCCTTATTCTTGGGTGCTGCAACCTTGTTCTCGAGCCTGTGTACAGTCTGGACAACACACCTGGGGTTTGTTGCACCGACAATGAGCGATTCGAGCATACAAATCAGATTATTATTTGAAGGTTTAGAGTTTGGCACATGCAAATTTACTTGGAATGGCAGGTAAATACCGCATATAGGTAGGTATGGTGGACTCATATGGAATAACTTTGGGTTTAAGGAAGTGGATGCACAAGCAGTATTCCCGCTTAGTACAAGTGAAGGCTAGCAGAAGATTGAGGAGCGACTACGGTCATAAACATGCATTGAGATTAATCAACATTGAATGCAAGCATGAGTAGGATATAAATCACGATGAACATAAATATCATGGAGGCTATGTTGATTTTGATTCAACTACATGCGTAAACATGTGCCAAGTCAAGCCACTTAAATCATTCAAAGGAGGATACCATCCTATCATACTACATCATAACCATTTTAAAATTGCATGTTGGCACACAAGACAAACCATTATCCACTCCTAGCTAATTAAGCATGGCATGAGTAACTATAATCTCTAATTGTCATTGCAAACATGTTTCATTCATAATGGGCTGAATTAGGAACGATGAGCTAATCATATTTACAAAAGCAAAATAGGTCGAGTTTGTACCAGCTTTTCTTCATCTCAATCATTTCATCATATATCGTCATTATTGCCTTTCACTTGCACGACCGAACGATATGAATAATAATAAGAGTGCACGTGCATTGGACTAAGCTAGAATGTGCAAACATTTATTCAAAGGAGAAGACAAGGTAATATGGGCTCTTTGTTAGATCAATAATAATGCATATGAGAGCCACTCAACATTTTTATCGTGGTCTTCTCCTTACGACCCAAAGAAAAGGAAAAGAATTTCAAAGAAACACACTGAAATATTTTTGGAGTTTTTGTTTTTTTGAAGAAAGTAAAACGAAAACGAGAAAAACTATTAACACGGGGATAGCTCCCAACAAGCAAAAGAAGAACGAGAAATCTTTTTGGGTTTTCTTTTAATACTACTACTACTACTACTACTACTACTACTACTAAATAAACTAGGAAGAAAAACTAAAAAGAAGCAAGAACTAATTTTTTTGGATTTTCTCAAAGTTTTTCAAACGCACAAGAAGAAACCAAGAAAAATAAATTAACATGGATAATACAATGAAAAAGGATGAACACCGACAACTGGAATGAATATGTGAACATGAATGTAATGTCGGTGAGAAATACGTACTCACCCAAGCTTAGGCTTTTGGCCTAAGTTCGTCTAGGGCCACGGGTGGCCTGGCGGATATCCAAAATCGTAGTTGGGGTTGTACTGGGTTGCGGCCGCTACTGCTTGGAGGGCTGCCGCGTGGAGGCGAGCGGCCTCCCCTGCTCTCTCATACTCGTCCGCCTTCTCTTTGGTTATGAAGTATCTTCATTTTACCTGAAAGTCAAAGAAGGCAGGAGCGGGAAGCGTAATATAGAAGATGCGCTCCCTGTCAAAGATTTGTTGGTACTGGAGGGGCTGTTTGCTCCTCTCAAGAAACTGGTAACGTACCATAGCATCAGAATCAAGGTAAACATGTGGTAACTCAATGTCATTTTCTCTTATGGGTACCCCGAGATAATTAGCTAACCGGGTGGCATAAAGTCCACCAAAGAAATCCCCATCTTTAGCATTATTATCTAATCGGCGCGCAATGATAGCCCACAAGTTATATCGTTTATCACCCATTACCGCACTCTTGAGGACACTAAGATCTGATGCACAAAGGTGGCTATGATCATGTTTACCATTAATGCATCTACCTATAAAGAGAGCAAAATAATGTATAGCAGGAAAGTGAATGCTCCCTATAGTAGCTTGTGTTACATTTCTAGTTTCTCCCCTAGTGATGCTAGCAAGGAAATCAGTGCAATCGACTTTAAGGGGTTCACTATGAATGCCCCATTGCGGGATTTTGCATACTTCATTAAAATCATCAAGGTACATTCGAAATGATTTATCATATAGATCAAATAAAACAGAATATGTATTGCGCTTGGATGTAAACTCAAATCTCCGCACAAAGGAATCAGTGAGGTGATAGTATTGCCGACACTTATCTGACACGAAGTCCTCAAGGCCAGCGTTTTGTACGTACGCATCAAATTCCTCCTTAAAACCTGCATGAGACATGAAATGATCCGACGGCCATTCACAAGGCCGCATTAGAGCTTCCCTCGGTGGTTCAACGTCTGGCTCACGTATCGCGAGCCTTGGGGCTTTCTTCTTTGAGGAACCACCTTGGTATATTTTCCTAAACATTTTTTCCTCTGAAAAAATTTCTGAAATTTTTAGTGACTCAAAATAAAGGTGAACCAAACTCAACAAGATTAATAGCAACTACTCCCACAAGTGTCTAGAGGCTATATCATGCAACAAAACTACTTTGGACCATATAAATTTGACATGCAAGCTCAAGAACAAGGTAACCACAGCAGCAAAAATTTGGACTAAATAAAGCACTAGAACAAAAACTAATTGGACCATTGGGGGAGTCACATATCGATGAACAATCCCCTAAAACAGTTTCGGAAATGGAGTTCCGAGCAAGGAGATCGAAAATGGCAGCAAAATGAGCAAAAACACGGGTTTGAGCAATGGTGTGATTTTTTCTGGAGGAAGACGAAGTGGATGGGTGGCTGGAGTAAGTGAGGGGACCCACATGGGACCCACAAGCCTGCTAGGCGCGCCCTCAGGGGGTGGGCGCGCCCTGTGAGCTTGTGGCCCACTGGTGCACCCCCCCTGAGGTGTGTTCAGTGCCAAAAATTCTTAAATATTAAGGAAAAAATCATACTAAGTTTTCAGGGCGTTTGGAGAACTTTTATTTTCTGGTCATTTTTTTATTGCACGGATAATTCAGAAAACAGAAAAATAATAGTATTTTTTCTTTATTCACTCTAAATAATGAAAAGTAAAAAGTGGGTACAGAGAGTTGTGTTTACTAAATTCATCCATCTCATGCCCGTCAAAAGGGATCCATTAACAAGGTTGATCAAGTCTTATTAACAAACTTCTTCCGAATGACATGAAACCGGAGAATCTTCGTATAACACTAGGTTACCTCAACGGGGATATGCATGTCCCCAACAATAAGAATATCAAATTTCTTTTTGATAGAAGGATGAGGGAATGCAAATTAGAGTCCAAAACAAGGGCAAAAGAGTTTCGAAAAGTAGATACGATGGAGACGTATCATGTCCCTTTCTGTCACTGGGATTGAGCACCGCAAGATTGAACCCACTACAAAGCACCTCTCCCATTGCAAGAAAAATCAATCTAGTTGGCCAAACCAAATCAATAGATCGGAGAGAAATACAAAGCTATCTTAATAATGCATAAAAGAGTTCAGAAAAGACTCAAATAATATTCATAGATAATCTGATCATAAATCCACAATTCATTGGATCTCAACAAACGCACCACAAAAGAAGATTACATCGAATAGGTCTCCAAGAACATCGAGGAGAACATTGTATTGAATATGAAAGAGAGAAGAAGCCATCTAGCTACTAGCTATGGACCCGTAGGTCTGTGATAAACTACTCACACATCATCGGAAGGGCGGCAAGGTTGATGTAGAGGCCCTCCGTGATAGAATCCCCCTCCAGCGGAGTGCCGAAAAAGGCCCCAAGATGGGATCTCATGAGGACATAAACTTGCGGCGGCGGAAAAGTATTTTTGGTGTGCCCTCTGGTATACGGGGAATATTGGGTATTTATAGAGCAAAGATTAGGGTTGGAGAAGCATCAGGGGGCCCACAAGCCTGGGGGCACCCCCTAGGGCGCGCCCTCCGGTCTTGTCGCCAATTGGTGCCCCCTCTGACCCCCTCTCGAAGGTTCCTAGGTGTCTTCTGGTCCAAGAAAAATCCTCAAAAAGTTTTGTTCCGTTTGGACTCCGTTTGGTATTGATTTTCTATAAAAGACAAAAACAAGGAAACAACAACAACTAGCACTTGGCACTAGGTTAATAGGTTAGTCCCAAAAAATGATATAAAATAGCATAATAATGCATATAAAAACATCCAAGATGGATAATACAATAGCATGAACAATAAAAAATTATAGACCATATAACTTTTAAGAAAACCGAGGTACCCTTCCCTACTTAGCCGCGAAGGCTTGTCGCGGGAGGCCTCATCAGGTCAAAACCTGACAGTCCGTTTTGGACGAGAACCGAAACATCATCGCTAGCGGCCGAACCAGGCCATCCTATCAACAGTTAATGCTGGATGTATTATGGCCCAAGACGGTTTTCATTGGCACGCCACATCAATAAAGAGATCATTCTCCGGATTTTCACTGGATTCATCAATAAGAGCGCCTCAATTCTTGTGCGCATATACTACACGATGTACCAGGAACCGGCGATTTTTCTGTGGTGCAGGGGTAACCTTTGGTATTTTACTGACCTATAAAAGGGAAAGGAGTAAATTGATTCCATTCATGCCTCTATTCCTCAGCTGCATCGCCCACTAGCCTTCCCTTCCCTGAGCTCCAGCGCCCCGAGATCTGCTTTCATTCCCGCCCCTTTCCAGTCTCTTTCTACACCGCCAATGGCTGGAGAGGGGAAAGACGTTGTTGCTCTGGCGCTTGAAGCTACCAGCACAAGGGGGCAGTGGCTGCAATCCACCATCACCGTTGGCGCCATTACCGAGGTCCAAGCGGACGGGTATCTTTCGGCCACGGTGAAGTTCTGTTCTCCCATTGTGGGAGATGTGATTCGTTCGGCCTCCGCTATCCCTACTCCTCGTGAGGGGGAGCAGGTGGTTTTTATTTCTCACTTCCTCCGAGGCCTCGGATTTCATCTTCACCCTTTTGTCTGAGGTCTCTTGTTCTTTTATGGGCTAGAATTCCATCACCTAGCCCCGAACTCCATCCTTCACATAGCCTCCTTCATCACTGTCTGCGAAGCCTTCCTTCGCGTGGAGCCCCAGCTATGGCTCAAGGTGTTCAACATCAAGTTGCACAACTGCGGCTCCAAGCTCGATGACTGCAGAGGGGCCATGATAAGCAAGATCCCCAGGGTCACCTGGCTAGAGGGACATTCATCGAAACCATGAAACAACGGCAACACGAGTGGTTGTACCTAGTAGACAACAAAGAAGGCCCGACCTTCTCGGCTGATGGCCCGAAGAGGCTGCACTCCTGGACTGAGAAGAATGTCCCGGGGGTGAACGAAAAGAGGTGATGGAGCCCCAAAGCCGGCTGAAGGCTGTGGTGGACTCGGGCATTACCTTGATGGATGTGGTCAGCGTGATGCTCCTTTATCGCTCCCCACCTCTCTAGATCCGGGCTACCCCTATATGGAGGTACAAGTCGGATGACAAGGCGACGCTCATTCGGGTCTACCGAGGAGCAAGCGATACCGGGATGTGGAGTTTCTTTTTAAAACAAAGAAGGATGTCACCGCGCCAGGAGCCGATGACCTGGCTTTCAGCTACAACAACCTTGCCGACAAGGTAAGTGATGTACCACAAGTTTCTTAATGCATATTTCCCATCACCATTCTTTTAATCGAACAACAATGCATGTTTTATACATAGGAATGGCACAAGCGTGCCCGGAAGATGCTGGCTCCCACCCCGTTGCCCGATGACCCCATGACCCCTGCGCTCGAGAAGCTCCTGACCGAGGACCCCTATAAGGTCCCAGTCAAGAAGAGGAAGGGGAAGAAGAAGGACAGGGCCAAGAGTCTGTCTAGCCATAATTCTTCCTCGGATACAACTGCCGAGGAAGGAGAGAGTGAAGACCCTTCTTACAGGGGTGGAAAGAGAGTGGCATTCGAGGATGTCACTAAGATTGTCTCTCCTCGGGCGTTCAAGTGTTCGAGGAAGGCTCATTCCACTTCGATGGGCCAGACTTCTACGCTCGTGGAATTGATCAGCTCAAGCTCCTCTGAGGACAGCCCGAGTCCTCGGATAGGCCTAGAGTAAATACTTTATCTTTTAAAGATGTTTTCTACTAACGTTTGTTGCCTTACCTTTCCATTGCTTTATTTACAGCTCGGTGCCCAATCGGCTGGGGGAGGACGATTGCGAGGGCAGACTTCCACCCGCTGCCTTAGCTCGGAGTTCTTCCAAGACAGCCACTGATTCTCCACAAGCGCACGAGGTGCAGGGAAGCTGACCTCTCGCTCCATCCCTCCAGCCTTCAACGCCAAGGAGGGACCCGAAGCCCATGTGGACGAGGTTGACCCCTGAGCCGCAGAGCAAGAGGCCGAGGACCAGGGGGAATAATTTCCCCGGTCCAAAGAAATCTAGAGCTCCAGTGCCCCATCTCTCCGGTCTCAATGATCCCAAGGTTGCCGGGTCAGGAACAGACACTTCCCGCTCCTTCAACAAGGGATGGTACAAGGACAGTGTCCTTGCCAATGCTTGGTCTTGAAGTGCCCGAGCCCTTGGGGCGTTGACAGGCGATGGAAGCAGCTATCAACGGCTCCTCCCTCATGCCCGAGCACCGCGCCACCCTTGGCGCGTCCTATTCCAAATTCTAGCTGGCCAAGGCTAGAATTATGGAAGCTTTCGTTAGCCTTGCAAAAGGCTTCGAGATAAACGCTCATAATTTTCTTTACGTTTATTGACAAATGGATTTTGTTAGCACACTCCAGGTGTAGCCAGTAGCCCTTTGAGATGATACCTAAATATCGTCCAAGGTTTATTTAGTTAATATCTACGATAATTGTTGTTTGAAAAGGCAAATAGACCAGTATGCTACTTTATCAAACTAGCTTGAGGATTGTGTAATTTTTTTGTACTGTTTGTGTACTGTAAGTGCGAATATGCAGTAGCCCCCGAGACCCTGGTTGGATCAAAGAATCCGACTATAGGATCAAATCATTATGCTCGGTTTTTCATGGGTGCTTGGTTTGTTATATTTGACGCAGGCCTCCTCCTCTGCTTCTGCTGCTACCTCGGCGGAGGTACAGGAAATGAAGCAAAGACTAGCACGATTTGAAGAGGATCCTAATTTGACGTGACAACAAGTAGGTCAAGCACAAGGTAATGGAATGCAGCCCTTTTTATTAATTCATCTGCCGAAAAAAACTTTATTATTAATCTGAATGTACTTGATACTTTTATAGCGTCCGAGAAAGACCTTGTGGCCTTGAGGGTTGAGCTTGAGGCAGTGCAGCGGGAAGCTGAGCAGTAGAAGGCTGTTGTGCTTAAGAGCACAGAGGAGCTCGCTGAGGAGCATAAGACTCGGTTGGCGTCCAAGAAGCGGATCGCTGAGATTGAGAAGGACCTAAAGAGCGCAACCATGGCAACCGAAGCTTTGAAGGTTTCTACTGCAAAGGATGCCACCGATCTCGAAAGCTAAAGGTGGACTGCCAGGAGGACTCCTCTCAAGCGAGGGCAGCTAAGAAGGAGCTTCGACAGGCTACCAACATAGCTGCCGGTAAGCTTTACTTACTGCAGTGCATTTTTGGACGTGAAGCACCCCCTATGCTAATGTGAAATGGCGTTTGTCTGGTGCATTCTCGGATCTTCCGCTCAGCGTGGAACAGGTGTGTGAGCATTTTGGCAGTCACAATGGTGCGACTACCGAAGGCTCGTTCTAGCTGCAGTTCCAGGACCCTCCTCGGCCTCAACTACTCGGTAACCAGCTCAAGTAAATCGCCGATCTACATCATCTGGCCTGGCCTGATATGGAGGACCTCTGCATGGCCGTATGGCCGGACGCGCCACTGCCAACAAGCTTTTTTGGCCTTGCACTGCAGCTGCGAGGAGTTGTTCCTCAGTTTGAACTGTGGAAGCACTCGACATGCTTGGAGGGTGCAAGATAGACGTATGCGGCTATGGAGACACATTGCCTAGCCATGCAGATGGAGGAGATGGCGCATCATTGTTCGGAAGGGAAGAAACGACAAGCTTGGCAGTACTATGAGAAAGTGATGTCGGCTGCACGAGTGTCCGAGGCAAAATGCATGAATGATAAGATCCTAGACGGTCTCCAGTGATCGTCTGTGTTTATTTTCCTCTGTATGCCGAGATGCTCCTGTTGTAGGACATATGCTTTTTTTACTTGGGCGTTTCGTCTTTGGAGTTTGCTTAATGCTTTATTTTTGTCGGCATTCTGGGAATCAGGGTACCCAGACTTTCCTGCTTGCGGCCCACGGCGTGGCTCCATCGACGTCCTGGTACGGCTCATCTACGAGACCAACAAGACAAGACCCTCGCAAGGGGCCAAGCCTCGCGAGGCAGACGACGCCAAGACCTCCAGAGGGAGCGGCCACCCCTGGGCTGCTGCTGAGGAGTGGAGTTTCCTATGCAAGTGCCCAACCTCATGAGGTTGCGGTGACACAAGCCATGACGACCAAGGCCAGGCGGGCGCCAGCGGGCGCAAAGAAGAAAGTTTCCTCTTTGGTGCTAAGGAAGCAAGCGCAGGCGCGGGGTCCCGAGGAATCAGCTAAAGGTTTCCATTCCCGTGCAACGAGACCAAGACCGCCAGGACGGCAGGGTGGATGTCATCGCCGAGCCCACCGCGGCGTCATGACCAGAAGCTTTGCAGGAGAAGACCACCTTTTGTCAGGACAAGATGTACTAATTGTCCCCTTTCAAATTGGCCGCTGTGGGATCGCTTCCCGCCTACGTTTTGAGGGAAGAGGACCGAGGCCACTATATATAGGTTAGCCACCACCGTAGAGAAGCCCCCGATCCGACCGGAGGATAGCTCATTCACACCCAAGAGCAGGCCTCGCGAGCTTGTTCATCCCTTGTACTTGTTCATCCTCAGCCCCTCATGAGGTAAATCCACCACAAAGCAGGAGTAGGGTCTTACACCGCAAGGTGGCCCGAACCTGGGTAAACTGTCGTGTTTATCTTCTTCCTCGATTCATCGAGCTAGGCTGTAGGGCGGCGAGTTGGTTGGCCAGATAGGTTGAGTTCTTCGCACACGCCCCAGAGTTTGAACTTTTCTTGGGTCTGCGGAGCCCTGAATCCGACATTTGGCGCGCCAGGTAGGGGTGTGTCGAAGCTTCTCTCCCACTGCTTGCTCCGCTGCCGTTTCGCCATTCCTATGGCTGACGCTCGCCGTGTTCGCGTCGAGCGCCGGGCCGCTCGTGTCGCCCAGACGGCACCCGTGGGCAATGGTGTTCCCCGTCGCTCTGCCTCCCCGGTGGCTAACGCTGCCACCAACCCTGCTACTCGCGAACAACAGGACTCATCGCTGCCACCGTCCGTGCGTCGTGACGGCCGCACTGCGACTCCATCACCCACTCCAGCCACGGCGTCGTCTTCTCACGTTCGTCGTGGGCCGGCGAACGCGCAGTCTACGCTGCTCATGGCGCGCAAGCTTCTGCGCTATCGTCCGGCCAACGACCTCTATGATGACTGGCCCGGCCGCATCGCCGAGCTCATCAACGCTGCTAGCGAGGCCCCTGCACCATCTCATTCACTTCGTCCTCCACCACTGGCGGGCGATGTGGCACACGGCATGCCTCCTCCTCCTCCTCCTCTGCACGGCGTGGGTCCCGAGCCCAGGCGTGAGGCACCTCAGCACGACCCGCCGTGCAGGGCGCCGGCACGCGATGAAGAAAGCTGGCAGGTGGTGCAGCGGCCCCAAGGAGAGGCGCGTGCGCTTCCAGCGCTGCCGCCCCGAGCGCAATGACCGTGGCTACGGCCGTGGAGGAGGCCGCGGTGGTGGCCGCTGGGACAACCGCGACCCCCGCCAGGACTGGCACGATCAGGCTCATGAGGACCGCTGGCAGGGCCAGCCTTGCGACGGCACCTAGCGTGACCAGCCTCGCAAGGACCATCCTCAGGGCAACGCTGGCCTTCCTCCGCTGCCGCCACCACCAAGGAGAAACGACGACAACCACGAGGATGATGGGGCTGGGGGCTTCCAGGAGCCGCGTGCGATCGCCTGCATCCTGGGCGGTGCTCAGACCCCCGCCTCTCATCGCATCTTCAAGCAGTTCGCTCGTGAGGTGAACGTGGCCCTTCCCAAGTTGAGGCGTCGCGTCCCCTCAGATGGTCCAAGTATGCCATCACCTTTGACTCCATGGACCAGCTCAAGTGCTTAGCTGCCACTGGCACGCTCCCCATGCTCTGCTCGCCGACCATCAACAACGTCCTCGTCACCAAAACGCTCATCAATGGTGGTGCGGGGCTCAACATTCTCTCCGTCGAGACATTTGAGACGCTCCAGGTGCCGTATGACCAACTCCTCCCCACCAAGCCCTTCTCAGGGGTAACTGACGGTTCCACCGTCCCCATAGGGAAGATCCGCCTCCCTGTCACCTTCGGCCAGCGAGACAACTACCACACCGAGCTCATCGACTTCGACGTCGCCCACATTCGCCACCCGTACATTGCCATCCTCGGGTATCCGCCCCTCACCAAGTTCATGGCGGCAACGCACCATGGCTACAATGTCCTCAAGATGCCAGGAAGTGGTGGCATCATCACGGTCGCCTGCGATGAAAAGGCTGCGGTGTGCTCCCTTGAGTGCGCCTACCAGGCTGCAGCGGTCGAGAACTCTGACGACGAGGGTGCCATTTGGCCTCCTGAAGCCGTCCCCAAGAAGAAGAAGCAAATCCTCCCCAAGGGCCGTCAGGAGGCTGGCGCGCCCGATGACCGTGTCTTAGGCCCCGCGCCCACTGCTGGGGCACGCTTCCCTCTCGCATAGGAAAGCGCACCCGACGCCCCTCTCAGGACGGGCTCGGGGGCTCTTGTCTGGAGGGCCTCTGACCTGACCGGCGTCATGAGGGAGGCATTCGGGCACCACGTGGGGGCGTGCTTCAACGCGCGCCTCCGTGAGCAAGGCGCCAGGCGCTCAGGAGTTCATCACAAAGGCAATCGAGGAGCTTCAGGAGGCGCGAGCCATGCGTGGCGAGCGTCGTCCTGCATCATCTGGTGTAGCTGCCACCCCTGACGTGGGTGGCGAGCTGCGCGTCTGCGTTAACATCCCAGGCCTCAACAGAGCTGCTTCTCAGGAGCTCTTCTGGCCGTCTCGCATTGAACGGAGTGGGGGTTGCCCCCGCTGTTGCGCCCGCATGCCGTTCGGCCTGCTGAACGCGGCTGCCTCGCACCAGCGCTACATGCAGGGCGTCCTGGCGGCTCATGAGACCAGGCGCCAGGCGGTCCTGCTGGAGGAGGTGCCGGACCCTCGCGAGCTCCCCGGGCCTCCAGAGCCCCCCGAGACTCAGGAGCCGGCCGGCTCGTGAGAAGCGACTTCTGCGGCACGCGTCTTCATCTACCTCGAAGCTTCTACGACAACGACGCCAGGTGACCTTTTGGTTTGTTCAGTTGAGGGTGCCCGTCCGGCTGCATTATCCTCAAGCTATTAGGGCCCGCCCCTGCAGCCGCATCATTTTGATTCATGTACTCCGGACCAGTTATGCATGCTCAAGTTATTATGATGGTTTACATTACGCCTATTAACTCGTTACCCGTGAGGCTGCCCTTCGCGGTCCCCACACTCCGCTAACCCACCTCTTGCTCATCCCGCAACGGGGGCTACTGGCACGACGCCTGTGCTCAGGTCTGTCCCTGCAGCGTTGATAAACCTAAGAGACCGAGCTCTGACTCGCCGCCAGCCCCGTGCACATCACCTCACCGGGTCCTTAGTGCCTTTGTCTCCTCGTGGAAAGATCGCCGGCGGAATAGCAAGCACGGCCGCCGTTTGTGTTTTATGGCTGACCCGCAGGAACCCCCGGAGGAAGGACCACGGGCGGCTTCACCGACACCACGCGACGTGCCAAGGGGCGCACCCCTCTAGGCACCCCCTCAAGGCCAACCACTCTTTTCTCGCACAAGCTGCTTGCACATTAAAGGGGGGCCCTTGAGCACCGCACCTCAGGGGCTCTTACTGGCCCTCAGGCCCTCGCCCCCTGGCCTTGACCACGGCATCGCGACCTGGCATACCAGCGGCGGCCGAGCCTCGCTCGAGAGCCGGGTCCCGAGGACATAGAGCGCCCAGGCAAGCGGGGGAGATGGAGTCGGCAGGAGCCCTGCGGGGGGGGAGGGGGCACAGTCGAGAGAAGGGTATACCCTGACGTCACACAAGAAGCTCGCCTTCGCGGCAAAGGAATCACCGCAGGCTCACCAAGATAAGTCGCCCCGCACGCGCAGGCGTGACCTCATGATCGGCACTCTGTCCCTCATGATCTCACTCGAGCAAGGAAACTTCCCTTTCAGTCCTTCGGGAGCCGCTTGCGTGCCAAAGGGGACCTCCTGAGCATCGCGCCTCAGGGGCTCTTACCGGACCTTGGGCCGCTCACCTCCTGGCCTTGGCCACGGCATCACGACCTGGCATACCAGCGACGGCCGAAGATTGCCTGGGGATTGGGTCCTGTCGGTGCAGAGCACTAAGCTACCGCGAGAATGAAAGGGGGAACCATGCCAGAGCGGGAGATGCAGACACAACATCGATTGGAAATAATAACATTAGAGTACGAGCATCGCAATTTTTTACATGCCCTCATGGGGCCCGTCATGATTTTAGCACATGAATGAAGCAAAAAAAAAACCTCCCAGGAACCACGGCCCTGGCAGCATTGCCAGCGACATCGGGATGGCGCTACTCCTCCCCTAGGTCCGGGCACGGCGCCGCGGCGGCTCGTAGCTGTCGTCGTCGCTCGAGCCTGGTCCGGATGATGCGCTGCTATTGTCGGAGGGGTCGCGGACAAGGCCAAGGGCAAGTTCACCACCAAGGGCCTCACCGCCGCGCCGGTCAGAAGGGTGGACACCGTCTCAATCGCCTCCCCTGGGGCAGCACTCCAAACGCCGGCCATCTTCCTCGAAGACCTTGAAGAGGGGCATCGATGCCCCGTCGAACTTGAAGTGGATGGCATGCCGTCCCTCCGAGTTGCAGGCGCGGACGATCGCGTCCCATCCTCGAGTCATGAAGACGTCGCCGGGGTTGACGGCCTCGACCTCCGCCTCTGAGGCCTGGCTGCAGCAGCTGTCGTGCTGCAACCACAGCTCGACGGGCCCCCTGGGCAGTATCTCCCCCACCAGGAATCGCTGAAGACGGATCCACGTGCGCGGCGGCATTGCCGCCCACACCATGAACTCGTGGGCCATGCCTTCGGCATGGGCCTGCGGGCGGGGTGGCCGTGCACCCACCGCTGGTTCTCCTCCTCGACTCCGTCCTTCGCGGCGTCCGCGGGCGCCCCCGCGGACAGATCTATGCGCGCGAGCGTACGCGCGGACCGGGAAGCCCGGAGGGGCACACTCGTGCCAAGGCTGTGCTGCCATGGGCGCCGCGGTGGCATCACGAGAGCAATCGCGCCTCTTCTTTGGCGGAAGCAGCTCAGGTTCCACTTGAGGGGCTTTTCCCTTCTCTGCGGCGGAAAACCTCCTCACTGGCTCCATGGATGCTCCGGCAAGATGGCGGAAAGAAGGAGAAGGAGAAGCGAGGGGCGAGAAGATGAAGATGGTTGGGGGCTCCGCCCCCTTCCCCATTTATAGGCGAGGGGAGGCTAACCACTGGCCTCCCACACTCCAAGCAATGATGGCCTATCTGCATGCATCTGGCAGTTGTCAAGTCATGCGTTTGCTGAGGCGGCATGGGGAAGTGGAGACGCCCACGTCCCATCAAGTGCCATGTGTCAGCTCGGTCCGCAGGCGATTGGGGCCCGCAGCATTTCGCCCTTGCCCTTTGGCTTCGCCCCGAAGCCAAGTCCGAGCGCGCCTTGGGCCCGGGGGCTACTGTCGGCATTCTGGGAACTAGGGTACCCAGACTTGCCTGCCTGCGGCCCACGGCATGGCTCCATCGATGGTCTGGTACGGCCCATCTACGAGACCAACAAGACAAGACCCTCGTGAGGGGCCAAGCCTCGTGAGCCAGATGATGCCAAGACCTGCAGAGGGAGCGGCCACCCCTGGGCTGCTCCTGAGGAACGGATTTTCCTATGCAAGTGCCCCACCTCATAAGGTTGTGGTGACACAAGCCATGACGACCAAGGCCAGGTGGGCGCCAGCGGGCGCAGAGAAGACAGTTTCCTCTTTGGTGCTAAGGAGGCAAGCGCAGGCGCGGGGTCCTGAGGAATCAGCCAAAGGTTTCCATTCCCGTGCAACGAGACCAAGACCGCCAGGACGGCAGGGTGGATGTCATCGCCGAGCCCACCGCGGCGTCACGACCAGAAGCTTTGCAGGAGAAGACCACTTTTTGTCAGGATAAGATGTACTACTTGTCCCCTTTCAAATTGGCCACTGTGGGATCGCTTCCCGCCTATGTTTTGGGGGAAGAGGACCGAGGCCACTATATATAGGTTAGCCACAACCTTAGAGAAGCCCCCGATCCGACCGGAGGATAGCTCATTCACACCAAAGTGCAGGCCTCGCGAGCTTGTTCATCCCTTGTACTTGTTCATCCTCAGACCCTCGTGAGGCAAATACACCACAAAGCAGGAGTAGGGTCTTACACCGCAAGGTGGCCCGAACCTGGGTAAACTGTTGTGTTTATCTTCTTCCTCGATTCATCGAGCTAGGCTGTAGGGCGGCGAGTTGGTTGGCCGGATAGGTTGAGTTCTTCGCACACGCCCCAGAGTTCAAACCTTTCTTGGGTCTGCAGAGCCCTGAATCCGACAATTTTGACACTTGCTATGACTCTTTGAAGATGTAGTTTACCAATTGTCGGCTTCTGCCCCTTAGTAGAATATATCACGGGTGTGTATTACCGATATACAACCCGTAGCCGATGTCTCGATGCCCAGAAGCGGTTTTATCAGAGCGAACAAGGCAATCAGACTATGTGGCTTAATACCTTACACTTAGTCGTAGGAGTGTATGCTTGAGGGCAACTTAATAGCCCACAGTATACATCGACTGCTCGGTTGGCCGAGGTCGAACCACCGACTACTTAGCCTTTTCTAGAAAAAGAGACCCTTCATTTTACTCGGATAACCTACATTGGGTATATTTAGTTTAACACTGCATACGGCTTGCTGACTGATTTACGCCTGTTGTGCCAATCAGTTTTCGGCTTTCTTCAACTGAGGTACTTAACCGGTTGAACTAGAAGTAACAATCGCAGTGGTTCTCCCTTTACCTCCTAGCCGAACAAAGCGGGAACGTAAGAGGTAAGCACAGGAGCCGGTCAACCCAACTATTGACCAAAGACACAACTCGAAATTGATGCATATAATGCAAAAGTACCAATGTCTTGGGGCCGAGAGCATCCTAGGATATCTCGGATATGGAGCGAGGGACGGATTCGAATTAAGACCTCATGTTAATTTTCTTTTTATACGGACAAAGGTTATAGTATGTCAAGAGCTATGCTTGGAATGAAAGAAAGGAAGAGAAATGGTACAATTTCTCTTTTATTCATAATGAGGGTCAAACCACACAATCCGAGCAAAATGCAGCTGTAAAAGACATAATAATGTACAATAAAAGAGGAGAGCCGAGGTGTGGAGAGTGCGTCAAAGTCCAAATGGCGGAGCCGGTGTTACCACCATGTTTCTTTATGCTTCTCAATTTATGCTCATCCCTGTTGTTTGGCCAACACCGGGGGAAATTTGTCTTCATCTGATTGATTGAGCCATTTGCTTAAGGGAATTTGATCGGTAACTGTCTTAAAAGAACGTACTTTGGTGAAGATATATAAAAAAGCAGCCAGAGGCCGCTTGCCCAGACCCGGTTAAACCGGGTGACTTTCCAAGGTAAGGTGTCAGGAAACGGGTCGCTGGTTAGTCCAAACTGCCCCCATTCTCCAGTTCATATATGCTCCATGATCCCCCATGGGATTTTTAACGCAAAGTTGTGCGTCCGAGGAACATATTCCTCGGTCATGTAGTGGGGACGATGGAGCGCATAACCCTATAGAGGTGTGCCATTGGGTTGTGCCGAGGTGTTCGCTGTGCTAACGGGGCTACACTCTTGGGGTCACCTGACGCGGTTCTATTACCTGTCGCAGCCTCGGTTACTTGTACCTCGGGTTCTTGCATTTCAGCCACTAAGGACGCGGCTGGTTCCTCTTTTGAAATAGAAAATGCCGCATTTCCATTTATTGTAATTATGCCTTTGGGCCCATCCATATGGAGCTTTAAATGGCCGTAGCAAGGGAGGACATGAAAATGAGCAAAGGTAGGCTGCCCGAGGAGTGCTTGATAACAACTGTGAAAGGGTGCTATCTCGAAGATTAAGCCTTCCCTGCGAAAATTTTCGGGCGTGCTGAATACCACCTATAATGTGATACTCCCGATACTTCGGGTCCTCACCCCTGGTGTGAAGCCTTTCATAACGAGTTGCTCGATCTTATCCTTGCCGGGCTGATATGCATGTCCTTGATGGTGTCAGCATAGAGTAGATTAAAGTTGCTTCGGCAGTCCATCAATACACGGGTTAAGTGAAAGCCGTCTACGATGGGATTGAGTACCAATGCGGCCCCCCTCTATGTAGCAGAGTTCCTCCAAGCTCACCGGCAGATCACGCGTGATCGAAAAATCTGACCTCTTGTTCTGACGAGGTAGTTTTGACATGAGGTCGCGAGTGACCCGTGTTTGCCTCCTGTGGATATGAGTGGGGTACATCATATTAACATCCTTAACTTCAGAAGGAAATTTATTTTGGCCTCTATTTATGGCCCGGGCTGGCCTTCGTTGTCGTTATGACCTCGGCCCCTGCCCTAGTGTCCAGCTGTTATCTTGCTGACTTGCTTGATCACCTAGCAGTTTCGGTTAGAGTGAGTGGCCAGCTTATCATGGGTGCCATGGATGGCACACGACCTATCCAGGATCTGATCCAATGTTGAAGGATCCTCCCTGTCCCTTTGAACTGGTTTCCATTTGCTGCCCCTACATTAACCCGCGACCGTAGCATTGATTGCTCCCTCCTCGGCGTCGTTGGTGCTAGGTGTGGTGGGCGATTAATGCACCGAGGTATGAGGCTTGCACTACGTACCTCAGGGGCACTTGGATTGTTGTTGCTGCGAGCAATCCAGCTGTCCTCTCCCACGTAGAATTTAGCCATTAAATGAGTGAAGGCCGCCACTACCACGATCTTTTTTGCCCGAGCTCTCGAGCGAGCCGTTCGTCGTGGATGTTGTGCTTAAAGGCAACAATTGCTTTTGCGTCTAGGCAGTCAATAATTTGATTCTTTTTTGTTAGGAACCGGTTCCATAATTGTCTGGTGGGCTCCTCAGGCTTCTGCACGATAAGGCCGAGGTCATCGGCGTTTGGAGGCTGGACATAAGTCTCTTAAAAGTTAACTCAGAAAACCTCCTCGAGCTCTTTCCAACTATTGAGGCAAGCTATTAAGCCAATGTCCCGCTGGTCCTTTGAGCTTTAAAGGCAGGTATTTGATGGTGTGAAGGTCATCGCCTTGGTCCATATTAACATGCATTAGGAAATCCTCAATCCACACTGCTGGGTCTATGTTCCCGTCGTTGTTGGATTCAGGGCTCCGCAAACCCAAGAAAGGTTCAAACTCTGGGGTGCGTGCGAAGGACTCAATCTCCCCAGCCTACCGACTCATCGACCTCACCGCCTATCTCGATGGATAGGAAAGGAAAGGGACTCAGCAATTTACCCAGGTTCGGGCCACCTTGCAGTGTAAAACCCTACTCCTGTTTTGTGGTGGATTGGCCTCGAGGTGGGCTGAGGATGAACTAGTACAGAGGGAGAACAACCTCAGGAGGAGTGTTCTTGTGCTGGTGTGTGCTGGTGAGGATGATCTGGTTTCTCCGTCTATGGTGGTGGCCTAGCTATACTTATAGTGGCCTCGGTCCTCTTCCCCCAAAATGAAGGCGGGAAGGGATCCCACAATGGCCAAGTTTGAAGGGAGACAAGTAGTACATCTTATCCTGACGAAAGGCGGTCTTTGCGTGCAAAGCTTCTGGTCGTGACGTTGTGGTGGGCTCGGCGATGACCTCCGTCCTGCCGTCCTGGTCTTGTAGCACGGGAATGGAAACCTTTGGCTGATTCCTTGGGACTCTGCATCTGCGCTTGCTTCCTTAGCACCAAAGAGGAAACCTGCTGTACTGCGCCTGCTGGCACCCACCTGCCCTTGGTCGTCATGGCTTGCGTCATCTGAACCTCACGTGGTGGGGCTTGCATGGAAATCTCCGCTCCTCAGGAGCTGGCCTGGGGAAGCCGCTCCCTCCGGAGGTCTTGGCGTCGTCCGCCTCGCGAGGCTTGGCCCCTCGCGAGGGTCTTGTGTTGTTGATGCTGGAGAAGGGCCGTACCAGGCCGCTGATGAAGCCATGCTGTGGGCCGCAGGCAGGTAGTTTGGGTACCCCGGTTCCCAGAACACCGACAGTAGCCCCCGGGCCCAAGGCGCACTCGGACTTGGCTTCAAGGTGAAGCCAAAGGGCAAGGGTGAAGCACCATGGGCCCTAACCGCCTGCGGACCCAGTCGACGCATGGCGCTTGATGGGACGTGGGCGTCTCCACTTCCCCATGCTGCCTCGACAACCGTCTGACTTGACAATAACCTGCTGCATGCAAAAAAGATCATCATTACCGAAGATCGTGGAGGCCGGCGGTTGGCCTCCCTTTGGCTATAAATGGGAGGAGGGGCGAAGCCCCTGCTCATCTCCGTCTTCCCGTTGCTTGCTTCTTCTTCCTTCTTGCCTCGCTGTCTTGATGAAGCGTCCATGGCGCCGATAAGGAGGTTTTCCACGTCAGAGAAGGGAAAAGCCCCTCGGGAGGAGCCCGGGCCACTCCTGCCGAAGAAGAGGCTCGACCGCTCCCGCGACGCCAGCGAAGGGGCTGAGGTGACGCGGCCTTGGCATGAGCGGGCTCCACTGGGCTTCCCGATCCCTATGTACGCCCGCGCGCAGGGCCCTGCACTTGGAGACAACGCCCAGTGACGCGTGGGCCAGGGTCATGGAGGAGGACAGGCGACAGCTGCCTGGCCTTCCGGCTTGCGAACTCATGCCGAAGGTACGTCACGCGAGTTCATGGTGTTGGCGGTAATGCCGCCACACACGTGGATCCGGCTCTCGCGGTTCTTCGCAGAGGAGATACAGCCAAGCGGGCCCGTTGAGCTGTGGCTGCAACACGTCGGGTGCTGCAGCCAAGCTACCGAAGCGGAGGTTGAGGTCGTCCGCCCTGGCGAAGTCTTCATGACCCGGGGATGGGGCGAGGTCGCCCGCGCCTACTGCCCGGAGGGGGCCCTCGCCATCCACTTTGAATACGACGGAGCCTCCATGATTTTCTTCAAGGTCTTCGGCGAAGACGGCCGGCGCCTGGAGTACTGCTCCGGAGGAGGAGATCCACACGGCGTGGCCACGGGCGCTGAACTTGCCCTTGGCCTTGCCAGCAGCTCCTCTGGTGATAGCAGCTCTCCAGAATCCAGCGACTCTCCAGAGTCCAGCGACGACAACAGCTACAAGCCGCCGAGCTCTCGCCGCGCGGCAGCGGCGTTGACTCGGCGCCGTCGGTGACGTCCTGAAGCCGGGGTTCTCCAAAGTCTCTTCTTTTGTTTTTCCTGCACAAAACCATGACGAGCCCCGTGGGGGCATGTAAGAACTGTAATGCTTTAAGTTTTTAAGAGACAATATGTTTTGTAATAATTTGCTAGGATTTCGCGATTTCCTTTTCGTTTGCCTTAGTGTTCTGCGTCGGCAGGGCCCAGCCCCGCGCATACCTTAGCCGCTGTTGGGTCATCCGGATCACCAAGACGAGACCAAGGGGTGAGGGGCTACGTGACCAGTGAGGCCCCTGAGTCGCGATGCTCAGGGGTCCCCCTTGACGTACGAACAGCCCTCAGGAAGGAGATGCGAGTGTAAGTTTTAGCGTTCTGCGTCGGCAGGGCCCGGCCCCGTGCATACCTCAGCCGCCGTTGGGTCGTCCGGATCACCAGGACGAGACCAAGGGGTGAGGGGCTACTTGACCAGTGAGGCCCCTGAGTCACGATGCTCAGGGGTCCCCCTTGACGTACGAACATCTCTCCATACCTTTCCTCGCCGGGCTTTCGCTCGGGAGGGACGCGAGAAGACCAGGTCCGAGGGACCTGGTGAGGTGGCGTACGCCAGGCGTGGCCTGAGCGTAGCCCTCGTGCCCAGCCCCCTCGCGCTACCTTCCCGAGGGAAAGCAGTGCAGTGAGGCTGAGCGGCGAGCCTGGTGGCTCTCCTGAGGTTACTGCAGCCGATAGGTTGCCCTCAGTTGTTTATTCACCAGCGCGAAGCATGGTGCTTCCGCTCTTGCACGGGCATAGCCGCTCCTCGACCGTGTCGTCTACCAGCGTGGAGCATGGGGCTTCCACTGGTTCATGGGTGGGAGCCCCCACTGAGGGGAGACTCCGGGGCATGTACAGCCCCGTCCGGGCATGTGGCTTGCACGGCAGGACTAGAGGAGGTGTATGTGGGCACTCGTGAGCTAGCGCGGGACTCACAAGGCCCTACCTCAAGGCGGGTTGCGCCTGAATTTGGTTCAGAACACTTGCAAGGGTCTTGCGAGATGGTTAGGTAGCCTGCGCCGAGTGAATCTCCTAAGGATATCACATGAGAAGGCCAAACACCAACGACCCCAGGAGGTGACGTGTATGGGGCCGGCCCGCCAGGCAGAGCTCAGCCGTTGGGTTTGTCGACACTGCAAGGACGGACTCGAGCACAGACGCCATGCCCAGTCTTCTCATGCGAAGGTCCTAAAGAAAGACAACCGGCGCGCGGCTCCCGCGACAGCGAGGCACCGGGTCGCCCGCCCTAACTTATCCGCTCCCGATTAGCTCATGCGAGAACAAGGCACCAAGGACCATGGGAGGTGACGTGCACGGGAGCTGGCCCGCGAGCCAGAGCTCAGCCACTTGGATTTAGAGACGCTGCAGGGACAGACCCGAGCACAGACGCCGTGCCAGTCCTTAATCATGAGGCGGTCGTGGGCGGGTGCAAGGGCGCACGACGTTCATGGCGACGAAGCACCAGACAGACATGTGATAATCATAAAGCAACTCATGAAGAGGTAATGCCAGCTCTGATAGATGCAAAGAATGATACATGCCATAGGGACGGACCCACACGGCTTGGGGATAATGCAGCCCGAGGGGCGCCCCCAACTGAACAAACTGAAAAATGTCACCTGGCACCATTGCTGAAGAAGTGTTGGAGTAGCTGAAGACACGAGCCGCAGAAGTTGTTCCTCATGAGCTGTCCAGGTCCTGAGCCTCGTGAGGCCCAGGGGGCCCGTGGGGCTCGCGAGGGTCCGGCGCCTCCTCCAACAGGATTTCCTGGTGCCTGGCCTCGTGAGCCGCCAGGACGCTCCGCATGTGGCGCTGGTGCGTGGCAGCCCGGTTCAGCAAACCGAAAGGCATGCGAACGTAGCTGTGAGGGGGGCCCTCGCACCAGCCCATGTGGGATGGCCCGTAGAGCTCTTGAGACATGGCCCGGTTGAGCCCTGGGATGTTGATGCAGACACGCAGTCCGCTGCCCTCGTCAGGGGAGGGAGTTGCGCCTGGTGGTGCGGGGCGACGCTCGCCTCGCATGGCCCTCGCCTCCTGAAGATCCTCGATCGCCTTGGTGATGAACTCCTGAGCGCCTGGCGCCTCGCGCCCTGCGCTCTTCTCGCGGAAACGTGCATTGAAGCACACCTCCACATGGTGCCCGAACGCCTCCCTTGTGACATTGGCCAGGTCTGAGGCCCTCCAGAGGAGAGCCCCCGAGCCCAGCCTAAGAGGGGCACCGGGCGCGCCTTCCTATGCGAGAGGGGAAGGCGCCCCGTCAGTGGGCGCAGGTCCTGAGGCACGGTCGTCGGGCGCCCCATCCTCCTGGGGTCCCGGGCGGAGCAGCTGCTTCTTCTTCTCGGGAACGGCCTCGGGAGGGTAGGCAGCACCCTCATGTCTGGGTTCTCGACCGCTGCAGCCTGGTAGGCGCGCTCGAGGGAGCACACTGCATCCTTCTCGTCGCAGGCGACCGTGATGATGCCGCCGCTGCCTGGCATCTTGAGGACATTATAGTCGTGGTGAGTGGCGGCCATGAACTTGGCCAGGGCTAGATACCCGAGGATGGCGTTGTACGGGAGGCGGATGTGGGCGACGTCGAAGTCGATGAGCTCAGTGCGGTAGTTGTCGCGCTTGCCGAAGGTGACAGGGAGGCGGATCTGCCCTATCGGGGTGGTGGAGCCGTCGGTCACTCCCGAGAAGGGCTTGGTAGGCTGAAGCTGGTCGTACGGCACCTGGAGTCTGTCGAACATCTCGACGGAGAGGACATTGAGTCCCGCACCGCCATCGATGAGTGTCTTGGTGACGAGGACGTTGCTGATGGTAGGCGAGCAGAGCATTGGGAGCGCGCCGACAGCGGCCGCGCACTTGAGCTGGTCAGTAGAGTCGAAGGTGATGGCGTACTTGGACCACCTGAGTGAACGCGTCGCCTCGAGCTTGGGGAGGGCCGCGTTCACCTCACGAGCGAACTGCTTGAAGATGCGGTGAGAGGCGGGAGCCTGAGCGCCGCCCAGGATGCAAGCCACGGCATGAGGCACTTGGAAGCCCCCAGCCCATCATCTTGGTGGTGGTCATCATTCCTACTTGGCGGCGGCAGCAGCGGAGGAAGGCCAGCGTTGCCCTGAGGGCGGTCCTCATGAGGCTGATCCCTCTAGGGGCCCTCGCGAGGCTGGCCCTGCCAGCGATCCTCACGGGGCTGGTCGCGCCAGTCCTGGCGGGGGTCGCAGTTGTCCTAGCGTCCGCCACCTCGGCCTCCTCCACGGCCGTAGCCGCAGTTGTTGCGCTCAGGGCGACGGCCAAGGCGCCCGTCCCGGATGGCCCTGAGCTCTTGGCAGTCGTTGGTGTTGTGGCTGTGCATGTTGTGGAAGACGCAGAATGGACGGCTGCCCTTGGAGGACTCCGAGTAGTCGCAACCGCGCTTCATCTCAGGTTCAGCCGCGAGCACAGCTGGCCCCTTGCGCTTCACATCCTTGGCCTTGGCCTTCTTGTCTTCTGGGTCAGCTTCTGGGAGCTCGAGGAGGGTGAGGTGATGTTCCTCGGCCCTCGCGCATCTGGCTGCCATGTTAAACATTTCCAGAGCCGAGCACAGGTCCTCGTGCATGGCGAGCTCTTCCTTCATCTTGACATCCCGAACGCCATCAGTGAACGCGGAAATGATGGCCTCGTCCGTCACCTTGGGAATCTTGAGGTGAACGTTGGTGAAGCACAAGATGTACTTATGCAAGGTCTCTCCAGGCTGTTGCTTGACGCGCCGCAGGTCGCCTACAGCCGGAGCGCGGTCTCGAGTGCCCTGGAAGTTGGCGATGAAGCGCTCCCGCATCTCATCCCATGAGGAGATTGATCCAGCGGGGAGGTTCAGGAGCCATGAGCGCGCGCCGTCCTTGAGGGCCATAGGAAACCAGTTCGCCATAACCTTCTCGTCACCGTTGGCCACCTCGATGCTCAGCTCGTAGAGCTGGAGGAACTCTGCAGGGTCGGGGGTGCCATCGTAGCATGGAGACAGGTCTGGCTTGAACTTCCCTAGCTAGACGACGCTACGCAGCTCCGGGGTGAACGCGCGGCAGCCCGTCACGCCCATGGGAGCCCGCCGCAGAGGGGGAGCCTAGACTTGGCGCTCGCGCACCGCTGCCTCAGGCAGCACACGGTCTTGATGTGGCAGCGCTGGGAGCACGCGCGCCTCTCCTTGGGGACGCTGCACCACTTGGCAGCTTTCTTCGTCGCGCGCCGGCGCCCTGCGCGGCGGGTCGCGCTGAGGAACCTCACGCCTAGGCTCGAGGGTGACTTCTTGCCTGGGAGGTGGAGGAGGCGCACCGTGGTCCACGTCGCCCGCAAGATGTGGCTGGGGAGGCAGCAAGCGAGACAGAGCAGGGGTCTCTCCGGCGACGCTGATGAGCTCGGCGATGCGGTCCAGCCAGTCTTCGTAGAGGTCGTCGGTCGGGCGATAGCGCAGAAGCTCGCGCGCCATGAGCAACGAGGCATGCGTGTTCGCCGGGCCGCGATGGGCATGGGAGGATGAAGCAGCTGCTGGAGTCAGCAATGGGGTGGCGGTGCGCCCATCGCGCCGTACAGAGGGATGCAGCGATGAAGCCTGCTGCTCGTGGGCCGCGGGGCCGGTGGCAGCGTTTGCCACATGCGACGGGGAACGGCGGGGGCGCCGTTGCCCGCAGGTGCTGTCTGGGTGACACGGGCGGCGAGAGCAGCCCGGCGCTCAGCGCGAATTCGACGAGCGTTAGCCATGGGAATGGTGGAACGGTGGCGAATCAGTCGGCGGAAGAGAGGCTCCGACGCACCCCTACCTAGCGCGCCAAATGTCGGATTCAGGGCTCCGCAAACCCAAGAAAGGTTCGAACTCTAGGGTGTGTGTGAAGGACTCAATGTCCCCAGCCTGCTGACTCGTCGATCTCACCGCCTAGCTCGATGGACAGGAAAGGAAAGGGACTCAGCAGTTTACCCAGGTTCGGGCCACCTTGCGGTGTAAAACCCTACTCCTGCTTTGTGGTGGATTGGCCTCGAGGTGGGCCGAGGATGAACTAGTACAGAGGGAGAACAACCTCAGGAGGAGTGTTCTTGTGCTGGTGTGTGCTGGTGAGGATGATCTGGTTTCTCCGTCTATGGTGGTGGCCTAGCTATATTTATAGTGGCCTCGGTCCTCTTCCCCCAAAATGAAGGCGGGAAGGGATCCCACAACGGCCAAGTTTGAAGGGAGACAAGTAGTACATCTTATCCTGATGAAAGGTGGTCTTCACCTGCAAAGCTTCTGGTCGTGACGTCGTGGTGGGCTCGGTGATGACTTCCGTCCTGCCGTCCTGGTCTTGTAGCACGGGAATGGAAACCTTTGGCTGATTCCTTGGGACTCTGCGTCTGCGCTTGCTTCCTTAGCACCGAAGAGGAAACCTGCTGTACTACGCCTGCTGGCACCCGCCTGGCCTTGGTCGTCATGGCTTGCGTCGTCTAAACCTCATGAGGTGGGGCTTGCATGGAAATCTCCGCTCCTCAGGAGCCGGCCTGGGGAAGCCGCTCCCTCCGGAGGTCTTGGCGTCGTCCGCCTCGCGAGGCTTGGCCCCTCGCGAGGGTCTTGTGTTGTTGATGCTGGAGAAGGGCCGTACCAGGCCGCTGATGAAGCCACGCTGTGGGCCGCAGGCAGGCAAGTCTGGGTACCCCGGTTCCCAGAACGCCGACAGTCGTATTGTTCAATATTAATGGGTTTAAACCCATCCGGGAATGGATACTGCATCACCTTGTTGGTAAATCACCTCGGGCGGGCTGCTCCTCTGATCCGAGCTACCGCGTGTTGGACGTCTGACACCGTCACTTCCTGAGTACGTGTCTGATCACGTGCTTTGCCGTATTTGGCCATCCAGGCCAGGTGTCCCACTTGTCCAGCAGGTGGGTGTTCCTGGAACCTGTAAGTAGGACCTAAGGATCTTAGAAAGCAAATTGCCACCTTGAATGACTGGATTGGATTATTTGATACTTTTGAGGAGTTCAGAGAGCAAAGTCTTTGGGAATGGAATTGCAGATCTATTCTTAAAGAAGAATTACTTGTGGTCCTTAAGAAGCAAAGGATTTATTGGAAGCAAAGAGGGAAAATCAAATGGGTTAAATTTGGATATGAGAACACAATATTTTTTCACACAAAAGCAACCATAAACCACAAACATAATCACATTGCTATCCTTCAGAATGATGACTAGGTGGAGATTACTGATCATGATGGAAAAGCAACAATTTTGTGGAATGCTTTCAAGCGAAGATTGGGCATGACTGAAGAAACTACTATGCATTTTGATCTCCAGGATATTTTACACCAACAAGATGACCCTGCCCTCTTTGAAAGTTTGGAAACTCCTTTTACTGACCAGGAGATAAATGATGTAGTTAAGGACCTGCCCAATGACAAGTCTCCTGGTCCTGATGGTTTCAATAATGAGTTCTATAAAGCTTGTTCGGATATCATTGGTCCAGACATTAGGCAACTAGTTCAAGATTTCCATGCAGGGAACATCAATTTGGAAAGCATCAATTCCTCATACATCACTCTCATTCCAAAGGTGGATAGCCCCATATCACCAAATGACTTCCGACCTATATCCTTGCTAAATAGTTGCCTCAAAATCATTACCAAGCTTTTGGCAAACAGGTTACAAAAAATCATCTTGAAGATTGTCCACATTAATCAATATGGGTTTCTCAAAGACAGAGCAATTCAAGATTTCTTGGGTTGGGCATATGAATACCTGCACCAGTGCCTGCCTCTAAAGAACAAGTGGTTGTGTTAAAATTGGATTTTGAAAAGGCTTTTGATAAAATTAAACACCAAGCAAATTTGGAGATTCTCAAAGCTAAAGGTTTTGGTAGTAAATGGATTCACTAGATGAAAATGCTATTTACTTCTTCCTCATCTTCTGTGATACTCAATGGGGTGCCAGGAAAGAAATTTTATTGTAAGAGAGGGGTCAGGCAAGGTGATCCTCTCTCCCCCCTACTGTTTGTCCTTGCTGCAGACCTACTTCAATCCATCCTAAACAAAGCAATGAGCAGAAACTTAGTTACACCACCTTTAAATGTGGGCAGCTGTCCTGATTTCCCTGTGGTGCAATATGCTGATGACACTCTGATCATTATGAAGGCTGGCCCAGTGCATTTGTTTAATCTCAAGGCTCTGCTCAACACTTTTGCTACAGCTATAGGTCTCAAAGTGAATTATCACAAATCAAATTTGATTATTTGAAGACAGATCTGACATCATGATTAACACCTTGGGATGCAAAAGAGGTTATTTCCCATTCACATATCTTGGATTGCCACTTGGACTGGTTAAACCCTCTGTGGAGCAATGCCTTCCTCTGGTGCAGAGAATTGCAAAAAAACTAATGGGACTGGCAACATTCATGACACAAGCTGGGAGACTGTTACTGGTCAAATCTATTTTGACATCTTTACCAATCTTTTTCATGTGCTGCTTGGATATACCAGAGACCATCAAAAAACAAATTGCAAAATATCTTAGACACTGCCTATGGAGAGGATCAGACATGGAAGATCACAGACCAGCAAAGGTTGCTTGGAGTGTGGTGTGTCGACCAAAAAATCAAGGAGGCCTAGGAATTTGTAACTTAAATGTGCAAAACAATGCTCTTCTGCTGAAAAACTTGCACAATTTTTTTAACAGACACAACATTCCATGGGTAAATTTGATTTGGGAAACTTATTACAGTAATGGCATGTTGCCTGGTCAGAGCATGGTTGGATCTTTTTGGTGGAAGTCAAATTTGAAACTGCTTGACTTATTCAAATCCATGTCTATATGCAATATTGGTGATGGGAAGTCTGCTCTATTCTGGACTCATCAATGGCACTCTACATGTCTATTTCAATGCATGCCTCACTTATTCTCTTTCACAAAGAATACTCTATTATTAGTTCAGGAAGCTATCAACTTGGAATATTTGGAAGACCTGTTTCACCCCCCTGTCTACACAAGCTTATGAGGAATTCCAGCAACTTGAGATCATTTGTGAGGAGGTTAGATCATCTGAATACAGGGATTGTAATGACACCTGGAGCTATTTATGGGGGGTCTCCTAATTTCTCTTCTTCAAAGCATATAACTGCATGAATGGAGTTAAATTTGTACCACCTCACTTTCAGTGGGTTTGGAACACATCATGTCAACCCAAGCACAAAGTTTTCTTCTGGATGGTGCTTCATGATAGAGTAAACACAAGAAACCTACTCAGAAGGAAAACATTTCACTTGGACACATACAACTGTGCTGTGATGGATTGTCAATAGGAAGAAACCTTATTTCACCTATTCTGGGGATGCCCTTTTGCTGCCTTTTTTTTGGAACTTTGTTTGCCCCAACAAAAATGCAGCTCTATCAGTCTTACAGACCATTGAAGATATGAAGCAGAGTCTGGCCTTGCCTTTCGCTATGGACATCATCATTTTGGCTTCTTGGGCCATCTGGATAACAAGAAACAACTGGATATTCTAGCAAATCCCCCCTTAATTTCAAAGATGGAAGGACACATACTTCATGGAGCTCAATTTGTTAAAATTCAAAATGAAGAAAGAGTACTCCACCTTGTATCAATCATGGATGGACTATGTGTTGTAATATTCTTGGTTTTTTCTTGTCTTTTCTTTTTCTTCTTCTCTCTGTTTAGCCTTTTTAGTTAGCTTTTATTTTATTTTATTTTTATTTCAGGTTATTTTTTTTGTTCTATTGTCTTACCTCAAGCCTGTAAGACCTGCCCTTTGGGGCCTTTTTATTTTATAAAAAATTGCAGTTGGGATTTTCCCTACTGTGTACAGTAAAAAAAAGTAGGACCTAAGGAGCATCTGGCATCGGATCTGAACTGTCTCGTGTATCGTAAATATTCCAAAGTGGGATCGGTTCTTTGCCATGATGGCATCGTTCCTTCGGAGGGTTATAGGGATTGCCCGTTGGCCTTACTTGGCTTTGAGGCGAGCTATCTAGAACTTTGGCCCAACAAAGTGTTGACCGCAGGGTGCCGGCGACCTCCTCGTTGATTTACGGGAATGAGTCCCTCTAGGGATGTTGCTGCTAGTTGTTGTTGGCTCTTTGTTCAAACTCCTACTCGGCACTAAGGACCTCGGTCCATTTCTCATTTAGTCTGTCCTGTTCCGCTCGAAGCTGTTCGGACTTCTGCTTCATCCTTCTGGCAGTACTAATTAGCCGCCAGCGGAAAGCCTGGAGCCGGGGATCCTTAAGTGGTTCCTCAGGGATGCCAAAGTCATAGGGTCTGAGGCTTAAATCGTCCTCGGACTCCAAATAATAATCATGATCATCTGGGTCATCCTCGTCCCTTATAATGTCCAACAGACAAACGTCCTGGGTAGAGGGAAACGCTCGGCTTTCGGTCTCATCGGCGGTGATCGGTGATACATCCTGTGATGGATTGCTGGGAACTTCATCCTAAGTGGTGTGTTTTTCAGAGGCGTGGTCTGGTATGTCGGCTAAATCCTCGACAGTAGCGACTTCGAGGGTGGCAGGTGGGATGAAATTTTTCACGCCTTTAGATTCACCTTCAATCTTGTTTGTAGACCGATGTCTAGCCCTCCGAGAGGCTCAGATTTTGGATTCGTTTTAATATCTCGTTTAGAGCAAAGAGATAGGCCTCACCCATCTCTTGACGGTAGGGGGATCCGACCTGCAGACGAGCCGAGGTGCGGTGAAACGTTTCCAACGTATCTATAATTTTTTTATCATTCCATGCTATTATATTATCAATCTTGGATGTTTTACATGCATTATTATCCTATTTTATATTATTTTTTGGGACTAACCTATTAACATAGTGCCCAGTGCCAGTAGCTATTTTTTCCCTTGTTTTTGTCTTTACAGAAAATCAATACCAAATGGAACGAAACTTTTTGACGATTTTTCTTGGACCACAAGACACCCTCGAAGCTTTAGGAGGAGGCCAGAAGAGCCATGAGGACACGACAAGCTCAGAGGGCGTGCCTTAGGGGGGGCACCCCCCAGGCTTGTGGCCCCCTTGTTACTCCTCCAGCCCTAATTCTTCTTCTATAAATACTCAAATATTCCCCGTAGACCAGAGGGCACACCAAAAATACTTTTCCGCCGCCACAAGTTTCTGTCCTCGTGAGATCCCATCTTGGGGCCTTTTTCGGTACTTCGCTGGAGGGGGATTTGATCACGGAGGGCTTCTACATCAACCTTGCTTCCCTTCCGATGATGTGTGAGTAGTTTACCACAGACCTACGGGTCCATAGCTAGTAGCTAGATGGCTTCTTCTCTCTCTTTGATCTTCAATACAATGTTATCCTCGATGTTCTTGGAGATCTATTCGATGTAATCTTGTTTTGTGGTGTGTTTGTTGAGATCCGATGAATTGTGGGTTTATGATCAGATTATCTATGAATATTATGTGAGTCTTCTCTGAATCTTTTATGCATGATTAAGATAGCTTTGTATTTCTCTCTGATCTATTGATTTGGTTTGGCCAACTAGATTGATTTTTCTTGTAATGGGGGAGGTGCTTTGTAGTAGGTCCAATCTTGCGGTGCTTATTCCCAGTGACAGAAGGGGACATGGCACGTATTTATTTTATTGCCACTAAGTATAAAAAGATGGGGTTTGTTCATATTGATTGGATCTATCCATCTACATCATGTCATCTTGCTTAAGGCGTTACTCCATTCTTGTTAACTTAATACACTAGATGCATGCTGGATAGCGGTTGATGTGTGGAGTAATAGTAGTAGATGCAGGCAGGAGTCGGTCTACTTGTCACGGACGTGATGCCTATATACATGATCATTGCCTTGGATATCGTCATAACTATTCGCTTTTCTATCAATTGCTCAACAGTAATTTGTTTACCCACTATATGCTTTCTTTCAAGAGAGAAGCCTCTAGTGAAAACTATGGCCCCCGGGTCTATCTTTTATCATATTATTTTCAGATCTATGAAACCAAAAAGACAAAAATACCTTGCTGCAATTTATTTACTTTTATTTTATTTAGCACTTTTACTTATCTTTTATATCTATCACTATCAGATCTCATCCTTGCAAGTAACCGTGAAGGGATTGACAACCCCTTTATTGCGTTGGGTGCAAGTATTTATTTGTTTGTGTAGGTGCAATCATTGGTGACTTGTGTGTTCCTCCGACTGGATTGATACCTTGGTTCTTAACCGAGGGAGATACTTATCTCTACTTTGCTGCATCACCCTTTCCTCTTCAAGGCAAAAACCAACGCAAGCTCAAGAAGTAGCAGGAAGAATTTCTGGCGCCATTGCCGGGGAGGATCTACATCAAGCCTACCAAGTACCCATCATAAACTCTCATCTCTTGCATTTACATTATTTGCCATTTGCCTCTAGTTTTCCTCTCCCCCACTTCTAAAATGTTTTCAAAAAAATACAAAAATATTTGCCTTCTTTCCGTTCGCTTTTTCGTTTGCTTATGTGCTAGATTGCTTGCTTTTTTCGTCATGTATCAATTTATAAATCTTGATCCTTACCATAGAAAGTTGGAGGAGATTGAAAATAATGCAAAAAGGTTCATGTCTTTGGAATTTGAGCATAATAGTTTCTTTAGGAACGAACTTAAAGAATAGTCTACTATGATTGTGTATATCAATAAAGAGCTAGATGATGTTAATAAGGAAGTTATTGGTCTTAAATCTCAACTCGTTCATATTGAAAGTTTAGTAGGTCAAATTTCTGATAAACAAACTACGTTAATAAATAGGATGGCTGCTAAACCTGAATCTTTGAATAATGATGAAGATCTTAAAGTAATTGGTGTGACTTCTATTGAATCTTTGTTTGCTAATATAAAACTTGATAAATAAGGGACTGGAGAGGAGTCAACTTTAGCTAGAAGGCGTCCAATAATTTGGAGGGTGAAGATCTTAATGAAAAAATTGATAAAAGTGGGTTTGGCGAGGTCAAAACTTTAACTAGTGATGAGCCCACTCTTTTGGATTTCAAGGAATTTAATTATGATAATTGTTCTTTGATTGAGTATATTTCCTTGTTACAATCGATGCTTAATTCACCTCATGCTTATAATCAAAATAAAGCTTTTACTAAACATATCGTTGATGCTATGATGAAATCTTTTGAAGAAAATGTTGAGTTGGAAGTTTCAATCCCTAGAAAGCTATATGATGAATGGGAACCTATTATTAAGATTAAGATTAAAGATTATGAGTGCAATTGAAAGTGCAACTAATCCCCCAGTGGTTTTGGTAATTCATAACAACATATAGCTCATTGAACTAATATCCATTTGTCGTGGTAGAGCCATCGGCCCCTTTTTGGTTCGGCAGGGGAGAGGTCGCAATGCACAAAGAGCAGAGGCCATAGGCCAGCACGGCAGTGAGGACACGAGTGATTTTTACTTAGGTTCGGGCTGCCATGAGGTGTAAAACCCTACTCCTGCTTTTGGTGGATTGATGGGTGGATGATGGTGAACATGCAGTGCTCGAGCCCGGCAAGGTCGGGCTTGGGGAGAGCAGCTACCCGCGTATGAGTACACCAGGGTCCGAATCCTTTCTTAGGTTGCCACGGCCCTCCTTTTATAGGTCAAGGGGTTACCACAATGGCAAAACCGTCATTATGCAATGATATGATAGCCAATAGTGCTATCATACCTAACTCTGCAGATTGGACAAGGTGCATTAAATGCACCGCTTAGTGTCACGTCGTGGGTATAGCCCAGCAAGCCTTGCCGCGCCGCTTCAGCCATCTCTCGCCTGTCTGCTTGACACACCTCTGGATGGGTGTCACATGGAGATAATCTTCCTTCCAAATGGCTGCGACGCGTTGAGTGACAGCCACTTAGTCACCTGAGGTCTCGACACCGCACCGATAGGAGACTTGTGTTGCGATGAGGTGGAGTGGTGGAGCCTTGGCGGGGAGGTAGGCCGCCAGCGGCCCCGGCAAGCCTTGCCGGGGCATTCTTGAGTCTTGTCTTCGGGGTGGCCTTGACCTGACCAGGCTCGCCTGCCCGACAAGGGGGGTTTCTTCTTAGTGATATCTTGCTGCCTTGGGTTGGTCTTCTTGATCCACCCTTTGATTTCTCAAAGAGCTATTTCTTCTGCTTGGCCTTGTCTTGTCGTTGTAACCTTGCCCTTGAGCCTGTGTATAGTCAGGGCAACACACACCAGGGTTTTTTGCACCGACAGAAGTCCCCGGGCCTGGCCCGAACGCGCTGCCAAGCGTCATCGGGGTAGGCCCTATCTGGTACACAGGCAGAGGGCTTGTAGCAGCTCATCCCTTGATATTTTCTTTGCTTCTTCATTAACCTGTGCTTGAGTCAGTTTCCGGTTTTTCTGTGTGTCGTGCAGGACGTTATGGGGGAGTTTTAAGCCACTATCCGTGGCTACCCACATCCCACGTTCACGGAGTGGCAACTGCCATTCCACTAGCTTCTCTGCTTCTGGCATTTCCTCCACGTACGCTGCATGCATTGCGCAGGGTTGGTGGCGGATGCGGGGGCACGGAAATGCGTGTCATGGCAGAAAGCCAGGCGTCACGGATTGGCGCACGGGGTCGGCCTTGATTCCACGAGCCGTTGGTGGCGCGGAGGAGTCGGATTGGCAGAGCGGGGCGGTTGACCCCTAGGTGAGGGGCCAGCCCCCGGCCCCGTTTGCCTATAAAAGGGGACGTGGGCGAGGTGCTGGCTCACACCTATCTCTTCCTCCTTCCTCCTGGCATTGCTTTTCCATCATGGTGAGGGGGAGAGGGCATAGTGGCACTCCAGCAGCGGCAACGAGGGCTTCTACTCGATAGCGCCTCCCTCCTCCTGATCTGTACTTGGCCTTGCCGGGATAGGTTCACTTTCCTCTCCGGAGGGGGCAGTAGTTACGGCTACTCCTTCATCCACTTCCCGCCGCATCACCAACGCTGCACTAACCACTTGATTGGTTGCCGCTAGGTATAGCAGCAACGACTCTTGTGGTTTAGGAGCGACTAAGGTGGGAGCAGAGGAAAGTTAGGCCTTCAATTCTTGCAGCACTGCTTCTGCCTCCGGGGTCCACTTCATTGGCCCTGCCTTCTTTAGAATTTTGAAGAATGACAAGGCACATTTGGTAGACTTGGAAATGAACCTACTTAGTGCAGCAACACATCCGGTCAGGCGCCTCACATCTTTGACTGTCTTGGGCGCTTGAATCTGCTCGATTGCCTTGATCTTGTCGGGGTTGTCCTCTATCCCCCGGTGGGACACGAAGAAGCCAAGTAGCTTGCCAGAAGGGACGCCGAACACACACTTCTCTGGGTTCCGCTTCAAGTTGATCTTGCGTAGGTTCGCAAAGGTTTCTTCCAAGTCCTGAATGAGTGTTGATCTGTCCTTGGTCTTGACCACTATGTCATCCATGTAAGCTTCAATATTCCTGTGCAGCTGGGACTCAAACCCTATTTGCACTGCTCTTGCAAAAGTGGACCCAACGCTCTTTAACCCAAAGGGCATCCGTACGAAGCAGTACGTGCCACATGGGGTTATGAACGATGCCTTCTCCTCGTCTTCCTTGGACATAAAGATCTGATGGTACCCAGAGTATGCATCCAAGAAGGAAAGGAGGTCACACCCGGAAGTGAATCTACGATCTGATCGATGCGCGGCAAGGGGAATGGGTCCTTTGGGCATGCTTTATTTAGATATGTGAAATCTATGCAAAGCCTCCATTTCCAACTTGCCTTGCACACTACCACCGGGTTTGCCAACCATGTTGGGTGCAGTACTCCTCTGACCAAACCTACTGCTTCGAGTTTGTTGCTCTCCTCGGCAATGAACTGCTGCCGCTCCAAGGCTTGCTTCCTGACCTTCTGCTTGACGGGCCGGGCATGAGGGCAGACAGCTAGGTGGTGCTTGATTACCTCCCTGGGAACACCGGGGATGTCAGATGGTTGCCAGGCAAACACATCGACATTCGCCCACAGGAAGGCAACGAGCACGCTTTCCTATTTGTCGTCAAGGGTGGAGCTGATAGTGAATGTACCATCAGTGCAAGCCAGCCCTGCCGGGACCTTCTTCATAGCTGGTGCGGCAACCTTGGGTTTCTTGCTAGTAGAGCTCTCCAGCAGATCATCGACGGGTGCAGCACACTCCGAAGAGGTGCGCTTCCCGGATTCTTTGCCGGTGCCCTTGCCAGCCTTCTTCCCTTTCTTACTTTCCTTGGCGGGAGCTGCTGCCTCCGCGGCCTCAGTAGCGACTGCGTCTTTGTACATCTTATCCACGCATATGATGGCGTCCTTCTTGTCTGACAGAATGGAAATGACGCCCATTGGCCCTGGCATCTTCAGTGTGTTGTAGGCATAGTGAGACACCGCCATGAACTTTGCCAGGGCTGGACGACCAAGGATTCCATTGTACGGCAGGGGGAGATCAACCACATCAAACACAACCTTCTCGGTCCGGTAGTTCAATTCTCCTCCAAACGACACCAGCAGTGACCTTCCCCTTAGGACGACTCCTGTCGGGGTTGATCCCTTAGAAAGTGCCAGTAGTCTTGATCTCTTCATCCGATATCTGCAGCCTGCTGATTACCTTGGGGGAAATCAGATTCAACCCGGCCCCGCCGTCAACCAACATCTTTGTGACTTTGAGGTTGTGGATTGTTGGCGAGACCAACAACGGCAAGCACCCTACCGCGGTGGTGCAGTCAGGGTGATCCTCTTTGTCAAAGATGATGGGCATGTGAGACCACTTGAGTGGTTTCCGGGAATCTACCGCTGGCTCCACAACATTGACCTCACACGCCCACTTTTTAAGCTGGCGGTGAGAGGAGTGCAAGGATGCACCTCCGTCAACGCATAGGGCGTCAGTGGCCTTCTGAAACTCTTGCTCACTGGTTTCCTCTTCATCCCCTTCATCACTTTCGCCATCACCTTCCTTCTTCTCACGGCCTTTAGCATGTTTCCCTTGATGCTGAGGGACCTTGCTAAGGCGACCTCCTCGGCCACCTCGGTCCTTCCCGCCAACGCCTTCTTGGTCTCTCTCCCTATCACGCTTCTCGTACTCAGCTTTCTGCTTCTTGACGAGTTGCTCAACTTGATGACACTATTGGAGATCATGGCCCTTAGTCCGATGGATCTTGCAGTACGGGCCGTCAGCCTTCCCAGCCTTCTCGGTCGCCGCTGCTTCCCGACAGTCAGTGCACGCGGCAACTTCCTTGCCGGGAGCTTCGGTCTTGGCCTTCTTGCCGGTACTAGGAGCGCTTGAGCCTTCCACAGCCAATACTGCCTTCTCCTTGCGCTTCTTATTGCACTTCTTGTTCTTCTTCTTCTGGTTGATTGCTTCATCGTCATCTTCTGAGTCAGCTTCGACACCATCTTCTTCTCCGGGGAGTCGCCTCCCTTCCTCTGTTCTGGCACACTTATCGGCCAAAGTGTACAGCTCGTTCATAGTCTTGGGCAACCGAACGTTCATCTTGGAACGTATCCTCCTGTTGCGCACGTTGGACTGGAACGCGGCAATCACAGCTGCTGGGTGGATGTCTGGAATATTCCTGTGCACCCGGTTAAATCTCTGCATGTATTTATGCAAACTCTCCCCTTCCTTTTGTGGAAGGAGCCGCAGATCACTGGGCCGCCCTGGTTCCTGATGGCCGCCTGTGAAGGCGCCAACAAACTCATGGCACAGGTTATCCCAAGTCGAGATGGAGTTCTCCGGCAAGTGCATCAGCCACGACCTCACATTTGGATTGAACGCCAAAGGGAAGTAGTTGGTGAATACCTTCTCATCTCTCCCTCCGGCAGCTTGAACTACGATGGTGTAGATGCTCAAGAACTCTGCCGGGTTCAACCTTCCATCATACTTTTCCGGTATCTCAGGCTTGAAAACATGGGCAGATGGCCAACGGACTTGCCGCAGCTCGTGAGTGAAGGTGGGGCATCCAACCTCGAAGGGTAGGTACCTGCCCTCACTGGGCGTGGGTTCGTCGATGTCTGGGCCATTGCGCCTGTTGGATTGGCGGCGGGTTTCGCGGCGTCGCTCTATGGTGATGCGCGTGTCTTCTCTCCGTCGATCCTCCAGGACCTACCGCTGATCTTGGCAGGCCCGAGGGTCATACGAGGCCATCGACACCTCGTCGGGCTCCCGGACGCGTGGCTCTGGTTGTGGTCTTTGCGCTGGCCATTGCGGAGGGGACTGCACCATCGGAGGGACCCCTTCCATATGGTCAGCAGCTCGGGCCGTCGTTGCCGCTGGCGGGTGCCGTGACGGACCTACCTGCTGTGATCCTCCCGCCTCAGCGAAGCCAATCAAACTTTGGATGGTGGATCTCCACTCATCCATTTGATCGGCTACCGGCGGGAATCTCAACAGGAGCTGGGCTCGCGCCATGGCTTCCGAAGCAGTGCTTGGCATGGAAGACGATGCGGATCGCGACATCGCTCGACTCCTGCCAATACCAATGGTGGCGGCATCACGCTCACGCTACCGCGAGCTGGCCGCCACGGTGGTACGGTGGCGAGAAGGGTGCACCTAGGGGTTGATAGCCTCATTTGGCACTTCGTCTTGGTTATCCCGCCCCGGGAGAGGAGCCTGCCCGCTGTCGCACCCGCTGCAAGGGCAATCAGGGGGCCACGGTTTACACCGGAGTGGGCGTTGTCGTCCTGACTGTGCTCTTCGGTATGGTGGGGTGGCGGAGACTGAGCGCTCTCCCCACCCGTGCGTTGTGGAGCACGGCCGTCGGAGTGCTGTTGGGGCCGCCTTCCTCTGGCGTTTTCTGCTCCCGCTTCGGCCGCGGGAGGAACGATGACAGCGTCGCCTTCGCCGGTCACGTTCCCCGCAGCATCTGCGTCCCTCGCCGCCGCCGTAGCTCCCATAGCCCCGGTGCCTGCAAGCGAGGGGGCCTTCGAGGTAGAAGGATGAGCAGTCGCACCAGGATTTTTCTTGGGCGCCATGGATGATGAAGCCGCCGATGAAGAAGATGGTGATGAAGATCTAACACGCCGATCTCGACCTCAGGTTCGCGCACGCGCTCTCCCTACCTAGTGTGCCAAAGATGTCGTGGTAGAACATGGCCACCTATGGAGCCATCGTCCCCTTTTTGGTTCGGTAGGGGAGAGGTCACAATGCACAAAGAGCAGAGGCCGTAGGCCAGCACGGCAGTGAGGACACGAGCGATTTTTACCCAGGTTCGGGCCGCCGTGAGGCGTAAAACCCCACTCCTACTTTTGGTGGATTGATGGGTGGATGATGGTGAACATGCAGTGCTCGAGCCCAGCAAGGTCGGGTTTGGGGAGAGCAGCTACACGCATATGAGTACACCAGGGTGCGAATACTTTCTTAGGTTGCCACGGCCCTCCTTTTATAGGTCAAGGGGTTACCACAATGGCAAAACCGTCATTATGCAATGATATGATAGCCAACAGTGCTATCATACCTAACTCTGCAGACAGGACAAGGTGCATTAAATGCACCGCTTAGTGTCACGTTGTGGGTATAGCCCGGCAAGCCTTGTTGCGCCGCTTCAGCCATCTCTCGCCTGTCTGCTTGACATGCCTCTGGATAGGTGTCACGTGGAGATAATCTTCCTTCCAAATGGCTGCCACGCATTGAGTGACAGCCACTTAGTCACCTGAGGGCTTGACACTGCACCGATAGGAGACTTGTGTTGCGATGAGGTGGAGTGGTGGAGCCTTGGCGGGGAGGTAGGCCGCCAGCGGCCCCGGCAAGCCTTGCCAGGGCATTCTTGAGTCTTGTCTTCGGGGTGGCCTCGACCTGACCAGGCTCGCCTGCCCGGCAAGGGGGGTTTCTTCTTAGTGATATCTTGCTGCCTTGGCTTGGTATTCTTGATCCGCCCTTTGATTTCTCAAAGAGCTATTTCTTCTGCTTGGTCTTATCTTGTCGTTTTAACCTTGCCCTTGAGCCTGTGTATAGTCAAGGCAACACACACCAGGGTTTGTTGCACTGACACCATTCAAGATAAATATTTCAGGATGTTCAATGATTGGCATGGCATGGATTAGAGATGTGTACCCCTCAAAATGCTAAGGACAAAGATTGGCAAAAGCTCAAGACTCTTCATCTTCTTTTAGTGATCCAAGATCACATTGAGTCCATAGGAAAGCCAATACTACTAAAAGGGGATGAGGTGTTGCCTAATGGCTTACTTGCTCAAGTGCTTAGTGATATTACTCCAAAATCCTCAGCCACTTTCTCCATCCAAATATGTCCAAACCCAAAACTCCAACTCGGCCCACCAATTTTTTCTATTCGGAGCCACTGAGTTTACTTGACATAGCCACTGCCAGAAACCCTAATAGTTCGGTCTCACCGATACGGATCTCGGTCCCACCAAGATGGCCTTGCCAGTGCTCTGTGACTTGTTGCATTTACTTCGGTCTCACCGATTTATGCAATCGGTCTCACTGAGTTGGCTTGACAGATTCTCTGTTGCTTATGGCTTCACTTCGATCCCACCGAGCTGATGCAATCGGCGGCACCGAGATGATGTTTGCCCTAAGCCCTAGCACATCGGTCCCACCGAGTTGTTCCAGTCGGTCTAACCGAGATTCCTAACGTTCATATTTTTGAACTGATCGGTGCCATCGAGTTTAACCATTCGGTCCCACTGAGATGAGTCAAATGTGTGTAACGGTTGGATTTTGTGTGGAGGCTATATATACCCCTCCACCCCCTTCTCCATTTGTGAGAGAGCCATCAGAATGTGCCTACAGTTCAACCCTTCATTTTCTGGGAGAGAACCACCTACTCATGTGTTGAGATCAAGAGATTCCATTCCTACCATTTGAACCTTGATTTCTAGCCTTCCCCAAGTTGCTTTCCACTCAAATCACTAGTCCACCATAGAAAAATCTGAGAGAGAGAGAGAGAGAGTTGAGTGTTGGGGAGACTATCATTTGAAGCACAAGAGCAAGGAGTTCATCATCAACACACCATCTATTACCTTTTGGAGAGTGGTGTCTCCTAGATTGGTTAGGTGTCGCTTGGGAGCTGATGTCGCTTAAACTACGTTGGTATTTCACCAAAGAGGAAGGGATGATGCAACAGAACTACAGTAGGTATTTCCCTCAGTTATGAAACCAAGGTATCAATCCAGTAGGAGAACCAAGCAACACTGTGTAAACAGTACCTGCACACAAATAACAAATACTTGCAACCCAACGATTAGGAGGGGTTGTCAGTCCCTCTACGGGTAAAGAGATAGATAAATTTGTAATAGATTGGATAAATAGATCTCGATAAAACATGAAATAAAATAAATAGCAAAAAGGTGCAGCAAGGTATTTTTGGGTTTTTTGGAATAATAGCTCTGAAAATAAAAGCGAATAAAAATAGATCGGCAAGCAAATATGATAAAGAATAGACCCGGGGCCCGTAGATTTCACTAGTGGCTTCTCTCAAGAAAATAGCATACGGTGGGTAAACAAATTACTGTTGGGCAATTGATAGAACATCAAATAATTACGACGATATCCAGGCAATGATCATTATATAGGCATCACGTCCAAGATTAGTAGACCGACTCCTGCATGCATCTACTACTATTACTCCACACATCGACCACTATCCAGCATGCATCTAGTGTATTAAGTTCATGGAAAAATGGAGTAATGCAACAAGAACGATGACATGATGTAGACAAGATCTATTCATGTAGGAATAGCCCCCATCTTGTTATCCTTAATAGTAACGATACATGCGTGTCTTGCTACCCCTTCTGTCAATGGGAAAGAACACCGCACGATCGAACCCATCACAAAGCACCTCTTCCCATGGAAAGAAAAATTGATCTAGTTGGCCTAACTAAACCAAAGATTCAAAGAAGAAATACGAGGCTATAAGTAATCATGCATAAAAGAGATCAAAGAACTCAAATAACTTTCATGGATATAGATCTGATCATAAACTCAAAGTTCATCGCATCCCAACAAACACACTACAAAAAAGAGTTACATCAAATAGATCTCCAAGAGACCATCGTATTGAGAATCAAAAGAGAGAAGAAGCCATCTAGCTACTGCCTATGGACCCATAGGTCTACAATGAACTACTCACGCATCATCGAAGAGGCACCAATGAGGATGATGAACCCCTCCGTGATCTTGTCTAGATTGGATCTTGTGGTTCTGGAACTTGCGGCGGCTGAAATTGTGTTTCATCGACTCCCCTTGGGTTTTTGGAATATTTGGGTATTTATAGGGCAAAGAGGCCGTGCGGGAGGCCACTGAGGTGGGAACAACCCACCTGGGCGCGCTTGGGCCCCCAGGCGCGCCCTGGTGGGTTGTGCTCCCCTCGGAGCCCCCCTCTGGTACTTCTTTGGCCCATCTTGTGTCTTCTGGTCCATAAAAATTCTCCAAATTTTTTTGCTGCATTTGGACTCCGTTTGGTATTGATTTTCTGCGAAGTAAAAAACAAGCAAAAAAACAGCAACTGGCACTGGGCACTATGTCAATAGGTTAGTCCCAAAAAATGATATAAAGTTGCTATAAAATGATTGTAAAGCATCCAAGAATGATAATATAACAGCATGGAACACGCAAAAATTATAGATACGTTGGAGACGTATCAGCATCCCCAAGCTTAATTCCTACTCGTCCTCGAGTAGGTAAATGATAAAAACATAATTTTTGATGTGGAATGTTGCTTAACATGTTCATCACATATTCTTTTCTTTGTAGCATGGACATTTGGACTTTATATGGTTCAAAGCAATAGTCTAGTTGTAACATGAAGATTTCAATACTCAAGCATATCAACAAGCAATCATGTCTTTCAAAATATCAACACTAAAGAAAGTTATCCCTAGCCCATCATGCTCAATCATTGATCCATTCATGAAACACACTCGCATATTAGCTATACCCTATGCTCAAGTACGATAATAGTGCCCCTTAGTTGGTGCTTTATAAGAGAAGATGGAGACTCAAATAAAAAAAATTGCATAAAAGAAATAGATAGGCCCTTCGCAGAGGGAAGTTGGGATTTGTAGAGGTGCCAGAGCTCAAAGCTTAAATTGAGAGATAAAAAAATTTGAGAGGCATACTTTTCCCGTCAACGAAAACAACTGAGTAATTCCCAACATTTTCCATGCTAGATATATCATAGGCGGTTCCCAAACAGAAAATAAAGTTTATTCCTTTTTCCACCATTCTTTCACTTTCCATGGCTAGCCGTATCCACGGGTGCCCTCCATACCAACACTTTCCAAGGAATTTATTACTTGACAACATAAAGTAAATTTATTTTTCATTTCGGGACTAGGCATCCCTATTACCGCCGCACTCTCGTGCAATGACAATTGAATAAACACTCATCTTGAGAATAACACATCTAGCATGGAAATATATCAGCCACCCCCTACCGTTTCATGAGCGGTACGAGCACACAAAAGAGAAATTTATTTTGAAATTAGAGATGGCACATACAAATTTGCTTAGAACGGCACGGAAATACCACAAATAGGTAGGTATAGTGGACTCATATGGCAAAATTGGTTTAAGGATTTTGGATGCACAAATAGTGATCATACTTAGTGCAAATGAAGGCTAGCAAAAGATTGAGAAGCATCCAACCAAGAAACGAAAAATCTCATAAGCGAGCATTAAGCATAACTAACACCGAATAATGCACCACAAGTAGGATGTAATTTCATTGCATAACTATTGACTTTCGTGCTTGCATAGGGAATCACAAACCTTAACACCAATATTCTTACTAAAGCATAATTACTCATCAACATGACTCACATATTATATCAACATATCGCAAAACTATTACAAGGAATCAAGTTTATTTTGTCCAATGATCTTCATGAAAGTTTTTATTATATCCCTCTTGAATATCTATCACTTTGGGACTAATTTCATTTGTTTCTTTTGATATCTCAGACAAATCTAAGTGAAGAACATGAGCATAAAATTTTCTTCTCTCAAAATAATTTAAGTGAAGCAAGAGAGAATTTCTAATTTTTTTTTTACTAACTCTCAAATAAATCTAAGTGAAGCATGAGAGCATTTCTTCAAAAATACTAAAGCACACCGTGCTCAAAAAGATGTAAGTAAAGCACTAGAGCAATTCCATAGCTCATAAAGATTTAAGTGAAGCATAGAGAGCAATTCTAACAAGTCATAGCATAATTTTGGCTCCCTCAAATAGGTGTGTCCAGCAAGGATTCATGACTTAAAATAAAAAGCAAAACAAGCAAAGACTCATATCATACAAGACGCTCCAAGCAAAACTCATGATATGTGACGAATAAAAATATAGCTCCAAGTAAAATACCGATGGTCGTTAGAAGAAAGAGGGGATGCCACTTGGGCATCCCCAAGCTTAGTTGCTTGCTTATCTTTGGATAATGGCTTGGGGTGCCATGGGGAATCCCCAAGCTTAGGCTCTTCTTACTCCTTACTCCTTCATCCATCGTAATCTCACCCAAAACTTGAAAACTTCAATCACACAAAACTCAACAAAAACCTTCGTGAGATCCGTTAGTATAAGAAAACCAATCTTTACTTTAAGTACTGTAGAAAACCCATTAAAATTTTGTTCTTGCATTATATCTACTGTATTCTAACTTTACCATGGCTTATAACCTCCAATACAAACCATAGATTCATCAAAATAACCACACAATGCAAAGAAAACAGAATGTATCAAAAACAGAACAGTATGTAAAGATGCGAATTGTTCTCATACTTCTGTGACTCCAAAAATTCTGAAAAATTAGGAAAAGAGAGGAAATTTGTATATCAATCTTGTGTAAAAAATTCAGAATGTTTCGTCACTTTTGTGAATTTAAAAAATTGTTTTACCGGATGCAAAAGTTTCTGTTTTCCAACAAGATCAAATCAACTATCACCAAAGCTGTCCTAAAGGCTTTACTTGGTACAAACACTAACTAAAACACAAAAAACACAAACATAATTGTAGCATAATTGTGCAAACACCCAAGAACAGAAAGAAAAAGACAAAAATAAATTTTATTCATTGGGTTGCCTCCCAATAAGCGCTATCGTTTTACGCCCTTAGCTAGGCATAATGCAAAGATCTAAGTGTTGTCATCTTTATTTCTAGATCCATAAGATACCCTCATGATTGATTCATATGGTGGCTTAATTCTTGTTCTATGGAAGTGTTCCATACCCTTTCTCAAAGGAAATTGGAATTTGATGTTCCCTTCTTTCATGTCAATCACGGCACCTATAGTGCGCAAAAATGGTCTACCAAGAATAATTGGACAAGACGGATTGCAATCAATATCAAGAACAATAAAATCTATGGGAACATAATTCCTATTTGTAAGAATAAGAACATCATTAATTCTTCCCATAGGCTTTTTAATAGTAGAATTCGCCAAGTGCAAATTTAAAGAACATTCTTCAATATCGGTAAGACCAAGCACATCACATAAAGATTTCAGAATTGTAGAAACACTAGCACCCAAATCACACAAAGCAAAACACTCATAATTTTTAATCTTGACTTTGATAGTAGGTTCCCATTCATCATGTAATTTTCTAGGAATAGAAATCTCTAATTCCAACTTTTCTTCCAAAGCTTTCATCATAGCATCAACAATATGTTTAGTAAAAGCTTTATTTTGTTCATAGGCATGGGGTGAATTTATCATGGATTGCAATAAAGAAATACAATCAATCAAAGAGAAATTATCATAATTAAAGTCTTTGTAATCCAAAAGAGTGGGCACATCACTAGTTAAAGTTTTGACCTCTCCAAACCCACTTTTATCAATTTTCTCAACAAGATTTTCACCCTCCAAATTATCGGGACACCTTCTAGCTAAAGTTGACTCTTCTTCAGTCCCTTTTTCATCAATTTTAATTTTACTAAACAAGGAATCAATATAAGAAACACCAATCACTTTAAGATCTTCAGCATTTTTGTGAAAGCAATCACTGGAAAACGCTTTTTCTAAAAATTCTCTTCTAGCTCTAAGCATAGCGGTTCTTTTCTTACTTTCATCCATAGAAACATATAAAGCTTTAATTGATTCTTCAACCTTAGGCACAAAAATTTTCATATTGAGACTTTCTACATCATGAGAAATTGTATCAACGCTTCTAGACAAATCATCAATCTTACTCAATTTTTCTTCCATCGTAGTGTTAATTTTTTTGAGCATTGATAAATTCTTTAATATTATTCTCAAAATCAGAGGTGTTCCTATTATTATTATAAGAAGGATTACCATAGGAATTACCATAATTATTAGAAGAATTACTAGGAAAAGGCCTAGGATTAAAATTACCTCTATAAGCATTGTTATTGAAATTGTTTCGAGAGATAAAATTCACATCTACGGCATCACTATTTTGCTCAATCAAAGTAGACAAAGGCACATCATTAAAATCAATAGGAGCACTTTTATTAGCAACCAATTTCATAAGAGCATCAAATTTTTTCACTCAAAGAAGAAATTTCTTCAACCGAATTAACCTTTTTACTAGTAGGAGCTCTTTTGGTATGCCATTGTGAATAATTTTTCATAATATTGTCTAGCAATCTAGTAGCTTCACCCAAAGTAATTTCCATAAAAGTACCACCCGCGGCGGAATCTAAAAGATTTCTAGAAACAAAATTCAATCCCGCATAAATTTTTTGTATGATCATCCAAAGAATTAAACCATGAGTAGGACAATTTCTTAGCATCAATTTCATTCTTTCCCAAGATTGTGCAACATGTTCATGCTCAAGTTGCTTAAAATTCATGATTTGCGTCCTAAGGGAAATAATTTTTGCGGGCGGAAAATACTTAGTAATAAAAGCATGTTTGCACTTATCCCAAGAATTGATACTATTGCGAGGCAAAGAAGAAAACCAAATTTTTGCACGATCTCGCAAAGAAAACGGGAATAATTTCAACTTCACAATATCATTGTCCACATCTTTTTTCTTTTGCATATCGCATAATTCCACGAATGTGTCAAGATGGGACACGACATCCTCACTAGGAGTACCGGAAAATTGATCTTTCATAACAAGATTCAACAAAGCGGCATTAATATCACAAGACTCCGCACTAGTGGTGGGAGGAGCAATCGGAGTGCTAATAAAATCATTGTTGTTGGTATTGGAGAAATCACACAACTTGGTGTTCTCTTGAGTCATCGTGACTACGCAACAAGATTGCACTAAAAAACAGATCTGACGAGAAAACGGCGAACAAGAAAGAAGGCGAATAAAACGGCAAATTTTTGTGAAGTGGGGGAGAGGAAAATAAGAGGCAAATGGCAAATAATGTAAATTGCAAGGAGATGAGAATTGTGATTAGGAACCTGGTAGATGTTGATGATGTCTCCCCGGCAATGGCGCCAGAAATTCCTTTCGATGTTGGCATGAACTACGTCGGTATTTCCCCAAAGAGGAAGGGATGATGCAGCACAGCAACGGTAGGTATTTACCTCAGTGATGATACCAAGGTTATCGAACCAGTAGGAGAACCAAGCAACACTACGTAAACAACACCTGCACACAAAGAACAAATACTTGCAACCCGACGTGTTAAAGAGGTTGTCAATCCCTTTCGGGTAACGGTGCCAGAAATTGGCAAACGGATAGGAGATAAATTGTAGTAGATTGGATAAATAGATCGCGAATAAAATAAAGTGAAGCAAAATATTTTTGGGTTTTTAGAAATATAGATCTGAAAATAAAAGTGGTAAATAAATAAAAAGACAAATAGCAAAATAGATCTGAAAATATATGATGAGAAAATAGACCCGGGGGCCATAGATTTCACTAGCGGCTTCTCTCGAGAAAAATAGCATACGGTGGGTAAATAAATTACTGTTGGGCAATTGATAGAACTTCAAATAATTATGATGATATCCAGGCAATGATCATTATATAGGCATCACGTCCAAGATTAGTAGACCGACTGCTGCCTGAATCTACTACTATTACTCCACACATCGACCGCTATCCAGCATGCATCTAGTGTAATAAGTTCATGGAGAAACGGAGTAATGCAATAAGAACGATGACATGATGTAGACAAGATCTATTTATGTAGAAATAGACCCCATGTTGTTATCCTTAATAGCAATGATACATACGTGTCGGTTCCCCTTCTGTCACTGGGATAAAGCACCGTAAGATCGAACCCATCACAAAGCACCTCTTCCTATGGCAAGAAAAATCGATCTAGTTGGCCTAACTAAACCAAAGCTTCAAAGAAGAAATACGAGGCTATAAGTAATCTTGCATATAAGAGATCAAAAGACTCAAATAACTTTCATGGATAAAAACATAGATCTGATCATAAACTCAAAGTTCATCAGATCCCAACAAACACACCGCAAAAAGAGTTACATCAAATAGATCTCCAAGAGACCATTGTATTGAGAATCAAAAGAGAGAGAGGAAGCCATCTAGCTACTAACTACGGACCCGTAGGTCTACAATGAACTACTCACGCATCATCGGAGAGGCACCAATGAGGATGATGAACCCCTCCGTGATGGTGTCTAGATTGGATCTGTGGTTTCTGGAACTTGCGGCGGCTGGAATTGATTTTGGTCACCTCCCCTAGGGTTTCTGGAATATTGGGGTATTTATAGAGCAAAGAGGCGGTGCGGGAGGTGGCCGAGGTGCGCACAACCCACCTGGGTGCGCGTGGGCCCCCAGGCGCGCCTTGGTGGGTTGTGCTCCCCTCGGAGCCCCCCTCAGGTACTTTCTTGGCCCAACTTGTGTCTTCTGGTCCAGAAAAAATCACCAAAAAGTTTCTTTGCATTTGGACTCTGTTTGGTATAGATTTCCTGCGAAGTAAAAAACGAGCAAAAACCAGCAAGTGGCATTGGGCACTATGTCAATAGGTTAGTCCCAAAAAATGATATAAAGTTGCTATAAAATGATTGTAAAACATCCAAGAATGATAATATAACAGCATGGAACAATAAAAAATTATAGATATGTTGGAGACGTATCAAGGGACCGGGGCCGCTCCCGCCGAAGAGGGGCCACGGCCGCCATCGCCGGGCCACCACAACGCCCACGGCTGCCCTTTCTGAATATGAGCGTGCGCCACCCGGAGTCCATTCCGGCCCAATCGTTCGCGCACAGGGTCCTTCCCACGGGGGTGGCCGCAGGCACTGTGGAGGACGAGGCCGTCGAGGGGAGCAGGCGACGGCCATCCGCCCACCTTACCCACGGGCCCATGCCGACGGCACAGCCCGTGAGTTTGGGGTGTAGGTGACAATGTCGCCACGCACCTAGATCCGACTCCCGCGCGCCTTGGCTGAGGAGTTGCCGGCACGGGGACTCGTCGAGCTGTGGCTGCAGCACGACGGCTGCTGCGGTCAAGCCTCGCAGGCGGAGGTTGAGGCCACCTTCTCCGGCGATTTCTTCATGACCCGGGGATGGGGAACGATCGCCCGCGCCTGTGTCTCGGAAAGGAGGCAAGACCATCATTTTAGGTACGATGGGGCGTCGATGCTCTTCTTCAAGGTCTTCGGGGAAGATGGTGAACGCCTGGAGTGTTACCCAAGGGGCGGCAACAGCGGCAGCGAGGCCTCCCGCGGTGAACTTGCCCTTGGCCGCCACACCTCTAGCAGTAGTGGCACCTCCTCCGAATCAAGCACATGCGACAACAACTATGACGAGCCGCCGCGCCCGGGTCTAGGAGGGGGATGACACCGACTAGGCGCCATGATGCCAGAGCTGGCGTCTCCTGAGCTGTGGTCCTCGGGAGACCTTTTCTTTTGCTTCATTTCCTTCGTAAAAACCGTGAGGGGCCCCGCGGGGGCGTGTAAGAACCGTGGTGCTTGCGCCTTCATGTTAATACTTCCAGCTTATGTCATATTTGCGTTTCTCGCTTGGGCACCGGCCCCCTTTTTGCTCTTGCGCGCACTTCTCCTTGGGGCCGCTGCACCACCTGGCAGCTTTCTTCATCGCGCGTCGGCGCCCTATGCGGCGGGTCATGTTGGGGTGCCTCACGCCTGGGCTCGGGGTCCGCGCTGTGCAGAGAAGGAGGAGGGGGTGCACCGTGAGCCACGTCGCCCGCCCTATGCGGCGGGTCGCGTTGGGGTGCCTCACGCCTATGCTCGGGGTCCGCGCTGTGCAGAGAAGGAGGAGGGGGTGCGCCATGAGCCACGTCGCCCGCCAGGGACGGTGGGGGACGGGGCGAACAAGATGGTGCAGGGGCTTCACCGGCGGCGTTGACGAGCTCGGCGATGCGGCCAAGCCAGTCGTCATAGAGGTTGTTGGCCGGACGGTAACGCAGAAGCTCATGTGCCATGAGCAGCGCAGCCTGTGCATTTGCTGGCCACGACAAGCATGGGAAGACGAAGCCGTGGCTGGAGTGGGTGATGGAGTTGCGGTACGGCCGTCACGCCGCAAGGACGGTGGCAGCAACGAGTCCTGCTGTTCGCGAGCAGTAGGGTCAGTGGCGGCGTTTGCCACCGGGGAGTCGGAGCGGCGAGGAGCGCCGTTGCCCACGGGTGCCGTCTGAGCGACACAAGCGGCCCGGCGCTCGGCACGAACACGGCGAGCGTCGGCCATAGGGGCGACGGAACGGTGGCGGAGCGAACGGTGGAAGAGAGGCTTCGACACGCCCCTACCTGGTGCGCCAAATGTCGGATTCAGGGCTTCGCAGACCCAAGAAAGGTTCGAACTCTGGGGCGTGTGCGAAGAACTCAACCAATCCAACCTACCAGCCCGTCGCCCCACGACCTAGCTCGATTCAGATGAACGAGGAAGAAGATGAACATGACAGTTTACCCAGGTTCGGGCCACCTTGCGGTGTAAGACCCTACTCTGCTTTGTGGTGGATTGGCCTCACGAGGGGCTGAGGATGGACTAGTACAAAGGATGAACAACCTCGCGAGGTTCGGGGGTGAGGGAATGAGTCGACCCCTTCTACGATGGTGGCTAACCTATATTTATAGTGGCCTCGGTCCTCTTCCCCCAAAACGTAGGCGGGAAGGGATCCCACAGTGGCCAATTTGAAAGGGGACAAGTAGTACATCTTATCCCGATGAAAGGTGGTCTTCGCCTGCAAAGCTTTTGGTCGTGACGCAGTGGTGGGCTCAGCGATGACATCCGTCCTGCCGCGCTGGAGGTCTTGGTATCATTGCACCGGAATGGAAACCTTTGCCAGATTCCTTGGGAACCCACGTCTGTCCTTGCCTCCTTAGCACCAAAGAGGAAACTGCCTTCTCTGCGCCCGCTGGCGCCCGCTTGCCGCGGTCATCATGGCTTGCGTCATGGTACCCTCATGAGGCTGGGTACCTGCATAGAAATCTCCGCCCCTCGGTAGGCCGCCTGGGAGGCCACTCCCTCGGGAGGTCTTGGTGTCGTCCTCCTCGCGAGGCTTGGCCCCTCTCAAGGGTCTTGCCTTGGCGGTCTTGTAGATGGGCCGTACCAGGCCATCGATGGAGCCACGCCGCGGGCCGCAGGCAGGCAAGTCTGGGTACCCCGGTTCCCAGAATGCCGACAGTGGCGAAGCCCTTGGTCACCCCAGAGAACGGCCTCATAGGCATGAGCTGATCATAAGGCACTTGAAGTGTGTTGAAGGTCTCCACGGAGAGGACGTTGAGGCCGGCGCCGCTGTCGATGATGGTCTTGGTGATCGAGACGTTGCTGATGGTGGGCGCGCACAGCATGAGGAGCGCACCAGCAGCGGCCGCAGATTCAGGATGATCCCTGGCATCGAAGGTGATGACGACCCCATGCTGCGCGTGGCTCCGCGGGGCCTCAGGATGAGGATGAGCGGTGTTTGCCTGGCGGAAGAGCTGCTTGGCGTGGCGACCGGATGCAGGCACTTGTGACCCGGCGAGGATGCACGCGACCTCATGGGGCCCCGGAGCCATGAAGTGCGCGATGAACTGACTACAGAGCTCTCCCCAAGAGGACACTTAGGCCTCTGGGAGGCCGCGGAGCCAAGAACGTGGAACTTCCATGAGGGCCAGAGGGAGCCAGTTTGCCATGGCTTTGTCGTCGCCACCCGCCACCAGGATGCCCTGGGCATACAGCTGGAGGAACTCCTCAGGGTCGGCCGCGCCGTCATAGCGCGGGGGCAACACCGGCCTAAACCTTACAGGCCACTGCACTCGGCGCAGGTCAGGAGTGAAGGCCGGGCAACCCGCGGCGTTCCCAGGAACGGTGGATCAAGCGGCGGGGTGGACGGCGTCGGCCATGGGGGTGATGAGGCGAGGATGGAGCGAAGCGGAAGGAAGAACTTCGACACGCCCCTACTTGGAGCACCAAATGTCGGAACCCGGGCTTCGCGGACCCAAACAAGGTTCGAACTATGGGGCGTGTGTGAAGGATCTTGCCTTGCTACAGCTCGCTGCTCACCGCCCTACGGCCTGGCTTCGTCGTGTTCGAGCGAGCGGGAAGAAGATGTGGACACGGTGATTTACCCAGGTTCGGGCCACCTTGCTTTGTAAAACCCTACTCCTGCTTTGTGGTGGATTACCTCGCGAGGAGGATGAGGATGAACTAGTACAAGTGTGAGCTGCCACGGGGGAGCTCTATGGCGGAGGGATTCGATCTCGGGAATCCCTCCCTATGGTGGAGTCTAGCCTATCTTTATAGTGGCCTTGGTCCTCTTCCCTGATAGCTTAGGCGGGAAGGGATACCACAATGGCCAATTTGAAGGGGGACAGGAGTACACCCTATCCTGACTAACGGTGGTCTTCGCCTGCAAAGCTTCTGGCCATGACGCAGCGGTGGGTTCGGTGATGACCTCCATCCTGCCGAGTCCGTGGTCTTGGTCTTGTTGCACGGGAATGGAAACCTTTGGGGGATTCCTCAGGAACCCGCGTACGTCCTTGCCTCCTTAGCACCAAAGAGGAAACTATCCTGGACTGCGCCCGTTGGTGCCCTACTGGCCTTGGTCATCATGGCTCACGTCATCGCGCGCCTCGCGAGGTGGGGTGTTTGCCTAGAGATATCCACTCCTCGGGAGTCAGCCTTGGGAGGCCGCCCCTCGGGAGGAGTTGATGTCATTCGCCTCATGAGGCGGGGGGCCCTCACGAGGGTCCTCCTCGTGAAGCCTTGGAGCTGGGCCATACTCGACCCTTGGCAGAGCCACGCACTGGGCCGTAGGCAGACGGATCTGGGTACCCCCGGTCCCAGGACACCGACAGTTTTGAATGAAAGTTCAATGCCAATGGAGTTGAGTGGGATGAAGATCAATACCCCAAGACGAAGTTCGTTCCTCAACAAGAGAAATATGACCCACTTCTTTCAAGGGAACACAAGCTCAAGATGATCTTCCATCACAAGACCACAAGTCAAAAGGCAAGGACAAGCTTCAAGAAGAGATTGATTCATTTGAAGAAGCTCCTAAGACCATGGCCAAGTGGGTTCCCAAGACTACGTCAAGCTCTACGTCATCAAGTTCAACTACAATTCCAAGGATTCCCATCAAGTTGATGTGGATCCCAAAGAAGAAGAACTAGCGTGTTCTTGAGGGTGAATCCGCCAACATACTTCACTCATATTCATTTTGGCAAGGACTTGTGCAATCAACTTTCATATCTTGCACTAGTTCATGGAGTCACAAACCCTCTTGTTGTTAAGACAAGGGACAAGGTAAACTAATGCTTCGATGGACATCATCATATGTGCAATTCGCTCTATTTCTATGGATATCCTTGTTTGTTCCTTGTGGGACTAACCCATGTATGCATTGAAAGTGCAACACTCCAATGGATTGCTCCAAATGATCTACATCAACATTGAGCATCCACATCTTCACTATCTACATGAAGTCATCATCAACAAAACCCAAGGTTAGTTCATCCCTCTTAGGGGGGATATCACATCTAGGGGGAGCTTTGCTCTAAAAAAAATTGAGCTAAAGCAACTCTAATGGTGTGAACACATTAATGCTTTTATGTAAAAGTGGTAACCCCACTTGTGCTTAAACAATGAGTATGACCTATGATCAAATGTTCTAATTTGACTCCTAAGTCAATATACTCATATATAGATGACCTAGTCATCACCAGATAGATGCTAGAATTGTTTGTGCATGCTTTGACACATGTTTCATTTGCTATCTTATTGTGTGAGCATGTTGGTCGCATAATTTCTCCATTTGAGGACATCCATTTGTTGTTTTGATTGTCTTGTTTTTTATTGGCCAAATGGATGGACAAGAATGCCTAAGAACCTTCTCTAGCTATCTATGCTTTTCTTGTCTCAAACTCTATTCATGCTATATCACAAAAAATGAACAAGTCTTTTTCGGACCTCCGGGTGAGGAGCACTCGGAGCCAATGATCTGTCAAGGGCTGCATTCCAAAACCTTCTATTGCATTTTGGTCAGACAAACTCACTCAAATTCGATCACACCGAAAGCACTAGACTGATCTAGGTTTTCATCTCGGTGCTACCGACTAGAATGACTCGGTCCCACCGAGTTGCAATAACTGCACGCATTTTTGCATCTCGGCGCCACTGATACGTCTCCAACGTATCTATAATTTATGAAGTATTCATGCCATGTTTACAACACTTTTATATGATTTTGGTATGATTTGGATGGAACTAACCCGGACTGACGTTGTTTTCAGTAGAACTACCGTGGTGTTGTTTTTTGTGCAGAAATAAAAGTTCTACAAATGCAACGAAACTTTTTGATGATTTTTTGGAACAAAAGAAGCACTAGAAGCTTCGTGGGAGGACCAAAATGTGAAGGAGGTGAGCACAAGACACCTGGGTGTGCTAGGAGGCCCAGGCGTGCCCAGGTGGGTTGTACCCACCTCGAGGCCCATCTTCGCGTGATTCCAACGCTGAAAAATCCTATAAATAGAGAAACCATCAGAAATAACCCTAGATCAGAAGTTCCGCCGCATCAAGCCTCTAAGCCACGAAAAACCAATCTACACCCCGTTTCGGCACCCTACTAGAGGCAGAAATCATCACCGGTGGCCATCTTCATCATCCCGGTGGCCACCATGATGAGGAGGGAGTAGTCCACCCTCGGGGCTGAGGGTTTGTTCCAGTAGCTATGTGTTTAATCTCTCTCTCTCTCTCGTGTTCTTGAGTTGGCAGGATCTTGATGTATCGCGGGCTTTGTTAATATAGTCGGATCATATGGTGTTTTCCCCTCTCTATCTTGTTGTGATGAATTGAGTTTTCCCTTTGAGATTTTGTTTTTTATCGGATTGAATACTTTTATGGATTTGAGAGCACTTGATCTATGTCTTGGCACTCAACTCATGGATTCCCGAGGTGACATTGGGGTAATCTATGCATAGGGGTTGATGCACATTCTCGTCTTTGTTTCTCCGGTAGAAATCTTGGGGCACTCTTTGAGGTTCTTTGTGTTGGATTGAGTATTATGAATCTGAAATTGTTTGATGCATATCGCATAATCAACTCACGGATACTCGCGGTGACATTCGAGTATCTAGGTGACATTAGAGTTGGTTGATGTTTATCATATGGTGTTATTTTAGTATGAACTCTTGGTTAGATTGATCAGAAAGAATAGCTTGGTGTTATTTTAATACAAAATCTAGGATAGATTGATCGGAAAAAATAGCTTTGAGGTGGTTTCGTACCCTACAAACAATTTCTTCTTATGTTCTCTGCTAGATAGGAACTTTGGAGTGATTCTTCATCGCACATTGAGGGATGGTTATATGATCCAATTATATTAGCATTGTTGAGAGATTGCACTAGCAAAATTACGGACCCTAGGCATCATTTTCAAGCATTGCAATACCGTTTGTGCTCCGTTTTATCAATTGCTACCTTGCCATTTTTTATTGTTCCTATTACAAAAATCAATATCTACTATCATTACTATGCTTGTATGACCATCTCTTCGCCGAACTAGTGCACCTATACAAATTACCATTGTATTTGGTGTGTTGGGGACACAAGAGACTTTTTATTATTTGGTTGCAGGGTTGTTAGAGAGGGACCATCTTCATCCTACGCCTCCCACGGATTGATAAACCTTAGGTCATCCACTTGAGGGAAAATTGCTACTGTCCTACAAAACTCTGCACTTGGAGGCGCAACACGAGTCTACAAGAACATGTCATGTAGTAGATATCAGCCTGCCGAAACATTCCATTCGGTGCCACCGACAGCACATGGGTATATATACTCAGCGGACCCGTACGGTTGAAAATTCCTTCAAACCTCACGCGCCCGCGCCCCATTGCTGCCGCCCCCTTGGTCTCTGGATCATCGTCGTCTTCGCCTGTGCATCTCCGCCGCGGGTCTCCATCGCCGTCAACGGGAATCAACACCGCGTTGCCGCCATAGAGAATTGTCACCAAGTTTGGGTACGATTCGATCTCCTCATGCTACCCCCTTCCGATTCAATGCACAAGGATAATGCCATGTATCTTGGCACATTTGAGATTCTTCTATCCACAGAAAAGTTCCTTTAGAATATATTCAAAGAAAAAAAATTAGGGTTAGGTTTCCGCCGAACTCATCTCGGACCGACCAAAATGAATATTTCGGTCCCACCGATTGGCTCTGGCCATTGCACTAAGTACAACTCGGTGCCACTGAAATGTACTAATCGGTGAGACTGACAGTAAAATCTCAGTGAAACCCTAGCATCTCAGAGCCACCGAACCACAACTCGGTCTGACCGATCTTGTGTGTTTAGGCTCTGTGTGTGCTTCGGTGTCACCGAGATGATCATATCGGTAGCTCCGAAATGTCTTCCGCAGAAAACTAAAACTAAAGTTTGGATTCAAATTTTTGAAAAACAGTTTGCCTTTTTGTGATTCTCATCTACTCTGCCCATACCTATCTATTCACAGGGTCTGCTTTGCAAGATGTCAGATGCAAGTGACAGCCAGAACATGTCAGAGCAAGAGGCAAATCTGAGTGAGGGCACAAGCCCTAGTGGTAGTTATGATGATGGCAGTAGGAGCACACCAAGTAATCTGCCTAAAGATGCCACAAGGACAAGGAAGAAGAGAACCTCAGAGAGTGAGGATGAGGATTTTGTGGCAGATGAGGAGGTCACTTCAACAAGGAAGAAAGTGCTAAGGAAAGAATATGGCACTGCAGTTGCTACCATGCCAGGTCTCAAGAAGAAAGCCCTCGCCAAAAGAGTTCCTATGGCAAAAGCCAGAAAATCTACACAAGAAACTATGACATTTACTCTTGAGCAATTAGATGATGATGAGGCTGCTGTTGGTAAGAAAAAGAAGAGGGCTAGGAAGACCACTACCATAGTGCTTGTCAAGCCTTCCATGAGGGAAGATGAAGAAGAAGAGGATGACGAAGAACCAGTTGCACCTCTTGCCAAGACTTGGAAATTAATGTCTAATGCTATGAAGTCTGCTAACCCCTCCAAGTCTAAGCCCAAAGCTCCAGTTCCAGCACCTAAGAGATCAACTAGGAACATCCCAGCTGGTGAGAAGAACAAGGCTCCAGTGCCAGAAGTTCAAGAGGATGATGAGCCACTAGTGCTCAGAAAGTTGAAGCCAAAGATTCTAGATCATGATGATGGACATCTAGTTGCTAAAAACATGAAGCTCAGGAAAGATAAAGGGTTGAGAGAATGGAGGAAAGTGGATCCCTATTCTGTAAGGGGAAGAACAACTTGTGATTATCGTTTCCATACCCGTGAACAGCAAGATTTCTATGAGACAGTGCTACTTGACAAGAAGCCCATCATAAGCAACATGAAGTGGGTGGATTGGAAGTATATAGATGCAAATGAAGACTACTTCCCCCATGTTCATGAGAGCTTCAGACTTGCTGGAGTTGATGCTTTTGTTGGACAAAAGCTTACAAAATGGAATGATGAGATGGTAATGCAATTCTACTCCACAACACATTTTTATCCGGATGGCAGAATTGTGTGGATGACTGAGGGCACTAGATACCAGTCATCTATCTCTGAGTGGGCTGCTCTCATTAATGCCCCAGAGGAAGATGAAAATGATGTTTATGTCTATGGGAAGCCCAGGATGGATCACAACACTATGGCACATATGTGCAAGACCATTCCTGGCAAGGATTTGGAAACTCATAAGCTTGGATCAATATATCATTTGCTAGCTGGTTTGGCCACCATAAACTACATTTTGAGGCACACTCTGTTGCCCAAATCTGGAGATGAGAGAATGATTCGTGGCCACTCCATCAACCTGCTTCATCTGTTTGACACCACACCTCAGAAATTCAAAGTCATGTGCTTGATTGTTGAGACAATCAAAAGGACAGCTGCTGACCGGAAGAGGTCATGTGGATATGAACCACACATTCAGATGCTTATCAACTCCAAAGTTGGTACAGATACATATCTACTTGACAGTGAACACCTTCCTCTTCAGCCAGAGTTCAAAGACAATGAAGTGGTGATGGATGCTTCCCATCCTACTTCAGTTGAGGCTCAAGAGAAGGCTGAGGCAGCAGCATCGGCATGAGCAAAAAAGGTAGCCAATTCACCAAATGCCCCAATAGCCAATCTCAAGACTAAGCAAGACCAGATGACATATCTGCTAGAAGCAACACTGAGGATTGAGCGAAGTCTGGCCAACTTAGCCAAGAACCAAGAGAGCTTAGAGCGGATAGTGGAGGACAAGATGTACAATCTAGATGTCAAGGTCACTGAGATATAGTCTATTGTGGAGAAGCTAAGAGATGATGTTGAAGATGGCAATGAGGACACTACTACTGAAAGCTTTCAGACAGTGCCAAGGGCAGCCAGGTCCTCAGCTGTGCTAGTAGCACACACAAGGACTACTCACTTTGCACCTACCGCCACTGCTACAGTGCCACCCCCAGTATCAACACCACCAACTTAGCAGACATCAGCCGAGGCATTTGCAGAAGGAGTTCTCTCAATGCCATCTACGCACACCGGAGCAACAAGCCAGAAGACCCCTTCAGGAGCTCCCGAAGATCGTGTCTAGCGTGTCGTATAGCATTATACCTTTTCAAGCTTTTTGGTAACTTGTTGTCAAAGGGGGATAAAATGTATAGATCATAGGCTTCGAGAGAGAGAGAGAGAGAGAGAGAGAGAGAGAGAGTGTCTCGTTCTTTTGCTCGTCGGTTTTTATTGCCCATTGCTACTTTGTCCGTTTGATTCATGCTTGTTAGTGCAATGATAGGCCCCTTATGTTTTGGAGTTTTTTGACATAAACAGTATAGTACTTATGTGTTTGCTAGTGCACACAGAGTAATAGGTCCCTGATGTATCGAGGAGTTTGATGTAAACGACGAAGATAAATTCCCTGCGCAGCAGTGAAGGTTATCACCGAAGAGAAAGCTATCAAGAGTGACCCCTAAAAATTGCTGAAGTTTAAGCAATTGGTTTGGTACATGTTCAAAGCAAATGACTACGCTCGAGGAAGAATGAAGACGAAGTGAAGACGTAGCATTTATTTCATCGTTCTTCTTCTTTCATTGAGTCATAGGACCACCGTACTATTAAGAGGGGTATAACATTTGGAGCTTTGATTCTCTGATGCTAAACCCAAATCCTATGAAAGCTGTGAGAGAAATCTCTTTGTGCTCCGAGCAAATACTTGCCAGCAAGAGACTGTGATCTTCTTTGCTGTGAGAGATTTGCCTCGGACCGAGGAGTTAGCATTACTTGTTCCTCAAGTAATGTTACCGTTGCTCCAAAATCTGACCGTTGTGAACGTGTCGATTGGCCATTGGCTGGACCTCGTGTCCAAAATGGTCATTTCCCATCTGGGAGGGTTGCGGCTATAAATAGCTACCCCGTGCCGGCTTTGTCCGGTGGCTGCTCCGTTTGATTCTGAGAAGATTGTTGAGCAACCCACTCTCTAAGCGATTTGAGTTTAAAATCCACCGAGAGAAAAACCCTAGAGCCAAAGAATTAGATAGTGGTTTAGCATCACTGGAATCTAAGTTTAGTACGCTCCGCCTATTACTCTTGAGAGCTGCAAACTCTCTAGACGGTTAGGTGTCAATTTCTTCAGAGACCAAGAGTGATTGTGGTTATCGAAGAAGAAGTCTGTAAAGGTTCAGAGATCGCCTTCAAGTATCTACCACGAGTGATCGGCATCGGTTGACACATCGATTGTCGAGGAGAATAGAGTGAAGAGAGTTTATCTTCCATGTTAAGTTACACCCCTCCAACCAGACGTAGTCCTTGTGCAGAAGGATGAACTGGTCGAACAAATTCCATGTCACCATCGAGCACCTTCGGTTACCTTTGTCACTTATGTTTACTTTCGGTTCATTTCATTCGTGTGATTTACTTTGATGCATGCACTAGTTTCCCTTCAGCTCTCTGTAGTAGTTCTTCGTAGTCTGTTTTTCATTTATTCTGCTGCTGGGTTCTGAGAGATTTGAGTTTTCGGAAGAAAATTTAAAACTCCCATTCACTCCCCTCTGGTAGACATACTTCGTTCCTATAATTGGTATCAGAGCTAGGTACTTCTTGACTCTGCTCATTTTAGTCTAACAACTTTGGAGTTTAAGTATGTCTTCAGTGAACTACAAGTCGCATCTCAAGATTCGCATATTCGGTGGGACGGACTATCCCTTCTGGAAGGAGAAGATGAAGATCCGTCTTCGAGCAATAGATGATGATATGTGGAACGTGGTGCATATCGGGTTCATAGTTGTAATTCCTCAAGCTCCTACCGATGAAGAAAAGAAGCTCATTCTACTGGATGCTCAAGCTAAAGATGAAATTGGTGGCCATCTCTCTCATGCACAATTCCTTCGGTATCACCAGTGTGAAACTGCAAAGGAGTTGTGGGACATCCTCGAGAAGATCAATGAAGGAGTTTCAACTTAGAAAGAAGCTCGAATTGATACTCTTCGAGCAAAGTTCAATCGCTTCAAGCAAATTGGAAATGAGAGCTGTCAGCAAACCTTTGACCACCTCAGTGACATAGCAAATGAACTTCAAGGACTCGGTGTCGGCGTCAAAGATATCACTGACCATGAAGTTGTGAAGAAACTGCTTTGATCTCTTGACACCTCATTTGACACGCTTGTTCTGATGATTCGAGAGCGTCCTAATTTCAAAAGCCTCAACTCTGCTGATGTCATGGAAAGGCTGAACACTCACGAGGAACAAGAAGAAGAGAAAAGAGATCTGTATGGCTCAACTCAACGCAAAAATCATGCTCTCAAGGCTGTGGCTGATTCCTCCTCATATGGAAATGCCGAAGAAGATTCAGATGATCCAGAAGGACTCTGTAAAGATCTCGCACTGATCACAAAATGATTCCAGCGTTTCCACAAGAAAAGCCAGTTCCAGAAAAGAAGTTCAAGCAACTCTGGGGGTTCAAAATCCTCAAAACCTGCCAGAGAATACACCTGTTTCAAGTGCAAAAAGCCTGGACACTTCATTTCGGACTACCCTCTTTGGGAAGCTGAAATCGGTGCTTGTGGGAGATATGATTCGATCAACTATCAAAGCAAAGGCAAGAGCAAGAACTACGACTCCGATGATGAGAAGAAAACAAAGAAGTTCTTCAAGAAGAAGGATAGCTCCACCTCAAAATCTTTGTCAAGATCTTCCTCAAAGAATCCATCCAAGTCCTCCTCCAACCGTAGAAATACTTCTCGCAAGGCCAAGGCATACATCGACAAGGAAATGAATTCTGAAGAAGAAGATTCGTCAGGTTCCAAAGAAGAAGAAGAATCCGATGAAGATTCCGACTCCGGCATGGCGGGCATAGCATGTGCCTCCTGTGCTACGACAAACTTCTTCGGGAATCCCTCAAGCGACGACGAATCACTTGCTTACTGCTTCATGGCCAAGGCTTCAAAAGAGAAGGTATCCTCGAAACATCATAAGGTTCACTCCAGTGATCAATATTCTTTTGATGAGGATGACCATGCTAAGTTGATCAAAATTGCAAATATTCAACAAAATTCTCTTGAGAAAATTGAGAAAACCCTCAGAAAATCTGAAGGGCTGTTGGTTGAGGAGATGGAGAAAAACCAGTAGCTGACCGAAGAGTATTCCACTCTCAAGTCATGAATGGATGAGCTCTCAACTCGTCATGATTTTCTCTCAGCAGACCACGAAAGATTGACCTATGATTACCTAAAAAGGAAAGAGGAACTCGAGGCGCTGAGAGAAGCTCATGAGGATTTAATGAAAGAAAATTCTCTTCTCACGCAACAACTTAAAGAGAAACCTGAAGTGTTTGAGCCACCATGTTTAAAATGCATTGAACAAACTAATGCTGAATCAAATGCTGAATCATCTGTTAAGGCTAACCCCTCTATCGAGGAAAATGGTTCTGTTTTTGATGAAAATGCTAGGTTAAAGGATCTTCTTCAGACTGGAATGTTCAAATCTCTCAAAGGGCATCAAACCCTGTGTGATGTTTTGAAGAAATCTATCCTTCACAAAAATCCCAGAAAGGAAGGTATTGGTTTCGAAAGGAAACTGAATGAAGATGGTTCTTACTGGGAACCACATCAATATCCTCAAATTGTGTGGGTTCCTGCAAAGAGCAAAATGCTCGATCCAGCATTACTTTCGGGATACAACTCTCCTATTCCTAAATATCCTAATGATGATTCCCTGGACAACTATAAGTTGTTCAAGAATCAACATGGTGAAGCTGTAGCTCGCTATGTTGGTCCAAATAGCAGAAGTGGCCCCCCAAAGAAAGCCATTTGGGTGCCAAAGAAAACTATTGATGCATTGCCTATTTCTGCTCACCTAACCATGCAGGCACAAAGGATTCGACAGAATGAATATATGCATACAGGATACAATCATTATGCTCATTTATCTGGAAAGAATTTCAATGCTTACTCTTTCAATTATACTCGCTCCTCATCGAGTAACAACTATGCTTATCGAAATAAAACATATCCTGCTCGTTCATTTGTTTCGAAGCCACCTGCAAAGATGTGGGTGGTTAAGAAAGCCTAATTCTTCTGCAAGACTATGTCTCCGGGTGCACTGAATGGATTATGATGACAACAACAAAGGAAAGGTAATTGGGCCGGATGCACTAGTCATATGACTGAAAACAAGTCATTGTTTGTCGACCCCAACTTAACTGCTTCTCCTCTGAAGTATATCACTTTTGGCGACAACAACAAAGGAAAGGTAATTCGGCTAGGTAAAATTGCTATTTCCAAGGACAAGTCTATTAATGATGTGTTGCTTGTTCAATCCCTTGGATTCAATCTTATGTCAGTTGGCAAGTTATGTGATTTAGGCATGCTAGTCTTATTCTCTATTTCCAAATGCATTGTCTTCATGGCCTCTGACCATTCCTTCGTCTTTGAGGGAATTAGAAAGGGTGATCTTTATATTGTGGATTTCTCTAAGGGTCCCTCAGTCCAAACTTGTTTGCTTGCAAAAGCAACCGAAGGATGGCTATGACACCATAGACTTGGTCATGCAGGTATGAGAAATTTGTAGACCCTGGTGAAGAAAAATCATCTCCGTGGCATTCCTGATGTAAAATTCGACAAGAATCATCTCTGTGCTGCTTGTGAGCTGGTAAATTGGCTAAGAAGCACCATTCATCAAAGACAGTCATGACCACAACAAGACCACTGGAAATTCTTCATATGGATTTATTCGGCCCTCAAAATTATGCAAGCTTCGGTGGTAGTCACTATGGTCTGGTTATTGTTGATGATTTCTCTCGATACACTTGGGTATACTATCTCGAAGACAAGACCTGTACTCAAGATATCTTCAAAAGCTTCGCCAAGAAGGCCTATAATGAATATGTTGTACGAATCAAGCACGTCAGAAGTGACAATGGAACTGAGTTAAAAAATACTCATATTGCTGAATTCCTCGATGAACATGGTATTACTCATGAGTTCTCTGCTGCATACACTCCTCAACAAAATGGAGTTGTGGAATGAAAGAACAGAACTCTCATTGAAATGGCAAGAACTATGCTAAGTGAGTATAAAACTCCCATTAGCTTCTGGGCTGATGCTATTAACACTGGTTGTCATGCTATCAATCATGTTTATCTTCACAAGTTCCTTAAGAAAACTTCATATGAGCTTATCACCGGCAAGAAACCAAATGTTTCTTATCTACGTGTTTTTGGTGCACCTTGTTACATTCTTGATATGAATCATTCCTCCAAGTTTGCACCTAAGGCACATGAAGGTTTTCTTCTCGGTTATGGCTCAAACTCGCATACATATCGAGTCTATAACTCTCACCACATGAAAGTTATGGAAACGGTAAATGTGCGGTTTGATGAATCTAACGGCTCCCAAAAGGAGCACCTGCCAAATGTGATAGATGAACCATTGATATCAGATGCTATTCGGCAAATGGCCATTGGGAGCGTCAAGCCTGTTGAAGGAAATGCACCTGAGTCATCTGATGAGGATGCTCCTATGACTCGAAGCAGAACTCGTCAAGCCGCTGCCGAAGCAAATGCTCCTTCGAATGGAAATGGGAATCAAGATCCCAATGCCGATCAAAATGGCAATCCTGAAGGAAATGATGACACAAATGCTGATGCTGATGATAATGACCATCACAAAGAAAAATGCTCATCCTCATGTGGCAAATCGAGTTGATCCCTCATTAATTCTCGATGAAATTGAGAATCCAGGTTATCGACCCACAACTCATTCTTGCACTCGTTTGGCTAACTACTGTGGAAGTTTCTCCTTTGTTACATTGGCAGAACCTACCAAGTATGAAGAAGCCATGAATGATCCAGACTGGATGAATGCCATGCAAGAGGAGTTGGTGCAATTCGAATTGAATGATGTATGGGAACTGGTTGGCAAACCGAATCCCAAGAAGCACAATATCATCGGCACAAAATGGATTTTTCGCAATAAACAAGATGAAAATGGTATTGTGGTGAGAAACAAAGCACGACTTGTTGCTCAAGGGTATACACAGGTAGAAGGTATTGATTCAGTGAAACATATGCTCCTGTTGCACGCCTTGAGGCAATTCACATTCTTCTCGCTTATGCAAATTACAATGATATCTTGATATATCAAATGGATGTGCAAAGTGCTTTCCTCAATGGTGAAATTGATGAGGAAGTGTATGTTAGACAGCCACCTGGCTTTGAACACCCTGAGTATCCTAACAAAGTTTTCAGGTTGAAGAAAGCTTTATATGGGCTAAAGCAAGCCCCTCGAGCTTGGTATGACACCCTGAAGAAGTTTTTGCTCGACAAAGGGTGCAAACCAGGATCCACAAACCCCACACTTTTCACTCGTGCTGTTGACAATGATTTATTCCTTTGTCAAATCTATGTGGATGATATTATCTTCGGCTGTACTAACAATGCTTGCAGCTTAGAATTCGGGAAAATGATGTCCGATAAATATCAAATGTCCATGATGGGTGAACTCAAATTCTTTCTTGGACTGCAAATACGTCAACAAGCGAATGGTATCTTCATTTCTCAGGAGAAATATCTAAAGGAGTGCCTGAAGAAGTTTAAAATGCAAGATTCCAAAATGAAGGGATACAAAACTCCAATGCCCACGAATGGTAAGCTAGATGCAGATGTGTACGGTAAGGATTATGATCAGAAAGCCTATCGTTCGATGATTGGATCTCTTCTTTACCTATGTGCATCCAAACCTGCCATTATGTTGAGTGTTTGCATGTGTGCCCGCTATCAAGCTGCATCGAAAGAATCGCATCACCAAGCGGTCAAGCGCATTCTGAGATATTTGGCTCACAACCCCACCTTAGGTTTATGGTATCCTAAGGGAGCACAGTTTGATCTTGTTGGGTATTCAGACTCAGATTGGGCTGGTGACTTGGTTGATAGGAAATCTACTTCGGGGACATGTCACTTCCTCGGTAGATCATTGGTCTGTTGGTCATCAAGGAAGCAGAATTGTGTATCTCTTTCTACGGCTGAAGCTGAATATTGCTGTTGGCGCTTGTTGCACTCAGTTACTGTGGATGAAGCAGACATTGAAGGATTATGGCATCAAGGTCAAGCACAATCCTCTATATTGTGATAATGAGAGTGCAATCAAAATTGCACACAATCCTGTGCAACATTCTCGCACGAAGCACATTGCCATCAGTCATCATTTTATTCGCGATCATGTGGCTCTAGAGGATATTATCATCAATCACGTCAAGACCGAAGACAATCTCGCTGATATTTTCACCAAACCTCTCGACGAGAAAAGATTCTGTGCGTTCGGTGTGAGCTAAATATCCCGGACATCGCAAACATGCAGTAAGCTGGACTCGGCACCCGTGCTAACACTTTCACATCTTTGAAGGAATGGGTGCATAACACTCAAAGAGTCTGAAACTTTTGACAAAGTGAAAGTTTCTTTCTGAGAGTGAATACATTAACGAAGAACTAGACTAACCAGGTGCCATGATAATTGTGTGATGCTCAGGGTCATACAGTTCTTATATGGTGGGTTATGCCAGCACAATTTTCTCTCACTGATTTTCTCTTCGTTCGATGGTTTTGGTCTTTGTCCGAATGCATTTCTCTCATAGCTATTTGCTCATATGTTTGTGTTTCTGCCTGAGTGAAATGCCTAGGACCCTGTTTTCCCTCTGATCTTTCTCTTCCAGTCTATGCTGTTCCGTTGCAAATGCTCAAATTTATCTGGAACGAAACTAATCTAGTGTCCTTGACCACGATTAAGATTCGGTCTGAACTTTAATCTGTTTTGGCGAAAGCCTTCCAAAATTTGTGGTTTCCCGCCCAAGTCAGGACCATGATATTTGATGGTTGCCATGTGCAACTTATCAACTGCCAGTCCATCCTATCCATTGAATCGCAATCGTCTCTGCCTAGAGACCGTCCGATCAAAAACCTCGGTGTGAGGTTATTTTCTTTTGCCTATATAAACTGCGCCACTCCCTCCTTCCTCCTTTACCTTATTTCTCCTCGCTCTCTCTCCACCGAAACCCTCGCCGCAGTTCTCCACCTTGAGCTCGATGTCGGTGACCCCTTCGCCGCTTAGCTACCGGAAAGAGGTCACCGGAGTCATTCCACGCCGCCGCGGGACATCTTCTTCCTCGCGCCATCGTAGTTGCTGCATGTCACCGAGCTAGGGTACGTGTAGTTCGTACTCGGACTTCCATCCTTCATGATTCGAGTTCGTCCGCAGTTAATTTTCTCCAAGTTTACCACATATCTTAGATCTAAGTTTTTACCTTCTAGTGCGGATGTGGTTTGTAGTTTTCCTTGTCAGATATAGGGTTTGTGGTATGTTTCGCTCAAATGATATGCCTAGCTCGCTGTCTAGAATTATTCTTTGGACCGACTAGCACGACCTATATGTTTCATTCTTTCGAAACATCTCTCAAAGTCTGTATCTGGTTCTTCCTCAAAATGTTTTTATTCGAGAAAACTATCACTGTGAGCATTTGTGACCCTGTCCCCATTTTCCCTCGAACCTATTCTCTTCACAGGTGAATGCAGTCTGTTGTAGATTCTGCTATGCCACACAGTATGCCTAATGACGAAGAGGCATTCATGGGCATAGCGCACAAATCAAAAGAACCAAATGCAAAGGGCCCAACGGTAGGCCCGTCAACCAGCAAGAGAAAAAGATCCAAACCAAATGCAGATGAACAAGAGGCAGATGCTCCGAAGAAGAGGAGAGGTGGCAAGCAACCTCTCAAAAATACAACTGAGCTTGTCTCTCATGATGAGTATAACACAGTTCCAGGAGAAGATTCAACTCAGAGAAAAGGACGTGTGCAAAAGATTCGGTGTCACTGGGTAAGGAAGTGGTTTAACTACAAGATGGTTCATCCTCGGTACGCCAAGAACTTTGCTTTCCATCCCCCATGGGGTGACTGTCGCGAGATTGGGCTCATACGGGCAGGTGAACCCTAGCAAAGGCCTCCACCTCCTCCTGATGCTCATGAGTCGTCCACCATGACTCCCAACTCTTATCCTGAAAAAAAGGCCAAGCGCCTCAAGAATGCTGAAAAGCGAGCCAAGAAGGCCGCAAAAGAATAGGCCAAGGAACAAGAAAACCATCATCTCATGAAATCAGACATCAAGAAGAAGAAGGCAGAAGGAAAAGCAGAACGCCGAACGAAAAATAAACATGATCCAAAATCAACTGCTCTGAAGAAAAAGAGTGCACCGAGGAAAAGGCCTGCTAAGCCAGTTGAACAACAAAGTGACTCTTCTGATCAAGATGATCCTCCGCTCACCCGAGAAGAAATTGAAGCAACTCTCTTCGAACAAGTGAATGTCACTACATCCACTATTCTGCCCGACCTTTGTGCAAGTGCAGTACCCATTGCTCCTCCGAAGAAGAACCCATTGAAGAGAAAGACCCCTGCAACCACTGTCACCATGGTTGACAAAGTAAATACAGAACCTCATCCTGATGCAATAAACTTGCAAGATTTGGTGGTTGAAGCCCCTGTTAGCTCAGCTAAGCCAGGAGAACAACTGTCGAAGCAAAAGATGAAGCAGATCAAAGGCCCTACCGCCAAACAAAAAGTCCCAAGCACTGATGTTGTGAAAGAAAAGGCTGCACAATTTGCTCCAAAACTGACCCAACCTTTGGCTTCTATGCCTCCATCCGAGCAAAATGTGGCACAGACTGCTCCCTCTACTCAGGCTGCTGCACAGTCTCAAGATATCTCTGCTGCCCCACATTCTTTTGATCATACGTTCATTATGGAGCAGCTGGACAGATTTGTCGAAGATTTGTTTGATGGAGAAGTGGCATCTTTGCCAATTCCCTCTGAAGTTATTTCTCAAGCGTCTGATCTGATCCATGATATGAGAAATAATTTGGTTGAGATCAACAACCTCAAAGCACAACTTAAAGAGCTCGACAACCGATTGAAAGATACTAAATCCAAGTTTGTCATCAAGCAACTTGAAGAATCTTATGAGGATGTAAACAAGGCTCTGACAATTCTTCAGCACAGGAGATTGGGTTTTCATTCGGATCTGGGTAAAATCGTTCGCAAGATTTTCCTTGATCACCAAGCCAAAGTGACTGGTTATAATGATCTAGTTAAAGGGCACATAGATCCGTCCAAGAAGAAGAAGAAGGAAAAGACAACGAAGAAGAATGCTCCTCCTCCTCCTGATGCTGATACTCAAATAGTAAATCCTTCGCCCCATGAACCAGTTGCAGATGCATCAAATTCGCCAAGGCCAACTGAACCAGTGCCTGTGGCCTCCCCAGCTCATGAAGCAAATCCTCCTTAGCATCAAGTGTCCGAAGAAGGTGAGCTTCCTCAGTCTGAACATCAAGCGTCTCTGGTCCAGGATGCACCAAGTGATTCGGTCCATCCCTCTGCTCCTCCAACGACTTCTCAAGCAAATTCTCAACAACCCCAGTTGCTAAGAAAGATACGGTGCCTGACTCAGCTCCTGAACAAGTGTCAAATCCCTCTCCTTTGAGGATCTCACTCGACACTGTACGAAGAAACTTAGATGTTGATCCTTCTGCAGCAAAATCTGCGTCAGCTCATCATTCAGATTCCGTCATCTATGGCGTTGAAGTAATTTCTGTTGAAGATGAACTCAAGTACCCTTATCCTCGCGAGAGACTGCCATTGTTTTCCATTGGCGTAGGCGTCAAAGGGCCACTGTTCAACATAAATACTCATCCAATTTTCTTTCAAGAGAGTCCTTACAGCAAGCCCAGTATGTCTGAATCTCCTCGGTTCTGGACTCAGGAATAGGCAATATACTATTCACGTATCCTTTATGACAGCCTAAAGATTTTCCCTCATGAGTTTCTAGACTTTGTTGCTATGAAGAACATCGGCTGTTTCAATCAAATTCTATAAGATATCGAAGACTTTGGTCTCACACATGCCTTAGGCTATCAGCATCCATGGAACAGGGAGATTATTCTTCAATTTTATGCAACTCTATATATCTCCGGAGATGAGTCAGATAGCACAAAGTGGATTATGGAATGGATGACTGAAGGAAAATGAATCAAATGCTCTGCCATGGACTTTGTATCACACTTTCATTTCCCTCGGTTTGAACATGGCAAAACTGAGATTCGGGTTCATAACATTGATGCCATTTCTGATGAAGATTTCTGATGCACAATGGATGAAGATAAGATTCATGAGTACAATGGTCCTCCTCTGCCAGAGCACTTAAGTTTCAACAATCAGACATTATATCACATCCTCACATACACCCTCTATCCGCTGGCTGGGATGAATACTGATAATGCCATCTCTGATGTTCTTCGGAACACCATCCATGCCATCTTTGAAGGGTTCATATTCGATGTTCATGACATGTTTTTGCGCATACTGAAGGATTCTGCTCAGTGTCCAAAAACTATCAAAGTATTTGCGCCCTGGATTCAGAAGGTGATTGACTATGCAACGAAGACCGAATGTCTTGCCAAAGTCAGTCACAAAAGCTTCATTCCTCCCGTGCGTGATACGCTGAAAGTTATGGAAGATTTGTCTTCAGGAAAAGCTCCCGTGTCAAGTCCTGATTATCATACTACCTTCAATGGACCCAAGCTACCTAAACATGGTCGTCTACCGAACCCTCAACCTCCTTCACATCTCGAAGTGAGCATGCGCACCCAATAGCTACTGCTGAAACATATGGCCGAAGATCGTCAAGAGAAAGAGCACTTAGCTACCAAACTTAATGCTATTCACAACCGAACAAAACTTGTGCATATGATCACAATAGAAAACAAAAAGTGTTTATGGAAATTGCTTCGGAAATTCTTCTCCAAGAAGCAACTCAGCAACTCTCATCTCCAAGAACTCTATCAGTATATTGATCAAGGGTTTACTGCTGAAGATTTTCAAACAGCACTACTCCACCTTTGCCAGCTCGTGAACCAACAACGAATTTACTTCGGATTCAGCTGTGCAAATTACTCGACAAATCAGAAGCCACATCGCCGACTGAAAGACCTGCTGAAGAAAATCCTCTGTCTCGCAAGACTCTCAAGGCTGATCCCAATGTGAATTCCTCTTCTAAGCCCCAAGCCAGTCTTGAAGGATCTGCTGCTGCTGCTGAAGATGAAGATATTCCAAACACTTCTGAATTAGAAACTTTTTTGGGCAGTTCCTCAGGCGATGCCTCAGAGTGAATCATATTCACCTCTTCACACTCATGTTTTCGTCACCTTTTTTACACTAGTTGACAAAAGGGGGAGAATAACATCGAGAGTTTCGATAGATTTGCTCTGTTGGATTTGGTTTTTGTGTTTATTCACTCTATCTTTTGAGACATTTACGCCACTTTATGTGCTCTGTTGTAAAAACTTCTGTTCTGGGCTGTAATTTTAATAACCCCCCTGCTGCACTATATTCTCTCGAAGCTTATTGTTTTGCAGGTGGAATTATTAACAGAAGTCATGAATGATTGCACTATATTCTCGTTGGATTATCTATCATCAGTGCGAATCATTACCTCGTATGATTGAAAATCCTCCGCTCACTCAAATGAATTGCAAGGAACTTAATTGTATATCAATTGACTCTGCATACATCTAGGGGGAGCATATTTCATCATCGAGTCATGTAACGCAAGTTCACTCTTGTTCGAGTTACATTTCAATTATATATCTTCACTTTGATGATTATCTATTTTGTCAACAACCGTCCAAACAGGGGGAGATTGTTGGTGCAATGATAGGCCCCTTATGTTTTGGAGTTTGTTGACATAAAAAGTATGGGACTTATGTGTTTGCTAGTGCACACAGAGTAACAGGTCCCTGATGTATCAAGGAGTTTGATGTAAACGATGAAGATAAATTCCATGCACAGCAGTGAAGGTTATCACCGAAGATAAAACTATCAAGAGTGACCCCTAAAAATTGCTGAAGTTTAAGCAATTGGTTCGGTACATGTTCGAAGCAAATGACTGCGCTCGAGGAAGAATGAAGACGAAGTGAAGACATAGCATTTATTTCGTCGTTCTTCTTCTTTCATTGAGTCATAGGACCACCATACTATTAAGAGGGGTATAGTGTTCGAAGCTTTGATTCTCTGATGCTAAACCCAAATCCTATGAAAGCTGTGAGAGAAATCTCTTTGTGCTCCGAGCAAATACTTGCCAGCAAGAGACTGTGATCTTCTTTGCTGCGAGAGATTTGCCTCGGACCGAGGAGTTAGCATTACTTGTTCCTCAAGTAATGTTACCATTGCTCCAAAATCCGACCATTGTGAACGTGTCGGTTGGCCATTGACTGGACCTCGTATCCAAAATGGTCATTTCCCATCTGGGAAGGCTGCGGCTATAAATAGCCACCCCGCGCCGGCTTTGTCCGGTGGCTGCTCCATTTGATTCTGAGAAGATTGTTGAGCAACCCACTCTCTGAGTGATTTGAGTTTAAAATCCACCGAGAGAAAAACCCTAGAGCCGAAGAATTAGATAGTGGTTCAGCATCACTGGAATCTAAATTTAGTACGCTCCGCCTATTACTCTTGAGAGCTGCAAACTCTCTAGACGGTTAGGTGTCAATTTCTTCAGAGACCAAGAGTGATTGTGGTTATCGAAGAAGAAGTCTGTAAAGGTTTGGAGATCGCCTTCAAGTATCTACAACGAGTGATCGGCATCGGTTGGCGAATCGACTGTCGAGGAGAATAGGGTGAAGAGAGTTTATCTTCCGTGTTAAGTCACAACCCCTCCAACCAGACGTAGTCCTTATGCAGAAGGACGAGCTGGTCGAACAAATTCTGTGTCGCCATCGAGCACCTTTGGTTACCTCTGTCACTTATGTTTACTTTCGGTTCATTTCATTTGTGTGATTTACTTTGATGCATGCAGTAGTTTCCCTTCTGCTCTCTGTAGTAATTCTTCGTAGTCTGTTTGTCATTTATTCCGCTGCTGGGTTCGGAGAGATTTAAGTTTTCCGAAGAAAATTTAAAACTCCCTTTCACCCCCCCTTTGGTAGACATACTTCGTTCCTACAGTGCTACTTATTGTTTTATGCTTATGAGATACTTTGTGTGGTTGTGTGATTGATCATACTATGCTTAATGTGTGACTCATGCCTATATCTCTATGATTATTGATGTATGATCATTCACTTATGTATTTGGTGATGCGTGCATGTTATTTCGCTCTTATCATTTTGTGCACTCCACCAAGATGTATGTGACATGGAAGAGTGACCCATGATCCTAATCGATTGTGTATTTGCATTCAAACGCAAATTTTAAATAATGCACAAATTTAGGGGGAGTTCTTGCTTATCACATACTTCTCAAAGCGATGATGTATTTCATTCATTTTATCATTTGTCGAAGCTTTGATCTATATGTTGTCTTCAATTACCAAAAAGGGGGAGATTGAAAGTGCAACTAATCCCCAGGTGGTTTTGGTAATTCATAACAACTAAACAACATATAGTTCATTGAACTAATATCCATTCAAGATAAATATTTCAGGATGTTCAATGATTGGCATGGCATGGATTAGAGATGTGGACCCCTCAAAATGCTAAGGACAAAGATTGGCAAAAGCTCAAGACTCTTCATCTTTATTTTAGTGATCCAAGATCACATTGAGTCCATAGGAAAGCCAATACTATTAAAAGGGGATGAGGTGTTGCCTAACGGCTTACTTGCTCAAGTGCTTAGTGATATTGCTCCAAAACCCTCAGCCACTTTCTCCATCCAAATATGTCCAAACCCAAAACTCCAACTCGGCCCACCAATTTTTTCTATCCGAAGCCACTGAGTTTACTCCACATAACCTCTGCCAGAAACCCTAACAGTTCGGTCTCACCGATACGGATCTTGGTCCCACCGAGATGGCCTTGCCAGCGCTCTGTGACTTGTTGCATTTACTTCGGTCTCACCGAGTTATGCAATCGGTCTCACCGAGTTGGCTTGACAGATTCCTGTTGCTTATTGCTTCACTTCGGTCCCACCGAGTTGATGCAATCAGCGGCACCGAGATGATGTTTGCCCTAAGCCCTAGCACATTGGTCCCACCGAGTTGTTCTAGTCAGTCCCACAGAGATTCCTAACGTTCACATTTTTGAACTGATCGGTGCCACCGAGTTTAACCATTCGGTCCCACCGAGATGAGTCAAATGTGTGTAACGGTAGGATTTTGTGTGGAGGCTATATATACCTCTCCACCCCTTCTCCATTTGTGAGAGAGCCATCAGAATGTGCCTACACTTCCACCATTCATTTTCTGAGAGAGAACCACCTACTCATGTGTTGAGATCATGAGATTCCATTCCTACCATTTGAACCTTTATTCCTAGCCTTCCCCAAGTTGTTTTCCACTCAAATCACTCTTCCACCATAGCCAAATCTGAGAGAGGGAGTTGAGTGTTGGGGAGACTATCATTTGAAGCACAAGAGCAAGGAGTTAATCATAAACACACCATCTATTACCTTTTAGAGAGTGGTGTCTCCTAGATTGGTTAGGTGTCGCTTGGGAGCTTCCATCGTGATGTGGAGTTGAACCAAGAAGTTTGTAGGGGCAAGGAGATCGCCTACTTCATGAAGATCTACCCGAGTGAGGCAAGTCCTTCATGGGCGATGGCCATGGTGGGATAGACAAGGTTACTTCTTTGTGGACCCTTCATGGGTGGAGCCCTCCGTGGACTCGCGTAGCCATTACCCTTCGTGGGTTGAAGTATCCATTAACATGGACGTATGATAGCACCACCTATCAGAACCACGCCAAAAATCTTTGTGTCTCCATTGCGTTTGCCTTCTCCAAACCCTCCCCTTAACCTTCATATGCAATGTTTTACTTTCCGCTGCTATACTCTTAAAATTGCATGTGTAGGTTGATTGCTTGACTTGTGCTAATTGCTAAAATCCACCCACAACTAAAATTGGGAAAATGATAGATTTTTATTTGGTCAAGTAGTCTAATCACTCCCCCTCTAGACATACTTTCGATCCTATAGCAATGCTTTGTGTGATTTGGGTGCTAGCATTTCCACGATTCCAAAAACCTTATGCGATGTGCTAGGTTTCCATAAACTTGATGATTGTTCTTTAAATTTGCACTTAGCGGATTCCACTATTAAGAAACCTATGGGAAGAATTAAGGATGTTCTTATTATTGCAAATAGGAATTATGCACCCGTAGATATTATTGTGCTTGATATTGATTGCAATCCTACATGCCCTATAATTCTTGGTTGACCTTTCCTTAGAACGATTGGTGCAATTATTGATATGAAAGAAGGAAACGTTAGATTTCAATTTCACTTAAGGAAGGGCATGGAACACTTTCCAAGGAAGAAAATTAAGATGCCATACGAATCTATTATGAGGGCTACTTATGGATTGAATACCAAAGATGACAATACCTAGATCTATGCAATATGCCTAGCTAGGGGCGTAAAACAATAGCGCTTGTTGGGAGGCAACCCAATTTTATTTTATGTTTTTACTTTTTCTTCTGTTTTTCAATAAATATGCAATTATACTTCTGTTATGATTGTGTTTTAGTGTTTTAATTAGTTTTTGTGCCAAGTAAAACCTTTGGGATGATCTTGGGTGATAGCTGATTTGATTTTGCTGAAAAACAGAAACTTTTGCGCTCAGTTCTTGAATTTTGTAAATTCACAGAAACATGCTTTTGATTTGGATTTTTACACAAGATTGATATACAAATTTCCTATGTTTTCCTAATTTTGAGGAATTTTTGGAGTTACAGAAGTTTGGCTAAAGTCCAGCTTACTACAGACTGTTCTGTTTTTGACATATTTTGCTTTCATTGTTCTTTTTGCTTATTTTGATGAATCTATGGGTAGTATCGGGGGGTATGAACCATGGGAAGTTAGAATACAGTAGATATAATGCGAATATAAAATTGGAATGAGTTTACAACAGTACCTAAAGGTGGTGATTTGCTTTATTATACTAACGGATCTCACGGGTTTTTTGTTTAGTTTTGTGTTGTGAAGTTTTCAAGTTTTGGTTGAAGTTTCGATGGGCTATGGAATAAGAAGTGGCAAGAGCCTAAGCCTGGGGATGCCCATGGCACCCCAAGGTAATATTTAAGGACAACCAAGCATCTAATCTTGGGGATGCCCTGGATGGCATCCCCTCTTTTGTCTACGATCCATCGGTAAATTACTTGAGTCTATATTTTTTATTCACCACATGATATGTGTTTTGCTTGGAGCATCTTGTACTATATGAGTCTTTGCTTTATTTTCCTTTTAGTTTGCCACAATCATACTTTATGGACACACCTTTTGAGAGGGACACACATTAATCGTGAAATTTATTAGAATACTCTATGTGCTTCACTTGTATGTTTTGAGCTAGGTAGTTGCTGTAGTGCTTCACTTATATTTCTTAGAGCACGGCGGTGGTTATATTTTGAAGAAATTGATGAACTCTCATTATTCACTTATATTATTTTGAGTCTTATAAATAGTATGAAATTTGCTTAGGTTATGAATTTAGTCCTAATATGATGGTTATTCAAGAGGGATATAATAAAAACATTCATGAAGATCATTGAATATATGAGAAGTTTGATTCCTTGCATTTGTTTTGAGATATAAAGATGGTGATATTAGAGTCATGCTAGTGAGTAATTGTGGTTTAGTAAAAATATTTGTGTTAAGGTTTGTGATTCCCGAAGCATGCACGTATGGTCTCTGGTTATGCTATGAAATTGGAGCATGATTTATTATTGATTGTCTTCCTTATGAGTGGCGGTCGGGGACGAGCGATGGTCTTTTCCTACCAGTCTATCCCCCTAGGAGCATGCGTAGTAGTAATTTGCTTCGAGGGCTAATAAATTTTTGCAATAAGTATGTGAGTTCTTTATGATTAATGTTGAGTCCATGGATTATACACACTCTCACCTTTCCGCATTTTGCTAGCCTCTTCAGTACCATGCATTGCCCTTACTCACCTTGAGTTGTGGTGGAAACTTCGCCGCTGCATCCAAACCCCATAATATGATACACTTGTCCACACATAAGCCTCCTTATATCTTCCTCAAAACAACCACCATACCTACCTATTATGGCATTTCCATAGCCATTCCGAGATATATTTCCATGCAACTTCCACCGTTCCATTTTATTATGACGATATCATCATTGTCATATTGCTTTGCATGATCATATAGTTGGCATAGTATTTGTGGCTTGGCCACCGTTCATATTTTTTATACATGTCACGCTAGATCATTGCACATCCCGGTACACCGCCGGAGGCATTCATATAGAGTCATATTTTTGTTCTAGTATCGAGTTGTAAATCTTGAGTTGTAAGTAAATAGAAGTGTGATGATCATCATTATTAGAGCATTGTCCCATGTGAGGAAAGGATGATGAAGACTATGATTCCCCCACAAGTCGGGATGAAATTCCGGACGAAATATATATATATATATAAAACAGGCCGAAGAGCCCAACAAAAAAAAGAGATAAAAAGAGAGAAGGGACAATGTTACTATCCTTTATACACACTTGTGCTTCAAAGTAGCACCATATTCTTCATGATAGAGAGTCTCCTATTTTGTCACTTTCATATATTACTAGTGGGAATTTTTCATTATAGAACTTGCCTTGTTTATTCCAATGACGGGCTTCCTCAAACGCCCTAGGTCTTCATGAGCAAGCAAGTTGGATGCACACCCACTTAGTTTCTTTTGAGATTTCATACACTTATAGGTCTAGTGCATCCGTTGCATGGCAATCCCTACTCCTTGCATTGACATCAATTGATGGGCATCTCCATAGCCCGTTGATTAGCCTTGTCAATGTGAGACTTTCTCCTTTTTTGTCTTCTCCACACAACCTCCAACATCATATTCTATTCCACCCATAGTGCTATCTCCATGGCTCACGCTCATGTATTGCATGAGAGTTCAAAAAGCTGAAGCGCATTAAAAAGTATGAACCAACTGCTTGGCTTGTCATCGGGGTTGTGCATGATAAATACTTTGTGTTAAGAAGATAGAGCATGACAAGATCATATGATTTTGTAGGGATAACTTTCTTTAGCCATCATATTTGGAGAAGACATGATTGCTTTTTAGTATCCTTGAAGTATTATTGTTTTTATGTCAATATTAAGCTTTTGTTTTGAATCTTATGGACCTGAATATTCATGCTACATTAAGAAAGATTACATTATAAACATGTTAGGTCGCATTCCACATAAAAAATTTTGTTTTTATCATTTACCTACTCGAGGACGAGCAGGAATTAAGCTTGGGGATGCTTGATATGTCTCCAACGTATCTATAATTTTTTTATTGTTTGATGCTATTATATTATCAATCTTCGATGTTTTATATGCATTATTATGCTATTTTATATCATTTTTTTGGGACTAACCTATTAACCTAGTGCCTAGTGCCAGTTGCTGTTTTTTTACTTGTTTTTGTCTTTACAGAAAATCAATACCAAACTGAGTCCAAACAGAACGAAACTTTTTAACGATTTTTCTTGGACCACAAGACACCCTGGAAGCTTCGGGTGGAGGCCAGAAGAGCCACGAGGACACGACAAGCTCAGAGGGCGCACCCTAGGGGGGTCGCCCCCAAACTTCTGGGCCTCCTGTTGCTTCTTCGGCCCTAATTCTTCTTCTATAAATACTCATATATTCCCCGTAGACCATAGGGCACACCAAAAATACTTTTCCACCACCGCAAGTTTCTGTCCTCGTGAGATCCCATCTTGGGGCCTTTTCCGGTACTCCGCCGGAGGGGGACTCGATCATGGACGACTTCTACATCAACCTTGCTGCCCTTCTGATGATGTGTGAGTAGTTTACCACAGACCTATGGGTCCATAGCTAGTAGCTAGATGGCTTCTTCTCTCTCTTTGATCTTCATTACAATGTTCTCCTTGATGTTCTTGGAGATCTATTCGATGTAATCTTCTTTTGCGGTGTGTTTGTTTAGATCCGATGAATTGTGGGTTTATGATCAGATTATCTATGAATATTATTTGAGTCTTCTCTAAACTCTTTTATGCATGATTAAGATAGCTTTGTATTTCTCTCCGATCTATTGATTTGGTTTGGCCAACTAGATTGATTTTTCTTGCAATGGGAGAGGTGCTTTGTAGTGGGTTCAATCTTGCGGTGCTTGTTCCAAGTGACAGAAGGGGACATGACACGTATTTGTATTGTTGCCACTAAGGATAAAAAGATGGCGTTTCCTTATATTGATTGGATCTATCCTTCTACATCATGTCATCTTGCCTAAGGCGTTACTCCGTTCTTGTTAACTTAATACACTAGATGAATGTTGTATAGCGGTCGATGTGTGGAGTAATAGTAGTAGATGCAGGCAGGAGTCGGTCTACTTGTCACGACGTGATGCCTATATACATGGTGATTGCCTTGGATATCGTCATAACTATTCGCTTTTCTATCAATTGCTCAACAGTAATTTGTTTACCCACCATATGCTTTCTTTCAAGAGAGGAGCCTCTAGTGAAAACTATGGCCCCTGGGTCTATCTTTTATCATATTATTTTCAGATCTATAAAACCAAAAACACAAAAATACCTTGCTGCAATTTATTTACTTTTATTTTATTTAGCACTTTTACTTATCTTTTATATCTATCACTATCAGATCTCATCCTTGCAAGTAACCGTGAAGGGATTGACAACCCCTTTATCGCGTTGGGTGCAAGTATTTGTTTGTTTGTGTAGGTGCAATCATTGGTGACTTGTGTGTTCCTCCTACTGGATTGATACCTTGGTTCTTAACTAAGGGAAATACTTATCTCTACTTTGCTACATCACCCTTTCCTCTTCAAGGGAAAAACCAACGCAAGCTCAAGAAGTAGCATGCGACATGACGCTGCCTCAGAAATTTCACCGGAGGGGCTCGATGCTTGAGCCGGCAAGGTAATATTTGGGTTCGGGCTTGAGGCCGGGTCCGGGGAACTGATATCATTGTGGCCCCGCTCCGATATCGAATCTGGTCCATGGGCGACAATGTCCGCAGGGTCCTCGAGGCGATCTGATACCCAGCTCGAGAAGACAAGTTTGCCGCGACAGTCCATGGCGTATTCCAGATTGCCAAATCGGAGGGCTTGGACTGGGGGAGGTTTTCTACCTGACCGAGATGGCCAGCGGGGTCGGCGTGTAGTACAATGCTACTGAAAGCAAAAAGTTGGTTGGGGATGAAGATATCCCCGCAGCCAATGCTATCGTCGATCTGAAGACCCGCCATCGAGCTCTCATGATTACCTGGTGGGACCATTATGGGCCACCAATGTCGGGCTAAAACTAGCAGATCTCGGGTAGGTGATGAGTGATATTTTTACACTCATTCACCCTTTGTTTAAACCGACATATTTCATTTAAACCAAGATATTCGCTCTCATATTGCTACTAATGACTAATGAATGCAAATGATTCCACAAATCCTCTCTTTGACAATGTTTCCACAGGAAATGGGCTAGAAAGGGAAGAAATCACGTGTGAACATGGAAAGGAGTGGAAAAGGAGATAGAAGAAATCATCAGGGGGTGCACCAGAGGAAACAATGCATAAGATGGCATTCCATACGACCCCGAGCGTCGTATGAGCAGTCATATGGCATGGATTTCGAGGCTCTGATACTTCCTTTTTGTGTGATCTGGTAACGGAACAGAAAGTACAACACACCTGTTTCCCCAAAGAGGTGACCTTGGGTTATCGAACCCGCGAGAGGAAGGTTCCTTTGAAGCGATGGTCTCTAGCAAGCTTCTGTCAAATAAATAATTCCAGCTTTTGATCGGATCAATCAAGCTAATTGTGATGAAACACTTATTATGATAAAAAGAGGTACATGCATGAGGTCTTAATGCTTACAACCATGTATTTGTGTTGTGACCAACTGTGATCTTAATTTGTGCGCTGGAAGTCACCCATCGAGATGTGATTATTACAAACCAAAGTGGGGGATGTGTCCAAATAACATCTTGATCGACACGCTCGTGCATCAAGAATTAGTTGTCCAACCGAAGGCCCTATTCAGCGCGAGGTTTCTTCCATAATTATGATAATAATAATCAGACAAGAGCTTTGGGAGTTTAATGACTACACCTCATGAATCCCCAAGGATTGGATCTGTGTTACATCACTAAACCCTTCTGTCACTGGTGTTCAGAATAACACCTCATGTTCTACCTACCCTTAGCCTCTCCGTGGTTCGATCTCCATGATCCTAGGTACCTGCAGGGATGAAGATCGCAGACAAGACAAGAGACAATTATGGAACAATTTTATTTCACACATATGGGAAGTTAATTCAAAGTCCTTCTGTTGATCCCCACAACAAATACAGAGGGTTGCAAGGCCTATGCCTCAACCCATACCTTACCAAACTACTCACACATGGAGATCAGATCGCATGAAGAACACATCTTGAATATCAATTGTTTGATAATATGTCTTACAATGGATTCCTTGTGTGGTGCACGATTACAAGTATGAACTAGAGGGAGATGGACTATGGTGGTGATGGTGGCGATGAAGATGGAAATGGCGGCAACTAGGGTTGATCAGATGGGATGAAGATGGCTCTATTTTGGCTTCGCAGACGTTCTGTTTTATAAAAGTTGTTCAGGTGGAAGAGGAGCCTCAGAATCTATGACATACGCCCGCTCATATGAGCGATCACGGTCATATGGAACATCGTCTTTTGTGTTATTTCCTCTAGTGCGCCTCCCAATGATTTTTCTATCTCCTTTTCCACTCCTTTCCATGTTCACACATGATTTCTTCCCCTTTTAGCCCATTTCCTGTGGAAACAAATCAAAGAGAGGATTTTTGGAATCCTTTGCATTCATTAGTCATTAGTAGCAATATTGGGGCGATATATATATATATATATATATATATATATATATCTGTTTTAATGAAATATCTTGGTTTAAACAAAGGGTGAATGAGTGTAAAAATATCACTCATTAACCCCCAAGCTTAAACTTGATCGTCCTCGAGCAACATAGAGAGAAATCCGAATCATAAGGAACTCAGTTGTTTAAGACAAAATAACGAGAAGGTTTTGGTTCACTTACGACCAGTACGCCTAGATAGCCCTTCGCTTCTAGACCTGAAAACTTAGTGTCACTGTATCGATGGCATGGTTATTATGCAAGTGTTAGTGAAGCATAGATAATCAACACAATTTTTTGACCTACTAGATAAAACAACTTTGCAACACTCAATTCTATTTATTCTAGAAAACACTTGCTTGCCGAGAATGCACATCAGAGTTTTTATTTGATGGAGCCATAAAAACATAAATCACGGAGTGAAAGGCATGTAGAAAAAGATGATACTATAGTGCCCATTGATACGTCTCCAACGTATCTATAATTTTTATTGTTCCATGCTATTCTAGTATCAATCTTGGATGTTTTACGTGCAATTATATATCATTTTTTGGGACTAACCTATTAACCTAGTGCCTAGTGCTAGTTGCTATTTTTTTTGCTTGTTTTTGGCTATTTAGGAAATCAATATCAAACAGAGTCCAAACGGAGAAACAACTTTGGATTAAATTTTTTTGGACCAAAAGGGACCCTAGAAGGTTCGAGAGAAGAACAGACGAGCCATGTGGGAGCGACAAGCTCAGGAGGCGGGCTCCAAGGCTTGTGGGCCCCTCATGGCACCTCTTGACCTAATTCCATCTCTATAAATACCAAATATCCCCAATACATCAGAGAGCCACCCAAAATACTTTTTTCACAGCCGCATGTTTCTGTTCTTCCGTGATCCCATCTGGAGGCCTTGTTTGGTACTCTACCGGAGGGCTAATTGATCACGGAGGGCCTCTACATCAACCTTGCCGCCCTTTTGATGATGTGTGAGTAGTTTACGACAGACCTAGGGGTCCATATCTAGTAGCTAGATGGCTTCTTCTCTCTCTTTGATCTTCAATACAATTTCTCCTCGATGTTCTTGGAGATCTATTCGATGTAATCTTCTTTTGTGGTGTGTTTGTTGGGATAATTGTGGGTTTATGATCAGATTATTCATGAATATTAATTGAGACTTCTTTGAATTCTTTTATGCATGATTATCATAGTGTTGTATTTCTCTCCGATCTATCCGTTTGGTTTGGCCAACTAGATTGATTTATCTTGCAATGGGAAAGGTGCTCTGTGATGGGTTCAATCTGGCGGTGCTCAATCCTACTGACAGAAGGGGACATGACACGTATTTGTATTGTTGCCATTAAGGACAAAAAGATGGGGTTTATTCATATTGCTTGGGTTTACTTTGTCTACATCATGTCATCTTGGTTAAGGTGTTGCTCCATTTTTCATGAACTTAATACCCAAGATGCATACTGGAGAGCGGTCGATTCGTGGAGTAATAGTAGTAGATGCAGGCATGAGTCGGTCTACTTGTCTCGGACATGATGCCTATATACATGATCATTGCCTTAAATATTGTCATAACTATGCGCTTTTCTATCAATTACCCGATAGTAATTTGTTCACCCACCATATTTTATGTGTTCACGAGAGAAGCCTCTAGTGAAAACTATGGCCCCCGGGTCTACTTTTATCATATATAAAATCCAAAAATACATTGCTGCAATTTATTTATCATTATTTTATTTTGTGTTTTATTTATCTATCTATCACTATCATATTTGATCCTTGCAAATAACCGCCAAGGGGATTGACGACCCCCTTGATCGCGTTGGGTGCAAGTATTTTCTCTTTTGTGTGTAGGTGTTGCTAACGAGGTTTCACGTGGTTCTCCCACTGGATTGATAACCTTGGTTCTTAACTGAGGGAAATACTTATCTCTATTGTACTGCATCATCCTCTCTTCTTCGAGGAAATCCCAACGCAGCTCACAAGTAGCAGGAAGAATTTCTGGCGCCGTTACCGGGGAGACATCATGAAAACCTATCAAGTACCGTCAACGAGCTCTACACCTTGGCGGATAAATGTGCACGTGTTGAAGAGGGGAGAAGACTCCCTGGGGAAGATGCTAGCGCCGAAGTTGATTCTGAGGACGACGATGCTGCCACCCCGAAGAAGAAAGGCCGAAGGCGCAATAGGAAGCGCAAGGGCAAGTCAGTTATGGCCGTAGAAGGGTCTGGCAATTCTAGTCCCACTAAGAAAATCAAGACAGAGAGCTCCGGCAAGGAAGCTGCCGCGTGCGCTGATTGTCAGGTAGCTGCGGCGGGTGAGAAGGCCGGCAAGTCTGACGGGCCATACTACAAGATTCACCGTAGCAAGGGTAACGACCTCCAAGAGTGTCGACAAGTTGAACAACTGGTTCAGAAGTAAAAGGCTAAGTATGAGAAGCACGATAAGGAGAAGGGCCAGGACGGTACAGGTGGATCCGGCAAGAAGGGTCGCGGCGGCCGAGGAGGGCGTCATGGCAAGGCCAGTCAGTAGAAGGAGAAGCCTGCCAGGGATAGGGAAAAGAAAGAAGTAGATGAAGAGAGTGAAGAGGAAGATGATGACGAGTCTAGTGAACATGAATTCTAGAAGGCAATAGAGGCCATGTGCATTGATGGGCTGCATCTTAGCATTCCTCTCACCGCCAGCTTAAACAGTGGGCGCGTGAGGTCAATGCAGTGGAGCCGGCAACAGATGCTCAGAAGCCCCTCAAGTGGTCCCACATGCCTATCATTTTTTATGCCGAGGACCACCCTAATCGCACAACCGCGGTCGGGTGTTTGCGTTGTTGGTTTCGTGAACTATATGCAACCTCAAGGTCATGAAAGTGATCGAGAGGCTGCAGATCCCTGGGGAGGAGCTCGAGAAAACCGGGACATTCCAAGGGATTAACTCGGGAAGGAGCCAACCCAAGGGGAAGATCACACTGCAGGTAACATTTGGCGGGGAACTGAACTACAGGACAGAGAAGATAGTGTTTGATGTTGTCAAGATCCCCTTGCCATTTTGTAACATCCCAAAATTTCAATTTGGAATGTTTTACAATTATAGCTAAGCATCTATTACATCTTGATTGAATTGTGGTGGAATTTGAAAATTTGAGGGGGCATTGGAATATTTACTGTTGAATTTGAATTCACTTCAATTGGCATTTGAAATTAATTTCACAAATCCCTGACAAATACTTTGTTCAAAAAGTATGAGAGGAGCTAACATGAAACTCCAAAAAGGTCAGAAGAAAACAATGCCAAAAGTTTTTGAATTCAAATTTGGTTTTATTTGGAATTATAAAAAAATTTGTTTTTTTATAAAATTTGTTTTCTGCCTCTGAAAAATAGTTCATCTTTTAGAGTTTATTTTTCTGATCATTTATATATATATATATATATATATATATTGTCTAAATGAAAGTATTTTCTTTTTCTCAATTTTTTAATTTTCTTTCTATAAAAAAAAACTCTACGCACCAGCCAGAACAGCCGACCCAGCAGCCAGCCCGCACAGCCACCACGGCATGCCTGCCGCGCCCGCACCCGAAGGCCTATGGATTGGCCACCCGCTCGCACAGCCGCCTCCCCGCGCCCACTGACCAGCGGGGCCCGCCTTCCTCTCCTACCCCGCATCTACCGCCCCGAATCCTGCTGGAACTCTTCGCCGCCACTGCATCCGATTCTTCCACGATCGCACACCGAGCTTGCCCCCTCCTCCAAGTAGTTGCCCTATTTATACCCCTCCCCACGCTTGACCGAACCCCCTTTAAGACCGAGCTCGAGAACCCCCGTAGTCCACGCCCTCACCGTCTCGATATTGCGACTGGCACCACCATCCGCTGCCGTTTACGACGCTGATGAGCACCCCCTAGACCCCTGCTTCCATCCATGCCCTGCCCTCGCCAAGGCGCACCCCTCTGACAACTTGTTGGCGCCTGCTACTTCTTGAGCTTGCGTTGGGTTTTCCCTTGAAGAGGAAAGGGTGATGCAGCAAAGTAGAGATAAGTATTTCCCTCAGTTAGAGAACCAAGGTATCAATCCAGTAGGAGACAACACACAAATCACCTAATACCTGCACAAACAATCAAACACTTGCACCCAACGCGATAAAGGGGTTGCCAATCCCTTCACAGTCACTTGCAAAAGTGAGATCTGATAGAGATAGATAAAACTGAACAAAAGATAAAGTAAATATTTTTGGGTTTTTTGGTTTATAGATCGGAAAGTAAAAGATTGCAAAATAGTAGATCGGAAAATTATATGATGGAAAATAGACCCGGGGGCCATAGGTTTCACTAGAGGCTTCTCCCAAGATAGCAAATAATACGGTGGGTGAACAAATTACTGTTGAGCAATTGATAGAAAAGCGCAAAGTTATGACAATATCTAAGGCAATGATTATGAAATATAGGCATCACGTCCGTGTCAAGTAGACCGAAACGATTCTGCATCTACTACTATTACTCCACACATCGACCGACTCATGCCTGCATCTAGATTATTAAGTTCATGAAGAACAGAGTAACGCATTAAGTAAGATGACATGATGTAGAGGAATAAACTCAAGCAATATGATGTAAACCCCATCTTTTTATCCTCGATGGCAACAATACAATACGTGCCTTGCTGCCCCTACTGTCACTGGGAAAGGACACCGCAAGATTGAACCCAAAGCTAAGCACTTCTCCCATTGCAAGAAAAACCAATCTAGTTGGCCAAACCAAACCGATAATTCGAAGAGAATTACAAAGATATCAAATCATGCATATAAGAATTCAGAGAAGAATCAAATAATATTCATAGATAAGCTGATCATAAATCCACAATTCATCGGATCTCGACAAACACACCGCAAAAGAAGATTACATCGGATAGATCTCCAAGAAGAACGAGGAGAACATGGTATTGAGAATCAAAGAGAGAGAAGATGCCATCTAGCTACTAGCTATGGACCCGTAGGTCTGAGGTAAACTACTCACGCTTCATCGGAAGGGCAATAGAGTTGATGTAGATGCCCTCCATGATCGAATCCCCCTCCGGCAGCGTGCCGAAAAAGGTCCCTAGATGGGATCTCACGGATACAGAAGGTTGTGGCGGTGGAAAAGTGTTTTCGTGGATGCTTCTGAGGGTTTGGGAATATATGTGAATATATAGGACGAAGAAGTAGGTCGGTGGAGTCACGTGGGGCCCACAAGGTAAGGTGGCGTGCCCTACCCCCCTGGGCGCGCCCTCCCCCCTTGTCGCCGCCTCATGGCTCTTCTGACTTGAACTCCAAGTCTCCGGGGTGTCTTCTGGTCCAAGAGAAATCATCGCGAAAGTTTTATTCCCTTTGGACTCCGTTTGGTATTCCTTTTCTGTGAAGCTCAAAAATAAGGAAAAAAACAGAAACTGGCACTGGGCTCTAGGTTAATAGGTTAGTCCCAAAAATAATATAAAATAGCATAATAATGCATATAAAACATCCAAAATAGATAATATAATAGCATGGAACAATCAAAAAATATAGATACGTTGGAGACGTATCAAGCATCCCCAAGCTTAATTCCTGCTCGTCCTCGAGTAGGTAAATGATAAAAACAGAATTTTTGATGTGGAATGCTACCTAACATATTTATCCATGTAATTTTCTTTATTGTGGCATGAATGTTTAGATCCATAAGATTCAAAACAAAAGTTTATATTGACATAAAACCAATAATACTTCAAGCATACTAACAAGGCAATTATGTCTTCTCAAAATAACATGGCCAAAGAAAGCTTATCCCTAAAAAATCATATAGTCTGGTTATGCTCCATCTTCATCACACAAAATATTCAAATCATGCACAACCCCGATGACAAGCCAAGCAATTGTTTCATACTTTTAATGTTCTCAAACCTTTTCAACTTTCACGCAATACATGAGCGTGAGCCATGGACATAGCACTATAGGTGGAATAGAATATGGTGGTTGTGGAGAAGACAAAAAAGAAGGAGATAGTCTCACATCAACTAGGCGTATTAACGGGCTATGGAAATGCCCATCAATAGATATCAATGTGAGTGAGTAAGGATTGCCATGCAACGGATGCACTAGAGCTATAAGTATATGAAAGCTCAAAAGAAAACTAAGTGGGTGTGCATCCAACTTGCTTGCTCATGAAGACCTAGGGCAATTTGAGGAAGCCCATCATTGGAATATACAAGCCAAGTTCTATAATGAAAATTTCCCACTAGTATATGAAAGTGACAAAATAGGAGACTCTCTATCATGAAGATCATGGTGCTACTTTGAAGCACAAGTGTGGAAAAAGGATAGTAGCATTGCCCCTTCTCTCTTTTTCTGTCATTTTTTTTTGTTCGGCTTCTTTGGCCTCTCTTTTTTATTATTTTTTCGTCTGGAGTCTCATCCCGACTTGTGGGGGAATCATAGTCTCCATCATCCTTTCCTCACATGAGACAATGCTCTAATAATGAAGATCATCACACTTTTATTTACTTACAACTCAAGAATTACAACTCGATACTTAGAACAAAATATGACTCTATATGAATGCCTCCGGCGGTGTACCGGGATGTGCAATGAATCAAGAGTGACATGTATAAAGAATTATGAACGGTGGCTTTACCACAAATACGATGTCAACTACATGATCATGCAAAGCAATATGACAATGATGAAGCGTATCATAATAAAATGGAACGGTGGAAAGTTGCATGGCAATATATCTCGGAATGGCTATGGAAATGCCATAATAGGTAGGTATGGTGGCTGTTTTGAGGAAGGTATATGGTGGGTGTATGGTACCGGCGAAGGTTGCGCGGCACTAGAGAGGCTAGCAATGGTGGAAGGGTGAGAGTGCGTATAATCCATGGACTCAACATTAGTCATAAAGAACTCACGTACTTATTGCAAAAATCTATTAGTCATCGAAACAAAGTACTACGCGCATGCTCCTAGGGGGATAGATTGGTAGGAAAAGACCATCGCTCGTCCCCGACCGCCACTCATAAGGAAGACAATCAATAAATAAATCATGCTCCGACTTCATCACATAACGGTTCACCATATGTGCATGCTACGAGAATCACAAACTTTAACACAAGTATTTCTGCAATCCACAATTACTCACTAGCATGACTCTAATATCACCATCTTTATATCTCAAAACAATCATAAGGAATCAAACTTCACATAGTATTCAATGCGCTTTATATGAAAGTTTTTATTATATCCCTCTTGGACCTACTTCTTGAGCTTGCGTTGGTTTTTCCCTTGAAGAGGAAAGGGTGATGCAGCAAAGTAGAGATAAGTATTTCCCTCAGTTAGAGAACCAAGGTATCAATCCAGTAGGAGACAATGCACAAATCACCTAATACCTGCACAAACAATCAAACACTTGCACCCAACGCGATAAAGGGGTTGTCAATCCCTTCACGGTCACTTGCAAAAGTGAGATCTAATAGAGATAGATAAAACTGAACAAAAGATAAAGTAAATATTTTTGGGTTTTTTGGTCTACAGATCGGAAAGTAAAATATTAAAAAATAGTAGATCGGAAAATTATATGATGGAAAATAGACCCGGGGGCCATAGGTTTCACTAGAGGCTTCTCTCAAGATAGCAAATAATACGGTGGGTGAACAAATTACTGTCGAGCAATTGATAGAAAAGCACAAAGTTATGATGATATCTAAGGCAATGATTATGAAACATCACGTCCGTGTCAAGTAGACCGAAATGATTCTGCATCTACTACTATTACTCCACACATCGACCGACTCCTGCCTGCATCTAGAGTATTAAATTCATGAAGAACAGAGTAACGCATTAAGTAAGATGACATGATGTAGAGGAATAAACTCAAGCAATATGATGTAAACCCCATCTTTTTATCCTCGATGGCAACAATACAATACGTGCCTTGCTGCCCCTACTGTCACTGGGAAAGGACACTGCAAGATTGAACCCAAAGCTAAGCACTTCTCCCATTGCAAGAAAAACCAATCTAGTTGGCCAAACCAAACCGATAATTCGAAGAGAATTACAAAGATATCAAATCATGCATCTAAGAATTTAGAGAAGATTCAAATAATATTCATAGATAAGCTGATCATAAATCCACAATTCATCGGATCTCGACAAACACACCGCAAAAGAAGATTACATCGGATAGATCTCCAAGAACAGCGAGGAGAACATGGTATTGCGAATCAAAGAGAGAGAAGATGCCATCTAGCTACTAGCTATGGACCCGTAGGTCTGAGGTAAACTACTCACGCTTCATCAGAAGGGCAATAGAGTTGATGTAGAAGCCCTCCGTGATCGAATCCCCCTCCGGGAGGGTGCCGGAAAAGGTCCCTAGATGGGATCTCACGGATACAGAAGGTTGCGGCGGTGGAAAAGTGTTTTCGTGGATGCTTCTGAGGGTTTGGGAATATATGTGAATATATAGGACAAAGAAGTAGGTCGATGGAGTCATGTGGGGCCCACAAGGTAGGGGGGCGCGCCCTCCCCCCTTGTCGCCGCCTCGTGGCTCTTTTGACTTGAACTCTAAGTCTCCGGGGTGTCTTCTAGTCCAAGAAAAATCATCACGAAAGTTTTATTCCGTTTGGTATTCCTTTTCTGCGAAGCTAAAAAACAAGGAAAAAAACAAAAACTGGCATTGGGCTCTAGGTTAATAGGTTAGTCCCAAAAATAATATAAAATAGCGTAATAATGCATATAAAACATCCAAAAGAGATAATATAATAGCATGGAACAATAAAAAATTATAGATACGTTGGAGACGTATCAGCGCACAGGAACATCCACAGCCGCCGTTCGACGTAGCCGAGCTCTCGTCGAAGCGCCCAGAGCACAGGAGCTCCGTTGTCTCCCCTCCACCCCATCCAGACGATGCCGACGCCCCGCTCCACCACCACCCGAACGCCTGCGTCGCCCTCAACCTCGCCGTCCACTCCACCATCGTCGAGCACCACCAGAGCCGCCGCCGTCCTCTGTTCGCTGCCGCCGTCGCAGTAAGCCGCCGCGTCCGATCTAGTGTTAACGATGTAGATTAGATCAGCGAAACGGTTAGGTTTATTGTTATTATATCGGTTTTAGTTTGCGGTTTCTTTTTCGGTTTAGATCTGACCGATTCACCGGTATTTTGTTAAGTTATGGTTGAGTGCAAAATAGCTACAAATCGCTCACCTGTTTAGCCCAATAGCAGTAGGACACGTAGCTAGTGCCTGTTTTGTTTTTTTGTATATTTTCGTTTCTGTTTTAAAAACAGAAAAAGTTTCAATCTTATAAAATCCATGTCTCCTAGGATTTTATGTATTTTAATTTGATTCTTTTTGCACTAGATTGGAAATTTCTTAAAGTTTCTGTAGATATCAAATTTGACTATGTTTGAAATTTGATTTACATGAAATTTGTTCAAATCACTAAATTTGCAATAACTTGAGCTAGGAATAGGTTTTTTAGTGTTTCTTTTTGCTACTAGTCACTTGTGACTTTGTCTATCAGTAGGATTAATTTGTGGAATTTTAGAATTAATTAAAATTAGATTATCACGAAAACAGTATTGTTTTGCTATTTTATAACTTTTTGTGCTATTTCCTTTATTTTTAATTGCATTAAATTGTTTTCTTTTGTTATTTTTAACATGTTCATATTAGTTTCTATAGAGTTAAAAGTAGCAATTTTATTTGTAGTAAAAATATTTTTAGTAGTTTATTTTGTTTTGTTTTACTAGGAATCTTGTTTTGAGCATATTAGGAGTTTCATAAAAGGTTTTAAAATGATTCTTTTTGCATAAATTTTTATTTGTGTTTTTCTTTCTGTTATTCAATAAAAACTTCATTTTTGTTCTGCTAAAGAAGTTCTTAGTAGTAGAAAACTATTTTATAGCTTGTTTTAATTGTAGTAAAAACTTTACATTGAGTTTATTATTTTCCTTGGTTTTGTTTTGATTTTCCTTTGTGTGTTTTGATGATTGTGTGATAATTAGTTTTACTTGCTGTTATGTTATTATATTTGTATGATGGTATGGTTATTTGTATTTTTGTTTGTTTCGATAGTGTACCCGGAGTGCGAGGCTTGTTACTACAAGTCATTAGCGTTCGAAGATCGTCAGCAAGGCAAGTCTTTGATCATGAATTTTTATTACCTATGTTTTATTTCATTAGTTGATATCCTCCCCACCATGCATGCAAGTAGGAATTTAAGCTATGTTCTTGAGTAGTATCATGTGGTAGGTTGACCCAAATCCCTATGTTACCATTGCTCGGGATGTTGTAGTTATTATGCTATGCTACGTGGACGGGGTTGGTTAGGTGATTCACATGGGAGTTGTGAGAGTCAAGATGATGGCAACCTCAAGACTTCATGATGCTCAAAACGGACTTCAATTCACTACTGGGCGAAGGACGGATGGACGGGCACCCTGGAGTACCCAGTGTTTGACCCAGGGATGCATGAAGAAGTGCCATGACATCTTGCGGAAAGCTTCACACAGCCACGAAGAGACAAATGGATATACCTTGACCGGAAGCTTACCTGTGCAGCCATAAGCCAATATGGGCTCTGGCTTGGTTGACCCTAGGCGTGACTCTGGGCGGATGGTGCCAGCAGATGTAGAAGAACGGTAGGAAATGGATGGGCACCGATAGTGGCCCCTAGGAACTCTACGAGAGACCGTGTTTCGTTTGTCCCATCTTCAAACACCAGGTAGTGTGAGAACATAAAGGAGGGAACGATTCTTGCGGGTAAAGTGCACAAGACTCTGTAGAGTGGAAATCTAATCGATTAGCCATTTCCCCGGTTACGGACAACTGAGCCTTTGGAGTTGGACTTATTCGGAACTCTCAACACCAAACATAATAAATTGATGGGTTATTAATGATTTCAGGAATGAGACACTGGTTGGTGGAACCATCTCAATAACAACCAATATTTTGTAGTAATTGCAAGCAAGTCCTTTTATTGTAGGAAAAAATTTGCTTTTCGCAAAAACTTAAACTTAGAGCCCCACAACCAAATTGCATATAGTCTTAGTAATTTATTTTGTTCTCTCTCTATGACTTACCAGCATATTCAAAATCCTGACCTACACGACTGCAACATCTTATGTTGCAGAGCATTATTCTGACCATGAGTGAGGCTACGATCCACGCTCGGTGATTGCCCTATGGAGTCAGATGGACTCGCTTATCGTCTATGCTTTCGCATTAGTTTTTTCTCATGAGTTGGCCTTCGGCCGAATTTATTCTGATGTAATAAAGACTCTATATGAGAATCATATAATAAATCAGGTGTGATTGAACTTTGATATTTTCATCAATGTACTGTGTGTGCCAGCATGATCTTGGGATGGTACGGATACACAGAGACTTGACCATTTTTGGGTCGGGTCGCTACAGAGATGGTATCAGAGCACACACTGACCGTAGGACGTAACCCCTAGGATCAGAAAGCCATAGGAAGAAATTATTTTATTTTATGTCTTTATTTTCCATAATTCTCCCCTGTTCATTTCTGACTTCCCTCCGATTTTCAACATTCTAGATGGCCACCGAGTATGTTCCAGTTCTGCTGCCGGAGTTTTGCCAGCCGGATGAGACGATGCCTTTCGGCAAGCAGCTGGTTTAGATCATCAAGAAGTTGAAGATTGCTCTGCTCTCCATCACCGGGACTCCTACCAATGCACTTCCGACGGCCAGTTGCTATAGGATTGTGGTGCACATTCCAGGGAGGACTTTCGGAGGCTTCTCAGAGCCCATTCACTTCTAGTTTACCGCCCTTAATTGGATCCTCGGGAGAGACATGGCTATTTGTCATGCACTTGGACATCTCCGGGAGGAGTATAGGGTCGAGCTCGATGCATCAGACCTCACATGATTTCCCGCAAAACTGCTAATGGAGAGATCATGCGCACCGTGGATGACGACTCCATTCTCACATATATCCAAGACCTGGAGATGCACATCAGGATTCTGGAGGTTCAGATGCGTAGAAGCTCTAAGATATTCAGGAGGTTGATCTTCTGTGAACTGGAATTGGAGGATAAAGCCCGTGAGGACTTCAATGAACATGAAGAAGAAGTCAAGGATTTTCTGGAGAGAATCTAGAACCTAAAGACATATATTGTCGCGATGGAAGAGAAGATGGACCTGGGAGAAGACCTCTTTTCAAGTGGTGATGATGGACCCACAGTGAGCAATGATAAGGACTACGAGGAGAGCTCCACTGAAGGACGCACCAAGAGGAGACACACCACCGAAGGACGCCGCACCGGAAGACGCACCGCTGGAGGAGGCAAGGATATCTGAGGATGGACACTTAGTCATGACCGCAATGTTATTTTTATTTTCTCGTTGATCGATTAGGCCGTTATTTTCGAATTGTCGTGATATTTGTATTCCGAGATTGAACTATGTTTGAGTTGAATGAATAAATGATTGGTGTGATAATGATTGTTGCATGCATATGGGTAGTGTTAATTTTCCCTTTAGACCCTTATTCTATTCTAATTTCTCATCCACTCAAAAATATCAGATGCCTCCGAGACATGACCCCGGATTCACTTTCCCGCCGGAGCTCACCCAGCTGATCCAACAGCAGAATGCCTTGATGCAGATGCTCATCCAGAACCAAGGCAACAACAACAACAACAACAACAACAACAACAACAACAACAACAACAACAACAACAACAACAACAACAACAACAACAACAACAACAACAACAACAACAACAACAACAACAATCCACCACCACCACCCCCTGTCGACAACCTGGCCCGTTTCCTAAGGTTGAATCTGCCGGTGTTCTCTAGCAGCACCGAGCCGATTATTGCTGATGATTGGCTCCGCAAGATCGGAAGGGAGCTAGTAACTGCTGGATGCATGGATGCGGAGAAGGTGCGCTTTGCCGCACATCAGCTTGATGGACCGGCAACCTCCTGGTGGGAGAACTACACCACCACCTATCCCATTGCCACAGTTACATGTATGAGTTCAGCAAGTTAGCTCGCTATGCCCCAGATGATGTGGCCACAGATGCCGCAAAGCAGGAGAAATTTCTAGAAGGACTCAATGACGAGCTGGGAATGCAGCTGATGGTGGCTACCTTCAACGACTACCAGGAGTTGGTAGACGAGGCCATCATCCTTGAAGGCAAACAACAACAGATTGATAGCTGCAAGCGGAAGTATGGCCAGGTGAAATACAGCTCTGGATCACAGCAGAAGCCCCGCTACACCCCATACTCGGGTGGACACATTCATCACACCCCTGGAGGACATAATCATGGAGGACATAACCATGGAGGGAATGGAAACAGTCGGCAAAACAACAGCAACTTCAAGTCCGGCAATGGAGGAAATGGCAACCAACACCGTCCCACCTCGGCTCAGAAGGATCTAAGTCATATCACCTGTTTCAAGTGCAAGAAGACAAGACATTATGCCACTGACTGCCCGAAGGTTAAGCAGGGAAATGGCAATGGCAACTCAGCAACCAAGAAGCCCAATCCTTTTCCCCGTGCTCAGGTGAACCACATTGACATGGAGGACGTCTATGATCAGCCGGAGACTGTGGTTGGTAAGTTTTTATTAAATTCATGTCCAGTATTGGTACTTTTTGATTCCGGTGCAACACATTCATTTGTATCAAGGGTAGTTGTGGAAAAGTACGGGCCGCCCGCTAGAACCCTTAGAAGCCCACTTCAGGTCAGTTCCCCAGGAGGTGAGATGACGGCAAGCTTAGGTTGTTACTCGACCATCAATATCAGAAATCACGAGTTTCCCGCAGGCCTCATTGTGTTGGAGTCATAGGGATAAGACGTAATCCTAGGCATGGACTGGTTGACGAAGTATGAAGGGAACATTGACTATGTCCGCAAGACGATTTTGCTCACCACCCCGGAGCAGAAGCGAATCAAGTATGTATCCAGACGCACACCGATGAAGACACAGGTGAATTCCATTATGGAAGTTGTTCAGGAGGAAGTGCCCGTAGTGCAAGATTTTCCCGATGCATTCCCGGAGGAATTACCAGGAATGCCACCGGACAGAGAAATTGAATTTTTGATTGAGTTATTGCGTGTCATAGCCCCAATATCCAAGAGACCCTATCGAATGTCCCCCTAACGATTTGGAAGAGATCAAGAAGGAGATTAATGAGCTATTGGAGAAAGGATATATTCACCCAAACTCGTCGCCTTGGGGAGCCCTAGTTCTCTTGGTAGAGAAGAAGGATAAAACCTTGAGGATGGTTGTGGATTACCGCTTGTTGAACGAAGTGACCATCAAGAACAAGTACCCTCTACCGATGATTAATGATTTGTTTGATCAGTTGGTTGGAGCCAAAGTATTTTCCAAGATCGATCTTCGATCAGGGTATCATCAGCTGAAGATTCATGAATAGGATATACCCAAAACAGCTTTCACCACAAGGTATGGTATTTATGAGTATACCGTCATGTCCTTTCGATTGACTAATGCCCCTGTGTATTTTATGAGCATGATGAACAAGGTATTCATGGAATTTCTGGACAAGTTTGTCATGGTGTTCATCGATGACATATTGGTTTTCTCCAAGAGCGAGGAAGAGCACAAGGAGCACTTGCGTCTAGTTTCGGAGAAACTCTGAGAACATCAACTATATGCCAAGTTCAGCAAATGTGAATTTTGGTTGAAGGAAGTCGGATTCCTCGGACATGTTGTTTCAGGAGAAGGAATAGAGTTGACCCCGCAAAGGTTGAAGCAGTCACCAAATGGAAGTCGTCCACCTTAGTCAAGGAAATTCGCAGTTTTCTCGGACTTGCAGGATATTATCGGAGGTTTATTGAGAATTTCTCCAAGATTGCTAAACCCCTATCTGAGCTGTTGAAGAAGGAAACCAAGTACATTTGGACCGACGATTGTGAAGCCAGTTTCCAGGAGCTGAAGAAATGTTTGGTTATGGCCCCAGTGCTAATTTTGCCGGGCGTACACAAGGATTACCAGGTGTATTGGGATGCTTCTCGTCAAGGACTCGGAGGATTTCTCATGCAAGAAGGAAAGGTTGTAGCTTATACCTCCAGACAGCTACGACCTCATGAGATGAACTATGCTACACATGATTTGGAGTTAGCAGCCATAGTGCACGCACTCAAGATCTAGAGACATTTCCTTGTTGGATACAGTTGTGATGTTTACACGGATCATAAGAGCTTGAAGTACATTTTCACGCAGAAGGAATTGAACCTCAAGCAGAGGAGATGGCTAGAATTGATCAAGGACTATGACATGAGATTGCATTATCACCCAGGGAAGGAAAATGTTGTAGCAGATGCCTTGAGCCATAATAGCTATGTGAACACCCTCATAGCAGGAGGATTACTGCAGGAGTTAGCCGACGATCTCAGAGATCTCCGAATGGAGATAGTTCCGAGAGGATTTGTCGCCACCCTAGATATTCAGTCCACTTTGATCGAAAGAATCCTAGAAGCCCATAAGACGGACAAGGAAATTGCAAAGATAAAGGAAAGGATGAGTAACAGAAAGGCTAAAGGTTTTCGTGAGGATGAGCACAAAACTTTATGGTTTGAGGATCGCATCTTTGTGCCTAGTGATCCAGACATCAGAAGGTTAATTCTGCAAGAAGCCCATGATTCACCATACTCGATACACCCAGGCAACACCAAGATGTATCTGGACTTGAAGGAGATTTTTTGGTGGACAGGTATGAAGAAGGATATTGCTGAGTACGTAGCAATATGCGATGTTTGTCAGCGAGTAAAGGCAGAACATCAGAAGCCGGCAGGGTTACTTCAACCTTTGCCGATACGCGAGTGTAAATGGGAAAAACTTGGAATGGATTTTATCACAGGATTACCCAGGACTCGTTCAGGTTACGATTCCATCTGGGTAGTGGTTGATCGTTTAACCAAGGTAGCACATTTCATTCCCGTGAAGACCACATATACCAGGGTTAAATTAACAAAGATATACATGACCAGGATCGTATGTCTGCTTGGAGTTCCGACGAGTATCATGTCAGATAGAGGAACACAATTTACCTCAAAGTTTTGGAATCAGTTGCACAAAACTTTGGGTACGAGGCTGGAGTTCAGTACAACTTTTCATCCACAAACAGATGGACAGACCGAGAGAGTCAACCAGATTCTGGAGGACATGTTGAGAGCCTGTGCGCTCTACTATGGAGCTAGCTAGGATGATAATTTACCCTATGCAGAGTTCTCATACAACCACAGCTATCAGACCAGTTTGAAGATGGACCCTTTCGAGTCTCTATACGGAAGGAGGTGCAGAACACCATTGTTGTGGGATGGTGTAGGAGACCGAAAACTTTTTGGTCCCGTCAGAGATTCTGAAGAGAAGGTCAAGTTAATTTGTGACAAACTCAAGATAGCTCAATCGAGACAGAAGAGTTATGCTGATAGTAAATGCAAGGAGATCATGTACGAAGTGGGAGACCGAGCATATCTCCATGTGTCCCCACTTTGAGGAATCAAGAAATTCGGTGTTAAAGGAAAGTTAGCACCCAGGTTTATATGGCCATACAAAATTCTTGAACACAGAGGAGAAGTTGCATACAAGCTGGAATTGCCGGAAGGATTGTCAGGAGTTCATGATGTCTTCCATGTTTCCCAACTAAAGAAATGCCATGCCGAGATGGCCGATATTCCGTTGAGAGACACAGTGCCCCTGGAGGCCATACAGCTTGACAGTGATCTGACTTATGAAGAGAAGCCTGTCAAGATTCTCGAGACTGCGAACAGAGTTACCCGCAGCAAGATCATCAAGTTTTGCAAGGTTCTAGGGAGCCACCACTCCGAGGAGGAAGCCACCTGGGAACAAGAAGAAGACCTCCATCGAGACCACCCACACCTATTTTCTAGCCAACCCGAATCTCGAGGGCGAGATTCATCTTAAGGTGGGTAGGTTTGTAACATCCCAAATTTTCAATTTGGAATGTTTTACAATTATAGCTAAGCATCTATTGCATCTTGATTGAATTGTGGTGGAATTTGAAAATTTCAGGGGGCATTTGAATATTTACTATTGAATTTGAATTTACTTCAATTGGCATTTGAAATTTATTTCACAAATCCCCGACAAATACTTTGTTCAAAAAGTATGAGAGGAGCTAACATGACACTCCAAAAAGGTCAGAAGAAAACAATGCCAAAAGTATTTGAATTCAAATTTGGTTTTATTTGGATTATAAAAAAAATGTTTTTTACAAAATTTGTTTTCTACCTCTGAAAAATAGTTCATCTTTTAGAGTTTATTTTTTGATCATTTTTTATATATATATTGTCTATATAAAAGTATTTTCTTTTTCTCTATTTATTTAATTTTATTTCTTTCAAAAAAAAAACTCTACGCGCCAGCCAGGCCAGCCGGCCCAGCAGCCAGCCCGCACAGCCACCACGGCCTGCCCTGTCGCGGCCGCACCTGAAGGCCTCTGGATCAGCCACCCGCCCGCACAGCCGCCTCCCCACGCCCACTGACCATTGGGGCCCGCCTTCGTCTCCTACCCCGCAACCACCGCTGCGAATCCCACTGGACCTCTTTGCCGGCGCCGCGTCCGATTCTTGTGTGATCGGACGCCGGGCTTGCCCCCTCCTCCAAGTAGTTGCCCTACTTATACCCCTCCCCACGCTCGACCGAACCCCCTTTAGGCCCGAGCTCGAGAACCCCCATAGTCCACGCCCTCACCATCCCGATCTCGCGATCGCCGCCGCCATCCGCCGCCATTTCTGACGCCGGTGAGCACCCCCTCGACCCCTGCTTCCGTCCATGCCCTGCCCTCGCCAAGGCGCACTCCTCTCACAACTTGTTGGTGCCTAGGAACATCCACAGTCGCCGTTTGACGTAGCCGAGCTCTGACCGGAGCGCCCAGAGCACAGGAGCTCCATCATCTCCCCTCCACCCCGTCCAGACAATGCCGATGCCCCGCTCCACCACCACCCAAACGCCAGCGTCGCCCTCAACCTCGTCGTCCACTCTGTCGTCGTTGAGCACCGTCGGAGCCGCCGCCACTTGGACGCCCGATCCGCCGCCATCGTCCTCTGTTCGCCGCCGCCGTTGCAGTAAGCCACCACCTCCTCAACCGTCCGATCTAGTGTTAATAGTGTAGATTAGGTCAACGAAACGGTTAGGCTTATTGTTATTAGAACAGTTTTAGTTTGCGTTTTTTTTCCAGTTTAGATCTAACCGGTTCACCGGTTTTCTTTTAGTTAAACACTTGTACACGTTTTTGTTAAGTTACGGCTGAGCGCAAAATAGCTACAGATCGCCCACCTGTATATCTTCGTTTGTGTTGTAAAAACAGAAAAGGTTTCAATCTTATAAAATCCATATCTCCTAGGATTTTAAGTATTTTAATTTGATTCTTTTTACACTAGATTTGAAATTTCTTAAAGTTTGTGTAGATATCAAATTTGACTATGTTTGAAATTGTGAGATTTGATTTACATGAAATTTGTTCAAATCACTAAATTTGCAATAACTTGAGTTAGGAATAGTTTTGTGTGTGTTTCTTTTTGCTACTGGTCACTTGTGACTTTGTCTACCTATAGGATTAATTTGGGGAATTTTAGAATTAATTAAAATTATATTATCACTAAAACAATACTGTTTTGCTATTTTATAACTTTTTGTGCTATTTCCTTTGTTTTTAATTGCATTAAATTGTTTTCTTTTGTTATTTTTGACAAGTTCATATTAGTTTCTATAGAGTTAATAGTAGCAATTTTATTTGTAGTAAAAAATATTTTAGCAGTTTAATTTATTTTGTTTTACTAGGAATCTTGTTTTGAGCATATTAGGAGTTTCATAAAAGGTTTTAAAATGATTCTTTTTGCATAAAATTTTATTTGTGTTTTTCTTTCTGTTATTGAATAAAAACTTCATTTTTGTTCTGCTAAAGAAATTCTTAGTAGTAGAAAACTATTTTATAGCTTGTTTTAATTGTAGTAAAAACTTTACATTGAGTTTATTGTTTTCCTTGGTTTTGTTTTGATTTTACTTTATGTGTTTTGATGAGTGTGTGATAATTAGTTTTACTTGCTGTTATGTTACTATATTTGTATGATGGTATGCTTATTTGTATTTTTGTTTGTTTTGATAGTGTACCCGGAGTGCGAGGCTTGTTACTACAAGTCATTAGCGTTCGAAGATCGTCAGCAAAGTAAGTCTTTGATCATGAATTTTTATTACCTATGTTTTATTGCATTAGTTGATATTGTCCCCACCATGCATGCAAGTAGGAATTTAAGCTATGTTCTTGAGTAGTATCATGTGGTAGGTTGACCCAAATCCCTATGTTACCATTGCCCGCGATGTTGTAGTTATTATGATATGCTACGTAGATGGGGTTGGTTGAGTGATTCACATGGGAGTTGTGAGAGTCAAGATGATGGCAACCTCAAGACTTCATGTTACTCAACACGGACTTCAATTCACTACTGAGTGGTTGACCCAGGGATGCATGGAGAAGCGCCATGACATCTTGCAGAAAGCTTCACCAGCCACGAGAGATGGATGGATATACCTTGACCGGAAGCTTACATGTGCAGCCGCAAGCCATTATGGGCTCTGGCTTGGTCGACCTTAGGCGTGACCCTAGACAGACGGTGCCAACAGATGTAGAAGAACGGTAGGAAATGGATTGGCACCGGCAGTGGCCTCGAGGAACTCTACGGAAGACCCTATTTCGTTCGTCCCGTCTTCAAACACCAGGCAGTGCGAGGACATAAAGGAGGGAACCATTCTTGCGGGTAAAATGTACAAGACTCTACAGAGTGGAAATCTAATGGATTAGCCGTGTCCCCGGTTACGGACAACTAAGCCTATGGAATTGGACTTATTCAGAACTCTCAACACCAAACATAATAAATTGATGGGTTATTAATGATTTCGGGAATGAGTCACTGGTTGGCGGAACCATCTCAATGACAACCAATATTTTGTAGTAATTGCGAGCAAGTCCTTTTGTTGTAGGAAAAATTTGCTGTTCGCAAAAACTTAAGCTTAGAGCCCCACAGCCAAATTGCATATAGTGTTAGTAATTTTGTTCTATCTCTATGACTTGCCGGCATATTCAAAATGCTGACCTACACGGCTGCAACGTTTATTGTAGAGGATTATTCCGACCAGGAGTGAGGCTACGATCCATGCTCGGTGATTGTCCTATGTAGTCAGATGGACTCGCTTATCATCTATGCTTTCGCATTAGTTTTTTTCTCATGAGTTGGCCTTCGGCCGAATTTATTCTGATGTAATAAAGACTCTATATGAGAATCATGTAATAAATCAGGTGTGATTGAACTTTGATATTTTCATCAATGTACTGTGTGTACCAGCATGATCTTGGGATGGTATAGACATAGAGAGACTTGACCATTTTCGGGTCGGGTTGCTACACATTTAATGGAATTCTTGGTCACCCGACATTGGCTAAGTTCATGGAGGCATCCCATTATGCCTACAACACACTAAAGATGCCAGGGCCAATGGGTGTCATTTCCACCAACTCTGACAAGAAGGGTGCAGTCATATGTGTTGACAAGCTGTACAGAGATGCGGTTGTAGCAGAGACCATCAAGGCCACCGCTCCTGCCAAGAAAAAGAAGAGCAAGAAGCCTGGTAGGACATCTAGCGAGAATTCGGGGAAGCGCATCTCTTCGGAGTGTTGCGCACCCGTTGAAGACTTGCCGGAGAGCTCTGCTGACAAAAGGTCCAAAGCTATTCCACCCTCGACAAAGAAGCTGCCGACAAAGGAGGAAGACGCTGGTGGTACCTTCACCATCAGTGCCACTCTTGATAGTAAATAGGAAGGCGCGCTTGTTGTCTTCCTGCGGGTGAATGTAGATGTGTTTGCATGGCAACCATGTGGCATCCACAGTGTTCCCAGGGAGGTAATTGAGCACCACGTTGGTGTCTATCCCCATGCTCGGCCCGTCAAGCAGAAGGTCAGAAAGCAAGCTTTGGAACGACAACAATTTATTGCGGAAGAAATCAAGAAACTTGAAGCGGCTGGTTTGGTTAGAGGAGTGCTACACCCAACTTGGTTGGCAAACCTAGTGATTGTGCGCAAGGCAAATGGGAAATGGAGACTTTGTATTGACTACACTGATCTCAACAAAGCATGTCCGAAGGATCCTTTCCCCTTGCCGTGCATTGATCAAATTGTAGACTCTACCGCCGGCTGTGAGTTGCTCTCGTTCCTTGATGCATATTCTGTAGATCATCAGATATTCATGGCCAAGGAGGATGAGGAGAAAAGCGCGTTCATTACTCCATGTGGCATGTACAACTTCGTATGAATGCCTTTCAGACTAAAGAGCGTTGGTTCAACATTCGCAAGAGCAGTCCAGACCAGTTTTGAGCCATAGGTACACAGGAACATAGAAGCTTATATGGATGATAGAGGTCAAAACCAAGGACAAATCAACCCTCATTCAATATTTGGAAGAGACATTCGCAAACCTACGCAAAATCAATATGAAGCTCAACCCTGAGAAGTGTGTGTTTGGTGTTCCATCTGGCAAACTTCTTGGGTTCTTTGTGTCTCAGCGGGAAATAGAAGCAAACCCCGACAAGATTAAAGCTATCGAGCAGATTCAAGCACCCAAGACTGTCAAGGATGTGCGGCGTCTTGCCGGCTGTGTTGCTGCTTTGAGTAAGTTCATTTCAAGTTCTGCTGAGCGCGCCCTGCCGTTTTTCAAGATATTGAAAAAGGCAGGTCCAGTAAAATGGGCTCCAGAAGCGGAGGCTGCGCTACAAGATCTGAAAAGGTACCTATCCTCTGCGCCAACCTTAGTTGCGCCTAGGCCATAGGAGTCATTGTTGCTGTATCTAGTGGCAACAAACTAGGTGGTCAGTGCCGCGCTAGTGGCACAGAGAGAAGCTAGTGATGAAGAAGCAACAGTGGCAAGTCCATCCCACAACGAGGCAGAATGTTCCCCGGGAGATCCCAACGCCGGCAAGACAAAAGTGGTGCAAGCAAGAGAAATTGATCAACAAATAATAGCAAAGAAGAAGGTGGTGCAGCGGCCAGTATACTTTGTTAGTTCTCTCTTGCAAGCAGCTAGATGAAGGTACTCTGGTGTGCAGAAGCTGCTTTTTAGTCTCCTTATGGCCTCGGGAAAGCTGCGCCACTACTTCCAAGCGCATGAAATCACTGTGGTTACTCGCTTCCCGTTGCAGCGTATTCTGAGGAATCCAGAGGCAACTGGCAGGATATTGTAGTGGGCGTTGGAATCGTCAAGTTTTGCACTCAAGTTCGAAAGCACTTCAACTATTCAGAGTAGAGCCTTGGAAGAGTTCATTGCAGAATGGACGCCAACGCAAGACGAAGAAATCCAAAACCAACTCTCCCCGGCAAAGAGGCTGACAAAGAATGGATCATGTACTTTGATGGTGCCTTCTCACTACAAGGCGCCGGTGCTGGAATGCTGCTTGTCGCACCCACCAGAGAACACCTCAAGTACGTGGTTCAAATGCACTTTCCTAGGGAAAAGCAACCAACAACACCGTGGAGTATGAGGGGCTCCTTGTCGGCCTCAGAATTGTGGTGGAATTGGGAATTAGAAAGTTGATTATTCGCGGAGATTTACAGGTCATGGTGAAACAAGTGAACAAAGACTATCAGAGCCCGTTGATGGAAGCATACGTGGATGTAGTGAGGAAATTGGAGGAGCACTTTGACGGGTTGCAAACAGAGCATATCCCCCATGTGGAGAACAACATTGCTGATCACTTGTCAAAGTGTGCTGCCCAAAAGCTACCTGTGGAACCAGGAACTTTTGTGCTTCATTTGAATCAACCATCAGCTACTCTATCAACGCAAGTCAAAAAGAGGAGAAAGTTGAACACTGGAAAATATTTTCTGGCAGAGCTTCCCAAAGCCGCCAGTGAGAATGTTGCCGGGAGTAACGACGTGCTTGCCTGTGAGCTGCAGCCTCGCGCGGAACCTCAGGTTCTTGTCGTTGAGTATAGCGCTCCCGCGGCCACAAAAATGCCTTTAGTCCTTGTCGTCGAGCCACAAGCTCCGTCATGGGCGCAACATATAGTCCAGTTCCTCCAAACATGAGAGCTTCCCGATGAGCAAGAGAAAGCTGAGAAAGTAGCACGTCAATCTAGTATGTATCAGTTTGTCGACAACACTCTGTGCAGAAAGAGACCAAATGGAGTGAAATTGAAGTGCATTTGCCGAGAAGATGGACAGAAGTTGTTGGCAGAGATACACGGAGGCATATGTGGCTCTCACATATGATCAAGAGCCCTTGTCGGCAAAGCTTTCCGACAAGGATTTTATTGGCCCACTGCCCTCCAGGATGCGATTGAGCTAGTAACAAGATGTGATGCATGCGAGTTTCATTCAAAGAACATACATCAGCCAGCACAAGCCCTTCAAAGTATTCCTCTCTCCTGGCCTTTTTCGGTCCGGGGGCTCGATATCTTGGGCCCCTTCCCCCATGCTACTAGGGGCTTTGAGTTCTTGTACGTTGCTATCGACAAGTTCACAAAGTGGCCTGAAGTAGAGTCAGTGAGGAAGGTAACAGCACAATCAGCCATCAAGTTCTTCAAGGGGCTGGTTTGCCGTTTTGGGGTTCCTAACAGGATTATCACTGACAACGACAACCAGTTCACGAGCCACGCCTTCATGCAGTACATCCAAGGCCTTGGGAGCAAGGTTTGCTTTGCCTCTGTTGCCCACCCGAGAAGCAATGGACAAGCTGAGCGGACAAATGCTGAAGTGTTGCGAGGCCTCAAAAAAAAGAACTTTTGACAGGCTGCACAAGTGTGGAAGGCACTGGATTGGTGAGTTGCCGGTGGTTCTTTGGTTACTCAGGACGACACCAAATCAAGCTACTGTCCAGACACACTTCTGCCTAGTCTATGGTGCAGAAGCAGTACTCCCCACGGAACTCACATACGGATCGCCTTGAGTGCTTGCTTATGATGAGGCAAAGCAAGAGCAATTACGGTAAGATGATGTTGTGCTCCTCGAGGAAGATTGTCTTCAGGCGGTTGTGCGAGCTGCATGCTACCATCAAGCCTTGCGCCGCTACCATAGCCGCAAGGTTCATGCTCGAAGTTCTGAGGAAGGCGACCTTGTTCTTCGGCATGTTCAGTCCGCCAAGGGATCAAACAAGTTGACGCCAAAGTGGGAAGGCCCTTATCGGGTAGTGCAAGTCACCAGACCTGGCACAGTCCGTCTGGAGACCGAAGATGGTATCCGAGTGCAGAACTCATGGAATATCGAGAATCTTCACAAGTTCTACCCATGAGGCGCAGTTGCCGGGCCTTGCCCCGGCAACCCCTTTTGTACAAGCTTTGTCTCAAAGACTTGTAACCCTTTATAGAAAGGCAGGTGCATACGCTGTGCATATGTGAATAAAGCTAAGTGTTCCACAACCTTTCATGCGTATTTACTTATGTATTAATGCATGTTATGTTGTGGTTACATTCTTGCTTGAATGGAATGGCTAACATACCGCCAAGGTTTCAGTGCTGTCCTTTTCTCTTCTTTCTTTTTTTACAAAAACAGAAGGATTCTCCGCATACACGTTTCCCGGGGGGGTGATGGAGTACCATCTTGGACGACATTGGCATTCATTTCATACGACAAGAAGTACAGCAAAAGAAAGATAAGTTGAAAGACAACTGAAAATTTTCTTTGTTACATGTTGGCAATTTCCCTTGTTCGGATTCGTACATGTACTAAAAAAACTGCACGCGGGGAAATCTTGTCGTGTTTATTCGCGCTCTTATCTTGCCTCGAGTCCGCTCGGCAAGATCTTTGTAGCTGCTTGAGACCGGCAAGTTACGTTGCCAGTGACAATACTACCAGCAGACTGCTAAGGACTAGTCCCTCGAAGCGCTCACGGCAAGTATGTGTGCCGGCAAGCTTCCAAACCGTGTAGGGTGTCTGGTTGAAATTATACAAGAACAAAGACAAACGAGGGGAACAGTACACATTCATTTGATTACGACAAATGTCACATATTTGTTGAAAATGAAAAGTGTCGATAAATCTTTCTTTAGCCCTTATTTCCCAGGGTTTACATTGAGTGCAAGGAGGGCAAAAGGGGCATCTAGGAAAGGCACTCCCGGCAAACCATCTAGCCGGCACTCATCTCAAAATGATGGTGTTGCCGACGCCCAACTGGAGATGATGGTGTTGTCGGCGTTCAGCTGGAGTCGGGGCCGTCGTCCTCGATCTTGATGCTCGGGGAGCCGCTGTTGTCGTATCCATCATCGTCCTCCTCATCGCTATCACTCGAGGAGGCGCTTTCGCTACTGCTCGAGCTCTCCACGCAGCACTCCATGCAAGCGCCTGAAGCCCGAAGAACTTCACGGAGAGCGTATCAAACTCCACCAGCTTGAAGTGGAGGAGATGCCCTTGCCCAATATAACGAGAACGAGTGAATGATTTCCACCTACGCGTGAGGTACATGACACCGTTGGCAGGGAACTCGATGTTCACCCAAACGGAGCTGTTGCAGCAGCCGTTCACAGGCAGCCACAGGCTAAGCAGTTGATCAACCTCCATCACCTTGGCGAAGGGACGGGGGAGCCGCAGTCGGCGTCGTAGTGGGTCGCGCAGCTCGATGACGAACTCGAGTGTCATGTCTTTTGTATGGCCTTCTACTGGAGAGGAATGACGAGTGCCCTGTTTGGCCACCTCGGCCACGAGCGCCGCGTCTTCCACGACCCCAACCTGCAGTTCCGCCCCGAGCGCTGGTGCCGGTCTCCACAGCCACGGCCGAGGCAGGAGTATGATGCCACGGCGAAGCTCTCACTGCAATAGCAGAAGCATGACACCAGCCTTTCCCTCTCGCCATGGTGGTGGCAGATGCTGGGAAGATGGAGAAGAGAGAAGTGGATGAGCATCGCCTTCTGCAGCCCCTCTTTTATAGGGGGAGGCGCGGGGGCTGGCTCTCCACCATTTAGGGCAACCGCCCCATTCCGCCAGTCCCGCGCACTGTAGTCCTGGCTGGCACATTACTACAGCGACTGCCCAACCTGGCCAATACGATGCCCTGCCTCCATTATTAGCGCACTACTCCCACGACCGCCTCTCTCCACCAATCCCATGTTCCGCATACGACGCACGTCTTGGGGAGAGATGCAGTAAAGGAGGAAGTAATGGCAGACGTGGCAGTTACCTTTGGCCACCCATGATCATGGTTCATCTGAGCCACGTCCAGCAACAACCTATGCGCATGTTCGCCCCTGGTTTCTACGCATGCGGTGGGTATTCATCCGACGATTCGAATTGCTGAAGGGAGGCCAAGGACGGACACGAGCCAGATTAATGAAGAAGCAAAGAAGATCTCAGGATACAGAAGTCATATCAACAAAAACCACACTGCCCGTCTGTGCATTATTTGGGCCCAGCCCAACGATGCCCGGCGACATGTCTGGCCTAGGTCTGGGGGCTCCTGTCGGTGTATTAAACATGGGAGTTTTATACCCTGACCTATACACAAACGAGTAGCAGCTCCCTCGGCAAACTAAGGGTTTGATAAAGATTCCCAAGCTAAAGAAGTCGCTCTTGGAGTGATCAAGGAGCGCATCAAGAAGACAAAGACAAGCCTCAAGATCAACTACAGAAGCAGCCCTTGCTGGCAATGCCGAGCTGGCAAGGCAAAGGATCAGCAAGCTCCGTGGCCGGCAAGCCCTACCAGCTGCCAGTGCTCCACCTCATCGAACAGCTAGTCGCTGAATTAGTGAGGTATCGAGCCCGCAGTCAATTAGGTAAGGCTTGCCGGACACGTGTCAGCTCATCGGAAGGATTTTTACCTTTATCGACACCTGTCCAAATGGTGTGTCAAGATAATAGTAGCTAGGTAAGCAGTGCAACATCCTTGCCGGGGCTTCTCCTCCTCATGACACCTAGCAATGCATTAAATGCTTCTTGTCCTAAGTAGCAGAGTTAGGTATGATAGCACTGTTGCTATCAAATCAACATGTAGTTACCTTTTTTCCACAGTGGACCCCTTGAGCTATAAAAGGAGGGACATGGCAACCTTTACAAGGGTTCGAACACATTCAAACCCCAGGCACACTTGCTTGTGTAGCGCCTTCTCCTTGCGCCTTGCCGGGGGAAAGCGCTCCCTGTATTTGTGCTCCCACATTCTCAATACACCAAAGCAGGAGTAGGGTGTTACACCTCAAAGGTGGCCCGAACCTGGGTAAAGATCCCTGCATCGTTTGTTGATTGTGCTCTCTCTACTTTGTGCAACCCTAGATGAACCACAAAGGGGTTGGATCACCCCATAGATAGTCATTCCACATCGACATCTTTGACGCGCCAGGTTGTTGCTGGACGTGGCTTAGATGAACCATGATCACGGGTGGCCAAAGGTAACTACCACATTTGCCATTACTTCCTCCTTTACTACATCTCTCCCCACAACACGCGTCATACGCGCAACATGGGATTGGTGGAGAGAGGCGGTTGTGGGAGTAGTGCGCTGACAGGGGAGGCAGGGCGTCGTATTGGCGAGGTTGGGCGGTCGCTGCAGTAATGCGCCGGCCAGGAATGCATAGCACGGGACTGGCGGAGCGGGGCGGTTTCCCTAAATGGTGGGGAGCCAGCCCCCGCGCCCCCAATGTAAAAGAGGGGTTGCGTAAGGTGATGCTCATCCACTTCTCTCCTCTCTATCTTCCCAGCATCTGCCCCCACCATGGCGAGAGGGAAATGCTTGTTGGAGATATGCCCTAGAGGCAATCATGTATGATGATATTTCCTATGTGTTTATGAATAAAGATAGTCCTTGGACATTATCAATGATGTGTATCAGCAAGTACGTGACTTGTTTGTGGGACTATGCATTGTATGGTGACTGTCCTAAAAGGCCCCTAGTCGAAAGGGCTGTGTGGACGCACAGCTGACTAGACTAGCATATGACACGGTTGATGGCTTGGTCTCACTAGCCATGGAGCATTGGATGCTAACCGGATAATATGGACTTGGAAGGGTCTGGTCGGATTCGACATAGTCGGATCTGAGTTGAGATAAGGTCCGAGTCAGACAGACCCAACTATGAGACATAGCGATATGTCATCTATGAGTCTCTAGTACAACATACATTCTATGTCCTAAGACCTAAGCTGGCGCATGTACTCGGGATGGTGACAGACCTGCTTTGGGCTGACCAAACGCTACTCCGTGACTGGGTAGTTACAAAGGTAGGTTTCGGGCTTGTCCAGACCCATGCTGCGAGACATGGTCGAGCAAGATGGGATTTGCCCCTCCGATCAAGAGAGATATACTCTGGGCCCCTCGTGTGATCCGACCAAGATAGGCATGGCCATGCGACAGGGATTATGAGATAATCCGGTTTGTGGTCGGCATCACTGGAACGAGAAAGAGGTCGGGCTAGCACAAGGATGACAGACTCGCCTTGAGTCCGACAACATATATCGTGTGGCAAAGGGAACAGAAGTGTGACATGTTATACAGGTTTGCCTAACCAGCTTCATAGTCTACTTGGTGGTTGGCACGCCTTGCTAGAGGCTGCTACCAACCGTGCAGGTCAGAGGTGATCTGAACTGTGACCAAGCCGACTTGAACCTAAGGGGTCGTGCGCTTAAGGGAAGGAACCTACGAGGTCAGATCCGAGGACACTGGTCGGATGTGATGCGAGTTGGACTTGGATCGTGGCCGAGTAGACTTGTGGGCTTTAGGGTCCGTGCAAGGCCCAAGTGTTGAGCCCACGACGGATGCCTATATATAGTGGAGGTGCGACACACTCATGCGGTTGATCGCTTCGGCGCTGTCACTAGGGTTTGCATGTGTTGCGAATAGCCACCTCCACTTGCCGCCGGCTGTGTGATCGGACCTAGCAGTCGGCCGCACGGTGTTCCTCCTGCATGCGCGGATACCGTTAGAGGCAGTGCATCTGCGCCGCTCCGGCAAACCTGTCCATAGGAGATTATCGTTCATGGGAGATCACCGTTCCCAGGGCTCCGCTGTTCATGGGAGACCGCACCCACGAAGAGGAGACGTGCTGCCCCAACTCTACTTCCGCTGCATGGCACTGCGCGTCTAGTGGTAACGATCTATGATCCACCTCCCTTAGCATGTTCCTGGATGTTCTGCGCATAGGAATTTTTAATTTGCAGTCGACGCACCCTACCGTAGATCCCAACAATGTCGGGCTTGTGCTTCTGCTATTCAAGTGAGAGCTTCGCCACGGCATCATACTCCTGCCTCAGCCGCGGCTGTGGAGACCGGGACCAGCGCCCGGGGTGGAACTACAGGTCGGGGTCGTGGAAGACACGGTGCTCAGGGCCGAGGTGGCCAAAGCAGGGCACTCTTCGTTCCTCCCGCAGCTGCTCCTCCCCCGGTAGCAGGCTATACGGAAGACACAATGCTCAAGTTCGTCGTCGAGCTGCGCGACCCACCGCGACGCTGGCTGCAGCTCTCCTGTCCGTTAGCTAGGGTGATGGAGGTTGGTCAACTACTCGGCCTGTGGCTACATGTGAACGGCTGCTGCAATGGCTCCGTTTGGGTGAACGTCGAGTTCCCCGCCAACGACATCATGTACCTCACGCGTGGGTGGAAATCCTTCGCTCGTGCTCATTATCTTGGGCAAGGGCATCTCCTCCACTTCAAGCTGGTGGAGTCCGATACGCTTCCGTGAAGTTCTTTGGGGCTTCAAGCGCTCGCATGGAGTGCTGCGTGGAGAGCTCGAGCAGTAGCGAAAGAGCCTCCTCGAGTTATAGCAACGAGGAGGACGATGGTGGATACGACGACGGCGGCTCCCCCGGGCGTCAAGATCGGGGAAGGCGGATCCGACTCCAGCTGAACGCCGACAGCACCATCGTCTCCAGCTGGGCGCCGACACCACCATCATCTAGAGCTGAGCACCGACTGGATGGTTTGCCGGGAGCGCCTTGCCTAGGCGCCCCTTTTGCCCTCCTTGCACTCAATGTAAACCCTGGGAAACAAGGGCTAAGAAAAACGTTATCGAGCACTTCTCATTTTCAACAAATATGTGACATTTGTCGTGCTCAAATGAACGTGTACTATTCCCCTTGTTTGTCTTTGTTCTTGTATAATTTCAACCCCACACCCTACGCGGTTTGGAAGCTTGCCGACACACATACTTGTCGCGAGCGCTTCGAGGAACTGGTGCTTAGCACCCTGCTGGTAGTATTGTCACCGGCAAGGTAACCTGCCGGTCTCAACGCAACTGCAAAGATCTTGCCGAGTGGACTCAAGGCAAGATAAGAGCGTGCATAAACACGACAAGATTTCCCCGCGTGCAGGTTTTTTTAATACATGTACGAATCGAAACAAGGGAAATTTCCAACATGTAATAAAGAAAAATTTCAGTTGTCTTTCAACTTATCTTTCTTTTGCTGTACTTCTTGTCGTATGAAATGAATGCCAATGTCGTCCAAGATGGTACTCCATCACCCCCATGGGAAACATGTACGCGGGGAATCCTTCTGTCTTTGTAAAAAAAAAGAAAGAAGAGAAAAGGACAACATCGAAACCTTGGCGGTATGTTAGACATTCCATTCAAGCAAGAATGTAACCACAACGTAACATGCATTAATACATAAGTAAATACGCATGAAAGGTTGTGGAACACTTAGCTTTATTCACATATGCATATGGTAGCTACACAAGGCTTGCTGGTAGCGTGCAGCTCGCACAACCTCCTGTTGGGGATATAACCCTGCAATATGACCCACCATACTAAATCTGGGTCATCCAGGTGGTGGCTGATGAGTGAGACTCAAGATGGGATGTGGCGCCGAGGAGCAAGACCAGCAGGCCGGCTCACCAAGCAGGCCGGCTTGAGGCCGAGTATCCGAAGATGGCGACTCTTAGCCCGAAGTGTAAGCCGCCTGGCGTTTCCTTACTTAGGAAACAAGACAAGTCAGAAACATACTAGGTCACGGATTGTAGTACGACCCGGACTCTTGTGAGCCCTGGGCCTCGACCTGTATATAAAGGCGAGTCCCTGAGGCAGATAGGACTAAGTTACAATCGATCAATAGCAAGGTCAAGTGAATCAGCTCCCTTGTAATTGATCCTCAAGCAATAAGCAACAAGCAGGAAGTAGGCTATTACCTCGATCGTGAGGGGCCGAACCTTGGTAAACTCATGTCTCTCGATTCCGATCAACCCCGACAAGCTAACCTCCCAGTTGCGATGGCCTCACGACTAAGTCCTCACACTAGGACATCTGCCGTGAAAAAACCACGACGGTTGGCGCCGACCATGGGGCCAGCACACGGTGGTTTCGAGTTCTTGAAGGGCTCTTTCCCAAGGATCGAGGGATACGCCATCGGCAGGATGACGGAGATTTTCTGCGGCAAACTCTACATCGACGACGCTGGCTGGGGCCCCGAGGCCGACTCAATCGAGTACGGGTACTGGGTCCCCTTCGGTGGAATCCACGTCTTCATCGGCGGATCTGAGCCTGAGCCGGACATCTGCACCGACCTCGTTGAGCTGGCTCGGCGCATGCAATCCGCCCAGATTCAAGCCGGCCGGAAGCATGTTTTTGTTGGCTTCACACAAGGTGTGGAACTTGCGGAAAATTCCGTGTCCGAAGGAGAGACTCTCGTTTATTCCGACGATGAGTCCTCAATTGGGGATACAGAGTCGATTTATCCGCTTCATTACGGTGGTCTTGGGGGCTATTGATGACCCACAAGTATAGGGGATCAATCTTAGTCCTTTCGATAAGTAAGAGTGTCGAACCCAACGAGGAGCAGAAGGAAATGACAAGTGGTTTTCAGCAAGGTATTCTTTGCAAGCACTGAAATTGTCGGTAACAAGTAGTTTGATAGCAAGATAATTTGTAAGGAGCAAGTAATAGTAATGGTAAATAAAGTGTAGCAAGGTAGCCCAATCCTTTTGTGGCAAAGGACAGGCCAAAACGGTCTCTTATGATACACAAAGCGTTCTTGAGGGTACATGGGAATTTCATCACATCACTTTCATCATGTTGGTTTGATTCGTGTTCGCTACTTTGATAATTTGATATGTGTGTGGACTGCTTAGGTGTTGTTCTTACTTGAACAAACCTCCTACTTATGATTAACCCCCTCGCAAGCATCTGCAACTACGAGAAAAGTATTAAGATAAAATCTAGCCATAGCATTAAACTTTTGGATCCAAATCAGTCCCTTACAAAGTAGCGCATAAACTAGGGTTTAAGCTTCTATCACTCTAGCAACCCATCATCTAATATCTACTCCACAATGCATTCCCTTAGGCCCTAATAAGGTGAAGTGTCATGTAGTCTACATTCACATGACACCACTAAGGGAATCACAACATACATATCATCAAAATATCAAACACATATCAAGTTCACATGATTACCTGCAACAAGATTTCTCCTGTGACCTCAAGAACAAAAGTAACCACTCACAAATGATAATCATGCTCAAGATCAGAGGGGTATTAAATAGCATAATGGATCTGAACATATAATCTTCCACCAAATAAACCATATAGTAATCAACTACAAGATGTAATCAATACTACTAGTCACCCACAAGCACCAATCTAAGGTTCCGGTACAAAGATTGAACACAAGAGATGAACTAGGGTTTGAGAGGAGATGGTGTTGTTGAAGATGTTGATGGAGAAGGCCCTCCCAAAGATGGGAGAGTTGTTGGTGATGATGATGACGATGATTTCCCCCTCCGGCAGGGAAGTTCCCCCCGCGGAATCGCTCCGTCGGAGGGCAAAAGTGCTCTTGCCCAAGTTCCGCCTCGAGATGGCGGCGCTTCATCCCAAAAGTCCTCTCCTTCTTTTTTCTAGGTTAAAATGATTTATATACCAGAAGAGGGGCACCAGAGGTGGGCCGAGGAGGGCACAACCCACTAGGGCGCGCATGGGGGTCCTGGCATGCCCAGGTGGGTTATTCCCACCTGGTGGGCCCCCTCTGGTAGTTATTTGCTCCAATAATTCTTAAATAATCCATAAAAATCTCTATGAAGTTTCAGCTTATTTGGAGTTGTGCATAATAGGTAGCTCTGACGTGCTTTTTCTGGTCCATAATTCCAGCTGCCGGTATTCTCCCTCTTTGTGTAAACCTTGCAAATTATGAGAGAAAAGACATTAGAATTACTCCTAAAAGCATTATTATGCATGAAAACATTATAAATAACCGTAGGTAAACATGATGCAAAATGGATGTATCAACTCCCCCAAGCTTAGACCTCGCTTGTCCTCAAGCGAAAAACCGATATCGAAAAACATGTCCACATGCTTAGAGACAGAGGTGTCGATGAAAACAAAATACAGACATAGAAGCATCATGTATATTATTATAACATCAACAAACTTTATCATAGAACTCTTATCTCATAACTTTTGTCATAAACTTCTCATGAAACAAGTAACAATTCATCACAAAATCGAAGTATAAAGCATAAACTCTATTGAAAACCAACAAACTATGTTCTCAGTCAACTTTGCAACTACAATTCATCATCTTTTCAGTAAGGGTCGCATATCGGAGCCTTTAGGCAAGTCCACATACTCAACCATCATTTAATCTTCTATGATTGCTAACACTCACATCATACTCATGAACAAAAAGTTTCAACCGGACACATAGAAAGATAGGGGCTTATAGTTTCGCCTCCCAGCGCATTCACCTCAAGGGTGATGTCAACAATAATAACTCATGCCCACCCATATTCAACTGGATATATGTGCCTAGATCTTTCCTCACCACATGATGCTTGCAAAAGAGAAAATTAAAAGGAATAGAGAAGAATACTTTGACTCCTACATAAAAGTAAATACATAAAGGTAAAAAGATAGGCCCTTCATAGAGGGAAGTAGAGGTTGTCATGCGCTTATTTGTTTTTATGCTAAATCCCTTAATGCAAAAGAACCTCACGTTATATTTCCCCTTATGATAGCAACCTTTATTATGCAGTCTGTCGCTTTTATTCTTTGCCATCACAAGTTCGTACAACGCTCAATTTTCTCTTACACTAAATGATCCAACACTTTTAGAAGCAATTTTTATTGCCTTATTGCACCGATGACAACTTACTTGAAGGATCTTACTCAATCCATAGGTAGGTATGGTGGACTCTCAAAATAAGATTTGGGTTAAGGGTTTTGGATGCACAAGTAGTATCTCTACTTAGTGCGGAATTTTGACTAGAGAAGATATTGAGTAAGCACCACATGTTAAAGGATCTATGACAATATAACTTCTGTGTGAATATAAAAAAACATAAATCATTACGTTGTCTTCCTTGTCCAACGTCAATTATTTTGACACAAAATATTTAATGGGGGCGCACAATCATAAAAGATGTCCAAGATAGTATATTTTCATGTGAATCTTCTCTTCCCTTATTAATTCTTTCATGAGTTGCATCATTGACCAATGCTATGTTTGTCAATCTCCAACAAATTTTACCACTTATACTTTTCCTTATGTGATGTCATTACTTACCATAAGATAAGCATATGATCTTTTTCATTTATTTTCCTTTCTTTTTATTGAGACAAAAAGTAAATAATGCAAAACTCAAACTACTCTTTATTATATATCTCGCACACGATTACATCGATTGATAGATCACTAAGTAAACACTCAAAAAGAAAGGATCGAACTAAAACTTTTATTCAACTAAATCAAAAGATAAATAAGGATCGAACTAAGATAAGTAAAGGCAAAAGATAGTGATTGTGATACGATACCGGGGCACCTCCCCCAAGCTTGGCACAAGCCAAGGGAAGTGCCCATACCCGATACTCAAATCTCCTTTGGTGATGAAGAAGGTGGTGGTGATGAGGTAGTAGCGATCTTATCTTCAGGTTTCCATGGCAAAGGCTCGCCATCATAAGAGGAGGAGTGAGTCTCGCGAGTCCTGCAACTGGCAGCCAAACTCATACCTTTAAAACTTGCCTCATATTCAAAGACTTGGTTTTGGAGATCATAGATTTGGCTCTGCAGAAAGTTGATTTGCTCGTTGAAGGTGAAGACAATGTCCTTCATGGATTTACCATCCACCTTGAGATCACGGGTATAGTCCGCGATCATGAGGTGATTGGCATTGAGTCCATGTTCCACCATCCCCTTGCACTTGAAGACCTCCTGCTCCATAGCTTCGAGCCTGGCATCCACGGTCCCCGTCCCCTTGGGGCCCTGGACATCGCGGATGTGGAGCACCCCCTCACGCATCTCGATGGCTTGAGGGTGCTGCATCACCTCCCACAAATATGGGTTGATGACGTTCTCAAAGAAATTGTCATTGGATGAGCTCGAAGCGGCCATGGTGATTTAGATCTGTCAGAAAACAGCAAGAAAGAAGAACAGAAGATTTCTCCGCAATACTGTGGTCAATAGGTTCGAGGGGTATATAAAGATTTTTTATCTTGGGAAAGAAGCAAACGAGAGAAAAATGGGATCCGGAAGGTACCCGAGGTGGGCATAACCCACCTGGGCACGCCTGGCATGTCAGGCGCGCCCTGGTGTCTTGTGCCCACCAGGGTTGCCTTCGTGGTTGTTTCTTATTTTCCTAATTTTTGTTAAATTCCAAAACTGACAAAAAATATTTTTGCGGATTTTTCGGAGTCCGTTTACTTACCGTATCATGTAGCTCCTCTTTTTTAATTATTCTGGAGTGTTCCGGAAGGTCTCCTTTATGTGTTCCTCAGGTGTCATGGTTTGAATAATATTGTTTTCAACATTAATAGGCATACTTGAGATATAGTGTTTAATTCTTTGGCCATTGACAACCTTCGGGTTAGTACCTTCGGCAATATTTATTTTGATAGCTCCAGAGCAGTTAACCTCTTCGATGATATATGGTCCTTCCCATTTAGAGAGAAGTTTTCCTGCAAAGAATCTGAAACGAGAGTTGTACAAAAGGACATATTCACCCACTTTGAACTCACGCTTTTGGATTCTTTTATCATGCCATCTTATAACTTTTTCCTTAAACAACTTGGCATTTTCATAAGCTTGGGTTCTCCATTCATCTAGTGAGCTAATATCAAATAACCTCTTTTCGCCGGCAAGTTTGAAATCATAGTTGAGTTCTTTAATTGCCCAATATGCTTTATGTTCTAACTCAAGAGGCAGATGACAAGCTTTCCATAAACCATTTTATAAGGAGACATACCCATAGGATTTTTATAAGCTGTTCTGTAAGCCCAAAGTGCATCATCTAATTTCTTAGACCAATTCTTTCGGGACCTATTAACAGTTTTTTGTAGAATTAATTTTATTTCTCTATTGCTAAGTTCAACTTGACCATTAGACTGAGGATGATAGGGTGATGCAATTCTATGGTTAACATCATACTTAGCGAGCATTTTACGAAAAGCACCATGAATAAAGTGTGAACCACCATCAGTCATTAAATATCTAGGAACTCCAAACCGTGGGAAAATAACTTCCTTAAGCATTTTAATAGAGGTGTTGTGATCAACACTACTGGTTGGAATAGCTTCTACCCACTTAGTAACATAATCAACAGCAACCAAAATATGTGTATACCCATTATAGGAAGGAAAAGGTCCCATATAATCAAAGCCCCAGACATCAAATGGTTCAACTGCAAGAGAATAATTCATAGGCATTTCCTGATGCTTACCAATATTACCAATTCTTTGACATTCATCACAAGATAAAACAAACTTACGGGAATCCTTGAAGAAAGTAGGCTAATAAAAACCAGATTGCAATACCTTGTGAGCAGTTCTATCTCCCGCATGATGTCCTCCATAAGCTTCGGAGTGACATTTCCATAGGATTTGTTCCTGTTCATGCTCAGGTACACAACGTCTAATAATACCATCTACTCCTTCTTTGTAAAGGTGTGGGTCATCCCAAAAGTAATGTCTTAAATCGTAGAAGAACTTTTTCTTTTGTTGGTATGTGAAACTAGGTGGTATATATTTTGCAACTATGTAATTAGCATAGTCAGCATACCAAGGAGTGTTATGAGAAACATTTATTGCAGCTAATTGCTCATCAGGAAAGCTATCATTAATAGGTTGTGGGTCATCAAGAATATTTTCTAACCTAGACAAGTTATCAGCTACGAGGTTCTCTGCTCCTTTTCTATCAGTGATATGTAAATCAAATTCTTGTAGCAAGAAAACCCACCTAATGAGTCTAGGTTTAGCATCTTTCTTTTCCATAAGATATTTTATAGCAGCATGATCAGTGTGAACAGTAACTTTAGAATCAACAATGTAAGATCTGAATTTGTCACAAGCAAACACAACTGCAAAAAATTCTTTTTCAGTGGTAGCATAATTTCTTTGGGCACTGTCTAGAGTTTTGCTAGCATAATGAATAACATTTAGTTTCTTATCAACTCTTTGTCCTAGAACAGCACCAACAACATAATCACTAGCATCACACATAATTTCAAAAGGAAAGTTCCAATCAGGTGGTTGAACGATAGGTGCAGAAGTTAAGGTTTTCTTAAGTGTTTCAAAGGCTTCTACACAATCATCATCAAAAACAAACAGAACATCCTTTTGTAAAAGATTTGTAAGAGGCCTAGAAATTTTAGAGAAGTCTTTAACAAACCTCCTATAGAAACCAGCATGACCGAGGAAACTATGAATACCTTTGATATCTTTCGGACATGGCATTTTCTCAATTGCATCAACTTTAGATTTATCCACTTCAATACGTCGTTCAGAAATTTTATGCCCCAAGACAATGCCTTCATTAACCATAAAGTGGCAGTTCTCCCAATTCAAGACAAGATTAGTTTGCTCACATCTCTGCAAAACTCGATTAAGGTTGCTTAAGCAATCATCAAAAGAAGTTCCATAAACGGAAAAGTCATCCATGAAAACCTCAACAATCTTTTAACAGAAATCAGATAATATAGCAGTCATACATATTTGAAAGGTAGCAGGTGCATTGCATAAACCAAAGGGCATACGTCTATAAGCATAAGTTCCAAAAGGGCAAGTAATGGTGGTTTTCTCTTGATCAGGTTGTGAAACAGGTATTTGAGAAAAACCTGAATATCCATCAAGGAAGCAAAAGTGTGTATGCTTAGATAATCTTTCTAGCATTTGATCAATAAAAGGCAAAGGGTAATGATCTTTTCTAGTTGCTTTCTTTAATTTTCTAAAATCAATAACCATTCTATAGCCAGTGACAATTCTTTGTGGAATAAGTTCATTTTTATCATTAGGAACAACACTAATACCTCCCTTCTTCGGGACACAATGAACGGGACTTACCCATCTACTATCAGCTATGGGATAGATTATACCTGCTTCCAGAAGCTTTAATATTTCAGTTCTTACCACTTCTTTCATTTTAGGATTCAAACGTCATTGGTGATCAACAATGGGTTTAGCATCAGGTTCCATATTAATCTTGTGTTGACATAGAGTGGGACTAATGCCCTTAAGATCATCAAGAGTATATCCAAAAGCAGCTCGGTGCTTCTTCAGAATTTTCAGTAATCTTTCTTCTTCATGCTCTGAAAGGTTAGCACTACTAATAATAGGATAAATCTTTTTCTCATCAAGATAAGCATATTTCAAAGTGTCTGGTAATTGTTTTAGTTCAAACACAGGATCACCTTTAGGCGGAGGAGGTCCTCCTAGAGTTTCAATAGGTAGATTATGTTTTAGCAGAGGTCGTTGTTCAAAGAAAATTTTATCTATCTCATTTCTTTCATGCATATGCATATCATTTTCATGGTCTAGCAAATATTGTTCTAGTGGATCAGTAGGAGGCACGACAATAGAAGCAAGACCAATTATTTCATCCTTATTAGGTAATTCTTTCTTATGAGGTTGCCTATTAAACTTGGAAAAATTAAATTCATGAGACTCATCACCAAAGCGAACACTGACAGTTTGTTTAAGACAATCTATAGTAGCATTGACAGTGTTCAAGAAAGGTCTACCAAAGATAATGGGACAAAAGTCATCTTGTGGGGAACCAAGAACTAGAAAATCAGTAGGGTATTTTATTTTCCCAGACAAGACTTCAACATCTCTAACAATCCCAAGTGGTGTGATGGTATCTCTATTGGCAAGTTTAATAGTAACATCCATGTCTTCTATTTCAGCGGGTGCTATGTCATTCATAATTTCTTGGTATAAGGTAAAAGGAATAGCACTTACGCTAGCACCTAAATCACATAAACCATGATAACAGTGATCTCCTATTTTGACTGAGACGACAGGCATGCCAACAACAGGTCTATGTTTATATTTTTCATCGGGTTTAGCAATTCTAGCAGCTTCATCACAGAAGTAAATAACATGCCCATCTATATTTTCTACCAAGAGATCTTTAACCATAGCAACACTAGGTTCTACTTTGATTTGTTTAGCAGGTTTAGGTGCTCTAATATTACTTTTATTGACCACGGTTGAGACCTTAGCATGTTCCTTTATCCTAGCAGGGAAATGTGGTTTTTTAATATAAGCAGTAGGAACAACTAGGTCAACATTGTAAATAATAGTCTCATCTTTAACCACAACCGATTCTTTAATTTCTTCTTTAATAGGTGGATGATATTTAAACCACTTCTCCTTGGGGAGATCAACATGAGTAGCAAATGATTCATAGAAAGAGGCTACTATCTCAGAGTCAAGTCCATATTTAGTGCTAAACTTGTGAAAAGCATCGGTATTCATAAAAGATTTAACACAATCAAACTTAAGCTTAATACCTGACTCTTTACCTTCATCGAGTTCCCAATCTTCAGAGTTGCGTTTAATTCTTTCTAAAAGATCCCACCTGAATTCAATAGTCTTCTTCATAAAAGAACCAGTACAAGAAGTATCTAGCATGGATTGATCATCACAAGAAAGCCGAGCATAAAAATTCTGAATAATAATTTCTCTTGAGAGCTCATGATTGGGGCATGAATATAACATTGACTTAAGCCTCCCCCAAGCTACAGCGATACTTTCTCCTTCATGAGGCCAAAATTATATATGTAGTTCCGATCACGATGAACTAGATGCATAGGATAAATTTTTTGGTGAAATTCCAATTTCAATCGATTCCAGTTCCAAGATCCAATATCATCGCATAGCCTATACCATGCCAATGCTTTTCCCTTCAAAGATAAAGGGAAAACCATCTTCTTAGCTTCATCTATGGGTAAACCTGCAAGCTTGAATAATCCACAAATTTCATCTACATATATCAAGTGCATATCAGGATGTTCAGTTCCATCTCCTGCATAAGGATTTGCTAGCAGTTGTTCTATCATACCCGAAGGAATTTCAAAACCAATATTTTCAGTAGGTGTAGTAGGTTGAGGGGTAACTAATTGTGGTTCCGGTCGAGGTGAAGATACCCCGAACAAACCCCTCAAAGGATTGTTCTCCATAGTAGCAAGTGACAATAAATTTCAGCACATAGTAATAATTTTTCCTTACCAATTTCTACTTACCAAGAGAGTGCTTCACTCCCCGGCAACGGCGCCAGAAAAGAGCCTTGATGACATACAAGTATAGGGGATCAATCATAGTCCTTTCAATAAGTAAGAGTGTCGAACCCAACAAGGAGCAGAAGGAAATGGCAAGTGGTTTTCAGCAAGGTATTCTCTGCAAGCACTGAAATTGTCGGTAACAAGTAGTTTGATAGCAAGATAATTTGTAATGAGCAAGTAATAGTAATAGTAAATAAAGTGCAGCAAGGCAGCCCAATCCTTTTGTGGCAAAGGACAGGCCAAAATGGTCTCTTATGATAAGCAAAGCGTTCTTGAGGGTACACGGGAATTTCATCACATCACTTTCATCATGTTGGTTTGATTCGTGTTCGCTACTTTGATAATTTGATATGTGGGTGGACCGGTGCTTAGGTGCTGTTCTTACTTGAACAAACCTCCTACTTATGATTAACCCCCTCGCAAGCATCCGCAACTACGAGAAAAGTATTAAGATAAAATCTAACCATAGCATTAAACTTTTGGATCCAAATCAGTCCCTTACAAAGTAGCACATAAACTAGGGTTTAAGCTTCTGTCACTCTAGCAACCCATCATCTAATAACTACTCCACAATGCATTCCCTTAGGCCCTAATAAGGTTAAGTGTCATGTAGTCGACGGTCACATGACACCACTAAGGGAATCACAACATACATATCATCAAAATATCGAACACATATCAAGTTCACATGATTACTTGCAACAAGATTTCTTCCGTGACCTCAAGAACAAAAGTAACTACTCACAAATGATAATCATGCTCAAGATCAGAGGGGTATTAAATAGCATAATGGATCTGAACATATAATCTTCCACCAAATAAACCATATAGTAATCAATTACAAGATGAAATCAACACTACTAGTCACCCACAAGCACCAATCTAAGGTTCCGGTACAAAGATTGAACACAAGAGATGAACTAGGGTTTGAGAGGAGATGGTGCTGTTGAAGATGTTGATGGAGATGGCCCTCCCAAAGATGGGAGAGTTGTTGGTGATGATGATGACGACGATTTCCCCCTCCGGGAGGGAAGTTCCCCCGGCGGAATCGCTCCGCCGGAGGGAAAAAGTGCTCCTGCCCAAGTTCCGCCTCAAGACGGCGGTGCTTCATCCCGAAAGTCCTCTCCTTCTTTTTTCTAGGTCAAACTGACTTATATACCAGAAGAGGGGCACCGGAGGTGGGCCGAGGAGGGCACAACCCACCAGGGCACACATGGGGGGCCTGGCGCGCCCAGGTGGGTTGTGCCCACCTGGTGGGCCCCCTTTGCTAGTTATTTGCTCCAATAATTCTTAAATAATCCATAAAAAATCTCCGTGAAGTTTCAGCTTATTTGTAGTTGTGCAGAATAGGTAGCTCTGACGTGCTTTTTCTGGTCCAGAATTCCAGCTGCCGGTATTCTCCCTCTTTGTGTAAACCTTGCAAATTATGAGAGAAAAGGCATTAGAATTACTCCCAAAAGCATTATTATGCATGAAAACATTATAAATAACAGTAGGTAAACGTGATGCAAAATGGACGTATCAGCTATTCCGATGGCAACATCATTCCGGACCCCTACGAGCCACCGTGCCGAGCCACCATCTACATGGCGGTAACGACGCCGGTTCTCAGTTCAACAACGGCTGGAGCGACAACAACAACTGACCCTTCAGTGATAGCTTCTGGAACATCCGGCTCAGGCAGACCTTCGGCTCAAGTCCTATCTAACCTGGTGACCACCCTGACGACCCTATTGGGGATCGAGGTCACTGCATAAAACCAGGGAGAACGCAATGCAGAGACTGCAAAGCTTCGGGAGCAGATGACAAAAGTCCTGGAGGATATCAACGCTGAAAACACCCGGACAGCTACGTTACAAGCTCAGGTTAATGAAGAGGTGGAGCGCCTGAAAGCAGAGGCTTGCCGTCTAAACCTCGATTAGAATGCTTCTATTGCAGTTCACCGGAGGAGGCACTAGACCCATTTACCTCTGAGTTACGAGCCAACGTGTTTGTTCGACATGCCAAGGGCAGGCCCGAGTACCTCGGGAGCACCGGTTATACCCCAATTAACCTCTGATGTGCCCGGGGGCAGGGTGGCAGCTCAGCCTCACCAGCCAGAGCCGGCCTGGAGGGAGGAGCCGGTCCAAGACCCTCTCCAGGCACCGCCACAATGTTTCCTGACACCACCGGGTCACTTCTCCAACCCGGTGGATAACTTGGTAGCAACAGCAACCCGGCTTACCATGCTGCCTATCGCTGGTGAGTCGCTGATCGTGATGGAGGCCCGGAATGCCATTGGACTTTTACAGATGGCGATTGCTCAGCAGGCGAATTATTCTTATAGTCGGCATCGTGTACACTCAACCCCGCTGCCAAGCCGCAGCTACAGCCAACATGCTGAGTCGCCGGCAGTCTCCAGCAGTGAACGGTGCCGTAACCCGCCCCAAGATAACCCACCCCGCAATACGTGTTCAGATGCTTAGGCAATCGTGGATGAAGCAAGGGCCCATCACGATGCGGAGGCAGCAAACCAGGGGGCTTATCAGCCGCCCCCGGTGATTCCTTCAGCTTTGGAGGGAGTAGGATCAAACACCAGAACCATCGGAGTACCATGCCTAGTGCCGTCTTTACGTAATGAGCGCATGCCTAAAGACTTTAAGGGTCCTTGCAAAGTACCAAACTACACGGTGGATCTCGAGCTGGTGGCTTGGATTGAGAGTTACGAGCTGGCCATGGATATGTTGGATGTCAGCGATGCGGTATGTGCCAAGTATTTCACTATGATGTTGGAGGGGCCAGCTCGGACATGGTTGAAGAACCTGCCCCCCAATTCTATCCACACCTGGGCAGAGTTGAAGGAGTGTTTCATCAAGAATTTTCAAGGAACTTGCAAGCAGCTGATGACAATTGTTGATTTGGAACATTGTGTACAGCGCGAAGATGAGTCGACCCATCATTGGGCTCGCTGGGTCGCCACCATTATCCACTCTTCAGATAACATTGGGGTGGCTCAAGCCATTATGATCTTGGAGAAGAACTGTCACTTCAGCCTGTTAAGCAGAAGCTAGGTCGGCTTAAGCGATGTGCCAAGATATGGGCAATATCATGGATGCACTTACCAGATACGCAGACTCGGATGGTATGAAGGATCCTAATTCTGACGATGACAATCTGGGAAAGGAAATAAAAACGGTGGTGGTAAAGATCAGCAACAGAATGCCTCGGTGCATAATGGTAATTTCAATAACCATGCTAATGGTGGCAAACGCAAACACCCCGATGGCGGGTTAGATTTTGTGGCTAACACCAATACAGGGTACAAGAATCAACGCCGCAATGGAAAGCAGCCGTATGCTATGGTAAAACCCAAGAATTATGAGGAAGCTCTTAATGGGTCGTGTCCAAAGCACAGTTATCCTAACAAGCCATCTTCTCATTCTTGGAAGGACTGTTACAGTATGCAGGAGTACCGAAACCAGTCATTTTAGCAGCATCATGGCAACGGTAATGGGCCGCTAGGCAGGTCAGGCTCAGGAGGTTTCCAGGGAGCCGACTTTGGTGGTGGCAGCTCAAATTCTGGCTCTTAGGGCCAAGGGAACCATGGTGGTCATAATCAATAATCTGGTCAGGGTAATCAACAACAGAATAACCAATTAGGATAACAGAGTAATCCTAAGCAGCTCAACAGTGGCCAGTACCATGTCTTTACTACGAGTACTTGCAAGCGCGACCGGAAGGTCCATAAGCGGGCGGTCAATGCGGTTGAGCCGGCGGTGCCGCAATATTTGAATTGGTCTGAGCACACAATAACTTGGATCCGGGAGGATCACCCGCCCCATGTTGATGATCCAGGTCGTCTGGCCCTGGTAGTGACCCCTCAAGTGGGCGGTTACAAATTCACTAAAGTACTTATCGATGGTGAAAGCAACATCAACATATTGTACTATGACACTTTCCGACGAATGAATCTAACAAAGAAGGATATCAAGCCATCTTCTACTGTATTCCACGGAGTTGTTCCTGGCAAGTCGACTTATCCTGTAGGGAAGATTACTATGGAAGTGGCCTTTGGTGTTGAGTATAATTACAGAGCAGAGACACTGTGGTTTGAGGTGGTCCAGATCAAGAGTCCGTATCATGCGCTATTTGGATGGCCGGCTTACGCCAAATTCATGGCTCGCCCTTGTTACATATATTTGCAGCTTAACATGCTAGGGCCACGAGGGACAATCACGGTTCATGGCAATCGCAAGATAGCCTTGGAGTGTGAGTAAGGAGATGTTGCTTATGCAGAGACGACTTGTGCCGCTGAGGAGCTTAAGTTTTACAAGGACAATGTTGACCCGGCCGACATGACCCCTCTTAAGAAACCCACCACCGAGAAGGACCCTTTGCTCAAATTTCAGTCAGCAAAGGACACGAAGCAAGTTGATTTTTTCCCCGATGATTCTTCTCAGCAGTTCATCATTGGGACTGGGATGGATGCCAAATAGGAAAGTGCACTCATCGAGTTCATCCGTGAGAATCAGGACATCTTTGCATGGAAATCATCGAGTTCAGCCGGGTGTACAGACAGAATTCGCTGAGCACCACCTTAATGTGGATCCTAAGATGAAACCGGTCAGACAGTTCCTCCGTTGTTCTAACGAGGAGAGGTGTAAGGCTATTGGAGAAGAAGTGGCCCGGCTTTTAGCTGCTGGGTTCATAGCTGATGTTTTTCACCCTCAGTGGTTGGCTAATCCTATGCTTGTGCTCAAGAAAAATGGCACTTGATGTATGTGTGTTGATTACACAGATCTCAACAAGGCTTGTCCAGCTGATCCATTTGCTCTTCCCCATATCAACCAGATCATTGATGCAACGGCGGGTTGTGAGAGCCTATGTTTCCTGGATGCTTATTCTGGTTATCATCAGATCAAGATGGCAGTTGAGGATCAGGAGAAAACAACCTTTATCACACCCTTTGGAGCTTTTTGCTATGTTTCTATGCCCTTTGGGCTCAAGAGTGCCCAGACGACTTATCAACATTGTGTTCAGAATTGCTTCCATGGGCAGATTGGACGCAATGTTCATGCTTATGTGGACGACATTGTGGTTAAATCAAGGAAGAAGGAAACGTTGCTTGATGATTTGAGGGAAACCTTTGACAATCTCCGGGTGTACAAAATGGTGCTTAACCCGACCAAGTGTGTTTTTGGTGTACTTGCAGGAAAACTGCTAGGTTTTCTGGTTTCAGAGAGGGGCATCGAAGCTAACCCTGAGAAGATCGACGCTATCACCTCACTGTCTAAATCGGCCTGTATCAATGACGTTCAGCGCTTGGTGGGTCGTATTGCAGCCTTGAGCCGGTTCATAAGCCGCCTGGGTGAGAAGGCGATTCCCCTGTACTAGATGATGAAAAAGACTAATAACTTCGTCTGGAGTGACGCTGCTAATGACGCTTTCGAGGCACTTAAGAAGCAGTGGCTGAGCCGCCCATCTTGGCTGCTCCGATCGACAAAGAGCCTATGCTCCTGTACGTGGCGGCTAATAATAAGGCCATAAGCATGGCAGTTGTCATGGAGCGCAAGGAGGTAGGGAAAGAATATCCAGTCCAGTGGCCAGTTCATTATGTCAGTGAAGTCTTGACGGAGTACAAGCAAAGGTATCCGCATTGGCAGAAATTGGTGTTTGGGGTGTTCATGGCTAGCCACAAGTTGAAGCATTATTTCCTTGGGCCTCCAATCACTATGGTCAGTTTGGCTCCTCTGGGGGATATCATTCAAAACAGAGAAGCCACAGGCAGAGTTGCTAAGTGGGCAATTGAGCTTGGGCCACATCATCTGAAATATGTGCCCAGAATCGCCATCAAGTCTCAAGCTCTGGTGGATTTTATCAATGATTGGACGGAACTACAAGCACCTGAGGAGAAGCCAGATAGTACATACTGGACGATACACTTTGATTGATCAAGGCAATTGGAAGGCTTGGGGGATGGAGTTATTATATCTTCCCCGCGAGGTAACAATTTTTGTTATGTCTTGATGCTTATGTTTCCCTATACTAACAATGCAGCTGGGTATGAGGTTTTGCTACATGGGCTCCGTATGGCCAAGGAGATGAACTTGAGCCAGGTTAAATGCCTTGGCGACTCAGATCTCGTTGCACAACAAGTTTCAGGGACTTGGGATTGTAAAGACCCGCTCATGGCGGCTTAATGTCAAGCAGTGACTAATATTGCTGGTCACTTCAAAGGTTATCAAGTGGATCACATAGAATGGCGGCATAATGAGGCAACTGATGCTTTGTCCCGGCTGGGTTCTCAGCGTAAGCCGGTTCTCCCTAATGTGTTCTTTGATGTGCTGCATAACCCTTCTGTTCAGTTACCTTCAGAAGAGGATCTCGCTATCCCTGACCCGGAAGGACAGTTGGTGGCGGCTCTACGTGCTATTCCAGATTGGACGCTACCTTATCTGACTTATTTGACTCGAGGTGAACTTCCAGAGGAGGAAATCCGGCGGGCTAAGTCCATGACAATTGTCAACGGAGAATTACACAGATACGGTGTGACTAGCGTGTTTGAACGTTGTGTTTCCCCTGAAGAAGGCCGGGATATTTTGCAAAAAATTCATGCAGGACACTGTGGTCATCATGCTGGGTCAAGATCTCTAGTGGCCAAGGCTTTTTGACACGGTTTTTTCTGCACTACAAAAAAAAAGACACATCCATGACATTTTGGCCTGAACGAATTTTTTTCTGTCATGCTTATGACACTTCTATGACGAGAATTGTGACAAAACCCGGTATAATCATAGATGTGGTGGGCTCCTACTTCTATGACAAAAAATCATGATAGAAAATGGGCTTTTCATCCTGGGCGTGCCGGGGACGCACCTGCATGACATTCTTTGGGCCGTCCATGACAGAAAAAATCGTGGTAGAAGCGTGGGCGAGGAAAATATCGGGGAGTTCCCGGTTATGGTGGGTGGTCGGGGCCGAGCGATGCACAGAGGGATTGCGTGTTTCTCTCATACACGTATGCGCATGTGTGCGAGGTGTTGGGCTCTAACTGAACTCGAGCGAGGCATTCGCTTACTGAACCCGAGCGATTACACTAGCTACGCGTTACTAAACCCGAGCGATCGATCCCTTGCTGTTAACTGAACCCAATCGAGCGATTCCTTCGCTACCGCTACTAACTGAAGCCGATCGACCCTGCTGCCTCTTGATGAACAGTGACCGTTGTTGGGGGTTGGATGAACAGTTCCCGGTGGGGGTTGGATGAAAAGGACCCCGTGATAGTAGATGCCGTTGCCGCTGGATGAACAGGACCCCGATCGAGGAGGTGGGGGTGGATGGACAGTAGCCGGTGGAGGGCCCCGTGGAGGTCTGGTTGAACAGGACCCCGTGGAGGGCTGGTTGAATAGTAGTTGGTGGAGGCTGGATGAACAGGACCCCGTGGAGGGATGGTTGAACAGTAGCCGGTGGAGGCTGGATGAACAGGACCCCGTCAATGAACAGTAGCTGGTGGAGGCAGGAGGAAGTCAACGGTGGATGAACAGTAACAGTTGGAGGCTGGAGGAAGTCGACGGTGGATGAACAGTAGCCCGTGGAGTCCCGTTTTGCGGTATGCCACACCCCTCCCAATGAACAGGACCCCCGTTTCGACCGTAGCGCTCCAACACAAGTCCGTTTCCTCCGTTTTGTGGTACGCCACACCCCTCCCGATCAACAGCACCCCGTTTCGACCATAGCCGGTCGAGCAGAAGGCCGTTTCCTCCGTACTGCGGTATGCCAGACCCCGTTTCAGCTGTTCCGTCCAAGCCGGTTGGCTCCCGTTGAACAGGACGCATTCCGACCCAGTCTGTTGCCTCCCGATGAACAAGACGCTGTTTCTCCGTTCCGACCCACCCGGTTGGCTGCCCAATGAACAGGACACTATTGCCGTCGTCCATTGCCTCTCCATGTACATGAGCCCTGGCCGTACGTATGCGCGAGTAGGCGTTTGAGACCCCGCCCGTATGTACGTATGTGGCCGTATTTTTTGGCATGTGGTTGTACGTACGTGTACACGGTTTAAAAGGGACTACCTAAACTGCTACGTCGGGGGCTCTACTACTACACGTGCCGCTACTTGCTCGGCCATGGTTCATCGTTGCAGAGAGACCGATCGACCAGTATGTACGTACACGTTCGCGACCAGAATGACAACGCTACATATGCTTCGACCAGGTGGGGCCCGGCTGTCAGGGAGGATAAGGAGGCACTTCCTTGCGTGCGAAGTTATTGATGGTGGGTCCGAGCTGTTAGGGGGAGGATTCATTTTTTTTGCACCTAATATGGAGGCACTTCCTTGCGTGCGAAGTTATTGATGGTGGGTCCGAGCTGTTAGGGGGAGGATTCATTTTTTTTGCACCTAATATGGAGGCACTTCCTTGCGTCCGAAGATATAGCTGGTGGGTCCCAGCTGTCAGGGGGAAATGTTTTTTCGCAAAATACGGCCCTTCCGGTAGGTCCCCGCTGTCAGGTGGAGGAATCATTATTTTGCGCGTAATAAGGAGGCACTTCCTTGCTGTGGTCGTGGACCCAGCTGTCAGCCTCTCCACGTACAGTCCTCTTCCAATGTAAGTCGTTCCTTGACCACGTTGACCACGCCACGGCGAGAGCACCAAGGCGGTGGACGACGGCGAGGACTATGAAGGGAATGACCCGGAGCCGGGGAAGAGTCGGCAGTTGTTTCCCACGCGGAGGGAAGTAGAGGGTTTACTGGTTGGGCTGCAGTGTGAGGCTGCCGTCGCCGGAGAATAACAAGAGGTCTGGGTGAGTACAGGGATGTCCAGGCCAGCGATGGGAGTAGGGTGGGGCGGTGAGGCCTGCGCGGCAGCAGAGCCGGCCATGGGAGGCAGGAGCAGGCGGCACGGCCGGCGCTGGTTTGGGTGGCTGGAGCAAGAAGACCAGAGGTTCAAGAAGCACTACGGCCGTTGGATGGACATCGTATGGTCACTGGAGCTAGAATCGTTCATATTGACTAAGTTGACAAAGCCCTCCATCCGCGTCAACTTAGTAGGCCCACAAGTCAGCCTCCAACTATGGTGGGTCCCAGCTAGCAGGGGGAGTATTCATTTTTTTGTGCGTAATAAGGAGGCACTTCCTTGCGTGCGAAGATATAGCTGGTGGGTCTGAACTATCAGCGGGAGGAATGTTTTTTTCGTGAAATACAGAGGCCCTTCCGGTGGGTCCCCGCTGTCAGGTGGAGGAATCATTATTTTGTGCGTAATAAGGAGGCACTTCCTTGCATGCGGTCGTGGACCCAGCTGTCAGCCTCTCCACGTACAGTCGTCTTCCAATGGATGTCACTCATTGACCACTTTGACCACGCCGCGCCGAGAGCACCAAGGCGGTGGACGATGGCGAGGCCTAGGAAGGCAACGCCAGGGAGCCAGGGAAGACTCGGCAGTTCTTTCCCATGCGGAGGGGAGTACGAGGGTTTACTGGTTCGTGTGCCATCGCCGGAGAATAACAGCAGGTGTGGGTGAGTAGAGGGATGGCCAGGCCAGCGATGGGAGTAGGGTGGGGCGGTGAGGCCTGCGCGGCAGCACAGCCGGCCACGGGAGGAGGGAGCAGGCAGTCCTGCCGGCGCTGGTTTGAGCGGCTGGAGCAGGAAGAGCAGAGATTGAAGAAGCATGATGGTCGTTGGATGGACATCGAACAGTAACTGCTCTCGTGTTTTGACTAAGTTGACAAGGCCTTGCCTGCGCGTCAACTTTTTTTTAGGAAAGCGTACGCGTCAACCTAGTAAGCCCACAAGTCAGCCTCACGTATGTGGAAAACAGCATACAACCCATCTGCCATTATTGCTAATAAATGCAAAGCCCATTGGCTAATTCTTAAGGATTTTTTAAGCCCATATTCTTTTTGTTACCATTACAACCCATATTTTGGCCACGGTTAAAAATTCAACCAAATTTTCATATTTCGGTACCGTCCGAACTGTTTTTAATACTGAAATTTTGAATCACGTTCAAACTAATTTAAAAATAGTAAATTTATATCAATTTAAAATCCAACATAATTTTCCCCGCAAAAAAACAATTATTTTCGAAATCTTAAAAAAAGATATTTGAAACTAATTGCCGGTTTGCTGCATTTTTAAAATTTACATCCCATTTCTTACTACTTCATTTTTTGGGTAAGCGAATACATCGCTCTCGCCTTGAAAGATTTGCAGCCCAGCAGGGCTGAGAAAGCAAGTAGGCCTCCGTTGGGTATTTCGTTAAAAAAGGTAGAACTGGTTTAGCCATTTTCAGAAAGAAAAAAACACAACTGGGCTCATGATGTGGTAAACATAAAATAAAACCCTGGCTAGACGGGCCACAACTCCCGCATAGCCCCGTTGTTACCCTGATCCGTCTCTAAAACTAGTAAATAACAACTGCTTGTTCCTAAAAAAATAAGTAAATAACAACTGTGCGACTTGCTGGGCCCCTGGTGTCAGCTGCTCATTGTGAAATTCTCTCGTTTATTGACTACGTTGACAATGGCGTGGGCCCCAGATGTCCAACCATTAGGAGGAACCATTTTTTTGGGCTTGTAATAACGAGGCACTTGCTTGCGTACTGTCATGACCCTGGTGGGTCCCTACTGTCGTCCTCTTCACGTACAGTCATCTCCTTATTCCTCTGGGTTGTTGACCACGTTGACAACGCCAGACGACGGTGCACTGCGCACGGCGAGTGAACCAAGGCGGAGGACGACGGCGAGGCCTCGGACGGAACAAACAAGAGCCATGGAAGATGCGCCAGTCTAGTCGCAGGCGGAGGGGAGTAAAAGGGTTGACTGGTTCGGGTGCGGGTGCGTGTTGGGGCTGACATCGCCGTAGAATAACAGGACGTGTGGGGGAATAGAGGGAGGGACTAGCCAACGTTTGAGGGTACGGTAGGGCGGCGGAGGCGCAGCCAGCCGTGGGAGGCGGGAGCAGGCGGAACCGACGGGGTGGTTTGGTTTGGGCGGCTGGAGGAAGAAGACAAGAGATAGAAGATACACGACAGATGTTGGATGTCAATCCAATGGCTGGTAGGCAGTATCGTTTGTTGACTAGTAATTAAGTCAACACCACCTTGGATAGGCTTTTTCCTCGTGGGTCCCAAATGTCAGAATCCAAATCTATCACGGTCATGCAGCCTTTCTTATGAAAATTTACAGCCCATTTGGTGTGCTAGTTCCAAATAAGTTTGTGGGTGCTGGTGGGGGCTAATCACTTGGGTTCTGTAATGCACAGTGAGCTCAAGCAGCCGGCGAGAGTGATGTTATTTCCCTTGGTTGGGATTTGTTACTATATTTCTCTCTTAATTAAACAAATGGCAAGCCATTTGCCTTGTTTCAAAGAAAATATGACAGTCACAGCCGAGTTGAAAAGGGCAACAACATCTAACTCTAGCTTACAAACTGTACAAAAGCATGAGGGTTAATTGTTCATCAGGTTTAACAAAACCCAGATTGAAAAGGGCAACAACATATAACTCCAGCACTGTTTTTGGCAGTCACAGTCAAATGGATCGGTCAGGTCCATAGAATGAACATCCTGGGTCGTAAAATTTACTGGATTATGACCACAAGATGTTGTACATAGAAGCCCGGCACGTTCAGAAGCCCTTTTGTCTACCTGAAACTCCTTTTTTTGCTCTTCGACATACCCATCTGTCAAAACGCTGCTGATAAACTTAAGCCTGATGGACAATAGTAACCTCGCATTCAGCAGGAAGAATGTGACAAATCTAGTGTTTGCATGGTTGGCTACATATTGTTCCAGCGTTATTGTCTTCAATCGAATGTCATGAGAAGTGAGAAAATCCCGGTGCTTACGAATCCACCGATTGGTTATAACTTTCTTACCCCGTCTTGTTGCCTAAATAGACATGAAGATTGAAAACAGTTAGGGTCTAAAAAAAGAGTGTTGAAAGAGCAACAGCTTAACGGTTAATTCTAGTACACTATATGCGGGCTTCCAATGTGCGTGAAATTATCACCTTTATATACAACTTCTCCAGACATGGAAAGCATTGCAGCAAGCCAATAATCTTGTTCAGATCAAAACTATTCATTTGGATATATATGATCTTGACAGAATCCAGCACCATTGATAGGCTATCCATGGACAAACTCTTCATTGAGCATAGAACATAATATTAGTACAAAATGTGTACTCCAAGATGATATAGAACTTATGCGCAGAAATTTAAAATGCAGCTTATGATTACAAGTGTAGATGATAATATACAGTACCTGAAGAACTGTGGAGCCAAACACCATCTTGAAATGAGCAGAGAGATCATGTATTACACCCAAGGTCTCCAGTTTAGGCGCAGAGACGACAGTTATTTGCGACGGTGAATAACTAGAGGGCATCTTCGATGATGAGCTGCCTTCCGTCAAAAGAAATTCCAATTCTTACAAGGTTAGGCGACTTTATTTGGAGACAACCGATTCTAACTGTGAAAACAAACACCAAGCACTCCAGAGCAGGGCAACTGGAGTGGATGATGTTGTGCAATGAGGCCTCCGATATACGAACCCGCACAAGTGAAAGTTTTTTGAGAAAAGGTGGCGGTGTGGAGAGAGGAGGAAAACCGCGAGATGGACAACGGTGTTGAGGGCACAAGTACATGGCGTTCGGTATCTGGTAGGTGATTTCCTGGGAAATAGTAGAACTCAAGCAGCTGTAGTTCTATGAATTCAAGGGATTTCAGCCAGGCTTCCACCGTGCAGGGCATGCTATGTTTGCTCAGGTAGCATGACGGGATGTAGAGGCTTTGAACGGAGCCCTGGTGGGAGGAGATGATGGCTCTGGGGAGTTCAAAATCATTAAAGAGAGATAGCTGACGACAGTCGAGATTAAGGGGCGCGACACGCCATAGAGGGCGCCACCGAGTTGAGAGGACTTGGGTGTGGCAGCAATCCTTGGTGGGGAGAAGCGAGATGATCTCCCCAAGGATGGCGTCCGGGAGATCGGTAATGCGGTCCACCCGAGATTCTACAGGTTCCTGGGATCCGGTGGGGGCGGGCTGGCCGCTTCTCCCCGCGCTGCCGGGTGCGGGATCTACAATAGGCATCACCGCTGGTGGGAGCCTCATCTTCTTGGCGCTGGGGTCAGCCGAGTCCAGTTTCCTCGAGGGCATCGCGTCGAGCTCACGGATTTGAGCAGAGTAACGAATGACGAGCCTAGTTGTAGTGTGAGTGAAGAAGAAGGGGAGCTGGGGTTTTCTGTAGTAGTGAGGAAGAAGGGGAGCTGGGGTTTTCTGTAGGAGTGAGGTGAGGAATTTGGGGGTACGAGTGGAGCGAGCTGACGTGAGGTGGGTGGGAGTGAGGAGGAAGAAGAGCACCCAGGTTTTTTTGGGGGGCGGTGTGCTGGGTAGCGCCTCTCATTAAGTAAAATATGGGCTGTTGAATTGATTTTATTATTTACTAGAGCGGATGGCCTCTTTTGTCTTGGGCCCAGAGAAACAATTACTACTAGTACAGTGGAGACACTCTACAGCTACGCAAAAAAACAATTACTACTAGTATAGTGGATACACTACCGCTTCTGGCTCCTCCGAGGTCATCAAAATGTCTCACGCTACTGAATGTTGTTTTACTTTGGTTCACTGACATGCGGGCCATGCAGCGCACGGGCCCTAATGCCATCCACCAAATTAGCAGGCGGTATGCAGGCGGAGAGTCACCCCGGTCATAGCGCGGCAGTAACGAGCCGTCATATCACAAAACCCCACCTCCCCGTAGTCTAAGTTTAACGGACGAAGCAACCATCATTTCACTCTTCGCTGAATCCCCTTCTCCCTCACCGTCTTCAAGAAAGCCAACAATCGCATCTGCCATTGTTCTTCTCTCCCAACAAAGGGTGTTGGTATATTTTCTTTTAGAAAAAAAGAACTTTTGCAAAGCAGTAACCGATCCTCACTCTCTTTTTTGTTTCATTGTCATTGCGATTGTGTTTTCCTTTCAGTTGTCTCCTATTCGTCAGTTTCATGATGGACCAAGGAGAACCAGGCAAAGATCTGCCGATGTTGGAGCAGACACGGGAGGCTGATCCCCATGAGACAGAGAGCTCCAAGAAGATGGAGGCCGCCACCGAGCCGACCCCAGATACACTCACAGTCACTACTGAGATGGTCAACGCCCCGTTTGAGGTTACAGCACCCGTGGCCCTGTAGGAGCAGTTTTCCCCCTTCGAGGATGTGCCCCCCCCCCCCCCCCCCCCCCCCCCGCTGAGTTGCCCAAGGTGATTTTCTTCTTTGCCGATCTCGATTGTGGTTTTTCATCTAAGTATGTGGTGATAAATAATGCAAAATTTTATTAGCTTCGATGACATGGTACCTTCCCTGTCATGCATACTTTTGACTCTATATAGTGGTTTAAATAACTTGTGTTTTTTATATTGGAAAGTAATTCAGAATTCGTTTATGTTTCAATTAGAGCCCTGATGCAAACAAGGATTGTGTGGTTGTACATGTCACTCGCTATGAGGCGGATGACCTGAATATACGCACTGGGAAAACAAAGTTCTTAGGTTGTTGGATCCTGGAAGCCATTTGCACTTATACCAAAGTCGAGATGTATTCCAGCCTCATTGTTGCTAGGCGTGTTGTCCAGGGTGTACTGAAGCACAAGAAGTTCAAAGCTACTCCTTCGTTTGTGAGGCATACTGTTCTTGTCAAGCTTACACAGGAAGATGACGTGGCATGCCTCCACAAACAAGTTTATGAGTGGCAAGGCCACAAGGTTATCTTCAGGAAGGTTCACAGGATTGAGCTGCTGCCGGACATCCTCGATGATGTTCAGGGCAAGGTCCATCTTGTGTCCATCTCAAATTAGATCGAGGCATGAAATAGTTGCCCCAGCTAGTGTTTAAAAGTTGTTTGGATTGTGTCTAATTATCCGAACCTTGCCTATTGTCGAGCCCTCTCGGGCTAGTACTCTGTTTGAATACATCTATGGGAACTACTGCTACTTTTGTGTGCCTGTGAATTATGTGAGAACCATCCTAATACAGATGCGTCCTCACTAGTTTTTTCATGTAATATGGCATGGTAAGACATAAGTTGTCACGGTTTATCATACGAGAAGTGTGTGTTTGATGAAATAGAGTACTTGTTCCAGAACTGTGCGCTGACGTATACATAGGGTACGTAAGGCTGGTTAAGTACTTGTAAACACTGTTGGTGCTACCCGACTTGTAAGCAGTTGTGCAAAACATGGCACATTGGCTTAGCTCGCTTCAACACTAGAAAAGTCGGCTATTGACCAACAAACAATCAATAATCTGTTGTATGACATATAAGCAACTACGTATCTTGTTACAGTGGTTCATGCCGTTAACTGAGGCCACAATGTAAATCCCAAACGTTCACACGCTAGTCCAGCGTTCATGTGGAACATTCACATTAAACTCGGCTTCATAAAATACTTGAAAAGCATAATTTAAGCAATTTTATACATCTCCATGATTCATAGAACGTAACAAACATTTACTAGTTCACAACAAAAGATAAAGTTGTGAGAAGGTTTACAAATCAGGAAAAATCAAGCAAGGCTTCTCTGAGCAAAGGGCCTCCCTAGGCAAGCTTTAATTTCCTGGAGTTCACTCTGGTTTTTCTTGTTGCCATCATCCAGGGTTAGGTTCTCTCATTCCAGAATAACCAATTATTATTGTGTTCTCAGTTGGAATGTTGAACTGAACCATGTAGTGTACTGACCATCTAAACTTCTTATGCAGTTCCACTAAATTTAAGCACCGCTATTTGCAGAAATAAGCAAACCACAATGCCTCTTGTCTGCGCACCTGTCCCAAAAACCTCCGTGCAGCCATGCCAGCTAGTCCTCTATCCATCCGTTAATTGGGAGAAAGTGCATTCCCGACTAGGATGCAATTGTTTTCACTCGTACCTGCACTGCAATCAGGAAGTAAAACATACGAATCAGCTTCTTTTAGATTGTGTTGGTCATTCTACCTAGTTACTACCAATGTAGGAATACCTGGAACACTAGTGGTTAGAGGACGACAGCTAGGAATATCCATCTGATTTTGTGCAGTTTTGCTAAAATTGAGGTGTGTACTTCTGATTGCACAAATAGAAACGATATGGAGACAGACATCCCTGCTTGCGTAAATATGAAATATGGTTATTTAAGCAGTGACGGTTATTTCCAGTGGCATATGATTAACAACAGCATCTATTGTGTTATAACTGCCACTACATTGACAGTATAAAAAAGTGCCATTAAGTATGAAGTAGCATCACATCACATCAACACTGCCATTAGATTAACATGTAGAACAATAGCATTAGTATTACTGTCATGAGAGTAGCACATGGTCAGTAAATGTGCAATCAAATTTGTGCAGTTCCACTAGGATGAAGCAATGTTAGCGGTGTGAGACTTAAGTGTAACTGCAAAAACACAATTCATGGGAAATAAACAAGACGGAAGCACTTCATAAAATGGTGGTGTCATTGCTTCAATTTATCGATGGCACTAGACCATTACTTAATAGTGACATTAGGTGCCATTGCTTCAATTTATCGATGGCACTAGACCATTACTTAATAGTGACATTAGGTGGCATTGCTTAATGCCTCATGTGATTTTACATTAACGGTAGAGATATGGGCATAGGGACAATAGGAGCATAAAGTGGTGAGGCAGATGTGGTTGCCAAGAGCGGCAAACATACAGGCAGCATGTCTGCATTTGTCCCATTTTTTATCTCCTCGGCGACATTTTCCTATGTGAGCATAGGAAATCTAGACCTGCTCGTTCTCATTTGTGTTGTCCCCCAACACCCATCACTTTCTTTCCTTTTTCGACCAAGAGACAGGTCCACTTCCCCCCACCCTTCGCCATCCACCCGGCTTTCTTCGCCTTTTCAACCAAGAGACCAGTTGGGTAGCGAGTATCTACTACTTTCCCCTGTTTCCTCTTAGAACCAAGTCCTAGATTCATGCTACAGCTTTCCCACTTTCTTCCCTATTTGAACCAACTCCTAGATTCGACTGTATGAACTAGCTTTACCTCTAATAATAGTAAAAGTCTAGGTGGCTTTGGAACAGCCGATGGAAGTAGGAAAAGATCCACACACAGCCACGTAGGGAGCTGGGGCAGTAGAGCAAGGCAGGTTTCGAAGGAATATATACCTGAGGGTCGTCGGGATGTGGCAAAGACGGCGTCGGGAGGCCGCATCTTGGCCAAAATACCGCAGGGAGGAAGAAGGGGTCGGAGGCCCTCCCGAGCCGGCCCTGTCTCAGAGAGAACGACACGGCCGCCGATCGGGACGCGCGGGCAGCTGTTGGTCTCCTCCCTCGCCGCCGACGACCGCGTGAACGATACACCTACACCCCTGCCCCGGCCGAGGTGGTCCGGCCGGATTTGTGACTAGCCGTGAGCAGAGAGAGAGTGTGGCCACCTATGTCTTGCTTAGATCTGGAGAGCATGAGAGAGTGAAAGAGAGGAACCCTAGTAAAGCAAGTGCCGAGGCTCCTGCTTATATATATAGTGGAGTGATTTTGTTGTAGCAACCGTTATTAAACTGAATACGCGCGAACCACTATTTTCATTTAAAGTTCAAGTAAAAATAAAACTCGATCAATAACATGCCACCACTTCCAGGTCGCACTATCAAATCACCATGTCCAGGACGCACTATGTACTGTATCACTCACGTGCAGTCCCCGACCCTCCATCAAGTTGAAAACTAGACTAGTCAAAATATCAATTGGGATGCCTCTTTGTAAAGAAATGCGCTCCTAGCTTAAAAAAATGCGCTCCTACGTGTACCCGCGAGTGGGTGTGAGAGAACTAGTGCGTGCGTGCACCGCTTCTCTTCATGAGAGTACAATATACTACGCTCAAAGAACGTTCGCCACAAGAGTAATAGTATAAGTGTGTGACGTGTGAGTTAAAATAAAAGGTGCGCGACGTCTTTTATTTTTTAGAAGTTCTGAGGGTAGGGTGTGAAGAGCACATATGTGTGTGACGTCTACCTACAGATAGACGGTGGGTGCGAGAGGACTCGGGAGAGTCGTGACTCGTGAGGGTGCGTGTGTGTGAGAGAGATAGGGGGCATGTATCAATGCAATGCATGTGTCTGTAAATCATATCTGACAAACGTTCGCCACAAGCCGTTTCCTGACGAACGCCGTAAGAACCGTTAGATCGGCATCCGACAGTGTCAGTTTTGCCATGGCATTTAACAGAATAGCCACTCCTCCGACACACAAATCTTCCACGTGAGTGTTAGCAACTGTCGTATGCTCCTCCCTCCGTTCCAAAATGTAGTACATATAGCTTTATTGAAAATTCGAACCTCGCAAACTTTTACCGAGTTTTCGTATACCAAAATGCACATATAGAATACCCAGTATATATCATTTCATTCATCTTTGAGAGGTAACTATAAAGATGGGGGAGGAGTGTACAAAGAAAGACCGTCGTATCACCTGCAACAATTTCAACCATCCTGTGGTGTGGAGGAATATCATAGGAACTCTATATGATATGATTTTTATAGGATTTTTTCCTTTAGAGCCAATTGGTTCATAGGAATAGATTTATATACTCCACATTTCAAAGGAAAATAAACACAATATCATTTTTATAGCTTTAGAGCCACTTGGTTAATATGAATGGATTCCTATACTCCCACAATTTCAAAGGAAAATAAACATTAGCCTATATTCAATAGAAAAGTTCCTATGATGTGAAACAAATGACATCTCTTTTCTAATCCCTCCTCATAGGAATTGAGATACATGTCATCTCTAGATTCAATAGAAAAGTTCCTATGATGTGAACCAAATGACATCTCTTTTCCAATCCCTACTCATAGGAATTGAGATACATGTCATCCCTTTCCCTACAACTTCCATATATACATCTTCTATTCCTAAATAGCTAGTACAACCCACTAGTAGCTTTTTTCCTGGACATGCAACTATGGCACATGAACACGTCATGCATAGAGTACACATTGTTTTTGTACTCTATGCATGCAAGCACCACATCATCAATTCGTGCATGTTGCTCATAAGTTATTTCTTGCATTAGATTTTGTATTGACAATGTGTGTATTAGTCACGTGCACACATATGTAGTTCACATTCACATTTTTGTTAGAAATGTCATTCTTTTAACTGCAATTCATTTTTTCTCTTTGTATTACATTTTCATTTTAAGCATACATTCACTTCCCATTAGTTATAGATGTTTTTGGAGGAACTTTTATGCATTATTTTGAGTAGCAAATTTCACGCGGCCGTGGGTATATCAAAATGCGGGGCCCATGCGTCATTGCCTTTCGGTCGAACCTACGTCCACAATTTTTTGTACCTATATGTCCACTGCTCCCCGAACCCAAAATGTTGCCTCGTTCCCGTAAAACCGAGCGACCCGCCCATATTAAGGCGTTGACTCAAACTCAATCCCTCTCCCGTTTACTACGGCGTGGCCCCGCAAGCCATAGTACTCCCACAAACCCTACCCGCTGCACGCATCATCGGTTTTCTTCAAGAGGACGAGGGAGAATCAGATTTGTAGTGGAGGCTCCTACCCTAGGGCGCCCTAGGTAGCTGCCACATGCATCATTGGTTTTCTTTTTTCTTTATGCTCTTGCGCCCTAGAGTGAAATGATGGTTGCTTCGTCCGTCCAGCTTAATGCGGGAAAGGTGGGGCTTTGTGATTTGACCACTCATCGCTCATTTACTACTACTGCGGCGCTACGACCGGGGTGCCTCCAAGTTCAACCGCTGCTGCCGAACTGTAATTTGGTGCACCGCACATGGAACAAGACGGTGGATGAGCCACATGTCGGCCAAAGGGGTCCTGTAAGTGTGTCGCCATTTCGTGTGCGGACTGACCCTGCTGAGTTGCTACGCCAATGCGACAGGAGTAGCCTACCACTTGGTTTTGCTCCTTGGTGAATCTTGACTATATTGATCTAAAAAGATACTAGTAGTATCCAGATTACTCCCTTTGTCTCGGTTTATAGGGCGTGCACGTAGTTCTAGGTCATCCATTTGACTAACTAAATACGAGTTATATGTCACAAAAAGTATATCATTGGATTCTTAAGCGGATGTAGTTTCTAAACATATATTTTTCATCACATATAATACATATATAGATAGTTAAATTCTCAACCTAGAACGACGTGCATGCCCTGTAAACCAAGACGGAGGAAGTAGTAAAAATGAGGTGATTTTACCGAGCGGTGGGCGGGGGAGCATGGCCTGTCATGCGGTCCCACGTGTCATGATGTACCAAGGCGATGCGCATCCCTCTTAAGGTAGAACAATGGCAGAAGCAATACGTGGTTTTCTTGAAGGAGATGATGGAGAAGCGGATTCAGCGAAGTGTGAAATAATAATGGTTGCTTCGTCCGTCTGGGGGGAAGGTGCGGCATTGTGATTTGACGTCTCATTGCTCATTACTACTACTGGGGCGCTACGACTGGGGTGCGTCCCCCCTGCTGTTTTGCACTGTTATTTGGTGCATGACATGTCGACCCGGTTGCTATATGTCCCACATGTCGGCGAGAGGAAGTACATAATTCATGAAAGCGAGCATCTCCACTCTTTTAGTACGACGGAGGAGTACAAGACACGGCTTGGTTTTTGCTGCTTCGCGCGATCCATCGATACAAACCCGGACTAAAAAAGGCGAGGGCGGGTCTTTTCCCGTGCGGTAGGCAGGGGAGTTTGGCATAGTTTGTTCACGGCAACGAGGCAGGAAGGGAAACAAGCAAATAAAGGTTGAGCGACTTAGTTTTGGGAAAATCTGATTTTACGGAGTACGTACCCACTATGGAGGTAGTACTACTTACTACTCCCTCCTTTTAGGTTTATAGGGCTCATCTAAAAAAAATCATTTTTCCATTTTATAAGTCTCAATTCTACTAGTACTTACCATCACATATTTGGATTTTGAGGTGCATTAAATCACCCGATGCAAGCAGTATCAAGAGAAAACTCACCAATGCATGTAGAAGTTCATGGAAATTTAGTGGTCATGCATGCATTCATTGTAATTAATGCATTGGTAAACATAACATTTTGAGAAAAACAAGCGTACTAATTAGGTACTTGTGCAAACTATGAAATTAATTCTACCACTCACCGTCTACCTTGGTTGGAGAGATTTTGAAATTGAGCGGCTGGTTGTAATGGAGAGTATCATGTACTAGTATCATGCATATGATACTAGTGTATGATACTACATCCGTAATGCCTAGATGACTACATTTATTACCATGCATGACACAAAGTAGCACATCATTTAATATGATACGGTATCATGATATGATACTCAACCATCTCTTTCTTCATTTAATTCTATGCCAACTCATCAACATTGCTTAGTTGGCATGCATGATACTACTTATGATACTCTCATTACGGGCAGCCTAGGGTAGCTTGCTGCACCACGGACTCCAGGGAAATTGATGTAGTACTACTCCTACTACTAAAAGGCATATATTTCAAACAATATGATAATCTCTCTAACCAAGGTAGGGGAGTATATGTCTAACGGAGGGAGTAGTAAAATTTTCTCCTCGTCCTACGAGCCACCGCGTGCGTGGGCAAGGGAGTGGGCGTAGGCGTAGTAAGCAAGCTTCTCCTCATCCTGGGACTCTGCGAGCCACCGCACCCATGGGCGGGGGAGAGGGCATACTAAGCAAGCTTCTCCTCGTTCTGCGAGTTGATGGGACACATCAAAAGTAGTACTACAGAGCATCTCCAGTGTATAGAGCCTTGCCTCTAAGGTAGGCCCCACATGGTTTGCCTCTTATCAAATGAAAAAACCACAATGTATAGAGACTCTAACCAGCCTCTAAGGTGGACCCTAGCAGAAATTTAAAAAGTATTGATTAGCACCACATTTGTCCAATCAATACTATTTCTCTTGTACTTTCTTATGCTTCCTAAGGCTGACAAGTGGGACCAGATGGATTGTTACATTGTTAGAGGAGGCCTCTAAGGTTAGACGCGATGCTAGCCAATTTTTTGTTAGAGGCAGTTCATGCTATGTATAGAGGCCTGCCTCTAAGAGGAGAGAGAGGGCTTAGAGGAAACAAAAATCATACATTGTGGATGCCCTAAGTGCCTACTTTCCTGTCTATATGACATAATTTGAAATCCACAATGTATCCATAATAGATGCTGAGTGGTGGAATAAATTTACTTCCATAGTTCGCAAAAGTACTGAGCATGTGAGATGGTGAACAGAGGGAGTACGATACCATTAGTACTACAGTTCTTTTGGAAGGGTTGTAGTAGTCCCTCCCATTCACATGTTCACATTTTAAGCTTCAATAAAAATGTTGCATGCAAGGATTAAGAGAAACCTCAGCAATGAATGTACTCCCTCAATCCATATAGGGTCTAAAATGCGTTTTGGAGGCTAACTTTGACCAAATGTTAGAGCAATAATATGACATCCAACTTACACAAATCTTACCATCAAATTTGTACGTGGTCATTATACTGCTAACACATGCATGCGTTGCAATTAGTACATACTCCCTCCGTTCCTAAATATTTGTCTTTCTAGAGATTTCAACAAGTGACTACATACGAAGCAAAGTGAGTGAATCTACACTCTAAAATATTTAGGAACGGAGGGAGTACATGATACAGTAGTAAACACTCACTATCTAGTAGTACTAGTACTCTACACTACTACTACTATGAGGCCATCCAACTGTGTCCCGGCAGAAGACCGTGGACACTGATTATTCGTTCATATTTAAATTTGTTTTCACACAGCAAAATATCCATGAAAACAACACATGGCAAAATTTCACGGCGAACGAGGGATTTGAATGTGCTGGGAGGGGTGGGGCTGGAAGGGGCTGTTTGGATCTTGCCCGGGGTAGCCAAAATATTGGCGACCCTTTTGTCCACCCGTGCCTTTGCCACTGATGAATGAGGAAGAGCTCGGGTGCTCATGCATCCTCCAGCGCGCGCGTTGGAGACGAGCTCGCACGAGCTGTACTTTTTTGTCCCACCTCACCGCCCGAGCCGACCACAGACCGACCGGCGACCCGCAAATTATGCCATCCAACCGTAGCCGCACACATTTTGACAGCAACTCAACCAACCGGATGAAATTCATGCAAACACAGCGATATTTCATATAAATAATGACGGAATTCATATAAAATATCGAATTTTCATATAAACATGACGGATTTCATTACATTCAAATCAACTAAGCTGTGCTACTCCTGAACAGCATAGGTATAATAATACCTAGCCTAAATGGTCGCCCGCGGATCCATTTGTCTTCCTCATGTCCGGTAGCACGATCACCAGACTGCCGGGAGCCCCGGAGGTATATGCTTCAGCACAAAGCATGGCTCACTTCCCCACCGCTCAACTGACATTGTTGGGTAATGCCCAAGATGGAGTCTGAAGGGGGCTTCTTCGCTTCCGTGGAGCCCATGCGGGGTCGACGAAGGTCCTTGCAACAAAAGGATCCGGCATGACACCTATTGTGTACGCCGGCGTCGCCTCGGCGGTGGCCTTGATGGGACACAAGCGGCGACGGCCTCCCGTGTTCTACTTCTCCTCGATGATGGCGGCGGACGCGGAGGCACTGGCCACTGACTCATCGCTCTCCGCACACCCGGCTTCTATCTTTGCTTGCATGGCATGGCCGCAGGCATGGGAGTCTCGGCCACAGACACGGGAGACGCGGTCGCAGACACGGGAGGCGTGGTACGAGGCGGCAGCGTGGACGGCAGCGATGATGCCTGTGCTCCCCACCGTGCTAGCGTGGAGCAGCTCGCGGCTCCTCGTCGAGCTGGCCTGGAGCGGCGAGTTGCTGAACCACGCGCCGGCTTGGGGCGGCAACTGCCTTCGTCGGGCGAGGGGAGGGAGGTTGATCAGCGAGCTGCATAGCTCGTATCCGGCGGGCTTGGCGGGCCACCCAGCCGGCTTGGATGCCAGATAACTACTCTTTGTAAGCCATTGTAAGAGTGGAGAAAATGGTGAAGGAGGAGATAGGGGAGCGGCGGAGGTGTGCGATTCTTGGCCGGCGTCGGGCCTTGTTTAAATAGGAGATTAAATAGACGACGAACGGGAGGAGCTCGGCCGGTGTTGCATTTAATGCAAGCCCGGTCATGAACGGACGTGTGTCCGGAGTGGGTTTCTCGGCTTCCACACGGGTTTCAAGGAGGCGTTTGAATGCGGGCAAGGAGGCGTGTTCAGCCGGGCGTCCAGCCAGCGGCGCCCTCGACTCTGACGTATGACACCGCGCCGTTCTTCCAGTGACATGTGGCCTCGTTGGGTACCTGGCCTGCATGTCAGTGACCCAACGCAGGCAGCGCACAGCAGAGGAGCTTTTGGTGGGCCAGGGCGGTGAGAAGCGGGCATTTCATAAACCGATGATTGTTCATTGAGTGTGACGTCATCTAATTCATGTAGGTTGATAAGCCTACTATATAATGTAAGAGAATTTTAAAATTTTCATATATACGTTGATAGCCCGTTCGATACATTATGATTCATAAAGACCGCTACAAACATCAATGTTCTGCTTATCACAGATAAGATTGATTAATACCCGTAAAAATCCATGTCCTTAACAAAGGGTGCATGCACGTATAGGTTGAGCGTGTGTCTTGCATCGTGTGCTGTGTGCATGTAGGCGTGCGAGTGTTGCGTGTGTGCATGTGTATGTTTTAGTGTTGCATGCATGCATGCGGGAGTGCGTGTGTTCGTGAGTGCATGTGTACGTGTCAGTGTTGCATGCCTGCATGCGTGCGTGTGTTCGTGCGAGTGTTGCGTGCGTGCATGTGTACGTGTGAGTATTGCATGCATGCATGCGGGCGTTGCGGGCGTGTTTGTGTGCATGTGTGATGTGTTTGTATTCACCACAGTGGCTCGTGCGTGCATGCAATTAAAACGGCCGGCTCAGCATATCATCACAAGGCGACCTTGTCCGCTGTGGTTAGGGCACGCGGGCTGCCAACCAGAGGTCTCACGACTTCGAATCCCCACCGACCACTAATTTATTACCATTTCTGTCTTTCGTATACGTGCTGACGGGTGGGCCCTACGGTAATGTGCGCTGGTGAATGTGGACCATTTGTCTGGTCAATTGATCGTGTCATCAACAAATTACGGAGCTGTATGGTGAGCCAGTGACCGTATGATCACCATAAAATGTATTTTATTAACACGGTACAAACTCAAGCTACCATTTCTTTCTTTCATATACGCGCCGACAGGTGGGCCCCATGGTTACGTGCGCTGATGGTGCAACACTAGTTGCGCCACGTGGAACGTTTGACTGGTCAATTGATCGTATCATCAACAAATTACGGAGTTGTACGTGTGTGCCAGTGACCGTATAATCACGACATGTATTTTTTAACACAGTATAGACACAAGCGCTCATATATACGCGCAAACACTCACCGCTATAAGCGCACACACGCACACCCTACCCCTATGAGCACCTTCGAGAGAGTGAGCCAGCATATGATCTTGAGATTTTACAAAGTCACCATAGGTGCCTCATAGTCGAGGAGAACGTCTCCTCCCACTGAACACACATCGCCGGAAAATACTGAAATTAATCCAGGATAAATGAGAGCACTAGGACTTTAACCCTGGTGGACTGGGGAAACCACTGTCCTCCTAACCATCCAACCACAGGTTGCTTAGCACCACAAAATGTATATGGTGACCGTGATGAGCTTATTCTGAAGTCCAGTGACCATATCGTTCTTTCGCTTCAAATACAATGACCGTAAGTGTCGTCAACAAAATACAGAGCATGCATCAAATACAATGTCCGTCAGTGTCATCAACAAAATATGGAGGCGTATCGTGAGCTAGATACCGTATGATCACCACGAGAATGTATAGGGTGACCGTAATGAGCATATTCTGACGTCCAGTGACCGTATAGTGCTTTCGCTTGAAATACAGTGACCGTCACGCGTGAATGTGTTAGGGGCATACTTTTAGAGGGCCGAGAGATAGTTTGTGTGTGTACGTGAAAGTTGTGTAGAGAGAGGGGGTGTCCGGTGGAGACAAAGAGAGATATGCCCTTCGTTTCTCTTTCCCGTGACTAATATTTTAGGAGAAAAGATGAACATTCACAATGCAGAAGAAATATTATTGGATGCACCATGCAATTAACTTTCATGTATAACTTTGTACTATTGTATATGCTTATTTTCTTAGTGGCCGATTGTGTGTGGGGTGTGGTGGGCACATCATTTCTAGTTGTGGTGGGTTAACATGAGGACTCATGGGTCGGTTCCATCCTGCGCCACATAGGTTGGACCAAGACGCGTTATACGAAGACCCATGTGGAGGACTCAGCATACAAGACGAAGCTACCAGAGTCGTGAAGGACTCTATCCCCACTAATGATAAGCCGACTATATCTGATTTGTAACCCTAGGCCCCTAGTATGTTATATAAGCCCGGGGGCTAGTTCGTCGATAGTATACACACACACAATGCCTGGTATTCACATGTACTTTGTACACACCCCTATCACAAATATACAGTACCAGGAGTAGGCTTTTTCCTCAACTGCAAGGGCCCAGACTTGGGTAAAACTTTGCCTCGTATTACCATCCAGCCTAACAGTCAGGGATATCCTACCGAATGATTTGATGGAATCATATCTGCCAACTACTAAGAGAGAGGTGTGGGTGGGGGCAATGTGTGCGAGAGAGGCCTAAAGATAATGTGCATGCGGGAGACACGTAGGCACATATATGTGCCTATAGAGGGCTAGTAGAGACCGTGCGTGTGTGTATATGCATGTGAGAGAAATAGTGTTTTCCAACTAAGATTAGTGAAAAGAGTGGTACATAGTAGTAAGAAAGAGAGAGGGAGACACTACTGCAGGATGCTGCTAACGCGACACTACAATCAGAGACCCTTCGACGAAACTGTGTGCGATGCATTAATCGCAAACGGTGATGTAAAAAAAACCATGAAAAAAGGTGCAAAACATTTGCGATGGCGGATACATCAAACACGATTCAGATTTTAGTTGCGTGTGCGATGCTAGGCATACGGTTGAGTTCAATGAACTGTTTGCGATGAGGTAGAACAACAGAAACGGGCAGCCAGATGAAGGCGTGTGTGATATATGGCATACAGTTCACTCGGATGAACTGTTTGTGATTAGGCAACACAAAAGAAACGGTCAGCCATATCAAGGTGTGTGCGATATACGACATACGGTTCACTCAGATGAACTGTTTGCTTTGAGCTAAGCGAACATAAATGGTTCAATTTAACAAGATGTGTGTGATACGCGGCAAACAGGTCTGTAATCAGAAATGTGTGCGAAGACCGATAATAATACAGATAATTGCTGCTAATAAGCCGTGTGTGTTGTGGGCAAATGCTTGGTGGTATACAATTGTCAGCGATTGATGAAATCATCACCGACGGGTTCCCTAGTATTGTCCGTGTGCGATGTCATTGCACACAGAACAAAAACATATGTACTTATAACTTATAAGGACTTGATTCCATAAACAGATTGAACATCCAATTACATATGAGGCTAGTACACACATGACCTTTGCACACACCAAAGTATGTTCCAAAATGCCTAGAAAACTCAAATAATGTATAAAAAGGCAAAACAAACCATGAATAATTTCATATTTTTAGGACGATGCTCCTATAGTTGCACGTTGCCTCTGTAAAATAAATCAAGGCGGGAAGAGACAGGGTATGTCATTTCGCACACATAGGTCACAAGTTCCCTCTCGGAACCATGAGCCTTTTTGAGAGAAGCTCCGGTTTGTAAGAAGTTTGTACCAAAACTTGTCCCAAATTGGACTAATTTTTTACCACAGCATGTTGGTGCCATGTCATAACACCATGACAAGTTTCATGATTTTGAGGCAAGTTTTGGATTTACAGTAATTTTGAAACCAGGTTTCTCAATGTTTACTGTCGAGTCGGCACCGCCCTGGATAGGCTTTTTCCTCGTGGGTCCCAAATGACAAATCCAAATCTGTCACTACCATGCAACTTTTCGTATTAAGAATTGCAGCCCATTTGGTGTGCTAGCTGAAAATAAGTTTGTGGGTGCTGGTGGGCGCTAAGAACTTGCGGTTCTGTCGGGGGGATAGACCCCGGGTAGCCTCATCCGGACCTAATAACATTTCAAGACATCGGGGCTAGCAAAGCCCCTCATGCCTTCCGGGCATGCGGCCAGTTCCTTGGTCCCGCTAGGACCAAGTGGCCGGCTTCTAGAAGACGGTGCACTCATAGAAGGCGGCTCTTGGTGGAGGCCGGCTCCTAGCAGACGGCCCCTCCTCTCCTCGGAGCCCGCAGTCACCTACTTCGACGAGACGGGGCGTGGCTGCAGAGCCAACTACTCCCCCGAATCCTGGAGGAGCGTGGCTACAGTGTAGGCTGACCGAGCGGCCACCTACCCGCCTGGCGCAAGACTGTAGCCATGCGACTCAGGACATGGCCCTTGTCAGCAAGGGTCATGCTACAACAAAAGGCGATCAGTACGGCCCGCAGGCGGCAAGCCCTACCTGTCCGTGAGCTACCAGAAGGTGGTGCACCCCTAGAAGGCGACGTTGAGGGGCGGGCCGGCTCCCGGCAGACGGACCCTTCCCTCCCCTCGGAGTCCGCACTCACCCACTACGACAAGACGGAGCGCGGATATAGTGTGCGCTGACCAAGCGGCCACCAACCCCCTGATGCGGGACTGTAGCCATACGACTCCTGACGAAGCCTCCGTCATCAAGTACAAAGCTACAGCAAAAGGCAATCAGTGTGGCCTGTAGGCAGCGGGCCCTACCTGTCGGCCGGATTCTCGGCGGCCAGCGGGGCCCTCCAGAGGCGGGCCCCAGCAGCTGGCGGAGAACCCGGCGATCTTAGACACTAACGTCTGGGTCCTACACCCGGCCGTATTACCATTGTACCCTTGGGGGGTTGGCCTATAAAACCCCCCCAGGGTTCACCCATGCAAAGGGTTCAGCCTTCATTCCCATACACCACCATAGCTAGGAGAAGAGAGGTAGCTCTACGCATCTTCCTCCTCTAGCAACACAGCTCAAGGAGCAACCTTGTACACTCTTGATCATAGTCATCATGCGGAGACCCCGCAGAGCAGGACTAGGGGTGTTATCTCTCCGGAGAGCCCCGAACCTGGGTACGTCTCGTGTGCGATCGAGCTCGTGCTCACTCCCACTTCCAGGGCCCGACAATGTCCTCTTGGTTCCACCCATGATAAGCCACTCCCTGGCATCTGACGTGAGATTACCACGACAGTTGGCGCCCACCGTGGGGCCATTCGCGGCGTCGGCCGGAGACACGTTCTGGACGGGAACCGCCTTCCTCTCCGGCGAGAACGTCGTGGTCGGCCTGATCAGCCAGCCAGATACGTTAGCTTGTGCTTGCACCAGCGCATCGCCCGACGCGGGGTCCGTTTGCCCCGCGGGCTGCCTCGTCGACCTCTTCGGGAAGCTCAGCCTCTCCGACGCAGACGCCACCGACGGGTTCCCCGGCGGCGTGGTGGTGATCAACGACCCGCTCCCTCCCATCTCTAGCGTCGCCTCTGCTGGCGCGCTCGATGCTGGCGTCTTCATGGAGGTGATGGTCACTGGCCATAGCCAGGCCTCTGGCGGGGCCGTCTAGGACCCATTGCGAGCAGCGATGCAGGACCTGGCGGCTCTCGTCGGAGCCAATGCCAACGCAGCGGCACTAGAAGAAATCCACGTCAAGCTCCTCGACAGCGCCACCAAGATGGCGGCCATGAAGCACCGCGCTGAGGCCAACCAGCGCGAGATCGACCGCATAGCTGGTGGCACGCCGGCTGTGGCCGAGCCTAGCCGAGCCGGCACCATCCGGCAACGCGGCGCAGCCATCGCCAGCATGCTGGGTGTCGGACGTCCGATCTACGACACCCCCGTGCGCCGTGCAGGCGACGTCAGAAGAACTCGAGAACCTGGAGGGCGACAAACGGCGCAGTCAGCTAGACCGCCTCCAGGAACTCCTCGACGCTGCGAACATGCAGCAAGACACGTGCAACCGCGTGGTGGGAGCCGGCCGGCATGCCGAGCTCCCGGAACGGAACCCTCCACCCCGCCGCGAGAATGGAGCAACCTCCCGGTCCCCTAGTGGCGGCGGCCGTGGCCAGCGGAACCCGGAGCCTGCAGCTAGCCGCAGCCGGTGCTCTCACCAGACAGTTGTGGGCAGCCAGGAAGTTCCTCCGAACCCAGAGTGCCGGCACCAGCAGGACAAATGACCGCCTCCCCCCCCCCCCCCCCCCCCCCCGCAGGGAGAGGTTGGCTTCTCCGGCGCCGGTTGAGCACCCGACTTTGGGGGGCCAGCTAGGCCCCCGCGAAGCAGTCGGCGAGAATGACGCTCGCCGCCGGATCGAGCAGCTAGCTCGGTCCCTGGCAATGGAGGACGAGGATACAGTCGGCTCGGCCTGCTTCGGCCCCCGCATCCGCGACGAGCCCTTCCCCAAAGGGTTCTCGCTACCTCGTGACACTCCCAAGTACAACGGCGCCGTGAAGCCGGAAGATTGGCTGACCAACTATGCCACATTAGTCAGCATAGCAAACGGCAACAATCGCTTTGCCGTGAAGTATGTTCCGCTCATGCTCCAGGGCACGGCCCGGACATGGCTGAACAGCCTCAAACCCAACAGCATCAACAGCTGGTTGGACTTTAGCGACGTCTTTGCCCACAACTTCACCAGCACCTACAAGCGGCCTCCCAAGCCTCGCCAGCTCTCCATGTGCGTTCAGGGGCCGGACGAGTCCGCTCGCGATTACCTGATGCGTTGGACCGAGTTGCGCAACTCCTGCGAAGGGGTGCATGAGGTGCAAGCCATCGAGTACTTCACCGCCGGGTGCCGAGAAGGCACCCTGCTCAAGCACAAGCTTCTGTGTGACGAGCCGGCTACCTTGGACGAGCTCCTGGTTGTGGCGGACAAGTACGCCACGGCCGACTCCTCCATGAAGTCAGAGATCCGGACCGACGCGTCCGGGAAGGTGATCCCGCCGGCTTCTCAAGCGCCAGCTGGTGACTCCAACCGGCGCCAGCAGCCAAGCGACAACAAGCGCAAGGCCCAGCAGCCGGCTTCAAATAGCCGACAGGTGGCAACTGTCGAGGACCAGCAGCCGGCATGTCAACCCGGCCCCAAGCGTCAGCGGGGCGGCAAGGGGGCCTGGCTGCCGGCCTTCTCCTTTGAGCAGACCCTCGACGCTCCATGCAAGTTCCACAACGGCGCGAAGCCGTCCAACCATACAACCCGGCAGTGCAACTGGCTCGCCCGAATCACTAAGGGTGAAGGCTTGCCGCCTCCTCCAGCCAGCCCGGCGGCTCCGGCTGCTCAGCAGCCGGCCCACCCTGTCGGCATGCTCCAAGATGAGTTCCCCAATGAGAATGCCACTTACGTCGTCTTCACCAGTGAAGCCGGCGACAAGCACAGTCGGCATCAACAACACCACGAGGTGAACACTGTCATTCCAGAGGTCTCCCAATTCATGCACTGGTCTGAAAGGCCCATCACCTGGAGCCACGACGACCATCCGGCTGTGATGCCTTCGCCGGGTGCTTACGCCATGGTGCTGGACTCCACCTTCTCAACCGAGAGGCGGGCTTGCTGCTTCTCCTGAGTCTTGATAGACGGCTGCAGCAGCATCAACATCCTCTACCGTGACACCATGGAAAAGCTGGGCATCAAGGAGAAGCAACTCTAGCCCAGCCGAACCGTGTTCCATGGCATTGTCCCTGGGCTTTCCTGCTCTCCAATCGGCAAGATCAAGATTGACGCCCTGTTCGGCGACAAGGCCCACTTCCGCCGCGAGCCAATCTGGTTCGAGGTGGTTGACTTGAACAACCCCTACCACGCGCTCTTGGGCCGGCCTGCGCTGGCCAAATTCATGGCGGTTCCGCATTGCGCGTACCTGAAGATGAAGATGCCGGGTCCCAAGGGCATCATCACCATTGCCGGCGACAACAAGAAGTCGCTCACGTCCGCCGCGGCCAGCTCCCAGCTGGCCGAGTCCCTCATCATCGCCCAAGAGAAGTGCCTCCTTGACCGGGCTGTGGCCATGGCCAGCGAGCAGCCGGCCATGCTCTCCGACCCCAAGGAGGTTGAGGCTGAGGGCTCCTTCCAGACGGCCAAGGAAACCAAGAAGATCATCCTAGACCCGGCGCACCTGGAGAAGTACGCTGTCGTGGGGGCTAACCTTGATAGCAAATAGGAAAGCGAGCTTGTCGACTTCCTCCGTGAGAATCGGGACATCTTTGCATGGTCCTCCAAGGAGATGCCGGGTGTTCCGAAGGATTTCGTCGAGCACAAGCTGCATGTGCGGCCGGATGCTAAGCCGGTCAAGCAACCCCTCCGCCGCCTATCAGAAGAGAAGAGAAGGATCATTGGTGAAGAAATCGCCCGGCTTCTGGCAGCCGGCTTCATCGTGGAGGTGTTCTACCCGGACTGGCTTGCCAACCCAGCCCTCGTTTTGAAGAAAAACAACAAGTGGCGCATGTGTACTGACTACACAAGCCTCAACAAAGCCTGCCCCAAGGATCCGTTTGCCTTGCCCCGGATTGATCAAGTGATCGACTCCACGGCCGGCTGCGAGCTTTTGTCCTTTTTGGACGCCTACTCCGGCTACCACCAGATCAAGCCGGACCCGGCCAATCGACTGAAGACCACCTTCATCACCCCTTTTGGCGCCTTCTGCTACGTCACCATGACGTTCGGCTTGAGGAATGCCGGCGCCACCTTTCAGCGCTGCATGCAGAAGTGCCTCTTGAAGCAACTCGGCAGAAATGCCCACGTCAATGTGGATGACATAGTGGTGAAGACGGAGAGGCGTGGTACCCTTCTGGAGGATCTCAAGGAGACCTTCGCCAACCTGCGCCGCTTTCAGATCAAGCTCAACCCAGAGAAGTGCGTCTTCGGAGTACCAGTCGGCCAGCTCCTTGGCTTCCTTGTTTCTGAACGCGGGATAGAGTGCAACCCCGTAAAGATCAAGGCCATTGAGCGGATGAAGAGATCGACCCGACTGTGGGACATCCAGAAATTCACTGGGTGCCTAGCATCCCTCAGCCGGTTCGTCAGCCGGCTGGGCGAGAAGGCCCTCCCTCTGTACCAGCTGATGAAGAAGACCACATGCTTCGAGTGGACCGACCAGGTGGACGAGGCGTTCCTCCAGCTCAAGCGGATGCTGTCCACGCCGCCTGTTCTGGCCGCTCCAGCTGCTAAAGAGCCCATGCTCCTCTACATTGCCGCCACCAACCGGGTCGTCAGCACGATGATTGTTGTCGAGCGGCCAGAAGCCGGAAAGGCAGAGCCGGTCCAGAGGCTGGTCTACTACCTGAGCGAGGTGTTGTCCGCCTCCAAGCAGAACTACCCCCACTACCAGAAGATGTGCTACGACATGTACTTTGCCGCCAAGAAGCTAAAGCAGTACTTCCAGGAGCGCACCATCACAGTCGTCTGTACCGCCCCCCTTGCCGAGATCATGGGTAACCGAGATGTCTCGGGCCGGGTGGCCAAGTGGGCCATCGAGCTGGCTCCCCACACCATCCTCTACCAGCCCCGCACCGCCATCAAGTCTCAAGCGCTGGCCGACTTCCTTGTCGACTGGGCCGAGACCCAGTACCTGCCGCCTGCGTCAGATTCCATGCATTGGCGGATGCACTTCGATGGTTCGAAGATGCGCACCGGTTTGGGAGCCGGCATCGTCCTCACCTCTCCCAAAGGCGACAAGCTCAAGTACACGCTGCAGATTCACTTTGCTGCCTCCAACAACATGGCCGAGTACGAGGCACTCGTCCACGGGCTCTGGCTGCGAAGGAGATCGGCATCCACCGCATCCTGTGCTACGGCGACTCGGACCTGGTGGTCCAACAGTCCTCTGGCGACTGGGATGCCAAGGACACCAACATGGCCAGCTACCGCTTCCTTGTCCAGCAGATTAGCGGACACTTCGATGGGTGCGAGTTCCTCCATGTGCCACGAGCCGAAAACAAAGCAGCCGACGCCCTGGCATGGATTGGTTCTACCCGGCAGGCCATTCCAGCAGGCGTCTCCCTCGAGTGTCTGCGCAAGCCATCTATCCAACCTTCACCGGAATCAGAGTCCATCTTCGTGCCAGCTGACCCTGGAGCAGTCGGATCCGGCTCGGGGACTCTAGTAGCCGGCCCGGGGACTTCGACTGGCGGCCCGGGAGGTACAGCACCCAAACCCGGCCCAGGGACTGCTGTAGTCAGCCCGGGGACTTCAACGACGCAGCAAGCAGCGACCGGCTCCGACCCGCCGCCTCCCAACCCGGCCTCCCTAACGCCGGTTACTATCATGACGGTGGTGGAAGCTCCGTCTTGGGCGCAACCCATCCTCAACTTTCTGGTGAGCCGCGAGCTACCAGCCAACGAAGTCTTGGCCCGGCAGGTGCAACGCCGGGAGGCCGCATACACGATCGTCAACAGAGAGCTCATCAGGCGCAGCGCGACCGGCGTCTTCCAGCGTTGCGTCGAGCCGGAGAAGGGCATTGCTATCCTCAGAGACATACACCAAGGTGAATGTGGCCACCATGCCGCCTCCAGAGCCCTCGTTGCCAAAGCTTTCCTCCATGGTTTCTTCGGGCCGACTGCTCTGGACGACGCCAAGGTGTTGGTCCGAAAGTGCAAGGGGTGCCAGCGTTTCAGCACCAAGCAGCACCTGCCGGCCTCAGCACTCAAGACCATTCCCATCACTTGGCCATTTGTCGTATGGGGGTTGGATATGGTGGGCCCATTGAAGACAGCACGCGGCGGCATGACCCATCTGCTGGTTGCCGTGGACAAGTTCATGAAGTGGATTGAGGCAAGGCAAATCAAGAAGCTGAACAGCCCCATAGCCGTCACATTCATCGCGAACATCACCATTCAATACGGCATCCCGCACAACATAATCACTAACAACGGCACGAATTTCGCCAAAGGCGCCCTAGCCCGTTTCTGCGCGACGCAGGGCATCCGACTGGACCTCGCGTCAGTTGCCCACCCGCAGTCAAACGGGCAGGTGGAGCGAGCAAACGGCCTCATCCTGTCCGGCATCAAGCCTCGGCTGGTCGAGCCGCTCGAGCGCTCGGCCGGCTGCTGGATCGAGGAACTGCCGGCCGTCCTTTGGAGTCTCCAGACCATGCCAAATCGGTCAACCGGCTTCACGCCCTTCTTCCTCGTGTACGGGGCCAAGGCTGTCATCCCAACAGATATCGAGTTTGACTCGCCTCGCGTCACCATGTACACGGAGGCGAAGGCCAAGGAGGCGCGAGAAGACGGCGTTGACTTGCTCGAAGATGCCCGGCTGCTAGCACCCAGCTGGTCCGCCATCTATCGGCAGGGCCTGCGTCGCCACCACAACAAGAAGATCAAGCCGCGTGCTTTCCACGAGGGCGACCTTGTGCTCCGGCTGATCCAGCGAACAGCCGGCTAGCACAAGCTCTCGGCTCCTTGGGATGGCCTTTCATCATCAGCAAGGCGCTGGGCAATGACTCGTACTACCTCATCGACGCACAGAAGCCCGGGGCAGGCAAGAGGGACACAACTGGCCAAGAGTCGGAGCGCCCGTGGAACGCTGTCGGCGTTCTGGGAACGGGGGTACCCAGACTTGCCTGCCTGCGGCCCACGGTGTGGCTCCGTTGACGGCCTGGTACGGCCTAGCTTCAGCAACAACAACTCAAGACCCTCGCGAGGGGCTAAGCCTCGCGAGGCGGACGACACCAAGACCCCCACGAGGAGCGGCCTCCTCAGGCTGGCTCTTGAGGAGTGGAGAGTTCTATGCAAGCCTCACCTCGTGAGGTCCGGATGACGTGAGCCATAATGACCAAGGCCAGGCGAGCGCCAGCGGGCGCAGTGTACCAGTTTCCTCTTGGGTGCCAAGGAGGCAAGCGCAGGCACGGAGTCCCGAGGAATCAGCCAAAGGTTTCCATTCCCGTGTAACAAGACCAAGACCGCCAGGACGGCAGGACAGAGGTCATCACCAAGCCCACCATGGCGTCACGACCAGAGGCTTTTGCAGGCGAAGACTACTTTTGTCAGGATAGCATGTACTAGTTGTCTCCCTTCGAATTTGGCCGTTGTGGGATCCCTTCCCGCCTTTCATTTGGGAAGAGGACCAAGGCCAGTATAAATAGGACTTAGCTACCACCGTAGAGAGGGATCGGACCCCCGGACGGATCATTCAGATCACCCTCACCCCACCAGCTCACTCGAGCTCAAGAACACCTCTCCTCCTGAGGCTGTTCGCCACTGTACTAGTTCATCCTCAGCCCCTCGAGGCCAATCCACCACAAAGCAGGAGTAGGGTTTTACACCGCAAGGTGGCCCGAACCTGGGTAAACTGTTGTGTCTCTTTTCCTTACAGTTCATCGAGCTAGGCTGTGAGAATAGCGAGTAGGCAGACTGGGGAGGATGAGTTCTTCGCACGCACCCTAGAGTTCGAACCTCTCAAGGGTTTGCAGAACCCAAAATCCGACATTTGGCGCGCCAGGTAGGGGTGCGTCGAAGCTTCGCCTCTCCGTCCGCCACACTCCACCCTCGCCGTTCCGCTATCATGGCGGGCGCCTCTTCTCCGACTGGATCGACGGGCGCGCACGGAGGTGCCGTGGGTCTCCGGGCCTTCACCCCCGCCTTACAGCGAGTGCAGTGGCCACCCAAGTTCAGGCCGGAGATGCCGCCTCACTACGACGGCGCGGCAGACCCGGTGGGGTTTCTCTAAGTGTATGAGGAGGCGGTTCTGGCGGCCGACGACGACGGCAAGGTCATGGCGAATGGGCTTCCCATGGCCCTCACGGGCGCACCGCGCGCTTGGCTCCTCGGCCTGCCGGAATCCTCGGTGGCTTCCTGGGAGGAGCTGCGCAGCCTTTTCGTCACGCAATTTGCGGCGCCGGCACCTCACGCCGTCGTAGCCATCCTCGGCGGCTCGCAGGCGCCGCCCTCGGATCGCCACATCAAGCAGTTCTTTCGCCAGGCGGGTGCCACCCATGTGCAGCGGGCGGTGCCGCTGGGTTGGGCGGCGCCCAAGGCCGACCTCACCTTCGACTCCGGGGACCACCCCGCGGTCACGGCCGGCGCTGGCGCGCTCCCGATGCTCTGCACCCCCACCATTTGCAATGTGGCGGTCACCAAGACCCTCATCGACGGAGGAGCCGGCCTCAATGTGCTCTCGGTGGAAGCATTCGGCTTGCTTCATGTGCCCCATGGCCGGCTCCGCCCCACGAAGCCCTTCTCTGGAGTCGTCAACGGCTCCACCAACCCCCTCGGGCAGATCCGCCTCCCCGTCACCTTCGGCACCCACGACAACTACCGCACCGAGCTCATCAACTTCGACATCGCCCGCATCAGCCTCCCGTACAACGCCATCCTCGGGTACCCGGCCCTGGCCAAGTTCATGGCAATGACTCACCCTGCCAACAACCTCATGAAGATGCCAGGAAGCAGTGGCATCCTCACCGTGGTGGGAGATACCAAGGACGTGCTATTGGCCCTCAAGCTCGCCTTCAAAGCCGCGGCGGCCGCTCGGCCGACTGAGGAAGGGGCCCCAGAGGCTCCGGGGGCTGCGCCAACGAAGAAGAAGCAGTTGTTCTCTCAAGATCGGGCCGAGACGAAGCAGGTGCCGGTCGATGAGGACGGGGCGTCGGGTGCCACCTTCACCATAGGTGTCAGCCTCTCTCTAGATCAAGAAAAGGCGTTGATCGACTTCTTACGCGCAAACAAGGAAGTGTTCGCATGGGAGCCCAACAATCTGGTTGGGATCCCGAGGGGAATAATCGAGCATCACCTGAGGGTGTGCCCTAACGCACGACCGGTGAAGCAGAAGGTGTGGCGGCAATGCACAGAGAAGCAGTCGTTCATCGTCCAAGAGACCCGCAAGCTGCAAGAGGCTAGTGTCATTCGGGAGGTGCGGTACCCAGAATGGTTGGCGAACCCGGTCATCGTCCCCAAGAAGGGCGGAAAGGAGCGTATGTGCGTCGACTTCACTAACCTCAACAAGGCTTACCCTCAAGACCCCTTTTCGCTTCCGCGTATCGATCAGATCATCGACTCCACCGCCGAGTGCGACCTGCTGTGCTTCCTGGACGCCTTCTCAGGCTATCACCAAATCAAGATGGTGGTGCAAGATGTTGAGAAGACGGCTTTCTTGACTCCATGCGGGGTGTATTGCTACACCTGCATGCCGTTTGGGCTGCGTAACGCCGGAGCAACCTTCCAGCGGCTGATGCACATCGCTCTGGGCCGGCAGCTCGGGAGGAACGCAGAGGCATACGTCAATGACATAGTGGTGAAGTCTCAGGAGGCAAGGACCCTTATTGAAGACCTGGAAGAAACATTTGCCAGCCTGCGCAAGGTGGATCTGCGACTCAACCCGGAGAAATGTGTGTTCGGCGTCCCATCCGGCAAGCTGCTAGGCTTCTTGGTATCGCACAGAGGGATCGAGGCTAACCCAGAGAAAGTCAGGGCCATAGAAAGGATGAGCCCGCCGCAGACACTCAAGGAGATGCAGAAGCTGGCAGGTTGCGTGACCTCGCTGGGGCGTTTCATCTCCAAGTTGGGAGAATGCGCCCTCCCGTTCTTCAAGCTGATGAAAAAGAAAGGACCATTTGAGTGGACTCCGAAGGCTGACGTGGCCTTCCAAGATCTCAAGAAGTACCTCACCAGCCCGCCGGTGATGGTGGCGCCACGTCCCCTTGAGCCCCTGGTGCTCTACTTGGCAGCCACGTCTCACTCAGCCAGCGCAGCGCTGGTGGCAGTGAGGGAGGAGTGCCTGGTCAAGGGTTCATGACGGAGCACCCCGTCGCCAGATGGGTCGCCGTGGTCTCAAGATGGCGCTCCTGAGGCTCCGACCACACCACCGGCCAACAACGCTCCTGAGACCTTAGCCAACCCCCCAGGCAGTGGGTCTCCTGAGGACGATACTCCTCAGGGCACGGCTGCCATGCTGGATGATAAGGCTCCTGAGGGCCCGCAGATTCAGGAGTTGCAAGACCTCACCAATGCCTCCTCCCTCGTCGACCACCCGGTATACTACGTCAGCACGGTGCTGCGAGACGCGCGGGCACGCTACCCCATGCCACAGAAGCTACTGCTCGCGCTCCTCGTCGCCTCCCGAAAGCTGCGCCACTACTTCCAGGGCCACCCCATCAAGGTTGTCTCAGCTTACCCTCTGGAGAGGGTGCTCCGGAGTCCCAACGCTGCGGGAAGGGTCGCCGAATGGAACTTTGAGCTGCAAGCGTTCCAGTTGGAGTTCAGTACCACCAGGATCATCAAGGGTGCGGCCCTCGCTGACTTCGTGGCGGAATGGACTGACGTCCCTGACCGTGAAGTGTGCGAGGACCGCTCCCTCGTACCCGGCGACGAGGCACCAGATGGTTGGATCATGTACTTCGACGGCGCGTTCGCACGCCAGGGCGCGGGGGCTGGAGTTGTGCTTATTTCGCCTACCAAAGACAAGCTCTACTACGCCGTGCATCTCTGCTTCCAACACGGTGAGAAGGTCTCCAACAACATTGCGGAGTACGAGGGCCTGATCGCAGGACTCAAGGCCGCCGCAGCGCTGGGGGTCAGGTGCCTCACCATCAGGGGCACTCACAGCTCCTCGTCAACTTCTCCAACAAGGAGTACACCTTGAAGGACGAGCACATGGAAGCATACCTTGAGGAGGTATGCAAAATTGAGAAACGATTCTTGGGCCTGGAATTGTAGCACGTGCCGCGAGGCACTAACAAGGAGGCGGATGATATCACCAAGAGGGCGTCCCAACGTCTGCCTCAGGAGCCTGGCGTCTTCGAAGAGCGGCTCTTCAAGCCATCGACAGCTCCACCCACCGCAGGACCAGCACCGCCTCACGAGGACCTCCCCCAGGCTCCTCCGTCGGGCGCCCCAGCTTGTGGCCCGACCTCAAGAGCTCGCCTCCTACTCGCGATGGAACCTCAGGAGGGGTGTTGGAATGAGGAGTTCAAGGCGTACCTACTTCGGGGCACCCTACCAGAGAAGGAGGAAGACGCGGAGCATGTGGCCGGCCAGGCCACAGCATACTACATCCAGGATGGTGAGCTCTATCGGAGGTGTCCAAATGACGTTTCTTTACGGTGCATCTCCAGGGAGCAGGGATGCGAGCTGCTGGCCGATATACATGGTGGGGACTGTGGGCATCACTCTTCATCGCGCACACTCGTGGGCAAGGCATTCCGTAGTGGGTTCTACTGGCCCACGGCGCTCAACGATGCTACCGAGCTGGTGAAGTCCTGTGAAGCCTGCCAGTTCCACGGCAAGCAGATCCACCAGCCCGCTCAGGGCCTCCAGACCATCCCGCTCACATGGCCGTTCGTGGTCTGGGGGCTGGACATCTTGGGGCCATTCCCACAGACGCCCGGGGGATACCGCTACCTCTACGTCGCCATCGACAAGTTCACCAAGTGGGCGGAGGTGGAAGCCGTCCGCACCATCCCGACCGGCTCGGCCGTCAAGTTCATCAAAGGCCTCGTGAGCCGGTTTGGGGTTCCTAACCGCATCATCACCGATAGTGGCTCACAGTTCACCAGCAACCTTTTCAAAACATACTGTGCTAACCTTGGAACGCAGATATGCTACGCTTCAGTGGCACACCCCAGGAGCAATGGCCAGGCCGAGCGTGCCAACGCAGAAGTCCTGAGAGGCCTCAAGACAAGGACCTTCAAGAAGAAGCTTGAGGCCTGCGGCAAGGGCTAGCTCGACGAGCTCTAGTCCGTGCTGTGGTCCATTCGCACCACCGCAACCAAGCCGCCAGGCGAGACTCCGTTCTTCCTCGTCTACGGAGCCGAAGCGGTTCTCCCTCACGAGGTCAAGCATCGCTCCACGCGGGTCTTGGCGTTTGACGAGGCACACCAGGACGCCACGCTGGGGATGGACCTCGTGCTGGGGGAGGAACGCCGCCGTCAAGCCTCGCTCCGAGCGGCAAGGTACCAGCAGGCGCTGTGGCGGTACCACTGCCGCAACGTCCGCTCCAGGACGCTCGAGGTGGGTGATCTCGTCCTGAGGAGGGTGCTCTCCAGGGAGGGGCTGCATAAGCTCTCACCCATTTGGGAGGGCCCGTTCAGGATCGCCCGTGTCTCCAGGCCTGGCGCCGCGCGCCTGGAGACACAGGACGGGATCCCCATCCAGAACGCCTGGAACATCCAGCACCTCCGGAAATTCTACCCATGAAGCAAGGCCCCGTGCCTATGAAGGTCTCTGCTCGTGACACTCTCATGTAATAATGAGTGGGGCTGTACACTCCCCGGAGTCTCCTGAGTGTCGCCCGCAGGCCTCACGGGGGCTCCCTCCCACGTCCTAGTGGCAGCACTTAGCTCCGCGCTGGTGAGAAGGCTAGACTAGGTGCCAGACGCGGCTGTTCTTTTGCTTGCTTTCTGTAGTTGGTTTGCAACTTCTTAATGGAATTTGGAGTTTTCGCGTTTCTCGTTTGCCAGATCTGGAACTTTCTTTTTCTCTTGTTCGTTCGCCTGTCCAGCCTTGTCCCAGGAAGAGCGGCAGTTGCCCGTCGCTCCTCCTCGCGCGTCCCGCGCGCAGGGGCTAGGTAGGTGTGTGCGCTTGGCGCTCGCCGTGACCACACCTCACCGAAGCCCTGTCGCCCCAGAGCTTCGGTCCTTAAATCCTTGCGAGACGCTCTCAAACGAGCTCGTGGGCTCGCGTACCTTCTCAAGTCCGTGCCTCCGGGCATCGTGATGCGGTGCACCAGCCACAACCAACCCACGCTCGGGGGCTCGCGCAAGGAAGGGCATGACACCCTGTGAAGTTTTCTAATAATTCTGCAGCTGCACAATGCCTCCTGAGGCCCGACGGCTCCTGAGTCGTTAAGAAGCAAACTTTGCCAGATGTTGCTGGAGAGGCGCACCCTCACAAGGCGGGAAACTACAGCAAGCATATCAAGCTAAGTTATTCTAACCGCACCTGATCGGAATATCGGTATCCTGGCGCAATATCAAAATAACAAACATAGCGTAATGGCACGAGTGCCTTGGTTCATTACACGCCCCAGCGGGGCCTTCTACTTTTTTCAAGTGCAGGAGAAAGGAAAGGTTAAACAAAAGTGGCCCGCACGACTGCAGAAGCTCCCGAGGCCAGGCTCCGGCGGCCCCTGGGCTCAGCCCAAGTCTTCCTCCCGCTTCACCGGAGCGCGGCGACGAGACGACCCATTGCCTTCCCCGAAGCGAGCCCAGTGGCGTGGTGGTTGGTCGTAGCCGCCGCTGCTGGTGCTCTCGCCGGAGGAGGAGCCGCCGCTGCTGAAGGAAGCGCGGACGTCGTCAAGGCCAAGCTCATCATCGCTGCAGCCGTCTTCCGGGCAGCACCCCGCACGACGGCCGTCCTCCACGAACACCCGCACGTAGAGGGTCGCGAGGCCATCGTACCTGAAATGAAGGGTGTGCCTCCCATTCAGGCCTTGCGGGCGGGCAAACGCCTGCCAACCGTGGGTCAAGGACACGCTGCCCGTCGCGGTGACTTCGACCCCAACCCAGGAAGCCTTGCTGCAACAGCCGTCAGCCTGCAACCAGAGGCCGTCAAGCCCCGCGACCAGCAGCTCACTCACGAAGAAGCGCGGGAGTGGGAGCCAGGTGCCGGTGGGCCTCTCCGACCACACGACGAACTCCGGGAACACATCCGCCGAGTGGAAGCGCGGCCGAGGAGGCCGGGCAACCACGGCACGCCGCCCCTCGTCACAGGGGCTGCCTCGCCCTTGGCGGCCCCCGCCTCGAGAAGAAGAGCCGCCGTGGCCACCCAAAGCGATGCCGGCCCCCGAAGGAGTGCGCCCGTGCCCCCGAGGAGCTACCGCCGGGGTCGCAGCATGCTTGCAGGGGCGGCCACGCCCTCTCTTGGGTGGCGGCGAACCCGGCCCCTCCTTGGGGGCCTTCCCTTTCTCGGCGGCAGAGAACCTCCTTATCGGCGCCATGGATGCTACGACAAGAAGGGGAGGTGAAGAAGAAGAAGGAGCGAGCAGCAAGAAGATGGAGATGAGTGAGGGGGGCTCTGCCCCTCCCATCATTTATAGCCGGAGGGAGGCCAACCGCCGGCCTCCATGATCCCACGCAGTGATGGTTTTTCTCTGCATGCAGCAGAGTCTCGTCAAGTCGAACAGTTGCCAAGGCGGCGTGTGGAAGCAGAGATGCCCACGTTCCATCAATCGCCACGCGTCGACCAAGGCCGCAGGTAGTTAGGGCCCGCAGCGCTCCGCACTTGCCCCTTGGCTTCGCCTTGAAGCCAAATTCGAGCGCGCCTTGGGCCGGGGGCTACTGTCGGCGTTCTGGGAAAGGGGGTACCCAGACTTGCCTGCTTGCGGCCCATAGCGTGGCTCCATTGATGGCCTAGTATGGCCCAGCTTCAGCGACAACAACTCAAGACCCTCACGAGGGGCCAAGCCTCGCGAGGCGGACGGCACCAAGACCTCCACGAGGAGCGGCCTCCTCAGGCTGGCACCCGAGGAGCGGAGATCTCTATGCAAGCCTCACCTCGTGAGGTCCGGATGATGTGAGCCATGACGACCAAGGCTAGGCAGGTGCCAGCGGGCGCAGTGTACCAGTTTCCTCTTCGGTGCTAAAGAGGCAAGCACAGGCGCGGAGTACCGAGGAATCAGCCAAAGGTTTCCATTCCCGTGCAACAAGACCAAGACCGCCAGGACAGCAGGATGGAGGTCATCACCGAGCCCACCACGGCGTCACGACCAGAGGCTTTTGCAGGCGAAGACTACTTTTGTCAGGATAGCATGTACTAGCTGTCTCCCTTCAAATTTGGCCGTTGTGGGATCCCTTCCCGCCTTTCATTTGGTAAGAGGACCAAGGCCACTATAAATAGGACTTAGCCACCACCATAGAGGGGGACGGATCATTCAGATCACCCTCATTCCATCAGCCCACTCGAGCTCAAGAACACCTTTCCTCCGGAGGCTGTTCGCCACTGTACTAGTTCATCCTCAGCCCCTCGAGGCCAATCCACCACAAAGCAGGAGTAGGGTTTTACACCGCAAAGTGGCCCGAACCTGGGTAAATTGCTGTGTCTCTTTTCCTTACAGTTCGTCGAGCTAGGCTGTGAGATTAGCGAGTAGGTAGACTGGGGAGGACGAGTTCTTCGCACGCAGCCCAGAGTTCGAACCTCTCAAGGGTTTGCGGAACCCAAAATCCGACACCGGGGTAGGTGTCTAACTTCACCAAGACGCCAGTCTCAACCGCCTCCGAGAAGCATTCATACGCCGTGGGCGCCTAAGCACCCATGCGCTCGGCCGAAATCTATCTCGCCCACCATTTGGGACACCTGAGATTACTGTCCTACCCCCGACCCGCAATATGTCCGAAATTTTAGATGGGGGCAAAGTTTGTAACTTCCCCAAATTTCCAACAAGCGCGTCCCAAACCAAAACATTGTTCCCCCTTAGTTCCCCCCGTCCCTCCGTTTCCCCATTCATACTCCGTGGGCGCCAAAACGCCCTCTCCAGCAGCTGTGAAACCCTAGCCTCCTCCGTCCTCCACCCCATCGTGCCCAATCCACTGCCGCCCTCCTCCATCACGCTGGAGCCGGTACCCCGACATCGTCGTCCAACGCAACCGCAACCGCAACACCCACAAGGACTTAGCAGCTGAAGCCGAGGCAGAGCTGCCTCCACGACGCCGACGCCGATGTGCGCCGTACCAGAACCACTTCGACCACGCCGTCCTGCGCCTCACCGCTGTCGCTCCACTGTCGCAACCGTCCACCGCACTGGAGCTGTTCCCGCTACGCCGTCATTCGCCGCCTCAGATCTGGTTCCCCGCCGCCGACAGACGGCTACCGCACCACACTCAACAACTTGGCCATGGGTTCATCCAAGGCTCCACCATCCTCCACAACTTCTCATTTCCAGCGAACCACAAGAAGATCGTTGGAAAAACAGAAGGAGGACACAGCACTGCCAGCAGAAAGAGGTACTCCTCTTCCCTTATTCATGCAAATCTTACATCTCTGCTCACACCGTATTCATCCCACGAAAGAAACTAGTTGAGCGCTTCTTACTGCACCTTCTTCGTGATACTAAATGCACAAGGTTTCCTCCCATTTACTATTTCACCTTAGCTAGAGGTCAGTTGCCTGCCTGGATTTCAATTCAGGGTCAGTTGATTCATAATTAAAAGAAGCAACACCCGCTTAGGTGCGCGGAGCACCTAGTCCGCTTGTTTGCCGGGGAAGCGGCGCATCGGTGTCTATCATAGGAGTGTGGGGGCACAGGAGCTGCTTGCGCTTGATCTGGAGGTCGGCGGGGCTTGAAGGGATGGCCGGGGGGCGGTGCCAAGCACGGCGGTGCGATGAGGTCGAGGGGTGGGCGGAGGCAGGGGACTGGGCCGGTGGTCGCGGGCGTTTCGAGTAAGATCATCAACACTGACTCGCTGGAGGTAGATGAAGGCGATATGCCCGTTCTTTGTACATCGGACGGTGCAGAAAAAATGGACTGACCTATTTGTTTTCAGTCGACTGTTATTTTCAGACCACACCTTGTGGTGTACTGGAGGAGCATCTGCATTTCCCAGCCATCCCTGTGCTCATATTTCAAAATCCTACTCCTTTCGTTCCTAAATATTTGTCTTTCTACAGATTTCAGCAAGTGACTACATACGGAGCAAAATGAGTGAATCTACACTCTAAAATATGTCTATATACATCCGTATGTGATAGTCCATTTGAAATGTCTAAAAAGACAAATATTTAGGAACGGAGGGAGTAGAATCTAGTAATTTTGTGTGCCATGCATGTTGTAGATCTATCATATGTCTCCTGTCATTTATTTCTCACCCACCTGCTATCTGCTACTTTTACACTGTACTACTTGTGCACACACTTCACCCATACTCACACTATTGTTTTTTTATGCATGGGTATTTCAGACTCTGACGCAGTGTTGATGAATACACAAAAGAAAAGACAGAAGTCGCTCCAGTGTAATTCGAAGATAAGCACTAAGCGTTTCAGCGCTCTAAAGGGTGTAGTGTCAGCAGATGGAGACAATAAACGTAGCTCTGCAGTTGATGATCTCAATTGCCACACACAACCATTCCAGGTGCTTGCTTTAACTTCGTGCTGTCAAATGTGGTTGCATGTTGCATATGGTGTCTAGCTTGTATTGCTTCCAATTTGGTTAAATTGCATCTGCTTACTTTACACATTATACCTTTGATAATGACATGCCTTCCTGTTTTTGATACATACTACATATGTCTATTAACCATGTTCTTACATCAAACTAATGCTCTTTTCTACCCCTCATCAATCACTTATGATAAGACAGTCACCCCAGTGGGTTACTGTGAGATGCGATACTTGTTTAAAGATTGCAGTGCCATCCTCCCCACATGATTCTCAAGAAACAGCAAGGCTAAATGAAGATAGTCAACGTAGCTCTCTAGTTGATGACCACAATTCCCCTACACCACCATCACAGGTGCTTGCTCTTACTTGGCAATGTGATATGTGGTTGCATGTTGCATATGGTGTCTACCTTGTAATGCTTCTAATTAGGGCAAATTGCATCTGCTTAGTTAACACATTATACCTGTGAATATGACATGCCTTCTTGTTTTTGGTACATACTATGTCTTTCTATTAACCATGTTCTTACATCAAACTACTTTTCTTGTGTATCCCTCATCAATCACTTCTGACGAGACACCTTCAAATTGACCGCGTAATATTGGTTGCATCTTGCATATCATTTCAAAAATGTATTGCCTCTAATTTGTTGAAATGCCACTTATAATGAGACACTTCTAAGTTGGTAGAGTGATTTTGGTTGGATCTTTCATATGGTGTCTAGCTTGCATTGCTTCCAATTTGTTGAAATGCCTTCTGCTTAGTGTTTTTCGTACATATTCCATCCTCCTACAATGTGGTTGCCTTACATAAAAGTTGTGTTCGTCAGTATCATGCAACAACGAATTTGGAAGAGTGAATTTCATTCCTTTTCTTGTGTGTTTACTTGACAAGGAAAAATCTAAAAGGACGAACGCACGGAATGGTGGTGGTCCTCTGGAGCAACCGAAACAAATGATCTCTTCAGATTCTCCTGCTACTCCTACTGCAGTGCAAGTTCCAAATCTCATCTCCCCTACTCCACAACCCTAGATGCTTGCTCTAACATGGAAGTGTGATATCTGGTTGCATGTTGCATATGGTGCCTAGCTTGTATTGCTCCTAATTGTATAAATTGCATCTCCTTAGCTTGCAAATTATACATGTGAATATGACATGCCTTCCTGTTTTTGGTACATACTACATCTGCCTATCACACCATGTTCTTACATCAAACTACTGTTCTTGTGTTTCCTGCATCTATCACTTATGATGAGACAATCACGCCCGTGGGTTAGTATGAGATGTGCTACTCTTATAAAGAGTGCAGTTTCATCCTCCCCACATGATTCTCAAGAAACAGCAAGTCTAAATGAAGATATTGAACGTAGCTCTGTACTTGAAGACCGCATTTCCCCTACACCACCATCGCAGGTGCTTGCTCTAACTTCGCAGTGTGATATGTGGTTGCATGTTGCATACGGTGTCTAGCTTGTAATGCTTATAATTAGGGTAAATTGCATCTGCTTAGTTTACACATTATACCTGTGAATATGACATGCCTTCCTATTTTTGGTACATACTACATCTATCTGTTAACCATGTTCTTACATGAAACTACCTCTCTTCTATATCCTGCATCAATCACTTACGATGAGACACCTTTATTCATTGCATATTGCATATTATTTCTAGCCTGTTGTCATGTATTGCTTCTAATTTGGTTAAATACATTTATGAGGCCACCCTTTTAATTTGGCAGAGTGATATTGGTTTCATCTTTCATATGGTTTCTAGCTTGCATTGCTTCTAACTAGTTCAAACACCTTGTGCTTAGTTTACATTTTACACATCATACATGTCAATATGTCATGCCGTCCTGTTTTTCATACATATTTCCATCCTCCTATCACGCGGCTGCCTTACATGAAAGTAGTGTTCGTCAGTATCATGCATGAATGAGTTCTGAAGAGCAAACTTTATTCCTTTTTCTTGTGGGTTTGACTTGACAAGGCAAAATCAAAAAAGAGGAAGGAAAAGAGTAAGGAAGGCGATGATGGTGGTCCTCTGCAGCAACATAAACGGAGCATCTGTATGGGTTCTCCTTGTACTGCTAGTGCATTACAAGTTCCAAGTCTCCGCTCCCCTACTCCACCATCCCAGGTGCTTGCTCTAACTTGGCAGTGTGATATCTGGTTGCATGTTGCATATGGTGTCTAGCTTGTATTGCTTCTAATTAGTGTAAACTGCATCTGATTAGGTTACACATGATACGTGTGACTATGACACGCCTTCCTGTTTTTGGTACATACTATATATGTCTATCACACCATGTTCTTACATGAAACTACTCTTCTTGTGTATGCTGCATCAGCCACTTATGATGGGACACCTTTAAGTTGGCAGTGTTATATTGGTTTGTGTCTTGAATATGATTTCTAGCATGTAGTGCTTCTAATTTGATGAACGCCACCTATGATGAGACAGTTTTAACTTGGCAGAGTGATATTGATTGCACCTTCCATATGGTGTCTAGCTTGCAGTGCTTCTAATTTGTTGAAGTGCCTTCTACTTAGTTACCACATCATAGGTGTGAATATGTCAAGCCGTCCAGTTTTTCGTACATATTCCATCCTCGTATCATGACTTTGCCTTTCATCAGAGTAGTGTTCGTCAGTATCATGCATGAATGAGTTCTGAAGAGCAAATTTTATTCCTTTTTCTTGTCGGTTTCACCTCACAATGCAAAATCAATAAAGCGGAAGGAAATTGGTAAGGCATTGGATGATGGTGGTCCTTCCGAGCAACTGAAATAGAGGATCTCTACAGATTCTACTCCGCCATCCTCCCAACAAGATTTGCAAGACAACGCAAGGCTAGACAGTCAACGTAGCTATGTAGATGATGAGCACATCTCCCCTACTCCACCATCACTGGTGTTTGCTCTAACTTGGCACTATTATACATGGTTGCATGTTGCGTATGATGTCTAGCTTGTATTGCTTCCAACTTTGTTGAATTGCATCTGCTTACTTTACACATCATGCCTGTGAATATGACACGTGTTCCTATTTCTAGAACATACTATATCTGATCACACCATGTTCTTACATCAGACTACTGTTCTTGCATATCCCGCATCAGTCACTTATGATGAGGCACCTTTAAATTGCCACTGTCATATTGGTTGCGTCTTGCATATGATTTCTAACATGTACTGCTTCTAATTTGTTGAAACGCCAGACAGTTTGAACTTGGTAGAGTGATATTGGTTGCATCTTTCATATGGTGTCTAGCTTGCAGTGCTTCTAATTTGTTGTAATGCCTTCTGCTTAGTTACCACATCATAGGTGTGAATATGTCACACTGTCCTATTTTTCGTACATATTCCATCCTTGTATCATGTGTTTTTCTTTCATCCGAGTAGTGTTTGTCAGTATCATGCATGAATGAGTTCTGAAGAGCGAATTTTATTCCTTTTTCTTATCAATTTGACTTCACAATGCAAAATCAATACAGCTTAAGGAAAATAGTAAGGCAGTGGATGATGGTGGTCCTTCGGAGCAACTCAAACAGAGGGTCTCTACAGATTCTACTCTGCCATCCTCCCAACAAGATTCGCAAGACAACACAAGGCTGGACAGTCAACGTAGCTGTGTAGATGATGAGCACATCTCCCCTACTCCAACATCACAGGTGCTTGCTCTAACTTGGAACTGTTATATGTGGTTGCGTGTTCCGTATGATGTCTAGTTTGTATTGCTTATAATTTTGTTGAATTGCATCTGCGTAGCTTACAACTTATACCTGCAACAATCACTTACCCATAAGACACATTTAACTTGGGGGTGTGATGTAGGTTGCATTTTGCATTGTCTTCTAGCTTGTACTGCTTCTAATTTTTTGAAATGGCACTTACGACGAGACACTTTTTACTTGATAGAGTGATATTGGTTGCATGTTCATATGGTGCCTAGCTTTCATTTCTTGTAATTTTGTTGAAGTGCCTTCTGCTTACTGTTTTTCATACATATTCCATCCTCCTATCATCTGTGTGAATATGCAATGCTGTCTTTTTTTTGTATATATTCCATCCTCCTATCATGCGCTTACCTTACATCAAAGTAGTGTTCGTCTGTATCATGAATCAACCAGTTATGCACAGCTAATTTTATTCATCTTCTTGTGGTTTTGACTTCAGAAGGCAATATCAAAAAATAGGAAGGAAAAGAGTAAGTTAGGGGATGTTGGTGGTCCTCTGGACCGACGCAAATGGAAACTCTCTAGATTTGCCACTTCTACTGCTAATGCAATTGAAGTCCCAAGTCTACATGATGAGTTCATCTCCCCTACTCCACCATCGCAGGTGCTTGCTCTAAGTTGACAGTGTGATAATTGGTTTCATGTTGCATATGTTGTCTAGCCTGCATTTCTTCTATTTTGATTAAATTGCACCTGCTGAGTTTATACGTTATACATGTGCATATGACATGCCTTTCTGTGTCTAGAATACACTACATCTATCTATTATACCATGTTCTTACATCAAAGTACTGCTGTTGTGTATCCCGCATCAGTCACTCATGATTGGACACTTTTAACATGGCGGTTTGATAGTGGTTGCATCTTGCATTGATTTCTAGGTTGTATTGCTTCTAATTTTTCAAAATGCCACTTATGACAAGACACTTTTAACTTGGCAGAGTGATATTGGTTGCATCTTTCATATGGTATCAGCTTGCATTACTTCTATTTCCTTGAGAATCCTTCTGCTTAGTTTACACATCGTAGCTGTGAATATGTCACGCCGTCCTGTTTTTCTTACATATTCCATCCTCATATGGTTGTCTGACATCAAAGTATTGCTTGTCTGTATCATGCATCAATGAGTTCTGAAGAGCGATTTTATTCTTTTGTGTTGTGGGTACAGCTTGACATGGCAGAGTCAAAAAAGAGCAAGGAAAAGAATATAGTAGGGAATGGTGTTACTCGTCAGGTGCAACGGAAAAGGATCTGCCCTCGAGATTCTAATGGTACTTATAGTGCAGTAGAAGGTCCAAGTCCACCGGCTAAATCTACAAACACAGTATCACCTGCTCCACCAGCTGCAGCATCCGCTTCAACTGTACCAGCATCTCAACGAGTTACTCGTTCGTTTGCTCCACAACTGGCCAGTTCCCAAGCTGCCTTCACACCTAATACTACTTCTGAAGCACTGCTGACACAACAGGACTTGGCAAGATCAGATGAACCTCATGAGCATCAACACCAAGACGGTACCTGACCGAGTCAAGTTGCAGTTGCATGCTCCTTTATATGTACTCTCACAGTTTGATGTGCACTAACACTTTCCATATTCATTGTTGAACTAGCACCACGGCGCAAGCAGAAACATACATCAAGGATAATGCTTGACAGATTAACAAAATCTAAAGCAGGAAGAATGGAGATCCATTTTGAGGCAGGTTTAAAAAGGCCATGTGATGCTATAGAGTCAGCCAAGTTAGTATCAGAGGCAACCGTTGCCGTTAGGTGTCATGCACGTATCCTCCCAACGTGGATCCAGTACAGGAATGAGAAAGACGATACCCAGTTTAACACCTTCCTTGCCCATTTATCCATAAGTAATGTTATTCATCGCAATTTGTAATATTGTCTTGCTCTGTCCCATACTTTCTAGCTTCCTCCTAATAAGACTCACATTCTTTTTTCAACAGATGAGGTTCAAGTTGGATCCGAAAGATGATGCAACTAAACAAGCATGCATTCATGTTTTCCAGTCTACTCTGCGACAGTATCGGTATCACCTTAGAAAAACTCACTTTGAAGGCAAGGCTAACAATGAAATCGCCCAAACATCTTCAGTGGAATATATTACAGATGAAGACTGGAAAGACCTTGTTAAACATTGGTCTGATGCAAAGTATCAGGTAGGGTATATGTATTTGATCAGATCACATATTGAACTTGTATTTACGTATGTGCCTTACAAGTGTATCTTCTTCCAGGCTAACTATTTGAAGAACAAGACCAACCGTTCTAAAGTGGAATTCCAACAGACAACAGGATCTCATAGCTATATTGCACACTGCGAGGCTCTTGTAAATAGCTGCTAGTTCCTTCTTTTTTCTGTGCCATATTATTGTATCTATATTGACTTGTTCCAAATACAGAGGAAAGCCCATGCGGACCAAAAAGAAGCTGAACCAAATGCAGTTCAAATCTTCAAGGATTGCCACACCAGCAAGATGAATGGCATGAGCACACCAGTTCAAGCCGCTGTTGTAAGTCCTTACTCCTCCTGCCTTTGAACTGCTTGTTACTGTGACGTCTTCATTTAACTGCTTGGTTTGCATCCAATGTCAGTTACTTTGTTCACTTTTATACACAGTTGTCTTGACGTATCATTTCACCTTACACGGTTTAAAGAGATGAAGGATATTCTTTTGGTCTTGATCTGTAATCTAGTTGTGATGTTCACGTGCCCACACAATGATACAATAGCCTGTTTGTTTTATATCTGTTTGCCCATGATATGAATGATGTCATACTTTGTTCATCCTACTTTAAACCATGTCTCTTTATCCTTAGATGTCAACGAATGTGAGGAAATAGACAATACAGTAGGCATGCTACATGGACATATGTTCCGAAAGTGATTTTATTATGTAGTTGGCACTACAATACATGCTAATGTATTACAATAGTTCACCAAAATAAGTTATGTATAAACGTGAAACCTACTTTGTTTGTTTTTGTCTCATTAGTAACTTATCTGGTACACTAATCTACAAGTTCAAACTTTCAGCAAGCTATGGAACAAATGATTGAATAGCCACAACCACCTGAAGGTGACGAGGCTACCACAGGCACAATGTCACCTCTTGCTGCAGTGCGTCAGTATCTCTCCACTAATAGTGCAAAAAGCACCTTCCTGTGTAATTCTGGGTTGGTTGTCAAGGTAACCTCGTCCAAATCGCCTACTGAACAAAATCTTCCGGCTAGACAGAGTGATATATCTGTGCTCCAGACACAAGTCCAATCCCTAATGGAGGTCATTTCGGAAACAAGAATAGTGGTTGACAAATATCGGCAAGATATGAATGGTTTTGAAACCAGACTATCAGACATTTGCTTCGTTGTTCAAGAGCAATGGCGGAAAAAAGGGGAAGATCATGCTACTCCATCAGATTCTATAGCCTAAAACATTAGCACTCAGGTCAAATGATCTGTGTTTCTATACATCTGATTGAGATTTTATCTGCAAGGACTATAAACTTTATGCCAACAGGCCTTTCGTTGTATGGCTGGAATTTATTTTGTTGTGATACATCATTTATCGTGCTGCGAAAGGCTGTAGAAATTACGACGCTATTTTTGTATAGTGTATGTTTATCTTAGTAATGTATTCGGCCGAAAGCTTCGTAGGAGCCCAATGTGCCAACATTCGTCGGGCCCATTCCAATTGGGCTAAAAACAATTATGGGCCGTAATTTGCATGTAGCCCACTAAAAATATCTGGGCCTAAATCAGCATAAGCTTTCATATTTTTGGTAGGCCTGTGCCCACAGTGGGCCTTTAACAGGCCTAAACATAATTTGGGCCCTCAGTAACAATAGGTCGTTAACATGTGTAAATATCTCGAGCCCATAAATAAAATGGGCCTTTAATAGGCCGAAAGTGAGATTGGGCCCTTATTGTGCCAAATAACCCACTGGTCATTAGCAGGCCGAAATGTATCTCAGCTCGTGGTGGCCCATTTACAATGCGGATCGTTCACAGGCCGAAATTCAGATAGGTCGTAAATGCGCCGACCTACTACACGGGCCTTTAACGGGCCGAAAGTTCGGTCGGGCTTGATTAGTATCAATTTTATATGGGCCGTTAATAGGCCCGATGTGATGTTGGGCCACATATGGCCCATGGATTTCGTCCGACGTTAACATGCCAAAAATCACAACAGGCTGGAAGTGGCCCAAATCTACAGTGGGCCTCTAACAGGCTGAATGTCAGACATGGCCGAATATGACCCAAATCCTTCACAGTCGTTTATGGGCCGAAAGATTCAATAGCCAATAAATGGGCCCAAATGAAGCAGGACCTTTAACAGATCGGAAACACACTGGGCCGTAATTTGGCCCAAATACTTAGCGGACTGTTAACGGGCTAGAAGTGACCATGGGCCACGATGATGACAAGTTTAGAATGGGCCGTTGACGGGCCAATTCGACACTAGTCGTACGGGCCTTAAGTGCGAATGGGCCGTGTGCAAGCAGGACGTTAATGGGCCAGCCCACTAATTTTGACTGGGCTAGCCTTTTTACCCTAAATGGGCCGCTGTTGGGCCTTGCCACGTGTCGACGTACCATAGGCGCCTTCTGTCCATTGGCTGGATGACATCTGTCCAAACGCGGAGTTGACACGTGGTTCCTTCGGCCAATGAGAATTTTACACGTGGAAAATCTCCATTGGTCGTTGCTGTTAACGGGTTATCAGATCCAAAACCGGACCCGATAGCTTAACGGCGACCCGTTACGGTGGATGCCATGTGCCGGTTACCCTTGACGAAAGCACTTCCATGACGCGCCATTTATCGTCATGGAAGTGGACACTTCCGTGATGATAATTTTGGTATTGTCATGGAACACTTCTACGACAGCACATGTATGACTATCTTGATTCTGTCATAAAATCGTCATGGATGTACATGCATGACCGAAAATGTGACCTACTGTGACAAACACGTATCATCACGGAAGTATATTTTTTTTGTAGTGTTGGTTGACGGCTCATGCTGATGCAGAGGATATTGTCCGCAAGTGTGACGGTTGCAAGAAATTTGCACGACAAGCTCATGTGCTGGGTCAAGAATTGTGGATGATCCCAATAACTTGGCCATTTGCGGTCTGGGGGCTTGATATGGTCGGGCCGTTTAAGAGGTCCAAGGACAAAAAGACTCACCTGTTGGTAGCAATTGATAAATTCACCAAGTGGGTTGAAGTAGAGCCAGTCAGCAATTGTTAGTGTCGGCGTGCGACACCTATGGGATCCCAAAGGACCCCTTTACGATTCGGCGGGGGGAGAGGTATGCGCAAAGAGCAGAACCAACAATCGACGTGGGGAGATTTTACCCAGGTTCGGGCCGCTAATCAGCGTAAAACCCTACTCCTGCCTTGTTTTTATTATCAATGTTCTTGAGCCCAGGCTCCAGGAGCACTCGCAGTGAACAGTACGTTCAAAGAGCAGCTACGCATGCAGAATGGGCCAGAAGATCTTCCTCTCTGTAGCAGTTGCCTTGGGCCTCCTTTTATATCACAAAGGGGTCACCACAGTGGCAAAATGTACATACATTGAGGTGTAAAGTAGCTACAGGGTTATCATACCTAACCCCTGACGGGTTAGGACGAACGCATTTAATGCACCGTGAGGTGTCCGTTTAGGTGTCCTCACTTTCTTGGGGATGGAAAAAAGGGGCCATCCCATCAGCACCGCTTATGCTCTCCTCCACTGGCGCGTCGCCACGCATCCAAAAAAGGACCCAGAATGTCAGGTTTGTTGCTGTGCTAGAGCGGTGGCACAGCAACAAAATCTTGTCGGGTGCTGAACCTTGCCGGGCGCCAAGCCTTGCCAAGCGCCGAACCTTGCCGGGCCCCGCAGGCCACCCCAGCAAGATCTTGCCGGGGAAGCCGGCCTTCGGATTCCAGCTCTTCTTCTCCGCTGATCCTCAGATCTTTGACTTGAAAATTTCTTTTCTGGCCTGAGTCACCCTCGAACTGTTCCCCGACAAGCCTTGCCGCGAGTATGGCTACAACTGCCCGTGCACAAGTACGGGGTAGTAATGGCCCAATACTTAGTACACCGACAGGAGCCCCCGGGCCTAGGCCATACACGAGTGCGAGGCGTTGTTGGGCTAGGCCCAAACAGTGCACGGGCACACGTGGCAGGGGATTAACTGCTCGTAAATATCCCGTTTACTCTGCCCCTCACTTCGCGCGCCGAACGCGCGACGTGGGAAGCGTGCCTCAAAAGCTGCAACTGCAATGCGCCTGCAGAGGCGCATTCACATTGGGGAGTAAAAGAGGCGGCCCCGCTCCTTCCCCATAAAAAGGAGAAACCGCAAAGGCACAAGCCTATTTACCCCCCTTTCCTTCTCAATCTGGCCGTCGCCATTGCTTTCCTTCTCTCGAGCTCAGAGCAAAACTCTCCCCCTTCCGCCCGTCGCCTCCACGCCCGCTTCATCCCCGGCTTCCGCCCTTGCAGTCGCCATGCCACCCAGGGCCAGCAAAGGCAAGAGCAAGGAGGCGAAAGCCGACGTCCCGGAGAGCGAACTGGTGAAGATGCGGAAGAAGTATGCCGTTTTTGCCCCGTCGCTCGATGCGGAAGCTTTGAAGAGGCGGTACCAGTGCATGTGGGCGAGGGAGACACAGGCTCACCCTGCCACTCGCGTGATTCCAGGTTCTTGCTCCAAGAGTGGGTCAGACAGATACCCCTTTTTCGTCGCATATGTCTATTGCAGGCTCTGTCCTCCATTTTCTGACTTCTTCAACGACATCATGTACACATACGGCTTCCATCTTCTCGATTTCACGCCGAATGCGGTACTGTGCATGTCCATCTTTGCTCACCTTTGTGAAAACTTTGCCGGAGTGGTTCCCAATACTACCCTTTTCCGCCACTACTTTTTCCCTCGTATCCAAAAAGGAGAGGCCCTCTCTGGTTCTATCACTTGGATTCCAAGGGCTTGGAATAAGGAAATATAACCAGAAGGAGTTTACCGCGAAAAGTGGGATGAATGGCGGGCTGAATGGTGCTGGATCAAGGAAGCAGATCCCCATCCGTTCTGTCTGCCCCGGCAACAGAAAGCGGTCCGCGGCAGTGGCTGGAGCAGTCTTGCCGCTGAAGATGAAAAGCTCACAATCGCCACCACTAGGATTCTTCGCCTGAAAGCTGCCGGGCTAACAATGGAGATGATTGGCTTCGACTTTCTCCGCCGCCGCATAGCCCCCTTGCAGAATAAAGGAAGGCCAGCTTGGGAATACCGAAACGCAGTAGACATCATGAGATTGCGCCCCGAGTTGAATAACAATCTGACTGCTATGCAACTTGGCGCTCTCCGTCAAAAGCTGTTCCAGCGCGACGACAAGCATCGATTGCCGGCAAGGATTGTCGCTCTGTGCAACAACTCTGCTTTGGGGTCAATCATCGCCTTCATGCCGATGTTCAATGCCCACGGTCTTGACGTGACATGGGTTGAGCCATCCGAGGAGGATGCACAGAAGTTCTTTGATAACTTGACGGAGAGAGCCGTCCGGGAAGAAGCAGACTTCATCCGAGCCACCACCGACAATGAAGTGGCATACATCGCCACTAGGGTGGAGGAGGCAAATCTTGCCGCGGAGGCTGGCAGCGCTGGCTTCACAGAATGGGAAACCAGTGATGCAGAGGTAGTGGTGGAAGTAAAACCTGCCAGGAAGGACAAAGCTGCCGGGGAACAGAGCAGCACAGCCGCTGAGAGCTCGTCCGACGAGGACACGGCTGAAGAAGAACCGCAAGAAGAGCTCCCAGCCCCGAAGAAGACAAAGCGTGTTCTTCAAAAGGATGCATCTGGCATCCCGGCAAGATAACCTTCCTCGAGCAGCGAGGCTCCTGGCAAGAAAGCGGCCGGCAAGACTGCGCCGTGGCAAGGGGTTCGACAGCAACCTGCGCGGCGTGCGAGACCCACATCAGCGGCAACTGCTGAGCCGGCAGAGGTATGTCGCACTACCGCACCGGAAGCCGAGGTGACGGAAACATGCCAACCCCCGGCGCCTGCTACAGCCAAGCGACCTAGGACCCCTCCTCCGCCTCCCTACTCAGACATCGCAACGGAAGTCGATTTCGACATCTCCGGCTTTAGTCCGGAGGGAGAAGAGGAAGAGTGAGTACCTTGCCACAGCCTTTATCTTCCAATCTTGGATCAATCTTACTGACTTGCTTGTATTGTCTCTGCAGTGATGCAGAAACCTTGATGGAGAGGATGACGAAGAGGACAAAGACTTCCACGGGCGACGAGCCCCCGGCAGGCTCCACGAGCGTGCCAGAAACTGACATCGTCAGCCCGGAGCTCAGCCCTCAATGCAGCCCCCAGCACAGCCCCAGCGCAGCCCCCAGCATAAGTTCACTGCTCTTTTTCCGCTGGCGGGCGATGAGGTTTCTATTCTTGCCGCTGATATCTCTAGGCTTGCAGGAGAAGAACGGCAACAAGGAGAGTTATTGGAAGACACACCCGTCGTGCCACCTCCATCGACCACGCCGCCCACAAGCGCATCCCCCGCAAGGGATCCTTCCGACGAGCCGGCAAGCATGGGCACCGGCAACCTTCTCCCGGCAACCGAGGGGCGAGGCCACCTCTCAATAGCTCGACACAGGTAACTGATTGCCTCAGAGCGCTTGCTATTATTTCCTTTATCTCTTTTTCTTTGGTCCCTTCGAACTTCAATCTTGATCTTATTCTGTTTCCCTCCTTCGTCCTCTAGAGTTCCCTGTGATGGAACACATGCACGTCGATGTTGTCATCAAGGAGACCGCCAGGGACGCCGCTGCCGAAGCAGACAGGATCACCGCCAGCGAGGCCGCCAAAGATGCCACTGTCGAGGCCGGCGGTGCTCTTGCCGAGGAGGCCGCCAAGACTGCACAGGAGGAACCCGCCAAGGAGTCTACTGAAGAGGGCGGCAAGGAGGCTGATGACCGTACTGACGGCATTCTTGCCGCAGGAGCGCCAGGCGCTGCGCCGGCCACGGAGCCCCCTGCCACTGGTGAGGCGGTTGCTGAGGATCAACCGTCAACATCCGAAGTCACCTCATCCAGCAAATATCTCAATGTTGGCGAAAACCTGTTTGTCAACTTGCCGGGGACGGCAAGCATTGGGGCACCAGCCGAAGGAGAAGTCTTTGATGAAGAAATCATCGCTGCTGCCGGGCTCGAGGTTGTTGACGACCCCAGCGCTAGCAGCGGCAATTCTGAAGAGGATCAGCTCCTTCAGGCCATGGGCGAAAATTTCCGCAAGCTCCAGGCTCTCCACCACACCCGGAAAGAGAAAGCGGATTCCAGAATGGCAGTTGTCGAGGCGGCCAAAGCAGATTTTCAGAGGCGCGTTGAACAAATGCAAGTCTGGTATGCCGAGGCCCTCCAAGAGTTGACTGCCGGCCGGGAACACGTGAGCCAATAGTGGACAGAAATCCTCCTGAAGCAATCTGACATGGAGAAGGCGCAAGATGAAGCTACTCAAAGAATTGCTGCTGAAGATGCTCTCCTGACGGGGCATCGCGTTGCGCTTGATGCTCACGAGGAAGACCTCACCGCACGTGAGCAGGTGCTCGCCGCCAAGCTCCGCAGCAAAGATGAAGATATCGAGAAGCTTGTCGCGCGGCGGACCCAGGAGCTGGAGCAGAAACACAAAGAGGCGCTCGAAGCTCTAACTGTAGATCACACCGGCAAGCTCAAGGAGGCCGTCGATGCTGCCGAGGCTACAGAGGCCGCCAAGAACGAGCTGAGCGACAAAGTAAAGAAGCTGGAAGTGGATCTCGACGAACACGGCAAGGAGCTCTCGACGCTCAAAGGTGATAGGGAAAAAACCCTCCACACCCTGGCAGAGATGCAAGTTGCCATGTCTAACAAGACCAAGCAGCTCTCCTCAGCAACTGATGCAATTGACGTTCTGGAATTGAAGCTGACCACATTGCAGAAGTCTTTTGAGGCCGGCAGGGCCCGCGAGAAGGCCCTACTCAAAGATCTCCAGGGAGAGAGGAACCTGCTCAAGAGCGCTGCCGCCGCCCAAATTGATTACGAAAAGGGGGTGGCAATCTGGACTGGATGCCTCATCGACGCTGCAGAGAAGCTCACGGCAGAACTGTCAACCATGGGTCTGTCAAACTTCAGGTATTCTTTCGAGGAAAGGATATCTTCGAGTGCCAGGTTGATAATATTCTTCGAGAGCATCATCGACGCCCTGAAGCTGCTTCAGTCTAGCCAGGCGACCCAATTGGCCAACGAGACTCGCCGGCTTTGCCGGGCCGTCCTCCGCAAGGTGCTTATCATGGTGGTGCACCACAATCCTGGCATCAACCTCTCCAATGTGCTTGGCCACCTGCCAAAGGACGCAAATCTCGAGGCGCTCGAAGAGCTTGTCGCGCCTATCCTCGAGAAGGTGGATTCCATCAAAAGGATCGAAGGCCAGCGCAGAGATTCACTGCTCCACCTCTTCTTGCCGTCGTCGTTCCATGTCAAAAGACAATTAAGTCTTAAGTTAGAACTGCGGCAACTTATTAATGTAGTATAACTTGCTTATGTTTGGGTACATGCATGCTATCTCCCTTGTCTGATTCCTTTATGTATGGAGTTCACCCTACGCTTACTGAAAAACATGCCTACGCGCAACCTGCCGCGAGCGCTGGGTGCGGGACTTCAGTAGCCTGCCGGAGGTGCAGCAGCCGGCAAGACTCCTTGGCATTCTCAGTGCAGCCACTTAAATCATTGAGCGGACTCGAAACAAAATAAGGGCGCAACCGATTACAACAAGGGTTCCTTCGCGTGCAGGTTTTCCATACAAAAGTCAGAATCGTTCAAGGAAATAACTTTGCAATAAAGGAAACTTGTTCCAAGTTTTAGAACTTAGCTTTCTGTCACTGTCCTTCCTCCGGCAAGCGTCGATTCTGAACGTCGCCAACTGGTACTCATATCTCCCTCCCCCCCGGCAAATGTGCACGCGAGGATTCCTTTTGTCTTTTAAGAAAAAGAAAGAAGAGAAAATAAAGATATGAAACCTTGGCGGTTCGTTAGAACTTACCGGGAGTAGGTGCCATACAACATCTTAGACACACATGCATATATATATGAACATGGAAATCAATAAGGGAATGCACAACACTTAAATTTATTCATCTGTGCTCAGGGTCTGCGCCTGGCTTTGTACAAAGGATCATATGCCTTGCCGGCAAGACTTGTACAAAAGGGTGGTTGCCGGGGGCCCCCGGCAACCGCGCCTTATGGGTAGAACTTGTGAAGATGTTTGATATTCCAGGAATTACTCACTGAAATGCCATCTTCGGTCTCCAGGCGGACAGCGCCGGGCCTGGTGACTCGTACTACCCGATAAGGGCCTTCCCACTTTGGCGTCAACTTGTTTGAATTCTTGGCGGACTGAATCCGTCGAAGAACAAGGTCGCCTTCCTCAAGGCTTCGGGCATGAACTTTGCGGCTATGGTAGCGGCGCAAAGCTTGCTGGTAGCGTGCAGCTCGCACAGCAGCCTGAAGACGATTCTCCTCAAGGAGCACAGCGTCATCTTGCCGTAGTTGCTCTTGCTCAAGCTCATCATAAGCGAGCACTCGAGGTGATCCATACGTGAGTTCCGTGGGGAGAATTGCTTCCGCTCCGTAGACCAGAGCGAAGGGTATCTGGCCGGTGGCTCGATTTGGTGTCGTTCTGATTGACCAAAGAACCGTCGGAAATTCATCGATCCAGCGTCTTCCGCACTTTTTCAGCCTGTCAAAGGTTCTGGTCCTGAGACCATGCAGCACTTCAGCATTGGCCCTCTCCGCTTGGCCGTTGCTTCTCGGGTGAGCAACAGAGGCAAAACAAATTTTTCCGCCAAGGTCTTGGACGTACTGCATGAAGGTGCGACTTGTGAATTGCGTGCCGTTGTCGGTGATGATCATGTTGGGCACACCGAAACGACAAACTATCCCTTTAAAGAACTTGACGGCTGATTGTGCTGTCACCTTCCTCACTGCTTCCACCTCCGGCCACTTTGTTAACTTGTCGATAGCAACGTACAAGTACTCAAAGCCCCTGGTAGCACGGGGGAAAGGGCCCAGTATGTCGAGCCCCCAGACCGAAAAAGGCCAGGAGAGAGGGATTGTCTGAAGAGCTTGAGCTGGTTGATGCGATTTCTTCGAATGAAACTGGCACGCTTCACACTTAGTTACTAGTGCAGTTGCATCTTGGAGAGCGGTGGGCCAAAAGAAACCTTGCCGGAAACCTTTCCCGGCAAGTGCTCTTGATCCTATGTGGGAGCCACATATGCCTCCATGTAATTCTGCGAACAGCTCTAGTCCATCCTCCCGAGGAATGCACTTCAATTTCACACCATTTGGTCTCTTTCTGTACAGGACGTCATCGACGAACTTGTACATAACAGACCGACGGGCTACTCTTTCCGCTTCTTCCTGTTCCTCCGGGAGTTCTCCTGTTTGAAGGAAATGGACAATGTGTTGTGCCCATGCTGGAGCCTGGGGCTCGACAGCTAGGACTAAAGGCATCTCCTCTGCCAGGGGAACATTTGTCTCGACGGCAAGGGCCTGAGCCCCTGCTGGAGCCTATTGTTCCCCGGCAGGCATGTCATTGATCCCGGCAACTTCCTTGCCGGTGGCTCCCGGGAGCTCTGTCGGGAAGTACTGTCCAGAATTCAATTTTCTTCTCTTTTCTTGTCGCATTGATGGCGCCACGGATGGTTGAGTCAAATGGAGCACAAAAGTTCCTGGTTCCACAGGCAACTTGAGGGCAGCACGCTTTGACAGGTCGTCAGCGACACTGTTTTCGGCACGAGGGATGTGCTCTATTTGCAGACCGTCAAAGTGATCTTCCATTTTTCTCACTTCATCCACGTAGGCTTGCATCAATGGACTCTGATAACTCTTATTAACTTGCCTGACGACAAGCTGTGAATCGCCTCTGATGACGAGCTTCTTGATACCGAGGTCTGCTGTGATCCTGAGACCGGCAAGCAAACCCTCGTAGTCTGCAGTGTTGTTCGTCGAACTCTCCCAGGGAAAATGCATTTGGACTACATACTTGAGGTGCTCTCCGGTGGGTGCGACAAGCAGCATGCCAGCACCGGCGCCTTGCAGCGAAAAAGCCCCGTCAAAGTACATAACCCATTGCTGGTCAATTTCCTTGCCGGGGAGAGTTGTTTCTTGAACCTCTTCGTCTGGCGTTGGGGTCCATTCCGCAACGAACTCCACCAAGGCCCTGCTCTGAATTGTCGAAGTGCTTTCAAACTTGAGGCCAAAGCTCAACAACTCCAACGCCCACTCCACGATCCTGCCGGTTGCTTCTGGATTTCGCAAAATCCGTTGCAACGGAAAGCGAGTGACGACGGTGATTTCATGTGCTTGAAAATAATGGCGCAGCTTCCTTGAGGCCATAAGGAGACCGAAAAGCAATTTCTGCACGCCAGAATATCTTGACCTAGCTCCTTGTAAAAGAGAGCTAACAAAATAAACTGGGCGCTGCACCACCTTTTTCTTCTGCAATGGTCCTTCTGACTGCACAGATCTTGTCTTGCCGGGATCAATCCTTGCCGAGGAAGATCCTGCCGCGTCACCTGACGGTCCTGCCGCTGGTGTTGCCTCCTCATCAGCTTCTCTCTGCGCCACTAACGCAGCACTAACCACTTGATTTGTCGCTGCCAGATACAGCAGCAACGGCTCTTGTGGTTTAGGCGCGACTAGCGTCGGCGGAGAAGAAAGGTATTTCTTCAAATCTTGCAGCGCAGCCTCCGCCTCCGGAGTGCATTTCATTGGACCTGCCTTCTTCAAAATTTTGAAAAAGGGCAGGGCGCGCTCAGCAGATTTGGAAATAAACCTGCTTAGAGCAGCAACACAGCCGACAAGACGACACACATCCTTGACGCGTCTTGGCGCTTCAATCTGCTCGATAGCTTTGATATTGTCGGGGTTCGCTTCGATTCCCCGACAAGATACAAAGAATCCGAGGAGCTTGCCGGAAGGAACACCGAACACGCACTTCTCAGGATTGAGCTTTAAGTTGATCTTGCGCAGATTTGCAAATGTTTCTTCTAAATCTTGTATGAGCGTCGCTTTGTCCTTGGTTTTGACCACTATGTCATCCATGTATGCCTCCATATTTCTATGGAGTTGAGGCTCAAAACCGATTTGGACCGCTCTCGCAAATGTAGAACCAGCACTTTTCAACCCGAAAGGCATTCGTATAAAACAATACGTACCACATGGGGTGATAAATGCGGTCTTTTCTTCATCTTCCTTTGCCATGAAGATCTGATGATACCCTGAGTAGGCATCAAGGAAGGACAGGAGATCACAACCAGCGGTGGAATCCACAATATGGTCGATGCGCGGCAAGGGAAAGGGATCTTTTGGACAGGCTTTATTGATATCTGTATAATCGATACAAAGCCTCCATTTCCCATTCGCTTTGCGCACCACAACCGGATTGGCCAACCAGGTTGGATGAAGCACTCCTCTGACCAATCCTGCCGCCTCCAGCTTTCTGATTTCCTCGGCAATGAATTCTTGCCGCTCCAAGGCTTGCTTCCTGACCCTCTGTTTGACGGGCTGTGCGTGAGGAAAGACAGCAAGGTGGTGCTTAATTACCTCCTTGGGAACACCGGGGATGTCAGACGGTTGCCATGCAAACACGTCGACATTCGCCCGCAGGAAGGCAATGAGCGCGCTTTCCTATTTGTCATCTAGGGTGGAACTTATGGTGAAAGTTCCCCCCGTTCCGTCCTCCCTGACAGGCACCTTCTTGGTCTCTGGCGGAGCAGCCTTGGATTTCTTGTTCTTGCCGGTGGAGCTCTCTAGTGCATCCTCGACGGAAGCGCAGCACTCCGAGGAGGCGCGCTTACCGAAGTTTGCGCCAAGATTCTCGCCGGGCTTCTTCTTCCCCCCGGGAGTTCCAGCGGCAGGAGCAGATGCCTTGACGGCAGGTGCTGCAACTACTTCCCAATAGAGATGGTCGGCACAGATGAGAGCATCCTTCTTATCGGAATGGATAGTAATGACACTCAATGGCCCGGGCATCTTCAAAACATTATAGGCGTAGTGTGATGCCGACATGAACTTAGCCAGCGCTGGCCGACCAAGGATCCCATTGTATGACATGGGGATCTTGGCGACATCAAACACTACCTTCTCGGTCCTGTAGTTGAGCTCGCTACCAAATGTTACCGGTAGCGTGATCTTGCCCTTCGGCTGGGTTCTTCTCGGATTGACCGAAACGTGCCCGTTTCTTCGAGATCTTCATCAGGAATCTGAAGCCTCTTGAGCACATCCGGTGAGATTAGGTTCAGCCCGGCCCCACTGTCAACTAGCATTTTCGTCACCCTGAGGTTGCGAATTGTTGGCGAGACCAACAATGGCAAGCACCCGACCGCGGTTGTGCGATCAGGGTGATCCTCGGCGTCGAAAATGATAGGTGTGTTGGACCACTTCAGGGGCTTACATGCATCTGGTAACGGCTCTATTGCATTGACTTCCCGTGCCCACTGTTTGAGTCGACAGTGGGAAGAATGCAGTGAGGCGCCCCCATCGATACACATAGCCTCTGTAGCTTTCTGGAATTCTTGCTCGCTGGACTCATCGTCTTCCTCATCATCATCTTCTTCCTTGTCTCGGCCTCGAGCGGGCCTCTCCCTCTGTTGCTTGGCCTTGCTGCGGCGACCCCCTCGGCCACCGCGCTTCTTGCCGGACCCCTCAGCACCATCATGGGCCTTCTCCTTATCCCGCCTTTCATACTCAGCCCTCTGTTTCTCGGCAAGCTGTTCAAGTTGCCGGCAGTTTTGGAGATCGTGGCCCTTGGTGCGATGGATCTTGCAATACTGTTTGCCGGAGTTCTCCGACTTGTCGGCTGTCGCCAAGGCCTGACAGGAAGGGCACCCGGCAAGATCCTTGCCGGGGTCGTCAACCTTGGCCTTCTTGGCGGCGCCGGGGTTGCCGGATTCCTCGACAGCAAGCACGGCCTTGCCTCTGTGTTTCCTGTTCCGCCGCCGGCATTTCCCTGACGGTGTCGCAGTGTCTTCATCTTCCGATTCGCCCCCCGCGCCAACAGCCTCGCCAGGGAGTTTCCTCCCCTCTTCAGCTCGAGTGCATTTGTCGGCCAAAGCGTAAAGCTCGGCGATACTCCTGACTTTGTTCATTGCCAACTCTTCCCACATTTTGCGGTTACGCATGTTCTGATGAAACGCGCTAATAACAGCGGCAGGGTGAACGTCAGGAATATTGTACTGCACCCGGCTGAATCTCTGGATAAACTTGCGCAGGGATTTGCCCTCCTTTTGAGGGATGATATGCAAATCGCTCTCTTGGCCAGGAGCTTGGTGGCCTCCAACAAAGGCGCCAACAAACTGATGGCACAGATCTGACCAAGAAGAAATAGAATTCTCCGGCAGATGCATCAACCACGACCTAACGTTGGGTTTAAGCACCAACGGGAAGTAGTTGGCAAGTATCTTGTCATCTCGGCCCCCGGCAGCCTGCACCGCAATGGTGTAAATGCTCAGGAACTCCGAGGGATGAGTTTTGCCGTCATATTTCTCCGGGACCTCTAGCTTGAAGGTTCGGGAGTTGGGCCACTGGACTTGCCGCAGCTCACGGGTAAACGCTGGGGTCCCTACCTCGTAAGGCAAGTCCCCTGCGTCCCCTGGCGCAGGCTCGTCGACAGCCGGCCCTGCGCGCTTATCAGACTGATAGCGTGCTTCCCGTCGTCGCTCGATGGTAGTTCGAGCGTCCTCCTTGCCTTGTTCCTGGAGAACTTGACGCTGGTCGCGGCGCATCCATGGATCGGACGACGCCATGGAAACATCATCACGGCGATCGACCTGCTGGGTTGTCGCCCGCCGCTGGTGTCGCGGAGGGGAGTGCACCGTGGTTGCACCACCTCCGGTTTTCTCCCCATCAGCTCATGCCGGATCGATGGGCCTTCGCTGTGAGGGCCCTGCCTCTTGTGGTCCATCTTTGTTGGCGAAGCCAATAAGGCTCTGGATAGTAGCTCGCCACTCCTCCATCTTCTCCGGAGCAGGAGGGAAATCGAGGACCAGCTGCGCACATGCCAAGGCTTCCGCTGGCGTAGGCGGCGGCGACAGGTGCGAGGTACGTGAGGTACTCTCACTCCTAGCCATGTTAGAAGGAGCACCGTCACGGTCACGCGACCGCACGCCACCTCCGCCGGCAGCTCGGTGTGCATGCTGGGCCCACGCATCTTGGGATCGATGCGCAGAAATATTTTCATGGGGACGCCCTGAACCACCAGCGCCATGACGTCACTCACCGTGCATGACCTGGGTAGGCCGTGACACTTGCGCCGGCGCGGGAGTTCCAGCAGGCGTCCTCCGATCTCTGGAATTCGTTGTGCCACCCGTAGGCAACACAACTCCGTTTCTGGATCCAGCGGCGTGTGGGTTGCCGCTGCCACTGCGAACGACGCCGCTCGCCTGGCTTGGATCACCGGAACGCCGTGGAGGCTCTAGTCTTCTTCCTTCTGCACCCACGCCATCGCCCGTATGCGAAGGCGCAGGCAAAACGGACGTGGATGGTTGCGCCGTCGCAGCGCTTTTCTTCTTGGGTGGCATGATGATGAAGATGATGAAGAAACTAAGGCGCCGATCACTGGATCAGGTTCACACAACCTACAATCCCCCTACCTGGCGCGCCAAAGATGTCGGCGTGCGACACCTATGGGATCCCAAAGGACCCCTTTACGATTCGGCGGGGGGAGAGGTATGCGCAAAGAGCAGAACCAACGATCGATGCGGGGAGATTTTACCCAGGTTCGGGCCGCTAATCAGCATAAAACTCTACTCCTGCCTTGTTTTTATTATCGATGTTCTTGAGCCCAGGCTCCAGGAGCGCTCGCAGTGAACAGTACGTTCAAAGAGCAGCTACGCATGCAGAATGGGCCAGAAGATCTTCCTCTCTGTAGCAGTTGCCTTGGGCCTCCTTTTATATCACAAAGGGGTCACCACAGTGGCAAAATGTACATACATTGAGGTGTAAAGTAGCTACAGGGTTATCATACCTAACCCCTGACGGGTTAGGACGAACGCATTTAATGCACCGTGAGGTGTCCGTTTAGGTGTCCTCACTTTCTTGGGGATGGAAAAAAGGGGCCATCCCATCAGCACCGCTTAAGCTCTCCTCCATTGGCGCGTCACCACGCATCCAAAGAAGGACCCAGAATGTTGGGTTTGTTGCTGTGCTAGAGCGGTGGCACAGCAACAAAATCTTGCCGGGTGCTGAACCTTGCCGGGCGCCGAACCTTGTCGGGCCCCGCAGGCCACCCTGGCAAGATAATGCCGGGGAAGCCGGCCTTCGGATTCCAGCTCTTCTTATCCGCTGATCCTCAGATCTTTGACCTGAAAATTTCTTTTGTGGCCTGAGTCACCCTCGAACTGTTCCCCGACAAGCCTTGCCGCGAGTATGGCTACAACTGCCCGTGCACAAGTACGGGGTACGAATGGCCCAATACTTAGTACACCGACAGTGAGGCGGCGACTGTAGTTCAGTTCGTGAAAAAGCTGATCTTCCGCTTTGGTTATCCTCATAGTATCATCACTGATAATGGGACAAATCTGTCTAAGGGTGCTATGAAAGAGTTCTGTCAAAAGGAACACATCCGGCTTGATGTCATCTGTGGCTCATCCACAGTCCAATGGCCAAGCCGAGCATGCTAACCAGGAGATATTACGAGGGTTCAAGCCTCGGCTCATGGTTCCTTTGGAGCGTACTCCATGTTGTTGGGTTGAAGAGCTTCCTGCAGTTCTTTGGAGCATAAGGACTACCCCCAACAGATCAACAGGTTACACGCCGTTCTTCATGGTTTATGTTGCAGAGGCGGTTCTTCCAACTGATATCCGCCATGACTCGCCCCGTGTGGCGGCTTATGTTGAAACTAGTAATGAGACGGCTCACCAAAATGCTCTGGATGCTTTGGAAGAAGAACGTGATCTCGTGGCGGCTAGATCTGCAATTTATCAGCAAGACCTACGTCGCTATCACGACAGTAGGGTTCGAAGCCACACTTTCGAGGAAGGCGACTTAGTGCTCCATTTGATTCAAGATCAGACATGCATGCATAAGCTTTCACCTCCTTGGGAAGGGCCCTTTGTGGTTAGCAAAAACCTCAACAATGGGTCATATTATCTCATTGACATGCGTGAGCACAATAAGTCACGTACCTCTAAGGAGGAGACCAACATGCCTTGGATATTGCTCATCTTTGGCCATACTATGCTTGAGCCACTGGCTCCAATTATTGTACATATCTATATCATGTATATACATTTTTATGAACAAATATAATAAAGCCGGCATCCCCGAAACTCGGGGCCTCTGTCGTTTCATCTCATATATTGTGCAAGAGTCTTTTATTTGTTGATCACAGGTCACCTGGGGCTTCCAACTCATTGAGTTTAGCTTTCTCACCCTCTTGACTCGGTAAAAATGCCACAATATTTTGGTTAAACCTGCCTGTCTACTTGATGCTACTCCAAAAAGGTGACCCCTCGTACTCTTGACAGTCAATCTTTATGACCCTGAACTTGTCAAGGTTAAAACGGCGGCTTAAGTCACATGAGAGCCGGCTTACAGAAAGCAAGGATAAACAAAGGCTATCATGCTACCTTCATTGAAGCAAGACTTGAGCTTCCAAAGCCAGTCTTTTTGTCGAGCCTCGAAAGCCGACTTATAATTCCCTCAATATATGTTTTTGCAGGAATTTTCTGTTTTTTATCACATTGTTAGAAAGACTATGAGTCTCCAGGTCGAAAGAACTCCGGTTTACTTGTGATCAGCATTGAGCTTTTATCAACCATGAGTCGCCGGGTTATCAATCCGTAGTTTGCTTTTCAAAAATCAATCATCATGACTGTAAGTCGCCAGCGGACAAATCGTCGGGGTACTTCACACCAATTATCATTTTGGTGCAATTTTTCACAGCCACATGGAGGTTGTGCATCAACAAGTTGCTACAGGTAATATGTAAAATATTAGTGCCAGCAATAGCTACACAATAATAAGGACAAGACGTCCAAGGCGGGTTATTAAACACGCATTGATCCACACTTTTCATCAGACGCTGGACAAGTTTTGGATCACAAGTTAAAACGTGCACGAAGGCATGACAGGGCAGCCAAGTGTTTTGCTAAAGCCTATTACAAGGCTCCAGCTGAGCTCAAAATATTAAATAAAGTTTTTGTGAAGTATAAACTACTCCTGCAAGCCGGCTTCTGTTCCGTCCGGTTTGTTTCCCTCCGGGTTAGCTCCTTGCTGGCCCCTAGCAGTTGATGCCTCTAGGTTATCCTGCACCGACTCTTCTGCATCTTTAATCTGAAGATTGTCCAGATTCTAGTCGACATCGGATAAGGCTTGAAAGATGGCTTCATCATGCATGATAGGAGATGGGTCAACATCAGGAGCAAAGGATTGCTTACGCTGTTGGGGGGTCAGGTCCAAAGGCTTGTATGATGGTGGTTGACCTCACTTGTTATCCCTATTGTAAGCCGCCTGATATTTCTTCAAGTCTATATCTTCAACAAGTTGACTTGCAAGTACTCGAGTCTCTTTCACACACCGGGCATAACCAGATGGTGAAAACTCAGTCCCATCATCCTTGTATTATGGGAACCCGCCAGCCATCTCTGAAGGATCCAACTATGGCGCATAAGCTATGGCCCGGCTTAGCGAGATTATTGCTCCCGCTCAGGCGGCTGATTTTTTCAGCTCTTCAATCTGATTCGGGATGGTGGAGAGTTGGTTCAGCACATCCTTTATCAGTTGAGGCGGCTCTTTACTGCCCATCACAGCCATGACAGTGCGCAGGCTTCTAGTGTACAATCTTTCCAGGAAGGAGTATACAACCTTCAGCTTCACTACATTGTCTTCCTGGAGGTTGCGGCTTCTATTACCTGCAACAATTTTAATGCATGAGCCGTCAGGCGAGTTATTACATACACATAGCTTGTTAGGCGACTTATTGGCATGAAGTCACAAGAATTACTTACCAAATATGGCCTGGGTCATTTTGAAGATGTGGCGTTTCAACCCGGTTAGTTCTTCAGCAACTGGTTTCAGTTGGTTCTCGCCGGCTTCAGCACACTTGATAAGAGCAGCCTTTTCAGTTTCAAAGGCAGCCTTTTATTTTTTGAAAGATGCCTTAATTTTTTCCATTTCTCCCAATGAGGGCTGCAGGCTTGACTTAGCCTTGGCTCGTAGAGTTTGTTCTGACTCCAGATCTTTCTTTAAGCTGGTCAACTTTGACTCGGCCATGCTCAAAGCTTCCTGCAAGACAAGGAGATAATTCATTGCTAAGACATTTTACTACTTCCAAGCCGGCAACAATGTACAACCCGACACTTGGGGCCTATGACAGGAAAATTCATGTTATTATTGAAGTCCCAAGCAGTTGCAAGCAACATACTTAGCACTTGGGGGCTAATGCATGTCATTTTTTCAACAATAATACAAGAAGACTCGACTTAGTTCATAAAAGTGAGTCGGCCCTTGGGGGCTATAGGCTAATTTTTAAAGTTACTTTTGAAAGACCCGACTCATCTCAGGAAGACGAGCCAGCCCTTGGGGGCTACAGGGCATTTCTTTTCATACTTATATTTGAAAAACTGGCTTTTCATTGGCATGGTAACCCGGCCCTTGGGGGCTACAGTACAAGATTTCAAGATTTTATGCACAAAGTCTTATACATATTCAAGTCTTCCTATGTTTAAGACTTCGGGGCTACATGAGGATATATAGTATTAAGGAGGACTAAGTTCTTTCGTACCTCATATTTCCTCTTCATCATGTTCACCATGCCGGCTTCCATGTCACGGCTGGTAGAAAGGCGGGCTAGGTAGCCTACATGCAGCTCTTCTGCGCTGAATTCTTCATAATTGGGCAGTTCAAGCTTTGTTTTTCCCTTCTTAGACAAGGGCGTCTCATCTTTTGCTATGAGCTTGGTCAGCACATTGGAGACTTCTGGAGTCTTATAAGCCTCTCCAGTGATAGCAATCTCATCATTGTTCCTCGCATGAGAGGGAACATCTTCAGCCGCCTTGGCGGGGCTCGAAGCAGGAGCAGGACTTGGAAGGTTAAGATCCTCCGCCGAGTTAGCCTCGGCATCCATTGCCTCAGTAGTTGCTGGTTCATTTTGCTGGGGCGGTTCAACTTGGTCATCATGATGTTCTTTGGGGATTTCAGTGTGGGCCTCAGGGTCACCAAGGTCTGGTCCTCCAACTCAAGGATCTCAGGACTTGTTGATGACTCGCCAACTTTTCACTTCTTGGCTTTGGCTTTGGCCCTGCAGATAAGACAACATGTTATAATATATGCGATAATGACCAGGATAAAGTGTAACTCAGTTAAGAGAAGATTACCCCGGGTTTATGATCAAAGCCGGCAGCTGAGTGGCAGACGAGTCTCCTGAAGATGGTGGCGACTCCTGATAATTGGAATCAGAAGGATTAAGAGGTTGCCTAATAAGGATGGCTCATGGAAGAGAAGAGGTTGGACTGTGAGGCACCTCATTATATCGTTTATGGGCGGATGGTTCATGGGATAAGCCGGCCAGTAGCTCTCCAGAGCCACTCTGAGTTTGGCGCCTTGACTCATGCTGGGTTTTCTTCAAAATAAAGTTTGGGTCTAAATGAGCATCTGGATGAGAAATTCTTACTTTTCGAATGACCCGCCTAGTGTTCTTGGGAGGCAAGGATTCTGAGCCGGAAGAGATGGAAATTACCTAAACATCATCAGCCTGGCTTGTTGCAGCATCACCCTGAGAATAAGAAGTGTCAGCGAGTTCAATAAAAAGATGACCAAGGGAGTCAAGTTCTACATCTGACTGATTATCAACTACCAGTGACTCGCCTCTAGCTAGCGGCTCATTCACATCAGCAGGTTTATTTCTTCTTTGAGCCGGCGCAGTTTTAGGACCCGCCTAGTGTTCTTGGGAGGCAAGGATTCTGAGCCGGAAGAGATGGAAATTACCTAAACATCATCAGCCTGGCTTGTTGCAGCATCACCCTGAGAATAAGAAGTGCCAGCGAGTTCAATAAAAAGATGACCAAGGGAGTCAAGTTCTACATCTGACTGATTATCAACTACCAGTGACTCGCCTCTAGCTACCGGCTCATTCACATCAGCAGGTTTATTTCTTCTTTGAGCCGGCGCAGTTTTAGTGTTGGTCGCCTGTGTTTTCATCTTCTTATTCCAGAATGGAGAGTCGACCTGCATAGTTGAACAAGGTTAACAAGTGAAATACCGGATAGGTAAAGATTGATAAGCAGGACAAATAGTTATATGTATACTTACTGGAGGAGCCGGGTTAAGTTTGAAGAACGGTCGTAGACCCATCTTGTTGCAGCTTTCCTGAGGCTCCCCAAGCAGTTTCTTCATGATCTTATTTATTTCATCAGCTTCTAAGTCAACCGGACTATACCGTTGTACGTCATTTAAGTTGCCCGAGTAATTGCACATTAAGTAAACCCCCGTTAGACCATTGGCCAATAAGGCCCTGAGTCTTGGATATACAGAGGGTGACTTGAGCATGCTCTTCTAGAGGAGCCTGGCTAGGGATTTCAAAATTAATGGGAAGACGGGCAGATCTATAACCCGGTAAGGGGTTCTCATCAGCAGGGGCTGTGTTCTTGAAATAGAACCAGGTCTTAATCCATCCCTTAGGTTGACTTGGTAGAGTAACTGGGGGAAAAGAACCGTCTCTCCACCTCTGAATCGAGACCCCGCCGAGTTCTAGGCTGGGACCATCAGCACACTCGTCTGATGGTTGATGTAGAAAAACTCCTTGAAGAGAGCAACAGTGGCCTCCACTTGCAGATACACTTCACATAGGACTTGAAATTCGCACAAGTTGGATATGGAGTTTGGGGCAAGATCTTGAGGATGAAGATTGAATAAATTTAAGATGTCCTGAATTTTTTTTGACCCGGGCGGGGAGAAGCATCTAAGGAGATGGTCTGTAAATACCACAACTTCTCCTTCGCCGGGTTGGGGAACATCTTCTCCTTGAGAGGCTCGCCAGCCGATGTCTTCTTGAGCAGGCAGAAAACCTTGTTCTTTATAATCATTGAGCACGAGTTGGGAAGCCTGGGAACTCACCCAGTTGCAAATTGTGGTTTTGCCATGATGAGCCGCCTAAGTGAGGTTAAGAGCTACAGAAATATGAATGGTGGGTCATTTATGAAGCGATAACTCGCCATGTCAACTATGTGATGAGACTGCATTGGCAGTTGTGGTTAAAGGTAAAGACGGCATAATTAATACTAATGAATGAGTCGCCCAATAGTTGAGCCGTCTTAACAATGGAGTAATTTCTACATTTGACGGGTTACAATCACAAGGATGAGCCGGCAAAACATAAAGGCGCCTTACGATGAAATAGGGATTGATAGTTTTCTGCTAAGTGTGGTATAAACAAGTTTCTACTAGAGCGCCTACAATTATGGATCTACAGATGATACAAAAAGGTAAAAATATTTCCTAACCCTAAGACAAGCATCGGAAGTGACCGCTAGTCTATTCATGGATTCTACAGAAAAACTAGGGTTCCTAGATGCAAAAATGGTGTTATAGCTAGCGCCGCCACAGTTTGGTGAAAGGCCTATGGGAAATACTAGATCTAAACAAGCAGCGACGGTGGAATATGGATGAACTCCGATGAACTATAGTGGAGCTAATGCGGATACAAAAAGAGAGAGATATTATACCTGACTGCTGCGAAGGGCAGCGAAGATGCTTGACCAAGCTCCAAGGAAGACTGGATGGCATCGCGGTCCTGGACGAGTTGGTCGATGGCGGGCAAACTAGCGCGGTGGAGGTCCGGTGCGGGAGAGCTCGGGCTTGAAGAAGAAGCGAGAGGGATGAGGTAAAAGTGAAAGGAAGGGCCCCTTGTGTATTTATAAGGCGAAGAGGTGAGATTAAATGGCAGGTGCAATAATCGAGGGGGCACAGTAACTTTTGGAGCCAGGGATGCCTCGATTTTTGGTCTCAACAGATATACTCAAATATTCATTATGATGTCATCATGGGTTCCCTGGATATTCGGAGGATGGCGTCAGCAATGAGAAGATGTGAAAAGCAACAAGGTCTGGAAGTATCATGAGACGGCATTTCATGACCCGGGAGAGATGCGTGTAAGACCAGAAGACAAGCCGCCAGATTGCAAGAGATTGACGTGAATAAATTCAAATCAATCTGGGGGCTAATGTTGGGGATATAACCCTGCAATATGACCCGCCATACTAAAGTTGGGTCATCCAGGTGGCAGCTGATGAGCGAGACTCAAGATGGGCCATGGCGCCGAGGAGCAAGACCAGCAGGGCGGCTCACCAGGTAGGCCGGCTTGAGGCCCAGTATCCAAAGATGGCGATTCTTAGCCCGGAAGTGTAAGCCACCTGGCGTTTCCTTACTTAGGAAATAAGACAAGTCAGAAACATACTAGGTCACGAATCGTAGTACGACCTGGATTCTTGTAAGCCCTAGGCCTCGACCTGTATATAAAGGCGAGTCCCTGAGGCAGATAGGACTAAGTTACAATTGATCAATAGCAAGGTCAAGTGAATCAACTCCCTTGTAATTGATCCTCAAGCAATAATCAACAAGCAGGAAGTAGGCTATTACCTCGATCGTGAGGGGCCAAACCTGGGTAAGCTCTTGTCTATCGATTCCGATCAACCCCAACAAGCTAACCTCCCGGTTACGATGGCCTCACGACTAAGTCCTCACACTAGGACATCTACCATGACAAAACCGTGACACCGCCCAAAGACAATCTTCCTCAAGGAGCACAACATCATCTTGTCGTAATTGCTCTTGCTTTGCCTCATCATAGGCAAGCACTTGAGGCGACCTGTATGTGAGTTCAATGGGGAGTACTACTTCTGCAGCATCAACTAGAGAGAAGGGTGTCTGGAAAGTAGCTCGATTTGGTGTCGTCCTGAGTGACCAAAGAACCACCGACAACTCACCAATCTAGCGCCTTCCACACTTGTGCAGCCTGTCAAAAGTTCTTGTTTTGAGGCCTCGCAGCACTTCAACATTTGTCCACTCAGCTTGCCCATTGCTTCTCGGGTGAGCAATGGAGGCAAAGCAAACCTTGCTCCCAAGGAATTGGGCGTACTGCATGAAGGAGTGGCTCATGAACTGGGTGTCGTTGTTAGTGATAATCCTGTTAGGAACCCCAAAACAGCATACCAGCCGCTTGAAGAACTTGATGGCTGCTACTTCTTGAGCTTGCATTTGTTTTTCCCTTGAAGAGGAAAGGGTGATGCAGCAAAGTAGAGATAAGTATTTCCCTTAGTTAAGAACAAAGGTATCAATCCAGTAGGAGGAACAGACAAGTCTCCAATAGTTGTACCTGCACAAGCAAACAAATACTTGCACCCAACGCAAAAAAGGGGTTGTCAATCCCTTCACAGTTGCTTGCAAGGATGAGATCTGATAGTGATAGATGTAAAAGATAAATAAAAGTGCAAAATAAAATAAAAGTAAATAAATTGCAGCAAGGTATTTTTGAGTTTTTGATTTTGTAGATCTGAAAATAATATGATAAAATATAGACCCGAGGCCATAGTTTTCACAAGAGGCTTCTCTCTTTAAAGAAAGCATATGGTGGGTAAACAAATTACTCTTGATCAATTGATAGAAAAGCCCATAGTTATGACGATATCCAAGGCAATGATCATCTATATAGGCATCACGTTCGAGACAAGTAGACCGACTCCTGCCTGCATCTACTACTATTACTCCACACATCGACCACTATCCAGCATGCATCTAGTGTATTAAGTTAACAAGAACGGAGTAACGATTTAAGCAAGATGACATGATGTAGAGGGATAGATCCAGTCAATATGAAAAAAAAACCCATCTTTTTATCCTTAATGGCAACTGTTAGGGATATAACCCCACGGTGTGACCCGCCAAGGAGGGGCCGGGTTACACAGTTGGCGACTCAGAGATAAGGCCTAGGTAGGCCCAATAAACCGGACATGGAACCCGGAGGGCGACTTACGTGGTGAGCCGCCGGGGGCCCAAGCCCAGAAGATGGTGCGAGACCCAACATTGTAAGCCGCCCAACGATGACTTGCCTAGTAAGGCAAGGCAACTTAGAAACCAGGTCGGTCACGTTGTAGGATCCGACTTGGACTCTTGTATGCCCAGGGCCTCGACCTATGTATATAAAGGCGTGACCCTGCGGCGGGTTAACTCAAGTTACAAGCGATCGAGAGCTAGGTTAAGTGATTCTGCTCCCTTGTAATCGATACTCAATAAATATAGCACAAAGCACGAAGTAGGCTTTTTCCTCGTCGGTGAGGGGCCGAACCTGGGTAAACCGTGTCCCTTGTCCCACTCGACCCCTTTAAGCTAACCTACGTTGCGATGGCTCCACACCTAAGTCCTTTCTAAAGGGCATCTGCCGTGTTAAAACCACGACAGTTGGCGCCCACCATGGGGCCAGTGCATGATGGTTTCGAGTTCTTGAAGAGCTCTTTCCCAGGGATTGAGGGATACGTTGTTGGCAGGATGACTAAGAGTTGCCACGGTAGGCTCTACATCGACGATGCTGGCTGGGGCCCCGAGGCCGACTCAATCGAGTACGGGTACCGGGTCCCCTTCGGCGTGATTCACGTCTTCATCAGCAAGATTGGCGGATCAGAGCCTAAGCCGGACATCTGCACCGACATCGTCGAGCCGGCTCGGCATGCACAACCCGCCAGGGTTCAACCTGGCCGGAAGCATGTCTTCGTTGGATTTGCGCATGGCACGGACCTTGCGGAGGATTCTGTGTCTGGAGGAGAGACTCTCATCTACTCAGGTGATGAGTCCTCGACTGGAGAGATGGAGTCGATCTACCAGCTTCAAGACGGCGGGCTTGGGGGCTATTCCGACGGTGAAAGTATTCCGGACCCCTATGAGCCGCCGGGCCAGGCTACTATCTTCATGGCTGGCACATGGCTGGCTCTCAATTCATCAACAACCACAGCCATGACATCTAGTTCGGCAGCTGCGGCGGCTGGGGCCGGCGGGTCAGCTCCACCACCAGCTCAGGTTTTGTCTGAACTCTTGGGCACTTTGACAACCCTGTTAGCAACAGAGGTTACTATGGCGAATCAAGCGCAGCATAATGCAGAGGTTGCAAAGGTGCGAGATGAGGTGGCCAATGCTCAGGAGGATCTTAATGCAGAGAACGCCGGGATGGCAATGGAACGAGCTCTGATGGATGCCGAGTCATAGCGTATAAGGGCGGAGGCTTTTCGCCTGAGTCTGGATCAGAATGTGTCCAATGTTGTTCTTCGCAGGAGACACCAAACCCGCCTGCCTTTGCAGTATGAGGCACGGAACCTTTTCAACACGCCTGGGGCAGGACCAAGTAACCCGCCAGGTACAGCCCGGGCTGCTGAAGTCCCAGGAAGCAGGGCAGCGGCTCAGCCTTGATTATCAGACCCGCCCCACAGGGATCAGACCCCACCTCGGCGTTTTTCAACACCATCTGGCCATTATTCTAACCTGGTGGATAACATGATAGCGGTGGCTACCCGGCTCAATGCGATCCCTATTACGGATGAGATGCCTTTCGCAGCTGAGGCGCGGAACGCGATTGAGCTCCTGCAGACGGCGGTTGCACAGCAAGAGAAATATTCACACAGTCGTGATCAGGTGCACTCGACCCCCCTCCCAAGCCGCAGTTACAGCCGGCGCATTGAGTCGCCGGCGGTTTCCTGTAGCGAACGACATCGTCAACCGAATCAGAATGACCCGCCCCTTACTCATGCTCAGGCAATTGTGGACGAAGCCAAAGCTCGCCGAGAGGTGGAGGCAGCAGCGGCGGCTCAACTAGGGGCTTATCAGCAGCCTCCGGTGACCCCTTCGGCCTCAGTAGGGGCTGGTGTAATTTCCAGGTCTGTTTGGGTGCCCTGTTTAGTACCAGCTTTACGTAATGAACGTCTGCCTAAGGATTTCAAGGGTCCTCGTAAGGTGGCTAACTACATAGCTGATCTCCCCCCTGAGGCCTGGATTGAGAGTTATGAGTTAGCCATCGAGATGCTAGATGTCAATGATGTTGTATGTGCCAAATACTTTACTATGATGTTGGATGGGCCAACTCGAACATGGTTAAAAGGGTTGCCTCCTAATTCCATCAATTCATGGGTAGAGTTGAAAGCGCGATTCATCAAGAACTTTCAAGGGACATTGTCGGCATTCTGGGAACCAGGGTACCCAGACTTGCCTGCCTGCAGCCCATAGCGTGGCTCCATCTGCGGCCTGGTACGGCCCATCTTCAGCATCAACAACACAAGACCCTCGCGAGGGGCCAAGCCTCGCGAGGGGCCAAGCCTCGCGAGGCGGACGACGTCAAGACCTCCAGAGGAAGCGGCCTACTTAGGCCGGCTCCTGAGGAATAGAGATTTCTATGCAAGCCCCACCTCGTGAGGTTCAGATGATGCAAGCTCTGACGACCAAGGCCAGGCGGGCACCAGCGGGTGTAGTACAACAGGTTTCCTCTTTGGTGCTAAGGAAGCGGGTGCAGACGCAGAGTCCCGAGGAATCAGCCAAAGGTTTGCATTCCCATGCTACAAGACCAGGACGGTAGGACGGAGGTCATCGCCGAGCCCACCATGACGTCACAACCAGAAGCTTTGCAGGCGAAGACCACCTTTCGTCAGGATAAGATGTACTACTTGTCTCCCTTCAAACTTGGCTGTTGTGGGATCCCTTCCCACCTTCGTTTTGGGGGAAGAGGACCAAGGCCACTATAAATATAGCTAGGCCACCACCGTAGAAGGGGACGGATCAATCAGATCACCCTCACCAGCTCACACCAACACAAGAACACACCTCCCGAGGTTGTTCCCCCTCTCTACTAGTTCATCCTCAGCCCACCTCGAGGCCAATCCACCACAAAGCAGGAGTAGGGTTTTACACCGCATGGTGGCCCAAACCTGGGTAAACTGTTGTGTCCCTTTCCTTTCCAGTTCATCGAGCTAGGCCGTGAGATCGACGAGTTGGCAGACTGGGGAGATTGAGTTCTTCGCACGCACCCCAGAGTTCGAGCCTTTCTTGGGTCTGCGGAGCCCTAAATCTAACATTTGGCACGCCAGGTAGGTGTGCGTCGGATCCTCTCTTCCGCCGGTCGATTCGCCGCAGTTCCACCGTCACCATGGCAGGAGATCCTCGAGTTCACGCTGAGCACTGGGCTGCTCGGCCCACCGAAGCAGCGCCCCTGCCCAAGAAGCCCTCCACTCTGCGCTCCTTGCAGCCCGCACGACGGCCAGCGCCATCGGCATCAGGCGACACGGACCACCTCCGCTCGCTTCCGCGCCGAGTCGCAACCGCGACGCCATGCGGTCTTCGGGTTATGCTATGGTGACGACCCTACACACGCGTCGGCAGCAGGCGAACACGCGAGCCACGCTCATCGTGGCACGGGAGCTGCTGCGGTGCAGGTTGGCGGAAGGTGGCCACGACGCCCTGCTGGAGCGCGTCGCTAAGCTACTCGATGCCGCCTACGAGGGTGCGGTGCCCTTCTGCACCTTGCCTAAATTGCAAGCACTGCCAGGGGCACGCGCCAGCTCTCGTCACACCCGCGCGCCCTTCCTCGGGGGGCCCGGAGGATCTCGTGACGCCAACCTGGCCCGCGACACCGCTTACCCTACCCAGGATACGTCACGCCCGGGCGTGATGGGACCGGGCGGCCCCTCCTGGGACCACGAAGGGATGCCACCCTACGGTCGTCGCAACCTGGCACCAGGCATGACAAGCAACGGCGCTGGGCGGCCAGGCGCAGACCCTGGGATGGCGGCTTCGGGCACCCCTGTACCTCCACTGACGAGCTTGCTGTATGCGCCATGAGGAAGCCCCTGCTCGTTCCCCTCGCCAGCCTGGGCGCCAGGACCACATGAGACTGAGGCTCTTCACATGCCGCCTCGGAGCTTCACCGGCGTCTTCGACAACAACAGCCACCGGGTACAGCCGATATCTCAAGAGCACGATTACGCTAACCATGGACCGCAGGTAAACCAAGCCGTGGCAATGGTCGTGGACCTCAGGATGATGGCCCCGCCGCAAGTAGACGGAGTGCACTGGGATCTGCGCGGGGGGAGCCCGGCGCCAGGGCCTCCCCCGCGCCGCGTGGAGCAAGGCGCCGCCACAACGGCGACGCACGCTGCTCGGAGATAGGTCCTCCACCGGGGAAGGCGCCGGTGAGCCCTTCCCCCTGGTGGGGGGCCTGCGATCGCCGGGGCACCGCCAGCGTCCCCCTCGCCCCTTGGTCTTGTCCTGGTTTCCAGACGCCCCAACGGTGGTCAGGGGAGGTGCAGGGCAGGGCCCTCGCCAGGCGTCAGGGATGCCCGTGAAGATCTTCGCTCGTGACACTCTCACGTAATAATGAGTTGGGGCTGTACACACCCCGGAGTCTCCTGAGCGCCAACCTCGGGCCTCAAGGGGGATCCCACCCACGTCCAAGTGGAAGCACCATGCTCCGCACTGGCCGTCGACACTGTCCCCCAATGACTATGCCCACGCCCAGTGGAAGCACTTAGCTCCACGCTGGTGAGAAGACTAGTCTAGGTGCCGGACGTGGCTGTTTGTTTCGCCCTCTTTCTGTAACCTGATTTGCCATCTTTTGAAATGAGATTTGGAGTTTCGTGAGCTTATCAAAAGGAAAAAGGGGGGGGGGGAGATTTTTCGATTCGTGGTGTTTTCTTGCCTTTTGGTTTATGTTAAAAAGCAGGGCTCATGCCTGCTGCCCCCCCCCCCCCACTGGAGACCCCGCGAGCGGGGGCTGGGCGTAGCGCGCGCGCTTGGGCCAGCCCAAGCGGCGCCGAGGCCCCCACGGGGCCAAAAACGCATCTGCCGCAGGACCACTGCGTGCACGCCTTTCTGTGACTCGGCAATCGGCTCCTCGCGCGGCGCTCTCGGGCGGGCCTGCAGGCTCCTCAGGAGGCTCAAGCCCTCGCGAGCCCCCGCGAGGCCCGCCTCGGGAAGGGAGCGCCTTCACGACACAAGAACCCGTCCAAGACCGCCGGCACCAAAGATAAGCAATAACAAACTACTCTAGTAGGGGGCCTTTCTGCCCTCGGCAGCATGTTTCAGAATCAATTTAGAAGGCATATCATCGTTTCATACATAATGGGGGAACCCCCACAAAGAAAATGCTTTTCACGCCCCATGGGGCCGAGCCCAAAATTTTGGTTTACAGGTCAGGATCGGAAAGGAAACATAAGCCTAGCAAGACGAGCCGCCATCGGCGTCGCCATCTTCATCATCACCATCGTCGGCACCACCCTCTTCAGCTACGGGCACGTCCACGCCATCTTCGCGGGCGAACTCCGTGACCAGGTCGTCCACATGGTCATCCACCCAGCTCGCCAGGTCACCCTGCGTGACCCTGGGCACGGGGGCTATCGCAGTGTTGAAGTCGAAGTCAGGGTCAAGGCTAAGAAGGTAGCTGAAGACACGCGAGAACGCGTGCCCGAGAAGTCCCCTGCTTCTTTCCTCGACGAGGTGGCGCGCCCTCGTGGCCCAGTCTTCCAGACGGGTCATGACTTGGGTAAAGAAGTGGAGGTAGCCGGCATCATCAGCCTCGTGTAGGCGGGAGACGCTTTCTTCACATATGGTATCCAAGGCCAGGTTGGTCCGGACCCTGAGGTCCTCAAGCATCGAGGAGCGCTCGCGCTGCATCGTCCGGTGGTGGTTCGCTTCGTTCGTGGCTTTCTCCGCAAGAGATGTGAGGCCTGCGACCTACTGCTGAAGTGAGGACAAGTCGGCTTGGGCGGAGGCCCGAGCCTCCTTGGCGGTCATCTCGTGCTGCTCTGCCGCGGCAAGCTTCGCCCTGAGGGCGTCGGTCCTGCCCTGCAACTCAACCTGCCGCTATTGGAAGCGGGTCTCCTGGAGCCTCAACTTCCGGCGGTATTTGCCAACAAGAGCCCCACGAATCTCGGCCACCCTTCGGTCAATCTCCTGCTGGATCTTGGCCTCCCGGGCGACAACGGCGTCTTCATCCGCGGCCACTTGGCACTCCCTCACCTCCAGCCACTTGAGCTCCAGGTTGTGTTCCAAGATCTCAAGCGCCAGCGCATCCTCACGCACCTGGCCTCCTTTCTCAATCAGGGGGGCCTCGCACGGCGGTGCCGCCAGGGCGGCCATGCGCGCCTGGACCTGCCGCTCAAGGGTGGCGTTCGAAGCTCGAAGCTCCTTCTCCTGCTCCTTGGCCGCCTCACGACGGCGGTCAGCAGCCCTGGCCTCCTCCAGAGCTCGAGCGCAGGCCTCACGAGAAGCTGCGAGGGACGCCGCGGTGTCTCGACGAGCGCGCTCATGCTGCAGATGCCCGAGGTTGATGGCGACCTTCAGCTGGTGCCACTCACCCGCCAGGCGGAGGCCTTCCGCCTCGAGGCATGCGTCGACATCAACAAGCTCTCCCGCAAGTCGACCCAGCGCGCCCATTGCCTCCTGGAAAAGGTCATGGCGGACGATGCTGCGCCCGCGAGCAACCTCCAGCGTGCGGCCGAGCCCTTCTTCCGCGCCAGGGGCTGCCGGAGAGGCATGAAACAACTCGCCCGTCTCTGGCAGGGGGATGGTAGCCGGCACTCCTTTATCTGTTCCCCGGGCCTCAGCGGAAGCGCTGTGCGACTGAGCCCCACTGATCGAAGACGAAGCCGACGATGGGCTCGCACAGCTACCAGCGAGCACCAGTGGAGGTGCCCTCGGCACGCCCCCTGCACCCCAGAGATGGCCGTGGAGGAAGGAAGCTAGGAGCACGGGCTCGCGGCCTTCCGGCGGCGCCTTCGCCTCGCGGGCCGGCTTGCGAGGGGCATGGAATCGCGAGCGGGCCAAGGGCATCCGGGGGTCGCACCCCAGGCGGCTTCACCACAGCAACCGAGGGAATCCTGAAGAGCCAGAGTCAAAAAAGGGTGTGACACGCGAAGATCCACGAAGATAAGGTACGTACTCATCCACGGCTATCCACTTCCTTTGCTTCAGGGCCCAGGGAGCACCACCACTGTAGCTCCAGAGCCCTTTCCTCTTGCGAAGTGCCCTGAGGTCCAAATGAGGTACGCCGGGGGCCGGCGCGCCGCCCTTCGTGGTTGGGCTGTGGGCCGCCACCTCAAGAGCACCTGATGGCACCCGCTCTCCAGCGGCCGCCTCAGGAGCACCTGACGGCACCCGCTCTCCAACAGTCACCTCCGGAGCACCTGATGGCACCCCCTCTCCAGCGGTCGCCTCAGGAGCACTCGACAGCGCTCGCCCCCCTACAACCACCTCAGGGGTGCGCACCACGAGATCAATGAGCATGGGAGCCAGCAAGATACGGTTCTCGCGAGGCCACTCGAGACCTTCTAGGGGTAGCCCCCACTCGTCGAAGAGGGGCATCTGCTTCACAAAGTCCTCCGTGTTCGAGCAGTGATACAAGAGGCATCCCTCCGCCGGGAGCACGGCAGGCGTTGGGTCACCAGTCAGGAGCTCGAGCACCGCGCGCAGCGTCTTGGAAGGGAGCAAGGGCACCTGGAGCCTCATGGAGTCGTTGGGGCCAGTGAAGGCCCACATTGGGTGAGAATGGCGCTGGAGCGGGGTGATGCACCGCCGGACGAACTCCCTCAGCACCATCGACACCGTCACCCCTGCCCCCTTCAACCTGGCCAGCCTGGACCAGACGCGGGCGAGCCGATGATCGACGAGCTTCATGTGCCCCCAGCCGAAGCTGGGTTCCGCCAGTACTCATGGGAGCAGGAGCAGGGGGCTGTGTGTGGCGGCGTCCACATACACCCACTGCTTCCGGAATCCCTTCACATCTGGGCGGAGTGTGAAGTTGATGCCAGAGCCAGCTATCGCTGCCACAGCCTGGAATGCCACGCATCCCGAGCGTTGTCGGCCGTCGACCAGGTGGAGCAAGAAGAAATGGCGGAACAAGGAGACAGACAGAACGACACCCACCATAGCCTCACATAGGAAGGCGAAGGCGGCAAGGAGGATGATGGACCTGGGGTCTAGATGCAGCGCTTGGATCTGGTAATGCGAGATTGTGGCATTGAAGAAATCAGAAAAAGGAGGGACTAAGCCAGCTAGGAGAGCGTGAAGGTGGATGGGGATCTCGGTGGCCTCCACGTCGACCAAGGCCCGGGAGGCGGGCCGGACCGTCGTCGCCTTCCACTCGTTGGAATCAGCGGCGAGGGCCGACCGGACCTTGTCCAACCCCTCCTGGTTGATCACCGTCGACCGATCAAGCGAAGGCTCCAAACCCGACTGGGATTCGGCGGGCGTGCAGGCCTTCCCCTTCTTCTTCGACCTTGGGGCGATGGCATCGAGGCTGGATTGGCGCCAACGCCAAATCTTGAAGAGGAGCCATGAGTTCACAGGAAAGTGGGGAGGCCAAGGACAAGCACGGCGGGCAATGATGGCAGAGCCGCGCTTGCAGCAGGCAGCCATCAAGTCTGGCGGTTGTCGAGGCTGCGTGGGGAAGTGGAGACGCCCACGTCCCATCAAGCGCCACGCGTCAACCGGGCCCGCAGGTGGTTGGGGCCCATGGCGCTTCGCCCTTGCCCTTTGGCTTCACCCCGAAGCCAAGTCCGAGCGCGCCTTGGGCCCGGGGGCTACTGTTGGTGTTCTGGGAACCAGGGTACCCAGACTTGCCTGCCTGCGGCCCATAGCGTGGCTCCATCCGCGGCCTGGTACGACACATCTTCAGCATCAACAACACAAGACCCTTGCGAGGGGCCAAGCCTCGCGAGGCGGATGACGTCAAGACCTCCAGAGGAAGCGGCCTCCTTAGGCCGGCTCCTGAGGAACGGAGATTTCTATGCAAGCCCCACCTCGTGAGGTTCAGATGATGCAAGCTTTGACGACCAAGGCCAGGCGGGCACCAGCGGGCGTAGTACAGCAGGTTTCCTCTTTGTTGCTAAGGAAGCGGGTGTAGACATAGAGTCCCGAGGAATCAGCCAAAGGTTTCCATTCCCATGCTACAAGACCAGGACGGCAGGACGAAGGTCATCGCCGAGCCCACCACCACGTCATAACCAGAAGCTTTGCAGGCGAAGACCACCTTTCGTCAGGATAAGATGTACTACTTGTCTCCCTTCAAACTTGGCCGTTGTGGGATCCCTTCCCGCCTTCGTTTTGGGGGAAGAGAACCAAGGCCACTATAAATATAGCTAGGCCACCACCGTAGAAGGGGACGGATCAATCAGATCACCCTCACCAGCTCACACCAACACAAGAACACACCTCCTGAGGTTGTTCCCCCTCTGTACTAGTTCATCCTCAGCCCACCTCGAGGCCAATCCACCACAAAGCAGGAGTAGGGCTTTACACCACAAGGTGGCCCAAACCTGGGTAAACTGTTGTGTCCCTTTCCTTTCCAGTTCATCGAGCTAGGCCATGAGATCGACGAGTTGGCAGATTGGGGAGATTGAGTTCTTCGCACGCACCCCAGAGTTCGAACCTTTCTTGGGTCAGCGGAGCCCTGAATCCTACAGACGTGCAAGCAGCCTCTGACGATTATTGATCTTGATAACTGTGTGCAGCGCGAGGATGAGTCAGCCCACCATTGGGTCCGGCGGGTCTCTGCTATTATTCACTCATCGGATAGTATTGCGGCGTGTCAGGCAGTTCTGGTCTTGGAGAAGAACTGTCACTTTACCCCCCTTAAACAAAAGCTTGGGTGGCTTAAGCATCATTGTAATGACATGGGTGAGCTCATGGCGGCTCTCATTAAATATGCCGACTCTGATACTACAAAGGACCGTGGATCTGATGATGAGAAATCCAACAAGGGCAAGAAGAGTGGCAATGGTAAGGGTCAGCAGTAGAATGTGGCGGGGTATAATTGCAATAACCAGGGCAACGGTGGTAAGTGCAGACATCCCGATGGTGGGTCAGATCTAGTAGCTAACACCAACACTGGGTACAAGAAACAGCGCCGCAATGGTAATGGTAAGCCGCCGTATGGCAAGGGAAAACCTTTTAATCTTGAGGCAGCGCTTAATGACCCGTGCCCGAAGCATAGTCTTCCTAAAAAGCCGTCCACTCACGCTTGGAAGGATTGTTGGATTATGCGAGAGTTCAGGAATTACGGCCTCAATCAGAATCACGGTAATAATAATGGGCCGCCCGACAGGTCAGAATCCGGCTCACAAGGGTCCGGCTTCGGTGGTGGCGACTCAAACACTGGCTATCAAAATCAAGGTAACCAGGTTGGTAATAATCAACAGTTTGGTCAAGGTAACCATCAGCAAGGGAATCAGTTAGGATATCATAGTAATCCAAAACAACTCAATGGTGGCCAGTACCATGTTTTCACCACAAGTCTTTGCAAACGAGACCAGAAGGTTCATAAGCGCGTGGTCAATACTATTGAGCCGGCGGTCCCTCAATACTTGCGGTGGTCAGAACATCCAATCACCTAGAGTCGGGAGGATCACCCACCCCGAGTTGAGAATCCGGGTCATCTGGCATTGGTGGTAGCCCCTCAGGTCAGGGGTTGTAAATTCACTAAGGTGTTTATGGATGGCGACAACAGTATCAACATCCTGTATTATGACACCTTTCGCCGGATGAACTTAACTGACAAAGATCTTAAGCCGTCTTCCACGGTCTTCCATGGTGTGGTGCCTAGAAAGCTGGCATATCCTATGGGAAAGATTGCCTTGGAAGTTTCCTTTGGTAATGATTATGAGTACAGAGCAGAGACGCTATGGTTTGAAGTGGTCGAAATCAAGAGTCCATATCATGCGTTGTTCGGACGGCCGGCTTACGCTAAGTTCATGGCTCGCCCTTGTTATGTTTATTTACAGCTTAAGATGCCAGGGTGAAAAGGCACTATTATGGTCCACGGTGATCGAAAAATCACTTTGGAATGTGAGGAAGGAGACGCAGCTTATGCAGAGTCAGCTTGTGCTACTGAGGAGCTTAAGTTTTATAAGGATAATGTTGACCTGACTGATATGACCCCTTTGAAGAAGCCCAGCACTTAGCAAGACCCTTTGTTGAAGTTTAAGTCGGCTGATGATACTAAGAAGGTTGACTTTGTCCCTGGCGACTCATCCTAGTAGTTCACAGTGGGGGCTAATATGGATCCTAAATAGGAAAGCGCGCTCATCAAGTTCATCCATGAGAACCGGGACATCTTTGCATGGAAACCTTCTGACATGCCGGGTGTACCGAGAGAATTCGCTGAGCACACTCTTAATGTGGATCCTAAGTTTAAGCTGGTTAAGCAATTCCTTCATTGTTTCAATGAAGAACGACGTAAGGCTATTGGAGAAGAGGTAGCCCGGCTCTTAGCGGCTGGGTTTATCATCAAAGTTTTTCACCCTGAGTGGTTGGCCAACCCTGTGCTGGTGCTTAAGAAGAACGGCACATGGCGTATGTGTGTTGACTACACAGATCTCAACAAAGCTTGTCCAGCTGACCCATTTGCTCTTCCCCGTATTGACCAGATCATTGATGCAATGGCAGGCTGTGAGAGCTTATGTGTTCCTGGATACTTATTCTGGTTATCATCAGATCAAGATGGCAGTTAAAGACCAAGAGAAGACGGCTTTCATTACAACTTTTGGAGCTTTCTGCTATGTTTCTATGCCTTTTGGACTCAAAAGTGCTTAGGCGACTTATCAACATTGTGTTCAGAATTGTTTTCACAGTCAGATTGGGCGCAACGTTCATAATTATGTGGATGATATTGTGGTCAAGTCAAGGAAGAAGGAGACTCTTCTTGATGATTTGAAGGAAACTTTTGACAATCTCCGGGTCTACAAAATGATGCTTAACCCAGCCAAGTGTGTCTTTGGTGTGCCTGTAGGTAAACTGTTGGGGTTTTTAGTCTCAGAATGGGGTATTGAAGCTAACCTGGAGAAGATTAAAGCCATCACGTCACTTTCTAAGCCGGCGTGTGTTAATAATGTTCAGCGTCTGGCGGGTCGCATTGCAGCTTTGAGCCGGTTTATAAGTCGCCTGGGTGAGAAGGCAATTCCCTTATACCAGATGATGAAAAAGACAGAGCACTTTGTCTGGAGTGATGCTGCTAATGAGGCATTTGAGGCGCTCAAGAAACAATTAGCTGAGCCGCCCGTCTTTGCTGCTCCCATTGACAAAGAGCCTTTGCTCCTGTACGTGGCGGCTAATAATAAGGTGTCGAGGTACACAAACAGGGGTGTATGTTTCCCCTGACTTGTGCATGGACAGCAAACCACCTGTCCGGGAACCCTCAGCACTCGAGACAAGACCAAGCAAGGAGAGATCAGCTATTTGAGAGATCAAAGGGCGGATCAAGAAGACCAAGACAAGCCAAATGAGCAAGACATTACTAAAGAGAAACCTCCCTTGCCGGGCAGGCGAGCCTGGCGAGGACGGGGTTACCCCAAAGACAAACCTCTAGACTACCTCGGTAGGCTTGCTGGGGATCCCAAGGGCGGCCTACCCCGCCAAGGCTCCACCGCTCTACCTCACAACGACGCAAGTCATCGATCGGTGCGGTGTCAAGCCCCCAAGTGACTAAGTGGCTGTTATTTGACACATGGCAGCCATTTCCAAAGGAAATCATCTCCAAATGACAATCGTCCAGAGACGTGTCAAGCAGGCAGACGAGAAGGTGTCCGAATGGCCCAGCAAGGCTTGCCGGGCATGCCACGATGTGACACTATGCGGTGCATTTAATGCGCTCTGCTCTGTCTACAGAGTAAGGTATGATAGCACTGTTTGTTATCTAATTAGTACACAATGACTGATTTGCCATTGTGGTGACCCCTTGATCTATAAAAGGAGGGCCATGGCAACCATAGAAAGGATTCGGACCCCTGTACACTCATACGCGTGTAGCTGCCCTCGCCCCAAGGCAACCCTGCCGGGCTAGAGCGCTGCGTTTCCACCACGGTCCTCTCATCAATCCACCAAAGCAGGAGTAGGGTTTTACGCCTCGCGGCCGCCCGAACCTGGGTAAAAACTGCCCATATGATCTATGCCGTGTTGCGCTATGCTCTCCGCTCTTTGTGCAATGTGCCCTTCCCCCCACCGAACCACAAAGGGGCCGATGGCGCCATAGGTGGCCGTGGTTTCCCATGACATCTTTGGCGCACCAGGTAGGGGGAGGTGCTTGCGAAACCCGAGAGTACGCAGCGCATCATCATCTTCATGATTGTTTTCTTCATTGACGGCTTCGTCATCGACGACGCCCAAGAAAAGGTGGGGAATGGTGGGGATGGAGAGGAGGAGCGAAACCGCTCCCCCGCTTACCGTGTCCGATCTCCATCGACTCCCTCCGCCGCGGCCGCAGCAGCGGCGAGAACCAGTAATAACGGCGGCAAGCCAACCCCAACGGATCAGGTAGCATGGTCGCCATGCAAGCCCCGTCCAGGGGAAAGGAAAAAAGTGTATGGATACAAGGTTTCTCTCTCCGCCACTCTCACTTATCGACAATCGGGCCACTCTAGGTTTTAGCATCATCAATGTCGATGAGCACCGCATGAAGCTCGGTTCAATATTTACCCTACTTAGGGAAATCCTGAGTGGAGCGCTGGTGCGAATCCATTGATCGACGCCCCCGGCAAGTGCGCTCTGGCAAGGCCGTCCACATTGGCATGACTTTTATGCCAGCCGCCACCAGGTTGTTTAAAGAGTATGGAGAGGAGGAGAGAGAAACCGGTCGTGCCTTGCACCGCGTCCTGCCACCCGCAAGATACATATGATTTTTACCGGTCCCTGCCGGGAACCGAAGAACGACGCGCATGACAGCTATCCTTCCCGAAGCTTGTGAATGCGACAAGCGGCCGCGGCCGAAAGGAGTGGAAGGAAGCGAAGAAAAGAGCTAAGTTTACGAAATCCTTGCCCAATTATAAGCTTAAAATTTTGCATTTATTTATCCCTTGGATACCTAGGTGTTGGTATGAGGAAATCTATCGTATGGATGGCACCTTATCAGTTTTTGTCTACACCCTCACTCTGTTCCGAGCCTGCTCACAGAATGGGTAGCAATGTCAAAATTGTCAAGGAAAAACCTGCTGGGACGTATCTTCACCAAGATAACCGCTAAGGGCCCGACCCTTGCGACAATCGTGGCAGTATGATACCGGCAGGCAGCCAAAATACACACGGAGACTAATCGTACGAGCACCAATGGGTGAACTCTAAAGGGATGAACATGCAATCAAAATTAAGGAAAAGCATCAGTTCCTCACAAGCATACACAGTACGGTGTCTGAACACAAGACATACATCATGTTTTGTTACAGGACAGCGCAGTGGCAAGGATAATTCAAGGCCAGGTCTGGCGACCTCGTGGAGCGGTAGGGACGCCAAGGACCTTGTCTGGGAGAGAGGTGGCCTTCTCTTCAGCAGCTGAAACGTCTGCGCCCTCCGGCGGCTTCTTGAAGCCATCGACGAGGTTGAGATCCGGATGGCGGCAGGCGATGTTGCTCAGAACCATGAAGAGGGCATTGCAGGCAAGCTTCCGAGATTCAGTCGCGAAGCTGCTGGCCCTTCCCTCTTCGTGCGCCTTCAGCTTCTTGATCAGCTCGTTGAAGAAGACCCCTAGCTTGACGCTGGGGACCTCATGCTTGCTGGCTGAGTAGACTAGCCCATCCATGCCCATCGCTGCAGTTTGGGCGGCGAGACGCTCGGCGATGTCGGTCAGGCTCTTGATCCAACGGTTGACCTACCTGGTGTGGTTTTCCATCTTGTCCTCTGCGTCCTTTCGAAGGCCCTTTGTGGTGTCCAGATCCTTCGTCAGCTGATTCTCGCGAGCCCCGTTGGATTCTGCCAAGCTTTCGAAGGTGCCAATCCTGGCCTTCAGGTCTTCAATGGTGCCGTTGGCAGTCGCAAGGTCTTGGCTCTTGGAGGAGAGCTGCGATTGCACCTCCTTCAGAAGGATTTCTGCTTTCCGCGCCTCCTCCTTAAGGGCCTCAACCTCCTTGACACTCCCGGCAAGCCCCTCTGTCAGCTTGGCCACCTGCTGGTCGAGATCAACCTTGGCAGAGGAGGCAGCGGGGAGATCGTCAGTGAGCTTCTTCAGTTGGGCGGTAGAGTCGGCGGTAAGGGCATCCAGGGCGGCCTTGTGTTTGTCCTCCAGCTCCTTGGTGCGCTGCTGCATGAGGGCCTCCAGACTATCATCCTTGGCGTGGAGGGTGGCCTCGAGCTTCTCCTCCCAGAGAGAGATATCCTGCTCTTCGGCATCCAGAAGTGCCTTGCGGTCCGCCAGGCGAGCCTCCCGGGCAATGACATCCTCCCTCGTCATCGAGATAGTCTCTTGCTGCCTCATGAGGACCTGGAACTGCTTGTCGTGCCACTCGTGCAGCTCGACGCCTTTGTCCCTCAGCTTCTGGTCAACCTTGTTGGCGGACTAGCGCTGCTCCTTGAGCACCTGCCATTTATGACTGTGCCGAGCTTGCATCTCCTTAATGCCTGCCGCCATGGACTCCAGGAAAGACAAATCCATGGCAACGGTGGCGGAGTCGTCAATCTCTTCGACCCCCTGGTACAGCGATGCGAGGATGCATTGGAGCTCGCCGTTGAGTTCCGCGCTCATCGCCGCTGACAAACCAGGAGCTCCGAGACCAGGCTGCGCAAGTACCAGCGCCAGTTGACTCGAAGTTGGCGGCGGGGCCCCTGCTGAGGTGCCAAATGAGGGAAGGGGGTCCATGATTTGGAGGGGGATTTTCCCTTCAACCACAACCCCCGACCCTGACGTGCCGCCGGAGTTTTTCTCTGATCCCTCAAGGAGTTCCTGGGCACTCCCGGCAGCATGTTCCTGCCCCTCAGCGGTAGCAATCTTGGCGGTTTCCTCTGCAGCATCCTTCACTATGCTGGCCACCTCATCCAACAGATCTGGCTCTTCGCTCAAAAGGGCTGTAAGCAAAGTCAACAATCAATGACAAGAATGCAGAATTTTTAGCAAGACAGGAGCCTAGAGCAGGATGATAAGGGAAGCACAACACAGAAAGAATAAATGGATTACCTGGAGATGCCTGCCATGGAGGAGTTTTAGTTTCCCCGGCAACATTAGTTGTCGGGCCAAGATCACCATCCCCTCCCTTGGAAACCACGGCGTCGCCCTGGGCGGACTTTTCCATGGAAACCCTTGGTGGGGATCCCTCGACTAGATCGGCTGGTGGAGTGGGCCCCTCCTGGAAGGACTCGCCCCGGGTAGTCCCCTCCCCTCCTTTGGCTGTGGGGGTGGGGAGTTCTCCTCCATCACTCCCGACAGGAGGAACTAGCTCTGCACTCTCAGGGCGGGGGCTGGGCTGGGGGCTTGGTGCTAGGTCGTCTGCACTGCTTCCTGCCGGGCCCGTGCCTTCACAGTCTTCGGCGGCCCCGCGCGCCTGAGCAGCTTGGTCCAGTGGATGAGGGTCTCGCATTCTTCCTCCTCCTCCCTGACAAAGATGGCAAGAAAAGATCAGCCAACAAGCAAGAGAATATGCGGAAATAGTGGAGAGGAAGGGAGATCGCTCTTTCTTACTCTTCATCGATGAGCATGGAGCTCAGCTCAAACTCCATGGGCGGCGAGGGCACCTTGCTTTTCTTTTGGGGCAGGGGAACGGAGCTTCTCGGCAACTTTGACCCCTGCTAAGGCGCAGGGGGCTCCGACAAGGACGAGCTATGCGAGGAGCTCGAGCCAAACTGGGAGCTGGAGTCAACCCCCATGGCTGCCAATTGCTTGGCGGGTGAGGTCCTAGCCTCGGAAAGGCGCAGGGATTGCCGGCGTACCGCCTCTGGTTTACTACTCCTGGAGGTGGTCTTCTTCACCTTCTTGATGGCCGGCGCGGGGTCGGGAGCCACTGCTCCCCGGTTGGCTGGCCGCCTACGAGGTCGCGGGTCCAAGACTGGCTCGGGGGCTTGAGGGCCTGCCGCGAGCCACTCCTCCTCCTCGGGCTGCTCTGCCTCCTCAACCCCCTCTTCCTCTTGAGCCTCTACTACCGCGGCGTATAAAGCCTCGATCCTGGAAGGCTCGTCCCTGGCAAGCTCGCCCCCGGCAGGGTCATCCCCGGTAGCCTCCTCCGTGGCTTGCACCTCGCTTCTGTCGTGGGAGGAACCTTCATACTCAGCCTTTTCCCTTCCCTTCGCTGCCTTCCCGGCCTTCGCCATTGCGACGGCTCGAAATGCCCTGTCTTCCTCGAGCCGCCTCCTGATGTACGCCTCCTCCACCTTGGAGGTGCGCTTGTACATGTTGGTTTCCACCCTGGTAGCCCTTTCCACCAAGGTGGAAGACCACGCAAGCTCTTCGTTGAGCTCGGGCAGCTGCCAATCACCCGCAACTCCCTGAGCATCGCAGTCTGGCATCCATTTCAGAATCTGGTCCTTGGCAGAGTTGATATTCAGTGGGATGACATTTGCCGGCAACTTGAAAGGCCCAAGGCTACCGAACAGTTGTTCGCACAACAAAGCGTGGCCATAGACTGACAGATTGTTGGTCAGGCTAGGAAGCAACCTCATCCTATCTGCAGCATCTCCATACTGCCAGCCAAACCTGTCCCTCTGCTGCAGTGGCGCAATGCGACGAAGGAGGAAGTTGGCGCCCACATGTCCAATAGTTAGCCCGGCAGCCTTTAGGCGGGTTATCCTGTTTATTGCAGGGCGGAGCCTGTCGTCGGAGAGGCCGACCTCCCTCCAATCGTTGCCGCGCTCAACGCACTCTGTCCATGCTTGGCAGAAATCTGGGGCCTCCTCATCCTGGATCCAGCACCAATCCGCCCTCCACTCCTCCCACCTACCACGCTGCTGACCAGGGAGGTAACCCCAGTTCTCCCTCGCCACCCGTGGTATCCAACTTACGTTCCCGGAATGGTGGGCTTTGTTCTCCACCCGCGGGACAAAATAGTGCCTGAACAAATCGACATTGGGGGCAACTCCAATGAAGTTATCGCACAAATGGGCAAAGATAGCCATGCACGCCATTGCATTTTGCGTGAAGTCCAGGAGATGGAATCCATAGATCGCCATCATTGCTTCGAAGAAATCCGAAAAAGGAGGACAGAAGCCACAGATGAAGTACGCGCAAAAGAATCGGTATGAATCTGGCAGCTCCAGTTCCCCCTCTGCCAGAACCTTGGGTGCGCCATGCCCCTTTGGGACCTCCCTCCCCCATAGGTATCCATACCTTGCTTCTAGTACTTCGCCGTCCAGATTCGACGGGAAGAAGACGACGTCTCCCCTTTGCTTCTTGTCTAGCTCTATTGCTCTCTTCTTGCTCCCCTCTGCCACCATCTCTTTCATGGCGGCTGTCCGCTTCCCCTTGAGAGCAGCGCTCTTCTTCCCCATCTCTTCAATTTGCGGCGAAGGTGGAAGAAGAAAGTTGGGTGGGGATCAGCGGCAAGTATGGGCGAGGACGAAGGGCGGTTGTTTGGCTTGCGGAAGAAGATGGTGGAGGGGCAAAGTAGACGGTGGATGAGCAGTACCCTTCCGCATCTTCCTATCTTAAGGAAAGGACACGGGGGAGGGCACGACTCTTCAGAAGGTTATAGTTTCACATTAACTGCTATAGTCCCATGACCCGCGGTATTTACGAAAAGTGGACGTTGGATTGACTAGTCATCATGGCAAACCGCTGCACGCGCAGCACCCTCTCGCCATGTGTCCGTGCACTGTTTGTGGCCTAACCCAACGTGCCCAGCGACACTTATGGCCCAGACCCGGGGGCTTCTGTCAGGGTACACAAACAGGGGTGTATGTTTCCTCTGACTTGTGCACGGACATCAAACCATCGGTCCGGCAACCCTTAGCACTTGAGACAAGACCAAGCAAGGAGAGATTAGCTCTTTGAGAGATCAAAGGGCAGATCAAGAAGACCAAGACAAGCCAAATGAGCAAGACACTACTAAGGAGAAACCTCCCTTGCCGGGTAGGCGAGCCTGGCGAGGACGGGGTTACCCCGAAGACAAACCTCAAGACTGCCCCGGCAGGCTTGCCGGGGACCCCAAGGGTGGCCTACCCCGCCAAGGCTCCACCGCTCCACCTCACAACGACGCAAGTCATCGATCGGTGCGGTGTCAAGCCCCCAAGTGACTAAGTGGCTGTTATTTGACACATGGCAGCCATTTCCAGAGGAAATCACCTCCAACTGACACCCGTCCAGAGACGTGTCAAGCAGGCAGACGAGAAGGTGGCCGAACGGCCCGGCAAGGCTTGCCGGGCATGCCACGATGTGACACTAAGCGGCGCATTTAATGCGCTCTGCTCTGTCTACAAAGTTTGGTATGATAGCACTATTTGCTATCTAATCAGTACACAATGACTAATTTGCCATTGTGGTGACCCCTTGATCTATAAAAGGAGGGCCATGGCAACCATAGAAAGATTCAGACCCCTGTACACTCATACGCGCATAGCTGCCCTCGCCCCAAGGCAACCCTGCCGGGCTAGAGCGTTGCATTTGCACCACGGTCCTCTCATCAATCCACCAAAGCAGGAGTAGGGTTTTACGCCTCGTGGCAGCCCGAACCTGGGTAAAAACTGCTCGTGTGATCTCTGCCATGCTGCGCTATGCTCTCCGCTCTTTGTGCAATGTGCCCTTCCCCCCACCGAACCACAAAGGGGCCGATGGCCCCATAGGTGGCCGTGGCTTCCCACGACATAAGGCGATCAGCGTGGCAGTTGTTGTAGAGCGCAAGGAGGTGGGTAAGGAGTACCCAGGTCAGCGGCCGGCTTACTATGTCAGTGAGGTGTTGACAAAGTCCAAGCAATGATATCCACATTGGCAGAAACTAGTGTTTGGGGTGTTCATGGCAAGTCGCAAGCTGAAGCATTATTTTCTTGGCCATCCTATTAGTGTGGTCAGCTCTGCTCCTTTAGGAGATATTATTCAGAACAGGGAGGCTACAGGCCGGGTTGCTAAATGGGCAATTGAACTTGGACCTCATAATTTGAAGTATGTGCCAAGAACAACCATCAAGTCTCAGGCTTTGGTGGATTTCATAAATGACTGGACAGAGTTGCAGACACCTAAGGAGAAACCTGACAACACGTATTGGACAATCCACTTTGATGGGTCCAGGCAGTTGGAGGGCTCGGGGGCTGGAGTTATTTTGACTTCCCCACGAGGTGACAAATTTTGTTCTATTTTAAGGCTAATGTTTCCTTGTACTAACAATGCAGCTGAGTATGAAGCTTTACTCCATGGCCTTTGTAGGGCTAAAGAGATGAATTTAAGCCAGGTCAGGTGTCTGGGCGACTCAGACCTTGTGGCTCAGCAAGTCTCAGGCAAGTGGGATTCTAAAGACCCGCTCATGGCGGCTTATCGCCGGGCGGTTGATAATATTGCTGGTCACTTTAAGGGTTATCAGGTGGATCACCTTGATCGATGGAAGAATGAGGTGGCTGATGCATTGTCCCGACTTGGGTCTCAACGTAAGTCGGTACCTCCTAATGTGTTCCTCGATGTTTTGCACAATCCTTCTGTCAAGTTGCCATCTGAAGAAGACCTTACTGTCCCTGACCGAGAGGCACAGTTGGTGGCAGCTCTTCATGCTATTCCTGACTGGACGCTGCCTTATTTAGCTTATATGACCCGGGGCGAGTTACCCGAGGATGAAATTTTGGCGCGACAAATAACCAGTAGGTCTAAATCTATGACTATCGTCAACGGCGAGTTACACCGATGCAGTGTGACAGGAGTGTTCCAACGTTGTGTTTCTCCTGAGGAGGGCTGTGAAATTTTATGAGAGGTTCATGAAGGCGATTGTGGTCATCATGCCGGCTATAAGTCTTTAGTGGCTAAAGCTTTTTGTCATGGGTTTTATTGGTTGACGGCTCATGCTGATGCAGAAGACATCGTTAGCAAGTGCGACGGGTGTCAGAAATTTGCAAGACAGGCTCATGTGCCAGCTCAAGAGTTGCGGATGATCCCAATAACTTGGCTATTTGCAGTTTGGGGGCTTGATATGGTTGGACCGTTCAAGAGGTCTAAGGATAAGAATACCCACCTTTTGGTGGCGGTTGACAAGTTTACTAAGTGGATTGAGGCGGAGCCAGTTAGCAATTGTGAGGCGGCAACAGCTGTTCAGTTTGTTAAAAAGCTGATTTTCCATTTTGGATATCCTCATAGTATCATCACCGATAATGGCACAAATCTTTCTAAGGGTGCTATGACGGAGTTTTGTCAAAGAGAGCATATTCGTCTTAACGTTTCATCAGTGGCTCATCCACAGTCCAATGGTCAAGCAGAATGAGCGAATCAAGAAATCTTGAGAGGCATCAAGCCCCGGCTTATGTTTCCTTCAGAGCGTACGCCGGGTTGTTGGGTTGAGGAGCTATCTTCAGTGCTTTGGCGTATCAACACCACCCCCCAACAGGTCAACAGGCTATACGCCTTTCTTCATGGTCTATGGTGCAGAGGCGGTTCTCCCAAGTGATAACCGTCATGACTCGCCTAGAGTGGCGGCTTATGTTGAAGTTGATAATGAGACGACACGTCAGAACTCACTTGATGCTTTGGATGAAGAGCGTGACCTTGCGGCGGCTCGTTTAGCAATATATCAACAAGACCTACGTTACTATCACAACCGTAGAGTTCGAAGCAGGGCCTTTCAAGAGGGCAACTTAGTGCTCTATTTGATTCAAGACCAGACAGGGATGCATAAGCTTTCATCTCCTTGGGAAGGACCTTTTGTGATCAACAAGAATCTCAATAATGGGTCTTACTACCTCATTGACATACGAGAGAATAAAGATTCCCGCACATCTGAGAAGGAGACCAACAGGCCGTGGAACATTGCTCATCTTCGGCCTTACTACACTTGAGTCATAACCTCTCATCATTGTATATATCTTCATTGATGTACATACTTTTTGATCAGTATCATAAAGCCGCATCCCCAAGTGTCGGTGCAACAAACCCTGGGTCCGTTGCCCAGACCATGCACAGGCCTAAAAGAGCAAGGTTCCAACATCCAAGGCGAGATCGAGTTGAAGAGATAGCTCTTTGAGGAATCAAAGGGCGGATCAAGAAGACCAAGACAAGCTAAATGAGCAAGACACCACTAAGAAGAAACCTCCCTTGCCGGGCAGGCAAGCCTGGCAAGGACGAGGTTACCCCGAAGACAAACCTCAAGACCACCCCGGCAGGCTTGCCGAGGATGCCAAGGGCGGCCCGCCCTGCCAAGGCTCCACCGCTCCACCTCACAACGACGCAAGTCATCGATCGATGCGGTGTCAAGCCCCCAAGTGACTAAGTGGCTGTTATTTGGCACATGTCAGCCACTTCCTATGGGAATCACCTCCAGATGACACTCGTCCAGAGACGTGTTAAGTAGACAGACGAGAAGGTGGCCGAACGGCCCGGCAAGGCTTGCCGGGCTTGCCATGATGTGACACTAAGCAGTGCATTTAATGCGCTCTGCTCTGTCTGCAGAGTTAGGTATGATAGCACTATTCGCTATCTAATCAGTACACAATGACTGATTTGCCACTGCGGTGACCCCTTGATCTATAAAAGAAGGGCCATGGCAACCATAGAGAGGATTCGGACCCCTGTACATTCGTACGCGCGTAGCTGCTCTTGTCTCGAGGCATCCTTGCCGGGCAAGAGCGCTACGTTTCCACCACAATCCACCATCAATCCACCAAAGCAGGAGTAGGGTTTTATGCCTCGCGGCGGCCCAAACCTAGGTAAAACTGCACGTCTGATCTCTGCCGTGCTGCGCTACACTCTTCGCTCTTTGTGCAACGTGCCCTTCCCCCCGCCGAACCACAAAGGGGCCGATGGCCCCATAGGTGGCCGTGGTTTTCCACGAAATCTTTGGCGCGCCAGGTAGGGGCGGCGCTTGCATGAACCCGAGAAGCATACGTAGTGCTTCATCATCTTCATCATCATCATCTACTTCATCAACGACTCCATCATCCATGGCGCCCAACAAGAAGCCCGGTGTTGCGGCTCACCCGTCCACCTCGAAGGCCCCATTGCATGTGGCCATTGACGCCACGGGGGCTACGGGGGTGCACGGGGATGTGGACCCTGTAGGGGACGTGGCCGGTGCAGGCGGTGCCGTCACCACCCCTCCCACGGCCGAAATGGGGGCAGTAGGCACTGGAGAAGGCCAACACCTACACCATCCCGGCGATCACGCTCCACAAGGTGCGGGTGGAGAGATCATTCCGTCTGCACCTCTCCGCCCCGCCGAAGGGCACAGCCGCAGCGGTGGCGCTTGCCCTAGGGTGAACTGCAGTTCTCCGGCCGCTCCCGCTACGGGCGCGGCCGGAGGCAGGAGGATCACAGCGAGTGTGCCCATCATGGCCTCCACAGCCGACGACAACGGCCCGAGCCGTTGGCCGTACCGAAGGGGCCACCCCCACGGTGCAATCCCCTCCGTGGCAGCCGATGCGGGGGGCGCAGCAAGAACCCGACGATGTATCAATGGCTTCATCCGGTCCTCGAGCACATCGAGACCAGCGGCAAGCCCTAGAAGGCAGGCAAGGGGAAGGCGCGCTCGTCACCAGCAAGCAACGCCGCGACACCCACCACCAGTTTGATAGGCACAATGGCCCAGACATCGACGAGCCCATGCCCGGTGAAGGTGGGTACCTACCTTTCGAGGTTGGGTGCCCCGCCTTCACTCGTGAGCTGCGGCAAGTCCGTTGGCCATCTTCCCACACGTTCAAGCCAGAAATACCAGAGAAGTACTATGGGAGATTGAACCTGGCAGAGTTTCTGAGTATCTACACCATCGCTATTCAGGCTACCGGGGGAAGAGATGAGAAGGTATTCGCCAACTACTTCCCTTTGGTACTCAAGCCAAATGTGAGGTCTTGGCTGATGCACCTGCCGGAGAACTCCATCTCAACCTGGGCTGACCTTTGCCATGAGTTTGTTGGTGCCTTCATGGGCGGCCATCAAGAACCAGGGCGGCCCAGCGATCTGCAGCTCCTCCCACAGAAAGAAGGGGAAAGTCTGCGGAAGTATATGCAAAGGTTCAGTCGAGTGCACAGGAACATCCCAGATATCCACCCGGCAGCTGTGATAGCCGCATTCCAGTCCAATGTGCGCAACCGCAGGATACATTCCAAAATGAACGTACGGCTGCCCAAGACTGCGAATGAGCTATACACTCTGGTGGATAAGTGTGCTCACGTGGAGGAGGGAAGGTGACTTCCCAGTGAAGAGGATGGCGTCGACATTGACTCAGGCGATGACGACGACGCCACCAACCAGAAGAAGAAGAACAAGAAGCACGATAAAAAACGCAAGGACAAAGTTGTGATGGCCGTCGAAGGATCGAGCACACCTAGTACCGGCAAGAAGGCCAAGACCGAGGCCCCTGGCAAGGAAGTTGCCACGTGCACTGACTGTCGGGCGGCTGCTGCTGCCGAGAAAGCTGGGAAGGGTGATGGGCCGTACTGCAAAATCCATAGGACCAAGGGCCACGACCTTCAGGAGTGTCATCAGGTTGAGCAACTCGTCAAGAAGCAGAGGGCTGAGTACGAGAAGCGTGATAAGGAGAGAGGCCAAGATGGCACTGGCGGGAAAGGACGAGGAGGCGGAGCAAGCCGCCCCGGCAAGGCTCCTCAGAATCAAGGGAAACCCGCCAGAGGCCGTAAGAAGGAGGATTGCAGTGATGAGAGTGATGGAGGAGATGAAGAGGAAACCAGCGAGCAGGAGTTCCAGAAAGCCACTGACGCCCTGTGCATTGACGGGGGTGCATCTCTGCACTCCTCTCACCGCCAACTTAAACAGTGGGCGCGTGAAGTCAATGTCGTGGAGCCAGCGGCAGATTCTCGGAAGCCGCTCAAGTGGTCCTGCACGCCCATCATCTTTGACAAAGAGGATCACCCTGACCGCACCACTGCGGTAGGGTGCTTGCCGTTGTTGGTCTGACCAACAATCCGCAACCTCAAGGTTACAAAGATGTTGGTTGACGGTGGGGCCGGGTTGAATCTGATTTCTCCAAAGGTCATCAGCAAACTTCAGATTGCAGAGGAAGAGCTCAAGGTTACTGGCACGTTTCAAGGGATCAACCCCTGCAGGAGTCGTCCCAATGGAAAGATCACACTGCCGATGACGTACGGAGGGGAGTTAAACTACCGGACTGAGAAGATCGTATTTGATGTGGTTGACCTCCCCCTGCCGTATAATGGAATCCTTGGTCGCCCAGCCCCGGCCAAGTTCATGTCGGCATCTCACTATGCCTGCAATGCTCTGAAGATGCCAGGGCCGATAGGTGTCATTTATATTCCGTCAGATCAGAAGGACACAGTCATATGCATGGACAAGATGTACCGAGAGGCAGTCGCTGCAGAGGCTGCGGAAGCCATTACTCCCGCCAAGCAAAGCAAGAAAATGAAGAAGGCTAGCAAGGACACCAACAAGGAATCCGGGAAGCGTACCTCTCCGGAGTGCGCTGCGCCTGTTGATGACTTGCCGGAGAGTTCCAATAGCAAGAGGTCCAAAACTGCTGCACCTGCTGTGAAGAAGGTCTCGGCAGGGCTGGCTGGCGCTGATGGTACCTTCACTGTCAGTGCCACCCTCGATGACAAATAGGAAAGCGAGCTTGTTACCTTCCTGTGGGCGAATGTCGATGTGTTTGCTTGGCAGCCATCTGACATCCCCGGTGTTCCCAGGGAGGTAATCGAGCACCACCTTGTTGTCTAACCACATGCCCAACCCGTCAAGCAGAAGGTCCGGAAGTAAGCTTTGGAGCGTCAGCAGTTCATTGCCGAAGAGATCAAGAAACTTGAAGCAGCTAGTTTGGTCAAAGGAGTATTTCATCCAACATGGTTAGCAAATCTAGTGGTGGTGCGCAAGGCGAATGGGAAATGAAGGCTTTGCATAGACTTCATAGATCTAAATAAGGCATGCCCGAAGGACCCATTCCCCTTGCCGCACATCGACCAGATTGTGGATTCCACCTCCGGGTGTGACCTGCTTTCCTTTTTGGACGCCTACTCCGGGTACCACCAGATCTTCATGTCTAAGGAAGACGAAGAGAAAACTGTGTTCATAACCCCATGTGGCACGTATTGCTTCGTACGGATGCCCTTCGGGTTGAAGAGCGTCGGATCCACTTTCGCAAGAGCAGTACAGATTGGCTTTGAGTCCCAACTGCACAGAAACATTGAAGCTTACATGGATGATATTGTGGTCAAGACCAAGGACAGATCAACCCTCATCCAGGATTTGGAAGAAACCTTAGCTAATCTGCGTAAGATCAACTTGAAGCTTAACCCGGAGAAGTGCATGTTTGGCGTTCCTTCCAGCAAGCTACTTGCCTTATTTGTGTCCCATCGGGGGATAGAGGCCAACCCCAACAAGATCAAGGCTATCGAGCAGATTCAAGCACCCAAGACAGTTAAGGACATGAGGCGTGTGACTGGATGTGTTGCCGCGCTTAACAGGTTCACTTCCAAGTCTGCCGAGCGAGCCCTGCCATTCTTCAAAATCTTGAAGAAGGCAGGACCCATGGAGTGGACCCCAGAGGCAGACGCTGCGCTACAAGATTTGAAGACCTATCTTTCCTCTGTACCCACTCTGGTCGCTCCCAAACCACAAGAACCGCTGTTGCTATACTTAGAGGCAACCAATCAAGTGGTTAGTGCGGCACTGGTGGCGCAGCGGGAAGTGGATGAAGCGGCAGCCACAGCCATCGTCGTCCCCTCTGGAGAAAAAAGTGAACTCGTCCCGGCAAGACCAGAGCCAGTCCAAAGCGAACAAAGGCAGGGTAGCGGGAGCAGTTCTATGGTCGCGGCAAAGAAGAAAGTGGTGCAGCGCCCAGTGTACTTCGTCAGCTCCCTGTTGCAAGGGGCTAGGTCAAGGTACTCTAGCGTGAAAAAGTTGATTTTTGGCCTCATCATGGCCTCAAGGAAACTACGCCACTACTTCCAAGCCCACGAGATCATAGTTGTCACCCGTTTTCCCTTGCAACGCATACTCCGAAACCCTGAGGCTATTGGCACGATTGTGGAATGGGCCTTGGAGTTGTCCAGTTTTGGTCTGATGTTTGAAAGCACGTCAACCCTTCAAAGCAGAGCACTACCAGAGTTCATTGCAGAGTGGACACCAACTCCTGACGAAGAAGTGTTGGAGACAGTCATCCCCGGCAAGGAAGTGCCCCAAGAATGGATTATGTATTTCGCTGGTGCCTTCTCCCTACAAGGAGCAGGAGCTGGCGTGCTTCTCGTTGCCCCCACTGGGGAGCACCTGAAGTACGTCGTTCAGATGCATTTCCCCTGGGAGGATGCTACCAACAATACTGCAGAGTATGAAGGGCTCCTTGTCGGGCTCAGGATTGCAACAGAACTGGGAATCAAGAAGCTGATCATCCGTGGAGATTCACAACTTGTGGTGAGACAAGTCAACAAGGATTACCAAAGCCCATTGATGGAGGCATACGTCGAGGAAGTGAGGAAGTTGGAGGAGCGCTTTGATGGATTGCAAACAGAGCACATACCCCGTGCAGAAAACAACATTGCTGATCATCTGTCGAAGTGCGCTGCGCAAAAACTCTCTGTGGAACCAGGGACTTTTGTTCTCCATCTGACTCAGCCCTCCATATCCCTGACAACAATGGCTAGAAAGAGGAGGAAAATGGACTCTGGCAAGCCTCTCCTGGCAGAGCCTTCCGAGGCTCCCGGCAGAAGGCTTGGCAGGAACAACTCCCCTTTGATCGCTGAGCTGCACCCTCCCGCCAGACCACCGGTCCCTATGGTCGAGGAATGCACTCCCATGAATGAGGAGGTGCCGCTAGTCCTCGTTGCCAAGCCCTAGGCTCCAACTTGGGCACGGCACATAGTCCATTTCCTCCAAACTGGAGAACTTCCCGAAGAGCAAGAAGAAGCTAAAAGAGTAGCCCGGAGGGCCAGTATGTGTCAGTTCGTCGATGACACACTATACAGAAGGAGGCCCAACAGTGTGAAATTGAAGTGCATTTACCGGGAAGAAGGAAAGGAACTGTTGGCAGAGATACACAAGGGTATGTGCGGCTCCCACATTGGATCGAGGGCTCTGGTTGGAAAGGCCTTCCGGCAAGGTTTCTATTGGCCCACAGCCCTCCAAGATGCAATTGAGCTGGTCACCAAGTGTGAAGCCTGCCAGTTCCATTCCAAGAATATCCATCTGACTGTCCAAGCTCTTCAGACGATCCCTTTGTCATGGCCCTTCTCGGCCTGGGGGCTCGATATCTTGGGCCCCCTTCCCCGTGCTACCGGGGGCTTTGAGTTCTTGTTCGTCGCTATCGACAAGTTCACAAAGTGGCCAGAGGTGGAGCCCGTGAGAAAGGTGACCGCACAGTCAGTAATCAAGTTCTTGAAAGGATTGGTGTGCCGCTTCAGGGTACCTGCCCGTATCATCACCGACAAATGGCACCCAATTCACGAGCCGCGCCTTCATGCAATACGTTCATGCCCTCGGAAGCAAGATCTCATTTGCCTCTGTCACCCATCCCAGAAGCAACGGACAAGCTAAGAGGGCGAATGCTGAAGTGTTGCAAGATCTCAAAACAAGAACCTTTGATAGACTGCGGAAGTGTGGCAGGCGATGGATCGACGAGCTGCCGGTGGTTCTTTGGTCCCTCCGTACGACACCAAATCGAGCTATCGGGCAGACTCCCTTCTCCCTAGTCTATGGGCCAGAAGCAGTTATCCCCACGTAGCTTATATTCGGATCTCCTCGAGTGCTTGCCTATGATGAAGTAGCGCAGGAACGGCATCGGCGTGACGATGCTGTGCTACTTCAGGAGAACTGTCTCCGGGCTGCTACGCGTGTTGCACGCTACCAGCAAGCCCTGCGTCGCTATCACAGCCGCAGGGTTCATGCCTAGAGTTTCGAAGAAGGCGACCTTGTCCTTAGGCACGTTCAGTCCGCCAAGGGTACAAAAAAGTTGATGCCGAAGTGGGAAGGCCCTTACCGGGTAGTACGAGTCACCAGACCCGGCGCAGTCCGTCTAGAGACCGGAGATGGCATTCAGTTGCAAAACTCATGGAACATTGAGCATCTCCGTAAGTTCTACCCGTAAGGCGCGGCTATCGGGCCCTGCCCTGCAGCCACCCTTTTGTATAGGCCTTGCCGATGTTGCATGTAACCCCTTGTACAAAGCCAGGCGCAGACCCTGAGCAACAGAAATAAACAAAGCGCTGGGGGGCCCCCAAAACTTGCATGCATGCATAAGCATATCATGAGCATAGCATGATCATGTAGATGAGGTCGCATGAGGCATTGTTTTCATCTGCATTAAGTTGCAGGGTTCTTGCTGTGGACTTGGTCCCGAAGAGAAGAAAAGAAGACAAGCCTACGTGACAAACCCCGGCAAGCCAAACAGATAAGTTCTCTTCTTATCCATTCATGTTCGGTAAGTAGAAACTTGTGCATATGAAAACCTCACCACCTTCGAAACTTAGGTGCTCCCATCCTTTGACTCGAACGTTGCTTTGGTCAGGATGGTTGCAGTGGCCTTTGACGGAGAAGGCTTGGCGGTGGGCTGGTCCCTCTTTGAGTTTTGTGCCCGGCAGGCTTAGCCCAGCGGCAACAAAATGAGGGTACCGGCAGGATAGCCTGCCGGGGAAACTTGTTTACTTGAATGTATAGAGGCATTTCACCTCTGCATGAGTTTGATACATGCACAAGTACCCGGTAAAGCTTGTCTTTTTCATTAATATGCTGATGAGCAAGTACAAATCTTGCAGAACACAAACATGGATAAAGAAGATTACCTAATTTAGACTAAAGTTTGGCAAATGCCTACATGTTTTAGATTGAAAAAAGATAAATGCCCATAATGCCTTTGCTCTGTCTCTTCCCTCCTTGGAACTGCAGGGGGAGACGAAGAAGATGGAGGGAAGGCCTGACTGGGATTCGGCGCCTCCCCAGGATTAGGATGGCGCCGTTCCCGGGCTGGGAGGAAGAAACCATAGGGCAGGTGTGGATGGTGACGCTGCCGGAAGCCCAGCCGGTGATGATGGTGCTGCCGGCAATCACGCCTCATCAGAGCGGTCGTCCTCGCTCTTGATGCGTCGTGGGTTGCTACCACCTTCCTCGCCGCTGCCGCTCAAGGGGGCATGCCCACTGTCGCTTAAGCCCCCTCCATGGCGGACAGGGCAGACACCAGGTGCTCCGGATGGCTCCACAGAGAGCATGGTCGTCTTCAGCGACCCGAAGCTAGAAGGATGCCGTCCCCTAAAGAAGCATACACGGGTGCGAGGAACCCGCCCATACACAAGGCAGGCAGTACCCTGAAGGAAGGGATCTTCCGTTACCAATGGCAAACCGCTCCCGCGGCCCCCCTTCAACGTCATAGGAGAAGGGGGATAGGCCACGATTGACTACCACACTTTGCGCCCATTATGGGCTCCGACGTGGTGTCGCTCACGTAGCCCCTCACTGAAATTGAAGCCCCGGGTGGCCCGGCGATGAGCGCACCAGAGTCGCTACCTCCGGCACTACCGCCGCGCCGCCCGCGCGCCCCCCTGAGGCCTATGCGAAGACGGGAGAGGGGTCTTATCCCAGCAAGGGCGTGACCACGCCCTTCTACTCCCCAGGCACCTACACAAGCATTCGGCGTCATCAACTCCAAGCTCGAGCCTGGGGCCTGGCCCCAGTCTCTCCCTCTGAACATTGCAAGAAGAAAGAAGGAAATGGGGAGAAGAGGTATGTGGATGAGCACTTCCGCTTCCCCTCGCCCCCCTTTTATATAGGTGGGCTGGGGGCTGGGAGCTGATCCCTCGACAGGTAACCGTCGTCCTCCTCCACCAATCCAAGAAGGCCGGGCCCCTGCCTTGATGCTCTCCCACACCATGCACCTCTATTACCCACCCCACTCGATGCATGCAGCATACGTGGCCAAGGATAAGGGCATGGTGGGAAGGGTGAATTGGCAGTTACTCACCTGTGTGTTAAAGTCATTCACTGGCCATTACAAGGATGGCCCCACCACAATTGGCGTTACGCGACGCGCGGGAGAACCAGAAACTGACCTGGGCTCAGGTTAATGAAGAAGCAAAGAAGATCTCAAAGGACAAGCAACTAATACCCTCTTGCCTGTGCACTGGATAGGGCCTACCCTGACGATGCCCAGCAGCCCATTTGGGCCAGGCCCGAGGGCTCCTGTCAGTGCAACACACCCTGGGTCTGTTGCCCAGACCGTGCACAGGCCTAAAAGATCAAGGTTGCAACATCCAAGGCGAGATCGAGTTGAAGAGATAGCTCTTTGAGGAATCAAAGGGCGGATCAAGAAGACCAAGACAAGCTAAATGAGCAAGACACCACTAAGAAGAAACCTCCCTTGCCAGGCAGGTGAGCCTGGCAAGGATGAGGTTACCCCAAAGACAAACCTCAAGACCACCCCGACAGGCTTGCCGTGGATGCCAAGGGTAGCCTACCCCGCCAAGGCTCCACCGCTCCACCTCACAACGAAGCAAGTCATCGATCAATGCGGTGTCAAGCCCCCAAGTGACTAAGTGGCTGTTATATGGCATGTGGCAGCCACTTCCTATGGGAATCACCTCCAGATGACACCCGTCCAGAGACGTGTCAAGCAGACAGATGAGAAGGTGGCCGAACGGCTCGGCAAGGCTTGCCGGGCTTGCCGCGATGTGACACTAAGCGGCGCATTTAATGCTCTCTGCTCTATCTGCAGAGTTAGGTATGATAGCACTGTTCGCTATCTAATCAGTACACAATAACTGATTTGCCACTGTGGTGACCCCTTGATCTATAAAAGGTGGGCCATGGCAACCATAGAGAGGATTCGGACCCCTGTAAATTCGTACGCCCGTAGCTGCTCTCGTCCCGAGGCATCCTTGCAGGGCAAGATGCTGCGTTTCCACCACAATCCACCATCAATCCACCAAAGCAGGGGTAGGGTTTTATGCCTCGCGGCGGCCTGAACCTGGGTAAAACTTCCCGTGTGATCTTTGCCGTGCTGCGCTACGCTCTCCGCTCTTTGTGCAACGTGCCCTTTCCCCCGCCGAACCACAAAGGGGCCGACGGCCCCATAGGTGGTCATGGTTTTCCCATGACATCTTTGGCGCCTGTCGGTGCAACAAACCCTGGGTCTATTGCCCTGACCGTGCACAGGCCTAAAAGAGCAAGGTTGCAACATCCAGGGCGAGATCTAGTTGAAGAGATAGCTCTTTGAGGAATCAAAGGGCGGATCGAGAAGACCGAGACAAGCTAAATGAGTAACACACCACTAAGAAGAAACCTCCCTTGCCGTGCAGGCAAGCCTGGCAATTACGAGGTTACCCCAAAGACAAACCTCAAGACCACCCCAGCAGGCTTGCCGGGGATGCCAAGGGCGGCCTACCCCGCCAAGGCTCCACCGCTCCACCTCACAACGACGCAAGTCATCGATCAATGCGATGTCAAGCCCCCAAGTGACTAAGTGGCTGTTATTTGGCACGTGGCAGCCACTTCCTATGGGAATCACCTCCAGATGACACCCGTCTAGAGACGTGTCAAGCAGACAAACGAGAAGGTGGCCGAACGGCCCGGCAAGGCTTGCCGAGCTTGCCGCGATGTGACACTAAGCGGCGCATTTAATGCGCTCTGCTCTGTTTGTAGAGTTAGGTATGATAGCACCGTTCGCTATCTAATCAGTATACAATGACTGATTTGCCACTGTGGTGACCCCTTGATCTATAAAAGGAGGGCCATGGAAACCATAGAGAGGATTCGGACCCCTGTACATTCGTACGCGCGTAGCTGCTCTCGTCCCGAGGCATCCTTGCCGGGCAAGAGCGCTGCGTTTCCACCACAATCCACCATCAATCCACCAAAGCAGGAGTAGGGTTTTATGCCTCGCGGCGTCCCGAACCTGGGTAAAATTGCCCGTGTGATTTCTGTCGTGCTACGCTACGCTCTCCGCTCTTTGTGCAATGTGCCCTTCCCCCCGCCGAACCACAAAGGGGCCGATGGCCCCATAGGTGGCCGTGGTTTCCCACGACACCAAAATTCGGGGCCTCTGTTATTTCATCTCAAATCTTTGTAGCAAGAGTCATTGTTGATTACTCACAAGGTCATTTGGGGGATTCCTTCTCTATGAGCATAGTGTATAACCCTCTTGATCGGCTTTTATGCCATGTTTGTTCATTTGGGGGCTTCCTGCTCTATGAGCATAGTGTATAACCCTCTTGATCGGCTTTTATGCCATGTTATGGGTCATTTGGGGGCTTCCTACTCAATGAGTATAGCATATAACCCATTTTGACCGGCTTTTGTGCCATGACTGAGTTAAACCTGCCTGTTTGCAACTTGCCACTCCACCAGGTGACCCGCCGAACTTTTGACAGTCAATCTTTTAAAGACCCTGAACTAGTCAACGTTAAAACGGCAGCTTATGTCATGGGAGGGCCGGCTTACAGTGAGCTAGGACAAACTCACCTGTCTGTTGTAGTCTCTCCGCTATGTGGCCCGTTCGTACTCTTAACAGTTAATCTTTCAATAAGACCCTGAACTAGTTAAGGTTTATACGACAGATTTATGTCACATGAGAGCCGGCTTACGGGATTGCAGGCTTTTATGCCAAGCTTCTTTGGAGCAAAAAAGTTGATTTTTTTGAAAAACCAATCTATTTTGTTCGTGCTTTGCAAGCTGGCTTAATAAACATTTGAGTTATGCATACTCTATATGTTTTTGTTTTGCAGAAACCCTTTACAGGTGAAAAGTTGCCGAGTCATACTGATCCGGGTTATATTACTCCATATTCAGTTTATTATGCTTACAAGCCGCCAAGGGCATCTTTTCAAAAGCTGGATATGATTATAAGTCGCCCTGGTTGTTGAGTTGTTTAACTCGCCCAGGATTGTGACATAAGCCTCCAGTTGAAGGATTAACAACTCTTTGATGGATGATTTAAGCTGCCAAATGTTTTGGTAATAGGCTGGATATGATAAGATCACAGGAATTCAAGTTGTTAAACCATAGGTTAATAAAAGCATGCACGAAGGCATGGCATAGCAGATACTTGTTTTCACACATGCACGAAGGCATGGCAGAGCAGGCAATTGCTTTCAGCTACCTATTACATGGCTTCAGCTGAGCCCAAAAAATTTGTGAACAAGTGTTTTTTGGAGTTAAGTTACTCCAGTGAGCCGGTGTCAGCGCCGTCCGGGTTTTGGCCTGGCAGGTTGTTGTCATCTTGCTGCCTTGAGTTTGAAGCCCCTAGATCATCTTGTGCCGGCTCTTCGTCGATGGCCATCTGGAGATTGGCCGAGGTCCAGTTGATGCCGGTTAAAGCTTCAAATGTGGCTTCATCATTAAGCATAACAGAAGGATCAATATCAGGGGCAAAGGTATGCTTACGCCTTGGAGGGATAAGGTCCATAACATCATGCGAGGGTGGCTTAATCTTATTGTTGTTGTCATCGTAAGCCGGTGTGTACTTGTTCAAATCTAGCTCTTCTATAAGTTTGCATGCCACGGACCGCATCTCTCTGACGCATTTGTTGAAGTCTTTCTCTTCAAAGATCGACTCATCATCCTTGAATTATGGGCATCCGGTAGCTATTTCTTCCGGGTCAAGTTCTGATTGCCACGCCTTGGCTCGGCCTAGAGCAACAATGGCTCCGGCTCGGGCGGCTGATAATTTAACCTCCTCAATTTGAGTCGGTACCGTTGAGAGATGATCCAGCACAGTCTTGATATGAGTTGGAGGTTTTTTGCCACTTGACAAAGCTACAAGGCTGCGCAGTGTTCCAGCATACAACTGCTCAGTCAATGAATAAGCCGCCTTCAATTTAAGCAGCATGTTCTGACCAAGACTGGCGCTTCTGGGGTCTGTTCAATTTTTTGCACAAGAGTCACCAGGCGGGTTAAAGATTATATATTATGAGTCGCCAGGCGGGTTAAAGAAATATCAAAACAGATGATGAGTTGGATATTAAGCTTACTAAAGATGGCGGCTGACATTTGAGAGATATGTTGCTTTAAGCTGGCTAACTCTTCGGTTACCAGTTTAAGCTCAGCCTCAGCATCTTCTGCCCTTTTTTGTAGTGCAGCCTTGTCAGTTTCCCAGGCGGTTCATTCAGCATCAAAACCCGCCTTGATTTTTTCAATTTCTTCCAATGAAGTTTTTAGCTTTGACTCGGCCTTGGAAGTTACTGCTTGTTGCTATTCTATATTCTTCTTTAAATCGCTAAGCTGCGACTCTTTCACATTCAACGTCTCCTGAAATATAATATTGAGGCAATGATTACAACACAAGGAGCAAGTTTTTATGATACAATTAATCAAGTCCCAAGCACATTACAAGCAATATACTTGGCACTTGGGGGCTAATGTAGGTCATTTCAATCTCTATTAAGACCCGGCTCATCTTGTCAAAGTTAAGCTAGCCCTTGGGGGCTACATATTTGGTTCTGTCAAGTCATTAAGAACCGGCTCATCTTATCAAAGTTACGCCGGCCCTTGGGGGCTATACTTTGGAAAATTTCACAAGTCTCAAGCATACTCAATAATTTTCCTATACTTCAGACTTGGGGGCTAGTATGGACATATGTATATGCACAAGGCTAAAGAGGGGTTGGATATTTTCATACCTCATACTTCTGCTTCATCAACTGGACTAACCCAGCCTCCAGGTCCCGACTTGTGTGAAGGCGGCTCAAATATCCCGCGTACACATCACCTGCACTAAAGGAGGAATAGCTCTCCAGATCTAGTTTGGCTTTGCCTTTCTCCAAGGAAGGTGACTCTTCTTTGGTACTATGCTTGGCTAGCATAGTTGAGGCTCCTGGCGCTGTATAAGCCGTCCAAGTGACAGCAATATCATCAGAATCTTTCTCATGAGTGATCTCTTTAGTTGGCTTCGCAGGAGTCGGCGGCTTAGGACTTGGCGGGTCATGATTGGCGGCCGGGTTAATCTCAGTATTCATTGGCTCAAAGACGACAGTGTTAGTTTGCGATGGCGGATCATTGGCAAGGTCTTCAGGATTTTCGATTGAAGCCTCAGGGGCCTCTGGCACCTACCTCTCCGGCTCAGCAGCTTTGGGGTCCTTTGAAGAACCGCCCACCTTTTGTTTCTTACCCGCCTTCGCTACGCCTCTGTGACAATAATACAAGAGTCCATGAGTATATCACTACAAGTCATTCATGAACAAATTAAAATACTTACCCATGGGCAATCCTGAAAGCAGGCATTTGAGTTCTAGTAGAGTCGTCGGATGATGGAGGCATCCCCTGATAATTTGAGTCAGAAGAATTAAGAGGTTGACGAATAAGACCGGCCTTTGGAAGGGAAAGAGTCGGGCTTTGTGACACCTCATTACAGCGCTTTCGAAGAGCTGGGGTGTTGGGTAAGCCGGACACAAGATCTCCAGTGCCATCACTCTGGGTCATACGCCTTGATTCATGCTGATGTTTCTTCAAAAGAAAGTTGGGGCAAGGGGATGAGAAAATCTTACTTCCCGGATGACCCGCCGTGTTTTCTTTCTTGGCAAAGGTTCTGAGTTGGAGGAGACAGGAATTACCTCTGCTGCATCAGCGTGGCTTGTCTCTACCTCATCCTGAGAAGAATCAGCATCAATAAGTTGCATAAAGAAAAGGCCAAGGGAGTCAAGTTCTACCTCCGACTCATCTAGCTCAAGGAGCTCTTGTGCTACTATTTTCTTGTGGCGATTCGTGCCACAAGATTTAGCTTCCCTGGTCTTCTTGGCGGGTTGAGCAGTGTTTACCTTCTTCTTCCAAAAAGGAGAGTCGGCCTATATACGTATTAACATAAGTAATGGTTGAAAGAGTAATAAGCATAAAAGATAGATAAACAAGGTGAAGTGTCTTGAGTACTTACAGGAGGAGCCGGGTTAAGAGAGATGAAAGGGTTCAGACCCACTTTGCTGCAGTTCTCTAAAGATTCTCCAAGCAGCGTCTTAACCGTGTCATCGATCTCTTTGTCGGTTAGGCGAGTTTGGTTGTAACGTTGCGGATCCTTTGTGTCACCAGTCTACTGACACATTAAGCTGGGGCGCCGGCTCAGTGGCAGAATTCTCCATGCAACCCAGCAGCGGACCAGATCAATTCTAGTTAGACCATTGGCGATCAAACCCCTTACCTTTGAAAAAGTGGAGGCAAAAGGAGCGCGTTCTGCAGTAGTCAATCAGCCTAGAAGCAAGCCGGTGGTGGTGAGCCGGAAGGGACGAAAACCCGGCAAGGGGTTCTCTCCAGCTGGGGAAGTGTCTCTACAATAGAGCTAGGTATAATTCCAGTCTTTGGGATGACTGGGCAGGGCGACTGAAGGAAAAGTTACGTCTCTTCGTCTTTGGATGGGAACACCTCCGAGTTCAAGACTGGGCCCATCTGACATCTCAGTCTGACGGTTGATATAAAAATATTCTCTAAATAGTTCAACAGAGGGTTCTTCCCCAAGGTACACTTCACATAACACTTGAAAGTTGCATATGTTGGAAACAGAGTTGGGACCAATATCTTGTGGATGAAGATTATAGAAATGCAGAACATCCCAGAAGAATTTTGAGCTGGGCGGTGAGAAGCCACAGAGTAGGTGGTCCGAGAAAATCACAACTTCACCCTCTTGGGGCTGAGGGGGAAATTTGGAGCCTGGAACCTGCCAGTGGATGACCTTGGCGGGTAAAACCCCCATGGTCACATAATCATTGAGCGAGTCCTCTGTGACTCTGGAGGCAATCCAGTCACAGGAGGTGGGTGCTTTAGTCATGATGAGCCAGAATAACAAGCTATGACCAAAGATGTGGCGGGTTAAAATTACAATGGTAAGCCACCTAAATGATTATACGACGATTCAGCAATGATGAATCAGCTATAGTTAGAAGGCTACATATTATGATGAACCATTAAAGGAATTATGAGCCGCCTTAGCCATGGAGTGGAGTAATTATCAGATTATGAGAGCATTGCGGGTTAAGTTATGAAAGTATAAGCCGACCACATGTTGGCGGGTTAAATAAATCCTTGGAATTCTTGGCAGATTACCAATTCACTATTAAGTCGCTCGAACAATGAAGGGCGGGTCAACTATCTTCAGATCCAAGTTTGTGGAAATTTTGCTAAGTATTGGACAAACAAGTTTTGCAGATTGCAGCTACAATTCAAGATCTACGACAGTTCGAAAAAGGGGCATAATTATTAAACCTAGAACGCGGCCGCAGAAGAACTAGTAAGCTGGGTATTGATTCGCAAGAAGAAGGGGTCTATCCAGAATATGAGATGAAGGCTAAAACTGCTACGACAATATTTCTGTTTAGTTTTTGGATTAAAAGTGCGACTTCTAGGCGGAGCATGGATGAACTTGGACGAATGCCGACGAACTATCAAGAACTGACATGACCTAATGTGGATCTGAGAAAGAAGAAGAACGTTAGCTGATGATTTGGGTGAAGAGCGGATGAGCACCATAGATTGCTAGTCCGAACAGGGTGATGCAGCGGCCTCCACGGAGTGGTCGCTGCGGTTCAGCGGTGGCGGCAGAGCTCCAATGCCGACGGACGACGCAAGGAAGAAGATGAAGAGAGGGAAACGGGGGAAAAAGTGAAAAAGGGTACCCCCATGCCTATTTATATGGAAAAGTTGGTGAAACAGTGAAATGGCATGCGCGGAAATCAAGGAGGCGTCATGATTATCTTAATAGAGGAGGCGCCTCGATTCTCGGACAGCAAGTTAATGCAAAAAGATCTGTTGTGATGTCATAAGTTTTTCTGGATTTATTTCACATGATGTCATGGCGGGTTATAGAGATCCGTTCAAGATTAAGCATTGGAAGGAATCAAAGAAGACTCGCCAACCAGAAGCAGTGAAGATTGACATGAACAAGTTCAAATCAATCTGGGGCCTAATGTTGGGGATATAAACCCCACGGTGTGGCTCACCCAGGAGGCGCCGAGTTACACTGTTGGCGACTCAAAGATAAGGCCTAGGTAGGCCCAATAAACCAGACATGGAACCCGAAGGGCGAATTATGTGGTGAGCCACCGGGGGCCCAAGCCCAGAAGATGGTGTGAGACCCGGCGTTGTAAGCCGCCCAACGATGACTTCCCTAGTAAGGCAAGGCGACTTAGAACCCAGGTCGGTCATGTTGTAGGATCCGACTTGGACTCTTGTAAGCCCAGGGCCTCGACCTATGTATATAAAGGTGAGACCTTGCGGCAGGTTAACTCAAGTTACAAGCGATCGAGAGCTAGGTTAAGCGATTCCACTCCCTTGTAATTGATACTCAATCAATATAGCACAAAGCAGGAAGTAGGATCTTACCTCATCGGTGAGGGGCCGAACCTGGGTAAACCGTGTCTCTCGTACCGCTAAACCCCTTTAAGCTAACCTACGTTGCAATGGCTCCACACCTAAGTCCTTTCACAAGGGCATCGGCCGTGTTAAATTCATTACAAAGCACCGCAAGATTGAACCCATTACAAAGCACTTCTCCCATAGCAAGAAAAATCAATCTAGTTGGTGAAACCAAATCAATAGATCCGAGAGAAATACAAAGCTATATAAATCATGCATAAAAGAGTTCAGAGAAGACTCAAATAATATTCATACACTACAAAAAAAATACACTTCCATGATGATACGTGTTTGTCACAGTAGGTCACGTTTTCTGTCATGCATGTACATCCATGACGATTTTATGACAGAATCAAGATAGTCATACCTTTGCTGTCGTAGAAGTGTTCCATGACAATACCAAAATTATCATCACGGAAGTGTCCACTTCCATGACGATAAATGGCGCGTCATGGAAGTGCTTTCGTCAAGGATAACCGACACGTGGCATCCATCGTAATGGGTCGCCGTTAAGCTATCGGGTTCCGGTGTGAATCCGATAACCCATTAACAGCCCGGACCAATGGGGATTTTCCACATGTAAAATTCTCAATGGCCAGAGGAACCACGTGTCGGCTCACCGTTGTGACAGATGTCATCCACTCATTGTACCGGAGGCGCCTATGATACGTCGACAAGTGGCACGACCCAACAGAGGCCCATTCCAGTGAAAAGGCCGGCCCATTTGACTTGGTCAAAAGGTAGCGGGCCAGCCCATGGAAAGCCTGTTAACGACATGTTCGCATATAGCCCATTTACAGCCCGCTCACTCACGGCCCGTTACGTCCTATCCGAATTAGGCCCAGTAGCATCATCTGGGCCGTCCAATATGATTCCAGCCCGTTGTAACTTCCGGCCCATGTATGGCCCATGACGTCTTTTGGCCCATATGAGGCCCTTTGTAACTCTAGGCCCATTAAAGGCTCGAGGTGAAACTGGCCCATAATGAACAGTGTATCGCTTTATACCCATTAACGGCCCATTATTCCGTCGGCCGTTTCTAGCCCATGTTAACTTTCGGCCTTCTAAGGGCCCATTTATTCTTGGGCTCATTTCCAGAATTCGGTTACTTATGGTCCGTTACTGGCCTGTTCCGCTTGTGGGCCAAATTGAGCCCATGGTTACAGTCGGCCCGTTTGTGGCCCGTTAACCCGTTGGGCTGTTTTCATAGCGTCATCAAATACGGCCTATTAATGGCCCGTTATGGTCGGGCCATAAACAGACGATTTCCACTCTAGCCCATTTACGGCCCAGTTTGCGGACCATTATTGGTCCACGAATAGTATGGCCCATGTTTGGCGAAACGATTATACGGCCCGTAGAAGGCCCATTGATGAGACGGCCCGTAGAAGGCCCATGGATCCTATGGCCCGTAGAAGGCCCATGGATCCTACGGCCCGTAGGAGGCCCATGGTCACTACAGTAGGTAGCAGGACTATGGTTACAACAGTCTGTGTGTTGCCATGGTTATTGTGGCCTAGTTATAAAAATAGGTTATTGTGGCCACTAGAAAAACGCGGAAAAAGAACTGGACTACAAACAAACAACTAAACAAGACAATAAGGAAATAAATAAGCAAGCAACTAATGCTAGGCTATTATGGCTATTACACATATTACATCCACTGGGCATCAAAGTTCGCCACTAGTGCAAATATAGGGAACAAAGTAGCATATTACATACACTGGCTGTCTAAATTGGCCACCAGTGCAAATAAACACGGCAGCAAAACAAGTCCATAACTGAAACAACTTCAGAAGAGCTCAAGAAACGTTATCCTGGGTATCCACCATGCTGGCAATAAGCTTAGCAAGCTTATTAGCTTTCTCCTGTTTGGCGCTAAAATCCTCCAACGCTTGTTGTTGCACCAGAAAGTATGCATCTGAATTCTCCAGGGCTTCCGCAGTCCTTCGGCTTCTTGTCGCAGCACAGCTGATCGATGTCTTTCAGCTTGTTGTTGAGACTCACGAAACCGAACTGATTCAGACAGTGAGTTTGAATATCTTGTGCCAGCGGTAGTGGCCAGTAACTCGAACACTACACCAAGACAGGACTTTGGGGTTGCCTCACTGTCTTCAAGATAGTTTTCCTTAGTTGTTTTATCAGCTTTGTTGGAGACCAACAAGGATGTCTCAGTATACTGAACCTTATCTGCATTACTTCCTCTACCATTGCTTAATAAGGCACTCTTCCCCAATATTCTGTCAGCATTCTAAAAGAAGAAACAAGTAGACACATAACAGGTTTAGCATGTACTAGTATATGAAACTCATTTCGATGAACCAGTTCATTAGTAAGGTGGACAGGATTAAACTACCAAGTCTTCTATTGCCAAGTACTCCCTCCGTCCCAAAATAAGTGACTCAACTTTGCACTAGCTTTAGTACAAAGTTAGTACAAAGTTGAGTCACTTATTTTGGGACGGAGGGAGTAGTACATAATAAAAGCATCAAACAAACATATATCTATGTCCTATGGTCACTGCATTGTCTTGCCAAATCAAAATAGAGACACGGTTCAAATCATATCAGTTCAAGACAAAGCAGCACTGAAAGAATACTAAGCGTGGGAAACTACACGGCAGAACAAGATTTCAGATGGGTACCACGGGTCTACATGTACAACAACACTATTGGCTCTGTTGTGATGCTAGTAATGTGCATGATATGATAAGTCAACTGTATACACAATTGAAATTGAAATCAACAGAGCTATTTATAAGAGCAAACCTGCTAAAGAAACATGCATAAACATACCTGTTGTGCCATTGGAGTTTCGATTGGATCCTTCAATTTAAAAATAAGTTTGTATGAGTAAATACAGTGATACAAGAGCAAAGTAGTATGCACCATAGCAATGGAATCTTAAATGAGAACAGTTGTTCTTCAGGTTTAAGCACTTGTTCTACACGAACAGAGTACAGTAAGACGCAGGCATATAGTACTTAAAAATAAAAAATGAGCTCATAGACCTTACCACATTCTTGGTTCAGGACTAGTACAGAACAAGGCATTCCCAGTCATTGTCCAGTAAATGTGTCTAAGGAGAACGTAAGGGAATCTGATGAGTTTCTTTGCCAGTGAAGTATGTTTTCTTTAGGTAATTCCGATACTGCCACCAAGCATTCTTGAAGATAGCAGAGGTATTAGCACAGGTTACCTCATCCTGAGTTTCCAAATCGGTCCTTCTCTATAGAGAAAAATGGGAAAATTTGTTGTATTATAACCATCATGGAGGTGGAATGTATGGGACAAAGCAAAGTAATTGCCATGAATAACATTACTTACACATAACTCCTGGACGAACACCTGCAACTAGCATTTTCCTTCATCTTCAGTATAATATTTCCATGATGGGAAGATACGCACATAGGATTTAACAACATCAAATGTGATAGATGCTAAACTACGAATGGCTGGTTGTGCTTCCTCCACAGGAATAGGTGTACTAACTGGTGGAGTTGGGGTTCGCCGTGGTAGTACTGGCGCTTTGGGCACTAGAGCAGCCTTACTAACTGCTCTTGTTTGGGAGCTCTATTGTGGAGATGGTGTTGTGTCAATAGGAACTGGGTTACTATCTGCTGGGGTTGGGGTTAGATTGGGTGAAGCTGGTTCTCTGTCCATCGCAGTAGGGGTACAATCTGCAAGAGTGTGGGTTTTGTGTGGTAGGGCTGGTTCTCGTGCATGTACAACCGGGGTGCTATCTCCATCAAGAGGTAGCACTATTTTATTTGAGGACCGTGTTTTTACTCCGCTAGATACTGCCATCACCTGCTCCAATTCAAATGGCTGATAAACAGGAAACATAGTTGAATGTACAGACCTTGTATGAGAGGCAGATGCAATAGATAGTGTGGAAAAAAGAGGGCATGAAATAGTTGACATGTATATTGTTTAACTAAAAAGGATAGCATGACATAATTTCACATATATGATGTCTATCTAAACTAGATAGCATAGCATGACATAATTCAAAGATATGATGACTAACTAAACAGGATGTCATGAGATAATTATATGATGTCTTTAGTAAACAGGTTCGCATGACATAATTCACATACATGTTATCTAAGTAATCAGGATCACATGATTTAATTCACATATGTGATTTATATGCTAAGCAGAGGGCATTCGCATATATGATGTCTAAACTAAGAACATGGTGTTGAATATTGTGTATATGATGTCTAAACTATGCAATGCAAGACACCATATGCATGATATGAGCAGTATAACCATGCCAAGTTAGAGCATACACCTCGGTGGGGGAATAGGGCTGGTCATCTGTCTCTGAATCCATCTCTGAGGAGCTATCGGGACCCAGCAAGAGATCTGCTTCGACAAGTAGCACTGTCTGCTCTGAAGACCTTGTTTGCACTCCAGATTTTTCCATCACCCACTCAAATGGCTGATTCACAGGAAGAGTAGTTTAATATACAAACATTGTCAACAAATGGAAATGTAATAAAGAAAAGGACGGGCAAGATATCATTCAAATATATGATGCCTGGTTAAACAGGATGGCATTGCATATTTCACATATATTATGGCTGGCTAAAAGAGATGAAACTGCATAATTCCCATATATGATATAGAAACTAAACAAGTGACATTACAGAACATGTCTAAACTAAGCAGATGACATATATGATGTCGAAAGTAGGCACTGCAAGGCAACATATGCATGATATGACCAACATCATCATGCCAAGTTAGAGCAAACACCTTGGGGGGTAAATAGGAGTGGTCAGCTGCGTCTGAATCCGCCTCAAAACAGATATCTTCCTTTGGATTACAATCTGGAGAGGGGGGAGGGTTTGCCATTGAACCCACCATGGAGCGATGTCTGCATGACATTGTATTGCCGCCCAAAACTCTTCTCTTTTTCTCTACATGTTCAGCATGACTGTGTACAATATCTGACATGCATACGAAAGAAATATAGTGAGATTATGTAAGGAGAGCATGCAGAAATCTAGAGTGATGGTAACAACCAGTGGATGGATCCAAAAATAATGATAGCAGGCTGATGATAGCTTTAATTTAATAAAAAGACAGATGATGATTGCTTTATTATTTGTTTCCCACCCAAGATGAACAACATAGGAATACCCTAGGTGAACCAGATAATAGACATATATACTATTCATTGCTGCCTCGATATGTGCCCCACAAGTAATTTTAAAAATCAAGTTTGAACATTAATTTGGACCTGACTTGGAGTCTAAGAGGTGAACATGACGATAAAGTAGCAGGTAATATTAAGCAATGCATAACATAAGCAGAAACAAAAGAGTGCGACCTCTCTTGTGGACCTGTGTACTCCTCAGGTTCATCTGCTGAGTCGATGAAGGTGATGCAGTTGCGGTGGGTGCCAGCGGCAGGGAAGGAGATCTGAGGCAGCGAAAGACGGTCAGGAGTCGTGATGTCTAGTTTGGTGGATGCTTCTGTCGATGGAGGAGCTCAGGTGAGGTGGACAACATCGCGGCAGGAGCAGGACAAACCACACAAAGTTTTCTTCGACACCTACCTGTAACTGAAGTAATTCTGTAAGGGCTCCTTTGGCTTGCAGGATTCTAAAAATGCAGGGATAGGAAAAACACCGGAATAGGATAGGAATGCATGTGGGAAACAGAGCATTTGTAAACACAGGATTTCTGTCAACTTGGGTGTTTGGTTCACAGGAATTGGAAGAGCAGAGGAATGCAAAGAAACATGGCCAAATTAAAGTGAAACCATATGAAAGCGTGTACAGTTAGAATGTTATTCTGCCACTAATGCACTTGGTCTTGTTTTCATGCATAGGATTTTGAAAAGTAGGTCCAGATAGAAGTTTTGCTCCATTCCTTTCAAAAAAATGCATGAATAATTGAATAGTAGAGTGCCATAGGAAAATTTCCTATTGCTATGTTTTTCCTTCACTTTTTCCTTTGAACCAAAATAGCCCTAATGGATCGACATGAATGTAGAGTAATAAGTGATGCGACAAGTGTACAACCTCTTTGCTATAGCCGTGTCGACCTCAGCATCATTGGGTTGGTCGCTGAAGAAGTTGCGGCAGAGGTGGCTGTCGGAGGTGTGGAGGAAGATCTGAGGAATCTGTAGACGGCACCCAGGGCACTGCTCGGTTGTGATGGATGGTTCCGTCATTGGAGCAGCTCCGGCGAGCCGTAAGACGTCGAGGCTGAAGCTGTACAAGATAGACATCATTAATGTCAAGTGGGATTCTAATAGCATCTCCAATAGATGATGTAAAATACATTACCAAAAGGTGATAGATGTAAAATTTACATCACCAAAAAACACCTGACTACAACAGATGAGGTAAAAACTGTTGACTCTGAACTTAACTGTCAAAATTGAAATTTACTGTGGAATCTGAATGTTATTGTCGAAATTGAACGCACTGGTAGCAGAGAGGCACTTCACATGTTGTTTAGGCTGCTCGAGCACTAGTAGTAGAGAAACAGTGATCTAAATTAGCAGGCGATCGACGGGGAACACAGTAGCAGATAGCAGCCAGAGCAGCAGCACCTGGAGGAGCAGCGCGAACTAGAGCCAGAGCAGCAACTCGTCTAGCTGCAGCAGCCCATGTACCAGCATCAGCAGCGCGAGCGAGAGCAAGAGCAGAGCAGCAGCACGTGCGAGGGGGAGAGCAGAGCAGCGGTGCGACCGAGCGAGAGCCAGAGCAGCAGCAGCGTGAGCGAGCGAGCGAGAGCCGGAGCAGCAGCAGCAGCGCGAGCGAGCGAGAGCTGGAGCAGCAATAGCAGCGCGAGCGAGCGAGACCTGGAGTAGCAGCAGCAGATCCGGCTGGTATGGACGCCGCTGCCGAAGGGGCTTCGCATTGGGGGAAAGCCGCCGTGGAGATGTCGCCCACGACGCCGGCTTCGAGGTAGCCGCGCCATGGGGGTGTGGGATGGAGCACCGTCGGCGTCGGGAGGTCGAGTTAAGGAGAAGGTGAGATGCGATGAGTGTACAACCTCTTTGGTGGTGCCGAGTAGGCCTCGGCTTTGTCCGACGAGTCGGTGAGGATGCTGCGCTTCTGGTGGAGCAGGTTAAGGCGGCGCTGTGGGGATGGATCAGCCACGATAGATGAGGCGATCGTCGGAGCAGCTCCTTGGAGGTAGAGGATGGGGCGGCTGAACCGGCGGGACGACGAGATCGACGACGGATCCTCATCCGGGGAGGTGGATAAGGGACGTCGGGCTGTTGCGGTGGACGACGTCGTCGGGGAAGAGGCTCTGGTTGGGCAGCGGTGGGGTGGCGGACAGAAGAGGGTGGGGTTTCGCGGCTGGACCAAAGAGGTTATGGCGGCCTGGGATTTCGAATGGCGAAAAGGAGGTGATGGGAGGGAGGGAACCATGACTTAGGGACGCGCTTGTCCAATATGTAGGGTGTGTTACAAAAGTACCCCCACCGATTTGAACTAGCGGCCCTTTCGGCTCAGGGTTAGAAGGTGGATTTCGCATGTCGGGATTTGGCAGCTGGAGGGAGTTTTCGCGCGCGTTGTAATTTCGGGATAGCAAGGCGCGGGTTGTGAAGGCGCGAGTTTTGGGAGCACGATATCTGAATTTTTGGGATATAACAATGCGCGGGTTCAATTTTAGGGACAAGCCTAACATGTAATATTGTACGTACCAAATCAATTCGCAATTCCCTCAACGAAAAAAACAGAAAAAATAAAACTATTCACACCACACAAAGAGAGAGTCTTGTCCTGTTTTACTGTACAAATGCTATTCAAAACTATGAATCCATGTTATGTCCAATTAAATTTTTTCACTGGCTGTATAATGCATGTAACCTACTCATACCAACATTTTAGTGCATTCCAAATGTCTATACTACCGCTGCAATTCGAACTAAATTTGAATTCGTTTCTCTATTTGAATAAGAATCTACAATCATGATTGTTGCCAACTTAAACCATCATTCGTGTATTATCTTAACAACACACCACATGATTACTATAGAGATAGATATGAACTATGTGTACTATATGAACTCGAATTTGAAATTTTGAATACACTTGATGTTGATTCCAAATATAATAGTACATTTGATGTATTAACTAGATCTTCATAATCTAAACCATGTTTCATATGTACACTATGTTTATCACACAAAGTATAGTCCCCGCCCACTACATTATGACATGTATTTAGCCCTGAGCTGCAAAAGCCACACATCATCACAAATTCAAAAAAATGTTCTATATATTATATGTAGTATAACATGTTCATAACCACACCATGCGTATCACCATTATATATATTCATGCATGCGTCAGTTTAAAACAATATGATATATTCTTCAAATATCCGAATCCACTTTTATAATGAATTATGATCTCTATTCGTCTTTTACACCCACACAATCCTCTTATCTTTGTAGCTAGCGCTAACTTTCTCTCGTGCATGCACACGCCCGCCTCCCTCTCACCCTTCCTCAGCATTCTCTAGCTCCATCGCGCACATTTGTCTTTTCACTTTAGGTCGTTCACCCACGGTGTGTGTATGCCCCCCAGCTCCTTCTTTCCGGCACACACCGATCGATATGCCTCTCTAGCCAGGTGTGCCTACCACAAACACAAGCTTTCCCTCTTCTCTTCTCACCGTCCATGCCTCACTCCCGCCTCTCTTTTCATCGATCTCATACTCGCACACTCCTTCCCCCTCGATATAGTATGCCTCTCGCACCACCTCCTAGCTGCATCCCTCTCTCTCTCTATCCTTCTCTCTGGGCCTTATTTGCTTCTAACACATACATGCATGTATACCGATCGATCTCCCTACATATACCTAGGTCGACTATAACTCTTTTTCACCATGCATCGATCGACGTACCTCACAAGTTATGTCTCTCCCTTTCTTCGACAAAGGACGATTGATCTTCCTATGTAGTTACGTCTGCTTACCACAACCATATTGTCCTGCCTCATCATTCGTGCATGCCTCTTGACCCGTCTCTCACACGCATGTGCACAGACAGGCAGGCATCCCCTCTCTTATTGATATTGCAGGCGTGCCCTCCATTTGTCTAGCAGGCCTCTCCCACCATTTGTGAGAAGCAACTCCACCACCAACCCCTCTAACACTCTAGCTCTGTCTCTCTGCTAACCTTATTCCTCTCCTACACATATGCATGGATGCCGATCAATCTCCCTCAATACATAAGGTAGGTCTCTCTCCTCCTCCACACATATACCAGCCATTGTTCCTCTATAGTTAGGTCTCTGCCCCCCACCCCCCCACACACACCGATAGTCGAGCGCTGTAGGTAGGTATCCATGCCACAGAGACAAACTGCACCTGTCCCCTCTCATGTTCTAGTAGGCCAGCCACCCTATATCTTTGACGTGGGCGCACACAAATTTGATGGCACTCTTTATCGATCACGCGCGCGCACACACACACACACATCATCCCTCTCTTCAATTATATGGATACCTCACGTCGATGATACCTCCACTCTCTTCTCGTGGATCGCCCCTCTATATGTATGATATTTCCAGGCCTCTGTTTCACACACATTGCATATGTTACATTTTTTGATTGAAATATCATCGACACATATTCCCTGTCTATCTCTCACGCCCCCCCCCCCCCAAAACACTCACGAACCCACACACTAGATCTCTCTACGTTTGTATCTCTCTCACATAAACCCACGTAGGTGATGTACGTACATGAAGAGAATAGGTGCACGTACTCACGCTTTGTGCCCAGCCACACCCGCGGGGGTACATGGTGGAGCTCATTTCTGTACGAAATGGCAGCCCACGTGCTAATTTGAGCGCGTGTAGCGGTTGTTTACCTACGGAGGTCGTGTACCATGCATGCACGAAACAAAGTTCGACTTGATGCGTTGGCGCGTTATTTTGAAATAAAGTTATATTGCTCAATGGCACGTACACAGAATATAAAACGATTTTTATGGAGAAAAAGGTAGTCCGCTCCACTATATACAATGGAGCCTGCTTGCCGGGGTTTGTCTCTCTTCAGAGTATCTCACACAAGGCGGCGGTGGCCTCTCTCTCTCACTGTTGGTCACTGATCCGGCCGCATCCTGTCCACCGGCGGAAAGGGAGGATGCGCATCGTTTCTCCGTTCGACGGCGCCGAGGCAGCACGTCCCGATCTACGGTACCCTCCATTCTCTCCGACCAAGCTCTGGCGCAGTAGGGCCTATGCCACTTGCTCGTTGCTGCAGTATGGGTAGATCCCACCCGCCGCTGCCCTCCTAGTTACATCCCGACGACCCCCAGGTATCCCCTCCGGCCTTGCTCGACTGCCCATCTTCCCACGTCGCTGCATGTGGATCTTCCCTAGTTCTTTGCCCAAAACGTAGCTTGTCCGGCGTACTTTCCATATTGCAATCTCGTCCTCACATCGTTTTAGATGAACACAACCATGCTTTTATCTTCCCTTACGACAAAATGCTTCTTTTTTGTCGTCGTATGTGTCATCAATTGTTATTGGCTAGTAATTGTTTCCTTTATACCTCTTTTTTGCAAACAGGGCTATCCATTTCACCTCGTTGCTATTGTGACCTTTTGGTGAACTGCACAAATCACTTTCTTCTTAAAAGTGTTTTGTGCAGTTCTACTAAAATGTCACACGGGCAACGTCTCTACATTTCAGTGCGACTGCACAAAGGGAGATTGGTTTTGCTCTATTCTCCTCATCCAACTCCGAGCCTAATCTTCTCCAACTATTTGCTTAATCTTCTCCAACTAGTTAGTCTTAAGAGAGACTGCAAAGGTGACTGGCTTCTATTTGTGTGTTTATTGTTTCATCAACAGTCCTCTATTATTGTAATCACACTTAATATCTTTGGAACAGGGACGCTCAACTCTATTTTAGTGGAACTGCACAAAATGATCGGAATGTTGCATGCTCCTGACAGCTACTTTTTTCCCAACATGCCTTGTTGATTTAGACAGAGCTGGGGGGAAGTTGCTGCCAATGAAAGCATGGATCAATTTTAATTTAGAACCTTCTCACAACTTTGTCTTCAGTTGTGATGTAAATATTAGCTTTGATCTGCTAATCATTGAGATGCATTAGCAAGGAAGTTAGTTTTTTATTTTTTCCAAAAGAGCATGGATGGCAAGACACACGAAACAAAAGCTGAAAGCTCAGAGCATTGTACAATTTCATGTCTCTAGAAAATTATTTGTATAGTACGTCAATTATGTACACAAATGCTGGAAGCTTGATAGCATTGCCAGAAGCCTCTTCAGCATCCGGGTCCATGTGCCATGCACCAAATTATGCTCCCTCTGTTCCTAAATATTTGTCTTTTTAGAAATTTCAAATGGACTACCACATATAGATGTATATAGACATATTTTAGAGTGTAGATTCACTCATTTTGCTTCGTATGTAGTCACTCATTGAAATCTCTAGAAAGACAAATATTTAAGAACGGAGGGTGTAGTGCACAACCGCATGGGAGACTCAGCCCAGTCATTGCGCCGCACTAATAGTGAGTAATGAGCAGTCAAATCACAAGCCCCACCTTTCCCACTTTAAGTTGCTTAGAAGAAGCAACCATCAATACGCTCTTCTTTGAATCCACTCATACTACTCCCTCTGTCACTGTTTATAGAGCGCGCTTCAACAATCTCTGGGACCAAGGCGACTAGCGATCGGCCTGAAAAATAGCATTGGTAGTTATAGCACAGCGTCTATTACTAGAGGAAATAATGCGTACACACATGCATGCAGTGCTTCCACCCCGGGTACACACATGCATGCACTTACTCCACTCCGCGTACACACCTACATCGAGAGAAAATTGTGGACTTGATTGTGGTTACCATGCCCTAATTAATTGAGCATTAAACCAAACGCGTCTAAAATCTCTCTGGTGGTGGAAATGCATGGAGAGAAATGCATGAGAATGAAGCGCACCCTGTAAACTATGACGGAGGGAGTATTATGAAGGTGCAAAACCAAGTACGTGTATGGCCTGTCGGTCAACGCACTTCCTCTTGGCATATCACTAACATGTGGGACCGGAGTGTGAGCAAACCGATATCAATTGATGGCAAAATGGCCAACCCGCCGTTCCTTGAGAGAGACGAGGAGCGATAACACACACAGACAGGCTCGCATGAAGGCCAAGATATATTCGAGCATGGTTGATCGATATCATCATTACATGTTCGATGTTTTTTAATAGTACCATTGGGCTGCCGTTTTCCGCACTTCTCCCGAATAGATGTGTACTTTATCAGAGATTAAAATAAAATAAGAGTACAGACGCTCCACCATGTGGTTCCTAGTACCTGTATACTAGTAGTACTACTCGTACTACTAAACCTTGCGCTTGGCTCTTCGCCTCTTCGGGAAGTCGAACAATGATGGTACTACCGGGTATGCCTCTGGCAATCTGTCACCGAATGAACTGATGCACGCCCACCACCTGGGCGAGGGTAGGTTGCATTAGTCAAAAGCTTCTCCTTGCAATGCGAGCCACCAGGCTTGAGGTAGACGAAGAAGGCATAAGCGAGCTTCACCTTGTCCTGCAAGCTTCTCCTCATTCTGCGAGTTGACGGGACACACCAAAAAGTAGTGCTAGTCCATACTCCCTCCTTTCCGGTTAATATGACTTAATCTTTTTTGCGGGTAAATGAGAGAGCTTTATTCATATATAAGCATTCTTAGGACGATCAGCCAAGAGACTAGTCACTAGGAAGCGAGGTACCCCACAAAAAAAGAAGAAGGAAGCGAGGTGTTTCATCAAGCCAGCTCTCGGTCACTTTCAAAGTGCAGCAAGCACGGTTCACACAAAGATGCGCCGCAAGGTTTGCTCACCTGTTTACATGCTGAATAACAAAAAAAGAGAAAATATTACTGAGCGCTCCTATTTCTAACAGGATAGGAGCCAGAATTAAGCGAGAATTATGGCGAGTGTTCCATGCAATCAACTTCCATTATCACATGCGAGAACCCTCGAAGATAACCAAATGTGTTGAAGATTGCTTTATCACAGATTAAAATAAAATAAGAGTGCAGACGCTCCACCACGCGGTTCCTAGTAGTACATACCTGTATAGTACTAGTACTAGTAGTACTACGTAATACTAGTACTCGGAGTAGTAAACTTTTTGCTCGGCTGTTCGCCTCTTCGGGAAGTCGAACAATAATGGTACTAGTACAGTGTATGCTTCTGGCAATCTGACACCAAATTAACTGTTGCACGTCCATCGCCTGAGCGAGGGAGAGCTTGCATTAGTCAAAAGTTTCTCCTTGTCCTGCGAGCCACTGCGCGCAAGCTTCTCCCGTCCTGCAAGCTTCTCCTCGTTCGGCAAGTTGATGGGACACAACAAAGTAATGCTAGTCCATACTGCCTCCTTTCCGGTTAATATGGCTTAATTTGAAACGAGATAAATACATTATCTGTCACTGTATATTTATAAAAATACGGTCAGTGGACTTCATAATACGCTCATTGCGGTCAATATAAACATTTTCCGGTGTTTATACAGTCACTAGCTCACCCTGGCTGAGTATGTGTGTGCATGCACGTCTAGGTTGAGCACTTGAGCGTGACCGTGTGTGTTCCGTCGTGTGCTCGGACATGCATGTATTAGGGCGTCGTGCGCATTTTTGCGTCCATGTGTATGTGTGATTGTTGCATGCATGCACAAGGTTGTAGTCCCTCACATTCACATGTTCATAAGTCAATGCTTTGTCAAAACGTTGCATGCAAGATTTAATCGTTCGTTGTTCACGCATGCATTCCCGATATTAATATGTTGGTAAAGAAAATTTCTTGAGGAAAATGAGCCTTTGAATTGAGTACAAAGGGGACCAATAAGCCAGGACAGAGGGAGTACTAGTAGTGAACCGGAAGGAGGGAGTAGGTACTAGTAGTACGTAACAACGTTCAGTAACAAAATTCCTCTATGCGCATCCTGTCTACATGTCATGCAAGAAAATAGAGATAAGTACAAGTGAGACTCAGAAACGGTCATACACATAGGGGGAGTACGTGTAGGGGCCACTCAGGAGCAGTCAAATCACACAATAAGTTAGTCGGACGAAGCAACCATCATTTCACTCTTCAATGACACGTACGCAATATAAAATGGTTGATATGGAGAGAAAAAGAAAACCGCTCCACTATATATACACTAGCAGGAGCCTAAGCTACAAGCCTGCTTGCTTGGGTTGCTCTCTTCACAAGCATAGAACGGACGGTGGCCACACCGCTGGTCACAGATCTGGCCTGATCCCGCCGCTGGGGGAAGGGGATGATGTTCTGCGTAGACGCGGTTGACAGCGGCGAGGGAGAAAACCCACTGTCGGTGCATCCCGATCGGAGGTCCCCGCGGTATGGGCTGATGCCGTCTCCCAACCGCCCTTCTAGCTACACCCCGACGTCCCAGGTACAACTTCCTTTTGGAGCCGGCTTGCTCCACTGCCGCAGCTCCCCACGTAGCTCCATCTCCATGTGGATCTTTCTCTACTTCTATCGGCTTCTATTTGTGATGAGTTTATGTCTCATGAACTAGTGCCAGTACTATTATTCTAATCACACTTCTTCAATATCTTTGCCAACAGGGATGCTCAGCTCGATTTTAGTGGAACTGCACAAAATCATCGTATGATCCGAGGGTGCCAGGCGTCTTTCCTTCGACAGGTTCTACCTAGCTAGGAAATTAAATCCTGTTTAGGGTTTAGGGTTTACGGCGTAGTGACCCCATCAATAGTTTTTTTTGTACACACTCTCACAACTTTTGTTTTTAGTTGTGAAGTAAATATTGGCTATGATCTGTGAATCATTGAGATGCATCAGCATGCGTGTTAGTTTTCCATTGTATTTGATGGAATGTTGTAACGGGGCAACCTTGGAGTCAGGATACATACATGAAACAAAATCATAAAGCTTCGTACTCCCTCCGGTCCTTTTTTGTATGCGTATAAGGCTACTCATAGTGGGGAGTATCATATACTAGTATCATGCATAAATTACATAGGGGAATAATAAACCAGGACGGAGGTAGTATGTGAGAGTGTATGGTGGCCTGGTGTGTCATGTGGAAAAATGTACTTCCTCCTTTCTGGTTTATTGGGCTCATCTCAATTTCTTAGTTTTATTCCATATTATAAGTATTAATTATTTTCACTATTGGAAGAGATAGACGAGGAGGGGGAGGATAGCTAGCTGTAGCACGGACTCCCAAGAACTTTTTTACATGTATGTTGTGGCCGGCCGTGGTGACATTTGAACGCGGAGCAGTCGCGTGCACCAGGAAGCGGTGCGGGCGGCGCTCCCTCGACCGGCGCGCCGCTTCAATGCCGGCGCCAGTGAGAGGTCGCGTCCGCTCTGGCCAGGCATGAATGCGGCACTAACCGTTTTGGGCGGGAACCACGCGTGGGTGATGAAGAGGGTTCGGGTTGGCCAGGGCGGTCAGGCTGGACGTACGTAAATATTGCTGTGTAATTAATAACGTAAATAATGTGCCAGTTGGACAAATATGATTAGTGATGGAGATGGAGATGAAAGTAAGAATTTTACGTAAACATGGATATGCATGTCTATGTGTGTGTGCGCGCTCACACACATAGTGACGACTCTCGCGACTACTCGTACACAACATCGATGTCTCATTCTCCCTACACACACACAAACTTAGTACCGCCTCATTTTGTTCCTAGGATAGGAATATCATAGGAGTGGGAAACAATATGAAGTGAGATAAATGGTGTACTACGTACAAGAAGAAATGTACACGCACTCACTCTGCCTCCGACATACCCGCGAGTACACGATGGAGCGCATTTGTACAAGAAGAGGCAGCTTACGTACGTATTAATTCGACCCTTTAATTTGTTCAATTAATAATGGAGGGTCGGGGACCACATATGAGCGATACAAACTGTGACCTGGAAGCGGGGGTGTGTTATTGATTGAGTTTTCTTTCTTGGTATGTTAAAAAAAGATTTGTCCGCCAGTTTTCGTTTCTTTGTTCCGGGAACACGTGTATTCTATTTAAAACCACTGCTATGGAGAGATTTTTTTACTCCATTATATATGCAGCCTCTTGTTTGATAGGGTTTCTCGCGTCTCACTCTCTCACCCTCTCCATATCTAAACAAGATGACAGTGTCCACTCTATCTCTCTCCTCACCGGTGGTCACAGATCCGGCCGAATCCCGTCCGCTGCGGGAGGTGAGGAGGTGCAGCGTTGACGTTGTCGCCGTCGGCGATGGAGGAAGCCGATGCGCGTCGTCCTCTCTGAGCCGGCGCTGGTGCGGACGAAGGTCCTCCGCGCCCTTGTTCATTGCCATCGTGTGGGCAGATCCCGCCCGCCCGCCTAAGCGACATCTCGCCCACCTGAGGTATAACTTTTTTTGGATTTCATGCTTCATTGAACAGGTCCAGCTCCCCAGGTTGCTGCATGCGGGTTTTCTTCTATACCACTACTCCCCGGCTCCCCATGTACAGTAGATAGGGTTCGTCGGCTGGTCCAACATCACCTATTTTTTACTATTATAGAGGAAAGGCCACTCAAAAAGTTGTCCTGGTTTATGCCTCAGTGGAGGTATACATGTTTTTTCGACAAAAAGTACATGGTGGTTGTGCGGTCATTTTCCATATGCTCCTATTGCTGCTGCTAATCTAATACTATCACTGGTTAAATGAAGCAATGCCCATGTTAAAGTGACGTCCCTTTTAAGTAATGCTGATGTCAATCCAGAGGCATCGATAAATGCTTATGTCCTGCTTTTTTTTCCGGGTATCCTGGTTTAGTTCCCATCAAGATAATCATGATGCTTTTGTTTGTTGGTGTGCTTTTCATTAATTCTTATTGACAATTGAGATGTCGCTGTTAATCTTGTACCACTGCCAAAACAAAGTAACAACACTATATCCCTTTTTTATATTTTTGCAAACAGCGATGCGTATCTCCATACCCGGGCATGTCTTCCTCAATTTTAGTGGAACTGCACAAAATTGGATGGCCATTGTTATTCCGCCTCACTGTCCTCTACCACGTGGTTCTTCCTTCCTCGAGCTTGATTACCGAGAAGAAACAGACCACAGTGAGAATTTGTCAAACTTCATTGGTGCCTCACCCAAACTTGATGCCAAATGGATGATGCATCACCACGATGACCTATCGATGCTCATGGTTGCGTCTCATGGTTGCATCGGCTGGTGAAGCTGATCGATTTTCAACGAAAAACAAGCTGTCTTCCATCAGTGCTCTTTGCTTGTTACCCACAAAGATGATATCCTTCATCAGTTCACCTTGGTAGCGTTGGAGACGCAGTCGTCTTTCACGTTGGTGAAATTTTATCACACAATTGGCTATGAACCAAATGTTTCCTCAAAGAAGCATCAACGTTGGTACTAAGAGCATAAGTTTTGTATTGATTTCTAAGCCTTCTCACATCTTTGTCTTTAGCTCCCCTGTAATTTTATTTGTCCAGCTATTAACTAAATATGTGGTCAGACTTTGATTAAAAATATGGTGTGGACTAAAAACCCGGATGGACGTAGTACCCCTCCGTTTTTATTTACTCTGCATATTAGATTTGGCTGAAGTCAAACTTTGTAAAGTTTGACCAAGTTTAGGCCGAACACAACAAACCATAATTATTGAGAGAGGGCAAACTGTACATACTCTCAAACCTTTTCGATAATTGAAATTAAAATTCTTTATTTGTACACACTCTCACACCTTTCCGATAATTTGGCACGTGTGTGGTTGTTCACTTAACAGAGGGTAGTATACCGCACATGAAGGACAGGAAGTGCGACCAGGACGCGTGGATCATTAGTTAATCGTAAGTAGGTTTCTTCACTGGTACGTTAAATAAAGAGTTTCGTTTCATACTTACACAATGTGAAACGATTGTTATGGAGAGAAAAAGAAAACCACTCCACTATATTAGTAGTATACACGAGTACTATATAAGCTGGAGCCTCAGCGCTTGTTCGCTAGGGTTTGCACTATACACACTCTCACTGCACTACATATATATATACATGCTGGAGGCTTAGCATTCCTTTGCTAGGGTTTGCTATATTCACAGTCTCTCACCCTCTTCACCAGATCTAAACAAGACTGCGTTAGCCTTTGTATCTCTGTCCCCCCTCACACCTGGTGAAGGAGCCGTCCGGATCCCATCGCACCGGGAAGGGGAGGAGGTGCAGCGTTCACTATGTCGCCTTCGGCGAGGGAGGTAATCCACTGCCGGCTGCGTTGTTCTCTTTCATCCAGCACCTGTGCGGGAGGGCCTCCGACCCCTTATTCCTTGTTGTCGTACGTAGTGTGGGAAGATCCGGCCTCCCGCCACACGCCTAGCCACATCCCGATGACCCTAAGGTATAACTTTCTTTGAAGCCGTCATTGCTCTAGCTGCATGCGGATCTTTTTCGATTCTGTAGTTGAATCTAGGTCTTGGTTCAAAGAGGAAAGAAGGGTGGGGTGGGGTGGAGCATGAATCTAGGACATGGTTCAATGAGGAAAGGAGGGAGGGAAAGTAGTATAGACTGGCTATCCAGCCGCTTTGTTGGTCGAAAAGGGAAAAAGGGGGTAACCCAGTACACACATCTGTAAGGAACCGATCTCTTTGTTGAAAAAGGAAAGAAACTGGGGGTTCAGGTAGTTTGTGCAGGACTAGATTTGCTGCCCTCACATCGGAAAAAGGTTCAAAGAGAACAAATATGGGACCAACGCAGATATGCTGCTTGGCAACATACTCTGCGTCACCCATTTATACGTGTGGATGCACATGGTGCTGGCATGTCCCATGTCCCATGTCCCATACAACTATTTTGCTGTTGTTAATCTAAGAATGCAGCTGGAAAATTGAAGCAATGCCACTGTTAAAAGTAAATTACATTTTTAACGAATGTTGTTTTAAGAGAATGTCTATGTTAATATGAATCAATTCAACCATTTTAGAAATGCTACTGTCCTACTTTGTTTTCCATGAAGATAAGGTCGATGCTTCTTTTTGTCGTCGTATGTTTCATCCTCCTTTAAAAGGAAAGTAATTGTTTCCTTTTTGCCTCTATTAAAATAGGGATATCTATTCAACTTGTTGCTATAGTGAACTTAAATGTCACACCGGCGACTTTGCTTGATTTAGTTGAACTACACAAAACGAGATTGGATTTCCTATTCATGTTGGCAGATTCGTAGGTGGTCTTGACTGCGTCATGAAAGGTCAGTACCGGCCTTCATCCACATGATCGTGCAGTGTGCTTTGAGATTCCGTGCTACTTGTATTGGTACTATTTTAAATAAATGTTGAATTGATGCTATTGAATTGCTGTCTTTTCCCATTAAGTGAACAAAAATGGGACCAACCCAGACATGATGCTTGTTGCTTTGTTACAACAAACTCTGCATCACCCCCTTTATAAGTAGATGGAAGCACATGGTGCTGTTGCGCCCACTCTCCCCTGGAACTGTTTATGCTTTTTGTTAATCTAATGCCACTGGTAAAATTAAGCAATGCCACTCTCAGAATTAATTACTGAATCTTAGTTCAAAACTGCAACACTTGTTAGGGATCGACGGGAGTACCATTTCTGTTAGGGATCGACCGGACTACATGTTTAAGAAATGTATTGTTGACATAATGTCTCTGTTATTATATATCAGTTACAGTGTTTTACAAATGGTACTATCCTGCTTTGTAGTTCTTTTGACATGTTTAAAAAAGGTATTGTTAAGATAATGTCTCTGTTAATATGAATCAGTTGCATTGTTTTAGGAATGGTACTTTTCTGCTTTGTCATTCTTTATACATGTTGAAACAAGGTATTGTTAAGAAAATGTCTCAGTTAATATGAATGAATCACACTGTTTGAGAATTGCTACTCTCCTGCTTTGTTTCCCATTAAGATAAGGTAGATGTTTTTTCTTCTGGGAGTATAAGTCATTAACCGTTATTTCTCAGTAATTGTTTCCTTTATACCTATTGTTGCATATAGGGATATCAAAACTTCTGCTCGGTTCTATTTCGACTTTGATTTTAGTTGAACTGCACAAAAGGAGCCAATGTGTTTAAGGCAAACTGTTGCATTATTGGGCCCAGTTGGTCTTTCCACTTTGCAGAAAGAAGCAGCCATTGTTTACGCTACATTACACAAGGAATTATTGAGAAGCTTTATAGGGTATTAATAGACGCTGGTGACATGACTGTTGGAAATATTAGCACTTTTTCGACTAATCTAATACACTAGTAAATAGTAAGCATGGCAAACTCAACAACACGTGGAATGCAAAATTCACTCCATAAGGAAAGGTATGACCAAGTCAGTTGCCGACGCAGCTGTAACAAACGAGGTCAGTATCGGCCTTCATCCACATGATTGTGCTTTGTTATGTTGTGCTACTTATATTGTTGTATTGTTTTGAATAAATGTTTAATTGAAGCTATTGTATTGCTATCTTTTCCAGTTAAGATAATGAAGATGATTATAGTTGTAAGCGTATGTTTAATCAACTAGTACCACTATTATATTCATCATGCTTTTTCTGTATTTATGCAGACAGGGATGCTCAGCTTGATTTCAGTGGAACTGCACAAAATGTTCAGATGGTTCGTGTCCTCCATAATACTTCATCATGCACAATACATCGAATGGTTCTCTAATCATTCGTCGTCACCTTGAGCCACTGGACTATCTACTTGAATGGAGCTGCCAACGTGTTCAACGCCTTGCAACATATAAATACGAAATCCACCATGCTACGCAAGACATTGTTTGATTTCAGTGGAACTGCACAAAAAGATACGCTGGTTAATCCAGCTCCATGTGCCATTTCAATGTGCAAACTGATGACAAACCCTGCCTGTTCCACAATCATAGGCATTACATATTTTGAATGGGAAAAGCTTGTCAAAGTTTAATCATTGATGTTAGCAAGAAGACATTAGTTTAATATATTGGAATTGGAAAACCTTGTCAAATTTTGCTCATTGATGTTAGCCAGAAGACATGCATTTGATATTTTGGAGTGGGACGCCCTTTGCTGTGAGCAACGTCGATCATTTTTTCCTATTCCTCTGTTCAGTTCAGAAGTAAATATTTACTCTGCTGAGATGCATAGTCACATGAATGTTGACTTATGTAAGGTATTTTAAGAGTTTGTTCTGAATGTTGTCTATGAAATGTCAGGCCTTGTGAGTTTGATTGCAAAGTTGAGCTTGGAATGCTGTGGCATGCGGCATCACGAGCTGTTCACCGTGCCTCCTGAGAATAATGCTTCATATTGTTTTGCATGTTGATCTAATGCGAGGGATTTGCATGTTAAGAAGATCATCCTCTTCTGTTGTTTTTGTGCTTAAGAAGTTCATCGTCTTATGTTTCATTCATAGCCTATATGACAACTCGGGTAGGTTAGAGGTGAAACCATATGATCTTCCGACCAACTCATCATCCGTTTCATGCCGGCACAGTCTCTCGAAGGTGCTCATAGGTGTCCAATGATCCTAGCTTCCTGAGTGAGCAGCGGGCGCTGTATCAGACCATCCGTAGGGCCCGCGAGGCACTCTTCGTCGTCCTTTGAGTTGTTGCGCTCGCCGTGGCGCCGAGCGTTGTCAACATGGTCAACGAACATGAGGAATCAGGAGATGACTTTACTTGGAGAGGATGGCAGTAGGGACCCACCAGGGCCATAGCCGTACGTACGCAAGTTCGTCCTTATTATATACAACTATAATTTTTTTTGCTTCCTCCTGGTTTCCTGACATCACGGTCCCACTCCATTGTCAACCTATATCTATATCTATACCAATATAAAAAGACCCAAAGGGGCAGATCCAATTAATCTCGGCCATCAAATCATGTCAATGCAACGACCTAGACTGCTTCAATGTCGAGCGCTCAACACGTTTAGCGTGCAGTTAATTTCATGCCAAAAATAGTGCTAATCACATAATAACACGCAAATAATATCCTACTTAATATCCGCATGCACTTAATATACTTCCAAATTAACGTGCATTGCACGTACACATTGACTAGTAGTCAATAAACGAGAGAATTGCACAAGGAGCGGCCGACAGCTGGGACCCAGCAGCTTGAGCAGTATTTGTTTTTTGAGGTGTAAGCGGAGTTTTTCTTGAGCGATGTTTTTGTTGTTGTTCAGAGGAGCAGGGTATCAACTGGGCGGGCTGTGGCCCGTCTAGCCCAGGCTATTATTTTATGTCGACCAAATATCCAGCCCAAATATTAATTCTTCAAGGTGAAAATGGCTAGCCCAGCAATACTTTTTTTTGCGAAATACCCAACCCAGGTCAACTTGTCATTCTCCGCCCCGCTGGGCTGTAAATCTTTCCTAGGAGGGATGCGTTAGGCCTAACAAGAAAATGGGCTTTAAGCAATAATAAATGGGATGTAATTATAAAAACTGGGCTATAAATATAAAAAACGCACCAAACAGGTAATTAGTTTCAAAAATATTATTTTTTGAATTTGAAAATTTTAATTTCATTACTTATTGCACGCGCAATATTTCATGAGATTTTTACCTAATACAAATTCATTTTGAAATTATATTTAACCTGACTCGAAATTTCGGGATAAAAATATTTCGGATCCCATCAAAATGTGGGATTTTTGGTTGAATTCTGTTTTGAGCGGTCGGTTGAAATTATTAATCGTTGTCCTGGCTAGAAAATGGGCTGTAATTTTAACAGACTGTAAATGGGTTGTAGTAAATTTCATTAGAATTCAAAAATGGGTTGTACATTATTACAAATCACAAATGGGCTATATATTCTCTGCCACTGATGTGATGCTCACTTGTGGGCCTACTTTTTTTTTGAGAATTATAGTCAGTGACGCGTACGGAAGGCTTGTGGGCCTACTAAGGCGTACGGAAGGCTTTGTCAACTTATAGTCAAGACACGATTCTAGCAGCAGTGGTCGTTGGATGACCATCCAACGGCTGTAGTGCTTCTTCAACCTCGGATATTCATGCTTCAGCCGCCCAAACCACCGCCGGCGGTACCGCCTGCTACCGCCTCCCGTGGCCGGCTGTGCTGCCGCGCAGGCTTCACCGGCCCACCCTACTCCCAAATGCCGTCCAGGCCATTCCTCTACTCACAAACACCTCCTGTTCTTCTCCGACGACGGCAGCCTCACACCGCAGCCGAACCAATGAACCCTCATTCTCCCCCCCCCCCCCCGTGTGGGCATCCACTGCTGTGTCTTCGCCAGCTCCGGGTGGTTCTCTCGGCGCGGCGTGGTCAACTTTGTCAACAAACGACAGCCATCGGAAGAGGCATGTACGTGGAGTGGCTGATAGTAGGGAACCACATGGCCCATGGCCGCACGCAGCAAGTGCCCCCGTATTATGCGAAAACAAATAATTTCTCCCCCTGACAGGTTTGACCCACCAGCTACAACTTCGCACGCAATGAAGTGCTTCCTTTATTACGCGGAAATAAAAAGTTTCCTCTCCCTGACAGCTGGGACCCACCAGCTTTATTATGATCCATTTCATGAAAATATAGATTGTACCGAAGATGCTAATTTTTTTTTCTTTTTATTCTAACTCAAAAAAGAAGAAATTAAAAAACCCAGAAAACATCTTCACACGCAAGGAAGTGCACCTTATTACACAGAAAAAATTAATTCCACCTGCTAGCTGGGACCCACCAGATTTGGAGGCTGACTTGTGGGCCTACTAAGTTAACACGTATGCAGGGCTTTGTCAACTTAGTCAATAAACGATTCTAGCTGCACTGACCGTTGGATGTTAATCTAACGGCCAAGCTGCGTCTTCAACCTCTTGTCTTCTTGCTCCAGCCGCCCAAACCTGCGCCCGCCGTACCACCTGCTCCAGCCTCCCGTGGCCGGCTGTGCTGCTGCGCATGCCTCATCGCCCGACCATACTACTACTGGCCAGGCCTTCCCTCTACTCACCCACACCCCTTGTTATTCTCCGGCGATGGCAGCCTTACACCGCAGCCGAACTAGTGAACCCTCGTACCCTCCTTCGCGTGGGCATCCACCTGCCTCATCTTCCCTGGCTCAGCGTCGTTCCCTTCCTAGGCCTCGCCGTCGTCCACCACTTGGATTCTGTCCGCACGGCGTGGTCAACGTGGTCAACGCACGACAGCCATCGGAAGAGTAGTGTATGCGGTGAGGCTGATAGATGGACCCACCAGCTACATCTTCGCACGCAAGGAAGTGCCTCCATATTAGGCGTGAAAAAAATGATCCTCCCCCTGACTGCTCGGACCCACCATCAATAACTTCGCATGCAAGGAAGTGCCTCCTTATCCTCCCTGACAGCCGAGACCCACCTGGTCGAAGCGTATGTAGCGTTGTTGTGAACGTGTACGTACATACTGGTCAATCGGTCTCTCTGCAATGATGAACCGTGGCCGAGCAAGCAGTGGCACGTGTACTAGTAGATCCCCCGACGTAGCAGTTCAGGAAGTCCCTTCTAAACCGTGTACACGTACGTACAGCCACATGCCAAAAAATACGGCCACGTATGTACATACGGGCGGGGTCTCGAACACGTACTCACGCATACGTACGGCCAGGGCTCGTGTACATGGAGAGGCAACGGACGGCAGCAAGGGCGTCCTGTTCATCGGGCAGCCAACCGGCTAGGTCGGAACGGAGAAACAATGTCCTGTTCATCGGGAGGCCACAGACTGGGTCGGAATGCGTCCTGTTCAATGGGAGCCAACCGGCTTGGACGGAACAGCCGAAACGGGGTCTGGCATACCGCAGTACGGAGGAAACGGCCTTCTGTTCGACCGGCTACGGTCAAAACGGGGGTCCTGTTCATTGTGAGGGGTGTGGCGTAGCGCAAAACGGAGGAAACAGGATTGTGTTGGAGCACTATGGTCGAAACAGGGGTGTTGTTCATCGGGAGGGGTGTGGCGTACCGGAAAACGGAGGAAACAGACTTGTGTTGGAGCGCTACGGTCGAAATGGGGGTCCTGTTCATCGGAGGGGTGTGGCGTACCGCAAAACGGGACTCCATGGGCTACTGTTCACCCACCGTCGACTTCCTTCAGCCTCCACCTACATTGTTCATCCACCGCGTCTTCCTCATGCCTCCACCAGCTACTGTTCATCCACGGGGCTACTGTTCATCCAACCCTCCACCGGCTACTGTTCAACCAGCCCTCCATGAGGTCCTGTTCATCCACCCCCAACCAGCTGCTCGGCTGTGGCGGCCTCCTCTTAGGGTCCTGTTCATCCAGCGGCAACGGCCTACTACTACTACCACAGGGTCCTGTTCATCCAACCCCCACCGGGAACTGTTCATCCAACCCCAACCTCGTACGTCTCGACTCGTTCAACCAACCCCCATGTTCACTATTCATCAATAGGCAGCAAGTTCGATCGGCTTCAGTTAGCAGCAGTAGCGAAGGAATCCCTCGATCGGGTCAGTTAACAGCCAGGGATCGATCGATCGCTCGGGTTCAGTAACGTAGCTAGTGCAATCGCTCGGGTTCAGTAAGTGAACGCCTTGCTCGGGTTCAGTTAGAGCCCAATGCCTCGCACACACGCGCATACGTGTACGAGAGAAACACGCAATCCCTCCGTGCATCGCTCGGCCCCAACCACCCACCATAACCGGGAACTCCCCGAAATTTTCCTCGCCCTCGCTTCTACCACGATTATTTCCATCATGGACGGCCCAAAGAATGTCATGCAGGTGCGTCTCCGGCCCACCCCGGACGAAAAGCCCATTTTTTGTCATAGAAGTAGGAGCCCACCACATCTATGATGATACCGGGTTTGGTCATAATTATCGTCATAGAAGTGTCATAAGCATGACAGAAAAAAATTCGTTCGGCCCAAAATGTCACAGATGTGTCTTTTTTTTTGTAGTGATAGATAATCTGATCATAAACCCACAATTCATCGGATCTCAACAAACACACTGCAAAAGAAGATTACATCGAATAGATCTCCAAGAACATTGTATTGAAGAATGTCGGCGTTCTGGGAACTTGGGTACCCAGACTTGCCTGCCTGCGGCCCACGGCATGGCTCCATCGACGGCTTGGTAAGGGCCATCTACAGCACCAACAAGACAAGACCCTCGCGAGGGGCTAAGCCTCGCGAGGCAGGTGACACCAAGACCTCCGGAGGGAGCGGCCACCCCTGGGCTGCTCCTGAGGAGCGGAGTTTCCTATGCAAGCGCCCAACCTCATGAGGTTGCGGTGACGCAAGCCATGACGACCAAGGCCAGGCGGGTGCCAGCGGGCGCAGTGAAGACAGTTTCCTCTTTGGTGCTAAGGAGGCAAGCGCGGGCGTGGGGTCCCGAGGAATCAGCCAAAGGTTTTGATACGTCTCCAATGTATCTATAATTTTTTATTGTTCCATGCTATTATATTATCTGTTTTGGATGTTTTATATGCATTAATATGCTATTTTATATTATTTTTGGGACTAACCTATTAACCTAGAGCCCAGTGCCAGTTCCTGTTTTTTCCCTATTTTTGTGTTTCGCAGAAAAGGAATACCAAACGGAGTCCAAACGGAATAAAACTTTCGCGATGATCTTTCTTGGACCAAAAGGAATCCAGAGGACTTGGAGTGCAAGTCAGAGAAGCCACGAGGCGGCCACAAGGACGGAGGGCGCGCCCCGGGGGGTAGGGCGCGCCCCCACCCTTGTGGGCCCCTCGTGTGTCTCCTGACCTAATTCTTTCACCTATATATACTCTTATATGCCCAAACCACTAGAGGCATCCACGAAAAGACTTTTCCACCGCCGCAACCTTCTGTACCCATGAGATCCCATCTAGGGGCCTTTTTCGGCGTCCTGCCGGAGGGGGATTCGATCACGGAGGGCTTCTGCATCAACATCATTGCCCTTCCGATGAAGCGTGAGTAGTTTACCTCAGACCTATAGGTCCATAGCTAGTAGCTAGATGGCTTCTTCTCTCTCTTTGATTCTCAATACCACGTTCTCATCGATGTTCTTCGAGATCTATTTGATGTAATACTTTTTTGTGGTGTGTTTGCCGAGATCCAATGAATTGTGGATTTATGATCAGCTTATCTATGAATATTATTTGAATCTTCTTTGAATTCTTTTATGCATGATTTGACATCTTTGCAAGTCTCTTCGAACTATCGATTTGGTTTGGCCAACTAGATTGGTTTTTCTTACAATGGGAGAAGTGCTTAGCTTTGGGTTCAATCTTGCGGTGTCCTTTCCCAGTGACAGTAGGGGCAGCAAGGCACGTATTGTATTGTTGCCATCGAGGATAAAAAGATGGGGTTTTCATCATATTGCTTGAGTTAATTCCTCTACATCATGTCATCTTTCTTAATGCGTTACTCTGTTCTTCATGAACTTAATACTCTAGATGCAGGCAGGAGTCGGTCAATGTGTGGAGTAATAGTAGTAGATGCAGAATCATTTCGGTCTACTGGACACGGACATGATGCCTATATTCATGATCATTGCCTTAGATATCGTCATAACTTTGCTCTTTTCTATCAATTGCTCGGCAGTAATTTGTTCACCCACCATATTATTTTCTATCTTGAGAGAAGCCTCTAGTGAAACCTATGGCCCCCGGGTCTATTTTCCATCATACAATCTTCTACTTTCCAATCTACGAGTTTTCAATCTACTATTTTGCAATCTTTTACTTTCCAATCTATAAAACAAAAATACCAAAAAATATTTACTTTACCATTTATCAATCTTTATCAGATCTCACTTTTGTGAGTAACCATGAAGGGATTGACAACCCCTTATCGTGTTGGGTGCAAGTTTGGTGTTTGTTTGTGCAGGTATTCGGTGACTTGCGTGTTGTCTCCTACTGGATTGATACCTTGGTTCTCAAAACTGAGGGAAATACTTACTCTACTTTGCTGCATCACCCTTTCCTCTTCAAGGGAAAAACCAACGCAAGCTCAAGAAGTAGCAGGTTTCCATTCCTGTGCAATGAGACCAAGACCGCCAGGACGGTAGGAAGGATGTCATCGTCGAGCACACCACAGCATCACGACCAGAAGCTTTGTAGGAGAAGACCACCTTTTGTTAGGATAAGATGTACTACTTGTCCCCTTTCAAAATTGGCCGTTGTGGCATCCCTTCCCGCCTACGTTTTGGGGGAAGAGGACCGAGGCCACTATATATAGGTTAGCCACCACCGTAGAGAGGGAGATCCGATCCGAGGATAGCTCATCCTCACCCAAGAGCAGGCCTCACGGGCATGTTCATCCCTTGTACTTGTTCATCCTTAGCCCCTCGTGAGGCAAATCCACCACAAAGCAGGAGTAGGGTCTTACACCGCAAGGTGGCCCGAACCTGGGTAACTGCCGTGTTCATCTTCTTTCTCGATTCATCGAGCTAGGCTGTAGGGTGGCGAGTTTGTTGGTTGGATAGGTTGAGTTCTTCGCACATGCCCCAGAGTTCGAACCTTTCTTGGGTCCGCGGAGCCCTGAATCCGACATTTGGCGCGCCAGGTAGGGGAGTGTCGAAGCTCTACCCCTCTCATCAACCGCGCGTCGCTCACACCGCACGCCTCCCATGGATGACGCCGCCCCACCCGCCGAGCCGCTGGGTGTGCTCGGAGCCGCGGCAAGCCACCGGGCCTTCTCCCCCGCCCTACGCCAGGTGCGGTGGCCGCCGAAGTTCAGGCCGATGCTACCCCCGCGGTACGACGGCATCGGGAACCCTGTGGAGTTCCTTCGCCTGTACGAGTTAAGCATCGAGACGGCAGGCGGTGACGAGAAGGTCATGGTAAACTGGCTCCCCATGGCTCTCATGGGCGTGCCGCGTTCCTGGATGCTTAGCCTGCCGGAGTTGTTGGTGGCCTCCTGGGAGGAGCTGCGCAATCAGTTCATCGTGCGCTTTGTGGCACCGGCGCCCCATGCCGTGGCGACCATCCTTGCTGGGTCGTAGGCACCGGCCTCGGGCCGCCACGCCAAGTTGTTCTTCCGACAGATAGGGGCCGCCCAGCCACGGCGGGAGGCTTCCTCGGGCCAGGCGGCGCCTGAGACCGATATCACCTTCGACTCTAGGGATCACCCCAAGACTACGGTCGGCGCAGGCGTGCTCCCCTTGCTATGCACGCCCACCATCAGTGGTGTCCCAGTCACCAGAACCCTCATCGACGGCGGCGCTGGCCTCAACATCCTCTCCGTGGAGGCCTTCGACCTGCTCCAAGTGCCTTACGACCAGCTCGCCCCCACCAGGCCCTTTTCATGGGTGCTCGATGGCTCCATCGTTCCCCTGGGGCAGATCCACCTCCCTGTCACCTTCGGCACGTGCCGCAACTACCGCACCGAGCTCATCGACTTCGACGTCGCCCGCGTCGGCCTCCCGTACAATGCCATCCTTGGGTATCCGGCCCTTGCCAAGTTCATGGCGGCGACCCACCCCGGCTACAACGTCATCAAGATGCCTAGGACCAGCGGCATCCTTACTGTGGTAGGAGACACCAAGGATGCCCTCCTGGCCCTCAAGCTCGCTTTCAAAGCTGCGGCGGCCACGCGGCCGGACGCGGAGGGCACTTCGGAGATCCCGGAGGCCGCGCCCGCGAAGAAGAAGCAGTTGTTCTCTCAGGACCTGGCTGAGACGAAGCAAGTGTGTGTCGATGATGGGGGCTCAGGCCTTACCTTCACCATAGGCGCCGGCCTCCCGCCAGACCAAGAGGAAGCACTGGTCAGTTTCCTCCGTGCGAACAATGATGTGTTTGCATGGGAGGCAACAGACCTGGTTGGCGTCCCGCGAGACGTGATTGAGCACCATCTGATGGTGTGCCCCGGCGCGCGCCCGGTGAAACAAAAGGCGCGGTGACAAGCCCAAGAGAAGCAATCGTTCATCGTCGAGGAGGTCCGCAAGCTACAAGAAGCCGGTGTCATCCGGGAAGTGTGGCACCCGGATTGGTTGGCCAACCCGGTCATCGTCCCCAAGAAGGGGGAAAGGAGTGCATGTGCGTCAACTTCACGAGCCTCAACAAAGCTTGCCCTCAAGACCCATTCCCTCTTCCTCGCATCGACCAGATCGTTGACTCCACCGCCGAGTGCGACCTGCTGTGTTTTCTGGACGCCTTCTCGGGCTACCACCATATCAAGATGGCGGTGCAAGACGTCGAGAAGACGACCTTCCTTTCCCCGTGCGGGGTGTACTGCTACACCTGGATTCCGTTCGGATTGCGCAACGCCGGCGTGACCTTCCAGTGACTGATGCACATCGCCCTGGGCAAGCAGCTCAGGAGGAATGCTGAGGCGTACGTCGACGACATAGTGGTCAAGTCACAGGAAGCAAGAACCCTCGTCGAAGATCTGGAGGAAACATTTGCCAACTTACGCAAAGTGAACCTATGGCTTAATCCGGAGAAGTGCATGTTCGGTGTCCTATCCGGCTAGCTGCAGGGTTTCTTGGTGTCACACAGGGGAATCGAGGCTAACCCAGAGAAGATCAAGGCGATAGAACGAATGAGCCCATTGCATACCCTCAAGGAAATGCAGAAGTTCGCGGGCTGCGTGACCTCGCTAAGGCGTTTCATCTCCAAGCTCGGCGAGCGCGCCCTCCCGTTTTTCAAGTTGATGAAGAAGAAGGGCCCATTCGAATGGACTCCGGAGGCTGAGGAAGCTTTTCAAGACCTCAAGAGGTATCTCACCAGCCCTTTGGTGATGGTGGCTCCTCGATCTCTTGAGCCCCTGGTGCTTTACCTGGCCGCCACACCTCACTCGGCTAGCGCGGCACTTGTGGCGGTCTGGGAAGAGCGCGCGGGCGCAGGTGCGCGGCGTGGCACCCTGTCTTCAGCCACTTCACCGCCACCTCAGGACGGCGCTCCCGAGGCCTCAATTACCCCCAATGGAAGGTGAGGCTCCTGAGGCCCTCACGCCTTAGTCAGGGCCGGAGGCCATCGACTCCTCTTCCCTCATTGAGCGCCCTGTGTACTTCGTCAGGACAGTGCTGCGCGACGAGCGCGCACGCTACCCCATGCCGCAGAAGCTCCTGCTCGTGCTCCTTGTCGCCTCCAGGAAACGGCGGCATTACTTCCAAGGCCACCCCATCAAGGTCGTCTCCGTGTACCCCCTGGAGAAGGTGCTCCGCAGCCCCAATGCCGCGGGGAGGGTTGCCGAGTGGAGCATCGAGCTGCAGGCGTTCCAGCTGGAGTTCAACACCACTAGGGTCATCAAGGGCACGACCCTCTCTGACTTTGTGGCGGAATGGACCGACGCCCCTGACCCAGGGGAAGGCGAAGACCGCTCCCTCACACCCTGAGATGAGGCGCCCGATGGCTGGGTCATGTACTTCGACGCCGCGTTCGCACGCGCGGGGCACGGGTGCTGGAGCCATGTTCATCTCGCCTACCCAGGACAAGCTCTACTACACCGTGCAGCTCTGTTTCAGCATGGCGAGAAGGTCTCCAACAACATCACGGAATATGAAGGCCTAATCACAGGCCTCAGGGCCACGGCGAGCCTGGGGATCAAGCACCTCACCATCAAGGGCGACTCTCAGCTCCTCGTCAAGTTCTCCAACAAGGAGTACACGCCCAAGGACGAGCACATGGAGGCATATCTGGAGGAGGTACGCAAAATTGAAAAACGGTTCTTGTGTTTGGAGTTGCAGCACGTCCCGCGTGGCACGAACAAGGAGGCAGATGACATCACCAAGAGAGCGTCGCGGCCCGACCCCCAGAAGCCTGGCATCTTCGAGGAGAGGCTCTTCAAGCCATTGGTGGCCCCCTCCATTGCGGGCCCGACATTGCTTCGGGAGGAACTGCCCCTGGCCCCCTCCTCGGGCGCCCCAACCTGCGGTCCGACCTTCGGAGCTTGCCTGCTCCTGGCCCTTGAGCCTCAGGAGGGCTGCTGGACCGAGGAGTTCAAGACGTACCTGCTCCAAGGCACCTTGCCAGAGAAGGAGGAAGACGCAGAATGCGTGGCCCGTCAGGCCACCGCATACTGCTTGCAGGATGGCGAGCTCTACCGAAGGCGCCCAAACGACACATCACTGCGGTGCATCTCTAAGGAGCAGGGATGCGAGCTGTTGGCTGATATCCATGACAGGGATTGTGGGCATCACTCTTCATCGCGCACCCTCGTGGGCAAGGCGTTTCGCAGAGGTTTCTACTGGCCCACGGCGCTCAACGACGCTACCAAGCTGGTGAGATCCTGTGAAGCCTGCCAATTCCACACCAAGAAGATCCACCAGCTTGCCCAGGGCCTCCAGACCATTCCGCTCTTGTGGCCGTTCACGGTCTGGGGGCTGGATATCTTGGGCCCATTCCCCAGAGCGGCCGGGGGCTACCGCTACCGCTACCTCTACGTCGCCATCGGCAAGTTCACCAAGTGGGCGGAGGTGGAGCCCGTGCGCACCATTCCGGCGGGCTCGGTCGTCAAGTTTATCAAGGGCCTCGTGAGCCGCTTCGGGGTCCCCAACCGTATCATCACTAACAATGGCTCTCAGTTCACGAGTAACCTCTTCAAAACATATTGTGCTAACCTTGGAACGCAGATATGCTACGCTTCAGTGGCGCACCCGCGGAGCAATGGCCAAGCTGAACGCGCCAACGCGGAGGTCTTGAGGGGCCTCAAGACGAGGAGCTTCAAGAAGAAACTCGAGGCCTGCGGTAGGGGTTGGCTCGACGAGCTGCAATCCGTGTTGTGGTCCATCCGCACCACCGCTACTAAGCCCACCAGTGAGACCCTGTTCTTCCTCGTCTACGGGGCTAAGGCAGTCCTCCCGCATGAGGTCAAACATCGCTCCCCACGGGTCTTGGCGTTTGACAAGGCACGCCAGGACGCCTCGTGGGGGATGGACCAAGTGCCCGGGGAGGATGGCCGCCGCCAAGCCTCACTCCGTGCCATGAGGTACCAGCAGGCGCTGCGGTGGTATCACTACCGTAGCGTCCGCTCCAGGACCCTCGAGGTGGATGACCTCGTCCTAAGGCGGGTGCTCTCTAGGGAGGGGCTTCACAAACTCTTGCCCATGTGGGAGGGCCCGTTCAGGATCGCCCATGTCTCCAGGCCTGGCGCCGCGCGCCTGGAGACGCAGGACGGGGTCCCCATCCAGAACGCCTGGAACATCCAGCACCTCCGGAAGTTCTATCCGTGAAGAAGGCCATGCGCCTCTCAAGTCTCCACCCGTGACACTCTCACATAATAATGAGTGGGGCTGTACATGCCCTGCAGTCTCCTGAGTGCCGCCCCTAGGCCTCACGGGGGCTCCCACCCATGTCCTAGTGGAGGCCCCATGCTCCGCACTGGCGGGAAGACCAGAAGACTAGCCTAGGTGCCGGACGCGGCTGTTCTTTTGCTTGCTTTCTATAGTTGGTTTGCCACTTTTTGGAATGAAATTTGAGGTTCTCGCATCCTTATTTGAAAGGGTTGGGAATTTTTCTCCTCGCCGCACTCGCTCTTTCAGGCCTCGTTTTAGGGAGAGTGGCAGTTGCCCATCGCTCTTCCTCGCGCGTCTCGCGCATGGGGGCTGGGCACGGTGTGTACGCTTGGGCTCGCCTACGAACGCACCTCGCCAAAGCCTCGGTGTCTTGGCCTTTGGCGTATGAATCCTCGCGTGACGCCCTCAAACGAGCTAACAGGCACGCACGCCCTAGTGAGTCCGTGCCTCCGGGCATCGCGACGCGGCGTACCAGCGGCCCACGGCACCTCCAGAGGTCCCCGGACCCCGCGGCCGTCGGCTGCCTCCCGAGGCCCTCCAAAAGAAAACTCTAGGCGCACAGGAGGCTCCGGAGAAGCGCGCCCCCGCGGCATGGGAATCTACTGCAAGCACACTAAGCTAAGTCACCTTGTTCACAATCAGCAAAAAACCCGTCAATGAGTAGCAACATGGGTATCAGGATGCAATATAAAAATGATAAAATAGCGGCGTGAGCGCCATGGTTCATTACATGCCCTCGCAGGGCTTTCTACTTCTTGATGCAGGCAAAAGAAAGAAGCAAAAGGCCGCACGACCACCGCGGCTCCCGAGTCCCAGCTCCAGCCACGCCCGCGCCCAGTCGGAGTCCTCCTCCTGCTTCACCAGGGCGCGGGGGCGAGGCGGCTCGTCTCCTTCCCTGGTCCAAGCTCGGCGGGTTGGTGGCTCGTCGTAGTCGTTGTCACTCATGCTCTCCCCAGAAGAGGAGCCGCTGCCGCTGGAGGCATCGCGGCCGTCACAAAGGGCAAGCTCACCGCCGGAGATGGTGCCGTCCCTCCGGCCATTATCATCGGAGGGGTGGGCGTTGTCGTCGTCGTCGCTGTCGCTGTCGCTCTCCGGGCAGCACCCCAGGCGCCTGCCGTCCTCCCCAAAGACCCTGACATAGAGGGTCGCAACGCCGTCATACCTGAAGTGGAGGGTACACCTCCCCTACAGGCCGCATGCGCGGGCGAACAGCTGCTACCCGCAGTTCAGGAACACGTTGCCAGCGGGGGTGACCTCGACCTCCACCCAGGAGGCCTTGCTGCAGCAACCATTGGCTTGCCGCCAGAGGCTGCCAGGTCCCCCGGCGGGCAGCGCGTTCGCAAAGAAGTGCGGGAGCTGGAGCCAGACACCGGCGGGCCTCTCCGCCCACACCACAAACTCCGAGGACGCGTCGGCCGAATGAGATTGTGGGTGCGGTGGCCGGACAGCTGCCACATGCTTCCCTTCTTGGCCACGACCGCTCCGGCCGCAGGAGCCCCTGTCGTGAGAGGGAGCACCCCCACGACTGCCTGAGGCAGCGCCAGCCTTCGAGGGAGTGCGCCCGCGCAATCGGGGCGCCACCGCTGGCGTCGCGACATGCTTGCGGGGACGGCTGTGGCCCCTCTTGGGTGGCGGCAAGTCTGGTCCCTCCTTGGGAGCCTTTCCCTTCTCCGTGGCAGAAAACCTCCTCACTGGCGCCATGGATGCTCTGGCAAGATGGCAGAAGGAAGAAGGAGAAGCGAGGGGCGAGAATATGAAGATGGCCGGGGGCTCCGCCCCCTTCCCATTTATAGGTGAAGGGAGGCTAACCGCCGGCCTCCCATGCTCCGAGCAATGATGGCCTATCTACATGCATCGGGCAGTTGTCAAGTCGCGCAGTTGCCGAGGCGGCGTGGGGAAGTGGAGACGCCCACGTCCCATCAAGCGCCACGCGTTGGCCTGGTCCGCAGGCGATTGGGGCCCGCGGTGCTTTGACCTTGCCCTTTGGCTTCACCCCGAAGCCAAGTGCGAGCGTGCCTTGGGCTCGGGGGCTACTGTCGGCGTTCTGGGAACCATGGTACCCATACTTGCCTGCCTGCGGCCCGCGGTGTGGCTCCATCGACAGCCTGGTATGGTCCATCTACAGCACCAACAAGACAAGACCCTCGCGAGGGGCCAAGCCTCACGAGGCAGGCGACGCCAAGACCTCCGAAGGGAGCGGCCACCCCTGGGCTGCTCCTGAGGAGCGGAGTTTCCTATGCAAGTGCCCAACCTCATGAGGTTGCGGTGACGCAAGCCATGACGACCAAGGCCAGGCGGGCGCCAGCAGGCGCAGTGAAGACAGTTTCCTCTTTGGTGCTAAGGAGGCAAACGCGGGCACGGGGTCCCGAGGAATCAGCCAAAGGTTTCCATTCCCGTGCAACGAGACCAAGACTGCCAGGATGGCAGGAAGGATGTCATCGTCGAGCCCACCGCAGCATCACGACCAGAAGCTTTGCAGGAGAAGACCACCTTTTGTCAGGATAAGATGTACTACTTGTCCCCTTTCAAAATTGGCCGCTGTGGGATCCCTTCCCGCTTATGTTTTGGGGGAAGAGGACCGAGGCCACTATATATAGGTAAGCCACCACCGTAGAGAGGGAGATCCAATCCGAGGATAGCTCATCCTCACCCAAGAGCAGGCCACGCGAGCTTGTTCATCCCTTGTACTTGTTCATCCTCAGCCCCTCGTGAGGCAAATCCACCACAAAGTAGGAGTAGGGTCTTACACTGGAAGGTGGCCCGAACCTGGGTAAACTGCCGTGTTCATCTTCTTCCTCGATTCATCGAGCTAGGCTGTAGGGCGGCGAGTTGGTTGGTTGGATAGATTGAGTTCTTCGCACACGCCCAAGAGTTCGAATCTTTCTTGGGTCTGTGGAGCCCTGAATCCAACAAAGATCAAAGAGAGAGAAGAAGCCATCTAGCCACTAGCTATGGACTCGTAGGTCTGTGGTAAACTACTCACACATCATCAAAATGGCAGCAAGGTTGATGTAGAAGCCCTCCGTGATTGAATCCCCCTTTGGCGGAGTACCAGAAAAGGTCCGAAGATAGGATCTCACGAAGACAGAACTTGCGGTGGTGAAAAAGTATTTCTGGTGTGCCCGCTAGTCTACGGGGAATATTTGGGTATTTATAGAAGAAAAACTAGGGTTGGAAGTGCCATGGGGGGCCCACAAGCTTGGGGGGGCACGCCCTCCCCCCTAGGGCGCGCCCCTGAGCTTGTGGCCACCTCGTGGCTCTTCTGGCCTCCTCCCGAAGCTTTCAGGGTGTCTTGTGGTCCAAGAAAAATTGTCAAAAACTTTCGTTCCATTTGCTATTGATTTTCTGTAAAGATAAAAACAAGGAAAAAATAGCAACTGGCACTAGGCACTTGGTTAATAGGTCGGTCCCAAAAAATGATATAAAATAGCATAATAATGCATATAAAACATCCAATATTGATAATATAATAGCATGGAACAATAAAAAATTATAGATACATTGGAGACGTATCAAGCATCCCCAAGTTTAATTCCCGCTCGTACTCGAGTAGGTAAATGATAAAAACAGAATTTTTGATGTGGAATGCTACCTAACATGTTTATCATGTAATCTTTCTTTATGTGGTATGAATATTCGGATCCGTAAGATTCAAAACAAAACTTTAATATTGAAATAAAACAATAATACTTCAAGCGTACTAAAAAGCAATCAAGTTTTTTCAAAATATCATGGCTAAAGAAAGTTATCCCTACAAAATCATATAGTCTTGTTATGCTCCATCTTCTTAAGACAAAGTATTTATCATGCACAACCCCGATGACAAGCCAAGCAATTGGTTCATACTTTTTAATGCGCTTCAGCTTTTCCAACTCTCACGCAATACATGAGCGTGAGCCATGGATATAGCACTATGGGTGGAATACATTATGATGTTGGAGGTTGTGTGGAGAAGACAAAAAAGAAGAAAGTCTCACATTGACGAGGCTAATCAACAGGCTATGGAGATGCCCATCAATTCATATCAATGCAAGGAGTAGGGATTGCCATGCAACGGATGCACTAGAGCTATAAGTGTATGAAAGCTCAAAACAAAACTAACTGGGTGTGCATCCAACTTTCTTGCTCATGAAGACCTAGGGCATTTGAGGAAGCCCATCATTGGAATATATAAGCCAAGTTCTATAATGAAAATTTTCCACTAGTATATGAAAGTGACAATAGGAGACTCTCTATCATGAAGAACATGGTGCTACTTCGAAGCACAAGTGTGGAAAAGGATAGTAACATTGTCCCTTCTCTCTTTTTCTCTCATTTTTTCTCTTTTTTTTGTTGGGCACTTTGGCCTCTTTTTTCTCTCTTTTTATTTAAGTCCGGAGTCTCATCCTGACTTGTGGGGGAATCATAGTCTCCATCATCCTATCCTCACCGGGACAATGCTCTAATAGTGAATATGATCATCACACTCTTTTTTTACTTACAACTCAAAAATTACAACTCGATACTGGAACAAAAATATGACTCTATATGAATGCCTCTGGCGGTGTACCGGGATGTGCAATGATCTAGCATAACATGTAACTATGTAAACTATATGATCATGCAAAGCAATATGACAATGATAATATGTGTCATAATAAAACATAACGGTGGAAGTTGCATGGCAATATATCTCGGAATGGCTATGGAAGGGCCATAATAGGTAGGTATGGTGGTTGTTTTGAGGAAGATATAAGGAAGCTTATGTGTGATAGAGCGTATCATATCACGGGGTTTGGATGCACCGGTGAAGTTTTCACCACAACTCAAGGTGAGAAGGGGCAATGCACGGTACCGAAGAGGCTAGCAAATTGCAGAAAGGTAAGAATGCGTATAATCCGTGGACTCACATTCGTCATAAAGAACTCACATACTTATAGTAAAAGTTTATTAACCCTCAAAACAAAGTACTACTATGCATGCCCCTAGGGGGATAGATTGGTAGGAAAAGACCATCGCTCGTCCCAGACCGCCACTTGTAAGGAAGACAATCAATAATAAATCATGCTCCAATTTCATAGCATAACGAGAGACCATACATGCATGCTTCGGGAATCACAAACCTTAACACCAATATTCTTACTAAACCATAATTACTCATTAGCATAACCCTGATATTACCACCTTTATATCGCAAAACTATTGCAAGGAATCAAACTTATCATATTCAGTGATCTAATTGAAAGTTTTTATTATACCCCTCTTGAATACCCATCATATCAGGACTAAATTCATAACCCAAGCAAATTGCCATACTATTTATAAGACTCTCAAAATAATATTAGTGAAGCATGAGAGTTCATCAATTTATTTAAAATATAACCACTGCCGTGCTCTAAAAGATATAAGTGAAACACTAGAGCAACTGCCTAGCTCAAAAGATATAAGTGAAGCTCAAAGAGTATTCTAATAAATTCATGAATAATGTGTGTCCCTCTAAAAAAATGTGTGTCCAGCAAGGATGATTGTGGAAAACTAAAAAGAAAATAAAGAAAAGACTCATATAATACATGACGCTCCAAGCAAAACTCATATCATGTAGTGAATAAAAATATAGCTTCAAGTAATTTACCGATGGATTGTAGACAAAAGAGGGAATGCCATCTGGTGCATCCCCAAGCTTAGATGCTTGGTTGTCCTTGAATATTACCTTGGGGTGCATTGGGTATCCCCAATCTTAGGATCTTGCCACTTCTTATTCATTAGCCCATCGAAACTTCACTCAAAACATGAAAACTTCACAACAGAAAACTCAACAGAAAACTCGTGAGATCCGTTAGTATAATAAAGCAAACCACCACTTTTAGGTACTGTTGTAAACTCAACCAATTTAATATTGGAATTATATCTACTGTATTCTAACTTCACCATGGCTCATACCCCCCGATACAACCCATAGATTCATCAAAATAAGCATACAACACATCAAAAACAGGATCTGTCAAAAACAGGACAGTCTGTAGTAATCTGGACTTTAGCCAAACTTGTGTAACTCCAAAAATTCTAAAAAATTAGTAAACATGGGTAATTTATATATCAATATTTTGTAAAAAATTCAGAGCAAAAGCATGTTTCTGTGAATTTACAAAATTCTAGAACTGAGCTCAAAAGTTTTTATTTTTCAGCAGAATCAAATCAACTATCACCCAAGACCATCCTAAAGGCTTTACTTGGCACAAACACTAATTAAAATACTAAAACACAATAATAACAGTAGCATAATTGCATATTTATTGAAAACATAAAAGCAAAAAATAAATAAAAGATAACTATTGGGTTGCCTCCCAACAAGCGCTATCGTTTGACGCCCTTAGCTAGGCATATTGCATAGATCTAAGTATTGTCATCATTGGTTTTCAATCCATAAGTGGCCCTCATAATAGATTCATATGGTAACTTAATTTTATTTCTATGAAATTGTTCCATGCCCTTCCTTAACTAAAATTGAAATATAATGTTTCCTTCTTTCATATCAATAATCGAACCAATCGTTCTAATGAAAGGTCTACCAAGAATTATGGGGCATGTAGGGTTGCAATCAATATCAACCACAATGAAATCTACGGGCACATAATTCCTATTTGCAATAATAGGAACATCATTAATTCTTCCCATAGGTTTCTTAATAGTATAATCCGCTAAGTGCAAATTTAAATAACAATCATCAACTTTATGGAAACCTAGCACATCACATAAAGATTTTCGAATAGTGGAAACGCTAGCACCCAAATCACATAAAGCATTTCACTCATAATATTTTATCTTAATTTTAATAGTAGGTTCCCATTCAACATATAACTTTCTAGGGATTGAAACTTCCAACTCAAGTTTTTCTTCAAAAGATTTCGTCTTAGCATCAATGATATCTTTAGTAAAATCTTTATTTTGATCAAAAGCATGAGGTGAATTAAGCATGGATTGTAACAAGGAAATACACTCAATCAAAGAACAATTATCATAATTAAATTCCTTGAAAGCCAAAAGAGTGGGCACATCACTAGTCAAACTTTTGACCTCGCCAAACCCACTTTTATCAAATTTTTCGTTAAGATCATCACCCTCCAAATTATTGGGACACCTTCTAGATAAAGTTGACTCCTCTCCAATCCCTTATTTATCTAGTTTTATATTAGCAAAAAAAGATTCAATAGGAGTCACACCAATCACTTTAAGATCTTCATCATGATTATCGCAAAAACTAGAAGAACATGCTTTTTCTAGCCATTCTCTCTTAGCTCGCATTCTAGCGGTTCTCTCCCTACTTTCATTAATAGAAATTTGAATAGATTTCAGAGACTCATTAATATCAAGCTTGGGTGGCATTGATCTAATCTTAAGGGAATCAATCTCATGAGAAATTCTATCAATGTTTGTTGCCACATCATCAAACTTAAGCAATTTTTCTTCTATCATGGCAATGAAAATCTTTTGAGAGTTAATAAAATCTTTGATATTATTATCTAGACCAGAGGGTATCTTATTATAATTTCCATAAGAATTGTTGTAGTAATTACCATAATTATTAGAGAAATTACTAGGAAACGGCCTAGGATTAAAATTGCCACTATAAGCATTATTACCAAAATTGTTCCTACCAACAAAATTCACATCCATAGATTCGTTATTATTCTCAATAAAAGTAGACAAAGGCATATCATTAGTATCAATAGGAGCACTCTTGCTAGCAATCAATTTCATAAGTTCATCCATCTTTCCACTCAAAGTATTTATTTCTTCAATAGCATGCACTTTTTTATTAGTAGAAGATCTTTCAGTATGCCATTGAGAGTAATTTGCCATAATATTATCTAGGAGTTTAGTAGCTTATCCTAAAGTGATTTTGATAAAAGTACCACCCACGATGGAATCTAAAAGATTTCTAGATGCAAAATTCAATCCAGCATAAATCTTTGTATGATCATCCATAAACTTAAACCATGAGTAGGGCAATTTCTTATCATTAACTTCATCCTCTCCCATGATTGTGCAACATGTTCATGATCAAGTTGCTTAAAATTCATTATATTGTTCCTAAGAGAGACGATCTTAGCGGGAGGAAAATACTTGGAAATAAAAGCATCCTTACATGAATGCCAGGAAGGGAAGGAACTGGTCTACGAAGCCGGTGACTCCCGCGCGTAACTCAGCTCCGAAGACTAGTTCGGGGGCTACTGAGGGAGTCCTGGAATAAGGGGTCCTCGGGTTGTCGGCCTACCTCACATGGGCCGGACAGGTGGGCTGCTCTACGATTACAAGAAGGCCGAGCTACAAGGTGACTTCGTGTCCGGAGAGGAAACCTTCGGTGCCTTGGTGTGTCCTCCAAGTCAAGATGTGAGAATCGGCATGTTTATCCTTTCATTGTGACCTACTATGAGTAACCCTAATACCCCTAGTGTCTATATAAACCAGGGGGTTTAGTCCGTAGAGGCTAGAAGAAGAACCATCATCCTACTCGCCTAGGGTTTAGTTCATCTGATCTCGTGGTAGATCGACTCTGTAACCATCATATACACCTCAATACAATCAAGTGGGACATAGTGTTTTACCTCTTCGAGAGGGCCCAAACCTAGGTAAACACTATGTCCTTCGTCCCTTGTTCCCTATCGATCCAAGGTCCACAGCTCGGGACCCCCTACCCGAGATCCGCCGGTTTTGACACACGTGTTTGTCACAGTAGGTCACGTGTTCTGTCATGCATGTACATCCATGACGATTTTATGACAGAATCAAGATAGTCTACCAGTGCTGTCGTAGAAGTGTTCCATGACAATACTTAAATTATCATCATGGAAGTGACCACTTCCATGATGATAAATGGCGCGTCATGGAGTGTTTTCGTCAAGGGTAACCGACAGGTGGCATCCACCGTAATGGGTCGCCGTTAAGCTATCGGGTCCGGTTTTGGATCCGATAACCCATTAACAGCAACGACCAATGGCGATTTTCCATGTGTAAAATTCTCATTGGCCGAGGGAACCACGTATCAGCTCCGCGTTTGGAGAGATGCCATCCAGCCAATGGACTGGATGCGCCTATGATACGTCGACACGTGGCTCGGCCCAATAGTAGTCCACTTAGGTCAACAGGCCGGCCGTTTGACTTGGTCAAAAGGTAGCGGGCCGGTCCACGAAAGCCTGTTAACGGCTTGTTCGCTTGTAGCCCATTTATAGCCTGCTAACTCGCGGCCTGTTATGGCCTATCCGAATTAGGCCTAGTAGCGTCATCTGGGCCCTTTAATATGATTCTAGCCCGTTGTAACTTCCGGCCCATGTATGGCCCATGACGTCTTTCGGCCCATATGAGGCCCTTTGTAAATCAGGGCCCTTTAATGGCCCGTGGTGAAACTGGCCCATAATGAACAATAAATCACTTTATACCCATTTACGTCCCATTATTCCGTTGGGGCGTTTCCAGCATGTCGTGGATTTGTCATGGCAGATGTCCTTAGTGTCATGACTTAGTCGTGAGGCCAACGCATCTAACTGGTAGCTTGAGAGGGGTTGAGCGGGACGGGAGACGCGAGATTTTACCCAGGTTCGGCCCCTCACGGTGGAGGTAAAAGCCTACATCTTGCTTGATTCGTATTGATTATGATGACGATCTCAGTTACAAGAGCAAGGTTTAGCTACCTCTATCTCGAGAGCATCTACTTTGATCTTGTCTAAAACTTGTCTATTGAGACCTCTCTATTGAGTCCTGTCTATTGAGACGTCTAAAAAACTTGACCCTCTTGGGGTGCCCCGCCCCTCCTTATATAAGTTGAAGGGGCGGCTTACATGTAGAGTCCAAGTCGGATTAAGACTTAACCTATTATGACTTCCCATCGCAGGCTTCTCATCACGGGCTTCTCATCGTGGGCTTCTTAATGCCTTGGGCTTCTTAACTCCAGGCGACTCATTTTCATGGCTAAGTACTTGCCGGGTTATAATCTGTCTGTCGGGTCATAATCTGTCTGCCGGGTTATAACTGTCTGCCTGGTCATAACTGTCTACCGGGTCATAATTGTCTGCCGGGTCATAACTATCTGCCGGCTTACAATCTGCTGGGTCTCAATCTGCCGGCTTACAATCTGCCGGGTCACAATCTGCCGGCTTACAATCTGTCGGGTCTCAATCTGCCGGCCTACAATCTGTCGGGTCTCACCTGCAGGGCTTATCTTCAGGACTCATCTCCAAGACTCATCATGGCGGGTTAAGATGGCTAGTTAAGATGATGGGTTAACATGGCTGCTTAAGTCCAGAATGACTTAACATCAGGGTGACTTAAGCCCAGAGATGACTTAACGTCAGGGCGACTTATCCTTATGAGCCGGGTCTTGGTCGTGTGGAATATCCCCTACATTAGCACCTAGTTTAGCTTTGAATTTATTCATGCTAAACTCTTAAAATAAGAACATGTAAAGGGACGGGCTCACTCAAAAAAGACTAGTTGACCAGCTCCTGAAAATTCTAAATCTCTGTCAAAAACTGACGCTGGCTCCTTGGAGAAAAAATAACCCTTATTATCTTCAACTGCCTTGGTTTGATACAATTCATCTGATGCTGTGCTTACTTTCAATACTTCAGACTTCGATAAAAAATCCGTATGATGTTAAGTTGTCTGAATAGCTTAGAGCAAATAACCTTTGCAAATTTCTCCATCAAAAAATATGAGACCCAGTTTGCTCAACACTGAATTTTTTTGAAGGTGTTCTCCTTCACCTGCAGGCCCCAAGTCTTGAGTAGAACAAAGTGATAGCTTAAGACTTGCTTCAATATAAATAGTGCAACCTTGAAGAAATCCGGCTTGTTCATCTCAGTCACCAGTCATAAACTAAATATTTTGTACTTCACATGTGTAGCCCCCAAGTGCCTGGTTGTCTTGCCTGCAGGAACCAGGGACTTATAATAGTCTTATGCTTATAAAACTTCAGCTAGTGTAGCCCCCAAGGGTCGTGTCATTATGCAATAATGAGCAGGGACTTTTGCATATCTGATTATAGACTTGAGGAGCAATGTGTAGCCCCCAAGTACCAGTTCAGTATGATAATACTGGGTTGGGACTCATCTCCCTAAGATAACCGGGTTTGTTCACAATGTGATGATTTGAAAAGCAACTTGCATTAGCCCCCAAGTGTTGTGGTGCATGCTTGCAGCGACATGGGACTTACATACCTGATATAATCATGATTTGAATAATGTAGCCCTCAAGTGCCGGGTTGTAAACCTGCAGTGACTCAGGACTATTCCTTCCATTGTAAAATAAATCATATCCACTGTCTGGATGATGTTGCTGAATGCCTTGCATATCAATATTGATCCATGCTCTCTATTGTGAACTGGTATTCTTGGATGAAGAAATAATAGCTATTGCTCTGAAGCGGCTTTGAAAATCTCAATCATAATACTGGTTATTGATAACCAAAATAAAAATCCAGCCATGTTGGCTATTAAAGATTTGAATAATATAATCTGGTATGAAAACAATCACAAGATCTTGTATGTTGACAAGTAAATCCAGAGTTCAATACTCAGTGGCTCTTGGCCAATGGCGACTTAATGTGCATTCATTGTAATCCGGGATTTTTGTAACCCGGCGGCTTATAGCCTTTGTAAAAATCAAGAACTGATAACCCTTTTTGAAACACCAATTTTAATCTTTGATGATGGGCTTGAACTTAATCATTTATGTAAGCCATAGTTCTGCATGTCCTGCACAAAGTTTAAACAACATATGCCCTGGCGACTTAACATCAAAAGCCAGGGCAGATAACAGCCCAAACATAATATAGTCTTATACAATTATGGAAAAGACTAGAATTAAGGCCATCGAAGCCAAAATATACTGGCGACTTAAAGTCAAAAGCCAGGGCGGGTTATCAAGCCTCGCTTACTCGTATAACCAGGAGAACATACCTATAGAATTGACTTATATTGCCGGTTTACATCGCCATATCTGGTGAGGGTGACAACCCATAGATCTGGAAGCGCATGACACCAATTATGCAAACCAAAGCATACTGGCGACTTAAAGTCCATAGCCAGGGAGGGTTATCAAACCCAAAAAATGCTCAAATATGAGTCATACAATCAGGGCTACATGACCCGGATTATTGAAGAATGCACTTAGCAGAAAAAATCACAAATCCAAACGATTCAGAAAAAAGATTCAAAAAAATCTCAAATAATTGTCTAGCCGACTCACAAAAGCATGGCCAGATAAATTGGCTATCAAAGCCATGTGCTTTCAATGGCCGCACAACCTTTTGGCACTCAGGCCTTATGTTTGCTTTCAAGGCCGCAACAGCCGTTTTGGTACTTAGACCACATGATTGTTTTCAAAAGGCAGTAACAGCCGTTTTGGCACTCAGGCCCACATGATTGCTTTCAAAAGGCAGCAACAACCGTTTTGGCACTCAGGCCCACATGATTGCTTTCAAAAGGCAGCAACAGCCGTTTTGGCACTCAGACCCACATGATTGCTTTCAAAAGGCAGCAACAGCCGTTTGGGCACTCAGGCCCACATGATTGCTTTCAAAAGGTAGCAACAGCCATTTTCGCACTCAGGCCCACATGATTGCTTTCAAAAGGCAGCAACAGCCATTTTGGCACTCATGCCCACATGATTGCTTTCAAAAGGCAGCAACAGCCATTTTGGCACTCAGGCCCACATGATTGCTTTCAAAAGGCAGCAACAGCCGTGGTTTTACCTAGCTCACTATAAGCCGGCTCTCACGTGACACAAGCCGCCATTTTAACCTTAAAGAGTTCAGGGTCTTTAAAAAGATTGACTATTAAGAGTTCGGCGGGTCACCTAGTGGAGTAGCAAGCTGCAAAGAGGTAGGTGTAACTCATAATGTGGCAACTCAGGCCGGTCAAAAGGGTATGAAAGCTAAGCCCGGTGGGTTGGAAGCCCCCAAGCAGTGAACAATTATCCTGCATCAAAAAATATCACAAGCTAGAGTAATTGCATTTAAAATGTATATTGAAAAGCAGATAAGGCGGATAGCACATGGTATTTTTCGTAGGAGGTCGAGGCAGTTGTACCGACAAGGCGACTATATAAAAATGAATCGGCAGGTATAATGAACCGGCAACAGTGGCGGGTTTAGTCGGTGTCATGAGCCAGCTGCAACCATACGGCTGATCAATTCCGTGCACTGAGCTGCTAACCAATTTTTATCATCAACTGAAGTGGAACAGTTGACACCGGAACTGATAGTTTGAGCCAGCACTTGACGATGTAGTTGGTATTTATGGCTCCATGTCACGCACGCACGCATGTGCGCTTACTAGATTTTCCCTTGCACATATATAGGTGCCCTGGGTTGTGTTTTTGCTGCTCGATTGATTTCTGCAGCACACACAGTGTTGAGCCTCATCAAAGCATGAAGTTATTCATCTATTTCCTCTAATTCTGCCGGTAGACAGCTATAGTTCCTGCTCATTGGTTGTGGCTAAAGCATAATATGGTGCCTTGGGTAGTTGATAATCCTTATGGGAAGTACGTTGTACACCTCTCCTTTGACGTGAAGTACTAATATTTGGCCGGTCAACTCACCCAGGTGGTGCTGCAACCAGTGCTCCACTATAGCTGCCCTGGCTTGCGATCTTCTTTACAAGCGCTGTTCCTGCTTCTTTCCACTTCCAGATTTGGGGAATATTTAATCATTACTAATCTTTTGGTGAATAGCGTCGGCAGCGGCCTCCACACGTTTGTACTGCTTTGGACAATTCTGAAATTGTGGCAGCAGGTCACCACGGGTACCTGATGTGATCTTGTGGTGATTTGAATTGTAAGTTCATGCACTGACAACATACGTGAGATTGGATTAGGCAGGCAACAAACGCCGCGTATGAAGGCAGCAAACATGTGCCCTGGCTGGACACTTAGTCAGGCCGGCAGTGCTAATTCCTGAAGAAGCTTGGACCGAATCATGCAGTACAGTTCACATGATTTTTATTCTCGACTCAATCGGAGAGAGCCGCCAGCAGAAGTTCCTTTCTTGACCTTGACCCGTGAACAACAGAGACAAACCAACAGAGGCAGGGTCTCAGCCTGACGCAACAGCGCGATAATCCAGCAGAACGAGGGCGGCTCGGAGGCACAGCAGTTAGCGGAGGTGGCTCGGTGGCAGCGGCTTGAAGCAGAGGCAGGTCGGCAGAGGCTAGGCAGGTTGCGGGGGCAGAGGCACCACGGCACGAGATGCCAGCAGGCAGCCTGTGCGAGTAGCCAACGGGAGCGGCAACAGCAAACCGGCTTTGGTCGGAGCAGGGCGGGTCGTGGCTGCGGCGGCTCGACCGCGGTTATAGCGGCTCAGCAATGGGCCGGCAGGGGCAGAAACGGCTCGAGGCGGTGACTCACAGAGGTAGAGATGGGCCGCTCGGAGGCGCTGTGAAGCCGGCGCAGCTTGATGACACCAGCCCGAGGCCCCGATGACGGAAGTGAGCGGCGGGTCGATGAGGCGGCCCAACGACAGCAGCTCGACGAGGCTGCAACCGTAGAGGTGGGTAGCCGCGGCAGCAGTGGCGGAGGTACCTCGCCGCGGAGCTGCTCCAAGGCGGGGCGGCTCACCCACAACAGGTCCTGGCAAGTGCTTGGCGACTTGCGGTGAAGCTGAGGCTCGTCGAAGGTCGAAGCGAAACACGGCGACTCGGAGATGTAGGTGGAGCCTGCAGCAGAGGGAGGCCCGCGAGGCAGGCTACGCCAGAGGTGGCTTGGACAGCGGCCACGGTCGTCAGCGGGGGACGGGGCCCAACGAAGACTCGGACAGGAGGTCAAACCAGACCGGCGAGTGGGGGTGTTAACTCGAGGCCACTGGTCGTAAAGCAGGGGCGGCTCGTCGCACCCGCGGAGGTGGAAACAACGACGCTCGAGGCCATGGTGGCTCGGCCACGGCGGAGACCACCCGATAGCCGTCGGGGCGATTCGTAGTAGTGAAGGCGTTGGGCGGCTCAGGCACGAACGAGAGTGAGGCCACTGCAGCCGGGCGGCTCGAGGCACCACGAGTTGGAGGAGCACGAGGCTGACGAGGCCGGTCGACAAGGCAGCTTGACTTGGCGGCTTGACCGCGGCGGCTCATTGCGGCCGCGGGTGAGAAGGCCCATGGCGGCTTGAAACGAAGCAGTGGTGGGTTATCGAGGCGCGGGTGGCCATTTCAGAGGCAAGCGGCAGAGGGGCTTGGCGACTCTGGGGGCGTAGGCTGTAGCACCCCGACAGAGGGCCGACGCACGCCAGTCCCAGGATAAGACCTGACGCACGTCAAAGACATGATACATCAATTCCAGGCACAAAATGGCTTTATTAAATAGAATGGAGTATTACAATACTGTTGCTTACAACAATATTACATAGCTCCAAGGCTAACTAAGATGGCAGCGAAGGTCTTGGTTTAGCGGCATCAACGTCTCTGGCTGGGCTCCATAACTCACAGGACTGGCTGGGTTACGATCTAGCACGACGAATCTTCTCCTGCAACTGGCCACGTGCAAGGCCAGGTGAGTACTTTGAATGTACTCGCAAGACAACCAAATACATAGCATCCAAACAAGCAGATGACAAAGCCAACCCTATGCTATGCAAGAATTTATTCTAAACATGGCATGGAATTAACAGGAAATCACGAATCAAACATAGCATAGCATACCTATCTAGCATTATTAATCATCATGTCGTAGCAAAATTATCTGGCATGTTTAAACATCCAGCAGCATTAATCATCAAGATATAACGGGGTTATCTTAGCAAAGTAACTACTGAAGTAAAGTACAGTAAAGTAAAGCATGCATCAAGTAAATAGTCCATATTCCGAATATCTCATGATCCAATCTGAACCTGATCCAAATCCAAGTCTTTCGGTCATCTGACCATCTCCTCCATAGCCATCTCATGGCTAACATACCATACTCCTGACAATATCTGCTGTCCATGCAGGACAGGTTCTTCCATCATCATTACGGTTGATCGCCTAACGAGGTCTGGACGGGCTGTCCAATACCGTGGACACGGCTATTCGAATAGATTTAACACTCTGCAGAGGTTGTACACTTTACCCACACCACGGAACTCATGGCCTCGTACTCCCATTCGGGTGGACCAACGACGTTCCGACGAAACCTGTCTGACCCGTGACTCTTCCATCGTACCACCGGCCATCACACTCCTTCTTGGAGTCAAGCCCTGGGTGGCCCCGTGTCACCTCGTGACACCCTGCCACCGTCGTGGCCAAACTAAACTGTCCCAAACGGGGACGGGTACCCAAACAACTCAACTGGGCTCACAGGGTTATCGCCGCCTACCGGGCCAGGGCAGCGCGCGCGCATAACCCTCCCTCTTTGGAGGTACCGGTGAAAGAGCACGCGATCAGACCAAGTCAAGGCCGTCCCATACCGGCAAATGTGGTTGCACGGATAAGCCCGGACAGGTGACTCTGATCAACCGACTAGGTTTATCAATATATCTCCATCATCCCACCATTACCTTAACAATTATAAGTGTGAACAGCCACTTAACATCAGCATAGCCGAATCATTACAACGTTGACAAACATGGCAATATATCAGATCATGGTACTCACATGATAACGGTATCCAAAATATTGTTACTAGCATGGCAGGGCATGGCATGGAAACAAGGCATGATATTAGGTGAAACGTAATGCTAACCTCTAAAACAGATGACATAACAGGTGTATGCAAGTGCAGGCTAACAGGTGATACAGATGTACTACAATGAACACACATGGTGCAAGCAAAGTCATCACGCAAGTCCAGAGCTCATGGAAGAGGTTGGCTTGCCTGTGGTAGAGGAATACACCGGGTGGAAGTGCAATAACACTCCGGGAAGATTCGGCGAAAAGTTTCCCTCTCGGAGGGGCTGATTGAAGGGCAAGGGCAAAATGGTCGTTTTTACAGTGTGAAAACATTATGAAAGTGATGCCATCGGAATGGGCTCGACGAGACGAAGACGTGGGCGTTGGTTTTACCTCAATCGGAGTTACGGTCGCGGAGAAACGGCCGTTCGTTCGTTAAGCGATAAAACAGACAAAATCTGTCCATTTCAGTGCTTAACGGACGAACGTTCACTATTTAATGGATTCGGCCGCCGGCTGGAAAAAGTGAAAGCGCCTTTCCAGAAATACGCCTTTGCTAATTGAAAACGTCTTCTGCGAAGTACGTTTCCACATAACCGGCTGGGCCCGGGTTGACTTCTCTCTCTCTCGATGACGTGCGGGCCCGGTCCCGTCTCTCTCTCTCCCTGGACCATCTCCTTCCCCGACGGAGCAGAGGCAGGGGTGAGCCGGTCGCCGGCCTGGCCGCCGCCTCGCCGCCCTAGGGGCCTGCCGGAGAGCGTGTGAGCTCCGCCAGAACTGGTGCAGCACACCGCGCTCGGGGAAGGTCGCGGCCTCGCCTGGGGTGTCCTATAGCGCTCTCGCTACTAGCAGAGCCGCGGCGGCCGTCGGGCAGCAGAGATGCCACTCCGGTGGTGCTTCCCGGTGAATAACGAGGGCGGCGCCAGCTCAGCAGATCCCAAGGGTGGCCGAGGACAGGGATGGAGAGGAGGGGGAGCGCCATGGCAGTGGTAGCCGAGGGAATCGAGCGGTGGCAGAAAGCGGCCATGGGCGAGGCGAGCTCGGGGAGCTCAAATGGGAGGACTAGGAGGGGCTGGGGCTGCTGGTGGAGAGGAGGAGGGGCTCGGGCACTCCTAATATAGTCGCGGGGAGGAGCTACGCGACGGCGGACGGAGTTTCCAGAGTCATGACGAGGACCGGCGAAGAACCGATGTCGGCAGAGGCACTACGAGCTTCGAGACGAGGCGGAGAGGACTCTAGATGATGCATGAATGTGGTGGGCAGCTCGTCGGTACGCCCGGACGAGCTAGAACCCGCTGGAATCGGCCTCCGGACATGTACGACGCACAGTGCATGCAGTTGGCATGTTCTGCCGACGGTCACCGCGTGGCCAAGGCGATGCCACGCTGCACTTCGTGCCAAACCATGTCTAGGCTATTCACCGTCCTACTCTGAGTTGACCTATGCAGCTGAATGACCTGAGAGAGGCCTGAGGTGACTGCACCATGGTCAAACAGTTGCTAACAGCGACCTGTTTGTGCTGTGGTGTGGCCACCATAGTGCTCACCTTGGCTGGATCTTGGGCATGAGCTAATCATACACTAAGATGAACACGGTCACAAAGTTTCAGCACAAATGGATAACTCCAACTGGTACTTCCTTTGTAACCATGCACTCTGGCCAGAAATGAAGATGATGAAGTAGGGGTGAAATGGATTTGAATGATTTTTGGTATAGAGTGATGATTTGGTCATAGTAACTGTCTGGAAAAGTTCCAGCTCAAATTGATCAACTATGAGGGTACTTCCTTCACAGAGATGCAATCTGAACAGAAACTTAGATAATTTACTGAGGAAGATTGGCTAGATGGAATGAGCTGATTTTTGGTATCCAGGGGTAATATATCATAATGAATCACCCTGCAAAATTTCAGCCCAAGGAGATCAACGAATCAAGCACTTCCCTTGCAAACTGAAAATCTGGACAGAATTTGCAAAGTGGTGTTGTGCTCAAAATTTAATGGGTGGAACTTGAGATCTTGATGGAAATGGTGAATATAGGGGTAGGACAAGCTCCACAAATTATTGGGATTTTTCCCAACTACCAAAATGGTAGTTCCTTTGGAAAGGCCCCAAATTGATATATTGGCTTTAAATAGGAAACTGCAATTTCCCCTATTTAATTATGGCTAATATTTTTATGAGAGCTCAATATGATCACAAAGAATATCTCCACAAGTTTTCATGATCTTTGGAGATGGATAGATATTATTCTGGATTTAATTCCTCGGAAAGGAAGAAAAAGGAATTAATTCTAGATGAGAAATATTGCATATAACTTGGCAATATTTTTGCACATCTAGGGTTTATGGATGAAGGGTGATCTCTGGAAATTTTGGGAGGATCAACTGAGCAAGAAAAAATGATAGCTCCTTTGTAAACGCAAAGGCAGGATTTCCAGTTCCGATATTTTGGAGCTAGGGTTTGAATGAGGTTCGGGGTTTACAGACGGGAACTTGACTGGCACAGGAGCATGGAAAATTCATGAAGAGGCTGAGGATTGTCTGAATTCACCTGGTCATTCACCAGATTCCAGAGGAAAAATTCAGGAAAGAAAAGCTAGGAAGGAATAACAGCACAAAAATCGATAACCCGATTTTTGGGGTGTTACATAGGCGACTCACCAACTGCGACAACCACAGCAGCAAGCCGGAGCGTAGACCGGTGGCGGCTTGATTCACAGGTGGAAGTGGTGCGAGGTCGTAGAAACAAAGGCGGATGCCTGTGGTTGGCGAGGCAAAACCATGGCCCGACTTGGAAATAGGGCCATCCGGCGAAGGTGGCTTGAAGACAGCGCGAGGCAGAGGGCGACTTGGCGGAGGCCACTCGTCGGCCAAGGCGGCTCGCAAGCGGGGCGGAGACCACTCGCCGGCCGTAGCAGCTCATAATGGGGCTGAGAGGGAGCGGCTCAATACCAAGTTGCAGCGGCGATAGTCATGGTTGGAGGCGACTTCGAGGTGTTCGGCGACTTGTCAGCGACGGGTGGCTCAGATTCGGCAAGGCCCAATGGCGGCTCAGGCAAAACCGCAACGCGACAACGGCGGCTTGGTGCGGCCATGGCCGAATCTGACCCTGTGTGACCCAATCCTTCTCCGGGTCGTGGTGGGTTTAATCATCTGAATTTTCTTCCTTTATTTTTTTTGCAGCAGTGGAGATAGCCTCACCAGGCAATGCTCTTTTTGAAAGAAGTAATAGCAGCCTTTATAAGTTGATGCCTTTGACACGTCCATGGACAGTAGTGACACCAATACGGCGGGTCAGATAGATGCTTGATGTATAATAATTAGACCCGGCCGTTAAATTTGGAAAGCCCTGGCAAGTTGGATGGACTGTTGTAGTACGCTGATTTCAGGAAAAAGACTCCAGTCCATCTCGGCGGATCAAAAGTGATCGGATGATGGCAGCAGCAAAGGGACTGCAACCCTAACTTTTCTTTGACCTCGGATGGGTATTACGTCTGACTGCTCGCCTTCGAGATGATGTAATTTTTTTCGCTCAGACTATTCTTCATTCGGAAAATTGTGCACTTCTCGATCACTAGGAGAGATCCCTTCAAGAACTCAACACCACCGTGCGCAGGCCCCACGGTGGGCGCCAACTGTCATGGATTTGTCACGGCAGATGTCCTTAGTGTCAGGACTTAGTCGTGAGGCCAACGCATCTAACTGGTAGCTTGAGAGGGGTTGAGCGGGACGAGAGATGCGAGATTTTACCCAGGTTCGGCCCCTCACAGTGGAGGTAAAAGCCTACATCCTGCTTGATTCATATTGATTATGATGACGATCTCAGTTACAAGAGCGAGGTTTAGCTACCTCTATCTCGATAGCATCTACTTTGATCTTGTCTAAAACTTGTCTATTGAGACCTGTCTATTGAGTCATGTCTATTGGGACGTCTAAAAAACTTGACCCTCTTGGGGTGCCCCGCCCCTCCTTATATAAGTTGAAGGGACGGCTTACATGTAGAGTCGAAGTCGGATTAAGACTTAACCTATTCTGACTTCCCATCGCAGGCTTCTCATCAGGAGCTTCTCATCGTGGGCTTCTTAACGCCTTGGGCTTCTTAACTCCAAGCGACTCATTTTCATGGCTAAGTACTTGCCGGGTTACAATCTGTCTGCAGTGTCATAATCTGTCTGCCGGGTTATAACTGTCTGCCGGGTCATAAGTTTCTACCGGGTCATAATTGTCTTCCAGGTCATAACTATCTGCCGACTTACAATCTGCTGGGTCTCAATCTCGCGGCTTACAATCTATCGGGTCATAATCTGCCGGCTTACAATCTGCCAAGTCTCAATCTGCCGGCTAACAATGTGCCGGGTCTCACCTTCGGGGCTTATCTTCAGGACTCATCTCCAAGACTCATCTCCGGGACTCATCATGGCGGGTTAAGATGGTTGGTTAAGATGACGGGTTAACATGGCTGCTTAAGTCCAGAATGACTTAACATCAGGGCGACTTAAGCCCAGAGACGACTTAACGTCAGGGCGATTTATCCTTATGAGCCGAGTCTTGGTCGTGGGGAATATCCCCGACACAGCCCATGTTACCTTTCGGCCTTCTAAGGGCCCATTTATTCTTGGGCTCATTTCCAGTATACGATTACTTACGGTCTATTACTGGCCTGTTCTGCTGATGGGCCAAATTCAGCCCATGGTTACAGTCAGCCCGTTTATGGCCCGTTAATCCAGTGGGCCGTTTTCATAGCGTCATCTAATACGGCCCATTAACGACTCGTTATGCCTGTCGATAGAATTATGCCCATTATACATACCAGCCTATTAACGGTCCGTTATGGTCGGCCCATAAACAGATGATTCCCATTCTAGATCGTTTACGGGCCACATTGCGGACCACTATTGGTCCACGAATAGTACGACCCATGTTTGACCAGTCAATCATACGGCCCGTAGAAGGCCCACTGATTTTACGGCCCATAGAAGGCCCATGGTTCATACGGACCTTAGGAGGCCCATGGTCACGACAACAGGCAGCAGGACCATGGTTACAACGGTTCGTGTGCTGCCCATTGTTATTGTGGCCTAGTTCTAAATAAAAAGATTACCGCGGAAAAAGAGCTGCAGTGACTACAAGCAAAAAAATAAACAAGACAATAAGGAAATAAATAAGAAAGAAACTTACGCTAGGCTATTACGGCTATTACAAATATTACATCCACTGGGCATTAAAGTTCGCCACCAGAGCAAATATAGTGAACAAAGCAGCATATTACATACACTGGGCGTCTAAATTGGCCACCAGTGCAAATAAACGCTGCAGCCAAACAAGTCCAGAACTGAAACCACTTAAGAAGAGCTCAAGAAACAATATCCTAGATACCCACCATGCTGGTAAGAAGCTTAGCAAGCTTATTAGCTTTCTCATGTTTGGCGCTAAAATCCTCCAGCGCTTGCTGTTGCACCAGAAAGTATGCATCTGAATTCTGCAGGGACTTCCTCAGTCCTTCGGTTTCTTGCCGCAGCACAGCTGGCTGATGCCTTTCAGCTTGTATCTGAGACTATAGAAGATGAAGTGATTCAGGAAGCGAGTTCGAAGAGCCTGTGCCAGCGGTAGTGGCCAGTATTTCAAACACTACATCAACGCAGGACTTTGGGGTTGTCTCACTGTCTACAAGATAGTTTTAATCACCTTTCTTGGAGACCAACAGGGTTGTCTCTCTATCTTGAACCTTACCTGCATTACTTTCTCTACCACTGCATAATGGGGTGCTCTTATCCAATATTCTATTTGCATTCTTCAACAGAAACAAGCAGACACATCATAGATTTAGCATGTAGTATATGAAACTCATTTTGGTAAACCGGTTAAGTAGTAAGGTGGACAGGATAACAGCATGAAACAAACATATATCTATGTACTATGGTCACTGTATTTTCTATATCATTCTAGTTTATGTTGCCAAATCAAGATAGAGACACAGTTTAAATCATATATTTTAAGACACAACAGCTCACAGAATATAAATGTGGGAAACTACACAACACTAACAACACTTGTAATGTGCATGACATAAGAACATAACTGTTTATACAACTGAAACTGAAATCAACATAGAGCTAAAAGTTAGAACAGCAATCCAGTTAAAGAAACAGGTTTAAAACATACCTGTTGCGCCATTGGAGTTTCAATTGGATCCTTCAAATTCGAAATTAGTTGGTATGACTAAATACAGTGATGCAAGAGCAAAGGAGTATGCACCATAGCTATGGAATCTGACCTGAGAACAATTGCTCTTCTGCTTTAAACGTGGAGTTTGGGTTCACTGTGGTGGTCTTCATGCTTTGGGCACTACAGTTTCCTTACAAACTGCTTGTGTGGGGGTATTCTGTGGTGGACATGGTGTTGTGTCAACTAGAAGTGGGTTACTATCTGCTGGGGTTGGGGTTAGATGGGGTGTAGCTGGTTCTCTGTCCAACGGTGTAGGTGTACAATCCGGAGGAGTCTCGATTATGTGTGGTGGGGCTAGTTCGTGGGCCAGTACAGGCATGGTTCTATCTGCATCGACGGGTAGCAACGTCTTTTGTGAAGAATGGGTTTTTAGTCCCTTAGATACTGCCATTGATAACCGACAAGTATAGGGGATCATTTGTAGCCTTCTTAGATAAATAAGAATGTCGAACCCAACGCGGAGCTAAAGGTAAAACAAATATTCCCTCAAGTTCTATCGACCACCGATACAACTCTACGCACACTTGACGATTGCTTTACCTAAAACAAGTATGAAACTATTTTGCAAGAATTAAACTACAAGTACTTTGTGAGAATAAAAACTACGAATAAATTGCAAGGTAATAAAAGTGGATAGATTTTATTAACAAGAAAGTCATTTGTCCCTAGGCAATCGATAACTAGGCCGGTAATCATTCTTGCAATTTTATATGAGGGAGAGGCATGAGCTAACATACTTTCTCTACTTGGATCATATGCACTTTTGATTGGAACTCTAGCAAGCATCCGCAACTACTAAAAATCATTAAGGTCGTGAAACCCAACCATAGCATTAAGTATCAAGTCCTCTTTACTCCCATACGCCATAACCGCGTTTAGGCTACCGTCACCCCCGCAACACCGACAATAAGCAAACCATGAACATATTGCAACACCTTACAGCGGGGGCCCCTCAGTTTGCGCGACACGGAGGGCACCGTAGAACAGCACCATAAATAAAATATACAATCATACCAACCAAGATCATGATTAACCCATAGGACAAAACCGATCTACTCAAACATCATAGGATAGCCAAATATCATTGGGAAATAATATATGGAGTTGAGCACCATGTTTAAGTAGAGATTACAGCGGGGAAGATAGGTGTTACACCGCTGCATAGAGGGGGAGAAAGTTGGTGTTGACGGTAGCAAGATTGTTGATGTAGATCGCCGTCACGATCCTTGCCCTGACAGCACTCCGGCGCCACCGGGAGAGAGGGGGAGAGAGCCCCCCTCCTTCTTCTTCTTCCTTGGCCTCCCCCCTAGATGGGAGGAGAGTTCCCCCTCTGGTCCATGGCCTCCATGGCGGCGGAGGGGCGGGAGCCCCTCCTAGATTGGATCTCCCTCTCTGTTCTCTTCTGTTTCGCGTTCCCCAGATCTGGCCCTTCACCGTTTCCTAAATTCACGGAGATCCGTAACTCCGATTGCGCTGAAATTTTTACACGATTTTTCCCCATAAACTATCTTTCTTGCACCAGAAGAAGGGCCCCAACCTCCTTACAGGGAGGGCAAAAGACACCTGGGCGCGCCTGGGGGTGCCCAGCGCACCCTGGTGCGTTGTGGAGGCCGTGGGCCTCCGTTAGCATTGATTTCACCTCCCAAAATCATAAATATTACAAAATAATTCTCCATAAATTTTTATCGCGTTTGGACTTCATTTGATATGGATAATCCGCAAAACAAAAAATATGCAACAAACAGGAACTGGCACTGGGCACTGGATCAATAGGTTAGTCCAATAAATCATATAAATGTCGCAAAAAATATGTGAAAGTTGTATAATATTGGCATGAAACAATCAAAAATTATAGATACGATGGAGACGTATCAGCATCCCCAATCTTAATTCCTGCTCGTCCTCGAGCAGGTAAATGATAAAAAAGAATAATTTTTGATGTTGAATGCTACCTAGCATAAACCTGATCATATATCTAATCATGGCATGAATATTAAGACTTAAGTGATTCAAAGCAATAGTCTATAATTTGACATAAAGACATTAATACTCAGGCATCGCAACAAACAATCATGTCTTTCAAAATATCAACGCTAAAGAAAGCTATCCCTACAAAATCATATAATCTTGTCATGCTCTGTCTTCTTGACACATGTGATGCCCCGGCTCAATCGTGCACTAATCATACACGCAAATGCACACGATCAAGCCTAAGGACTCACTTGAAGATATCACAACACAACTCTAGACATAAATTAAAATAATACAAGCTTTATGTTACAAGCCATGGGCCTCGAGGGCTCAAATACATAAGCTCGCTTATAAGCATCAGCGGAAGCATCAGATATCTGAGTACAGATATAAAAGAGAAACAGATAGGCCTTTAAAAGGCGGGGCAAAAGAAAACACTACGATCGAAAAGGCGCAGGCCTCATGCCTAGGGCCTCTGATCCTACTCCTAGTCGTCAGCCAACTCATAACAGTAGCCATCCTCGGGGGTAGTAGTAGTAGTGGTCGTCGGCGGGGGCAGCTAGCTCCGGGGCTCCGTCATCTGGTCACATCAAACGGATATGGGGAAAAAGAGGAAGCAAAGCAACCGTGAGTACTCATCCAAAGTACTCAGCAAGCAAGGATCTACACTACATATGCAACATTACCAAAGGAGGGCTGTATATGTGGACTGGGCTACAGAAATGTCAGAATAGAGAGAAGGCCTAGTCCTATCGAAGAGTAGCATCTTCAGCGGTCTTGCAGCATTAGAAGAGTGTAGATTAGCACAGTATAAAGTAGTAGTAGTGTTATCAACCTCACCCAGAGATCCTTCCTTGACTCCCTGCGAGAAAGCAATCCCAGAGCCATACTATCCATATCACATCACAAGTATCCAGTTCTAGTTGTATCGATCGGGATACAACTCCAAGCGTCCGTTACCGAGGATCCGGCTATTCGAATAGATGTTTTCTTCCCTGTAGGGGTGCACTAACTTACCCATCACGCTCGCTTAACTCCGGCCGGACACACTTTTCTGGGTCATGCCCGGCCTCGGCCAAATGACACATCGCAACCCTACCTAGAGCTCAGCAGAGAGGTCCCCGCCGGTCTACATCCTAAGCGCTCAGGGGTCTTGGGCCATCGCCCTGTGCACTCCGGGTCGTTGCGTGCAGGGTGGATACCGGCACCGCCTCGGATGGCCGACACGATCCGACCGTGCCGCAATGCTGAACTGGACGTCTGACAGAGCTTTCGGCTGATGCCACGATGCAGAGTGCCCATAACTTTTCCCGCGTGATGGTTAGTGCTATCGGGCCAGAGGCCCACTCGGATCAAATATCCAAATCGTTAGTGGGTTGGTAGTGCGGTAACGAGCAGAGACTCATGATCGATGTGACCCCGTCGCCCCGTCTCAAGGACTTGCGGCAAGAGCTAAGAATGCCCGGCCACGCCTCATAATTATATCTCACGCGCACCCTCCAGGTCAACCCGTCTCCACAACACTCGCCACTTAGGCTCACGCGGGTACCCCTCAGGGTCGACCCGCCTTTCCAAGTAACAGTTGTAAAGTCCAAGTATCAGTGTGTCCATAACATCAGGGGAATCCGAGGTATCACCCTTGTTGGATTCCTACTCAATGTAACCGTCAAGGTGAACTCAGAGGAATCACCCTCGATGGATTCACACTTGAGGTGTTGCACGACAGTGTCGTTACCGGAAGTGGTGAAGGAGGAATCACCCTCGATGACCACGAACGAGTAACTACTCCACAGAGTTAACATCGGAAGTGCTTACGAGGTATCACCCTCGGCACTCGATAGTAATGCTGCAGTGTCGTACAGATAAAGGGGATGTGATGTGCGGTGCTGGGGCCTGGTCGTCGAGTCTTACGATGATCCAGCGGGGCAACCGGGACAAGTGGGGTCACTGGGGTCTCTATCCAGCCTATACTAAGCAGTTTAGGATAAGCAGGTAGGTATCAACAGCAGTTACAAAAACAGGCTATGCATCAGAAATAGGATAAACAGTAGCAGCAGCAATTCTAATGCAAGCACAAGAGAGAAGAGAATAGGCGATATAGGCATGCTCAAGGGGGGTGCTTGCCTGGAAGCTCTGCCGAAAAGGAAGAAGGGTCGTCGTCGACGTAGTCGATCACAGTGGCATCAGCAGCGGTCTCGGGGTCTACCGGAAAGAAGTAACAGAGGGGGAACACAATAAATAACAGAGCAATCAAAGCATCACAAAGCATAACATGGCAATACGCGGTGCTAGGGGTGACTTAACGCAGTGCTAGGTGATACAGACGAAGAGGGAAACCATTCGGGAATGTTTTCCCAGCGTTTGGCATTTTCCGGACAGACGAAAGAGAGGGGACGGTTCCATGTTTAGCATGCTAGGGGCATGTGACAGATGTACAGAATTTGTTGGATTTTTCTGAGCAACTTTCATGTAGAAAACATTTTCATCCGAGTTAGTATGAATTAGTTATGATTTTTCGAGGTTTAATCGATTTTCTGAAATTGCTGAAATTGTTTAATACGAGTTTGACCAAGTCAATTTGACTGGTCAAATAGAGAAGAGGTGGCCTACATGTCATAGGCTATACCTAAACAAATAAATAAATCTAACTTATTAAATGGGTGGGCCTACATGTCATCTACTACTAGACTAATTTAGCACTAATTTAATCCTAAGCTAGACTAAACAAGGGCCGGCTCACACACCTCTGCACACACACTGCAAACACACTCACGCACACACACACACACACACACACAGCACACGCCACACTTGGCCATGGCTACGGGCCTACGGCCACAACCGAGGCCAATGCACGAGTAGCCAGCAGCGGTCGTGGCTAGCAAGGGCAGCGGCAACACAGCAGCAGCTCAAAGCCAGCAAGCAGCAGCAGTATGGCGGTAGCAACAACAAGCAAAGCAACTAGGGGCAGCGGCAGCAGCGCTGGTAAGTAGCGGCGGTGGCGGCGCAAGAGCAGTAGCAGTGCAAGAGCAGCACAGCGGCGGGATGGGCAGCAGCACAAGCAGTAGGAGCGGCAGCTAGCGAACAGAAACATCAGATGACGAATAGCAGCAGCGCAACGAAGCAGAGCAGCAACTGCACGCATGTACACGTACGCGGGAGTTCGGGCACGATGGTGACGGCGCCCTACGGTGTCCAAATCGAAGGGGGAAAAGGAGGATCCGAGGGAGGAGCTCACCACGAGCTCAGAGGTGCGGTCGGGGAGGCCCGGGACGGGCCGGAGAGGCGGTGGTGACGGTGAGATTGCGTCGGCCAGACGAAGAAGAAGATGATGATGCCGTGCATGCAGCTCCCTTCCTTGAGGACAAATCCGAGCGTGACGAACCTCCTGGACGTGTTCCCGAGCGACAGCGACGACGGTGGCCGCGGAAACGATGGCGAGGCAGCGGTCACCGTGAGTTGTTCGAGCTCGGATTCGGGAAGAAGAGGAGGGGGGCGATGGGGGAAAGTGGGGGCAAAGGATGAGGGCGAGCTAGGGTTTCGTGGGGGCGCTTTTATTGGCCGAGGGGAGTCGACGTGGTGGCCATCCGGCCATGGCGCCGTAGGATGGCCGCCACACCACGGCCCCTGTCTCCTGTAAGTACAGAGAACAGAGGAAGGGGAAAAGGCCATGGTGGGCATGGGTCGTGCTACTGTAGCACTAGGCTTCTAGTGCACAGTGTGCACTTAGCCCCTTTTCCTTCTTTCTAATTTTGTGTTTTGTATTTTATCCACCATTTTGTATTTTAATTTAATACCTAATAAGTTTTGTTGAATCCAAAACTTGTCACATAAATAGTAGGTAATGTTTTGAGCTAGCACACAAGATTTCAAGTGGTTTGGAAATAAATAAACATTTGTTTATTTTGAAAAGGCAATTTTAGTTGTTGTTGGGTCACTTTATATTTTACTAGGGATTAAATTGGTGAGTAAAATGATGTTGGTTTCTACATGACAATTACTTAGTGAATATTTGCAACAACTCGAACATTTTTGATTCTCTGTATGGATAACTAATAATTTGGCTTTACTTTAAATTTGAATTTGAGGTCGGTTTGGAACAAAGTGATGATTAGCAAAATCTAATTATGATGATGTGGCACCATTAATAGGAGTTTACTGTAGCATGACACCCGGGGTGTTACAAATCTCCTCCACTACAAGAAATCTCGTCCCGAGATTTAAGAGGTGGAGCAAGGGGAAAAGTTTTGGTTATGAAATACTAATGGATCTTCTCACTCCTATTTGCTCTTCTCGAAGAAGTTGATCCCTTTCGTTGATGTCTTCATTTCTCTGCATCAATGTATCATGATGATGTTGTCGTTCTTCCTTCTGGATCTTCACCGTACTTACGAAGGGACAAGGGTTAACTTTCGAAGAACGGGCCTCTACAAGGTCGCTTATCTGGTAGATAACATCAGGGAAGGTGGCGGAAAGTAACTCTCGAATAGAAAGTTAAGAAAATATCGAGAGCAAAGTAAGAAGGTACCGTGAGAAGTTTCGAGTGGGCAGGCAATCATTCGAAGCCTAATCAGAAGGTGAAAGGGGTTCAGAGCAACGAAAATAATTATTGTGTTTGATACTAAAGTAGATCATCTCTAGGAAGGTGGCTCGTGAATCTCATACGAAACCAAGTGTGAGGAACAATTTTGGAAAACAGGGATGTACACGAGAGTCAGGTTTCGATCCTGTGGAACTGTGGGTTATGGGCCCACCATGTGAGTTAAAAGTAGAAAGGGCACTGACATCTTTCATGGTCATGATAGCAAGGTGGGTCAAAGGATAGCCTGTTAGTTATGTTGGCAACAATGTCGGTGCCAAGGGCGAGGGACGAAGAGAACCATTTTCCTACTCGTTTGAACGAGGCGGACCAATAGGCAAAGTTCTCGTCCATCGGTGGCTACCAGAATGTCATCAACAATAGTAACAAGGTCTCACTGACAAGGTTGTCCATCGAAGTGTTTATAAGCAGGGAATTATTTCTGCTTATATCATATAGATCAAAAGAAAGATTAACAAACCAATGGAAAGGAAAATGTGATTATTAGGATTAATCAGACCAAAGGAAAGGAAATTGTGTTTGCACACAAGCATTGAGGGTATATCCTTCCCAAGGAAAAGCGGAGCATGATATACATGATAGGACAGCAAGTTCAAAAGTATTTAGACAAAGGGGCGAGGGAAGAATCATGATATTACCCACACCACGGTGTTTGGATAATTGATCAAGAAACATTTAGCAATGTGCTTCCAATGTTCTGGTTGATATTCGGAATGCCACAATCATGCCTCGAGGTAGTGATGATATGGTGTTTCAAGAAAAGGTTGGCTCCGAAGGCGACAAGAATACCCAGGGAATAACTTCAGTAATAGCAAAGAAAACAAGGTATGAGCAAAACATAACCAAGTCTGTGTTGGCAGGAATACACAGAGATTTTCGATGATATCACAAATCATCGAGGGGAAGGGATGGTATTTCTAGCCATGAGTTCAATCGACATCTCTGAAGAAGCCAAAGTGTTGACGGTGATCACGACAAATTTTGTCGAGAGACTCTATGAAGATGCAATTGAACAACGACGGCATCCGGCAAAATGAATGATGAAGCAAAAGGTTATTGAAACCACGGATACGACACAAGCTCAAAATCAAGCTTGTTGTTCGAGGTGAAATGGTAAGATGAGGAAGATCGACGTAGGCTTCACTCATCATCGAAAAGTTGTGCTCCGGGAATAAGGACCAGGTAGCACAGTTCAAAATCGGTACGACAATGATATAGCCGAGCAGGCTAGGAATGACGTGATGGAGTATCATTCCAAGAAAAGAATCCACAAGAGGTAGTGCAATGACGCAATATCCTCGATATAACATGGGTCAATTCTTGAAGGTAGATCAGAATAGAGGTTGGACAGGTGAATTGACCTACAAAAGGCAAGTATTTTAATTTTTCCGGGAATGGGATCACAGAAGAACCATCATGGTCGGAACCACGGTTGCGAAAGATCAAATCCCAGATACAAGATGAACTAGTACCAAGGAAATAATTATTTTTACGAGCAGCTTCCATGACAAGTTCTACATCGGGTCCATGGGCATGAACACAAAGGTTCAAGGTCGACTCCCACTTCATCAATGAACAACTTCTCATTCACTGCTCTCTGTTAAGAATGTTTAGAGTTTGAAAGTTTAACTAGTGGAATACCAGAAGGTATGGCACATGAAGCCTTGTGGGTTCTCACAGATAGCGAAGGCATAGACACAACCCATAGGGGCATTTTACGGATCTATACTACATGCTTATAGAAGCAACATACAACATTTCAAAATAGGATATGGATGAAAAGAATTAAATGATACCGCATTGCTGAAGGCAATTGTAACAGGGGAAGAACTCTCAAAGATAGAAGATGAAGGACATTGTCCAATAATAATCCAACAAAAGATCAGGTAGTCGGCAAAGGATCTGATGGGAGTATCAGTACTCAACTAGAGGAAGAAGATTGCAAATGCATCGGATTATAGAAACATCGAAATAATTCGGCGCTTAAGCACAAAGGGGTTATGATTCCAAAATGAAGGATCAGAAGCAGAGGATCTGATCAAAAGATGAGTAAGTTGGATAGAACTAGATGGACAATCAATTGCAACTTGATTGGCTGAGAACCAACTCATGTCCATAAGGACGTCTGAGTCAAAAAAATGAATTCTAGGAATTAATTGATGATATCGAGCATTCACATACATAATGAATTAACAGGCTCAGGATGACAATGACAAAGGATGTTCACGATTATTGCCAGGCATGTGGAATTAACCATAACACAAGCAGACAAGAATTTCAAGAGCAATACGCTGCAGAGGAATCTCGGGAGATCAGATAGCATTTCAAAGAATTGTTGTGAGACATATGAACAACTGGGGATGAACGAATCCCAGTTAAGTGAATTTTCTGTAGTGCGAAAAGAGGCTGCAAAGTAGAAGACACAAGGATTCTCGGAACAACGGAGAGTATTAGGGGTATCTTGTAACAACAGGAGCAACTAGGGATGAGGGTACAACGAAAAGGATGTTATCCACGGGGATTTATCGTTGGTCAGGAATTGCAAAGATAGTGGGCACAAGGGTCTCGGGAAAACGTCAAAGAGTATCTTCAAAATCTTCTGATGAAACATGCGATCATCTGGGCTGAGGGGCTCTCCGGGAGAAAGTATTTACGAGAACCTAGAGTTAGAGTTAGTAAAATCATTTAACCCGAATAGAAGAGAGATCAGTCCCAGAGTATAGACGAGGAATAAAAGATCCTAATACCACCCAATTGGCGACGTGGGCCGGTAAGCCACACAGCCATGTTAGTCAAACAATTTTCGAACTCTAGACTCAACTTCAGCCAAGGAGTTGGAAAGGGGGATCCTACAGGCAGTCGGCTCTGATACCAACCTGTGATGCCCCGGCTCAATCGTGCACTAATCATACACGCAAATGCACAAGATCAAGCCTAAGGACTCACTTGAAGATATCACAACACAACTCTAGACACAAATTAAAATAATACAAGCTTTATGTTACAAGCCATGGGCCTTGAGGGCTCGAATACATAAGCTCGCTTACAAGCATCAGCGGAAGCATCAGATATCTGAGTACAGATATAAAAGAGAAACAGATAGGCCTTTAAAAGGCGGGGCAAAAGAAAACACTACGATCGAAAAGGCATAGGCCTCTTGCCTAGGGCCTCCGATCCTACTCCTGGTCGTCAGCCAACTCGTAACAGTAGCCATCCTCGGGGGTAGTAGTGGTTGTGGTCGTCGTCGGGGGCAGCTGGCTCCGGGGCTCCGTCATCTGGTTGCATCAAATGGATATGGGGAAAAAGAGGAAGCAAAGCAACTGTGAGTACTCATCCGAAGTACTCAGCAAGCAAGGATCTACACTACATATGCAACATTATCAAAGGAGGGCTGTATATGTGGACTGGGCTGCAGAAATGCCAGAATAGAGAGAAGGCCTAGTCCTATCGAAGAGTAGCATCTTCAGCGGTCTTGCATCATTAGAAGAGTGTAGATTAGCACAGTATAAAGTAGTAGTAGTAGTGTTATCAACCTCGCCCAGAGATCCTTCCTCGACTCCCTGCGAGAAAGCAATCCCAGAGCCATACTATCCATATCTCATCACAAGTATCCAGTTCTAGTTGTATCGATCGGGATACAACTCCGAGCGTCCGTTACCGAGGATCCAGCTATTCGAATAGATGTTTTCTTCCCTACAGGGGTGCACTAACTTACCCATCACGCTCTCTTAACTCCGGCCGGACACACTTTTCTGGGTCATGCCCAAGCTCGGCGAAACGACACACCGCAACCCTACCTAGAGCTCAACAGAGAGGTCCCCGCCGGTCTACATCCTAAGCGCTCAGGTGTCTTGGGCCATCATCCTGTGCACTCTGGGTCGTTGCGTGCAGGGTAGATACCAGCGCCGCCTCGGATGGCCGACATGATCCGACCGTGCCGCAATGCTGAACTGGACGTCTGACAGAGCTTTCGGCTGATGCCATGATGCAGAGTGCCCATAAATTTTCCCGCATGATGGTTAGTGCTATCGGGCCAGAGGCCCACTCGGATCAAATATCCAAATCATTAGTGGGTCTGTACTGCGGTAACGAGCAGAGACTCACGATTGATGTGACCCCATTGCCCTGTCTCGAGGACTTGCGGCAAGGGCTAAGAATGCCCGGCCACGCCTCGTAATTATATCTCACGGGCACCCTCCAAGTCAACCCATCTCCACAACACTCGCCACTTAGGCTCATGCGGGTACCCCTCAGGGTCGACCCGCCTTTCCAAGTAATAGTTGTAAAGTCCAAGTATCCGTGTGTCCATAACATCAGGGGAATCCAAGGTATCACCCTCGTTGGATTCCTACTCGATGTAACCATCAAGGTGAACTCGGAGGAATCACCCTCGATGGGTTCACACTTGAGGTGTTGCACGACAGTGTCATTACCGGAAGTGGTGAAGGAGGAATCACCCTCGATGACCACGACCGAGTAACTACTCCATAGAGTTAACATCGGAAGTGCTTACGAGGTATCACCCTTGGCACTCGATAGTAACGCTGCAGTGTCGTACAGATAAAGGGGATGTGATGTGCGGTGCTGGGGCCTGGTCGTCGAGTCTTCTGATGATCCAGCGGGGCAACAGGGAAAAGTGGGGTCACTGGGGTCTCTATCCAGCCTATACTAAGTAGTTTAGGATAAGCAGGTAGGTATCAACAGCAGTTACAAAAACAGGCTATGCATCAGAAATAGGATAAACAGTAGCAGCAGCAATTCTAATGAAAGCACAAGAGAGAAGAGAATAGGCGATATAGGCATGCTCAAGGGGGGGTGCTTGCCTGGAAGCTCTGCCGAAAAGGAAGAAGGGTCGTCGTCGACGTAGTCGATCACAGTGGCGTCGGCAGTGGTCTCGGGGTCTACCGGAAAGAAGTAACGGAGGGGGAACAATAAATAACAGAGCAATCAAAGCATCACAAAGCATAAAAGGGCAATACGCGGTGCTAGGGGTGACCTAACGCAGTGCTAGGTGATACAGACGAAGAGGGAAAACATCCGGGAATGTTTTCCAAGCGTTTGGCATTTTCCGGACAGATGAAAGAGAGGGGACGGTTCCATGTTCAGCATGCTAGGGGCATGTGACAGATGAATGGACCGCGTATTCGAATTCGTTGGATTTTTCTGAGCAACTTTCGTGTAGAAAACATTTTCATCCGAGTTCGTATGAATTAGTTATGATTTTTCGAGGTTTAATCGTTTTTCTGAAATTGCTGAAATTGTTTAATACGAGTTTGACCAAGTCAATTTGACTGGTCAAATAAAGAAGAGGTGGCCTACATGTCATAGGCTATACCTGAACAAATAAATAAATCTAACTTATTAAATGGGTGGGCCTACATGTCATCTACTACTAGACTAATTTAGCACTAATTTAATCCTAAGCTAGACTAAACAAGGGCCGGCTCACACACCTCTGCACACACACTGCAAACACACTCACGCACACACACACACAGCACACGCCACACTTGGCCATGGCTACGGGCCTACGGCCACAGCCGAGGCCAGTGTACGAGTAGCTAGCAGCGGTCGTGGCTAGCAAGGGCAGTGGCAACACAGCAGCTGCGCAAAGCCAGCAAGCAGCAGCAGTATGGCAGCTGCAGCAGCTAGCAAAGCAACTAGGGCCAGCGGCAGCAGCGCTGGTAAGTAGCGGCGGCGGCAGCACAATAGCAGTAGCAGCGCAAGAGCAGCACAACGGCGGGATGGGCAGCAGCACAAGCAGTAGGAGCGGCAGCTGGCGAACAAAAACAGCTGCAGTGCAACGAAGCAGAGCAACAACTGCACGCATGTACGCGTACGCGGTAGTTCGAACACGACGGTGATGATGCCCTACAGTGTCAAAATCGAAGGGGGAAAAGGAGGATCTGAGGGAGGAGCTCACCACGAGCTCAGAGGTGCGGTCGGGGAGGCCCGGGACGGGCCGGAGAGGCGGTGGTGACGGCGAGATTGCGTCGGCCGGACGAAGAAGAAGACGATGACGCCGTCCACGCAGCTCCCTTCCTTGCGGACGAAGCCGAGCGCGATGAACCTCCTGGACGTGTTCCCGAGCGACAGCGACGACGGTGGCCACGGAAACGATGGCGAGGCAGTGGTCATTGTGAGTTGTTCGAGCTCGGATTCGGGAAGAAGAGGAGGGGGCCGATGGGGGAAAGTGGGGGGAAAGGATGAGGGCGAGCTAGGGTTTCGTGGGGGCGCTTTTATTGGCTGAGGGGAGTCAACGTGGTGGCCATCCGGCCATGGCGCCGTGGGATGGCCGCCACGCCATGGCCCCTGTCTCCTGTAAGTACAGAGAACAGAGGTAGGGGAAAAGGCCATGGTGGGCTTGGGTCGTGCTACTGTAACACTAGGCTTCTAGTGCACAGTGTGCACTTAGCCCCTTTTCCTTCTTTCTAATTTTGTGTTTTGTATTTTATCCACCATTTTGTATTTTAATTTAATACCTAATAAGTTTTGTTGAATCCAAAACATGTCACATAAATAGTAGGCAATGTTTTGAGCTAGCACACAAGATTTCAAGTGGTTTGGAAATACATAAACATTTGTTTATTTTGAAAAGGCAAGTTTAGTTGTTGTCGGGTCACTTTATATTTTACTAGGGATTAAATTGGTGAGTAAAATGATGTTGGTTTCTACATGACAATTACTTAGTGAATATTTGTAACAACTCAAACATTTTTTATTCTCTGTATGGATAACTAATAATTTGGCTTTACTTTAAATTTGAATTTGAGGTCGGTTTGGAAAAAGTGATGATTAGCAAAATCTAATTATGATGATGTGGCACCATTAATAGGAGTTTACTATAGCATGACACCTGGGGTGTTTAGAACACAAAGTATTTATCATGCACAACCCCGATGACAAGCCGAGCATTTGGTTCATACTTGTTAACGCGGTTCACCTTTTTCAACCCTCACGCAATACATGAGCGCAAGCCATAGATATAGCACTATGGGTGGAATAGAGTATGATGATAGGGGTAAATATAGAGAAGACAAAAAGGTAAGAAAGTCTCACATCGACACGACTAAACAACGGGTTATGGAGATGCCCATCAATTGATATCAACATGAGGAGTAGGGATTGCCATGCAACGGATGCACTAAGAGCTATAAGTGTATGAAAGCTCAATATGAAAACTTAGTGGGTGTGCATCTAATCCTATAATGAAAAATTCCTACTAGTATATGGAAGTGACAACTTAGGAGACTCTCTATATGAAAAACATGGTGCTACTTTGAAGCACAAGTGTGGAACTAGCATGCCCCTTCTCTCTTTCTTTTCTTTTTTCTTTTTTTATTTTCTTCTTTTTTTCTTTTCTTTTTTTTGTTTTTTCTTTCTTTTCTTTCTTTTCTTTTTTCCTTTTTTTCTCTCATTGTCCGGAGTCTCATCCCGACTTGTGGGGGAATCATAGTCTCCATCATACTTTCCTCACTGGGGCAATGCTCTAATTATAAATAATGATGGTCATCACACTTCTATTTACTTACAACTCAAAAGAAATAAAAATTACAACTCGATACCTAGAACAAAGTATGACTCTATATGAATGCATCTGGCAGTGTACTAGGATGTGCAATGATCTAGCGTAACAACGATATCAAAAAACGGACAAGCCATGTAAATATCATGCTAGCTATCTTACGATCATGCAAAGCAATATGACAATGAATGCTCAAGTCATCAAAACAGAAGCGGTGGAAGTTGCATGGCAATATATCTCGGAATGGCTATGGAAGGGCCATATTAGGTAGGTATGGTGGCTGTTTTAAGGAAGATATAACAAGGCTTATGTGTGATAGAGCGTATCATATGACGGGGTTTGGATGCACCGGCAAAGTTTGCACCGACTCTCGAGGTGAGAAAGGGCAATGCACGGTACCGTAGAGGCTAGCAAATTGCGGAAAGGTAAGAGTGCGTATATTCCATGGACTCACATTAGTCATAAAGAACTCATATACTTATTGCAAAAGTTTATTAGCCCTCGAAGCAAAGTACTACTACGCATGCCCCTATGGGATAGATTGGTAGGAAAAGACCATCGCTCGTCCCCGACCGCCACTCATAAGGAAGACAATCAATAATAAATCATGCTCCAACTTCATAGCATAACGAGAGACTGTACGTGCATGCTTCGGGAATCACAAACCTTGACACCAATATTCCTACTAACCACAACCGTTTACTAGTACCTCCCACATATTACCATCTCTATATCGCAAAACTATTGCAAGGAATCAAACATCTCATATTCAGTGATCCATAAGTTTTATGTAGGATTTTATGACTAACCATGCAATTGACCAATTCCTGTTGACTCTCTAAATAGATATAAGTGAAGCATGAGAGTTTAATTCTTTCTAAAAAAGATCATGCTCTAATAAATATAAGTGAATCAAAAGATCATTCTTAAAATAACGGTTTTCTATGTGAAAAGAAACAGGCAATCCAAACTTTAAATGATATAAGTGAAGCACATGAAGCATTCTATAAAGCCATACTCAAATGATATAAGTGAAGTGCAATGAGCATTCTATAAATCAACCATGGACTATCTCATACAAGCGTGGTGCATAAAATAAAAATGAAAACTAAACACAAAAGACGCTCCAAGATTTACACATATCACATGAACGAAACGAAGACGAAAACATACTGATACTTGTTGAAGAAAGATGGGATGCCTTCCGGGGCATCCCCAAGCTTAGATGCTTGAGTCTCCTTGAATATTTACTTAGGGTGCCTTGGGCATCCCCAAGCTTGAGCTCTTGCCTCTCCTCCTTCTTCTCATATCGAGACCTCCTCAATCTTTTATCACTTCGTCCACACAAAACTCAATAGAAACCTCGTGAGATCCGTTAGTATAATAATGCAAATCACTACTTTAAGTACTGTTGCAAACCAATTCATATTTTGTTTTTGCATTGTAGCTACTGTAATATAACCTTTCCATGGCTTATACCACCGATAAAAATTGATAGTTTCATCAAAACAAGCAAAACTATGAATCAAAAACAGAATCTGTCTTAAACAGGACAGTCTGTAGTAATCTGAACATTCACCATACTTCTGGTACTCTAAAAATTCTGAAAAATTAGGACAAAATAAAAAATTTGTATATAAATACTGTGCAAAAAGTTCAGAAACTTTTGATGTCCAGTAAAAAATGTAAAATTGCGCACTACAGCCAAAGTTTCTGTTTTTGCACCGCACATACCAACAAGCAATCTAATCATCCTAAAGGCAAATCTTGGCACAATATTTTTATAATACAATGGATTTGTACAAGGGGATAATTATTTTTGTGAAGAACTTCCATGCAAAATTTACATTGTTTCCATGAGCATGAACACAAGTGTTCAAGGTCGACCCTCACTTGTCCAATGCATCACCTTTCAATCACTTCTCTTTTTGAAAAAGTTTTTAGGTTTCCCTCTATATTTTTTTGTTTTTAAACTATATAAAAGAAATCAACAGAAAAATTACTCTCTAAAACTTCCGGGTTGTCTCCCTGACAGCACTTTCTTTAAAGCCATTAAGCTAGGCATACAGTGCTCAAGTGATGGATCCACCCGGATCCCAAGGTATATCAAAGCCAATTTTAATTAACAATGATTTGGCATTTAGTAGTGAGCACAAAGCAATATATATCATGCAATGACGAAGTCTAACTCTCTTCCTATGCATCGGCATGTCATACAAGAACAATTCATGCACATCAAGTAAAGGCCAATACATAGCATAAGCAGTTTCTTGCAATTTTATCGTGTTGGAAACATAAGGAGGTGGAGATATAGTTGCTCTCTCATAATAATTGCAAGTAGGAGCAGAAATAACATGCATATTATATTCATCAAAATCATCATGTGTACCAGTAAAAGGCAACCCATCAATGTAATCCTTAATAAGTGCAAACTTCTCCGATATAGTTTAGTTTGGAGAATTCAAAAAGATAATAGGACTATCATGTGGTGGTGCAATAGCAAGAATTTCATGTTTAACATAAGGAACAATAGCAAGTTCATCTCCATAAGCATAATTCATATTGGCATCATGGCCACAAGCATAGCAAGCATTAATTTCATCAAAAAGGGATATTTCAAATGAATCAACGGGATCATAGCAATTATCATAGCATTCATTCTTCGGTAAGAACGAAGGGATATTAAACAATATATGAGTTGAAGAGTTACTCTCATTAGAAGGTGGGCACGGGTGATCAATTCGCTCTTCCTCCTTTCGTTCTTCGCTCTCCTCATCATCTTTTTCATCCAATGAGCTCACAGTTTCATCAATTCCTTCTTCCATAGACTCCTGCAAAATATTAGTCTCTTCTTGGATAGCGGAGACATTCTCAATAAATATATCAATATCGGAATTGTATTTATAATTATCATAGCAATATTTAAGGATAGCAAAATTTTCAGGTCTATAAACTGAATCATCAAAATCTTCAAACTTTTCAAACAAAGATTCAATTTCATAAGCACCCTTAAAAGCAACAAATTATTCTATTCGTTCCAAATCATAATAATCATATCTACCCTTAGCATAGGAAGCCAAGGGTTCATTATCACTAAATTTGCATGAAAAGGGAAGGTGTGGAGCCTTCATCCTAGAGCAACAAGTATAATCATATCTAGAGCATAGATTTCAAGCATACCATTTCAACATATGAATTTGATCCCATAACAGTTTCCCTTTTTGTGTCAAGCGATAATCCTTAAAGTATTCATGTTGATCCAATGTGTCTCCCATTATCAAGTTGAAGGGTTTTCTCAGGATTATCAAAGTATTGCATAATATTTTTCACATAACGAGCATCGAGGGTTTTAGGAGGTTCCCCATCTCCATGAGTAGTAAGTACAACTAATTTTTTTGGTATTTTGTGTTCCATATCCATAACTAAAGATAGAGAACAACTTAGAACAGGAAATAAAAACTACTTAGTGATAAAGCAAACAAGCACACACACGAGAATATTCACCCCACGCTGTTGCTCCCCGGCAACGGGGCCAGAAAAAGGTCTTGATAACCCACAAGTATAGGGGATAGTTTGTAGCCTTCTTCAATAAATAAGAGTGACGAACCCAACAAGGAGCTAAAGGTAGAACAAATATTCCCTCAAGTTCTATCGACCACCAATACAACTCTACGCACACTTGATGTTTGCTTTACCTAAAACAAGTATGAAACTATTTTGCAAGAATTAAACTATGAGTACTTTGCGAGAATAAAAACTACGAATAAATTGCAAGGTAATAAAAGTGGATAGCTTTTGTTAGCAAGAAAGTCATTTGTCCCTAGGCAATCGATAACTAGGCCGGTAATCATTCTTGCAATTTTATATGAGGGAGAGGCATGAGCTAACATACTTTCTCTACTTGGATCATAGGCACTTATGATTGGAACTCTTGCAAGCATCCGCAACTACTAAAGATCATTAAGGTTGTGAAACCCAACCATAGCATTAAGTATCAAGTCCTCTTTACTCCCATACGCCATAACCGCGTTTAGGTTGCTGTCACCCCCGCAACACCGACAATAAGCAAACCATGAACATATTTCAACACCCTACAATGGGGGCCCCTCCATTTGCGCGACACGGAGGGCACCATAGGATAGCACCATAAATAAAATATATAATCATACCAACCAAGATCATGATTAACCTATAGGACAAAACGGATCTACTCAAACATCATAAGATAGCCAAATATCATTGGGAAATAATATATGGAGTTGAGCACCATGTTTAAGTAGAGATTACAGCGGGGAAGAGAGGTGTTACACCACTGCGTAGAGGGGGAGAAAGTTGGTGTTGATGGTAGCAAGATTGTTGATGTAGATCGCAGTCACGATCCTTGCCCCGATAGCACTCCGGCACCACCGGGAGAGAGGGGGAGAGAGCCCCCCTCCTTCTTCTTCTTCCTTGGCCTCCCCCCTAGATGGGAGGAGAGTTCCCCCTCTGGTCCATGGCCTCCATGGCGGTGGAGGGGCGGGAGCCCCTCCTAGATTGGATCTCCCTCTCTGTTCTCTTCTGTTTCGCGTTCCCCAGATCTGGCCCTTCACCATTTCTTAAATTCCCGGAGATCCGTAACTCCGATTGCACTGAAATTTTTACACAATTTTTCCCCATAAATTATCTTTCTTGCGCCAGAAGAAGGGCCCCAACCACCTTACGGGGAGGGCACAAGACACCTGGGCGCGCCAGGGGGTGCCCGGCGCGCCCTGGTGGGTTGTGGAGGCCGTGGGCCTCCTTTAGCGTTGATTTCACCTCCCAAAAATCATAAATATTGCAAAATAATCCTCCGTAAATTTTTATCACGTTTGGACTTCGTTTGATATGGATATTCTGCGAAACAAAAAACATGCAACAAGCAGGAACTGGCACTGGGCACTTGATCAATAAGTTAGTCCAATAAATCATATAAAATGTTGCCAAAAATATGTGAAAGTTGTATAATATTGGCATGAAACAATAAAAAATTATAGATACAATGGAGACGTATCAGCCATCACCCCCTCCAATTCAAATGGCTGATAAACAAGAAAAGAAATTGAATGTACAGACATTGCATGATAGACAAATGTGGTAATTCACATATATGTTGTGTAACCAAACAGGACAACATGACACAATTTCACATATATGATGGCTAACTAAATAGGATAGCATGACATAGTTTCAGATATATGATGAATAACTTAACAGGATATAATGGCATAATTCAACATATGATGAGTATCTAAACAGGATGATATGACATAACTATATGATGTCTTTCTAAAATAGGTTGGGATGAAATAATTCACATACATGTTGTCTATCTCTGATATAATTCACATAATTGATTCATATACTAAGTAGCTCGCACTCGCATGTATGATCTCTAAACTAAGCAGATGGCATTGAATATTGTGTATATGATGTCTAAACTAAGCAATGCAAGACACCATATGCATGATATGAGAAATATAATCATTCCAAGTTAGAGCATACACCTCAGGTGGGATATAGGACTGGTCATCTGTCTCTGAATCCTCCTCTGAGGAGCTACCTGTAACCATCGAGATATATGCTTCAACAGGTACCATTGTCTGCTCTGAAGACCTCGTTTTCACTCCAGATTTTTCCATAACCGGCTCAATTGGCTGATGCACATAAAGAGTAGTTCAATATACATAGATTGTCAAAAAATGGAATACGTAATGAAAAAAGGATGGCATGAGATAATTCACATATATGATGCCTGGCTACACAGGATGGCGGTGCATAATTAACATATATGATAACTGGCTAAAAACATGGCATTGCATAATTCACATATCTAATATAGAAAGTAAACAGGAGGCATTCACACAAAACATGTCTAATCTAAGCAGATGACATGGCAATGCAAGACACCATATGCATGATATGAGAAATATAACCCTGCCAAATTAGAGCATACACCTGGGGGAATATGACTGGTCATCTGTCTCTAAATCCTCCTCCAAGGAGCTATCTGTAACCAGCAAGAAATATGCATCGACAGATAGCACTGACTGCTCAGAAGACCTTGTTTTTACTCCAGATTTTCCAATCACTGACTCAAATGGCTGATGCACAGGAAGAGTAGATGAATGTACAAACATTGTCGACAAATGGAATACATGATGAAAAAAAATAGTATGGCACGATACAATTCACATATACGATGACTGGCTAAACAGGATGGCATTGCATGATTCACGTATATGATGCCTGGCTAAACAAGATGGCATTGCATAATTCATATATATGATATATAAACCAAACAAGTGGCATTCACACAAATCAAATCTAAACTAGGTTGATGACATATAAGATGCATGATATGACTAACATCAGCAGGCCAGGTTAGAGCAAACACCTCAGCGGGTAAATAGGAGTTGCGGCTCCCTCTGAATTCCCCTCTGAAATGTTATCTTCCTCTAGAATACAATATGGAATGGGGGTAGGGGGGCCCTGCTGCGCCCACCATGAAGCGGCGTCTGCATGACATTATATTCCCACGCAACGGTCTTCGCTTTTTCTCGACATGTTCGGTACGATTGTGTACAATAACTGACATGCATAATAAAAAACATAGTTAGATTATGCAAGGCCTATAGGGTGCATGCAGAAATCAAGACTAATGGTAGCAAATGAGTGGATAGATCCAAAACTAATGATAGCGGGCAGATGATAGCTTCAGTTTAAAAAGATAGATGATGGATCATCTACTATTTGTTGCCCACCCAACATGAACCACATAGAAGACTCGAGATGAACCAGATAGTACCCAGATATACTATTTGTTATTGCCTCGATATGTGCCCCACAGGCATTTTAAAACTCAAGTTTGAACATTACTTTGGCCTGACTCGGAGTCTAAGAGGTGAACAGGACGATAAAGTAGCAGGTGTCGGATTCAGGGCTCCGCAGACCCAAGAAGGTTCGAACTCTGGGGCATGTGCGAAGATCTTAACCAACCCAAGTCTCAAACTCGCCACCCTATAGCCTAGCTACATCGAGCGCACGCGAGCGGTGAGGAAGATGAACACGGCAGTTTACCCAGGTTCGGGCCACCTTGCGGTGTAAAACCCTACTCCTGCTTTGTGGTGGATTGGCATCACGAGGAGGCTGAGGATGAACTAGTACAATGGATGAGTAGCCTCGCGAGGGCTCTGGTGGTGAGGGTAGAATGGATCTGATCCAGGGTCGTACTCCTCTACGGTGGTGGCTAGCCTATATTTATAGTGGTCTTGGTCCTCTTCCCTCAAAACTTAGGCGGGAAGGGATCCCACAACGGCCAATTTGAAAGGGGACAAGAAGTACATCTAATCCTAACGAAAGGTGGTCTTCGCCTGCAAAGCTTCTGGTCGTGACGTAGCAGTGGGCTCGGCGATGACATCCGCCCTGCCGAGCTCGTGGTCTTGGTCTTGTTGCACCTGAATGGAAACCTTTGGGAGACTCCTCGGGAACCTATGCCTACCCTTGCTCTCTTAGCACCGAAAGGGAAACTGCCTCCTCTGTGCCCGCTGGTGCTCGCCTGGCCATGGTCGTCATGGCTCACGTCATCGCAGCCTCGTGAGGCTGGGTACCTGCATAGAAATCTTTGCTCCTCGGGAGGCAGCCTAGGGAGGCCGCTCCTTTGGAGGTCTTGGTCTTGTTTGCCTCGCGAGGCCAGGGGACCTCGCGAGGGTCTTGTCTTGGAGTTGTTGTAGCTGGGTAGTACAGGGCCGTCGAGTGAGCCATGCCGTGGGCCGCGGGCAGGCAGGTCTGGGTACCCCCGATCCCAGAATGCTGACAGTAGCCCCCGGGCCCAAGGCGAACTCGGGCTGGCTTCGAGGCGAAGCCAAAGAGAGAGGGCGGAGTGCCGCGGGCCCCAATCGCCTGTGGGTCAGGGTTGACGCATGGCGCTCGACGGGACGCGGACGCCTCTGCTTTCCCATGTCGCCTTGGCAACCGCTCCAAATTGACAGCAGCCTGGTGCATGCAGCAGGGCCATCATCACTCGAAATGTGGAAGGGCGCCGGTTAGCCTTCTTTCGCCTACAAAAAGGGGGAGTGGCGGAGTTCCCTAGCCTATCTTCATCTTCTTGCTTCCCCATTCCGCACTCTTGCAGCAGCATCCATGGTGCCGGTGAGAAGGTTCTGAGCTGAAGAGAAGGGCAAGGCTCCCCAGGAGGGGCCGGAGGCGCCGCCACCCAAGAGAGGGCGCGTCCGTCCCCGCAAGTCCGCGGACGCACCGGCGGCGTCATCACGGGGGCGCGGGCGTGCGCCTCTGACAGCCTGCACTAGCTCCAGCAGCCAGGGAAAGGGCCTCTCCTGTGGGGGCGGCTGCGGGGGTCCTAGCAGCCGCGACCAAGGGGGAAGGCATGTCGTGGCCATCCGGCCACCGCGCCTGCGCGCCCGCTCGAGCGACACGGCCCGCGAGTTCGTCGTACGGGTGGAGGGCCCACCTGGCACCTGGCTTCTACTTCCAAGCTGCTTCGCAGAGGAGCTGCCGGCAGTGGGACCCGTTGGGCTGTGGCTACAGCCTGACGGCTGCTGCATTGGGTCCTCGTGGGTGGAGGTCGAGGTCACCTCCATCGGCCATGTGTTCCTGACCCGCGGATAGCAGTCGTTTGCCCGTGCCCATGGCCTGAAGGGGAGGCGCACCCTCCACTTTAAGCACGACGGGGCGGCAACACTCTTTCTCAGGGTCGCCTGGGGTGCTGCCCAAAAGGCGATGACAACGACAGCCACCACCCCTCTGACGACGACGGCTAGCACGGCGGCGGCGTCCTTGGCGGTGAACTTGCCCTTGGCCATTGCATCTCCAGCAGCAGCGGCGCCTCCTCCTAGGGGAGCTCGAGCGATGACTACTACGACGAGCCGCCCCGTCGCCGCGCCCGGGCCCAGGAGGGCGGCAAGCCGCCACGCCGTCTTGCCCCCGCTCAGGGGGACGTCGAGCCGCCTCACCACCGCGCCCCCGTCAAGCAGGAGGAGGACTCCGACTAAGCGCGGGCGGCGGTGGAGCCAGGCCTCAGGAGCAGCAGTCCTCGAGAGGCCGCCTCTTCGTGTTTTTTATCTCCTACATTAAGAACCATGGGAAAAACCCCGCGGGGGCGTGTAATGAACTGCGGTGCTTGCGCCCCTATACAAGTATTTCCTGTTTATGTTGCAGCATTTATATCATTACTAATCGAAAAAGTTCTCTCCTGGCGCAATTAGGATAAGTTAGCTTGGTGCGTTCGTTGCCCTTGGTGGATTCCTGCATCATGGGGGCACATTCCTCCGGAGCTTTTGACCTCATGCAGGTCCCTTCCTCTGGTGACGATGCGGTTAGGGTGCCGGAGCAGCCTAGGGAGCTTGCCGGGAGATCTACCTTCTCATGACCCGATAGCTCCTGAGCCTTGAGGGGCTTGCTGCCCGCAAGGCCTCCGGGGGACTCACGAGGGTCCGGAGCCTTCGGGGATGTCTTCGCCAAGCACCGAGTCCCGCGAGGCGCCGGGACGCAATTTATGTGGGGTTCCTTAACGATGAGCCAAACCGTGACTATCGATCATCCTTAGTCTGCAGCCCCCGAGCGAGGGCCGACCGTCGCTAGCACGCCAAGGCGCAATGCCCGGCAAGGCCAGGACATGAGTGCTCCTGAGGCCGGGGGGCCGATGGCTCACTCGAGTGCGTCGCGCGAGGACTCGGTCGCCAAGGTCTTGGCGAGGTGCTCGCATGAGCGGGCCTACCGCTGGCGCAGCCTAGGCCGGCTTAGGCGTACACACCGTGCCCAGCCCCCGCTCACGGGACGCGATGGAGGGAGCCATGGGCAGCTGCCACACTTCTCAAAGACAGAACTCAAGAGAGGAAGCACTGCAAGAAGAACAGAAAATTCTCCCCTTTTTTGAATAAAGACGCGAGAACTTCAAATTTCATTCCAAGAAGTGGCAAATTGGTTACAAGAGCAGGCAAAAGAACAGCCGCGTCCGATGCCTACGCTAATCTTCTAGTCTTCCCGCCAGCGCGGAGCATGGGGCCTCCACTAGGCGTGGGCATAGTCGCTGATTGACCGTGTCGTCCTCCAGTGCGGAGCATGGGACTTCCACTTGGGCATGGGTGGGAGCCCTCATGAAGCCGGGGAGCGATGCTCAGGGAGACTCTGGTGCGTGTACAGCCCCACTCATAATTACGTGAGAGTGTCATGGGTAGAACTTGCGGAGAAACTGGATGTTCCAAGCATTCTGGATGGGGACCCCGTCCCGCGTCTCCAGGCGTACGGCGCCGGGCCTGGAGACATGGGCAATCCTGAATGGGCCCTCCCACATGGGCGAGAGCTTGTGAAGGCCCTCCCTAGAGAGGACCCACCTCAGGACGAGATCTCCCACCTCGAGGGTCCGGGAGCGGATGCTGAGGCAGTGGTAACGCCGCAGTGCCTGCTGGTACCTTGCTGCGTGGAGTGAGGCCTGACGACGGGCCTTCTCCCCGAGCACGAGATCCGTTCCCCGTGAGGCATCCTGATGCGCCCCATCGAATGCCAGGACCCGCGGGGAGCGGTGCTTGACCTCATGCGGGAGGACCGCCTTAGCCCTGTAAACAAGGAAGAACGGGATCTCGCCGATGGGCTTAGTCGCGGTGGTGTGGATGGACCACAACACGGACTGAAGCTCACCGAGCCAACCCATACCATAGGCCGCAAGCTTCTTCTTGAAGCTCCATGCCTTGAGGCCCCTCAGGAGCTCCATGTTGGCGTGCTCAGCCTGGCCATTGCTCCATGGGTGCGCTACCGAAGGGTAGCATATCTGCATTCCAAGGTTAGCACAATATGTCCTGAAGAGGTTGCTTGTGAACTGGGAGCCATTGTCAGTAATGATGCGATTAGGGACTCCGAAACAGCTCACGAGGCCCTTGATGAACTTGACAGCCAAGCCGACGGGAATGGATCTCACGGGTTCCACCTCCGCCAACTTGGTGAACTTGTCGATGGCGATGTAGAGGTAGCGGTATCCGCCGTTTGCCCGAGGAAACGGGCTCAGAATATCCAGCCCCCAGACCGCGAAGGGCCATGAGAGCGGGATGGTCTGGAGACCTTGCGTGGGCTGGTGAATCTGCTTGGTGTGGCACTGGCAGGCCTCGCAGGATCGCACCAGATCAGTGGTGTCGTTAAGCACCGTAGGCCAGTAGAACCCGCTGCGCAACACCTTGCCCACGAGGGTGCGCGATGAGGAGTGGTGTCCACAATCTCCATCGTGGATGTCGACCAATAGCTCGCGCCCTTGCTCCTTGGATATGCACCGCAGCGACATGTCGTTGGGGCGCCTTCGGTACAGCTCACCATCCTGCAAGCAATAAGCAATGGCCTGACGAACCATGCATTATGCATCTTCCTCCTTCTCTGGCAGGGCACCGCGGAGTAAGTACGCCTTGAACTCCTCGGTCCAGCAGTCTTCCTGAGGCTCCAGTGCCAGGAGCAGGCGGGCTTCTGAGGTCGGACCATAGGCCAGGGCGCCCGAGGACGGGGCCGGAGGCGGCTCTTCCCGGAGCAGCGCTGGGCCTGCGCCGGGGGGGCGCTGCCGAAGGCTTGAAGAGCCTTTCCTCGAAGACATCAGACTTCTGGGGCTCACAACGAGATGCCTTCTTGGCGATGTCGTCTGCTTCCTTGTTCGTGTTGCATAGGACATGCTGCAACTCCAAGCCCAAGAAGCGCTTTTCAATTCTATGTACCTCTTCCAGGTATGCCTCCATGTGCTTGTCTTTTGGCTTGTATTCCTTGCTGGAGAAGTTGATGAGAAGTTGGGAGTCGCCCTTGATGGTGAGACGCTTGACCCCCAGGGAGGCCGCAACCCTGAGGCCGGCGATCAAGCCCTCGTATTCTGTGATGTTGTTGGAGACCTTCTCGCCATGTTTAAAGCAAAGCTGCACGGCGTAGTAGAGCTTGTCCTTAGTCGGTGAGATGAGTACGGCTCCAGCCCCCGCGCCTCACCGCGTGAAGGCACCATCAAAGTGCATGACCCAGCCGTCGGGCGCCTCATCGCCGGGTGTGAGTGATTGGCCCTCGTCCAGCCCCCGGTCGGGAGTATCCGTCCACTCCGCCACGAAGTCAGTAGGGCCGCACCCTTGATGACCCTGGTGGTGCTGAACTCCAGCTGGAAGGCCTGCAGCTCGATGTTCCACTCTGCAACCCTCCTAGCAGCATTGGGGCTATGGAGCACCTTCTCCAGGGGATATGCGGAGATGACCTTGATGGGGTGGCCTTGGAAATAATGACACAGCTTCCTAGAGGCGACGAGGAGCGTGAGCAGGAGCTTATGCTGCATGGGGTAGCACGTGCGCATCACGCAGCATCATGCTGACGAAGTACACCGGGTGCTCGACGAGGGGCGAGGCATCAATGATGCCCCACTCTACGTGGGCTGAGGGGGCCTCGGGAGCCTCGCTGTCTGGTGAAGTGATAGAAGCCCCAGGAGCGCCATCCTGAGGTACTGTACATGGCGCGACGCTTCACAGGGTGCCTCGCTTTGCGCCCGCGCCGGCATGCTCCTCCCTAACCACCACGAGTGCTGTGCTGGCTGAGTGGGGGGTGGCCGCCAAGTAGAGCACCAGAGGCTCAAGAGGACGAGGCGTCACCATTACGGGTGGGCTCATGAGGTACTTTTTGAGGTCTTCAAAACCGCCTCAGCCTCCGGAGTCCACTCGAAGGGGCCCTTCCTCTTCATCAGCTTGAAGAAAGGGAGGGCGCGCTCACCGAGCTTGGAGATGAAGCGCCCCAGTGAGGTCACGCACCCTGCGAGCTTTTGCATTTCCTTGAGGGTCTCTGGCGGGCGCATTTTTTCAATTGCCTTGATCTTCTCAGGGTTAGCCTCGATCCCTCGGTGCGATACAAGGAAACCCAGCAACATGCCGGACGGGACCCCGAAAACGCACTTCTGGGTTGAGCCTCAGGTTCACTTGGCGCAGGTTGGCAAAAGTTTCTTCCAGTTCTTTGATAAGGGTCCTTGCTTCCCATGACTTGACCACGATGTCGTCGACATATGCCTCCGCATTTCGCCCCAGCTACGGCCCCAACGCGATGTGCATCAGCCGCTGGAAGGTTGCACCGGTGTTCCGTAGCCCGAAGGGCATGCAGGTGTAGCAGTACACGCCACATGGAGAGCTGAAGGCCGTCTTCTCGACGTCCTCTGTCGCCATCTTGATCTGATGATATCCTGAGAGATCGCACTCGGCGGTGGAGTCCACGATTTGGTCGATGCGTGGAAGCGGGAAGGGGTCCTTCGGACAAGCCTTGTTGAGGCTCGTGAAGTCGACGCATGTACACTCCTTCCCCCCCCTTTTTGGGGATGATCACTGGGTTGGCCAGCCAATCCGGGTGCCACACTTCCCGAATAACGCCGACCTCCTGTAGCTTACGGACCTCTTGGATGATGAATGCTTGCTTCCCTTGTGCTTGACGTCGTGCCTTTTGCTTCACGGGACGCGCTCCGGGGCATACCCTCAGGTGGTGCTCGATCACCTACCTTGGGACGCCGAGCAGGTCCGACGCCTCCCAAGCGAACACGTCCTTGTTCGCCTGGAGGAAGCCAATCAGTGCCTCCTCCTGCTCCGGGGGGAGACCGGCTCCTATGGTGAAGGTGGGGCCTGGATTCTTGTCGTCAACGGGCACCTGCTTTGTCTCATCCCGGTCCTGAGAGAACAACTGCTTTTTCTTCGTGGGCGCGGCCCCGAGGGCCTCCGGGGCGTCCCCAGTACCTGGTCGAGAGGCCGCCGCGACCCCGTAGGTGAGCTTGAGAGCTCAGACCACATCCTTTGTGTCCCTGACCACCGTGATGATGCCGCCGCTGCCCGGCATCTTGATGACGTTGTAGCCCAGATGAGTTGCCGCCATGAACTTGGCGAGATCTGGGTACCCCAGGACAGCCGAGGCTGATGCGGGCCACGTCGAAGTCGATCATCTCGGTGCGGTAATTGTCACGCTTGCCAGAGGTGATGGGAAGGCGCACCTACCCCACGGGGGTGGCAGAGCCCCTGGTCACCCCCAAGAAGGGTCTGGTGGGCGTGATCTGGTCATGAGGCACCTGGAGCATATTGAAGGTTTCCAGGGAGAGGACGTTGAGGCCGGCGCCGCCGTCGATGAGGGTCTTGGAGACCGCGACGTTGCTCATGGTCGGCGTGCATAGCATGGGGAGCGCGCCCGCAGCGATAGTAGTCTTGGGGTGATCCTTGAAGTCGAAGGTGCTGTCGACCTCTGGCCCGGCGTGCCCCCGGGAAGCCTCACGCTATGGCTGAGTGGCGCCCGGCCGACGGAAGAACTGCTTGATGTGGCGGCCAGAGGCAGGCGCCTACGACCCACCGATGATGCACGCGACAGCGTGGGGCACCGGAGCCACGAAGCGCGCGATGAACTAGCCGTGGAGCTCCTCCCAAGAAGAGATCGAGGCGTCCGGGAGGCCGTGGAGCCAAGACCGAGGGACCTCCGTGAGGGCCAGGGGGAGCCAGTTCGCCATGGCTTTGTCATCACCGCCCGCCACTTGGATGGCCTGTGCGTACAGCTAGAAGAACTCCTCGGGGTCCGCAACACCATCGTACCGTGGGGACAGCGCTGGCCTAAACTTCGCGGGCCACCGCACCCGGCGCAAGCCGGGAGTGAAGGCCGGGAAGCACGCAGTGCTCCCATAGGCTTCGGGCGGCCAGACCAGTGAGGCAGCGTTTGCCATGGAAATGACGAGGAGAGGGCATAGTGTGGTCGATAAAGAGGCAGAGCTTCGACACGCCCCTACCTGGCACGCCAAATGTCGGATTCAGGGCTCCGCAGACCCAAGAAGGTTCGAACTTCGAGGCGTGTGCGAAGATCTCAACGAACCCAAGTCTCAAACTCACCACCCTACAGCCTAGCTACGTCGAGCGCACGTGAGCAGGGAGGAAGACGAACACGGCAGTTTACCCAGGTTCGGGACACCTTGCAGTGTAAAACCCTACTCCTGCTTTGTGGTGGATTGGCCTCACGAGGAGGCTGAGGATGAACTAGTACAATGGATGAGTAGCCTTGCGAGGGCTCTGGTGGTGAGGGTGGAATGGATCTGATCCGGGGTCGTCCTCCTCTACGGTGGTGGCTAGCCTATATTTATGGGAGTGGCCTTGGTCCTCTTCCCTCAAAACTTAGGCAGGAAGGGATCCAACAACGGCCAATTTGAAAGGGGACAAGAAGTACATCTAATCCTGACGAAAGGTGGTCTTTGCCTGCAAAGCTTCTAGTCGTGACGCAGCGGTGGGCTCGGCAATGACATCCGCCCTGCTGAGCTCGTGGTCTTGGTCTTGTTGCACCGGAATGGAAACCTTTGGGAGACTCCTCGAGAACCTACACCTGCCCTTGCTCCCTTAGCACCGAAAGGGAAACTGCCTCCTCTCCGCCCGCTGGCGCCCGCCTGGCCATGGTCATCATGGCTCACGTCATTGCAGCCTCATGAGGCTGGGTACCTGCATAGAAATCTGTGCTCCTCGGGAGGCAGCCTGGGGAGGCCGCTCCTTTGGAGGTCTTGGTGTTGTCCGCCTCGCAAGACCAGAGGACCTCGCGAGGGTCTTGTCTTGGAGTTTTTGTAGCTGGGCCGTATAGGGCCGTCGAGGGAGCCACGCCGTGGGCCGCAGGCAGGCAGGTCTGGGTACCCCCGATCCTAGAACACCGACAACAGGTAATAATAATCAATGTATAACGTAAGCAGACACGAAAGAGTGTGACCTCTCTTCCGAAACTGTGTAGTCCTCAGGTTCATCTGCTCCATCGATGATGGTAATGCAGTTGGCGTGGCTGCCGGCAACTGGGAAGATGATCTAAGGCGGCGAAAGAAGGTCTGTAGGGGGGATCTCTGCTGCGGTGGACGCTTCTGTCGATGGTGAACCTCAGGTGGGGTGGATGACGGCACGGCAGGAGCGGGACAAAACACACAGAGTTTTCTTTGACACCTATCTGAAAATGAAGTAAATCTATAAGGGCTCCTAAGAATTTTAGGATTCTAAAAATGCAGGGACAGGAAAAACACAGGAATAGGATAGGAGTGCACGTGCAAAATAGAGCATTTGCAAACACAGGATTTCTGTCAACCTGGATGTTTGGTTTACATGAATTGGAAGAACACAGGAATAGAGAAACATGGTCAAATTGAAGTCAAACCACATGAAAATGTAAAATAAGAATCTTATTATGCCAGTAATGCATTTTGTCCTGTTCTTCATGCATATTAATTTGAAAAGGACGTCCAAGTGGATATTAAAATTCCTACGTTTTTTCTTTGAAAGAGACACCAAAGGAAAAAAAATCCTCTAGTTTTTCTTTGCTCCATTCCTTCTGACCAAATGCATGAATAGTTGTACCATAGTAGGCAGTCTTCAACAGGCTAAAGCCTGCCCTCAAAAAATTTTGTGAGCTTATTTGGTCCACATGAATATCATATAATGGCTATCTTGCTAAAAGTATTCAAATTGTGGTTCAAAAGAGCATTTAGTTTTCTCCCTGATAACTTTGTGACCACGATTCATTTCTTTCTAGATTTGCAACTGCTTTGAACCAAAGGATCCTTGAGGGATCAACATGAATGTAGAGTAAAAAAGTGATGCGACGAGTGTATAACCTCTTTGGTGTAGTGTTGGGGATATAACCCCATGGTATAACCCGCCTTAATAGGGCCGGGTTAGATCATTGGCGACTTAGGAAGCTGGGCCTCAGATGGGCCAAGATGGTCAGGATGCTGGATTAAGAAGGGCGGCTCACAAAGATGGGCCAACTTAGAACCCAAAGTCAGAAGGCGGCCCGGAGGTGTAACCCGCCATGTGATGACTTGTCTTGTAAGGCAAGGCGACTTAGAGTAGGGCTCGGTCACCGATTGTAACCTGACCAAGACTCTTGTAAGCCAGCGGCCTTAACCTATATATAAAGGCGAGTCCCCGGCATAGGATAGGTCAAGTAACAATCAATCGATAGCTAGGTCAAGCGAATTCGCTCCCTTGTAATCGATACTCAAGCAATAGCAACAAGAGCAGGAGTAGGCTTTTACCTCCACCATGAGGGGCTGAACCTGGGTAAACTTGTGTCTCTCGTCCCGCTCAACCCCGACAAGTTAATCACCGTAGCGATGGCCTCGCACCTAAGTCCTTTCACAAGGACATCTGCCGTGACACAACCACGACAGTTGGCACCCACCATGGGGCCAGCGCACGGTGGTTTCCATTTCTTGAAGGGCTCTTTCCCAGGGATCGAGTGATACGCTGTTGGCAGGATGACCAAGAGTTGTCGCGGCAAGCTTTACATCGACGACGCAGGCTGGGGCCCCAAGGCCAACTCAATCGATTACGGGTACCGGGTCCCCTTCGGCTGAATCCACATCTTCATCGGCAAGATCGGTGGGTCGGAGCCTGAGCCGGACATCTGCACTGACATCGTCGAGCCAGCTCAGCGCACCCAACCCACCTGGGTCCAAGCCAGGTGGAGGCACGCTTTCATGGGCTTCATGCAAGGGATGGAACTTGCGGAAGATTCCGCATCTGGGGGAGAGACTCCCATCTACTCAGGTGACGAGTCCTCAACTGGAGAGACAGAGTCAATCAACCAGCTTTAGGACGGCGGGCTTGGGGGCTGTTTGGATGGCAATAGTATTCTGGACCCCTACGAGCCACCGAGCCGAGCCGCCATCTTTATGGTAGGCATGGCGCCGGCTCTCAATAGGATGGCAGCTGGGGTGACAGCAGTTACTGACCCCTCAGGATCCGGCTCAGTGAGGCCACCGACTCAGGTCTTATCTGAGCTGGTGACTGAGTTGACGACTTTAATGGGGACCGAGGTCACATCTGAAAACCAAGAGGAGCGTAACACATAGATTGCAAAGCTTAGGGAGCAGATGACCAAGGCCCAGGAAGATATCAACGCCGAGAACACCCGGACAGCCGAGTTATAGGCCTAGGTTCATGCCGAATCAGAATGCTTAAAGGCAGAGGCTTCACGGTTAAGTCTGGATCAAAACGCCTCCAATGCAGTCCTTCGGAGGAGGCACCAGACTCGTTTACCCCTGAATTATGAGCCCATGAATTTTTTCAACACGCCAGGGGCAGGACCAAGCGCCACAGGAGCACCGGTTATACCCCCAATTAACCATGGATGTGCATGGGAGCATGACAGCTCAGCCTCACCGGCCAGAGCCGGCCCGGAGAGAAGAGCCGGTCCGGAGGGAGGAGCCGGGGCCTAACCCGCCCCCAGGTCGGACGCCACCACCGCACTTTCCAACACCACCAGGTCATTTTTCTAACCCGATGGATAACATGGTGGCGGCGGCAATCCGGCTCGCCGCAATACATGTCATCGGTGACTCACCAGTGGTAGTAGAGACTCGGAACGCCATTGAGTTGTTGCAGACGGTGGTCGCTCAGCAAGCCAACTATTCCTACAGTCGACAACATGTGCACTCAACCCTTTTGCCTAGTCGCAGTTATAGCCGACATATTGAGTCGCCCACAGTTTCCAGTAGTGAGCGGCGTCGCAACCCGCCCCGTGATGACCCACCTCGTGGTAACCCGCCCCTTAACTCAAGGACTGACGCTCAGGCAATTGTGGATGAGGCCAAAGCCCGCCGTGAGGCAGCGGTGGCGGCTAACCAGGGGGCTTATCAGCAGCCTCCTATGACCCCTTCAGCCTCAGTGGGAGCCGGGTCAAATTCCAAGACCATTGGAGTACCATGCCTAGTGCCAGCTTAGCTAGCGAGCGCTTGCCTAAAGATTTTAAAGGCCCTCGCAAGGTGCCCAATTACACGGCGGATCTCCCTCCAGAGGCTTGGATTGAAAGTTATGAGCTGGCCATGGCGATGTTGGACGTCAATGATGCAGTCTGTGCCAAATATTTCACTATGATGTTGGAAGGACCGACTCGTACATGGTTAAAAAACCTGCCCCCCCCCCCCGTCTATCAACACTTGGGCAGAATTGAAGGATAGCTTTATCAAGAACTTTCAAGGAACTTGTAAGCAGCCAATGACGATTGTTGATTTGGAGCACTGTGTGGAGCGAGAGGATGAGTCAGCCCATCATTGGGCACGCCGAGTTGCGACCATCATACATTCTTCAGAGAGTATTGGGGCGGCTAAATCTATGCTGCTCTTAGAGAAAAACTGTCACTTTGACCCCCTTAAGCAAAAGTTAGGGCGGCTCAAGCGTAAGTGTACAGATATGGGCAAGCTCATGGATGTGCTTACCAGGTATGGCGACTCTGATACTACCAAGGATCCTAGCTCTGATGATGATAAAACTGGTAAGGGCAAGAAAAATGATGGTGGCAAGGGCCAGTAGCAACACACTTCGGCTCAGCATGGTAATCAGAATAACCAGAACAATGGGGGAAAGCACAAGTACTCTGACGGCGGGTCAGATTTTGTGGCTAATACCAACGCCAGGTTTAAAAACCAGCATCGCAATTGTAATGGCAAGCCGCCGTTCAGTGGAGGAAAGCCTTTCAATCTTGAAACAATGCTCAATGACCCGTGTCCAAAACACAGTTATCCTAACAAGCCGTTGACTCATGCCTGGAAAGATTGTTATATCATGAGGGAGTTCAGGAATCAGAGCTTTAACCAGCATCATGGTAACAATAATGGGCCACCCGGCAGGTCAGTATCTAGTTTCCAGGGGTCTGGCTTTGGTGGAGGCGGCTCAAATTCTGGATATCCGGGTCAAGGTAACCACGGTGGTCATAATCAACAATCTAGTCAAGGTAATCAGCAGCACAACAATCAGTCAGGGTATCAGAGTAACCCAAAGCAGCTTAATAGTGGTCAATAGCACATCTTCACTATGAATACATGCAAGCGTGACCGGAAGGTCCATAAGCGAGCAGTCAACGCAGTTGAGGTGGCAGTACCTTAGTATTTAAGGTGGTCAGAGCAGGTAATCACATGGAGCAGAGCGGATCACCCGCCCCGAGTTGATGATCCGGGTCATCTAGCCCTGGTAGTTGCCCCTCAGGTGGGGGGTTACAAATTTATGAAAGTACTCATGGATGGTGGCAGTAGCATCAATATATCATATTATGATACTTTCCGTCGGATGAGTTTGACTGACAAGGACCTCAAGCTGTCTTAAACGGTTTATCATGGAGTGGTTCCTGGCAAGTCGGCTTACCCTGTCGAGAAGATATCACTGGAAGTGGCCTTTGGTGACGAGTACAATTATAGAGCAGAGACACTATGGTTTGAGGTGGTCAAGATCAAGAGGCCATATCATGCCCTGTTTGGACGGGCAGCTTATGCTAAGTTCACGGCTCGCCCTTGTTATGTGTATCTGCAGCTCAAGACGACAGGGCCGAAGGGGACAATCACAGTTCATGAAAATCGCAGACTCGCCCTCGAGTGTGAGAAAGGAGACACGGCTTATGCAGAGTCGGCTTGTCCCATGGAGGAGGTCAAGTATTATAAGGATAATGTTAACCCGGCTGATATGACCCCTCTGAAGAAGCCCACCACAGAGACAGACCTGCTGCTTAAGTTGTAGTCGGCCAAAGACACACAGCAAGTTGATTTTGTCCCTGGTGATTCTTCTCAACAGTTCACCATTGGGACAGGGATGGATCCTAAATAGGAAAGCACGCTCATCGAATTCATCCATGAGAATTGGGACATCTTCGCATGGAAACCTTCTGACATGCCAGGTGTACTAAGAGAGTTCGCTGAGCACCGACTTAATATTAATCCTAATATGAAACCTGTTCGCCAGTTCCTTCGTCGTTTTAATGAAGAGAGGCATAAAGCTATTGGGGAAGAAGTGGCCCGGCTCCTAGCTGCCGGGTTCATAATTGAGGTGTTCCACCCTCGGTGGCTAGCTAACCCTGTGCTGGTGCTTAAAAAGAATGACACTTGGCGCATGTGTGTTGACTACACAGATCTTAACAAGGCGTGTCCAGCTGGTCCTTTTGCTCTCCCTCGTATTGACCAGATCATTGATGCCACGGCGGGTTGTGAGAGTTTGTGTTTCCTTGATGCATATTCTGGTTATCATCAGATCAAGATGGCAGTGGAATATCAGGAAAAGACAGCTTTCATCACCCCCTTTGGAGCTTTCTGTTATGTGTCTATGCCCTTTGGGCTCAAGAGTGCCCAGGTGACTTATCAACGATGTGTTTAGAATTGCTTTCACAAGCAGATTGGCCGGAACGTTCATGCTTATGTGGATGACATCGTGGTTAAGTCCATAAAGAAAGAAACTTTGCTTGATGACCTGAAGGAGACCTTTGACAATCTCAGGGTGTACAAGATGATGCTTAACCCGGCCAAGTGTGTTTTCGGTGTGTCAGCTGCAAAATTGCTAGGTTTCTTAGTCTCAGAGAGGGGCATTGAAGCTAACCCGGAGAAGATCGAGGCAATAACCTCTCTTTCTAAGACGGCGTGTATCAATGACGTTCAGCGCCTGGAGGGTCATATCGCAGCCCTAAGCCGGTTAATAAGCCGCCTTGGAGAGAAGGCAATTCCTTTGTATCAGATGATGAAGAAGACTGATCATTTCGTCTGAGGCGTTTGAGGCGCTCAAAAAGCAGTTGGTTGAGCCGCCCATCTTGGATGCTCCCATAGACAAAGAGCCTTTGCTCCTGTACGTGGTGGCTGATAATAAGGCCGTCAGTGTTGCAGTTGCCGTGGAGCGCAAGGAGGCGGGTAAAGAGTATCTGGTTCAGCGGCCGGCTTATTATGTCAGTGAAGTCCTTACGGAGTCCAAGCAAAGATACCCACATTGGTAGAAGCTCGTGTTTGGGGTGTTCATGGCCAGCCATAAACTTAAGCATTATTTCCTTGGACATCCAATCACAGTGGTCAGTTCTTCTCCACTTGGCGACATAATTCAAAATAAAAAGGCTACTAGCCGGGTTACTAAGTGGGCAATTGAGCTTGGACATCATCATCTGGAGTATGTGCCTAGAACAGCCATCAAGTCTCAAGGTTTGGTGGATTTCATAAATGACTGGACGGAGCTGCAAACCCCTAAGGATAAGCTTGACAATACATATTGGACTATACACTTTGATGGGTCCAGACAGTTGGAAGGCTCGGGGGCTGGAATCATCTTGGAATCTCCACGAGGTGATAAATTTTGTTATGTCTTAAGGCTCATGTTCCCTTGCACTAACAATGCAGCTGAGTATGAAGCTTTGCTCCATGGACTCCGAATGGCCAAGGAGATGAACCTGAGTCGGGTTAGATGTTTGGGCAACTCAGACTTGGTGGCTCAGCAAGTCTTAGGAAAGTGGGATTCTAAAGACCCGCTTATGGCGGCTTATCGTCAGGCAGTTGATAACATTGCTGGTCACTTTAAGGGGTACCAAGTGGATCACATAGACTGGCGTAAGAATGTGGCGGCTGATGCACTATCTCGGCTTGGATCACAGCGTAAGCCGGTTCCCCCCCAATGTGTTCCTTGATGTGTTACATAATCCTTCTGTTAAATTGCCTTCAGAGGAAGATCTTGCTATTCCTGACCCAGATGGACAATTGGTGGTGGCTCTCCGTGCAATCCCTGACTGGACGATACCTTATCTGGCTTACTTGACCCGAGGCAAGTTACCAGACGATGAAAATCTAGCACGGCAGATCACAAGGCGATCCAAGTCCATGACCATTGTCAATGGCGGGTTACACAGATGTAGTGTGACCGGCGTGTTCCAACGTTGTGTTTCTCCTGAAGAAGGACGAGACATCTTACAAGAAATTCATGCAGGCAATTGTGGTCATCATGCCGGGTCACAACCTTTGGTGGCTAAAGCTTTTCGTCATGGATTTTTCTGGCTGACGCCTCATGCTGATGCAGAGGACATCGTTAGTAAGTGCAATGGGTGTCAGAAATTTGCAAGGCAAGCTCATGTTCCTGCTCAGGAGTTACAGATGATTCCCATCACTTGGTTGTTTGCGATCTGGGGGCTTGATATGGTCGGGCCATTCAAGAGGTCTAAAGACAAGAAGACCCACCTTTTGGTGGCTGTTGATAAGTTCACCAAGTGGGTTGAGGCAGATACAGTCAGCAATTGTGAAGCAGCGACTGCAGTTCAGTTTGTTAAAAAACTGATCTTCCACTTTGGTTATCCTCATAGTATTATCACTGATAATGGCACAAATTTGTCTAAGGGTGCTATGAAGGAGTTTTGTCAAAAAGAGCACATCTGTCTTGATGTATCTTCGGTGACTCATCCTCCGTCCAATGGTCAGGCAGAACATGCTAACTAGGAGATATTACAAGGGATCAAGCCCTGGCTTATGGTTCCTTTAGAATGAACGCTGGGTTGTTGGGGTTAGGAGCTTTGTAACACCCTGGATTTTGCCCTTTTCTTTTTCCATTGATTTTCTTTGATTTATTGATTTGATTTATTTTTCCGTGGCTATGTGGTTCTGAAACTTGGGAAGATCATGTCTTCCTAGGTTTTAAAGTGGCTTGTCATCCTCATCATCATCCCAAAATCATGTCCTTTTCATCCTTGACCTAATCCAATATTCTTTTTCTTGGGAATATTCCTTTTCTATTAAAGGAATAATCCTTTAAACCCTAGGTTGTGAAGCAACCTATTCTTCTGTCACTCCCAAAATTCCCAAATAATTATCATAAATTGTTTGGGTCCTATCTTGCTCAATTATGGCAAAACACTTCATTGCCATGTTCATAAATCATCCTCCAATAATTATTTTCCTATTCTGCCCTAAATGGCACTGTGTGAAGCAAGTGCTATTTATCTTTGCTCGGTTGAGTCCAAACTTGTTGGACATCTTTTCCTGTCCATATAGTGGCCCCATGCCAAAATTCAACTCAATATGCCCAGTAAATATTCCTGAGCAATTTTTCAAAGTTCCTGTCTGAGGGAAGTCATTGTGAAGGAGGTATATTCTAGGCATGTCCAAATGAGATGAAACTTTGCCACATCCTTCATATGATGAAATCATGCCTCTCCAGCAAATTTGAGCTCATGTAACTCATCCATGTGAGCCCAGCTTCAAATCTTGGTTTCTGGTTAGATTTTAAGTTTGTGAAGCAACTATATTTTATATTGCTTCATTTAAGCGGAAAATTTACCAAGACATTTTCCTATCCATTTTAACTCCCTCCACCAAGTTTTGGCTCAATTCATCAATCCATTTGTCCTGTGCCATTTTTCCAAGTTTCTGGTCAGAATGAAGCATTGTGAAGCAAGTACCACTTTGGTATATCCAATTGGTATGAAAATTTTACAGAAGCTTCATATGATCAAATAACCCACCTCCTCCAAATTTCAGCTCATGACAATCATCTATGTGAGTGCTACTTCATAATCCCCAAATCTGACCAGTAGGGCCCTCTCTACAGCAAGTGCACTCTAGAGAGCTCCATTTCGTCTGATATTTGGCCACCACATTTACCTTAGCTTGTGATCAAGCTAGGCCAAAGCCCCGAGTCATTGCACTGTTCTAGCTCTCACAATTCTTATCAAACATCTTGTTGTTGCAATGTTTTGGCCCCTCCTCCAAATCTCTTCTTTGCCCCTGGGATCTTTTCTTCCTTCATTGCAACTAAGGGCACTATGGTATATCTACTGGACATGGTCGTTCCGGCCAAAACGAGCCATTTGCACCAGTGCCGGTGGTGATCACGCTTGCGTCATGGCTAATTGCGTGCTTTGGCTCGTTCCGGCCACAGTTCCCGTCGTCTCCCTCGTCGTCTCGACCTCAAACCGTGTCTTGGAGCTAGCCCGTGAGCTCCTGCATCACCCTGCATCGCTGCCCCACCCTGCATCGCTGTGGTGTGGTCGCCATCGCCGTGCCCATGACGCGTCCGTCCTCTGTCCTCCATTAGAGCACAGCTGGAGCTCTCCCGTGTGCGCTAGATCCCTCCCCCTCGGCTATATATAGCGTGTCTGAGCTCTTCCGCAGCTCACAGCTCCCTCCCCTGCCTCATTTGCCCACTGGAGTCGCCAAAACTCGCCGGAGTTCATCGCTCCTCCTCGGTGGTCGCCGGACTTTGCTTGTTTCCGACCACCCGAGGTCCCCTCTCGCCGTTCCACCACCACCACGAGCTTCCCCACTCCTCCATGAGCCGCCCCCACCCCTTGCCCCCTCGTCAGAGTACCTGCATCGCCGATAGCCACCGCCGCCTGAAGTTCCTGTCCCCCTCCTGGCGCCGCCGTTTGCTGTGCATCCACCCCTCCCCGGCGCCCGATTCTCCTCTGAACGGACGCGGGAGGCCTCCGCGGTCCCGCCGGTGCACTCGGCTGGGCCGGGGATTGCCGGAGTCGGCCGGCCCCTTGGCCGTTTCCCGCCCCTGCCCCGATCTGTTCCACGGGAGGAACAAAGGCGCGGGAGGAAGAGGACGACCGCGCCTGGCCCCTCCCCCTGTCCCCTGGGCCCCACGCGTCATTGGCTCTAAGCCCGGGCCCAGGTACGTTAAGTGGAGACGCCTTTTGCTAAATATGTTTTCATTTTCTGAAAGCGTATTTTCGTTTCTGTTCCTGTCAAAATACGTTTTCTAAATCAGAAAGCGTATTTTCTAAAATCTGTTTCTGTCTTATCCACTGAGGGACCTGGCTGTGAATATTCTTTTTACAGAAAAGTCCCTGATCTTCTACACCTCATAACTCCGCAACCGTAACTCCGATTGAGGTGAAACCAACGCTCACTTCTTCGTATCGTCGAGATATTTCCGTTGGTACCATTTTCACTAGGTGGTCCCATAGTGAAAATGACCATTTTGCCCTTGCCTCTAATCAGCCCCCTCCGAGAGAGAACCGTCCGGCGTTTCGTTCCGTGGCTTCACCGCACTTCTTCCCGGAGTCTCCGTCACCCCCAGGCAAGCCACAACAGCCACTTGCATGATAGCCATGCAGTAGCCATGGTTTCTACTTGAATATTTAATAAAAGTTTGCCCGTTATTTGCCTGCTTGTTTGCTACTACTGTCGTTGTTTCGGTTATGCTCGTGGTTCCATGTTCACCTTCATGCTATGTTTCGATGCATCTTGTTATCTTGTACTAGTTGCTAGTATCATGTTCACATGTTATGCTTGGTCCTAGTAGTACATGCTGGTAGTAGTGCTGTTCAGTCCGATGCATGTTTACCGTTTGTTATCCATCACCATTGTTATGCCTGTTCGTTGGCCTTTAGTTGGTTATATGCTTACTTGGTAGTGTTCTTGCTACCTTCTTGCATGGTATTTATTTATGATGCTGGTAGTCATGCTATGCTCATGTGTAGTGTTATGCTTATGCTCGTCAGTATGCCATGCTCATTTGGATAAATGCTTTCATTATTGTTATGCTCGAGGATTATGTTGCACCTCCATGCTTATGTTGATATCATGCTCCTGCATTGTAGATGCATCCTGTTATTTTAATTTGGCTCAGCTTATTGCATCCAATTTTAACCGGATAATAATGAACTTGAACAACTGTTGGCTGAGTCATGGTGCCACCAAATTGAGCTGACCAGTGCAACCATGCTTGCCTTTTATGGGAAGGCCCTAATGCGGTCTATTGTCATGCCTCTCGCCGGTGCCTCCAACGAGGGAAGGTTATGTGCGGGCGCTACCTTGGCCAGGTAGGACGACATAAGCCTTGTGTGCCCGAGTTGTTTGCGCGCTTTTGTCCCCGTTTGGGACCGTTTTTGTTTTGTCACGACGGTGGCCGTTAGGTGTCTTTGGTAGACACGGGGCCACCCAGGACTTAGCCCAATGGGGAGTTGGTCGGAGTGGCCGGGAGAGTGTCACAGGCAGTAGATCGGTTTTGTCGGAACACCGTTGCTCCACCCGAATGGGAGTGCGAGGCCATGGATTCTGTGGTGTGGGTACAGTGTACTAACCTCTGCAGAGTGTGTGTTTAAATCTATCGATAGCCGCGCCCGCGGATATGGGCCCAATTCATAGTCAGTCACACTATGAGCCAACGGTAATAATAATAACTTGATTAATAACAATCGTGGTTCGATGATGAGAAAGAGGTTGGTTGTGATCAAGAGAGGATCATGAAGGTATCGTGGATACCGAAGTTGGTTGATCTTTATGTGATCGCGAGATGATCACGGTGGTATCATGGATACCGAGGTTGGTAAGTTGATGCATGAGATGGTTACGAGGTAACCCGAGCAGAGTAAGTTGGTGCATGATAGTGTCATCAGGTTGCATGCTAGTATCATCATGTTCATAAGTTCATGCCATGCTCATATTTAGCTAGCTATATCATGTTCATCTTGTTCATGTTAAGGTTGATCTAATAGTATCATATTAATCCTTGTTAACCTGTAATTGCCATGCTGTTGTCTGTCTTGATTGCTTTTGGTTAATTGTGAGCTTGCAAGTACATTCAATGTACTGACCTGGCGTGTCATGCTAGCTTGCAGGTCGTGCCTGGATTGCTTGCTTGTTTAGTGTGGTTCCTGTGTTCACGAGCTAGGATAAACGTTCCAGGCAGAGTCCCTGCAGATTGGAGTCCACCATCGTCGTTTGTTGTTCCGCTGCCAGTAGAGGTTCCGCTGCCTCGAGTTGTTATGCTGCTTGCATAGAGCAACTGTGGTTGTCATAGCATCGCCATGCTGATGTTATTCATGGTAATATCGGAGACCTTGTATCCGTATTCATGTTGTAATAGATAGTTGGTTTGTTCTATGCTAAGCAGTGCCGTATTCCAGTAGACTTCACCTCGATCTCCGGTCTGGAATACGGGGCGTTCCGGTTTCTCTGAGCCGGGGTGCCACAACGCTTGGTATCAGAGCAGGTCTAGCTATAGAGTGTCCTAGTCCGCCGGAACGTTAGAAAACGGTAGTATAGGGTCTGGTTGTTGCCCTTGCTTGCTGCATTTGGTTGTTGCATTTGTTTGCTGCATATAGTCTTATCCGGTTACCCCTAACCCCTATTTCGTGCGTAGATGGCGATCAGCTTCCATGAGTTCAATATCCTCCCCAGAGCTCCCGGTGCTGTTCCTATTGCATTCAGTCCCACTCCTGCACCTCTCAGCTTTGCCACCCTCCTTGGCGATATGTTGCGTAGCATTTATCTCCGCGGAGATCCACCTCATTATCAAGTATTCCAGTTTTCTGCCGGAGGAAGAATCCTGGAGTATGTGGCTCATGTCCATCTGTCAGCCTCGATTCCTGTTGGTAAGCGCACCTATAGTTTCCACGGTGGTTATGGCGCTACTCTCGAGCGTGCCTTTCAGCTTGCCGCAATGGCAGGAATCACCGGTCTTCGTCATCAAGAGAGCATGGTGCAAGAGAACCGTACCTATCAATACTATCCCACCATCGCCGAGAATCCTAAGCGGATCAAGTTCCCGTCTGTCAACCCTCAAGATGACCCGGCTATCCTCGCCATGTCCCGTTACATGACGGCCGAGTGTCTTCTTATTTCCGAGTTAGTCCGAGATGCCATTCGAGCCAGGAGATCGCTTGGTGCCACCCTACCTTAGTCTCCGCCAGCTTCTCCAACCCCTCCACCTCGTCCATCCGGAGTTTCGGAGTCAGCAGTTCCGCTCGCTACTCCCTTAGCTTCTTCGTCGGCTCCCGAGCGTTTGCTCAAGCGTAGGGTGTAATCCTTCATGTAGTGCATGTGCATCTGCTGTGGTATCATGTTTGTGTGTGCTTGTGTGGAGTAGTTTTGTAGCTTGTTTGCTGTGTGCTTTATTGCAATAAATCGTTTTCTCGTGCTTCTTTGTTTTGAATCTTCGGTGTTACCCCCTTATGGAAAATTGCACATCAATTGACACCGGATCAGAAGAAGCCGTGAGAAGTAAAGATATGCACCAAGGAACTCAGTTAAAAGCAATGATATTTTCAGCTGACAGTATTGTATTGCAGACATCCACTCTAGATACAAATTATATTCTGCTCAGACTTTCAGTAACAAGTACCCGTCAGAGATACACCTTTGTTGTAGCAATGATTAAAACCGCAGGAGAACAAAATTGGATCCCAGTCCAATCATGCATTTCAAGTCAGAGGTGTGGTCCGTACACAATGACTGATTCTGCCATGAGTCAGATTTAAAGCATGCAACACCCAGAAGTCAATCCAAATATGCAATGAATTCAGCAAGAAGGATGGTCAGAAAATTCTTGTCAGACAAGTAATCAGCAGCCGGAATGTCAAGAATATATATATATATGTTATTCTGTTCACAAAGGAAAACAGTCCAGTCCTTCTCCACAATTTATCAGCAAAGCGTACAAGGCAAGATTCCCCAGTCTGCATCAGTAAGGTATGAATGGATTCCCGTGCAAGATATTCAGTCTTCTCAATGAGATACTACAAGAAGCTTCTGGCATAAGGTACCGAGTCTTCCCTAGCAAGTCTTTAAGGGGGGAAGCTCAGGAGGTACGGTACATAGTCCTCCTCAGCAAGATATCCGCCGAAAGCTTCGAGCACAAGCCATCCAGTCTTCCTCAGCACGATATCCCGGTGGTTTCCAACACAAGCTGCCCAGTCTTCTTTAGTACGGCACTGGTACAAGATATTAAACAATGAATCGTCAGCATATGATAGTGTTTCCAAGTGGTAGATCTACAATAGTTAAGTCAGAACCAAAAATCAGTCAGAACAAAGGTATGCCTCGAGAATCAGATAGTTCTTCATACAATGAGTACGCTGTCAAATTCATGCAAGTCCCACGCACAAGGAAGAATTCATGGTACGCATCCGACAACCTCACTGGATATGCAAGTGAAGGAAATTCAGTGGGTAATACAAGAAGTGACAAGTCTTGAAGAAAGACAACATTAAGTCACCATCTCAGCAGTAAATATCAAGATCAGCCCCGCACATCCGACAAGGTGATGTTATTAATCCGGTCACTGTCTGGTATAATCAACAAAAGTATTGAGATCTGTATAAGCACACGTGAACCGGGTGAATTTACCGAGACTGGAGACATGAACAATACCAGGGTATGATTGCAAGATATTGCATATGACAGCACTCAGGGTCACAAAAATAATCAAGGATATATAAGGCCCCACTCTTTCAGTTAAAGATCTAGATGAAGAAAATAATAATGAAGGAGCAAGACCGACAATACCAGTATGCCGGAGCATTGTGTGAACAATGCGGTATGAATGCACAATGCAGTTTTATTTCATATCGAACACTATAAAGATTCGCCTAAGAGGTCTACTCCATTGTGGTAAGGACCTCATAGCAAGGCAACTAGCTCAGTCCACAGTATGCTCAGAACTGTCAGCATTGGATACCCGAGTCTGTCAAGTCCGACTCGAGGACAGCTCAATATGATGACCTCAGCAACCGTGCTAAAGTATCGCACAACCTATTATCCTCATGGATATACCGGCAAAATGAAGAATCAGAGTATTAAATCACAAAGCATGTGCTCTCGCATATGGGGAGCGATTACAGAATAGCCTGCCGTGAATGGGATTCCTTACCAAGATCACCGTCAATCAAGTCTGCAACTGCTAGCATCAAGAGATGGTGCAATTTTTCTATCAGTCACGTCAAGCGACAGTCAAACCTTTGGTACAGATTGGATACGCAAGATAGTAAAGCCAGTCAAGATAAGTTAGAAACTCCTGCAAGATGTCAGAGTCCATCAGAAAGACAAGTATGATTCCTATCCCTATTTTCAGTCCAGAAGGCATGCATATATTCGAGGGATCCAATGCCTGGATTGAAGGTATTCCTTGTTCCACGGGAAGATGTGTTCCCAACTCCGTGGAATATCCTCGGTACTCGATACCGGAATAACATCTCCAGAAGGATATATATCGAGAAGGACACGTATGATAATCTTTCGGACCTCAGCTAAGCCAGCAAATATGAAAGAAAATTTGAGATAGTATGAACAGGAACATATGGGGTAAGTCCTATCAACATGTCAGATACGGTGAAGCAAACCACCCCAAATTAAGGTAGTCAGTCAGATCCAATTCAGTGGGAACATAATATAAGAGTAAATAGAAGAAACCCGAGTTGGAAACGGTTTCTTCAAGTCAGAATATTTACTTGTTCCCTAAGCAACCGAATCTCGAGGACGAGATTTTTTAAGGAGGGATGGTTTGTAACACCCTGGATTTTGCCCTTTTCTTTTTTCCTTTGATTTTCTTTGATTTCTTGATTTGATTTGTTTTTCCGTGGCTATGTGGTTCTGAAACTTGGGAAGATCATGTCTTCCTAGGTTTTAAAGTGGCTTGTCATCTCATCATCATCCCAAAATCATGTCCTTTTCATCCTTAACCTAATCCAATATTCTTTTTCTTGGGAATATTCTTTTCTATTAAAGGAATAATCCTTTAAACCCTAGGTTGTGAAGCAACCTATTCTTCTGTCACTCCCAAAATTCCCAAATAATTATCATAAATTTTTTGGGTCCTATATTGCTCAACTATGGCAAAACACTTCATTGCCATGTTCATAAATCATCCTCCAATAATTATTTTCCTATTCTGCCCTAAATGGCACTGTGTGAAGCAAGTGCTATTTATCTTTGCTTGGTTGACTCCAAACTTTTTGGACATCTTTTTCTGTCCATATAATGGCCCCATGCCAAAATTCAACTCAATTTTCCTAGCAAATATTCCTGAGAAATTTTTCAAAGTTCCTGTCTGAGGGAAGTCATTGTGAAGGAGGTATATTCTAGGCATGTCCAAATGAGATGAAACATTGCCACATCCTTCATATGATCAAATCTTGCCTTTCCACCAAATTTGAGCTCATGTAACTCATCCATGTGAGCCCAGCTTCAAATCTTTTGGTTTCTGGTCAGATTTTCAGTTTGTGAAGCAACTATATTTTATATTGCTTCATTTAGGCTGAAAATTTACCAGGACATTTTCCTATCCATTTTAACTCCCTACACCAAGTTTTAGCTCAATTCATCAATCCATTTGTCCTGTGCCATTTTTCCAAATTTCTGGTTAGAATGAAGCATTGTGAAGCAAGTACCACTTTGGTATATCCAATTGGTATGAAACTTTTACATAAGCTTCATATGATCAAATAACCCGCCTCCTACAAATTTCAGCTAATGACAATCATCTATGTGAGTGCTACTTCATAATCCCCAAATCATGACCAGTAGGGCCCTCTCTACAGCAAGTGCACTCTAGAGAGCTCCATTTCATCTGATATTTGGCCACCACAGTTACCTTAGCTTGTGATCAAGCTAGGCCAAAGCCCCGAGTCATTGCACTATTCTAGCTCTCACAATTCTTATCAAACACCTTGCTGTTGCAATGTTTTGGCCCCTCCTCCAAATCTCTTCTTTGCCCCAGGGATCTTTTCTTCCTTCATTGTGACTAAGGGCACTATGGTATATCTACTGGACATGGTCATTTCAGCCAAAACGAGCCATTTGCACCAGTGCCGGTGGTGATCACGCCTGCGTCATGGCTAATTGCGTGCTTTGGCTCGTTCCGGCCACTGTTCCCGTCGTCTCCCTCGTCGCCTCGACCTCAAACCGTGTCCTGGAGCTAGCCCATGAGCTCCTGCATCTTCCTGCATCGCTGCCCCACCCTGCATCGTTGTGGTGTGGTTGCCATCGCCGTGCCCATGACGCGTCCATCCTCTGTCCTCCATTAGAGCCCAGCTGGAGCTCTCCCGTGTGCGCTAGAACCCTCCCCATCAGCTATATATAGCGTGCCCGAGCTCTTCCGCAGCTCACAGCTCCCTCCCCCGCCTCATTTGCCCTATGGAGTCGCCAAAACTCGCCGGAGTTTGTCGCTCCTCCTCGGTGGTCGCCGGACTTTGCTTGTTTCCGACCACCCCAGGTCCCCTCTCGCCGTCCCACCACCACCACGAGCTTCCCCACTCCTCCGTGAGCCGCCCCCACCCGTTGCCCCCTCGCCGGAGTGCCTGCATCGCCAATAGCCACCGCCGCCAAAAGCTCCTTTCCTCCTCCTGGCACCGCCATTTGCCGCGCATCCACCCCTCCCCGGCATCCTATTCTCCTCTGAGTGGACGCGGGAGGCCTCCGCGGTCCCGTCGGTGCACTCGGCCGGCCGGGGATCGCCGGTGCACTCGGCCGGGCCGGGGATCGCCGGAGCCGGCCGGCCCCTTGGCCGTTTCCCTCCCCTGCCCCGCTCTGTTCCACGGAAGGAACAGAGGCGCGGGAGGAAGAGGACGACCGCGCCTGGCCCCTCCCCCTGTCCCCTGGGCCCCACGCGTCATTGGCTCTAAGCCCGGGCCCAGGTACGTTAAGTGGAGACGCCTTTTGCTAAATACGTTTTCATTTTCTGAAAGCGTATTTTTGTTTCTGTTCCTGTCAAAATATGTTTTCTAAATCAGACAGCGTATTTTCTAAAATCTGTTTCTGTCTTATCCACTCAGGGACCCGGCTATGAATATTCTTTTTACAGAAAAGTCCCTGATCTTCTACACCTCATAACTCCGCAACCGTAACTCCGATCGAGGTGAAACCAACGCTCACTTCTTCGTATCGTCGAGATCTTTTTGTTGGTAATATTTTCACTAGGTGGTCCCACAGTGAAAATGACTATTTTGCCCTTGCCTCTAATCAGCCCCCTCCGAGAGAGAACCGTCCGGCATTTCGTTCCGCGGCTTCACCGCACTTCCTCCCGGAGTCTCCGTCACCTCTAGGCAAGCCAGAACAGCCACTTGCATGATAGCCATGCAGTAGCCATGGTTTCTACTTGAATATTTAATAAAAGTTTGCCCGTTATCTGCCTCCTTGTTTGCTACTATTGCCGTTGTTTCGGTTATGCTCGTGGTTCCATGTTCACCTTCATGCTATGTTTCGATGCATCTTGTTATCTTGTACTACTTGCTAGTATCATGTTCACATGTTATGATTGGTCCTAGTAGTACATGCTGGTAGTAGTGCTGTTCAGTCTGATGCATGTTTACCGTTTGTTATCCATCACCGTTGTTATGCCTGTTCCTTGGCCTCTAGTTGGTTATATGCTTACTTGGTAGTGTTCTTGCTGCCTTCTTGCATGGTATTTATTTATGATGCTGGTAGTCATGCTATGCTCATGTGTAGTGTTATGCTTATGCTCGTCAGTATGCCATGCTCATTTGGATAAATGTTTTCAGTGTTGTTATGCTCGAGGATTATGTTGCACCTCCATGCTTATGTTGATATCATGCTCCTGCATTGTAGATGCATCCTGTTATTTTAATTTGGCTCAGCTTATTGCATTCAAGTTTAACCGGATAATAATGAACTTGAACAACTGTTGGCTGAGTCATGGTGCCACCAAGTCGAGCTGACCAGTGCAACCACGCTTGCCTTTTATGGGAAGGCCCTAATGCGGTCTATTGTCATGCCTCTCGCCGGTGCCTCCAATGAGGGAAGGTTATGCGTGGGCGCTACCTTGGCCGGGTTGGGCGGCATAAGCCTTGTGTGCCCGAGTTGTTTGCGCGCTTTTGTCCCCGTTTGGGACCATTTTTGTTTTGCCACGATGGTGGCCGTTGGGTGTCTTTGGTAGACACGGGGCCACCCAGGACTTAGCCCAAAGGGGAGTTGGTCGAAGTGGCCGGGAGAGTGTCATGGGCAGTAGATCGGTTTGGTCGGAACGCCGTTGCTCCACCCGAATGGGAGTGCGAGGCCATGGATTCTGTGGTGTGGGTACAGTGTACTAACCTCTGCAGAGTGTGTGTTTAAATCTATCGATAGCCGCACCCGCGGATATGGGCCCAGTTCGTAGTCGGTCACACTATGAGCCAATGGTAATAATAATAACTTGATTAATAATAATCATGGTTCGATGATGAGAAAGAGGTTGGTTGTGATCAAGAGAGGATGACGAAGGTATCATGGGTACCGAAGTTGGTTGATCTTTATGTGATCGCGAGATGATCACGGTGGTATCATGGATACCGAGGTTGGTAAGTTGATGCATGAGATGGTTACGAGGTAACCCGAGCAGAGTAAGTTGGTGCATGATAGTGTCATCAGGTTGCATGCTAGTATCATCATGTTCATAAATTCATGCCATGCTGATATTGTGCTAGCTATATCATGTTCATCTTGTTCATGTTATAATTTATCTAATAGTATCATATTAATCCTTGTTAACCTGTAATTGCCATGTTGTTGTATGTCTTGATTGCTTTTGGTTAATTGTGAGCTTGCAAGTACATTCAATGTACTGACCTGGCGTGTCATGCCAGCTTGCAGGTCGTGCCTGGATTGCTTGCTTGTTTGGTGTGGTTCCTGTGTTCACGAGCTAGGATAAACGTTCCAGCCAGAGTCCCTGTGGATTGGAGTCCACCATCGTTGTTCGTTGTTCCACTGCCAGTAGAGGTTCCACTGCGTTGAGTTGTTATGCTGCTTGCATAGAGCAACTGTGGTTATCATAGCATCGTCGTGCTGATGTTATTCATTGTAATATCGGAGACCTTGTGTCCGTATTCGTGTTTTAATAGAGAGCTGGTTTGTTCTATGATAAGCAGTGCCGTATTCCAGAAGACTTCACCTCGATCTCTGGGCTGGAATATGGGGCGTTCCGGTTTCTCTGAGCCGGGGTGCCACAAGCTTCCTTCAGTTCTTTGGAGTATCAGGACCACCCCCAATAGATCAATAGGCTATACGCCCTTCTTCATAGTTTATGGTGCTGAGGCAGTTCTCCCAAGTGATATTCGTCATGACTCACCCAGGGTGGCGGCTTACGTTGAAACAGAGAAAAAGATGGCATGTCAAAATGCTCTTGATACCTTGGATGAAGAACGTGACCTCGCAGCAGCTCGCTCAGCGATTTACCAACAAGACCTGCGTCGCTATCACAGCCGCAGAGTTCGAAGCCGGACGTTCCAAGAGGGCGACTTAGTGCTCCGTTTGATTCAAGATCAGACAGGCTTGCATAAGTTATCACCCCCTTGGGAGGGGCCCTTTGTGGTTAGCAAAAACCTCAACAACGGATCTTATTATCTCATCGACATACGTGAACATGATAAGTCACGTACCTCTGAGGAGGAGACCAACAGGCCTTGGAACATTGCTCATCTTCGGCCTTACTACACTTGAGCCACTGGCTCTTTTCATTGTACATAACTTTGTCAATGTATATATCTTTTTATGATCAACATAATAAAGTCAGCATCCCCAAAATTCGAGGCCTCTGTCGTTTCATCTCATATTTTCTGTGCATGATTCTTTATTAATTGATCATAAGGTCACTTGGGGGCTTCCAACTCATCGAGTTTAGCTTTAATACCCTCTTGACCAGCAAATAAACGCCATTATATGGGTTAAACCTGCATGTATGAAGATGCTACTCCAATAGGTGACCCGCCGTACTCTTGACAGTCAATCTTTTATGACCCTGAACTAGTCAAGGTTAAAACGGCGGTTCTTGTCACGTGAGAGCCGGCTTACAGAAAGCGAGGATAAACTCACCCGTGTGTTTGTTGCTACTCCATTATGTGACCCATCGTACTCTTAACAGTCTATCTATATGACCCTGAACTAGTTAAGGTTAAAACGGCGGATTATGTCACATGAGAGCCGGCTCACGGGAAGAAAGGATATTAAGCCAGGCTTCATGAAAGCAAGATTTGAGCCTTAAGAGGCCAGTCTTTCGTCATCGCGCCTTAAAAGCCGACTTATAAACATTGAGATATACATGTTTATATTCTCTGTTTCTGTCTTTACAGGAATTTTATTTTTTTACATATATGCAAGCTATAAGTCCCTGGATCAAAGAAGGTCTGGATTGACATGGAGGCCATGAGTCGTCAAGTGATTCTTCAAAAATATTCATGACCATAAGGCATTGGGTTATTAACCCGCCTCGGTTTTCCATTGTAAGTCGCCAGTACAGGAATTGATGGACCCCTTACAGATTATATGACAAAACATCAAGAAGGCACCTGCACTCAAAGATGGTGCAAAGCAAAGCAAAGTTGCATATATAATTTGATCAGGCATACAAAGAAGCTTGATCATCCGGTTGTTTGATCATCAGTTCAAAAACATGTACGAAGGCATGACAAGGCAACTAACTGTTTTAAGCTAAGATTATTACAAGGCTACAAGTTGAGCCCAAAAGTTTTTCACACAAGTTTGTAAGTGGTGAGATCACTCCTTTGAGCCGGCTTCAGAGCCGGCCGGGTTATGCCCTGCCAGGTTAATATCATCATGGTGTCTTGTAGTGTAAGCTTCCAGGTTATCCTTTGTCGGCTCTTCATCGCTTGCAATCCGAAGATTGTCCGATGTCCAATCGATACCAGTTAACACTTCAAAGGTTGCTTCATTATTCATGACAGTACAAGGGTCAATATCAGGGGCAAAGATATGCTTACGCCTTTGAGGAGTCAGATCAACAACATCGAAAGAGGGCTTGATTCGAGTGTTGCTGCTGTCATAAGCCGGCTGATACTTCTTCAGATCCATCTCTTATGCAAGTTTACACGCCAAAGGCCGCATTTCCTTGACACATTTGGCGAAGTCTGTTTCACTAAAGATAAACCCATCATCATTATATTCAGGGCACCCGCCAGCCATCTCTGTTGGGTCCAGCTCCGATTGATAAGCTTTTGCCCGTCTTAGTGTGGTGATTGCCCCTGCACGGGCGGCTGACAGCTTTAGTTCTTCAACTTGCTTCGGCATTGTGGACAATTGATCTAGCACATCTTTTATGAGTGCTGGCGACTTCTTGCCATTGGATACAGCTACAAGCGTCCGAAGGCTGCCAGCTTATAACTTCTTTGTCAAAGAGTAGATGGCTTTCAGCTTTGTCACCACACTTTGCCTGAGGCTGGCACTTCTAGCACCTATTAAGCATTCAAAACAAGAGTCGCTAGGCGAGTTAGTATCATATTTCTTAAGTCGCCGGGCGAGTTATTTCAATTAAATTACAAATCTTACTTACCAAAGATGGCGACGGTCATTTCAGAGACATGATGCTTTAAGCCGGCAAACTCTGCAGCCACTGCTTAAGTTGGTTCTCAGCATCTTTTGCATGCTTCAATAAGGTGGCTTTTTCAGTTTCCAAAGCAAATCTGTCAGCATCAAATTTGGCCTTCATTTTTTCTAAGTCCTCTACAGAAGACTTCAAGCTTGATTCAGCTTTGGTGCGTTCTGCTTGTTCAGACTTTAAGTTCTTTCTTAAGCCGGCCAGATCTGACTCGCCCAGGCTTAATGCTTCCTGCAAAGTTAAACAGAGGGTTATCATTTCAAGAAAACACTGAGTGTGTTGGTTTGGTTAAGACAGCCTTTGACACAGATGTTAGGGCAAGACTATTTAAGTCCCAAGCACATTGCAAGCAATATCCTTGGCACTTGGGGGCTAATGTACGTTGTTTTCTTTGAAATTATATTGAAGAAGACCCGGCTTACCTTATAAAGCTAAGACGGCCCTTGGGGGCTACAGGCGATTTCTTCTAAGTGTTGGTTATCAAAGACCTAGCTTACCTTATAAAGCTAAGCCAGCCCTTGGGGGCTACAGGCAATTTCTCCTAAGTGGTTGTGATCAAAGATCCGGCTCACCATATAAAGCTGAGTCAGCCCTTGGAGGCTACATGGTGTTTTCCTTTTCAAGCAAGGTTAAAGAACCGGCTTATCACTTGCATGATAACCCGGCCCTTGGGGGCTGCAATTTGGAGTCTACAGATTTTTTCTCAAGTCTTCACCACACTCAAAAAAATTCCTATGGTTAATACTTGGAGGCTACATACAGGGACATAATAGGAGAAAAATCAAGCATACCTCATACTTCTTCTTCATTATATGTACCAAGCTGGCCTCCATGTCCCGACTTGTATTTAAGCAGCTCAAATAGCCTGCATATACTTCTTCACCGCTAAGTGCCTCACAGTTTGGCAGATCAAGCTTTGTGTTGCCCCTTTCAAGCAAGGGCGGCTCTTCTTTGGCTAAGTGCTTAGCCAGCACGGTGGAGGTCTTGGGGGTTGTGTGACCCGCCCCAATGATGGAAATGTCATCATTATTCTTCTCAGAAGGAATTTCTTCAATCGGCTTGACAGGAGTTGAAGAGGGAATAGGACTTGGCGGGTCACGATTATCCGCCGGGTTAGCTTTAATATCCATGGATTCAGAAGCCGTTGCATCAGTCTGTGGAGGCAGATCATCTTGTTGGTTGAGAGGTTCTTCAGGCTGTTCGGTGTTGACTCAGGGGTTACCAGCACCTGTTCTTCCGGCTCAGGGACTTTGGGAGCCTTAGAAGAGTTGACAACCTTTCTTTTCTTCTCCTTGGCTTTGACCCTGTGATCACGTTGGAGTGTTAAGACGTATATGAGAATAAGTTTTGAGTTATAAGTAAATGCAAGGGCTCACCCTTGGTTTCAATGAAGATAGGTAGCTGGGTTTGAGATGAGCTGCCTGAAGATGATGGCGACTCCCGGTAATTGGAGTCAGAAGGGTTAAGAGGATGTCTCATAAGACCAGCTTTGGGTAAAGAAGAAGTTGGAGTGTGTGGCACATCAGCAGGCAGCTTACGGGCAGAGGGTTCATGAGTTAACCTAGCCATTAAATCACCTGAGCCGCCACTCCGAGTCTGACATCTTAGGTCACGCTGAGTTTTCTTCAAAATAAAGTGTGGATCTAAGTAAGCCTCTGGATGAGAAAACTTTACTTTCCGGACAACCCGCCGTATTTCCTCTGAAGGTGCAGGGTCTGAGCCGGAAGAGACAGGAATTACCTCAATGTCATTAGCCCGGCTTGTGGCAACCTCATCCTGAGAATAAGAGGTGTCAGCTAATTCAATAAAGGGTCGGCCAAGAGAGTCGAGTTCTACCTCTGATTGATTGTCAGCGTCAGCTAACTCGCCCACAACAGCCAGCTCAGCTGCGGCGGTTGCCTTGTTCTTCTTTGATTTTGGACCAGTCCTGACCTTGGCCATAACAGTCCTTATCTTTCTTTTCTAGAAAGCAGAATCGGGCTGTGTAATAAAGAGGGAATTAACAAATGAGATTCAGAATGAATCAAGGATATTTAAGCCAGACATAAACAGGTACTTACATCTGGGGCCGGGTTGAGTTTGAAGAATAGTAAGAGTCCTATCTTATTACAGTTCTCTTGAGTCTCCCCAAGCAAAGAGTTCACAGTTTGAAAAAATTCTTCAGCGGTGAAGCTATCGGAGCTATACCGCTGAGGGTCATCTGACTCGCCACAATATTCACACATTAAGCCGGGCCGATGGCTTAAGGGAAGAATTCACCACGAAACCCAGCAACGGGCTAAGTCAATTCCGGTTAACCCATTGGCCAACAAAGCTTTTACTTTTGGATAGTATTGAAGTGCCTCAGTATGTTCATCTGTTAGAAGCTTGCTTGGCGGGTCAAAATTGATAGGAAGGCGATCAGCTCTATAACCCAGATGAGGGTTCTCAGTAGCCGGGGCAGTGTTCTTGCAATAAAACCAAGTTTTTATCCATCCTTTGGGGTGGCTTGGTAAGGTGGCTACACGAAAGTCACCATCTCTACGTCTCTTGATTGAGACCCCGCCTAATTCTTGACTCGGACCATTGGTACATTCAGTCTGGCGGTTTATGTAGAAGAATTCCTTGAAAAGAGCAACAGTGGGCTCTACTTGCAGATAAGCCTCACAGAAAATTTGTAAGTGGCAAAGTTTTGTCACTGAGTTTGGGCCTATCTTGAGGATGAAAATTGAAATAGTATAAGGAGTCCCGAAAAAACTTCGACCCAGGTGATGTAAAGCCTCTGAGCATGTGGTCAGTAAAGACTATCACTTCTCCTTCACCAGGATTGGGGACATTTTCTCCTTGACTAACCCGCCATCCAATCTCTTCCTGAGTTGCCAAAAAGCCTTGGCCCACATAATCTTTAAAGATTTCTTTAGTAACTAGGGAAAGGCCTCAGTTAGAGAGAGTGGTTTTGGTCATATTGAGTCGCCTAAGGTGACGGAAACTGCAAAATCAGAGCATGGTGGGTTACTTAAAGAAGTAATGACTCGCTATCACTATCATATGAGTAAAGCAATATAAATATGAGTCGCCCTAAATAGAGGTGGGTTATGTAAAAGATGCAGTCTCTAGAATGCTGGCAGATTAAGGATGTATTAGTAAGTCGCCCAAGATGCAGAGGTGGGTTACCTAACGTTCAGGATTGTTGAAGATTCTGCTAAGTGTGGAGCAAACAAGTTTCATAATCAACAACTATATTTATGGATCTATGGGCAGTTCAAAAAAGAAAAATAATTGCTAAACCTAAAAAGTGGTGACGGAAGAATTATCAGGCTACCAATTGATTCTAGAGAAAACACAAGTTGTCCAAGGTGTAAGATGGTGTCAAAATTGCTACCGCAATATTTCTATGATGTTTCGGATCAAAAACAGTTCTACTCAAAGATATGATGAACTAAGAAGGGGACGAACCCTGACGAACTCCACGAACTAGGGTGACCTAATGTAGATCTAAGCAAGAAGGAAAGCGGTACCTGATGGCATTGGAGGAAGGTGGAGGTGTGCCGCTGAGTCCCGACGACGATGGGGTGGTGTTGTAACCTCGACCGAAGAAGGCTAGCACGGCTCGATGGGCGCGGCGGAGCTCCGGTTGGGAAGGGGCTCGCGAGGAAGAAGAAGAAGTGGAGAAGACGAGGTAAAAGATAAAAGGAGGGCCCTCGCGCCTATTTATAAGGAGAAAATGAATGGCTGGTGCGAAGATCGAGGAGGCATAATAAATTTTACAACAAGGGGACGCCTCAATTTTTGGAATGATGGATTATGCAAAGATCCGTTATGACGTCATGAAGGTTTTCCCGAAATCATGGAGGTGACGTCATCTTTCTTCATGGCGGGTTATGAAGATATTCAGGATTGATTAAAAAGGGATGAAGAGAAGACTTGCCAAACGGCGGGTTAAAGATTGACATGAACAAGGTCAAATCAATCTGGGCCTAATGTTGGGGATATAACCCCACGGTATAACCCGCCTTAATAGGGCCGGGTCAGATCATCAGTGACTTAGGAAGCTGGGCCTCAGATGGGTCAAGATGGTTAGGATGCAGGATTAAGAAGGGCGGCTCACAAAGATGGGCCGACTTAAAACCCAAAGTCAGAAGGCGGCCCGGAGGTGTAACCCGCCATGTAATGACTTGTCTTGTAAGGCAAGGTGACTTAGAGTAGGGCTCGGTCACCGATTGTAACCTGACCCGGACTCTTGTAAGCCGGCAGCCTCGACCTGTATATAAAGGTGAGTCCCCGGCATAGGATAGGGAAAGTAACAATCAATTGATAGCTAGGTCAAGCGAATCCGCTCCCTTGTAATCGATACTCAAGCAATAGCAACAAGAGCAGGAGTAAGCTTGTACCTCCACCGTGAGGGGCCGAACCTGGGTAAACTCGTGTATCTCGTCCCGCTCAACCCCGACAAGTTAATCACCGTAGCGATGGCCTCACACCTAAGTCCTTTCACTAGGACATCTGTCGTGACAAAACCACGACACGTAGCCTTGTCAATCTCAACATCATTGGGTTGGACGTGGAGGATGGTGATGCTGGTGTGACTGTCGGAGGTGGGGAAGATGATCTGAGGCCTCTGGAGACGGCGCCGAGGGTACTGCTCCGATGTGATGGACGGTTCTGTCATTGGAGCAGCTCCAGTGAGGTGTACGACAGCGAGGCTGAAGCAGGACAAGACAGACAACGTTAACCTGAAGTGGAATTCTAATGGCATCTGCAATAGATGATGTAAAATACATGACCAAAAAGTGCTAGATGTAGAATGCATTAGCCGCGGCTGCTCCAACAGATGTTGTAAATACTGTTGACTCTGAACTTAACTGAAGAAACTGAACTTTACAGTCAAAACTGAATTTTACTGTCGAAACTGAATTTTACTGATGAAACTGATTGAACTAGTAGCAGAGCACTACAATAGAAGTTTAGGCCGTTCGAGCACTTGTACCAGAGAAGCAGTGATCTAAATCAGCAGCCGCTCGAGCAGGGAATGCACTAGCAGAGAGCAGCTCGTGCAGCAGCACCGCGAGCGAGTGCTAAAGCAACAACTCCTGTAGCTGCCGCAGGTCATGTAGCAGCAGCAGCACGAGCAAGAGCAAGAGCAGAGCAGAGCAGTAGCACGAACAAGAGCAAGAGCGGAGCAGCAGCGCGACCGACAGCAAGAGCAGAGCAGAGCACGAACGAAAGCAAGAGCAAAGCAGCAGCGCGACCGACATCAAGAGCAGAGCCATGATACGTCTCCAACGTATCTATAATTTTTGCTTGTTCCATGCTATTATATTACCATTCTTGGATGTTCTATAATCATTTTATAGCAACTTTATATCATTTTTTGGGACTAACCTATTGACATAGTGCCTAGTGCCAGTTGCTGTTTTTTTTCTTTTTTTTTACTTCACAGAATATCAGTACCAAACGGAGTCCAAATGTAGCAAAACTTTTTGGAGATTTTTTCTGGACCAGAAGACACCCAGTGGGCCAAGAAAGTACCAGAGGGGAGGCCCGTGGTGGGCACAACCCACCAGGGCGCGCCCAGGGGGTTGTGCCCCCATGAAGACCTCCCGCACCACCTCTTCACCCTATAAATTCCCAAATATTGTAGAAACCCTAGAGGAGTCGACGAAACACAATTCCAGCCGCCGCAAGTTCCAGAACCACGATATCCAATCTAGACACCATCACGGAGGGGTTCATCATCCTCATTGGTGCCTCTCTGATGATGCGTGAGTAATCCACCATAGACTTAAGGGTCCGTAGGCAGTAGCTAGATGGCTTCTTCTCTCTTTTTGATTCTCAATACAATGGTCTCTTCGAGATCTATTTGATGTAACTCTTTTTGCGGTGTGTTTGTTGGGATCCGATGAACTTTGAGTTTATGATCAGATCTATATCCATGACTGTTATTTGAGTTTTCTTTGATCTCTTATATGCATGATTATTTATAGCCTCGTATTTCTTATTCGAATCTTTGGTTTAGTTAGGCCAACTAGATCGATTTTTCTTGCCATGGGAAGAGGTGCTTTGTGATGGGTTCGATCTTGCGGTGTTCTTTCCCAGTGACAGAAGGTGCAGCAAGACACGCATGTATCATTGCTATTAAGGATAACAAGATGGGGGCTATTCTTACATGAATAGATCTCGTCTACATCATGACATCGTTCTTATTGCATTACTCCATTTCTCCAAGAACTTAATACACTAGATGCATGCTGGATAGCGGTCGATGTGTGGAGTAATAGTAGTAGATGCAGGCAGGAGTCGGTCTACTAATCTTGGACGCGATGCCTATATATTGATCATTGCCTTAGATATCGTCATAATTATTCGATCTTCTATCAATTTCCCAACAGTAATTTGTTTACCCACCATGTGCTATTTCTCGAGAGAAGCCACTAGTGAAATCTACGGCCCCTGGGTCTATTCTATATCATATTTGCTTTGAGATCTATTTTTGTTCACTTTTATTTTTAGATTTATTATTCTAAAAACCCAAAAATACCTTGCTGCACTTTTTTATTACTTATTTTATTTCGCGTTTTATCGAGAGCTATTTATCTAATGTATCACATATTTATCCGTCTTTTTACCGGGGAGGATCAAACAGTCGCTCGTTAACTTACCAATTTCTGGCACCGTTACCTAGGAGGGATTGACAACCCCTCTTACGCATTGGGTTGCAAGTATTTGTTCTTTGTGTCCAGGTACCATTTAAATAGTGTTGCTTGGTTCTCCTACTGGATTGATACCTTGGTTTCACAACTGAGGGAAATACCTACCGTAGCTGTACTGCATCATCCCTTACTCTTTGGGGAAATATCGATGCAGTTTCAAGCGACATCAAAAGGAATTTATGGCGCCATTGCCGGGGAGACATCATGAACATCTATCAGGTTCCTAATCACAAATCTCATCTCTGTGCAATTTACATTATTTGCGCCCTCTTTTTCTTTCGCTGTTTTCTTGTCAGATCTATCTTTTTGTTTGCAATCTTGTTTGCGTAGTCACGATGTCTCAAGGATACACCAAATTGTGTGATTTTTCAATACCAATAATAATGATTTTATTAGCACTCCGATTACTCCTCCCACCACTAGTGCGGAATCTTGTGATATTAATGCCGCTTTGTTGAATCTTGTTATGAAAGAGCAATTTTCTGGTACTCCTAATGAAGATGTCGCGTCCCATCTAAACATGTTCGTAGAATTGTGTGATATGCAAATGAAAAATGATGTGGACAATGATATTGTGAAGTTGAAATTATTTCCGTTCTCTTTGAGGGATCGTGCAAAAATTTGGTTTTCTTCTTTGCCTCGCAATAGTATCGATTCTTGGGATAAGTGGAAAGATGCTTTTATTACGAAGTATTCTCCGGACGCGAAAATTATTTCCCTTAGAACTCAAATCATGAATTTTAAGCAACTTGAGCATGAACATGTTGCATAATCTTTGGAAATAATGAAGTTGATGCTAAGAAATTGTCCTACTCATGGTTTAAATCTTTGGATGATAATACAAGTTTTTTATGCAGGATTGAATTTTGTTTCTAGAAATCTTTTAGATTCCGCCATGGGTGGTAATTTTATGGAAATTACTTTGGGTGAAGCTACAAAATTTCTTGATAATATTATGGCAAATTATTCACAATGGCATACTGAAAGAGCACCTACTAGTAAAAAGGTTAATTCGGTTGAAGAAATTAGTACTTTGAGTAAAATAAATTGATGCTCTTATGAAATTGGTTGCTAATAAAAGTGCTCCTATTGATCTTAATGATGTGCCTTTGTCTACTTTGATTGAGCAAAATAGTGATCCCGTAGATGTGAATTTTGTCTCGCGAAACAATTTTAATAACAATGCTTATAGAGGTAATTTTAATCCTAGGCCTTTTACTGGAAATTCCTCTAATAATTATGGTAGTTCCTATGGTAATTCTTCTTACAATAATAATAGGAACCCCTCTGATCTTGAGAATAATATTAAAGAATTTATCAGTGCTCAAAAAGTTTTCAATACTACGATAGAAGAAAAGTTGAATAAGATTGATGATATGTCTAGAAGCATTGATAGAATTTCTCACGATGTAGAAAATCTCAAGTTGAAAACTTTTGCACCCAAGGTTGATGAATCAATTAAAGCTTTATATTTTTCTATGGATGAAAGTAAGAAAAGAACCGCTATGCTTAGAGCTAAAAGAGAATCTTTAGAAAGAGCGTTTTCTAGTGATTGCTTTCATAAAAATGATGAAGATCTTAAAATGACTGGTGTTTATTCTATTGATTCCTTGTTTAGTAAAATTAAAATTGATGATAAAGGGATTGAAGAAGAGTCAAGTTTAGCTAGAGGGCGTCCCGATAATTTGGAGGGTGAAAATCTGGATGAAAAAATTGATAAAAGTGGGTTTGGAGAGGTCAAAACTTTAACTAGTGATGTGCCCACTCTTTTGGATTACAAAGACTTTAATTATGATAATTGCTCTTTGATTGAATGTATTTCTTTGTTGCAATCCATGATAAATTCACCCCATGCTTATGAACAAAATAAAGCTTTTACTAAACATATCGTAGATGCCATGATGAAAGCTTTGGAAGAAAAATTGGAGTTAGAGATTTCAATTCCTAGAAAATTACATGATGAACGGGAACCTACCATTAAAGTCAAGATTAAAAATTATGAGTGTTTTGCTTTATGTCATTTGGGTGCTAGTGTTTCCACAATTCCGAAATCTTTATGTGATGTGCTTGGTCTTACCGATATTGAAGAATGTTCTCTTAATTTGCACTTGGCGGATTCTACTATTAAAAATCCTTTGGGAAGAATTAATGATGCTCTTATTCTTGCAAATAGGAACTATGTGCCCATAGATTTTATTGTTCTTGATATTGATTGCAATCCGTCTTGTCCAATTATACTTGGTAGACCGTTTTTACGTACTATTGGTGTCGTGATTGATATGAAAGAAGGCAATATTAAATTTCAATTTCCACTAAGAAAGGGTATGGAACACTTCCGTAGGACAAGAATTAAGCCACAATATGAATCAATCATGAGGGCATCCTATGTATCAAAAACTAAAGATGACAATACTTGAATCTATGCATTATGCCTAGCTAGGGGCATAAAACGATAGCGCTTGTTGGGAGGCAACCCAATGAATAAAATTTATTTTTGCCTTTTTCTTTCTGTTCTTGAGTGTTTGCACAATTATGCCTCTGTTATGATTGTGTTTTTTTTATGTTTTAATTAGTATTTGTGCCAAGTAAAGCCTTTGGGATAGCTTTGGTGTTAGTTGATTTGATCTTGTTGGAAAACACAAACTTTTGCATCCAGTAGAAATTTTTTGTAAAATCACAGGAGCGACTAAAAATTCTGAATTTCTTACACATGATTGATATACAAATTTCCTTTGTTTTCCTAATTTTACAGAATTTTTGGAGTTACAGAAGTATGGGAACAATTCGCATATTTTAGACTGTTCTGTTTTTGAAAGATTCTGTTTTCTTTGCATTGTGTGCTTATTTTGATGAATCTATGGATTGTATCGGGGGGTATAAGGTATGGAAAAGTTAGAATACAATAGATATAATGCAATAACAAAATTTGAATGGGTTTGAAACAATACTTAAAGTAAAGATTGGTTTTCTTATACTAACGGATCTCACGAAGGTTTTGTTAAGTTTTGTGTGATTGAAATTTTCAAGTTTTGGGTGAGATCGCGATGGATGAAGGAATAAGGAGTAAAAAGAGCCTAAGCTTGGGGATGCCCCATGGCACCCCAAGTTAATATTCAAGGAGAACCAAGCAACTAAGCTTGGGGATGCCCTGGAAGGCATCCCCTCTTTCTTCTAACGACTATCGGTATTTTACTTGGAGCTATATTTTTATTAGTCACATATCATGAGTTTTGCTTGGAGCGTCTTGTATTATATGAGCCTTTGCTTGTTTTGTTTTTTAGTTGTCACAAGTATCCAAGCTGGACACACCTATTTGAGAGAGCCAAAATTATGCTATGATTTGTTAGAATTGCTCTTTATGCTTCACTTAAAAAAATTTAGCTATGGAATTGCTCTAGTGCTTCACTTATATCTTTTTGAGCACGGTGTGCTTTAATATTTTTGAAGAATGCTCTCATGCTTCAATTAGATTTATTTGAGAGATAGTAATTTTTTTAAGAAATTCTCTCATGCTTCACTTATATTATTTTGAGAGACGAAAAATTTTATGCTCATGTTCTTCACTTAAATTTGATTGAGCTATTTAAAAGCAATTGCAATATATGAAATTAGTCCCAAAGTGATAGATATTCAAGAGGGATACAATAAAAACTTTCATGAAGATTGTTGGACAAAATAAACTTTATTCTTTGTAATAGTTTTGAGATATAATGATAGTGATATGTGAGTCATGTTGGTGAGTAATTATGCTGTAGTAAGAATATTGGTGTTAAGGTTTGTGATTCCCTATGCAAGCACGAAAGTCAATAGTTATGCAATGAAATTACATACTACTTATGGTGCATTATTCGGTGTTAGTTATGCTTAATGCTCGCTTATGTGAATTTTCATTTCTTGGTTGGTTGCTTCTCAATCTTTTTGCTAGCCTCCACTTGTACTAAGTAGAAATACTACTTATGCATACAAAATCTTTAAACCCAGTTTTGCCATATGAGTCCACCATACTTACCTATATGCGGTATTTTCGTGCTCTTCTAAGCAAATTTGTATGTGCCATCTCTAATTTTCAAAGTGAATTTCCTTCTTGTGTGACCGTACCGCTCATGAAGCGGCAGGAGGTGGCCAATGTTTTCCATGCTAGATGTGTTATTCTCAAGATGAGTGTTTATTCACTTGTCATTGCACGAGAGTACCGCGGTAATAGGGATGCCAAGTCCCGAAATGAAAAAGAAATTTACTTTGTCAAATAATAAATTCCTTGGAAAGTGTTGGTATGGAAGACACTCGTGGATACGACTAGCCATGGATTGTGAAAGAATGGTGGAAAAAGGAATCAACTTTATTTTCTGTTAGGGAACTGCCTATGATATATTTAGCATGGAAAGTGTTGGGAATTACTCGGTCGTTTTCGTTGACGGGAAAAGTATGCCTCTTAAAAAATTTATCTCTCAATTTAAGCTTTGAGCTCTGGCACCTCTACAAATCCTACTTCCCTCTACGAAGGGCCTATCTATTTACTTTATGCATTTTTTTATTTGAGTCTCCATATTCTCTTATAAAGCACCAACTAGGGAGCACTATGATCATACTTGAGCATTGGATGTAGCTAATATGCGAGTGTGTTTTATGAATGGATCAATGATTGAGCATGATGGGCTAGGGATAACTTTCTTTAGTGTTGATATTTTGAAAGACATTGTTGCTTGTTGATATGCTTGAGTATTGAAATCTTCATGTCAAAACAAGACTATTGCTTTGAACCATATAAAAGTCCAAATGTCCATGCTACAAAAGAAAAGAATATGTGATGAACATGTAAGGCAGCATTCCACATCAAAAATTCTGTTTTTATCATTTACCTACTCGACGACGAGTAGGACTTAAACTTGGGGATGCTGATACGTCTCCAACGTATCTATAATTGTTGCTTGTTCCATGCTGTTATATTAATCATTCTTGGATGTTTTATAATCATTTTATAGCAACTTTATATCATTTTTTGGGACTAACCTATTGACATAGTGCCCAGTGCCAGTTGCTGTTTTTTGCTTGTTTTTTACTTCGCAGAATATCAGTACCAAACGGAGTACAAATGCAGCGAAACTTTTTGGAGATTTTTTTCTGCACCAGAAGACACCCAGTGGGCCAAGAAAGTACTAGAGGGGAGGCCCGTGGTGGGCACAACCCCATGGAGACCTCCCGCACCGCCTCTTCGCCCTATAAATTCCCAAATATTCCAGAAACCCTAGAGGAGTTGACGAAACATAATTCCAGCCACCGCAAGTTCTAGAACCATGAGATCCAATCTAGACACCATCACGGAGGGGTTCATCATCCTCATTGGTGCCTCTCCGATGATGCGTGAGTAGTCCACCATAGACCTAAGGGTCCATAGGCAGTAGCTAGATGGCTTCTTCTCTCGTTTTGATTCTCAATGCAATGGTCTCTTCGAGATCTATTTGATGTAACTCTTTTTGCGGTGTGTTTGTTGGGATCTGATGAACTTTGAGTTTATGATCAGATCTATATCCATGAATATTATTTGAGTTTTCTTTGATCTCTTATATGCATGATTATTTATAGCCTCGTATTTCTTCTTCGAATCTTTGGTTTAGTTAGGCCAACTAGATCGATTTTTCTTGCCATGGGAAGAGGTGCTTTGTGATGGGTTCGATCTTGCGGTGTTCTTTCCTAGTGACAAAAGGGGCTGCAAGACATGCATGTATTGTTGCTATTAAGGATAACAAGATGGGGGCTATTCCTACATGAATAGATCTTGTCTACATCATGTCATCATTCTTATTGCATTACTCCTTTTCTCCATGAACTTAATACACTAGATGCATGTTGGATAGCGGTCGATGTGTGAAGTAATAGTAGTAGATGCAGGTAGGAGTCGGTCTACTAATCTTGGACGTGATGCCTATATATTGATCATTGCCTTGGATATTGTCATAATTATTTGATCTTCTATCAATTGCCCAACAGTAATTTGTTTACCCACCGTGTGCTATTTCTCGAGAGAAGCTTCTAGTGAAATCTACGGCCCCTGGGTATATTCTTTATCATATTTGCTTTGAGATCTATTTTTATTCGCTTTTATTTTCATATCTATTATTCCAAAAACCCAGAAATACCTTGCTGCACTTTTTTATTACTTATTTTATTTAGCATTTTATCGAGAGCTATTTATCCAATCTATCACAAATTTATCCATCATTTTACTGGGGAGGATCAAACAGTCTCCCGTCAACTTGCCAATTTCTGACGCCGTTACCTAGGAGGGATTGACAACCCCTCTTACGCGTTGGGTTGCAAGTATTTGTTCTTGGTGTGCAGGTACTGTTTACATAGTGTTGCTTGGTTCTCCTACTGGATTGATACCTTGGTTTCACAACTGAGGGAAATACCTACCATAGCTGTACTGCATCATCCATTCCTCTGGGGAAATACCGACGTAGTTTCAAGCGACATCAAGCCGCTCCACGAGCGAGAGCCGGAGCAGCAGCAGCTAGTGCTGGTGTGGAAGTCGCCGCCGAGGGAGCAACGACATGGGGGATAGACGCCATGGAGGAAGTGCCGGTGACGGCGCCGTCGATGGAGACCCTCCATGGCTGCTCGGTATCGAGCACCAGCAGCCCCGTGAGATCGAATAAAAGATAAAATGCAGTGATGAGTGCATAACCTCCTTGGTGGCACCGAGTAGGCCTCGGCTTATCGGAGGAATTGGTTAGGGTGTTGCGGTTCCAATCGGGCAGGTGAAAACGGCGCTGTGGGGATGGAGGTGGCGGAATAGACGAGGTGAACGTCGGGGAAGCTCCTTGGAGGTGGAGGATGGGGCGGCTGAACCGGCGGGACGACGAGATAGACGACAGATCCTCATCCAGCGGTGGACGAGGACGACATCGTCAGAGAAGAGGCTCCGGCTGGGCGGCAGTCGGGAGGCCGCTGGAGGAGCGTGGGGTTTCACGGGTTTTGGCGGTCTCGGTGTACGAATGGGAGGGAATGAAGGGGAAGGTAAGGGGGAGCCATGGCTTAGGGACGCGCTTGGCCGAAATGTGGGGTAAGTTACGAATGTACCCCCACCGGTTTTGACCACGCGACGTCGAGGCGGCATTTTCGGCTGAGGGGTAGAAGGTGGATTTCACGTGTCTGGGCTGCCGACGATTTCGGATGAGGAGGGAGTTTTCGCGCGCGTCAAAATTTCAGGATAACAATTGCGCAGGTTGAAGAGGCGGGGGTTTCATAGCAGAAATGACAAGATATACTCTAGCTTGAAAATTCCAGGATAACAAGGCGCAAATTCCATGTTCGGCAGAACAAACTTAACGTGTACAAAACAAGACAATTCGTACAAGACACAAGAGAGTCATGTCCCCTTTTACTTTTTTTGCGAGGATGTCCCCTTTTACTATATTGCTACAAATGCGATTGAAAAACTACAAGAAAATCTAAAAAAAATCAAGAGAACAAGATTAGCCTGTACAGTACCAAATCAATTTGCACTTCCCTCAACAACAACAAAAAACAAATCAATTCCCACCGCAAGAAAGAGTCATGTCCCGTTTTATATGATTTCAAATGCCAGGATCTCGAATTTCAATTTTTGAATCCACGTTATGTTGAATTCGAATATATCGTTAGGTGATCTTGCGGTTTATAATGGATGTAGTCCTACATTTTGATCTTCCATCTTATATGAACATTTTACTCCACCCTATGAATATATATTGTCGTCTAACATATTTGAATCAATTTTCCCTATTTGAATACTATCGTTGTCAAGTTATACCATCATTTAAATATTATCTTGATAACAGAAAAGATGCATATAGTATTAATCATTTTTAAATATGAACTACATGTACCATACGATCTCCAATTCAATTATTTGTATCCATTTTATGTTGAATTCAAATCACAGTACATTGGTCTAGGTAGCGAGATGTTCGGAATAATCTAAACCCTGTTTTCATATGTATAATGTGTTTAACACACACAACAATGCATCCCCCCTGCCCACACACACAACATTTAGATGTTAGCTTTGAAACTCACACATTATCTCAAATTCGAATAGTTATGTCCATGCATGGATGCAATGTGGTCATACGATACCTGCCATCGGTATCTCAAATTCAAATTGATTTGGCCTTGTTCGATGTGAATATAGTATATAGCATGTTTGATTCAAAACCACACCAGGCATATGTGCATTATATTCATGCATGCATGAGTTACAAACATCATGAGCTCTTATTCAAATATTTGAATCCACTTCTATAATGATTATCGTCTCTGTGAGTCTTTTGCACGCACACACACATTGCTCCTCCCTTCGTGGATACCAATAGCTTTCCTATCGTGCATGGATATATGCACACGCACTCCCCACTACTCTGCATCCTCTACATCGTGCACACACATTCTTGTTCTTTAGGTCGGTCTCCCTACGTCTCCATCTTTCCAACACACACCGATCGATATATGCCTCTAGCTAGCCAGGCCTGCCTACGACACACAAACATGTACACACATAGTCCCTCCTCTCCTCACACCATCCATGTCTCCCGCCCTAACTCTGAGCCACGCGGGCACTGTCGCCCCCTCTGTTGTTATCCATCTTGCACTCGTATAGTGTCACAATCTAGCTGCGCCCCCTCCCCCCACCACACACACACCTCTCCCTCTCTTCGTCACCCCGGGTGTTCTTTATCTCTGACACATGCATGCACATGCACCAATCAATTTCCCTCCATGTGTAGCTAGGTCTCTCACTATTTCCCCACACAAAATGTCCGATATATATCTCTAGTTAAGTCTCCCCCTCTTTACCCACGCACACATCTACCAAACCACGACCTCTCTACATAGGACTGCCTACCACACACATATTAATTGCCCCTCCCCGTCTCATCATCCATGCCTTCCGCTTTGTCTATCGACCAAACAAGCGCACCCACGCACGTTATCATCCCCTCTCTTTAATTATTGATCTCACACTTGTACTCATTCCTTGTCTTCGCCTAGTTGGCCTCTCGCATCATCTTCCAACATGCACCCCCCTCTTTCCTAGCGCGTGTACGCTCGTAAAGTTCTTCCCTCTATCTGTGTCTATCGATATGTTGCATAGACGATCCCTCCCCCTCTCTTCTTGTATATCGCCCCCTCCACATACATATACTATGTATTCAGGCCTCTCTTTGACATAAACATATGTATAGAGGCATGTCGGATAAACCATCTCCCTCTCTCTCTAACACACCCACTAGGTGGAGCCATGGAGGACATGTATGAAAAGAAGAGGTGCATGCACGCACGCACTGCCTCCCTCACACACACGCGGGTACACGGTGGAGCACATTCTCTAAGGAGAGTTAGCCCTCATGATAATTTGATGCATGTTGAAAGACTTGTTAGATGACGTGGCACTAGTACTTTGAGCATGGTTAATAGTATAGCCAATAACCGGCTATATGGAGTTGCCATGTCATATATAGTCAACCTAATAGCCAACGTGTATAGTATAGCTAGTTGCTAAGCAGTACTACTTTATTAATGCATGGCCACTGTACACTCTCACAATGTTTCTTGGAGTTAGTGCTGTAGCCGGCTGTTAATCTACAACCCGCTTCCATTCTCTCTCCTCTTCTCTCTCATCCAACTCAACATAAATATAATTGCTTAATCATTATAGCCTGCTAACTGTAACTTATTATACTTGCTCTTCCGATACGTGCAAAGCAAGTATGAAACAAAATACGAGCAAGTTTTTGTTTCGGGAGATGTATCTCTTTTTCAGTCAATATATTTTTGAAAAAATGATGGGGGAGCTCAATGAAGCCAGGTGGCACATGTGGAGGTGTTGTTTGCTAGCTTCTTGCGTGGATTGATCACACTGACGTGCTGATGCTTCCAGAAGAACGTAGACACTGCTGGGTACAATGAGGTTATTGTAGACGCGAATCCCAGCCATTCTGAGGCACTTAGACCATTGGATCAACATCAATGAACGGCTAATATCGTGTTACACGTCAAATTGAGAATTTCTAAACCGATTATAGAAATAGCCAGCAGTGGGCTACTCATTTTTTGCTCCGAGAGGTTGTGAGCGTCTGGCTCCGCCACGATGGCCTCTGAGAACGCGGACCCACGTACGCGTCCGAGAAACGTATCTAATGAGGATTTCTAGCGACCGATCTTGTTAAGGAGGAAAAGCAAGTGTTACCCTTTACAAATTAAGTTAGGCGGTAAACTTACAGCTCGTCGTGCTGGCGTCGCCCCAACACACGGTCGGTCCGGCCCGCCGCTCACCGAAGGGACGCGCATCGACTTGGTGCATCACTGACACGTGTGACCGCATGTAAGCAGTAGCACCAACACACGGTCGGTCCGGCCCGTCGCTTACCCAAGGGACACGCATCGGCTTGGAACATCACTTACACATGCGACTGCATGTTAGCAGTAGCATGAACAGACGGTATGTCCGGCCCGCCGCTCACCGAAGTGACTCACATCGGCTTTGTACATCACTTATGTTCGACCGCATGTGAGCAGTAGCAAACCGACAAGCCAAGCTCCCCCGCCTACTGTGCGCCAAAATCCCATCCTTTTATTGTAGATCCCTCTAAAAAAATGAAGATCGCGCATAGGAGCAGACCATGGAAGTTGCGAACGCTCATGTGGCGGTTTCATGGGTGGGGGAGGGGCTTGGTGTCGCAGTTTTGTAATATGCCATGGCACTTCTTTTTCTACTTCTGTTTATGTCCAATAACTGGCACCGTTGGATACAGATCTTACGGTTATTGGGGCATTCGCCAGGAATAGCCTCGTGGCGAGCTATTGACTAGTCTTTTTTTCACACGCATTACATTGACACATATCATCTCTCTCCCTCTTTCCCACACACACACCTAGTCTCTCGGGACTTCTCGCACACACCATCTCTAGCTCTCTAGATTGATGCCACCCACATACCCTTTTACTCTACGTTTAGTATGTTGTACACGAAGAGAAGAGATGCATGCATGCACTCATCCTCTCTCACACACGCATCTGTAGCTACGAATTGTAGTGTTCTCAACCATCCGATTGGCTCTATCATAGGTTCATGTTGCTCCTTGGCCTTGAGATTGAGAAGTTTAAAACGTGGAGGCTCAACTGGAGGCACGAGGTTTTGGTTAATGTGCAGGCCACACACGGCACCAACATGACACGAGCTTGGTCTGCCTGGTGCGCAGTCGGGTGAGTACTACTAGTAGTAGTACTACTTTGATGTGTCGCGTCAACTCGCAGAAGTATGCAACACTTCCTCAACAAACAAGCATATAAGCAGCTTATACTCCTTACCCAAAGGATCTTTATATCCAACAGACACAAAATATCCCTTCGATTGTTGGAAATTATTTTAATTGTTGATCTGATGTCGAAGTAATTGCTGCATCGCCACCAAAATCCACAATCTCTTAAGCTAAAGTAGACTGAGCTAAACCCTATATTAGCATATTACTAAGATAAATAGAAGGCAATGTACAATCATTTAGGAGGTGAGCTTGTCAACCTGAATGTGGAGGGACACCGTCCTCGACAACCCAGCCCTAGCCAGCAGCTTGGGCGGCACTGTGAAGAAGGTCAGCTCCTGCACGGCGACAGCGCCGGGCTCCTTGCTGCTTGTCACCTTGATTTCTACCTTGACGGTGTCAGTCCTGCCTTTGGGCTCCCCCGGCGGGCCGTTTTCCCACACCTTGGCCGCATAGTGCGGCGGTGGGGACGACCCCGCTCTAATGCAGACGACCGACACGGTGATAGGCGCGCCGATGTCGAGCACGCCGCCGACCACGAAAAAATGCGTGACCGTCCTCTTCTGCGAACAGCAAGCGCCGCGGGTCCGACATCGACACTTGCAGCTAGAGCACCTTGCTGTACTGGATCCTGTGCACGGGCATGGGATGCACGGTGCTAATGTGGTGGGGGAGCGCCGATGGTGGGCCTTCGCAGCCGCAGACGGGCACGGGGCATTTGCAGGGTGCGAGCGGACACACGCTCTGGTGATCGGCGATCTTGTGGTAAGTGACGTAGAGCCCACAGCCTTCGTGCGGGCACTCCACCCTCACTGAGGAGAGGACAGCGTCCATCACCATGTTACGCACGTCGAAGCCGCCATCGCGCTCGCACTTCTGGCACTGCCGCTGGTTCCCGGGGCGCTCGTCGCTGCGGTCCACACAGGCCAGGTGCCCTCCCTTGCACTGCACAAATCAATCAAACATCACATCAATCAAGAAACCCGCACCTTGCTTGATCAACCGAATGGACAAGGTGTATTCGAACCTCGTACACTGGAGGCTTCAAGAGGTGGAGGCACAAGGGGCAGTGGAGCAAGGTGAGGTCCATAGAGACCTCCATCGTCGGGTCCTGTTCCTTCAGCATGATCTCGCCCTCCTCGTGCACCACCATCTCTCGCTTTAGGGCCGGGGCATTAGAAAGTTTTACCATGACATATTCATACTACTTCAAGGTGCATTAAATCAACACATGCAAGTATCAAAAGGAAAGTCACGGCATGCATGCATGCGTTGTAATTAATGCATCGGTAAACACAAATTATTGAAATATATCGAGTGCACTGCTTTGATGTGTCGCATCAACTCGCACAACAAGGAGAAGCTTGATTACAATGCCCTCTCCCTCACCCATGAGCATGGTGGCTCGCAGGACTAGGAGAAGCTTTTGCTACATGCTCTCCCTCCCGCACGCGGTGGACATGCAGCAGTTCATTCGGTGTCAGATGGCTAGAAGCATATAGTACTAGTACTCCACTGTAGTAGTACCATCATTGTTTGACTTCCTGAAGAGGCGAAGAGCCAAGCGCAACCCGAACGCTCGCGTGGCAATTTCATGTGCAAGGGAGGTAGTAGTAACATAGTCTAGGATAGCGTGTAACATGCCTCTAAGCTTAAAATCATTGGAGTCGCCTCCATGCTAAGAGGCCATCTCGAAGCATTTTTTGATTAAATAATCTTATGACCCTACCTGTCATCCTGGTGATTGTAGTTTGCATGCTGGTCTGGTCAAGAGAGGAATATATATTTTAATTTGTGGTGGGGTAAATGTTAGAGGTTGCACCAAATATTGTACACTGTGGGTCTTTTAGCCAAGTTTAGAGGCAAGAATGTTGGGCCCGTGTTAGAGGCAGTGCTGCCTCCAAACACTCGAGGTGCTCTCCAGTGTGACAAGTTTACCATCACATGTTCATACTTCAAGGTGCATTAAATCAACAGATGCAAGGATGAACAGGAAACTCACGGCATGCATGCATTGTAATTAATGCAAAGGTAAACACAACTTTTTGAGAAAATCGTGCTATGATGTGTCGCATCAACTCATACCACAAGGAGAAGCTTGATTACTACTAGTAGTATGCCCTCTCCCTCGCCCATGCGCGGTGGCTCGCAGACAAGGAGAAGCTTTTGCTTTCAACAAGCTCTCCTTCCCCCACGTGATGGACATGCAGCAGTTGATTCGGTACTGTAGAAGTAGTAACATCATTGTTTGACTTGTGGAAGTTGCGAACGCTCGCGTGGCAGTCTTATGTGTAGGGGAGGGGTGTGGTGTGGCAGTTTTGTGGAAATTCTCTTCTATTGTTGTTTGCGTCCAATAGGTGTCACCGTCAGATGTAGATCTTACGGTTATTGTGGCGATTGCTAGTTATAGTCATATTACGAAAATCAAATAATCCCAAAACAAACCCGACCACGTTTCTTGTTTCTAGACATGAATAGGAATCAACCAATAAGGGACATGGGCCGTGTATGTTTTTAATGCCTTGAGACGTACCTAGCACGGCATGCAGCGGTCGGTTCATTGCATGCAATGGTATTAATTAGCAAATAAATATTAAGTTCTCTCATTTTCCTCTCCGCCTTGGTCGTGGTGCACAATGTAGTACTAGTAGTACTACTACTGACTAGTCTCTTTTTGACACGCATTTACGTTGATCAGCTTGAATGCCAACGAGGGAGAGGGTAGCGGTTCCCAAAATGTTGAACGGTCAATGATGCATCCTCATTCAATTAGCATGCAGAGGGAATTAATTGGAGAAGCCGAATGGAGCCAGCATGATGTGAATGCAACGCAGTTTGGATTCTCGTATAAAGGCGCCCCAACACGCCAATCCATCTACTCCTAGTCTCTGCGCAACACTGCTCACTCCAATCCAAGACCAAGACCAAGTGACCAGAAGCCACAAGCACCCATGGCGTCGATGGACGCGAGTGGTAGTCAGCTGTGCCAGATCATCCAAGACGCTGGCCTGCGGCCCCGCACCATGCAGTGTTTCCAGACGGTGCTGGCGACCGCCGATGTCATAGCCCTCGTCGACGCCGGCTTCACCTCTCGCATGGATGAGATGATGGTCCAGTCCATCCGCAAGTTCACCGCCATCAAGAAGCGGGCGGACAACCTTGCCGTACTCCTCCAGCCCGCGCGCCCAGGCTCCTCATTGCCTACCACCCTCATCGGCCTCGACGGTGACGAACTCTTTCAAGCACCGGTGGCCCTGCAGCTGCCGGAGGTCGCGACAAAGAATGTGCACCTCAAGGCCGCGCTCGTCGTGTAGCGCCTCGCCATGCAAGAAACTGTCGACCTACACATCCACGTCTACGAGGAAATCATCTACATAGGACACTACAAGGCCAGGGAGGATAGGAAGACGCTGGCCTTCTTCGACCGGCTAGAATCTTTGGACGCCATTGTTCAGAAGCACATTGACCTGGCCACGGAAGCCGCTGCTACCTAGTCGCCGTTCGATGGGCCGGCGCCCTGAGTCAAGGAGGAGGAGGTCGTCAATGGATGCATCTTTCTTCTTGCCTCCTGTAACCAGCATTGCATCACCTCGTGGCCTTAATGTGTTAGTCTATGGCATTTTTATTCGAGTCGTAAATGACATGTGTGATCCTTTGCTCTTATTTGGCGTTAATTATATGTAGTATCGCTGTCTTCATCCTGATTTACTAGCTACGTCCTAGTTTATTAGTCCCTTTTGTAATTTGTGCTAAATTTTGACCAAAGATTTAATTGACAAAATGCTAGTGCATGTCAACAAAAATTATATCTTTGGATTCGTATTTGAACATAGTTTTCAATGATATAATTTTGGTGACATGCATGAACATTTTGTTAGTCAAATTTATGGTCAAAATTTGACACAGATTACGATGGGGACCAATAAACCAGGACGGAGGTAGACTGGTCACCATCGTGTTTTGTGCCAAATTTTGACTCCAGCTTTAAGTACGGGACCCAACCTGCATGGACGGAGTATATATATTGGCGCGACAACCAAACTTATATATTCAAAACTGAGCGTTACTACATGTCATGAGTTCAAAACGAGAAAGTGGAACAAGTACAACACGCATGTGCCATTCGCGTTGCACCCCACACTGTCATTCCAGCCCGCCGCTCAACACGCATTGGCTTGGCATTTTCTATCTAATGGTTAAAAATGTAAAGACTGTTGTGTTCGCGTCGCACCCCCACATGGTCTATCGGGCAGGCCGCTCAAGCTAGGGAACGCTTGTTATCTTAGCATTTTCACTGTCAGGTGGGGCCGTAGTTGTGCAAACCGACTATTGGCAAATCCCCACCCCGCCCACCGCGCGTTGGCTGAGTTAGAATTAGAAGAGAGAAATGAGGGAGAAGAGCTAGCTGTAGCACGGACACTGTTTTCAGATGGGACTCGTGTTGATAGAATAGGAGTACTGAGTACTCGTACGTCTAGTACCACTAGTTGGGTGCGTTTGACCTATACTTGTCATCACTTTAGGTCTCCTGTTTGAACCGTACCTATGTTTCATAGTACATAATTTTTCACGGATTTTTCTCCTATATGTACTCCTAGGCTATTTCCATGTGCTTCCTTTCGCCGACATGTGGGACATAGAACATTTGTGTCGTAGTGCATGCACGACTCGGAGCATATGCAACCATCCCGGCGTACTTTACATTTCAGACCTGACGAATTACATGCAAACCCCCCGTAGAAGAATAAAAAATAAATTACTACATGCAAACCGTATTATTTTCATAGAAACCGGAGCACGTTCATTAAATTTTAGACATAACACATTGAAAAAAAATGACTAGACCTAAACCAGTCTAAGGACCTCTTTGATTCGCAGGATAATGAAAACACAGGAATGGGAAAAGTATGATGGCGATGAACCGAGAGGAGGAAGAGGAGGAGTATTGTACATGCTAGAGACTGGACTGTAGTACATTGTTTTTTATGGCCATATCACCACATTGTTTTCTATGGCCTATCGCCTGCTGGTTCACTGGGTTGCCGTGTTTCGCACTCCTCCAACGTGAGTAGTATATACTAGTACTATATATATTGCATGATTCTTTTCTCCTTCTTACGTTGCCGACATGTGGGAGAGCCAGCATCCGGGTCGACGTGTCATGCACCAGATTAGAGCATGGCTAATAAAAGAGCCGGCTACCAGGTGTATACTAGTGCCATGTCATCTAATAGTCTTCAGGAAAAAATGTCATATAATAAAGCCGGTTGTACATAGGCTGCAGTAATTAATGTATGCATGCATGAGGAGCGAGAGAAACACACCTGATTGGAAGGCATGAGGCAACGCCTGCCTTTTTCTCGTGTACTGTGTTGTAGCCCGGCGATAACTGAAGCGTTGACTCCCTTCTCTTTCCTTCCCTCTCTCTCCTCCAACTAAGATTGTGCTGACCTGGACTGACTTATAGCCTGCTGATTAGGACCTATTATACTTGCTCTTAGAGTGGGGAACGGAAGGGGAGCCTCACCCCGGTCATAGCGCATCAGTAATAATGACTACAATGAGCAGTCATATCACAAGACCCCATCTTTCCAGCAGTAAGTTGAATCTGCTAGTCCCTCACCCTCCTCGCCTCTCTGTCAAACTGGCTAGGTGAAATTGCCGCACGTATTGCCCGGGAAAAGCCCCGCCCTCGACTCTTCAATACTCCTATAATTTTGTATCGATAAACTACGCCATGGAGGAGAAAACCAAAAGAAAAAGGTGGTAAATGTAAACAAATACAGTTCAAGCTCTAGCTAGTGATTCAGAATGTAAACCATGCATGTGTTATTTTTACTAGTACAGTACAGTACAGTACAGTACAGTACAAAGCGCGACATCCAGTTAGTCACGTTAAATAGAGAGTTTGTTTTCTTTAATGCCACGTACACAAATTGAAACGCTTGTCGTGGAGAGAAAAAGATAATCACTCAACTATATATATAGGCAGGACCCTGAGCGTTTGCTTTACTAGGGTTGCTCTCTTCATTCTCTCATCCTCTCCAGATCTAAACAAGACAGCGGTAGCGATATTTTCTCTCTGCTCATCGCTGGTCACAGATCTGACTGAATCCATTTGGCCAGGGGGTGTAGGGGACTAGGTGCATCGTTCACGCGGTCATAGGCGGTGAGGGAGGAAACCCACAACTGCCGGCGGGTCCTGAGCCTCTGCCCATGCCGTTCTCTCCGACACAACGCCGGCTCGGGAGGTCCTCAGACCCCTTCTTCCTCCCTGTCATATTGTGGGCAGATCCGACCTCCCGCCGGCCTCCTAGCCACATCCCGATGACCCTCAGGTATAACTTCCTTCGAAAACGGCCTTGCTCTACTGCCCCAGCTCCTCACGTGGCTGCATGTGGGTCTTTTTCTACTTCCATCAGCTCTTCCAAAGCCACCTAAATTTTTAGTATTATTAGTGGTAAATATACTTCATGCAGTCAAATCTAGGACTTGCTTCAAACAAGGAAGAAAGGGGGGAAAGTCGTAGCATGAATCTAGGACTTGATTCAAAGAGGAAATAATAGGGGGAAAGTAGTAGAGACTGGATACCCACCCGGTCTCTTGGTTGAAGAAGGAATAAAGGGAAAACGCAGTACAAACAGGATAAGGAATAGATCTATTATTGGTTAAAAAAGGAAAGGAAGTGGCGGCTGGGGGACAAGTCAATACAGTATGGCTAGGATTAGATTTGCTGCCCTCACATAGTAAATGGTGTGGGTAAAGAGAACAAAATTTGGGACCAGCCCAGATCTTGATTGGATGTTGGCATCACCACTTTATGCCTCCCTGTAGGTACATGGTGCTGATGTGTCCACCGTCGCATGCCCTTATACCAATTTTTGTTGTTGTTAATGTAAGGGCGCTTGTAAAACAAAGCAATCCCACTGTTACAGTAAGGGCATGTCTAACCAATGTTATTGTTAATCTAATGCCTCCAGTAATATGATGTAATTAAACTGTTCTACAAATGGTACTCTCCTGCTATTTTTCTCGTTATGATAAGTTGCTTCTTTACGCTGGTGAATGTCCTGGTGTCCCCACTGTCCCATGCCCTTGTAGCAACTCTTTAGCTGCTGTTAATCTAATGTATCTGGTAAACCAAGCAATGCCACCCTTAAAGTAATGCCATATTTGACTAATGCCATTGTTGATCATAATGTTTCCGGTAATATGAAGCAATGCTGCTGTTTTAAAATTTCTACTGTCATTGCGTGATTGCCATGAAGATAATGAAGATACTTCTTTTCATTTTGTGTATGTTTCACATATTGTTATTGACCAGTAACTATTTTCTTTCTATTTTTTTTGTGCAGATAGAGATATCCATTTCACCTCGTTGCTATTGTGACCTTTTGGTGAATTACACAAAACACTTTTTTTGAAAGAGTGTCTTGTGTAGTTCAACTAAAATGTCACATGGGCAACGTCTCTCAATTTTAGTGGAACTGCACAAAGGGTGATTGGAGTTCATAACCTCTTCGGCTAACTCTGTGGGTAATCTCGTGCAACAGTTTATTTGCCTTTGCAAGATTAGCCGCCACCATCACCACAATGGCCCTTGGGTTTACTGGAACTACACAAAAGGATAAGCAAATTATAGTTGCACATTGCATGAGCATGATAGCCAACCGTAATGTTGCTCAATTTTAGTGCAACTAATAAAGAAGAAGCCGCCAGATCATGAGACCAAGTACTTCTTGCTAGCTGCATGATGCAAACATTGCTTCATTTTAGGTGAACTGCACAAAAAAGGTGGCATGAATTGAATCATCTGAGTGGAGCTGCAGGTTCACCACTTGCAAAAGGCTTATCCGGGAGAATCGAGTCTTGAACTGGCTGAGTCCATCAGGCCTACCATTGTGGCGACGCAGGGCCCCTCTCTCAGTTATGTTTCCCATGACCGGGTATGTTGCTTTTTTGTTGTTTTTTACTCCGCATCCAGCTAGTGATCTTGTGCTACTGTTTTGGCACTGCCATGAGAAAGCAAGAATGATAGTGTTTTTGCATCTTCATTTAATGCCACTAATAATTTGAGGCAATGTTTTGGCACCGATACTGCCACTGATAAAATGAAGTAATGCCGTGGGAAACCACGGCCACTTATGGGGCCATCAGCCCCTTTTGGTTCGGCGGGGGGATGGACACGTTGCACAAAGAGCGGAGAAGCGTCGCGCAGCACGGCAGAGATCACACGGGCAGTCTTTACCCAGGTTCGGGCCGCCGTGAGGCGTAAAACCCTACTCCTGCTTTGGTGGATTGGTGGTGGATAATGGTGGTGAAACGTAGCACCCTCACCTGGCAAGGTTGCTCTGGGGGCGAGAGTGGCTATGCGCGTATGGATATGCGAGGATCCAACCCTTTCTACGGTCGCCATGGGCCTCCTTTTATAGATTAAGGGGTCACCACAGTGGCAATTCAGTCTTTGTCTACTGATTAGATAGCTAACAGTGCTATCATATCTAACTCTGCAGGCTGACAGAGCACATTAAATTAGCCACTCTGTGTCACATCACAGCTCACCTGGCAAGACCTGCCGGGCTGTTTTGCCAGCTTAGCGCCTGCTTGCTTGACACGTTTCAGGATGGGTGTCATATGGAGGTGTTTATTGTAGGAAGTGGCTGCCATGTGGCAGAAAGCAGCCACTTAGTCACCTTGGAGCTTGACACCGCTTCGATTACTGACTTGCGTCACTTGTGAGGTGGAGCGGTGGAGTGGCTTGCCTCCGCCAGCCCCGGCAGGCCTGTTGGGACGATCTGGGAGCTTGCTTCCGGGGCAAAACCCAACCCTACCAGGCTCGCCTGCCCGGCAAGGTAGGCCTTTCCCTTAGCGATGCCTTGTTCCTCTGGCTCGCCTTGTCCTTCTCGACTTGCTCTTGGATCCTTCAAAGGAATTGATCCTCCTTGCTTGGTCTGATCTTGGTCTTGCAATCTGGTCTTCGAGCCTGTTAGCTTGCCGTCCGTGCATAGTCAGGGGAACACATATACCCCTGTCTGTGTTTCCCGACATAAGCCCCCGGGCCTAAGCCATACATGTCGCTGGGCACGTTGGGTTAGGCCCTAAGCCAGTGCACGGACACGTGGCTAAAAAGGGCTGCTCGCATCATGGTTCGTCATGATGACCAGTCAATCCAACGTCCACTTCGCGCAATTACTGCGAGTCGTGGGGTCGTGGGACTGTTGCAGTTAATGTAAAACAGTAACTTCTGGAGCGTTGCGTCCCCGCTCCACGCCTTTTCCCCTTAAGATAGGACAACGCGAAACGGCACGGTTCACTTGTCGCCTGTCCTGCCCTCCCATCATCTTCCTCTGCAAGCCAAACAACCGCCCCTCCTTCTCTCCCTCGCCCGTCGCCATTCCTCCGCCTGATTCCTTCCCCCATTCACACCGGCGTCCATGGGAATGGGGAAGAAAACAGCAGCAAAAGGGAAGCAGACAGCCGCGGCGAAGGAGGTGGTCGCCGAGGGAAGCAAGAGGGTGGCGGACCTGGACAGGAAGCGGAGGGGAGATGTCGTCTTCTTTCCGTCGAACCTGGACAGCCCAGTTCTACAGGCAAGGTACGGGTACCTGTGGGGGAGGGAAGTCCCGAAAGGGCATGGCACGCCCAATGTTTTGGCGGAGGGGGAAGAAGATCCGCCAAATTCATACCGATTCTTCTGCGCATATTTCATCTGCGGCCTTTGCCCCCCTTTTTTGATTTCTTTGAGGCGATGATGACGATTTATGCATTCCACCTCCTGGACTTCACGCCAAATGCAATGGCGACCATGGCCATATTTGCTCATTTGTGTGAGAATTTTGTTGGAGTCGCCCCCAATGTTGATATGTTCAGGCATTACTTTGTCCCGCGGGTGGAGAACAAATTTCACCGCTCCGGGAACATCAGCTGGATGCCACGAGTGGCAAGGAAGTCCGGGGATTATATCCCAGGTCTGCAGCGCGAGAGGTGGGATGAGTGGAGAGGAGACTGGTGCTGGATTCAGGATGAGGAGGCCCTCGAGTTCTTCGAAGCACGGACAGTGTGTGTCGAGCGCGGCAAGGAATGGAGTGCATTCGGCCTCACCAATGATAGGCTTCACCCGGCAATAAATAGGATCACCCGCCTGAAGGCTGCCGGGCTAACCATTGAGCATGTGGGGGCAGATTTTCTCCTTCGTCGCATCTCGCCACTGCAGAAGAGGGACAGATCCACCTGGTTGTATGGCGATGCTGGAGACAGGATGAGATTGCTTCTGGGCTTGGCCAACAACTTGTCCATTTATGGCCATGCCTGGCTGTGCGACCAGCTGTTTGGCCGCTTCGAGCTGTTCAAGCTCCCGGCAACCATTATCCCTCTGAATGTCAATTCGGCCCGGGACCAGATCTTGAAGTGGATGCCAGATTGCAATGCTCATGGGGTGGCAAGTGATTGGCGGTTGCCCACTCTTGACAAAGAACTTGAATGGTCCAACGCCCTGGCAGAGAGGGCTGTCAGAGTGGAGACCAATGTGTACAAACACACCTCCACCGTGGAGGCAGCGTTTATCAAGAGGAGGATTGAGGAGGATAAAGCTGCCCGAATTGCTGCAATGGCAAGGGCTGCAAAGGTCGGGAACGGAAAAGCTGAGGATGAGAGTTCTTCTCATGGTGGTAGCGAGGCACAGGCCACGGAAGAGGTTGCCGGGGAAGATCTTGCCGGGGACGAGTTTTCCGGGCTTGAGGCTCTAGCCATTGCGGTAGCAGAGCTCCAGAGGGAGGAGGAGGCTGCTGAGGCAGTGGAGCCCGAAGCGGAGTGGCTCGCGGCTGGTCCTTAAGCCCCCGAGCCAATTTTGGATCAGCGCCCCCGCAGGCGTGCTGCTAACTGGGGAACGGCGGCCCCAAATCTAGCGTCTGCTGCCAAGAAGGTGAAGAAGACCACCACCAGAAATACCAAGCCAGACGTGGTGTGCCGCCAGTCTCCTCGCCTTGCCGGGATCAAAGCTTCTCCCGCCAAGCAATCGGTGGATGTGGAGGGCGATTCTAGATCTCATTCTGGCTCGAGTTCTTTGCAGAGCTCGTCTTCATCAGAGCCCCCAGTGCTCCAGCAAGGTTTGGGGCTGCCGGAAAGCTCTGCCCCTCCATCCCAGAAGAGAGGCAGAGCATCCCCGCCACCCATGGAATTTGATTTGAGCTCCATGCTCATTGATGAGGAGTAAGGAAGATTTCCCTCTCCGTGATAACTTTAATATACTTGATTGCCTTTGCTAGCTGACCTTTTGTTTTGCTGTCGTTGGTAGGGTGGAGTAGGAGGAAACGGAGACCCTCATCCATCGGTCGAAGAGGCTTCGGCGTGCTGGGTCGCCGAAGACTGTGGAGAGCTTGGATTTGGTGGGGAGCCATATGGAGGATCCCGCACTGAGTCCCCAGCCCAGCCCCCGGCCTGAAAGTGGAGGGCTGGTTCCTCCTGCTGACCCAGCCAAAGGACCCTTGGCGAGACCCTCCGTGGATGAGCCCATACAGAGCATTGCCGTGGCTGCCGCGGCAGGCGGTGGAGTTCATGGCCCGGCAACTGATGCTGCCGGTGAAGTTGAGGCCCCTGCCCGGCAGGCTTCTCCGGGTACTTAACTTCAACTCTTCTCTTTCTTTCTCTTGTGTAGCCCCTCTCCCTTTATCCCGGGAATCCAAAGCTTCTGCCTCTTTTTTTTATTCGCTTGTCCTTTCATCCGCAGTCCTCCAGGCCGAAGAGCCAGAACTGCTGGAAGAGGTGGCCAGCATAGGGAGAGCTGCCGCGGACGAAGCCGCTGAGATCGCCACCGCAGAGGGACAAGGCTCCGTTGTCGGGAGTGTTCAAGATCCTCTAGCGGTGGAGGAGCATACTTTTGAAAGTGCCCCAGAGATGGGAGCGGTGGTCGAGGGGAAGATTCCCCTCCGAACCATGGATCCCCTCCCCTCTTTTGGGCCAATGGTGGGGACCTCGCCATCCCCCTTGAGCCAGTTGGCGCTGGTGTTGGCGCAGCCCGGGATTGGAGCCCCCGGCCCGTCGGCATCGATGAACGCGGAGTTTGATGAAGAGCTCCAGCGAATCCTGGCGTCACTGCACCAAGGGGTTGAAGAATCGGGCGATTCTGTTGCCATTGCAATGGATTTGTCCTTCCTGGAGTCTGTGGCGGCGGGCATCAAAGAAGTGCGGGCCCGACACGACCAGAAGTGCCAGGCGCTCAAAGAGCAACGTGAGTCCACCAACAAAGTGGACCTGAAGCTGAAGGACAAGTGTCTGGAGTTGCGCGAATGGCACGGCAAGCAGTTCCAAGCACTTATGAGGCAGCAGGAGGCGATTCTGATGACGAGGGAAGACGTCATAGCCCGCGAAGCGCGCCTGGCGGATCGCAAGGCACGTCTGGACGCCAGAGAGCAAGAGATTTCTCTCTGGGAGGAGAAGCTTGGAGCCACCCTTCGCGCCAAAGATAATGACCTGGAAGCCCTCGTGCAGCAACGCACCAAGGAGTTGGAGGACAAGCACAAAGCTGCCCTGGACGCCCTCACAACTGATTCTACTGTTCGACTAAAGAAACTCACTGATGATCTTGCTGCCGCATCCGCTGCCAGAACTAACCTTGATCGCCAAGTGACTAAGCTGACCGAGGAGCTTGCCGGGAGCACTAAGGAGATGGTGGCTCTCAAGGAGGAAGCGTGAAAGGCGGAGGTCCTTCTAAGCGACGTGCAGTCGCAGCTTTCCTCCACGACCCAAAGTCTTGAAACCGCCAACGGCGCCATCACGGATCTGCAGGCCAGGATCGGCACCTTGGAAAGCATGGAAGAGTCCAACAAAACCCGCCAGCAATAGTTGTCCAGAGATCTAGACACCGCCCAGCGCCTCCGGAAGGATGCAGAGGACAAGCTGACGAACCAATCCGAGCAGGTGAACCTCTGGATCAGGAGCATGGTTGACATTGCTATGCGTCTTGCCGCTCAGACCATTGCAATGGGCATGGACGGGCCAGCTTTCTCGGTCAACAGGCAGGAGGTCCCTAGTGTCAAGCTGGGGGTTTTCTTCAATGAGCTGATCGAAAAGCTAAAGGTGCATGAAGAGGGGAGGGCCAAGCGCTTCGCGACCGAGTCCCGGAAGCTTGCTCATGACGCCCTCCTCATGGTCCTGAGCAACACATCCAGACCTCGACCTTGCCAACGGATTTAAGGAGCCGCCTGTGGGTGCTGATGTTCTAGCTGCCAAAGAGAAAGCTGCCCCTCTAGACGCCAGGGCCCTTCACGTCCCAACGGCTTCACGAGGTCGCCGGCTTAACTCCGAACTATTCTTGTTATCGTGCTATCCTGTAACAAAACATGATGTAGGCTTCATGTTTAGATGTCGTACTATTTGACGTTTGCATGGAATTGATGTCCCCTGCTTAATCTTAAACGCATGTTTATCCCTCTGAGCTTATATGCCCGCGTTCGTACGATTAGTCCCTATGCATGTTCTGGTTGCTTGCCGGTATCATATTGCCGCGATTGTCGTAAGGGTCTGGCCCTTAACATTCATCTTGACGTGGATGCGTCCCGGCAAGTTTTTCCTCGGTAGCTCTTGACGCAGCCACTCGTTCTGTGAGCAGGGCTTGGGACAGAACAAGGGTGCAGACAAAGAACTAGCCAAGGTTCCATCACACGAAGGATTTCATAGTACGAACACTTACTAAAACTGAGGGATAAACGGATGCAAAAATCTAGGATTCATCAAAAGGAAATGATTGCTAGGACTTACCTTTTGTTCTTTCTCCACCCCATCCCTTCCAGCTACGTGCATTTGGCGTGCTCGCAATACCCGGAAAGACGGAGGCCAGCGAACAACTCTCTGGTTCCCGGCAGGGACCAACACACGTCAAGCGCGTCTGGCGGGCGGCAAGATATGGTGCCGGGCTTTCCCGACCCCTCCTCTCCTCCACTCCTTTCGAACAATCCGACAGTAGCTGGCACAAAAGTCCCGCCAGTGCAGATGGCCTTGCCGGAGCATACCTGTCGGGGTATCGATCAATGGATTCGTACCGGTGTTTTACTCAGGATTTCCCTAAGCAGGGTAAAAGCTAAACCGAGTATCGCGTGGTACTCAATGACATTGACGATGCCAGGGTCAGAGCAGCTCGATTGCCAAAGAGGGAGAGAGATGAAAAGAGGAGCCTCGTTCCCATGCGCCTTGCCCCTTCCCCCCGGACGGCGCCGGATTGGTGGTCACGCCGCCTAGGTCGCCTGGGGGGTGGAAGCATTCCACCGTCAGCGCCTATGTTCACCATGGCTGCGACCGCGGTGGGACGAGATGACGAACGAAGCAGGCGCGGGGACGGCCCCACTCTTCCGCTCTGTCTTCGTATCTTCATGAGCACCACCGACGCCAAAAGCTTCGGCGGGGCTACAATGGAAGACGACGCGCTGCCAACATCCTCAGGTTTGCGCAAGTGATCCCCCTACCTGGCGCGCCAAAGATGTCGTGGGAAACCACGGCCACCTATGGGGCCATCAGCCCCTTTTGCTTCGGTGGGGGTATGGACACGTTGCACAAAGAGCGGAGAAGCGTCGCGCAGCACAACAGAGATCACACGGGCAGTCTTTAACCAGGTTCGGGCCGTTGTAAGGCGTAAAACCCTACTCCTGCTTTGGTGGATTGACGGTGGATAATGGTGGTGAAACATAGCACCCCCGCTTGGCAAGGTTGCTCTGGGGGCGAGAGTGGCTACGCGCGTATGGATATGCGAGGATCCAACCCTTTCTATGGTCGCCATGGGCCTCCTTTTATAGATTAAGGGGTCACCACAGTGGCAAATCAGTCTTTGCGAACTGATTAGATAGCTAACAGTGCTATCATATCTAACTCTGCAGGCTGACAGAGCGCATTAAATGCGCCGCTCAGTGTTACATCACAGCTCGCCCGGCAGGCTCTGCCGGGCTGTTTTGCTTTACTAGGGTTGCTCTCTTCATTCTCTCATCCTCTCCAGATCTAAACAAGACAGCGGTAGTGATATTTTCTCTCTGCTCATCGCTGGTCATAGATCCGGCCAGATCCCTTTGGCCGGGGTGTGTAGGGGACTAGGTGCATCATTCACGCGGTCATAGGCGGTGAGGGAGGAAACCCACAACTGCCGACGGGTCCCGATCCTCTGCCCATGCCGTTCTCTCCGACACAGCGCTGGCTCGGGAGGTCCTCAGACCCCTTCTTCCTCCCTGTCGTATTGTGGGTAGATCCGACCTCCCGCCGGCCTCCTAGCCACATCCCGATGACCCTCAGGTATAACTTCCTTCGAAAATGGCCTTGCTCTACTGCCCCAGCTCCTCACGTGGCTGCATGTGGGTCTTTTTCTACTTCCATCAGCTCTTCCAAAGCCACCTAAATTTTTAGTATTATTAGTGGTAAATATACTTCATGCAGTCGAATCTAGGACTTGGTTTAAACAAGGAAGAAAGGGGGGAAAGTCGTAGCATGAATCTAGGACTTGATTCAAAGAAGAAATAACAGGGGGAAAGTAGTAGAGACTGGATACCCACCCGGTCTCTTGGTTGAAGAAGGAATAAAGGGAAAACGCAGTACAAACAGGATAAGGAATAGATCTATTATTGGTTAAAAAAGGAAAGGAAGTGCCGGCTAGGGGACAAGTCAATACAGTATGGCTAGGATTAGATTTGCTGCCTTCATATAGTAAAAGGTGTGGGTAAAGAGAACAAAATTTGGGACCAGCCCAGATCTTGATTGGATGTTGGCATCACCACTTTATGCCTCCCTGTAGGTACATAGTGCTGATGTGTCCACTGTCGCATGCCCTTATACCAATTTTTGTTGTTGTTAATGTAAGGGCGCTTATAAAACGAAGCAATCCCACTGTTACAGTAAGGACATGTCTAACCAATGTTATTGTTAATCTAATTCCTCCAGTAATATGATGCAATTAAACTGTTCTACAAATGGTACTCTCCTGCTATTTTACTCGTTATGATAAGTTGCTTCTTTACGCTGGTGAATGTCCTGGTGTCCCCACTGTCCCATGCCCTTGTAGCAACTCTTTAGCTGCTGTTAATCTAATGTATCTGGTAAACCAAGCAATGCCACCCTTAAAGTAATGCCATATTTGACTAATGTCATTGTTGATCATAATGTTTCCGGTAATATGAAGCAATGCTGCTGTTTTAAAATTTCTACTGTCCTTGCGTGATTGCCATGAAGATAATGAAGATGCTTCTTTTCATTTTGTGTATGTTTCATATATTGTTATTGACCAGTAACTGTTTTCTTTCTATCTTTTTTGTGCAGATAGAGATATCCATTTCACCTCGTTGCTATTGTGACCTTTTAGTGAACTGCATAAAACACTTTTTTTAAAAGAGTGTCTTGTGCAGTTCAACTAAAATGTCACATGGGCAACATCTCTCGATTTTAGTGGAACTGCACAAAGGGTGATTGGAGTTCCTAACCTCTTCGGCTAACTCTGTGGGTAATCTCGTGCAATAGTTTATTTGCCTTTGCAAGATTAGCCACCACCGTCACCACAATGGCCCTTGGTTTTAGTGGAACTGCACAAAAGGATAAGCAAATTATAGTTGCACATTGCATGAGCATGACAGCCAATCGTAATGTTGCTCAAATTTAGTGCAACTAATAAAGAAGAAGCCGCCAGATCATGAGACCAAGTACTTCTTGCTAGCTGCATGATGCAAACATTGCTTCATTTTAGGTGAACTGCACAAAAAAGGTGGCATGAATTGAATCATCTGAGTGGAGCTGCAGGTTCACCACTTGCAAAAGGCGTATCCGGGAGAATCGAGTCTTGAACTGGCTGAGTCCATCAGGCCTACCGTTGTGGCGACGCAGGGCCCCTCTCTCAATTATGTTTCCCATGACCGGGTATGTTGCTTTTTTGTTGTTTTTGACTCCGCATCCAGCTAGTGATCTTGTGCTACTGTTTTGGCACTGCCATGAGAAAGCAAGAATGATAGTGTTTTTGCATCTTCATTTAATGCCACTAATAATTTGAGGCAATGTTTTGGCACCAATACTACCACTGATAAAATGAAGTAATGTCGTGGGAAACCACGGCCACCTATGGGGCCATCAGCCCCTTTTGGTTCGGCGGGGGGATGGACACATTGCACAAAGAGCGGAGAAGCGTCGCGCAGCACGACAGAGATCACATGGGCAGTCTTTACCCAGGTTCAGGCCACCGTGAGGCGTAAAACCCTACTCCTGCTTTGGTGGATTGATGGTGGATAATGGTGGTGAAACGTAGCACCCTCAACATATACCCCTGTCTGTGTTTCCCGACAAGTAATAATACATTTAAAATAGAGCTATTGTATTAACTACCATTTCATTTCCAATGTAGATAACTTGCAGAAGGCGTATCTGGCAGAACCAAGTCCATGTGCACTGCATCAATCACATAGCATGTGCACTGAACTAGTTGAGTCCATCAGGACTACCATTGAGGATGCGCGTAGGCCCCCTCTCTCCCTCGCGGCATGGTGGACGCCATATTTTTTGTTGAACTACACAAAAAAAAGATTGGAATGAGTCGACACTCCTCCTTCTACTGCCACACTGATCAGTGCTATCCTTTATCCACATGATCGTGCTTTGTCATACTGTGCTAACGTTGTATTTTTTAATAAAGCTGTTCTATCGCATTCTTTTCTCTTTTTGAAAATAAAGTTGCTTCAACTAGTGCCACTATTATAGTAATCATGCTCTTTGTTTATCTGTGCTAACGGGAATACTCAACTACAGATGTTGGATGGTCTTGGGTTGTAGGCTAGCCAAGATGGATTTAAACCCGAGTTTCACTTTAGCCAAAGGCTCTGAGTGTCGTGCGTATGTGTAAGCTAAGCAACCTCGTTAACCACACAAGCCTGTGAAGGAGAGACACCTGACACCACTAGAGCTCATCGGCTCATACATTCAGATATGTGCGAGCTGAATGGTGCCTTGACTAAAGGTGGAAAGAAATATTTCATGACGTTGATTGATGATTCCACTAGATTGAGCTATGTGTATTTGTTAAATACTAAGGATGAGGCTTCACACTACTTCAAAATCTATAACGCAGAAGTTGGAAGTGGTAGTGCCACCAGTGATGCAGAACATTTTATCTACCAATGTTTGACCTGCGTGGCCGTAAACAGGACTGGTTTCAATGTTTCATCAAATCTTTGAATTAAATTGCTTACACGAAGAATTGGTTGATTTTTATTTATTTGTTCACATTCTCACAATGTTTTAGTTGTACAGTAACTATTGGTTGTGATCTGTGAATCATTCAGATGTGTAGGCATCTTTGTTGTACTTATTATTTGAATCTTATGGGTTGGTTGTGAATCTTGCAAGCTGGGAAACACGGCATGATGATGCAAAGGACAGCAACCATAACAAGTTGTTCAAACTTGGTAGTATTGTAATTGTGAAAGTGCGGCAAATGAGTTGATTGTGTGCGTCCTGAGAATACTAATACTATTTGTTTTGCGTGTTGATCCTATTGCACTGATAGAACGAGCCAATGCTTTGCTTGTTTTAAGAATAAAATTTAAGTAAAGTTACCCGCTCGTGAACGGACGTGTGGCCGGAATAGGTTTCTCGGCTTCCAGGCTGGTTTAATGGAGGCGTTTGAATGCGTCGAGGAGGCGTGTTCTTCGGGGCGTATAGTGATGTCTACTACACAACCTTCTTCTTGTAGACGTTGTTGGGCCTCCAAGTGCGGAGGTTTCTAGGACAGTAGCAAATTTCCCTCAAGTGGATGACCTAAGGTTTATCAATCCGTGGGAGGCGTAGGATGAAGATGGTCTCTCTTAAACAACCCTGCAACCAAATAACAAAGAGTCTCTTGTGTCACCAACACACCCAATACAATGGTAAATTGTATAGGTGCACTAGTTCGGCGAAGAGATGGTGATACAAGCGTAATATGGATAGTAGATATAGGTTTTTGTAATCTGAAAATATAAAAACAGCAAGGTAGCAAGTTGTAAAAGTGAGCGAAAATGGTATTGCAATGCTTCGAAACAAGGCCTAGGGTTCATACTTTCACTAGTGCAAGTTCTCTCAACAATGATAACATAATTAGATCATATAACAATCCCTCAACATGCAACAAAGAGTCACTCAAACTCACCAATAGCGGAGAACAAACGAAGAGATTATTGTAGGGTACGAAACTACCTCAAAGTTATTCTTTCTGATCGATCTATTGGGCTATTCCTATAAGTGCCACAAACAGCCCTAGAGTTCGTACTAAAATAACACCTTAAGATACACATCAACCAAAACCCTAATGTCACCTAGATACTCCAATGTCACCACAAGTATCCGCGGGTTTGATTATACGATATGCATCACACAATCTCAGATTCATCTATTCAAACCAACACAAAGAACTTCAAAGAGTGCCCCAAAGTTTCTACCGGAGAGTCAAGACGAAAACGTGTGCCAACCCCTATGCATAAGTTCACAAGGTCACAGAACCCGCAAGTTGATCGCCAAAACATACATCAAGTGGATCACGTGAATATCCCATTGTCACCACAGATAAACACATGCAAGACATACATCAAGTGTTCTCAAATCCTTAAAGACTCAATCCGATAAGATAACTTCAAAGGGAAAACTCAATTCATTACAAGAAGGTATAGGGGAGAAACATCATAAGATCCAACTATAATAGCAAAGCTCGCGGTACATCAAGATCGTGCCAAATCAAGAACACGAGAGAGAGAGAGAGAGACATCAAACACATAGCTACTGGTACATACCCTCAACCCCGAGGGTGAACTACTCCCTCCTCATCATGGAGACCGCCGAGATGATGAAGATGGCCGCTGGTGATGGTTTCCCCCTCCGGCAGGGTGCCGGAATAGGGTCCCGATTGGTTTTTGATGGCTACAGAGGCTTGCGGCGGTGGAACTCCCGATCTAGGTTTATTTCTGGGGGTTTCTATATTTACAGGAATTTTTGGCGTCGAGAACAAGTCAGGGGGGTCCACGAGGAGCCCACAAGACCGGAGGGCGCGCCCTCCACCCTTGTGGAGGCCTCGTGGCTCTTCTGGCCCAACTCTTTTGCTTCGGGGGCTTCTTTTGGTCCATAAAAAATCACCGTAAATTTTCAGCTCATTTGGACTCCGTTTGATATTCCTTTTTTGCTAAACTCAAAAACAAGGAATAAACAGAAACTGGCACTGGGCTCTAGGTTAATAGGTTAGTCCCAAAAATCATATAAAATAGCATATAAATGCATATAAAACATCCAAGATAGATAATATAATAGCATGGAACAATCAAAAATTATAGATACGTTGGAGACGTATCAAGCATCCCCAAGCTTAATTCCTGATCGTCCTCGAGTAGGTAAATGATAAAAATAGAATTGTTGATGTGGAATGCTAGCAAGTGCATAAGTTTGATCAATGATAATTTCAATCACTTTTCTAGCATCATTATAAATCATAAACAGTAGCTCATCTCATAAAACTTCTCATGATCATGTAGCAAACTATTCACATGTTAAAGCATAGATCATAAACTTTCTTGAAAACTAACAAACTAGGTTCTCAGTCATCAAACAATTGCAATTCATCTTATTTTCAGGAAGGGTCTATGTAAGAGCTTTGATTTAGCAAATCCCACATACTCAACTATCATATAGTCTTCCATGATTGCTACCACTCAAAGCATATTTTTAGAACAAATAGCATCCATTGAACGCAGAGAAAGATAGGGGCTTAATGTTTCGCCTCCCAACTTATTTATCATATAGATAATTGTCAACAATAATAATTCATGATCAAACATATTTGAATGGCCATATATGCTTAGATCTTTCCCCACCACATGATGCTTGCCAACTAAAGAGTAGGTTGGAATGAGAAGGAATACTACTGACTCTTGCATAAAAGTAAAAGATAGGCCCTTCGCAGAGGGAAGCAGGGATTTGCAGAGGTGCCAGAGCTCGAAGCTTTTAAAACAGAGATGAAAATAATTTTGAGAGGTATGCTTTCATTGTCAACATAACAACCAAGAGTTCACAATATCTTCCATACTAGATACATTATAGGCGGTTCCCAAACAGAAAGGTAAAGATTTTACTCCCCCTCCACCAACAATCACATTCCACGACTGGTCCGAAACAACGGGTACCGTCCAACTATCAACAATCCTGGGGGAGTTTTGTTTAATTTATTTGTGATTTTGTTTTTGATCTTTTGATCATAGGGCTGGGCATCCCAATTACCAGCCACTTTCTCGTGAATGATCAGCGGAGTCCACTCATCGTGAGAATAACCCACCTAGCATGGAAGATACTGACATCCCCTAGTCGCTACATGAGCGATTCGGGCATACAAGACAGATTATTATTTGAAGGTTTAGAGTTTGGCACATGCAAATTTACTTGGAACGGCAGGTAAATACCGCATATAGGTAGATATGGTGGACACTCATGGAAGAAACTTGGTTCAAGGAGTTTGGATGCACAAGTAGTATTCCCGCTTAGTACAAAAATTTTGGCTAGCAAAAGATTCTAAATAGCAAGCACCACATGTTGGAGGATCCATAACAATATAACTTCTATACAAATATACCCAAGCATAACTCATTGTGTTGTCTTCCTTGTCCAACTTCAACTAATTTTCTCAAGTTTGAAAATAATTAATGGGGCTCACAATCATAGAAGATGTCCAAGATAGTATATTTATATGTGAAATCTCTCTTCCTTCAATATTCTTTCATGAATTGTTCAAGTGACCAATACTATGTTTGCTAACTTTCAATAAATTTACCACCTCTACTTCTTATATGTGAAGTAATTACTCCCCATGGTATAAGCATATGAATCATATATAATTTCATATTTATGATATTCAATTCATTCAACCATTTACTCATAGGATATAAGTGAAGCACGTGAGTAAATGACAAACTACTCCATAAAGATATAAGTGAAGAACAATGAGTAGTCAAATAATTAAGTAGCTATGTGAAGGCTCTCTCTCATAAAGAAAATTTAGATCTTAAGTACTTTATTCAAACAGCAAGCAAAACAAAATAAAATGACATTCTAAAAATAGCACACATCGTGTGAAGAAGCAAAAACTTAGGCTCAACCAATACTAACCGATAATTCTTGATGAAGAAAGGTGGGATGCCTACCGGGGCATCCCCAAGCTTAGATGCTTGAGACTTCTTGAAATATTAACTAGGGATGCCTTGGGCATCCCCAAGCTTGAGCTTTTGTGTATCCTTAATTCCTTTTATATCATGGTTTCCCTAAATCTTAAAAACTTCATCCACAAAAAACTCAACCAGAACTCGTGATAAAAGTTAGTATAAATCTAATGCAAAACCTTATCATTATCTACTGTATCAAATCACTAAAATTATTATTTAACATTGCATACTAAATTCCTCTGCATATTTAATACTCCTATCCTCAAATAGAATCATCAAGCAAACATATGCAAACAATGCAAACATAACAGCAATCTGTCAAAACAGGACAGTCTGTAAAGAGTGTAATTGTACTCATACTTCCCTAACTCCAAAATTTCTGAAAACTAACCACACTGTATAAAATTTGTTATTTCTGAACGTGTAAAAATTTCAAGATTTTATAATGTTCTGACTTCCCAGAAGAATTCAGACAACAATAGAAAACTTTCTGTTTTCAATACAGCAACATGTAGACTTGCAAAATAAGCATGGTAAAGGCTACACTTGACCTTTTTATTGAACTAAAAGATGCAAAACATTACTCTAAATAACAGCAAGCAAATACTAATAAAATAAAATGATGCTCCAAGAAAAACTCATATCATGTGACGAATAAAAATATAGCTCCAAGTAAGGTTACCGATAATGTTGGAGACGAATGAGGGGATGCCATCCGGGGCATCCCCAAGCTTAGTTGCTTGGATATTCCTTGAATATTACCTTGGGGTGCCCTGGGAATCCCCAAGCTTAGGGTCTTGTCACTCCTTATTCTCCTCATATCGATATCCCACCCAAAACTTGAAAACTTCAATCACACAAAACTTAACAAAACCTTCGTGAGATCCGTTAGTATAATAAAACAAATCATTCACTTTGGTACTGTCAATACAAGATTCATAACTTTTCTCACATGATTCCTACTGTACCCTATTATTTCTACAATTTATATTAAGCAATATAAGCCATAGAAACTAGAAAACAAGCAAATTATGCATCGAAAATAGAATCTGTCAAAAACAGAACAGTCTGTAAAGATATGAATTAAGCTCATACTTATGTTACACCAAATATTCTTAAAAATTAGTACGACGTAGAAAATTTGTATACAAATCAACTGTAAAAATTTCAGAAGTTTTCCACATACCAGTTAAATATAGGAATTTCTGTACTGGACGCAAAAGTTTGTGTTTTTGCACAGAATCAAATCAACTATCAACCACACTATCCCAAAGGCTTTACTTGGCACTTTATTCAAACAAAAGCTATAAAACATGATTACTACAGTATATTAATCATGTGAACACATAAAAACAGTAAGGGTAAATATTGGGTTGTCTCCCAGCAAGCGCTTTTCTTTAATGCCTTTTTAGCTAGGCATGATGATTTCAATGATGCACACATAAAAGATAAGAATTGAAACACGAAGAGAGCATCATGAAGAATATGACTAGCACATTTAAGTCTAACCCACTTCCTATGCCTAGGGATTTTGTGAGCAAACAACTTATGCGAACAAGAATCAACTAGCATAGGAAGATAAAGCAAGTAAAACTTCAAGATTTTAAGCACATAGAGAGGAAACTTGATATTATTGCAATTCCCACAAGTATATATTCCTCCCTCATAATAATTTTCAGTAGCATCATGAATGAATTCAACAATATAACTATCACATAAAGCATTCTTTTCATGAACTACAAGCATAGAAATTGTATTACTCTCCACATAAGCAAATTTCTTCTCATGAATAGTAGTGGGAGCATCATATGAAACTTGAATACTATAGATTGTTTCCACATTAAAAGAGTAATGTTCAGTAAAAGGATATTCAAAATTATGACAATAATTATCACTACTTTTTATAACATAAGTATCCTCACAATAATCATCATAAGTAGCAACTTTGTTCTCATCATAGTCAATTGAAACCTCTTCCGAAATAGTGGAATCATTACTAAATAAAGTCATGACCTCTCCAAATCCACTTTTATCATTATAATAAGATTCAACACCCTCCAAAATAGTGGGATCAATACTACCTAGATTTGACACTCTTCCAAACCCACTTTCATCAATATAATCATCATAAATAGGAGGCATACTATCATCATAATAAATATTCTCATCAAAACTTGGGGGACTAAAAATATCATCTTCATCAAACATAGCATCCCCAAGCTTGTAACTTTGCATATCATTAGCGTCATGGATATTCAAAGAATTCACACTAACAACATTGCAATCATGCTCATCATTCAAAGATTTGGTGCCAAACATTTTATTAACTTCTTCTTCTAACACTTGAGCGCAAATTTCCTTTCCATCATTTTCACGAAAGACATTAAAAAGATGAAGCATATGAGGCAACCTCAATTCCATTTTTTTAGTTTTCTTTTATAAACTAAGCAAGTGATAAAATAAGAAACTAAAAGATTTGATTGCAAGATCTAAAGATATACCTTCAAGCACTCATCTCCCCGGCAACGGCGCCAGAAAAGAGCTTGATGTCTACTACGCAAACTTCTTCTTGTAGACGTTGTTGGGCCTCCAAGTGCAGAGGTTTGTAGGACAGTAGCAAATTTCCCTCAAGTGGATGACCTAAGGTTTATCAATCCCCGGGAGGCGTAGGATGAAGATGGTCTCTCTCAAACAACCCTGCAACCAAATAACAAAGAGTCTCTTGTGTCCCCAACACACCCAATACAATGGTAAATTGTATAGGTGCACTAGTTCGGCGAAGAGATGGTGATACAAGCGTAATATGGATAGTAGATATAGGTTTTTGTAATCTGAAAATATAAAAACAGCAAGGTAGCAAGTTGTAAAAGTGAGCGAAAATGGTATTGCAATGCTTCGAAACAAGGCCTAGGGTTCATACTTTCACTAGTGCAAGTTCTCTCAACAATGATAACATAATTAGATCATATAGCAATCTCTCAACGTGCAACCAAGAGTCACTCCAAACTCACTAATAGCGGAGAACAAACGAAGAGATTATTGTAGGGTACGAAACCACCTCAAAGTTATTCTTTCTGATCGATCTATTGGGCTGTTCCTATAAGTGCCACAAACAGCCCTAGAGTTCATACTAAAATAACACTTTAAGATACACATCAACCAAAACCCTAATGTCACCTAGATACTCCAATGTCACCACAAGTATCCACGGGTTTGATTATACGATATGCATCACACAATCTCAGATTCATCTATTCAAACCAACACAAAGAACTTCAAAGAGTGCCCCAAAGTTTCTACCGGAGAGTCAAGACGAAAACGTGTGCCAACCCCTATGCATAAGTTCACAAGGTCACAGAACCCGCAAGTTGATCACCAAAACATACATCAAGTGGATCACATGAATATCCCATTGTCACCACAGATAAACACATGCAAGACATACATCAAGTGTTCTCAAATCCTTAAAGACTCAATCCGATAAGATAACTTCAAAGGGAAAACTCAATTCATTACAAGAAGGTAGAGGGGAGAAACATCATAAGATCCAACAATAATAGCAAAGCTCGCAGTACATCAAGATCGTGCCAAATCAAGAACATGAGAGAGAGAGAGAGAGAGATCAAACACATAGCTACTGGTACATACCCTCAGCCCCGAGGGTGAACTACTCCCTCCTTGTCATGGAGACCGCCGGGATGATGAAGATGGCCACCGGTGATGGTTTCCCCCTCCGGCAGGGTGCCGAAATAGGGTCCCGATTGGTTTTTGGTGGCTACAGAGGCTTGCGGCGGCGGAACTCCCGATCTAGGTTTATTTCTGGGGGTTTCTATATTTATAGGAATTTTTGGCGTCGAGAACAAGTCAGGGGGGTCCACGAGGAGCCCACAAGACCGGAGGACGCGCCCAGGGGGGTAGGGCATGCCCTCCACCCTTGTGGAGGCCTTATGGCTCTTCTGGCGCAACTCTTTTGCTTCGGGGGCTTCTTCTGGTCCATAAAAAATCACCGTAAATTTTCAGCTCATTTGGACTCCGTTTGATATTCCTTTTCTGCAAAACTCAAAAACAAGGAATAAACAGAAACTAGCACTGGGCTCTAGGTTAATAGGTTAGTCCCAAAAATCATATATAATAGCATATAAAACATCCAAGATAGATAATATAATAGCGTGGAACAATCAAAAATTATAGATACGTTGGAGACGTATCATATAGTGGGCGAGGGAGGAGGGGTAGCAGGAGTATAACTGCTGCCGCCTATACACACTATGTTTACTCGCGATTGCAGTTCCCTAGAGTTGAAAAACTAATTGCTGCCGCCGTATACCCACTACGTTCACTAGTGATTGTAGTTCCCCAAGATCGAAAAAATGAACTGCTACTGCCTCCCCCAGTACCCCACTACACACTGATCCGCAGTGTTAAGGAGCCCTCCGCTCTCCATATCTCCCCATCATCTTCATCTTCCCCCTGCCCCCAATCCCGAAACGAGAACCGCCACACCAACTCTACGTGTGAAGAGACTCCAATGGCGATCCGAGGGGTGAGCCTGTTGGATATGGACTTCAGCAAGGAGTTCACCTTTGAGTTCGCCGTTCAGACCCATGGCAGCACCAAGTTGAATGTGATGTACACCAACGATGACTCGGTGAAGCTCTACCTCGCCAAGTTCAAGTAGTGCCTACAAGAGGAGAAGTACAAGGTCGCGGGACTAGACCTTGTGCCCATCCATCCGTCTCCTAACAGGGACCAGCGGATCGCCGTCGCCCAGGTATGCGTGCGGGACGAGGTTCTCGTCTATCATAAATGTAGGGCCATCAGAGGTTCTGGAGCATTCGCACATTTCATTGGCACCGCCGACTGCACCTTCGCTATGGTGGAGAGTAGGAAGAAGGCCACTGTGCTTTACGATTCGGCCATCTGGTGCAAAAAGCTCGTTGACATCCAGAAGCAATACAAGATCATCAGAAACAGGCAGTAGAAGGACTCTGTGGTTGACCTCGCCGTGGCCATCATCGACCCCTGCTACCCAACTTGAAATAAGATGTGGATACGACAAACCTGAACACGTGGGAGGTACCTCTAAATCTAGTCTACATCACCTATGCGGGCAAGGACGCATACATATGCTATGACATGTACAGGCGGATCTTGGACATGAGGGCGTGTCTGCTTCTCGTAACCGAGGAGTACACGGACAGCCGCAACATCATGATCAAGCGTGCCAGGAAGATCTAGATGGTGTACTTTGTCTGTTTAAGAACCTTTGTCATCTGTGTGTTTCATGCATTATCCTAGTCGTAATTATCTGTTTTATCCAAAATATTTCGTCTAAGTACCCATTAACCTATTTGCCTTTTATTTTTTGAGTGGCTATTTGCTTATGTATGTAACTAGTTCACTGGGTTGTCGTGTTTCCTTTTTTTTATAAGGTCTAGTAGGTATCAACTGGGTCGTGGCCGCCCAGTGCAGGTTTCTTTTCTTAAGACATCCGCGGCCCACAACATGATTATGGGGATCCAGCAGGTGTATCATTTTCTTTCAGTGCGGTTTTTCCTTTCCTATGTTTTATCTTCTATAATAGTACGTATATTTATATTTTATTACATATATATTTTAATAAACAACCTAAGGTTCCCATTTGACCTGTCCTTCGTCCAACCTTTGTATAGACCTTAACACTTACTTTTTTTATTAATCCTATCTCTGATTTTTCTCCCACTTTCTCTTTTGAGGTAATCTGATTTTTCTCCCACTAGTTTTCCATGGAACCAACTCAACTGTCCCACGTCTAGCCTAAAAGATAATAATACCCCACGTCTTATTAACTCATCAAATTAAAATATTATTTTATTTCGTAAATGCTAAGTTTTACAAAATAATAATAATTGTTTAACAATAAGCTTGCAAGTTAATTCCTGGTGAACATAAGCTTGCTAATATTTTACTGGCCAATGCAGTAATAGATGTGCAACCACGTGTTTATGTTTTTATAACATTTCTCCGTCCAGGCCAACATGATAACCCAGCCCAGCAAATCCGTGTATTTCAAAAAAAATTGTAAAATGGGTTGTAAATTCTAACATAACATACAAATGGGCTGCATAGACGCTACATTATTATTTCACAAAGCCCACCAAATGGACTCGCTAACATATGGGCCAATAGGTCGAAGCCTAAGCAAGGCATTGGATTTACATCCAACTGCCGGCATTCTTATTGAATCTCTCATGTTCTTCCTCTAGCGTTGGCGGGACCGCATGCTCCAGCCTCCGGTGTCTAGCGGCGCTGCTTCGCGCACCTCGGAGTGAAACACTACCCCATGGACGGCCAGACCATCCCTCCACTCCTCTGCACCTCCTGTTATTCTCCGCCGAGTGTAGCCCCAGCTCGCACCCGAACCAGTCAAAGTCCTGCACTCCTGTCCGTCTGTTACTCCACTGCCGCGTCTTCCCCATCTCTGGGTCGTTCCCGTCTGGGGCCTCGCCGTCGTCCACTGCCTTAGTGCGCTCAGCGCGGCGTGGTCAACATGGTCAACAAGCGAGAGTCATTGGAAGACGACTGTACGTGGAGAGGCTGATAGTGGGGACACACCACGTCCATGGACGCACGCATGCAACTGCCTCCTTTTTGCGTGAAAAAATAATGTTTCCTCCCCCTGACAGCTGGGACCCACCAGCTACATCTTCGCACGCAAGGAAGTGCGTCCTTATTACGTGCAAAAATGATTCCACCCACTGACAGGAGGGACCCACCAGCTACATCTCCGTAGGCAAGCAAGTGCCTCCTTATTACGCGGAAAAAAAGTTTCCTCCCCCTGACAGTTGAGACCCACCAGCTACAACTTCACACGCAAGAAAGTGCCTCCTTATTACGCGCAAGAAAAATGATTCCTCCCACTGCTAGTTGGGACCCACCCGATTTGGAGGCTGACTTGTGGGCTACGCGTACGCATCGCTTTGTCAACTTAGTCAACAAATGATTCTAGCAGCAGTGACCGTTGAATCTTAATCCAACCGCCGTGCTGCTTCTTCAACCTCTGATCTCCTTGCCCCAGCCGCCCAAACCAGCTCCGATCGTACCGCCTGCTCCTGCCTCCCGTGGCCGGCTGTGCTGCCGCGCAGGCATCACCGCCCCACACTACTCCCACCACTGGTCAGGCCTTCCCTTTACTCGCCCACACCCCATGTTATTTTCCGGCGACAGCAGCCTCACACCGCAGTCAAACCAATCAACCCCCGTACTCCCTTCCGCATGGGAAACCACTGCCTTGTCTTCCCTTGCTCAGGTTCATTCCCTTCCTAGGCCTCGCCATCGTCCACCGTGTTGGTGCTCTCGGCGCGGCATCGTCAATGTGGTGAATGAACAACAGCCATCAAAACAGGACTATACGTGGTGAGGCTGACAGCTGTACCCACTAGCTACATCTTCGCATGCAAGGAAGTGCCTTCTTATTACGCAAAAAAATGATTTCTCCCCCTGACAGCTGGGACCCACCAGCTTTATCTTCGCACGCAAGGAAGTGCTACTTATCCTCCCTGATAGCTGGGACCCACCAGGTCAAAGCGTACGTACCGTTGTTTATGTGGTCGCAGACGTGTATGTACATACCGATCAATCGGTCTGTCTGGCACGATGAACCATTGCCGAGTAAGGAGCGGTAGCAGTTCAGGCAGTCCCGTCTAAATCCTGTACACATACGACAGCCACGCTGCAAAAAAGACGGCCACGTACGTACATACGGGCGTGGTCTCAAACGCGTACAGCGACGGCATCCTATTCATCAGCAGCCAACCGGCTGGGTCAAGATGCGTCCTATTCAACGGGAGCCAACCGGCTTGGACGGAACAGCCGAAACGGGGTCTGGCATACCGCAGTATAAAGGAAACGGCCTTCTGTTCGACCGCCTACTATCGAAACGGGATCCTGTTCATAGGGAAGGGTCTGGCGTACCGCAAAACGGAGGAAACAGACTTCTATTCGAGCTCCTACGGTCGAAACAGGGTCCTGTTGATCGGGAGGGGTCTGGCGTATCGCAAAACGGGGGAAATGGACTTCTCTTCGACCTCCTATGGTCTAAACGGGGTCCTGTTCATCGGGAGGGGTGTGGCGTATCGCAAACGGGATTCCACGGGCTATTGTTCATCCACCGTCGACTTCCTCCAGCCTCCACCTGCTACTGTTCATCCACCATCTCCAGCCTCCACCAGCCACTGTTCATCCATGGGCTACTATTCATCCAGCCTCCACTGGCTACAGTTCAACCAGCCTCCACGGGGTCCTGTTCATCCACCCCCAACAGGCTGGGGTGTGTGGCGGCCACCTCGGGGACCTGTTCATCCAGCGGCAACCGCGTACTACCACGGGGGTCCTGTTCATCCAGCGGCAACCGCCTACACATAGTCGGGGTCCTGTTCATCCAACCCCCACCGAGAACTGTTCATCCACAGCCAACCCAACTGGCTCGACTCACCACGTCTCGACTCGTTCTACATATCGCACGCACGGCAGCAATGGGCACTGTTCATCCAGAGGCAACCCAACCGGCTAGCTACGTCTCGCATGGGGGTTCGATCGGCTTCAGTAAGCAGCAGCAGCGATCGATCGGGTTCAGTTAGCAGCGAAGGAGTCGGTCGGGTTCAATTAGCTGCGAAGGGATCGATCGATCGGCTTTAGTATGTAGCAGCACATGATCGCTCGGGTTCAGTAAGCGAATGCCTCTCGCTCGGGTTCAGTTATAGCGACCTCGCACCACGTGCGCGTACGAGAGAGAAACACGCAAACCACACTGCATTGCTCGGCCCGGACCACCCACTGTAACCGGGAACTCCGTGAAAATTTCCTTGCCCTCAGTTCTACCATGATTTTTTATGTCATGGACAGCCAAAGAATGTCATGCAGGTGCGTCCCCGGCCCGCCCAGGATGAAAAGCCCATTTTCTGTCATGATTTTTTGTCATAGAAGTAGGAGCCCACCACATCTATGATGATATGTGTTTTCGTCACAATTATCGTCATAGAAGTGTCATAACCATGACAGAAAAACAACTTGTTCGGGCCATAATGTCACGGATGTGTCTTTTTTTGTAGTGAAGATTAAAGCTTTCGAGCAGATTCAAGCACCCAAGACTGTCAAGGATATGCGGCGTCTTGCCGGCTGTGTTGCTGCTTTGAGTAGGTTCATTTCAAGATCTGCTGAGTGCGCCCTGCCGTTTTTCAATATATTAAAAAAGGCAGGTCCAGTAAAATGGACTCCGAAAGCGGAGATTGCGCTACAAGATCTGAAAAGGTACCTATCCTCTGTGCCAACCTTAGTTGCGCCTAGGCCATAGGAGCAGTTGCTGCTGTATCTAGCAGCAACGAACCAGGTGGTCAGTGCCACGCTAGTGGCACAGATAGAAGCTAGTGATGAAGAAACAACAATGGCAAGTCCATCCCACGACGAGGCAGAATGTTCCCCGGCAGATCCCAATGCCGGCAAGACAAAAGTGGTGCAAGCAAGAGAAATTGATCAACAAATAATAGCAAAGAAGAAGGTGGTGCAGCGGCCAGTATACTTTGTTTGTTCCCTCTTGCAAGAAGCTATATCAAGGTACTTTGGTGTGCAGAAGCTATTTTTTGGTCTCCTTATGGCCTCGAGAAAGATGCGCCACTACTTCCAAGCACATGAAATCACTGTCGTCACTCGCTTCCCGTTGCAGCTTATTCTGAGGAATCCAGAGGCAACTGGCAGGATAGTGGAGTGGGCGTTGGAATTGTCAAGTTTTGCACTCAAGTTCGAAAGCACTTCAACTATTCAGAGCAGAGCCTTGGCAGAGTTAATTGCAGAATGGACGCCAACGTAAGACAAAGAAATCCGAGAATCAACTCTTCCCCGGCAAAGAGGCTGATAAAGAATGGATCATGTACTTTCACGGTGCCTTCTCGCTACAAGGCGCTGGTGTTGGAGTGCTGCTTCTCGCACCCATCGGAGAACACCTCAAGTACGTGGTTCAAATGCACTTTCCCAAGGAAAAAACAACCAACAACACCGCAGTGTTTGAGGGGCTCCTTGCCGGCCTTAGAATTGTGGTGGAATTGGGAATTAGAAAGTTGATTGTTCGCGGAGATTCACAGCTCGTGATGAAACAAGTGAACAAAGACTATCAGAGCCCATTGTTGGAAGCATACATGGATGAAGTGAGGAAATTGGAGGAGCACTTTGACGGGTTGCAAACAGAGCATATCCCGCATGTGGAGAATAGCATTGCTGATCACCTGTCAAAGTGTGCTGCCCAAAAGCTACCTGTGGAACCAAGAACTTTTGTGCTCCATTTGAATCAACCATCTGTTACTCCATCAACGCAAGTCAAAAAGAGGAGAAAGTTGAACACTAGCAAATATTTTCCAGCTGATCTTCCCAAAGCCGCCAGTGAGAATGTTGCCAGGAGCAGCGATGCGCTTGCCAGTGAGCTGGAGCCTCGCACGGAACCTTAGGTTCTTGTCATTGAGGATAGTGCTCCCGTGGCCGCAGAAATGCCTTTAGTCCTTGTCGTCGAGCCACAAGCTCCGGCATGGACACAACTGATGACCCACAAGTATAGGGGATCAATCATAGTCCTTTCGATAAGTAAGACTATCGAACCAAATGAGGAGAAGAAGGAAATAACAAGTGGTTTCAGCAAGGTATTTTCTGCAAGCACTGAAATAGTCGGTAACAGATAGTTTAGTAGCAAGATAATTTGTAACGAGCAAGTAACGGTAACGGTAAATAAAGTGCAGCAAGGTAGACAATCCTTTTGTGGCAAAGGACAGGCCAAAACGGTTGCTTATGATAAGCAAAGCATTCTTGAGGATACACGGGAATTTCACCATGTCATTTTCATCATGTTGGTTTGATTCGTGTTCGCTATGATTCGTGTTCGCTACTTTGATAATTTGATATGTGGGTGGACCGGTGCTTAGGTGCCGTTCTTACTTGAACAAACCTCATACTTATGATTAACCCCCTCGCAAGCATCCGCAACTACGAGAAAAGTATTAAGATAAAATCTAACCGTAGCATTAAACTTTTGGATCCAAATCGGTCCCTTACGAAGTTGCACATAAACTAGGGTTTAAGCTTATGTCACTCTAGCAACCCATCATCTAATAACTACTCCATAATCCATTCCCTTAGGCCCAAATATGGTGAAGTGCCATGTAGTCGATGTTCACATGACACCACTAAGGGAATCACAACATGCATATCATCAAAATATCGAACACATATCAAGTGCACATGATTACTTGCAACATGACTTCTCCCGTGACCTCAAGAACAAAAGTAACTACTCACAAATGATAATCATGCTCAAGATCAGAGGGGTATTAAATGGCATAATGTATCTGAACATATAATCTTCCACCAAATAAACCATATAGTAATGAACTACAAGATGTAATCAACACTACTAGTCACCCACAGGTACCAATCTGAGGTTCCGGTACAAAGATTGAACACAAGAGATGAACTAGGGTTTGAGACGAGATGGTGTTGTTGAAGATGTTGATGGAGATTGCCCTCCCAAAGATGGGAGAGTTGTTGGTGATGACGATGGCGATGATTTACCCCTCCGGGAGGGATGTTCCTCCGGCGGAATCGCTCCGCCGGAGGGCAAAAGTGCTCCTGCCCAAGTTCCGCCTTGAGACGGCGGCGCTTCATCCCGAAAGTCCCCCCTTGATTTTTTCTAGGTCAAAATGACCTATATACCAGAAGGTGGGCACCGGAGGTGGGCCGTGCTGGGCACAACCCACCAGGGCGCGCCTGGGGGCCCAAGCGCGCCCTGGTGTCTTGTGCTCACCAGGTGGCGGGCCCCCTCCGGTAGTTATTTGCTCCAGTATTTCTTATATATTCCAAAATAATTCTCCATAAATTTTCCGCTCATTTGGAGATGTGCAGAATAGGTAACTCTAACGTAGCTTTTTCAGGATCAGAATTCCAGCTGTCGGCATTCCCCCTCTTTGTGTAAACCTTGCATATTATGAGAGAAAAGGCATTAGAATTACTCCAAAAAGCATTATTATGCATAAAACATTATAAATAATAGTAGGAAAACATGATGCAAAATGGACGTATCAACTCCCCCAAGCTTAGACCTCTCAAAATCTCAAAATTTTGTTTTGTCGTGTTTATTCGCGCTCTTATCTTGCCTCGAGTCCGCTCGACAAGATCTTTGCAGCTGCATTGAGACCGGCAAGTTACCTTGCCGGTGACAATACTACCAGCAGGCTGCTAAGGACCAGTTCCTCGAAGCGCTCGTGACAAGTATGTGTGTCGGCAAGCTTCCAAACCGCGTAGGGTGTCGGGTTGAAATTATACAAGAACAAAGACAAACAAGGGGAACCGTACACGTTCATTTGAGCATGACAAATGTCACATATTTTTTTGAAAATGAAAAGTGCTCGATAACGTTTTTCTTAGCCCTTATTTCCTAGGGTTTACATCGAGTGCAAGGAGGGCAAAAGGGGCGCCTAGGTGAAGCGATCCCGGCAAACCATCCTGCAGGCGCTCAGCTGTAGATGGTGGTCCTGCTGGTGCTCAACTGCAGATGATGGTGCTGCCGATAATCAGATGGAGTCCAAGTCGCCGTCTTTGGACTTGACGCTTGGGGACTCGCCCTCATCGACTTCACCATCGTCCTCCTCATCGCTATCGCTCGAGGAGGCCCTATTGCTCGAGCTCTCCATGCAACACTCCATGCAAGCGCCTGAAGCCCCGAAGAACTTCACGGAGAGCGTATCGGACTCTGAGTGGTTGATCAACCTGCATCACCCTGGCGAAGGGACGGGGGAGCCGCAGTCGGCGTCGCGATGGGTCGCACAGCTTGACGACGAACTCGAGTGACGTGTCTTTCATATGGCTTTCTGCTGGGGGAGGAGGAGCTGGGGGAGGAACGATGAGCGCCCTGCTTTGGCCACCTCGTCTTCGAGCGCCGTGTCTTCCATGACCCCGACCTGCAGTTCCGCCCCGAGCGCTGGTGCTGGTCTCCACAGCCGCAGTGAAGCTCTCACTACAACAGCAGAAGCACGATCCCGACCTTTCCATCTCGCCATGGTGGTGGCAGATGCTGGGAAGATGGAGAAGAGAGAAGTGGATGAGCATCGCCTTTCGCAGCCCCTCTTTTATAGGGGGAGGCGCGGGGGCTGGCTGTCCACCATTTAGGGCAACCGCCCCATTCCACCAGTCCCACGCTCTGCATTCCTGGCCGGTGCATTACTACAACGACCGCCGAACCTCGCCAATATGACACCCTGCCTCCCTTATCAACGCACTACTCCCATGACCGCCTCTCTCCACCAATCCCACGTTCTGCGTATGACGCGCATCATGGGGAGAGATGTAGTAAAGGAGGAAGTAATGGCAGGCATGGCAGTTACCTTTGGCCACCTGTGATCATGGTTCATCTGAGCCATGTCTAGCAACAACCTGTGCGCGTGTTCACCCCTGGTTTCTACGCACCCGGTGGGTATTCATCTGGCAATTCGAATTGCTGAAGGGAGGCCAAGGACGGACACGAGCCAGATTAATGAAAGAAGCAAAGAAGATCTTAGGATTCAGAAGTCATTTCAACAAAAACCACATTGCCCGTCTATGCATTATTTGGGCCTAGCCCAACGATGCCCGGCAACACGTGTGGCCTAGGCCCGGGGGCTCCTGTCGATGTATTAAACATGGGAGTTTTATACCCTGACCTATGCACAGACGCAGCTCCCCCGCCAAACTAAGGGTTTGATAAAGATTCCCAAGCTAAAGAAGTCGCTCTTAGAGTGATCAAGGAGCGCATCAAGAAGACCAAGATAAGCCACAAGATCAACAACAGAAGCAGCCCTGGCCGGCAAGGCAAAGGCCCGACAAGCTCCGTGGCCGGCAAGCCCCGCCAGCTACCAGTGCTCCACCTCACCGAATAGCTAGTTGCTGAATCAGTGAGGTGTCGAGCCTGCAGGCAGTTAGGTAAGGCTTGCCGGACACGTGTCAGCTCCTCGAAAGGATTTCTACCTTTATCGACACCCGTACAAATGGCGTGTCAAGATAATAGGAGTTAGCTAGGTAAGCGGTGCAACATCCTTGCTGGGGTTTCTCCTCCTCATGACACCTAGCGATTCATTAAATGCTTCTTGTCCTAACTAGCAGAGTTAGGTATGATAGCATTGTTGCTATCAAATCAACATGTAGTTACCCTTTTGCCACTGTGGTAACCCATTGAGCTACAAAAGGAGGGCCATGGCAACCTTTACAAGGGTTTGAACCCATTCAAACACCACACACAGTTGCTCTTTTAGCTTCCATCTCCTTGCGCCTTGCCGGGGGAAAGCGCTCCTTGTATTTGTGCTCCCATGCATTCTCAATACACCAAAGCAGGAGTAGGGTGTTACACCTCAAAGGTGGCCCGAACCTGGGTTAAGATCCATGCGTTGTCTGTTGATTGTGCTCTCTGTGCTTTGTGCAACCCCTAGCCGAACCACAATGGGGTTGAATCACCCCATAGATAGTCATTCCACACCGACACCCACAAAAAATAGCCATACCAATTTTTTTGCATTTTGTTGGTTCATGTGAGATTTTGTTGTGTTTGATCCACAATTTTGTTGTTTGGCAAGTGGATCTTGGCTTTCCCCACCTCCCCACCACGAAATCCCCCCAATTTTTTTCTTTTTATCCATCAATTTTGACCCAAAAAATCGCAGTTTCCGCCCAAAATCGCGTCCCGGATATGAAATCTTGAGTTGACCCAGACCCACACGACGACCGGCGTTTATAGGATGTCCAAAGCCCTCTGAACCACCGAATGACCAGTACTTTTCGGACATCCGGTACGACACAAACCAATCACGATCATCAATCAACCCATAGAACAAAACGAATCTACTCAAACATCATAGGATGGCAACACATCATTGGATAATAATATGTAGCATTAAGCACCATGTTTAAGTAGAGATTACAATGGGTAGAAGAGATATTACACCGCTGCATAGAGGGGGAGAAAGTTGGTGATGATGGCAATGAAGTTGTTGGTGTAGATCGCCGTCATGATGATTGCCCCGGCGGTGTTTCGGCGCCACCGGGAGAGAGGGGGAGAGAGCCCCCCTCCTTTTCTTCTTGCTTGGCCTCCCCCTAGATGGGAGGAGGTTTTCCCCTATGTAAATTGGCCTCCATGGCACCCGGAGGGGTGAGAGCCCCTCCGAGATTGGATCTCTCTCTCTCTGTTCTCTTCTATTTTGCGTTCCTGTTTTCTAGCCGAAAACCATTTCTTAAATTCCCAGAGATCCGTAACTCTGATCACGCTGAGATTTTAACACGATTTTTTTCCGAATATTAGCTTTCTTGCAGCGAAAGAAGGGAGCCAACCGACCTACTAGGTGCTCACTACACACCATGGCGCGCCAAACCCCACTAGCGTGCCCTGATGGGTAGTGGGCCCCTAGAGCACTATCTAACATTGATTCCTCTTCCAAAAATTCACATATATTCCAAAATAATTCTCTGTAAATGTTTATCGCATTTGGACTTCGCTTGATATGGATATTCTGCGAAACAAAAAACATGCAACAAACAGGAACTGGCATTGGGCACTAGATCAATATGTTAGTGACAAAAATAATATAAAATGTTGCCAAAAGTATGTGAAAGTTGTATAATATTGGCATGGAACAATAAAAAATTATAGATACGACGGAGACGTATCAGCATCCCTAAGCTTAATTCCTGCTCGTCCTCGAGTAGGTAAATGATAAAAAAGATAATTTTTGATGTGGAATGCTACCTAGCATAATCTTGATCATGTAATCTAATCATGGCATGAATATTAAGACACAAGTGATTCAAAGCAATAGTCTATAATTTGACATAAAGACATTGATACTCAGGCATCCCAACAAACAATCATGTCTTTCAAAATATCAATGCTAAAGAACGCTATTCCTAGCCCGTCATGCTCAACCATTGGTCCATTCATGAAACACACTCAATATTAGCTACACCCAATGCACAAGTATGACAATAGTGCTCTCCAGTTGGTGCTTATAAGAGAAGGTGAAGGCTAAAAATAAAAATTGCATAAAAGTAAATAGATAGGCCCTTCACAGAGGGAAGCAGAGATTTGTAGAGGTGCCAGAGCTCAAAGCGTAAATTAGAGATAAAATTATTTTGAGAGGCATGCTTTTCGTGTCAATGCTACGACAGAGAGTTCCCAACATCTTTCATGCTAGACACATTATAGGCGGTTCCCAAACAGAAAATAAAGTTCATTTCCTTTCCACCATTCTTCACAATCCATGGCTAGCCGTATCACGGGTGCCTTCCATACCAACACTTTCCAAGGAATTTTGTTATTATTATTTTTGATTCATTGTGGGACTGGGCATCCCTATTACCTGCCACTTTCTTGTGCAATGACAAGTGAATAAACACTCATCGTGAGAATAACCCGCCTAGCATGAAATATATCAGCCACCCACTACCGCCACATGAGCGGTACGGGCACACAAAATGGAGATTTATTTTGAATAATTAGAGTTGGCACATGAAAATTTACTTGGGACGGCATGTAAATACCGTATATAGGTAGGTATGGTGGACTCATATGGCAAAACTGTAGGTTTAAGGAGTTGGATGCACAAGCAGCATTCCCACTTAGTACAAATGCAGGCTAGCAAATAGATTGAGAAGCGACCAACCGAAAAGCAAAAACGGACATAAACGTGCATTGAAAATAACTAACATTGAATAATGCACCATAAGTAGGATATAACTTTGTTGCATAACTATGGACTTTACTTGCATGCATAGAGAATCACAAACCTTAACACCAATATTCTTACTAAACCACAATCATTCACTAGTACCTCCCACATATTACCATCTCTATATCGCAGAACTATTGCAAGGAATCAAACATATCATATTCAGTGATCTATAAGTTTCATGTAGGATTTTCTGACTAACCATGTGAATGACCAATTCTTGTTAACTCTCTAAATAGATATAAGTGATGCAGGAGAGTTTAATTCTTTCTACAAAAGACTTGACCAAGCTCTAATAAATATAAGTGAAGCAAACGAGCATTCTACAAATAACAGTTTTCCATATGTAGAGAAACAGGCAATCCAAACTTCAAATGATATAAGTGAATCACATGAAGCATTCTATAAAGTCATACTCAAAAGATATAAGTGAAGTGCAAATAGCATTCTATAAATCAACCAAGGACTATCTCATACCAGCATGGTGCATAAATGAAAAGAAAAAACACAAAAGACGCTCCAAGAATTTACGCATATCATGTGACGAATAAAAATATAGCTCCAAGTAAAATTACTGATGGATGTTAGAAGAAAGAGGGAGTCCTTGAATATTACCTTGGGGTGCCCTAGGCATCCCCAAGCTTAGGCTCTTGCCACTCCTTATTTCTTCATCCATCGCGATCTCACCCAAAACTTGAAAACTTCAATCACACAAAACTTCACAAAACCATCCTGAGATCTGTTAGTATAATAAAGCAAATCATTACTTTAAGTATTGTTGCAAACCCATTCATATTTTCTTTTTGCATTACACCTACTGTATTCTAACATCTCCATGGATTATACCACCGATACAATCCGTAGTTCCATCAAAATAAGCAAAACAATGCATCAAAAACAGAATATGTCAAAAACAGGACAGTTTGTAGCAATCTGAACTTTGACTATACTTTTGTACCTCCAAAAAATCTGAAACATTAGGAAAAAAATTTGAATGGCAGTACTATGTAAAAATTTCAGAATTTTTGCATGTTCTAGTAAAAAAATGTAAATTGACGCACTACAGCAAAAGTTTCTGTTTTTGCACCGCACATACCGAACAAGCAATCTAAACATCCTAAAGGCAAATCTTGGCACATTATTTTTATAATACAATGGATTGTATAAGGGGATAATTATTTTTGTTGAAAAGTTTCTGTAATTCAAGATTCACAAAGTTTCCATGGGCATGAACAAAGTTCAAGGAGCTCCCCCACTTCAACGGTGCTTGTCTTTCTTACTTTCACTTTTCTTTTTGAATTTTTTAAGTTAGCCTCTATTTTTATTTGGTTTTAAACTTTATAAAAGCACACAAAAGAATAAAATGACTCTCTAAAACTTCTGGGTTGTCTCCCTGGCAGCGCTTTCTTTAAAGCCAATAAGCTAGGCATAAAGTGCTCAAGTAATCGATCCACCCGGATCCCAAGGTATATCAAAGCCAATTTTAATTAGAAATTATTTGTAATTTAGTAGTGAGCACAAAGCAACATATATAATGAAATGACAAAGTCTAACTCTCTTCCTATGCGTCGGCATGTCATAAAAGAACAATTCATGCACACAAAATAAAGGCCGATACATAGCATAAACAATTTCTTGCAATTTTATCGTATTGGAAATATAGAGAGGTGAAGATGTGGTTCCTCTCTCATAATAATTGCAAGTTGGAGCAGCAAGTACGTGCATATTATATTCATCAAAACATCATGTGTAGTAGTAAAACGCAACCCATTAATATAATCCTTAATAAGTGCAAACTTCTTCGATATAGTGTAGTTGGGAGAATTCAAAAAGATAATAGGACTATCATGTGTGAGTGCAATAGCAACAATTTCATTCTTAACATAAGGAACTATAGCAAGTTCATCTCCATAAGCATAATTCATATTGGCATCTTGTCCACAAGCATAGCAAGCATCAATTTCATCAATAAGGGATATTTCAAATGAATCAACGAGATCATAGCAATTATCATAACATTCATCCTTTGGTAAGCACGAAGGGAAATTAAATAATGTATGAGTTGAAGAGTTACTCTCATTAGAAGTTGGGCACGGGTGATCAATCCGCTCTTCCTCCTTTTGTTTTTCGCTCTCCTCCTCATCTTTTTCATCTAATGAGCTCACAATTTCAGCAATTTCTTCTTCCATAGATTCCTGCAAAATATTAGTCTCCTCTTGGATAGCAGAGGAGTCCTCAATATATGGTTTAACATAAGCATTAGAAGCATAATTTTCATAGCAATATTTAAGTATGGCAAAATTTTCAGATTTGTAAAGAGTAACATCATACTTTTCAATCAAAGAAGCAATTTCATAAGCACCCTTAAAAGCAACAAATTCTTCAATTTGTTCAACATCATAGTAATTATAAACACTCTTGGCATAAGAAGATAATATTCCATTATCCTTAAACTCACATTAGTAAGAAAGGTGTTTTTAGGGTCTTCAGAACAACTAGTAAAATCATGTATTTCGCATAAATTCAAAGCATAGCAATACAAATTATTAATATGATGCCATAAAAGTTTCCCTTTTTGAGATAAGCAGTTTCGCACAAAATAAGCATGTTCATTTAATGATTTTCCCTCAACTTAGCTAGTTGGGGTTTCAGCACGAGCACATAGGGATCGAAGATGATCCAAGTAGAAAGCTTCAGTAGTATGATAGATTTTGGGTGGTTCTTCAACCATTGGTTTAGTAGGTACAACTAATTGTTTTGGTATTTTACATTTCCTACCCATAACTAAAGATAGAAGACAACTTAGAACAGAAAATAAAATCTACTTAGTGATAAAGCAAACAAGCACACACGAGAATATTCACCCCACGCTATTGCTCCCCAGCAACGGCGCCAGAAAAAGATCTTGATAACCCACAAGTATAGGGGATCAATTGTAGCCTTTCTCAATAAGTAAGAGTGTCGAACCCAACGAGGAGCTAAAGGTAGAATTAATATTCCCTCAAGTTCTATCAACCACCAATACAACTCTACGCACACTTTAACATTCGCTTTACCTAGAACAACTATGAAACTATTTTGTAGGTGATAGGATAGGTTTACAAGAACAAAACTAGAAATACGCAGTGAGAATAAAACTAGGAGTAATTTGCTAGATATTAAAAGTTAAATGTTTAGTAGAAAGGTTTTTGTAACACAAGATAAAGTTATTTGTCCCTAGGCAATCGATAACTAGACCAGTAATCATTATTGCAATTTTATATGAGGTAGAGGCATGAGCTAAAATACTTTCCATACTTGGGTCATATGCACTTATGATTGGAACTCTAGAAAGCATCCGCAACTACCAAATATCATTAAGGTAAAACCCAACCATAGCATTAAGTATCAAGTCCTCTTTAATCCCATACGCAACAACCCTCTTACTCGGGTATAAGCTTCTGTCACTGTCGCCACCCACTATAAGAGAATCATTAACGCATTGCAACACCCTACAGCGGGAATCCCACATGCTTGCACGACACGGAGGGCACCATAGGACATCACCAAAATAAAACATACAACTCAAACCAATCACGATCATCAATCAACCCATAGGACAAAACGAATCTACTCAAACATCATAGGATGGCAACACATCATCGGATAATAATATGTAGCATTAAGCACCATGTTTAAGTAGATATTACAGCGGGTAGAAGAGAGATTACACCGCTGCATAGAGGGGAAGAGAGTTGGTGATGACGGCGGCGAAGTTGTTGGTGTAGATCGCCGTCACGATTATTGCCCCGGCGGCATTCCGGCGCCACCGGAAGAGAGGGGGAGAGAGCCCCCCCGCCTTCTTCTTCTTGCTTGGCCTCCCCCTAGATGGGAAGAGATTTTCCCCTCTGGAACTTGGCCTCCATGGCACCGGGAGGGGCGAGAGCCCCACCGAGATTGGATCTCTCTCTTTGTTCTCTTCTATTTCGCGTTCTTGTTTTCTGGCCGAAACCCGTTTCTTAAATTCCCGAAGATCCGTAACTTCGATCGCGCTGAGATTTTTACATGATTTTTTTGGATATTAGCTTTCTTGCAGCGAAAGAAGGGGGCCAACCGACCTATGAGGCGCTCACAACCCACCATGGCACGCTAGACCCCCCTGGTGCACCCTGATGGGTAGTTGGCCCATCGAGCACCGTCTTGTGTTGATGCTTCTTCCAAAAATTCACATATATTCCAAAATAAATCTCCGTAAATTTTTATCGCGTTTGGACTTTGTTTGATATGGATAGTATGTGAAACAAAAAACATGCAACAAATAGGAACTGGCACTGGGCACTGGATCAATATGTTAGTCCCAAAAATAATATAAAATGTTGCCAAAAGTATGTGAAAGTTGTATAATATTGGCATGGAACAATAAAAAATTATAGATACGATGGAGACGTGTCACACCACCATAACTTCCGCATAACCTTGCCCACCATACACTTCTACCACCTCCACCTTAACCCAATTTTGTTTGCGATTGTTTGAGTTCTGGTTTGTGTCTCCTAAAGTGTTTCAGCTACTTAGGGATGGTGGCTTCAACTCCGACTTGCATAATCCACCACCTCCACTTCCGCATTGCTAAATCTAAAACCACCACCGCATTCCGCTACCACCATTTGACATTTACCGTTTGAGATCTTGAGTTCGTGGTTTTTTCATTTCCTAAGGTGTTTCGGCTAGTTAGGAACGGTTCAACATTGTCAACACCGCCACGGACTCGACATCAACAACAAATCCTTCATCTTTTGACACCATAGCCATAAGAAAGGATGGTAACCTCGACAACATCATTGCACATTTCCTTGCCATTGCATTGATTGCTCCGAGCCTATTGCGTCACTTACCTATCGAGACTGGCGAGTTGAGAATAGTCGGGCCACGCTACTTGCACACCTTAGTGATATGCTTACGCCGCATAGCTACATTAGTGTGCAATCATCTTGCTATCATCATTGTGCCATTAAGTCTCCCCCGTGCATATCTTATATACTTGTCTCATATATTGTCTCGAGCATCAAGCATAGTGGCAAATCATATATATACAAAAAAAGAGGGAAAAGCTTTTAAGCAAAAGAGGAGATACAGAAGAGCTTGTAAGCAATAGCCATAGCATCGCCATATTTCATATCATATTTCCATACTTGATCATCTTGGATCATCGTGAGCAACACACCAGGAATCATACATACATAACATACTTGGGATTGAAGACGGCACGGTTACTCACTTAGGTTGGTGCACAAGCATATCTAGCCCATTTGAGCAATCGGGCTATGGTCTCTCTAGTATCCATGCAACAAGAGCCTTTTGCGTGGCAACACATTTTGTGCTCATTCCTTGGTTGCGCGGATCCCAGTTATCTATCCGTGTGTGTGTTCCTTTGTGCCACCATAGCTATTGATCTATTTGCTTTACATTGCAATTTTGTGAATCTTCCTCAACATTGTCGATATACTTGGATTAACACTTGCTTGAATTTTGTGCCACTTGTCGTAACCAAGCCACTCGATAAGCTTAACTTTGTAGGTGTGAGTGAACAAGTCCAGCACCAATTCCACTATTCTCTCAATTCACATTGAGTGACACGGATACATCCTCAACTTTGGGAAAAGGTAGCTTGGCATTGTTTCTCTCATTTCCTACTCACCTCTACTCGAGTCTTGTGATGGATAGGCAAAGCACATGTACTTCGGTCTACACCAACGACAACAAGTTCGATGCCACGAAAAACTTCATCGACGCCAAGATGCAAGCTCAAATGAAGGATCTCAAAGCCCTCATTAGTAACGGCAAGAGGTCTTCCTCATCTTTGAGAAGACGCTCAATTGCACATGCTTCCGAGCTACCATCTCCGGCAAGGTCACATCAGCATCGACACCATCACTGACAAGAACGTGAAGGTCAAGAGCTCAACACCAACCACCATTCCATGACTTCACCATCTGCATTGGTATCTTTGCCAAGCGACTTCAAGGCATCTTCTCCTTTGGACATGCGACATCTTCGCCAACAAGCACCTCAAGATTACGCTCAAGAGAAGCTCCCCAAGCTCAAGTTCACGACTTCCACAAGCTACTATGACCTCGCACCGACCACGAGATTCAATTCTATGGAACTCAAGACCCCGAGGAGTATCTCGCGTGGGAGCACAAGATGGATGACTACCTCAAGCTACATCAAGTCCCCTCCGAAGATCAAGTGAAGTGCGCCACAAGTAACTTCCATGACTACGCATCGACATGGTGGCTTTGCACACCTTCGAGGAACTTCGACACGAGTTGGCCCAAGACAAAGAGAGTTATGCGGCGAGAGTTTTTGCCTTCCACCTACACAGAACATCTTCAATGCCAATTAGAGAACACCATCCAGGGATCCAAGTCCATCGACGAGTACTTCATGGAGATAAAGAAATCCTTGCAATGAGCCGGTGTGGATGACCACATTTGTATGAAGTTCCACTTCATGATGGGATTGAACAACGACATCTCCAAGACTATCTTCCGCGAGAACTACAAGTCTCTCAACGACCTCTACATTAGTGCTCTCAAGGTGGAAAAAAGAATTCATGAAGGCCAAGTCTCCTCCACCCCAAGCACACTTCGCGAAGACCAAGCTCCATGACTACGAGCATGAGGATAGTACCACCAAGATGTCCAAGCCCGAGGAGCTCCAAGACGATGCTCCCAAGTTCAACTTCACGTCCATCCCTCTTTGTGGCATTGATGATGCTGAGTCTACAATGACTCTTCTTGAAGATGGTGCAGTGATGACTACGACTATAGAGCCTCTCAAGGAACATGCTTTGGAGGCGAGCGACATGGTGGTGAGTAAGGATGATGATTCCATCTTTGGAGGTGAGAGTGATGATGTGCCATCTTCGGCCTTCATCCACGACGACGATGACGAGATGGTTGAGCATGGGATTTTCCCCTCGACCACGGCGGCATTTGGAGATGACTTGAGTGACTTGTGCCACCATATTGAGAGTGAGAGCGAGTTCACCATTAGCCCCATATATGATGAGTTGCCCCAATTCCCATGTGAGGAGAGCCACAACCCCCACCACTTGAGTGAGATGAGCAAATCCACCATGTGTGACTTTGAGTGCAACTACCTTGAGGGAGTGAGTGAGCCACCACCACATAGAGAGAGTGAGATAGTTGATAGGTCTTGTGAGGACATTTTGAACTTTAACAACTTAAACTCTACATCTATTGTGTCTTCTATTTGGTGCTAGGTCCCATATACGACGACGCCCCGATCCTCGACAACTTCGTCCCTCCTTTGGACAAGACGATGGCCATAGTGGAATATGATGCACCCCCACATGTATCATCACGATGAAGATGACCATGATCTGGTCTTTGCCACCTTACCTACACCACATGAGTGGAATGACAAAGGTAACACATGTGAAGGTGATGTTCTTGTCCCCATGATAATGATCCACCTATTACCATGCTTCATGCTAGTATGATTTACCCATTTACGATGAATTTGATGATTGCCATGTGGAGTCTATTAGTTGTGATGCCATGTTGCATATGATTTCTTATGATAATCCTCTTGGTTACATCATGTTTGACAATCTGCTTCACTTGTCATCTGCTATGCATGAGATCAACCATATCACATCTTTGCAATCTCATCGTAGTAACTATGCATATGCCATTAAAATAAACCCAGATTGCATATATGGCATAGATGAAAAGCCCATGGTTATTGGCATTTGTTTTTCTTGTGATGATATTGATATGTTCCCTTTGCATCATGTCCATCATATGTCATGCCATGAACACCTAGCTTCGGACATGCATTGTTTGCCATGTTGTCAATTTTCTCCATATAATGCTTTCGCTATTGCACATGAGGAGGCCCCCTCATACATGTTAGGATATTTTGATCAATCCCATCCATTGCATGATCCCAATGATTGTGCACACCATATGCATCCCAAAAATAAAAATGCTATTGTTGTGTCGCACACTTGCTATAATTACATGCTCAATTTGTGTCCCCGTCGTGTTATACATAACAACTATTCTTTCTTGATGGGTGACGTGTTCTTATACCATGTATCAAATTTCTTTGAGCATTGCTTATGTTGTGCTAACTCTCACGTGCACATACACATCATGATGGATGATGTGTACATTTACCATCCACACACTTTCTTTGCTTTGTGTCTCTTTTGTGTAGGTCATCACACATATTCGTCAAGCTCGCAAGCGCACGAGTTGATGAAACAAGCTCTAGAGAGCAATGAAGACGTGTGCCACAATGGAGTTATTACCCTCCACCCGCCCTCTTCGCGCAAAGACTTCGTGCATTTCTTCGTCATGGCCCTCACATGGTTATGGGTTCTTGTCCATTACATATTCTATGCTCATCTTACCATGTTCACTCTGCATGATATGCTCATTACCATTTGGATGACAAGCTTTGGTGACCCATGCTTTGCATTACACATGATTCATGATTCGCCTACTTGTATGTGTATTTGCAAGCTTGGTGGAGATATCTCTAGTTATGGCCATGTTTCCTTTGTGACCCATGATATTGTTGCTTCTTGTGTTGGGAGAGTCATGATGTTCCATTGTTATTTACATAGGACTTCTTACCAATGCAATGATGATACTTTGCTCATATCTTGTTTTCATGCTTGTGCTATGTCAAGTGCATTGCTTATGCCTATTATTTGCTCACATGACATGATTGCCATGATTTCCTCTAGTATGTTGCATCTTCGCACTACTAGTTTGCACAACATGATTGACTTGCTTATGTTGCATCACCGATGATTCATACTTGCTCGTTTCATGCGGTTGATGACAACCATTTCCATGCTTTGCACATGATTGCTATCGAATATTGTCATATGTCTCCAGATGTTGCCTCTCTCATGCTAGATGATTTGCAATGTATTGAGTGCAACAATGATTGTAGTCTTGCTAATGAGATTGGCCCCATAGAATTCTTGCCTATATTTGGAGATTTTGACAAATTTCTTGTGAAGCATGCTTGTCTTCCTTCTTTGCACCATATGCATAGTGCCATCAACATTAAGATTGTTGCATCATATTATTCATACACTTTTGCTTCTAATTAATGGTTATGTGTAAGATAAGAGAACCATCATAATGGATGATGTGTTTATCTACCATGCGCATACGTTCTTTGCCTTGTTGTGTGCATGTGTAGAATGCTTCGACTGCATGTCAACTTCCACTTCACATGAGTTGACCATCCAAGCTCTTGAGAGCGAGCCTCATACATTCGACCACGACTCACTTCTACATCGCATTTTGCCATACTTCAGCTTTGTGAAGGATGCACAAAGACATTCTTTCGAGGTGATATCCTTCTCTCTTGTGAACCCTCACACCATGTTCATGAATATTGTGGATCATACTTCATGTGTTTCTTGCACCATAACACTTTTCACACATGCTAGAGATCTTGCTTTGAATTGTCATTGCCACATTGCCATACCTCATGACATATATGCCTTGTGTGTTGCATCTGATTTGTGGATTACTTGCTCATATCATATGCTTGGTTGCAACAATGTCATCCCTTCACATATGCCATGCCCCATTGATTGCTACATGTTTGCCTTGATTGCCTCACACATGATGAACAATTGCTCTTTCTAATGTGTTGAGTGCCATGCTATTTTCACTACACCCTATGCACGTTATGCTTTGATTGTCTTGCACGTGACCCATGTTTTTAGACACTTCATTTTATTTGGTGTTGTGAATGCTTCATATGCCCACCATAGACCTTTCATTGAGCGCTTTATGCATGTTTGCTATGACCTCGAGGTAGATGCTTGTTCTCTTGTAACACATATTCGCATCACTACCTCACATTTGCATGCTTGGACTTATAGATTGCTATTACTTCTTGCCTTTGAGCATGATGCCTTTGATTGTGCTCAATTGATATGCTTACATGACATGCCACTATCCTTTGTCACACCATATGCTATGCTTGATGATGACACTTGTTGGGTGAATCACCACTTGAATGCTTGGTTTTGCACTAACGCTAACCACATTTCTTTTTTCCAAGTGTTTGTTGTCCTTTCTCATTTTGAAGGAATCACAAGACGGTGCAACATTGGAGAGTGCCCTTTTCGTGCATCAAGATGATGAATGATTGGTGATCGTCCACTTCTACACAGCAACGCTATCTCTTTCCCATGGTGATTTCATTTTCAATCCAAGGTCGGATCTTTCCCAAGGGGGAGGGGATGATGTGGAGCATCCTACGGACATCACCCTGTCAAGAGTCCATTTGGCAAGTGACACGTGCGACCTCTAATTCACATACATAAAGGTGAATCATCTCCTTTACACGTGTTCACTTGACCCCTTCGAGGATGGTATACTACTTGACATTCCTCTTATGTGCATGCGCAGGTATTGCCAGAGCTTCACGGACACTACTGCAGGATTGCCTAGCAGTGGCGGGTGCAAAAAGCCTCGTAGTGGCGGGCAAGGCTCTCAGGGCCGCCCGCAACTATTATAAACCCATCAGTGGCGGGTGCTTGCCCGACACTGGTAAGTAGCTTCCAGTGGCGAGCTTTATCACCTGCCTGCCAGAGCTTGCTTCAGTTGCCCGCCACAGCTGCCACCATAGCTGCTGTTGTTTTGATGTTCTGCCCGCAAAAGGGATGAGCATAGACAATTCTCAATATAACTGAAGCAGAATGAATTCATTTTGAAAACAAACCCTCAAATAATTGAGTAACACTTGACAGTTGTTCGACTTAAGAAACAAACATCAATGTATCACATTCATCTTAACATACTAATTAATTAACTAATAGTTCTCCGGCTTATATATTCATGACGTAGTTCTTAACATGGTCAACAACAACCATCATCTGATAGTCGTTGCGGTTGCTCTTCCTTATAGTGATTACCACAAGGGTGTCCACCCTTAGTTCTCTCTTTCCCTTGATGAAATCCCGCCAGCCGGACTCATGGAATGATATGTGCCCATCGGATTCCGTCTTGTATTGGACGTTCATGGAAGGCCCTCTTGGTCCATGGATTACTCCAGCGGTGCCGACGGCGGGGATGTCCACTCTGGAAAACATCTTCAAAGGTAACTTTTGAACTCCCCATCATTAAGAGAAAATAGAAAGCATGCAATCTTAGACATCTCACCGTACTTGGTTATGACCAAAAAGAGATGAAAGAATATAAAACATCTCACCATAACTTTTTTGACCATGTTGGTTTTTGTTAGAAGGTGCACAAAGGGCTTCCCCAAGAAGGCTAAAGAGGATGGTAACATCGCTTTCACATTAGTTGTCTCTTCCCGAGTAAGTTTCTTCATCCTTCGAGAAAAAATGCAGAAATGATAGGACAATCATCTTCATCTTTGATGTCCTCATCTTCATCTTGGTTGTCCTCATCTTCATCTTGGATGTCCTCATCTTCATCTTCATCATCCTAGTCATCTAGTCATCTTCATCATCCTGATCATCTTGGTCATCTTCATCTTCATCATCCTGGTCATCTTGGTCATTGTCATGATCATCGTTGTCGACATATAATGTCCTTAACCTGTTCACCTCTCCTTTTAAGGAAAAGGCTATGAGTTCTCCTCCTTTAAAATTGTTCACTGCAATGTACTGCTCCCATCCATCACCATATATGATGGTTTTATTATTTCCTTTGCACAGATCTAATTCGAATTCGCGCTCCTCATCATCCTCAAAGTACAACATGTTACCATATGAATTGTTGAAGTCCTCCCTTATGTTGCATGGGACACACTATGCAACAATTAATAATCAACAATAAAGTTAGTAAAACAGTTAAAGAAATGATCAGAATTCAATACAAATTCAAGTTAAAGACCGTTACCACTGATTTTTGAAATCCCTTTCTCAAAAGTACCCCAAACTGCACCGCAGTTTCAACACTGTCCATACATGAATTTTGTCAGACCTTGCAAATCTTACGCCTCATGGTCCCTAATAATCATTTTGAAGCAGTGATTAATTTTCAATGGTTCGATGACCCGAATGCAACCCCATCCCTTCAAATAAAGAAGCTAACACCAAAGAACACTTTCGGCATGACCTTTGCTTAATATTGAATATATTGAGTACCTCAAATTTGATGAAACAGAAGTTAATCAATGTTTCACCAAAACGTTGGCACTCATTTTCAAGTCTGTAATAAGCCCAAGTAGTTGTCAAACATAAGAAAATGCAATTAACACTTTATAAATTAGCTTACCATACCAAGGTTTATGAATTTCTCTATCAATTCCATGACCCTAATGCAACCCCATCCCTTCAAATAAAGAAGCAAACACCGAAGAACACAAAAATTTGGCATGACCTTTGCTTAATATTGAATATATTGAGTACCAGAAATTTGATGAAACCGAAGTTAATCAACGTTTCACCAAAACGTTGGCACTCATTTTCAAGTCTCTAATAAGCCCAACCAGTTGTCAAATTTGGCACTTGTCATATTTAGAGTCTAACCGATCCTAAAGTACTTTGATTATAGATTTCATCTTTACCGACACGCAAAAAGGTATTACATTTTGTTCTATTACATACAAAATATCGCATTTTTGTTCTATTATCCATGGGGTTCCTACTTTTGATCCTAGGTCTATAAATTTCTCTATCAAGTAAAGAAGGTAATTAACACGGAAGAACACGAAAATATTACACCGGTAGCAGCGGTCGAGGCGGATGATGGTGGCGGTCGGTCGAGTCGGACGATGACAGCGGCGGTCGAGGCAGATGATAGCGAGCAAATCCTGCGGCGTCGCGGGTCGGAGGCGAATGACGAGCAGATCCGGCGGCGGCCGTGGAGAAGGACGGGCCAGCTAGTAGATCCAATGGTGGGTCGGAGGCACGGTGGCAGCGGCGGGCAAGGCGCATGACGGCGCGGAAGGGGGAGAGGAGGAAGAGGAACTGACTGAGTGAGTGAATGAGGGGAAACCAAAAATAGATGTGGGTGTGACGATTCGCCTGGCGTGAAGCGGAATAGCTGTGGCGGGCATATAAGTGTGCCCTCCACCGCAAATATGAACAAAATTTGGATGTGTTTGGCGCGGTTTGCCAATCTAGAGTTGTGGCGAGCGATGCACGCCACCCACCACAGACCAGGGAGAACCAGTGGCAGGCGGCTTCTAGCCACCCGCCACCACACTGTCGAGCCAATGGGCTTATTTGGAAGATCCTACCTGTGACGGGCAGAAACTAGAGCCCTCCATTGGAATGGCCTTAGCCATGGCGGGTGGGCGCTGGCACCCGCCATAGCTGTTTTCGAATAATAACAGTGGCGGGTGCCCCGCCTCACCTGCTACTCATTAGGGTTCACCTATAAGTCATTTCCTAGTAGTCGGATGATGAGGAGGAATGCAGGTGCCAAGGAACAGCTACACCATCCACGAGGGAAGCAAGGAAGCGAAGACGGGAGAAACGGAGCTGGTATAAGCTACAACCACCGGACGTTCGATCGCCACCGAACATCCGGTACCTGATGCGGAAGATCCAGCCAGAAGAATCACAACCGAAGATGCTACAGCAATCGAACGACCGACGGCCACCTGATGTCCAGCAAGTCCCAGCCACCGGACGTCTGGCGCCTACCGGAAATCCAGTGCCACCTATCCAGAAGCAAATTGTCGGATTTCCGGCGCGCACCAGACGACCTGTCCCTCGTGAGCCACCGGGCGTCCGACACCGACCGGACATCCGGTACCTGCATGTGCACAGCCGCGGGCCTTTGGCCTTGTATCTCTCTCCCACTTACCCCTTCGTGACTAGCACTATAAATAGAACACCTCCACCTCCTTTCTAGGGTTAGCAAAGTTTTGGCTCATCTAGTTAAGCCTTCCTCCTCTTCCTCGACTCAGGGCACCGGCCCACCGAACGACAGCTGATGAGCAGCGGCTTTCGTGGTGAGTGTCGGTGTAAAATCCAATAGACCTCAGGGTAGGGGGTCCGAGCTGTGGATCTCGGATCGGTGGTAATAGGAACAAGCACTACTGCAGGATGTTGCTAATGCGACACTACAATCAGAGACCCTTCGAGGAAACTGTGTGTGATGCATTAATCGCAAACGGTGATGTAATAAAACCGTAAAAAATGATACGAAACATTTTTTTATGGCGGATACATCAAACACGATCCACATTTTAGTTACGTGTGCGATGCGTGGCATACGGTTGATCCATACGAACTGTTTGCGATGATCTAGAACAACAGAAACGGGCAGCCAGATCAAGGTGTGTCTGATATACGGCATACAGTTTGCTGCAATGAACCGTTTGCGATGATCGAGTTGAACACAAATGATTCGGCGTAACAAGATGTGTGTGATACACGACAAACAGGTCGGTAATCAGAATTTTGTGCGATCATTATAGATAGCGCATACGATTTTTTTTGTGAATTGTGTGCTCGACAGGGCACACAATTCAAGAAACCAACCTATGGGCGATAATGTAAAAGATCTCTGTCGAATACGTATTGCTAACCATCTGCGATGAGATTGACAGGGGAAACAAAGATAATGAATTAATATGAGTGAATGGAAACAGAGATATATACAGTCTGCTTAATTTAGTCCTTCTTCTTCTTGTTGTTGTTGGATGGCCCCGCGATCTCGTCTTGGCGAGGATGCTTCTTGCTACTGACCGTTGGCTTTTCATCACCACCGCCATCGTCATCATCGTTGCTGTCGTCGTCGTCGTCCTCCTCCTCCTCGTTCGACCATTCCTCCTCATCATCATCGTCGTCCTCTTCTTTGTCCTCCGACGGCTCATTGTCTGTCTGGTTGTCGTCTAACGACTCCGAAGGTGGCGTCCCTTCCATGATCCGGATAAAATCGAGGTCTAGGCCCGACGCCAGACTCATGGAAGACGAGCGGGATGATTCCGATGTTAACCTATCATCGGGCGCCAGACTGCTGGCGGAACTGTTGTCCTCGCTGTCGCTCGACATGGCTGCGGTACGTATACAAACCGCAAGAGAGCGAGATTGCAGAGTGTGTGCAAGTGTGTAGCGCGGCCGGCCGGGGACGATGAAGATGGTGGACACTTAAGCGGGGTATGCAGAGAAGAGGAATGTCAATTGAAGCAGGGGATTGACGTATTATCTAACCGCTGATATAATCAACCGCAATTATTTGTACCCAGTCGCTCCAAATTCCCGGGGTTGCGTAGTTCTCAATGTGATAATTATGCACACATGTTGGAGCATCCAAATATGAAACAAGCATTTTTCATACTACTCCCTCCGTACCGGTGACCTAGGTGGGGGAAAAACGAGAGAACTTGATGATTATTTGCTAATCAATACCATTGCATGCTGAGAATTGACCATTGCATGTTATGCTAAGTAGTGTGAAGTCATTAAATGCATACAAACCCCACGACTCCTATTGGCTGATTTGTTTTTTCAAGACAAAAACAGAGAACGAGTTTTGGGATTATTTGGTTTTCGTAATGTGACTTATGCACCGGTACGAACGGAGTAGGACAGTTGGAAAGCAATACATTGAGCTCTTCTTATTGATGAAGCCAGTAATAATCAAACAAAACCCCTAATCATCATTGTAAATAGCGCATAGAAGATGGCTAATGCGACAACCACAACTACACATGCTAGTTCCTTCCTGTCTCTTGCTTTCATCTGTTGCTTGTGATTGATTCTTTCTTGCTTCATCGTACTGATTGTACACTTCAGATCAGTCAGTTTCTTCTTCAGCTTTACGTTATCTTCTGCGATCTTGGTGATAACACTCCGAACCCTGCCATACCATTCTTCATCGAGCCAGTTAACAAAGGCACAAGCCTCATATCCCTGCCAATGTTAAATAGTATTCAGGATGAGCGGTGGCATTAACTCAACTAAAATGATGAACTTAGCACTAACCTCTAAGGGGCAACTAAGAAACCGTCTGCCAATGTCGAATCCCTCCGTGCATACACGTCGAGCGAGAGTGTGCCCATGCACACAACTCAGCTTTTGGTACTTCTCGGTGGCGCAAAACTTGGAGTCGAACTCATGTTGTGGGAGTCTAGAGTCATACTCCGAATCCGGCGGCTGATCGCTTTCCTGGAGGGGGGTCATTCATGACGGATTCAACAGGGAGCTACTTTGGACATGCTAAAAAAGATCGGGATAGATTGGAACCTGACAGGACGATTTGGATCCATGGTAGACCTGCCTTCTGATGACCTTAGGCAAGTGCTCGGCGGTGATCGCCGTAGTGGCGGCACTGCCGAGAGTGGCGATACGAGCAGGAGCAGCCGCACCAAAACCATCAGCACCACTCGTCCGTATTCCCCCAATGTTAGCGCCACGTGAGGGAATTTGTAGGCTATCTAGCGATTTGGGGGAAATGGGGAAACTGTGGGGATATGCTAACGGTCGGGAACTACTTATCGCACTATGTTGTATACGCACACGGTTTATACATGTCGTTTGTGTTAGGCTTTACCACTTCACACACGATTTCCGCAACAAACCATGTGAGAAGACAACATAGGTGAGGCACGGTTGCCATGACATAATCGTATGTGATGTACTACCCTATACATAAGGGGCTGCAATAATTGAGTTACAGTAATACTTAGGGTAAACAGCCGCTCTGCGGATACCCGTCAAAAAATAAAAAGAGACGCTCTGCCGATAGAGATGGCGGCGGCGGCCGAGGCAGTGGCTATCGGATAAGAGGTCAATCCTTGGTCGGTGGGCAGTAGCAGCATCATAGGAGGTCAGTCCTCGATCTACAACAGGAGATAGGAGGACCTCAACCATCAAGGTCGGCGGCGGCGTGATTGGAGCACATCCATCGTGGTCGATGGCGGGATAGTGGAGGTCGAACTTCAGGCGGTAGCCCCACTAAGCTTTGCTCCTCGACCCTCCTATCTCGGCATGCCACCGCATCGCGCTTCTCTGTCTGCTGGGTGGAGGTCTCCGCGTGGCTAATTAATTAAGGCATTTTTTCGTTGAGTGGCTTAATTAAGGTATTCAATTCATAAGGGTAGTGTTGTAGTACTCTGCGTGTAAATTGACTGGCCATTATTTTTTGTCATCGCACAGCTGGATAACAATATGGAGTGCCCTCAGTAATTATGAAATTAAAATCTTGTGATTTATGCACGCATCTTTGGGCATCAGTTAATCCGTGTATTAATGTTGTTTTTTTTTTTAATTACCCTTCGTGTGGTGCAGATGGAACGATCTGAATGGATGAAGAATTGGAGAAGCTCAGATTTTATCAGTGGCATGACAGAGTTCATCAATTTGGCTGAAAGTACATAGAAGAGAATTGCTGATGAGGATTACATCCTATGTCCATGCAGTCGTTGTGCCAATACAGAGTCACATAAAGTTACAGCTGTTGAGTTCCACTTACTCACTCGGGGATTCATGGGTGGATATACATGTTGGACCAGACATGGTGAAGAGCATGTCATGGATGAATATACCCAGGGTTGCGAGATGCCAAACGCCGGTTAGAGTCACATGGATGTTGAATCTAACATCAGGGCTGAGGCGTCAAGCTACTAATGGAACACCGGAAAGCCGAAACCCCCACTAGAAAACCAAGACGGCGACGCAGACGATGACGATGACCTTGATATGTTAGATTTTGCTGCTATGATTGCAGATTTCAAGGGCCCAAAAAAGATATGATTGGGTACAAGGATCTGCCAACCATTGATTTGGACTCCAAGAAAGATTTGTATCCAGGTTGCAAAAAGAAATATTCCAAGTTGAGTGCCACACTGGCGCTTCTCAGATTTAAAGCAGCAAATGGTCTATCAAACAAGGGCTTCACAGAGTTGTTAGGTCTTTTCAAAGAAATTCTTCTGGAAGATAATGTGCTCCCCAAAAGCACGAATGAAGCAAAGAAAATTGTTTGCCCATTGGAACTTGAAGTACAGAAGATACACGCTTGTGTGAATGATTATATATTGTACCGTGGTGAGTACAAAGATTTGGGTGCATGTCCCACATGCAAGCATGCATGATACAAGCACAGGAGAGCAAAGGACAAGTACAAATTGGACGACGAGATCAAGATAGGAATCCCGTTCAAGGTTGTTTGATTCCAAGGTTGAGGCGTTTGTTGGCAAACCCTGGAGAGGCAAAGAGGTTGCGGTGGCATCATGATGAGCGAACTGCGGATAAATATATGAGGCACCCGAAAGATGGGCCTCAGTGGGAATTAATCAACAACAAGTTTGAAGACTTTGCCAAGGATCCTAGAAGTATAAGGCTCGAGGAGTGTACTGACGGGATGAATCCTTATGGCTATATGAGCACCAAACACAGCACATGGCCGGTGCTTCTATACATATATAACCTTGCTCCTTGGTTGTGTATGAAGAAAAAATACATCATGATGTCAATGATTATCCAAGGCCCGAGGCAACCTGGAAATGACATCGACAATTACTTTCAGCTACTGGTAGAAGAACTGCTGACATTGTGGGTAAAAGAGCCTGCTATAAAATGTTATGATTCTTACGAAAAGGAGTTTTTTGATCTACATGCGATGCTGAAGGACACCATTCTAGATATGGCCGGCATTAGGCAACACATCGGGGCAGAAAACAAAGGGAGATGTAGGGTGTGTCACACGCATGGATAGGACAGCTAGCAGATTTCTTCCCAACTCGCACAAAACCGTGTATTTGCGTCATCGTAGGTTCTTACGGAAAGATCACCCATACCGAAAGATGAAAGCCGAATTTGATGGTACGACAGAGGTAGGTTTGGGCCCAAGACCTTATGCTGGAGAGGTGGTCCACGACATGGCTAAACAAATTAATGTTGTGCTTGGCAAGAACCACGCTTTGACGGTGAAACAAACACCCAGGCCTTATTGGGAGATTCTACGTGTACGTCACTGCATCGATGTCATGCAGTTAGAGAAGAACGTATGTGAAAGCATCCTTGGTACTCTGCTCAAGATCAAAGGTAAAACAAAGGATGGTGACAGTGCATGACTCGATATGCTTGGTGATCAATCAAAACGCAAGAGTGAAGCAGAAGATGATAACAAATTCCTCCATGCTCGCCAGAGTTACAATTTCAGTACAAAAGAAGCAGCAGAGTTCTTCAACTATTTGTTGTCAGTTAAGACACCCTCTTCCTACTCCGCAAACATTAGAAGTCTTGTGGATGTGAGCTCAGGTAAAATGAAGTTGGGACACATGAAGTCACATGATTGCCATGTAATGTTGACACAAATCCTCCCGGTGGCCATCAGGAATCTGATGGACACAAATATAAGAAACACACTCATTGAGCTCTGTGATTTCTTCAACAAACTATGGCAGAAAGCTAAAGATCCTGAAGAGTTGGATTATATGCAAGAGGATATTGCAAGAATAGTTTCAAGCCTAGAGATGTTTTTCCCACCGTCATTCTTTGATGTCATGGTCCATCTCACTGTGCACCTTGTCGACGAGATAAAGTATTGTGGTCCTGTGTTTCTTCGCAACATGTATCCCTCTGAGCGGTTCATGGGAATACTGAAGCGCTATTGTCGGAACTGAAGCCATCCAGAGGCAAGCATCCTACAAGGCTATACCGCGGAGGAGGTGGTTGAGTTTTGCACCGAATACATGAAATAAAGACCTATAGGTTTGCCCCTCTCTCGCCATGAGGGAAGGCTGAAAGATAAGCCCGTCCTTGCTGGCACGCAAAAGGCTGCACTCAGAGAATTGGCCGACAAAGCCCATTTGACGGTACTGCTTAACAACCCAGTTCTCAGCGCTTATGCTGATGAACACTTGGCGGAGATACGCCAAAGCTTCTTACCAATGATGTATCCATTAGATGTGGAGACGAAGGAGCACAATAAGGACTACGCTAGATGGCTGAAGAATCGTTTGGCACAAGGATCCATGGATGACATTGCTACGTGGTTGGCACAAAAGCCATCACCTACTGTGTTGATGTACCAAGCATATGACATAAATGGCTACACATTCTACACTGAGGAACGTGATGAGAAGACCTCATATCAGAACAGCTCTGTTCGAATGGAAAGCATGACTGCAGATGAAGCTGATAAAAGGGTATACTATGGAACCATCAAAGAGATTTGGGAGCTTAACTATGTGAAAGTTAAGGTGGCATTATTCAGGTGCACATGGATCCCTCTTAGTCAGGTAAAGGTTGATGATTGCAGGAAGACCTGTGTTAACAAGACAACGATGGCATATCATGTGGACCCGTTCATTCTTGCCAGTGACGCTACCCAGATTTTCTATGTGAAAAACCCCTTGCATAAGAACTGCCATGTAGTGATGCATGAGAAGAGGAGGGTACTGGGCGTCGAGGATGTTGCTGATGAGGATGAGTACGATGAATTTGCTGAGTTGCCAGCCAAGGGATCATGCACCTTCCAAACAGAGAAGCGTAAAATTATCAGAAAACCTAAGTTCATTTGGGGTCAACCTAATGATCCTTGTTCCCCCATGTACATGGGAATTAAGCCATAAGACTAGTTTTTATGCCTAACCTGCAACTTAATTTGTTCAATTTAGAACTATCACGTGTACTAAATTTGTGAGTTATGCCCGGTCTTCTGTTGATGTAAGAACCATTAATATGTTGACCTTGATATGCTGTCAGCTCAGGCAATGAAGTTGAACTGTTTATTATTATTATACCCTAGAGGTAGCACACTCAATTGATCTCACTCCAGTATGTATGAACAGAAGATATGCAATCTGGTTTGCGAATAGCACACGGTTCATTCATGAAAGCCATGTGCCGACTAAACCGCGCGCGCGATGTGAGTCATGCGTTCTGATTGGCCCATAACCCAAACACCACGGATCGTACGTGTGCACCGTTGGATGCTCCCAGATCAAATGGCAATCCTCATCCCTTTCATCAGCACATGTAGTTGTGGTTGGGATTTGATTTATATGCACAAAATGCATGTTAAATTCAAAAAATGTCTTAAATATAGCAAACGATACGTGAAATGCGCCAGAAAATCAAACACATGGTATAATGGTGATTGCGTACCATGGAAATTTTGATGAGGCCAAACGATGAAGTCACCGGCCACTGGAGTTTGAATTGACACATCTCCTTTTGGAAACCATGATCCTTCTTGTGAGATGCTCCGGTTTCCAAGGGGCGATTATCAAAACTTGTGCCAAACTTTACCAAATTTTTTCCACGGGGTCATGAGAGCACGCCACGGTCACACACCAATTTTCATGATGTCCGGACTCCATCTAAATTTCCTGTAATTAAAATACCAACAAGGCCTACGCCGATGGCCGCACCTCACAGCCGAAATGTTTGAAACTTCTCCCCGCTTCTCGGACAATGGATAAAAACTGGCAAAGTGACACATAAATGATTTGTACACCTTCTTTGCTAACTAACACCCACATGTAGTTGTAGTAGGGTTTTGATTTTATATGCACTAAATGCTAGGTAAATGCAAAAAAATTGTTTAAATATAGCAGACAAGACCTGAAATGGGCTAGAAAATCAGACCTAGTATATATCAGTGATTGTTTACCGTGAAAAAAATTCGAGGCAGAACCATGAAGTCACCGACGATTGGAGTCCGAAGTGCCGCGTCTCCTTATGGAAACTATGATCCTTCTTGTGAGATGCTCCGGTTTCGAAGGTGCGAGCATCAAAACTTGTGCCAAACTTTACCAAAAATTTTCCATGGGGTCGTGAGAGCACGCCAAGGTGACACACCGATTTTCGTTATTTCTGGACTCTATATGCATTTCCTGTAATTAAAATACCACACAAGGCCTACGCCTCTGGTCGCAACCTGCGGCCGAAATGTTTGAATTTTTTCCCCGTTTCTCGGGCAATGAATGAAAACTCGCAAAGCGACACACAAATGATCTTGCTAACACCCACATGTAGTTGCGACACGGTAATATATATATATATATATAAATATATATATATATATATATGCACGGTAAATGCAAAAAATGGCTCAAATATAGCAAACGAAATCTCAAATGCACCAGAAAATTGAACCTTAGGGTACAATGGTGATTGGTTACCATGGAAAAAAATTCGAGGCGAAACGATGAACTCATCTTTTCATTCAAACAAAAATACTCTGTTAGTAGATGTAAATGTTTTCAAATAGCACACGGTTCACTCACGAAAGCCGTATGCATACCAAACCATGGCCGTTGCCCCCCCCCCCCCCCGCGCTGCGTGCGCGATCTGAGTCGTGCGTTCTAAATGGCCAGAACCCAAACCCCATGAATCATACGTGTGCACCGTTGGATGCTCCCAGATCGAACGGCAATCTTCATCCCTTTCATCTAGACATGGAGTTGCAGTTGGGATTTGATTTATATGCACGTCAAACTCAAAAAATGTCTTAAATATAGCAAATGATACCTCAAATACGCCAGAAAATCAAACCTGTGGTATAATGGTGATTGTGTACTGTGGAAATTTTTGTGGGGCCAAACGATGAAGTCACCGGCTACTAGAGTTTGAATTGACACGTCTCCTTTTGGAAAACATGATCCTTCTTGTGAGATGCTCCGGTTTCCAAGGAGCAATCATCAAAATTTGTGCCAAACTTTACCAAAAAAAATCCACGGGGTCGTGAGAGCACGCCACAATCAGGGCTCTGGGACTGGGGGTACCCAGGCCCGTCTGCTTGTGGCCCATCACGTGGCATCGACAAAGGGTCTTGTGTGGCCCAGTATCAAGACCGCACAATAAAGGCCCTCGCGAGGGCCCCCACCTCGCTTGGCAAGCATCAACAGGCATCGTTAGGTGCCCCGAGGGCTTCACGAGGGGTGGCTTCCCGAGGCCCCTTGCGGGGCGGACACTTCACCACCCCGCCTCGCGCTACACGTGGGTGACGCGAGCCACGACGAGCAGCGCCAGAGGGGCGCCAGGGGGCGTAGACCAGGACGGTTTCCTCTTTGGCGCTAAAGGAACAAGGATGGCACGTGGGTTCCCGAGGGAATCCCCAAAGGTTACCTCTTTGGTGCAACAAGACCAGGACGGCAGGCTCGCCAGGACGGAGGTCATCACCGAGCCCACCTGCGCGTCATGGCCAGAAGCTTTGCAGGCGAAGACCACCTTTAGTCAGGATAGGGTGTACTCTTGTCCCCCTTCAAAATTGGTCGTTGTGGCATCCCTTCCTGCCGAGAGTTTTCAGGGAAGAGGACCAGGGCCAGTATAAGTATAGGCTAGTCTCCACCGTAGAGAAGGGTCGATCCTTGAGCCCTCCCGAGGCAGTTCATCCTTGTACACTCATACTCATCCTCCTCGCGAGGCAATCCACCACAAAGCAGGAGTAGGGTCTTACACCGCAAGGTGGCCTGAACCTGGGTAAATCACCGTGTTCCTCCCTTCTTCATGTTCGCTCGAGTACGTCGGAGCATCGCCATGAGGCAGTGAGCGGCGAGCTGTAATCTAGTGGAGTTCTCCGCACACACCCCAGAGTTCGAACCTTTCCTTGGGTCCCCGGAGCCCCAATTCCGACATTTGACGCACTAGGTAGGGGTGTGCCGGAGTTCTTTTTCTTTGTTCCAACCCCGCTTCACTGTCCCCATGGCCGACGCTTGTCGTGTTCGTGCCAAGCGCAGTGCAGCTCGCGCTGTCCGAGTAGAGCCCGCGGGCTGCGACATTCGCCCCCACTCCGCCTCGACGGCGACCAGTGCCCTCGGCCCCGCTGCTCTGTCAAATGCCGTGGGCTGCCCGGCCTTCACCCCCAGCATGCGTCAGGTAAACTGGCCAGTGAGGTTCAGGCCGGTGCTGCCCCCTCGCTAAGATGGCATCCCCAACCCCACGGAGTTCCTTAAACTCTACGCGCTGAGCATCGAGGCAGCGAACGGCGACGGCCCTCAAGGATGGCGCACGCTCCTAGCTCATGAACCTTCCTGAGCAGTCGATCTCTTCGTGGGATGAGCTTTGCGAGCGGTTCATTGCCAACTTCCAGGGCACTCGCAACCGTGCCCTCACCATCAACGACATGCGGCGCGTGAAGCAGTGCCCTAGCGAGACCCTCCGCAAGTACATTCGGTGCTTCACCCAAGTCCGCCTCAAGATCCCCAAGGCCTCAGATGAAGCCATCATCTCGGCGTTCACTGACGGCATCACGGATGTCAGGGTGAGCGAAAAGCTCGCCATCAACGACGACATGTGCACGGCGCTGGAGCTATTCAACCTGGCTGACAAGTGCGCGAGGGTGGAAGAAGGCCGCCTCTCTCTCGTCAACAACCCTGACATCGAGCCCGAAGACAAGAAGGCCAAGGTCAAGGAAGTGAAGCACAAGGGCCACGCCGTGCTGGCAGCGGAGCCCAAGCTGAAGCATGGCCATGACCGCGATGAGCCCGCCAAGGATGGTCGCCCGTTTTGCATCTTCCACAACATGCGCACCCACAACACCAGCGATTGTCAGGATCTCAGGGCTCTCCGTGATGAACGCTTGGGCCGCCGCCCCGAGCACAACGACCATGGCTTCGGCCCCGGGGGAGGCCGCGATGGAGGATGATGGGACAACCGCAACCCTGCCAGGACTGGCGTAACCAGCCTCGCGAGGATGGCTGGCGCGACCAACCTCATGACGGCGCCTGGCTCGATCAGCCTCACGAGGTCCGCCCTTAGGGCAACGCGGGCCTTCCACCGCTGCCTCCGCCCCCCAGGAGGAACGACAACAACCAAACAGACGAGGGGGCTGGGGGCTACCAGGAGCCTCGCGCGATAGCCTGCTGTCGGCGTTCTGGGAACCAGGGTACCCAGACTTGCCTGCCTGCAGCCCACGGCGTGGCTCCTTGAATGGCCTGGTATGGCCCACCTTTAAGACCATCAAGACAAGACCCTTACGAGCCGGACGACATCAAGACCTCCTGAGGGAGCGGCTTCCCCAGGCTGCCTCTTGAGGAGCGGAGATTTCTATGCAGGTACCCAACCTCATGAGGTTGCCATGACGCAAGCCTTGACGACCAATGCAGGCGGGCGCCAGCGGGCGCAGAGAAGGCAGTTTCCCCTTTGGTGCTAAGGAGGCAAGCGCAGACGTGGGTTCCCAAGGAATCTGGCAAAGGTTTCCATCCCGGTGCAACGAGACCAAGGCCACTAGCGCGGCAGGACGGATGTCATCGCCGAGCCCACCGCTGCGTCACCACCAGAAGCTTTGTAGGTGAAGACCACCTTTTGTCAGGATAGGATGTACTACTTGTCCCCTTTCAAATTGGCCACTGTGGAATCCCTTCCCACCTACATTTGGGGGGAAGAGGACCGAGGCCACTATAAGTATAGGTTAGCCACCACCGTAGAGCGGGGCTGGATCCGATCCGAACCTCATCGACTCATTCCCTCACCCCTAAACCTCGTGAGGTTGTTCATCCCTTGTACTAGTTCATCCTCAGCCCCTCGTGAGGCCAATCCACCACAAAGCAGGAGTAGGGTCTTACACCGCAAGGTGGACCGAACCTGGGTAAACTGACGTGTTCATCTTCTTCCTTGTTCGTGTGCATCGAGCTAGGCCGTAGGGGCGAGGAGCTGGTTGGCTGGATAGGTTGAGTTCTTTGCACACACCCCAGAGTTCGAACCTTTCTTGGGTCTGCGGAGCCCTGAATCTGAAATTTGGCGCGCCAGGTAGGGGTTTGTCGAAGCTCTGCCTCTTCACCAGCCGTGCTCCGCCAGCGCTGCGTGGTTCCCATGGCCGGCGCCGCCCCACCCCCCGGGCCGTTGGGCGCATTCGGAGGAGTCGTGGGCACCCGGGCCTTTTCCCCCGCCCTGCAGCAGGTGCGGTGGCCGCCAAAGTTCAGGCCAGCGTTACCCTCGCGGTACGACGGCGCGGTGAACCCCGTGGAGTTCCTCCAGGCATACGTGCAGGCCATCTGGGCGGCGGGTGGCGACGACAAGGTCATAGCGAACTGGCTCCCTTTGGCCCTCACGGGCATGCCTCGCTCCTGGTTGCTCAGCCTGCCGGAGTCTTCAGTGGCTTCCTGGGAGGAATTGTGCGACCTGCTCATCGCGCATTTCGCGGCCCCGGCGCCCCATGCGGTTGTGGCCATCGTCGGCGGGTCGCAGGCGCCGGCCACGGGCCGCCACGTCAAGCAGCTTCTTCGTTGGGTCGGGCTGCTCGGCCTCGGCAGGAGGCTCCTCCGGGCCGCGTCATGCCGAGACTGCCATCACCTTCGACTCCAGGGATCACCCCCAAGACCACGACAGGCGTCGGCGCCCTCCTGATGTTGTGCACGCCCACCATCAACAACGTCGTAGTCACTAGGACCCTCATCGAGGCGGTGCTGGCCTCAACGTCCTTTCCATGGAAGCCTTCGACCTGCTTCAAGTGCCCTGCGACCAGCTCGTCCCCACCAGGCCCTTCTCGGGGGTGGTCGACGGCGCCACCGCTCCCATAGGGAAGATCCGCCTCCCCGTCACCTTCGGCACACGCTACAACTACCACACCGAGCTCATCGACTTCGACGTCACCCGCATCGGCCTTCCGTACAACGCCATCCTTGGGTATCCGTCCCTTGCCAAGTTCATGGCAGCGATGCACCCTGGCTACAACGTTGTCAAGATGCCAGGGAGTAGTGGCATCATTACCGTGGTGGGGGACACCAAGGGTGCACTCCTGGCCCTCAAGCTTGCTTTCAAGGTCGCGGCGGCCGCACAACCGGGCGTTGGGGACACTCCAGAGATCCCAGAAGCTGCACCCGCAAAAAAGAAGCAATTTTTCTCTCAAGATCGGGCCGAGACAACGCAAGTGCCAGTTGACGACGGGGGCTCAGGCCCCACCTTCACCATAGGCGCTGGCCTCCCCCCAGATCAGGAAGAGCCGCTAGTCAGTTTCCTCCGTGCGAACAAGGATGTGTTTGCATGGGAGGTGACGGACTTGGTCGGCGTCCCGTGAGAAGTGATCGAGCATCATCTCATGGTGTGCCCCGGTACGCGCCCAGTGAAGCAGAAGGCGCGGCGGCAAGCCCTGGAGAAACAATCGTTCATCATCCAGGAGGTCCGCAAGCTGCAAGAAGCCGGCGTCATTCGGGAGGTGCGGCACCGGGATTGGCTAGCCAACCCGGTCGTTGTACCCAAGAAGGGGGGAAAGGAGCGCACGTGCGTCGACTTCACGAGCCTCAACAAAGCTTGCCCTCAGGACCCTTTCCCTCTTCCACGCATCGACCAGATCATTAACTCCACCGCCGAGTGCGACTTGCTGTGCTTCCTGGATGCCTTTTCGGCTACCACCTGATCAAGATGGCGGTGCAGGACATCGAGAAGACAGCCTTCCTTTCCCCGTGCGGAGTGTACTGCTACACCTGCATGCCCTTTGGGCTACGAAATGCCAGCGCGACCTTCCAGCGGTTGATGCATATCGCCCTGGGCCTGCAGCTCAGGAGGAACGCCGAGGCATACATCGACGACATAGTGGTCAAGTCGCGGGAAGCAAGGACCCTTGTTGAAGATCTGGAAGAAACATTCATTAACCTGCGCAAGGTAAACCTGCGGCTCTATCTGGAGAAATGCGTGTTCAGTTTCCCGTCCGGCAAGCTACTGGGTTTCCTGGTGTAGCACAGAGGGATCGAGGCTAACCTAGAGAAGATCAAGGCAATAGAAAGGATGAGCCCACCGCAGACCCTCAAGGAGATGCAGAAGCTCGCGGGCTGTGTAACTTGGTTGGGGTGTTTCATCTCCAAGCTCGGCGAGCGCGCCCTCCCGTTCTTCAAGATGATGAAAAAGAAGGGCCCCTTTGAATGGACTCCGGAGGCCGAGGCGGCCTTCCAAGACCTCAAGAGGTATCTCACCAGCCCGCTAGTGATGGTGGAACCTCGTCCTCTTGAGCCCCTGGTGCTTTACCTGGCCGCCACACCCCACTCCGCTAGCACAGCGCTTGTGGCGGTCCGGGAAGAGCGCGCAGGGGCAGGTGCGTGGCACAGCACACCACGCGCGGCCGCGCTGTTGCCACCTCAGGATGGCGCTCCTGAGGCCTCGACTACCTCATCGGACGGCAAGGCTCCTGATCCCTCTCGCCTCAAGCAGGGCTGGACATCGCCGACACCTCTTCCTACGTCGAGCACCCCGTGTACTTCGTCGGTACGGTGTTGTGTGACGCACGCGCGAGCTACCCCATGCCATAGAAGCTCCTGCTCGCACTCCTCGTCACCTCCAGGAAACTGCGACACTATTTACAAGGCCACCCCATCAAGGTCGTCTCCGCGTACCCCTGGAGAAGGTGCTCCGCAGCCTTAATGCCGCGGGGAGGGTCGCTGAGTGGAACATCGAGCTGCAGGCGTTCCAGCTGGAGTTCAGCACCACCAGGGTCATCAAGGGTGCGGCCCTCGCTGACTTTGTGGCGGAATGGACTGATGCCCCTGACCGAGGGATGAGTGAAGACCGCTCCCTCACGCCTGGAGACGAGGCGTCCGACGGCTGGGTCATGTACTTCGACGGCGCGTTCGCGCGCTAGGGCGCGGGTGATGGAGCCGTACTCATCTCGCCTACCCAGGACAAGCTCTACTACGCCGTGCAGATCTGCTTCCAGCATGGCGAGAAGGTCTCCAACAACATCGCGGAATATGAGGGCCTGATCGCTGGCCTCAAGGCCACGGCGGCCCTGGGGGTCAAGCGTCTCACCATCAAGGGCGATTCTCAGCTCCTTGTCAACTTCTCCAACAAGGCATACAAACCTAAGGACGAGCACATGGAGGCATACTTAGAAGAGGTACGCAAGATTGAAAAATGATTCTTGGGCTTGGAATTGCAGCATGTTCCGTGTGGCACGAACAAGGAGGCGGACGACATCGCCAAGAGGGCGTCTCGACGCGAGCCCCAGAAGCCTGGTGTCTTCGAGGAGCGGCTCTTCAAGCCATCGGCAGCTCCTCCCACCGCAGGCCTTGCGTTGTTTCAGGAGGAGCCGCCCCTGGCCCCTTCCACGGGCGCCCCGGCCTGCGGTCCGACTCTGGACACTAGTACAGCGAGGTGCTATACAAACGGTTTTTAACCCCTTTACGCGACGGTGTTCTGAACTGTTGCCTAGTGAGTGACTGCGATAGGGGGGTCCTTCCCGCACGACCCAGAAACCGTCGGGGATATGCCCTCCTGGCACACACGCTCGACAAAATGAGGTCGTGTGCGGCCGGCGAGAGATCAAATATGGTTATACATATAGTTGTGCAAAAAAAATACAATTATACAGGCCAAATTGTTTCCGGTCGTAAGTACATCCCACACAGTCAGTCCCCGCTAAATGTTTCTGTTGGTATGTACATTCCACATAGTCAATCCAAGGAATACGTTTCCGTTAGTATGTACATCCCACACAGTTAATCCAAGAAGTACGTTTCCGTTCGTATATACATCCCACACAGTCGCTCCAAGGAAAACGTTTCCGTTCGCAGGTACATCACACACAATTTTCCCATTAAATCATTTGTGATAGCGTTGCCATTCCACACGATATTAACAATTTTATTGTTTGCATTATTGAATGCATCACACACGGTGCATAGAAGAAACTGTGTGGCAAAGGCTGTCCATCACACACACTTTTTATGTGGTAAACATTTGCGCAAGGTGGCCTAACGCAAACAGTTTTCAAGAGGATGTCGTGTGTGATTGTTCATTGATCCAACACGGTTTATTCCTAGAAACTATGTGCGTTGCCTGAGGTCATCTCCCACGGTGTTTTCTCAATAACCGTTTGCAATAGAATAACCCAATTAGCAGGCTAATTGCCCTATTATTAATAATCCATTTATTAATCTAATTGACATTTCATATTAAGCACACAATATATTTCATTTCCATATTAAGGAAGCAGGATTTCATAATTGAAATACATCAGAGTACAACATCATATAGCTTCAGCACTCAGCTACCCCATTACACAACTGCACCAGCACCAAGTTTCACATGCAGCATCTACAACCTTTCGAAATTAGCATCATAGACGGAAAATAGACAGATGAATCTCATCTGGAAAACTGCTGAAGCGGAAGGCGAATATTGAGTCTTCATTGATGTTGAAGGTCTTTGCAACTTTAGGCCAGTGCCTGTGGATGATTGACCGTCCATCCTTCGTCCTCTTCAGGAACACTTCAATATTGAAACGTGGGTGTTGTATGAAAACCTTCCTCGCCTCCTGACCATACAGGTGGTTTGAGAGGTAATCATCAGTGAACTGCTTTGGAAAGGCCTGAAAACAAGGATATGAATAAATATCTTTTCCAGATTTGAAATGGCGCAAAGGAATTAAAAAGACAAGGTATAACAGTTAGTACCATCCTGTAGTGAACTGATGTCTTCTTCATTGTGCAGACAAAGATCTTGTTGTTTTTGTCGCTAATTTCTTTATCGTAACAATCTTTCTGAGTGTCTTGACTTGACTGATATTAATGGACAACTCATTTCCACATATGCAAAAAGGATCAAACTGTCGATCAAAACCTCTGACAGCAGGACCTACATGTGCAAGACCAAATTGTTAAAAACCTAATATTTAAAAACAAGAAGTGGAAAGGTGTGTTATTAACCGCAACAGGCCTAATATTTAAAAACAAGCAAACGTAGTCATTCAAACTTGTATTGTGCAGGTCTAAGTACACTAGTTATTGGCCCTATATGGATCCATGGGTTAGAGCTAGTTTGAGCTAGTTTGGGCTCAAATAGCCCTAAAGTATCCAAACATGAGGGCTAGTTTGAGCTAGTTGCGTCAAACCCACCCAAAACAACTATCCCACCCAAGAGGTGCTGATTGGGGCTAGTTCTCCTAGTGCATTTATTGTCAATCTAACACTGTCATCCAAACACCTCTTTGGCTAGAGTTAGTTTAGGGTTAGTCATTGTTGAGTATCATTGTTATTTAGGAAACGTAGGATAGCGTAGGATTTATTCTACATTGACTTGTACTCCAAGATGACCATGTACTCGTATATATATGCCCACGAGGCTCAAGCAATACAATCAACTATTCCACCAATCTCTCTCTCCCTTTTAACTGTCATGAGCTAGAAACTAACTCTAACCTCTAGCTAAGTTAGAGTATCCAAACAGTGCCATTATTAAATCAAATGGAAAGGCGTGTTCAATACTCCCTCTGGTCCTTTTTACTCTGCATATAAGAATTGTCTGAAGTCAAACTTCATAAAGTTTGACCTTATTTATATGAAAAAATATCAACATCTAGCATGCTAAAGTTATACAATATGAAAATTTAAGTCATGACACATGTACTGATATTTATTTCATATTGTGAATGTTGGTATTTTGTTCTATAAAGTTGGTCAAACTTTAAGAGGCCTGACTTTAGACAAATCTTATATGCGAACTAACAAGATTCGGAGGGAGTACAACATGCTTAACAACAACCAAATATAGTCATTCATAGAGCTATTGTTAAATTTGGTATTGATGAAATTGAACTGCACAGTTCATACTAGCACATATAGAACATCACGCTGTTAATAGCTGAAATAAACAAGGCATACTACGAACAACCAAAGATGGCAATTGAAACTGGACATATGCTAACTACAAACAACTGAACAACCATAAACCGTAGAAATAAACAAGGCGTAATGCAAACAACCTAATATAGCAATAAATACTGGACAGGTTCTCACTACAAAAGGGGTTCGAGAAAACAAATCATGGGTTTCCTCACTTGTCACAGATTGGCTCCTCCTCATGGTCGCCGTCAATGAGGTCTAACTTGCCAACTGAGGATCCCAGGCCAGCGTCGCAGAACATATCCTTCAGAAATGACAAAAGGGGCTCCATGGCGATGAAGGATGGCAAATTGTTCATAACGAGCCGCAGGAGATCAGCGGCAGGGCCATCAATGAGATCGACGGCTGTCGAACCCGAAGGGTTGGGGGTGGGCAACTTAACCTGTGACATAACCCGCGTCAAGCCGTCGGTGTCGACGACCTCGATGTCGTAGCCGGCGTCCGCGACATGCCAGAATACTCTAGCCCGCTGATTGAAAGGCTCAATCTAGGTCCAGTCATCGTCATCTGCTTCCTCGGCGGCCACCTCGCCGACGTGAGGCGAAGAGGCCGCGGTAAAGCTCTTTTGGGCCATTCGCTCCTCGAGTTCCCCAGGAAGCGTAGCCGGGCTTAGGCTGCGACGCTCTGGAGTGGGGGAGGGGGGTGGGGATGGGGATCTCTGGGAAAGGGGGCATTTCGCACGCGTCATCTAAGAAACTCAGGGCGGCGAGGGTATGTATATCGGTGGGTAAACTGCATTGGCAGACCGGCAGAGGTTGACGATGGAGGCGGCGGCGGCGGCGACCTAGCTAGGTTTGGAGCGAGGGAGGGGTGGTGTGTATGTGTGTGAGCGGGGGATTTGGGGTGAGCGAAGGATTTGGGGTGTGTGTGGAGGGGGTCCAAGGTGGTGTTTGAGGAAATGCCGCGGGTACTAAAAATTTTACTAGGCTGGAGTAAAATGGCGGGGCTACCAAAAATTTGGATCAAGAGATTGAAGCAGAGCGGGGCGGGAGTAACGAACATCACACACGGTTAAAACATAATAATCGTGTGCTATCAAATAGAAAAACACTTCAGCCGAGCAGATATTTTTGAGATTGCGAGGGATGGAGGCGGGAGTATAATGCCGGGGCTACTGAAAATTTGGATCTACTGATTGAAGCAGAGCGGGAGTAACAGACATCGCACACGGTCCAGACATACTAATCGTGTGCTATCAAACAGAAAAACCATCTACGCGGGTAGATATTTTCGAGATTGCGAGGGAATAGATATTTTTGAGAGGGGAAGGGAAGCCTCGTGGAGCCCAATCTACTATGATCATGTGGGTGACAGGGGCAGGGGCGCAGCACACGGGTAGTCCTAGGGAACCGTGTCTGTTTCATACCCGATCATAGACGGTTGCTGCGTCCGACTCGTTTGCTGTTTATAAATTTGGCCAAAAAACGCGGGAAAGGGTCAGAACACCAACACACTTGCATGTGGACCAAATATATGTATGAAAAGGGTGGTTTTACGTTCAAATACCCAATGCAAAACTTTGATGTGGCACCTGTCGCACAAAGCGCACGTTATTATTGCTAGCCCCCCCCCCCAAACACACACACTTCGTGTTGCCGGGAGGGGAATCCTAGCTATGAACACATGCCCCGAAATAGCTAGGTATGACATCTCACCGTACCGTAACACAAAACCGAAAGGAGTACATCAACCCCCCTCCCCCCTTTGCTTCCGATCAAATGTGGACCGTGTGCAGGCCCACAGATGTGTTCTTCTGGCGTTAGATGGGTGACACCACTTACCAACCACACCTGCGGGTGGCCCGATGTGTGTGTGTGTGTGTGTGTGTGTGTGTGTGTGTGTGTGCGTGCGTGCGCGTGTGTGTGTGTGAAAACGATGTGCTATGATATTTAAATAACCAAATCACAAATTTGATGTGGCACACGTGCATCGCAAATTAACCTGGCATACCGACCCCACGGAGTTCATCTAGTACGAAGTAGTACTGTGCCCCCCCCCCCCCCCCCACACACACCCTTTGAGTCGGTGGGAGGGGGGCATCTCACCAAGGCGCATTGTAAGACTGACCAAGAAGAATCACCACCTTGGTCGTATAACCTCTCTTGTTTGTTGGGTCAAAGTCATGCATTGACGTTCCACACGCGGCCCCACAAAATAGGCTAGCTTGTCACCGATAACCACGCGAGTGCCTAAAGACAACCACTGCGTGCATGTGGCCCAAACATATGTATGAAGTGTCATGTGGTGTTTGAATATACCCAATGCAGAACTTTGATTCATGTGTATGCGAGCCCTCAAACTTAGGTCTCGAATCTCACCATGATCGATGTACGACTATACGGTAACGCGAACCAAGAGAAGAAGAATCCACCCTGGTAACCTCTCTCGCGTTGTTGGTCGAAGTGATGGAGACGTCCACACGGGCCCACGAATATATAGGTCGTCGATGATAACCAAGCGAGGGAGAGTGTCCAAAGACAACCACTGCATGTATGTGCCCCAAACATATGTATGGACATGCATGATGCATGCATATATGTTTGAATACCAAAAGCACAACATTTTGATGTGGTGCATGCATGCGTCCAAAAACGCACAGTCCCCACACAGATCTGTTTCATGATGCATCATGTGCTCGCCCCCCCCCCCCACTTCGACCCAGTGGGAGGGATTCGTGCGTACACATGCGCGCGAAGTATAGTTGCATGTACCGAACCGTATAAGACGAACCAAAATTTAATCCCCTCCTAATTATAAGTCAAATTAACCTCTATCGCTGTCGGTCGAAGTGATTGACCAAGCGGGCACACAGAGATGGACGAAGCATCTCGCCGATAACCCCGTGAGTGAGAGCTAGAGGACAACCGCCATCGCTTGCTTGTGGGCCAAACACATGTATGGAGATGTGTGGTTGTGATGTTTGAATACCTAATATATATATGCAGAACTTTGATGTGGCACCTGGGCACCTGCCTCGGAAACCTTTAAGTCCCCGACACACAAACCGAGGTTCATGACACGTAGTATATATATGTTGCCCCCTCCCCTCTTCGACGCGTAATATATACTCCTACGTACGTACCGTAACACAACCCGAAAATAATCCTCCTTGTTCGTCAAATTACCTTTCTCGTTGTCTCATATATTTGATGGACGACGACCTCGCGGGCCCATGGAGGGAAGAGTCGTAGGCGAATGAGTGACAACCATCATCTGCACGCAGCCCAATGTGTTGGTGATGTTTTTAATACCCAATATGCACAACTTATTTGCGGCACCTGCCTTGGAAACCGAAAAGTCCCCACACGGAGCGAGATCGATTCATGACGTGTGTGTAGTCTATATGTGCTGCCCCGGCCCCCTCCTCCCCTCTTCGACGCGTACTATATATATACTCCTACCACAACACAACCTAAAAAGAAACCTCCTTGTTGGGTCAAAGTGATGGAGGACAACCTCGCGGGCCCACGGATCGAAGCATCGCACGCGAGTGAGTGTCCTATATGACGCGTAGTATTGCCCCCGGCCACCCTCTTCAATGCGTACTATATACATATACTCCTACCATACGTATAACAAAAACCAAAAAATGACCATCCTTGTTTGTCAAATTAACCTCTCATCGCATGTCATAGTGCTGGACGGCGACCTCGCGGGCCCACACGAGTGAGTGCCCTAGGATCACCGTGTGCATGTGGCCCAAAGATGCATGTCAAACTTTTTCTGCAGTGAACATGCGACCAAAGGAATTTAGTGTTGAAAATTGAAAAAAATAGATAACATCTATCCGTTTTTTATACATTGATTGATTTCCCAGTGATTTAAATGTGCAAAAATCAAATTTGATCTACATGAGACCCGTGATAGTGCACGAAAATGGATTGCAAAATCATATGTGTATGTGTCCCTGGGTGCATGTTTAGTCCCCATGCAAGAAGATTCTAACATCTAGAATCTTGATTTTAAAATCCAATAAATCCAAAACTAAGTTGAAATTCATGAAACTTATCGTGGTGTCATATGGACACCAATAGACTCTGATATTTTTTTTTCAAATTTGAGACAAGTTTTGATATAATCTTCTTACATACAGGAAATTATAAATAATTATCAACCAATATCGCAAACGAACTCTTTATTCGAACCGTGTGCGTTAGACCAACAATGTAAGTGCAGTGCTTCGGTTAAGCAATAAAGCGGCAGAATTAATCATCAAAAAGGAAAAATCAATATAATACGTGCCGCGCACGCATTTCGTGTGTCGTACGAGCATGCGTGAGTTGACGAGACGCATGCTAGCAGGCAGACCGGGAGGCCGAGGCATGCGTGTGTTCGCTACGCACTCACCGTGGGGCGTGCTAGTAGCTATGTGAAATGACGGTAGGCGTGCCAGCAATCCGCTGCGCAGGCTCACCGGGAGGCGAGCCAGCCCTTTGACCGCCGCCCACCTCGCTCCCACTGCTCTATATTAATGGCGCGCCCGCCTCACTCCGTGAAATGATGGTATAGGAATGCCAGAAGTCCGCCGCGCAGGCTCATCGGGAAGCGAGAAAGCCTTTGACTGCCGCCCGCCTCGCTCCCACTGGTCCGTATTAATGGCGCGCCCGAGCGGCCGCACCTCCCCATCCTCGCCACACACACAATCCTCTCTCTCCGGCCGCATCCTCGACGCCGCTCTCAGTCCTAAAAGTCGGCACCCCCCATCCAAGCCACACACACAATCCTCTCTCTCCGCCCGCATCCTCGACACCGCTCTCAGTCCTCAAAGCCATCAGTGTATGAGGATGCCGCCGAAGCGCCCCATCGGAGGGAGTGGCGACGCCGGGGCTGCTGAAGCACCGGAGAACGGCGTGAATATGGAGACAGAGGTTTCCGTCGCCACCGACGAGGTGGAGAACAAGGCTGCCAACAAGCGGAGGCGGGTCGAGAAAGAACCGCAAGCGACTCCAGTAGGCCTAGACTTCATCAGCAGCCTCCCCGATGATATGTCGACAGTCATCATATCCCTCCTCCCAATCAAATATGGGGCGAGGACAACCGCCCTTTCCCGGCGGTGGCGCCCCCTATGGCTCTCCACCCCTCTCGACCTCCTCGACGCCCACGAGCTCTGCCATGGCTATCGCAAAAGCTTGGATGCGTTCTCCCAGATCCTCGGCAGTCACCATGGCCCAATCAGAGGCCTTATCACGGGCAAGTTCCATTCCAATGGCAAGGACCGAGCCAAGCTTGACGAGTGGTTCCGATCCCCCGCCCTATATCAGCTCGAGGAGCTCAGTTTTAATGATGGGCATATGCGCTCGCTGCCAACGTCCGCGCTCCGCTTCGCGCCCATGCTGCGCCTCGCCAAGTTCATGAACTACCATCCCCCCCCTTAATGACACGCCCGCTCTTTTTCTACCACGACTGAAGCACCTCGAGCTCGTCGCCATCTGCATCCCAAAGGATGACATGGAGTGCCTCCTCCGCGGCTGTACTACACTCGATTTCCTTCGTCTTGAGGCGATGAATTGGTCGAGTAGCTTCCACATCACCTCCAGGACTCTTCGGACTATTTATGTGTGTTGTTGGTGCTGCAACGAGAGATCACAAAAGATGGACCACAATATGGTCATTGAGGACACACCATCACTTGAGAGATTACTTGTAGTTGATCAACAAGGTCCAACAAGAATCAATGTCATTTATGCGCCGAAATTGACAGTGGTGGGCTACTCGTCTGTCAAATACTACTACTTTCAGGTACAACAGTCGCCTTCTACCTCTCCTTCTTGATATCAATATTATTTCTAGTTTTGAAGATGTATGTTCGTCTGTCATCCAGCAAAGCTTCACCCAGATTCTACGCACAGTGAAGGTCTTGGCACTAGAATCTGTCGGCCCCAACCTGGACCAAGTTGTCAGTTTCCTGAGATGCTTTCCGTGCCTGAAGAAGCTGTATATCGAGGTGATGTTCCTTTCCTGTTAAATGTTAACCATAAGGGAGTTCAACTTTTTGCACCTTTTCCCAAGTTTACAATGACAATGTACTACGATTTCTGAAGGAATTTTGGAGGATTTTAGGACATACACCCCCCCACCCCATATTGGTTGCTTGATTCATATGGTTACAATCCATAAGCATTTCTCCTTTGGATTCATCTGTACTAGTTTTCTTAGGGAAATTTTCATCCGCTCCAACCTCTTGTGAAGAAGGCTACAATTTTCTCGATTGTAATGAAATGCCCATGTTAATCATGTCAGATCGAAGATGGCACGTTGGTGCATTTTACAAATCCTGCAAACCAAATAGGCGTGTAGTAGTGTTCAAAACTGCATGTAGGCACGAACACGTTCTCTTCTTTTGCAGATAATAATAAGCCCGGAGGTGGATAATGTTTATAACGACAATCACATCGAATGCCTGGATCTGCATCTCTCAAAAATTACTTTTAGCTCCTACCGAGGGACCTTACCAGACATTACATTCACCAGGTTCTTTCATGCCAGAGCAAGGGTGCTGAAGGTAATGAGGTTGAACATGCATTTAATTAGGAAATATGAATGGTTTGTTGACCAGAGCTGGCAGCTACTGCAGAATGGAAGAGGCTCCAAAAAAGCTAAACTTCGTATTGGAAGAGCATATGACGAGTAATTGGAAGTCATTGTGTCAAACCCATACATGACTTGTCAACGGCTGATCCCTTTGCAGAAATGACGTGGTTTCAAAAGCGGCCTTACTATTTTAATTTTTAGTTTGAACCTCTTTTATATCCATGTTCAGCTGATCAGAACGGGCGTTTGCAGCTGAAAGAGCTAAATTTCATTTCTAATATTAGTTTGAACCTTGTAATCTTTGAATTTGAGCCATGTAACTCTGGAATTTGAACCTTGTAATATTTCGGGCTTTTGTGGTACAATCGTTGAAATGGCATCGTATGAGACTCGTAGATTGGTAGTACTATTTTGACCTTAATATGCAATAGACTTAGATTTTATTAACCATTCATGACCAGGGATCCAGCTGGAAGCAGAGCAATGGCAAATGTCGTCGCAACAAGATGTAGATGATTAGATGCTCGTTTCTCCTAGTTTAGTATGCATGTAATTGCTTACTTTGGTGTGTGGAAATGTTATGTGTGTAGTCACTTATGTAATTGTATGCTTAATTTGGTCATGCAATGCTGTTCTTATAAGTATATATGTTGATGTTCTGTAGACAGAGCATAGCACATCGCACATGGACCACACTAGGGAACCCGTCGGTCATGAATTCATCAATCACAGACGGTTGTATACCAGCAAGCGTTTGCCCACAATACACACAGCTTATTCCATCACAAACAGCTCGGATGGATCAATTGTATGTCACGTATCGCACACGCAACTCTAATCTAATTCGTGCTTGATGTCTCCGCCATCGCTCGCACAGTTCGTCTTATTTGCCACGTATCACTGTGCCGGCCTCTGCTCGTGTCCCTCGATGCACTGTGCTCACCGTTAGGCACCACAACATGCTGTGCTCGCCGTTAGGCACCACGGCGCGCTGTGCTCGCCTCTATCGGCGCGCTCTGTTCTCCGTCGGCGCGCTCTGCTCGCGTACCTCCACGCGCTCGTCTTGTGGACATCTTTTCCTTGAGTGTTCAACTGCTATATGCATATATATGGTTGCTCGCCGTTGAGGCGACCGCAGAGTGCTCTGCTCGCATCCATCTGCGTGCACTCTGCCAGCGGTTGAGCCTGCGCCCGATCACGTCGGGGGCCCCATATGCATGCGGTTGCGCCGCGCGCATCACCACGATGCAGTTACCTGCGGCACGATGGAGTTATGCGCTGCAAATTAGAACTGCCATCCGGGCGTGCCGATATTCCAGGCCGTCCGACTTCCCCTTTAATTCCCGTGGCCATAATAACATTAGTCTCTTCAACCTTTCGATCGCGCCCGACAACACAACAAGTACACCCATGACGACACATAGAGAGGGGATGTCTAGGGGCGCTCCAATGGAGTTCCGCGAGCATAAAGTGGAGACCCACGCGAGGGAGACGAATCTCTCGGTGGTGTACACCATCAACCCGGCTGTAATGGACGACTGCATCAACACCGTTGAGCAGTTGCTTGCTCGAGACAAGTACAAGGTGGTCGGCATTGACCTCCAGTACACCGGCGGTCGTCCCAACATAGATCAGAAGGTTGCCGTCGCCCAGTTGTGCATGCGCCATCATGTCCTTATCTACCACTACTACATGGCCACAGAGCCTTGCGACCGTTTCGCCAGGTTTGTCAACAGCACCGACTACAAGTTCGCTACGGTGGAAACCACCGACAATGTAAAAGCGCTCAGGGTTATGGGCTTGGCCTGCAAGAACCTTGTCGAAATCCATGAGCACTACAGGGTCTGGGGCAGCATGAAGAAGGACTCCCTGGTTGAACTCGCCTCGGCCATCATCAACCCATACTACGAAAAGATGAAGCAGGATGCCAACAGAACATGTCCCGTATCCTGGCATGGGGCCTGGATGTGGCAACTGGATGAACCTCACCTCAGGTTCACGGCCAAGAGCATGTACACATGCTACGAGATGCACAGGCGGATCATTGACATGAGGAAGTGCCTCATTACCGAAATCGACGAGGCCGGATCGAGCAACAAGCAGAGCAGTAGCGGCAAGCGTTATAAGAAGTAGATGATGATCAGATGATCGTTTATCCTAGTTAATTATGCATGTAATATATAGTTGACTTTGGTGTGTCGAAATGTCATGTGTGTAGTAGCCACCTATGTAATTATGCATGTAATAGTTTACTTTGGTGTGTGCAAATGTCATGTGTGTAGTAGCCACCTATGTAATTGGATGTTTAATTTGGTTATGCAACCATGTCCTTATAAGTGTGTGTGTGTATATATATATATATATATATATATATATATATATATATATATATATATATATATATATGTTGTTGTTCTGTATGCAATCCCAACGCACAACACACACGTCTTATTAGCAGCAATCGTCTGTGTTATTATCGGTCTTCACACACATTTCTGATTACAGACCTGTTTGCCGCGTATCACACACATTTTGTTAAATTGAACCGTTTCTGTTATCTTGGCTCAACGCAAACAGTTCATCCGAGTGAGCTGTTTGCCCTCTATCGCACACACCTTGATCTGGCTGCCCGTTTCTTTTATTCCGCCTCATCACAAACAGTTTATCCGAGTGAATCGTATGTCGTATATCGCACACGCCTTCATCTGGCTGCCCGTTTCTTTTGTTCGGCCTCATGGCAAACAGTTTATTGAACTGAACTGTATGCCCCGCATCGCACACGCAACTAAATTCTGAATCGTGTTTGATGTATCCTTCATCCCAAACTTTTTGCATCTTTTTTGAAGGTTTTTTTACATCATCGTTTGCGATTATTGCATCGCACATAGTTTCGTCGAAGGGTCTCTGATCGTAGTGTCGCGTTAGCAGCATCCTGCAGTAGTGGGAGCCCACCTGCTCCTAGCGCTCGAACCTCAGGAGGGGTACTGGACTGAAGAGCTCAAGGCGTACCTGCTCCGAGGCACCCTGCCGGAGAAGGAGGAAGATGCGGAACGCGTGGCCTGTCAGGCCACCGCTTACTGCTTGCAGGACGGCGAGCTCTACCGAAGGCGCCCAAACGACGTCTCGCTGCGATGCATCTCCAAGGAGCAAGGGTGCGAGTTGCTGGCTGACATCCATGGCGGGGATTGTGGGCACCATTCTTCATCACGCACCCTCGTGGGCAAGGTGTTCCGCAGCGGGTTCTACTGGCCCACGACGCTCAACGACGCCACTGAGCTGGTGCGATCCTGCAAGGCCTGCCAATTCCACACCAAACAGATCCACCAGCCCGCTCAGGGCCTACAAACCATCCTGCTCTCGTGGCCGTTCGCGGTCTGGGGGCTGGATATCCTGGGCCCGTTTCCCCGAGAAGCCGGGGGCTACCGCTACCTCTACGTCGCCATCGACAAATTCACCAAGTGGGCGGAGGTGGAGCCCGTGCGCACCATCCCAGCTAGCTCAGCCGTCAAGTTCATCAAGGGCCTCGTGAGCCACTTCGGGGTCCCCAACCGCATCATCACTGACAATGGCTCTCAGTTCACGAGCAATCTCTTCAAAACATATTGTGCTAACCTTGGAACGCAGATATGCTACGCTTAAGTGGCGCACCCACAGAGTAATGGCCAAGCCAAACGCGCCAACGCGGAGGTCCTGAGGGGCCTCAAAACGAGGAGCTTCAAGAAGAAACTCGAGGCCTGCGGCAGGGGTTGGCTCGATGAGCTTCAGTCCGTGCTGTGGTCCATCCGCACCACCGCGACTAAGCCCACCGGCGAGACCCCATTCTTCCTCGTCTACGGGGCTGAGGCGGTCCTCCCTCACGAGGTCAAACATCGCTCCCCGCGGGTCTTGGCATTTGACGAGGCACGCCAGGACACCTCGCGGGGGATGGACCTCGTGATCGGGGAGGAGGGCCGCCGCCAAGCCTCGCTTCGTGCCGCGAGGTACCAGCAGGCGCTGCGGCGGTATCACTGCCGCAGCGTCCGCTCCAGGACCCTCAAGGTGGGTGACCTCATCCTGAGGCGGGTGCTCTCCAGGGAGGGGCTTCACTAGCTCTCGCCCATGTGGGAGGGCCCGTTCAGGATCGCCCGTGTCTCCAGGCCTGGCGCCGCGTGCCTGGAGACGCAGGACAGGGTCCCCATTTAGAATGCCTGGAAAATCCAGCACCTCCGGAAGTTCTACCCGTAACAGGCGGGTGCCATGCGCCCGCCTCTCAAGTCTCCGCATGTGACACTCTCATGTAGTAATGAGTGGGGTTGTACACGCCCCGGAGTCTCCTGAGCGCTGCCCCTGAGCCTCACGGGGACTCCCACCCACGTCCTAGTGGAAGCCCCATGCTCTGCGCTGGCGAGAAGACCAGAAGACTAGTGTAGGTGCCGGACGCAGCTATTCTTTTGTTTGCTTTCTGTAGCTGATTTGTCACTTCTTGGAATGAAATTGGAAATTCTCGCGTCTTTATTTGAAAGGGTTGGGAATCTTTCTCCTCGCATTGCTTGCTCTTTCGAGTCTCGTTTTAGGGAGAGCTGCAGCTACCCGTCGCTCTTCCTCGCGCGTCTCGCGCGCGGGGCTGGGCACGGTGTGTGGGCCTGGGCCCGCCCGCTAACACACCTTGCCAGAGCCTTTAACCTTTGGCGTCTTAATCCTCGCGCGACGCTTTTAAAACGAGCTAGCGGGCATGCAAACCCTCCTGGGTCCGCACCTCCTGCCTCGCCGGGCATGGCGACCCAGTGTACCAGCGACGATCGGCCCTTGCTCGGGGGCTCGTGTGGGGCGCGGCACCCTATGAGACCCCTCCGGAGGTCCCATATCCTAACGGCCCACTAAAGACCGGCTTCGCGGCCACTGGGTGCCCCTTGAGGCCTGAGAGCCATCAGATCCTCAAGAGGAAAACCCCTGCCAGGATCTCTCTGGAACAAGGGGCGCGCAGGAGATCCAAGCTCCAGAGAAGCATGCCCTCGTGGCACGGGAGTCTACCACAAGCACACTAAGCTAAGTTATCCTAATCATGATCAACAAGAACCCGTCAATTAGTAGCAACACGAATGCCAGGATGCGATATAAAAACGTTAATATAACGGCGCAAGCGCCATGGTTCATTACACGCCCCAGCAGGGCCTTCTACTTCTTGATGCAGAAAAAAATAGAAGAAGCAAAAGCAGCCTCGTGACCACCGTGGCTCCTGAGACCCGGCTCCAGCGACACCCGCGCTTAGTTAGAGTCCTCCTCCTGCTTCACCGGGGCACGATGGCGAGGCGGCTCATCGCCCTCCCTGGTCTGAGCTCGGTAGTGTGGCGGCTCGTCGTAGTCGTCGTCGCTCGTGCTCTCCCTAGAGGAAGAGCCGCTGCTGCTGGAAGCATTGCGACCGTCGCTAAGGGCAAGTTCACCACCGAAGATACAACCGCCCCTATGACCGTCGTCGTCGGAGGGGTGGACGTCGTCGTCGGGCTGTCGCTCTCCAGGCAGCACCCCAGGCGCCTGCCGTCCTCCCTGAAGACCCTGACATAGAGGGTCGCAGCGCCGTCGTGCCTGAAGTGGAGGGTACATCTCCCCTGCAGGCCGCGCGCGTGGGCGAACGGCTGTCACCCGCGGTTCAGGAACACATTGCCGGCGGGGGTGACCTCGACCTCCACCCACGAAGCCTTGCTGCAGCAACCATCAGCCTGCAGCCAGAGGCCGCCAGGTCCCCCGGCCGGCAGCGCGCCCGCGAAGAAGCGCGGGAGCTAGAACCAGACGCCTGCAGGCCTTTCCGCCCACACCCCGAACTCTGAGGACGCATCGGTTGAATGGGATCGCGGGCGCGGTGGCCGAATGGCTGCCACATGCCGCCCTCCTTGGTCGCATCCACCTCGGCCGCAGCAGCCTTCGGTGTGGGGAAGAGCACCCACACGACCGCCGGAGGCAGTGCCAGCCTTCGAGGGGGTGCGCCCACGCCCTCGGGGAGCCACCGCCGGTGTCGCGGCGTACTTACGGGGACGGCCGCGGCCCCTCTTGGGCGGTGGCGAGCCTGGTCCCTCCTTGGGGGCCTTTCCCTTCTCAGCGGCCGAGAACCTCCTCACTGGCGCCATGGATGCTCTGGCGAGATGGCGGCGCGGCGAAGAAGAAGAAGGAGCAAGCAGCAAGAGGATGAAGATGGGCTGGGGGATCCGCCCCCTTCCCCCATTTATAGCCGAAGGAAGGCTAACCGGCGGCTCTCACGTTCCAAGCCATGATGGCCCCGCTGCATGCGCCAGGCAGTTGTCAAGTCGGGTAGTTCCTGAGGCAATGTGGGGAAGCAGAGACGCCCACGTCCCATCAAGCGCCATGCGTCAGCCTGGCCCGCAGGCGATTGGGGCCCACGGCGCTTCGCACTTGCCCTTTGGCTTCGCCTCAAAGCCAAGTCCGAGCACGCCTTGGGCCCGGGGGCTACTGCAGCGTTCTGGGAACCAGGGTACCCAAACTTGCCTGCCTGCGACCCACGGCATGGCTTCTTCGACGGCCTGGTACGGCCCACCTTCAAGACCATCAAGACAAGACCCTCGCGAGGGGCCAAGCCTTGCGAGGCAGACGACATCAAGACCTCCCGAGGGAGCGGCTTCCCCAGGCTGCCTCCTAAGGAGCGGAGATTTCTATGCGGGTACCCAACCTCACGAGGTTGCCATGATGCAAGCCATGACGACCAATGCAGGCGGGTGCCAGCAGGCACAGAGAAGGCAGCTTCCCCTTTGGTGCTAAGGAGTCAAGCGCAGACATGGGCTCCCAAGGAATCTGGCAAAGGTTTCCATCCCGTTGCAATGAGACCAAGGCCACCGGCGCGGCAAGACGGATGTCATCGCCGAGCCCACCACTGCGTCACGACCAGAAGCTTTGCACGCAAAGACCACCTTTCGTCAGGATAAGATGTACTACTTGTCCCCTTTCAGATTGGCCACTGTGGAATCCCTTCCCGCCTACGTTTGGGGGGGAAGAGGACCGAGGCCACTATAAGTATAGGTTAGCCACCACCGTAGAGCGGGGCCGGATCCGATCCGAACCTAATCGACTCATTCCCTCACCCCTAAACCTTGTGAGGTTGTTCACCCCTTGTACTAGTTCATCCTCACCCCCTCGTGAGGCAAATCCACCACAAAGCAGGAATAGGGTCTTACACCGCAAGGTGGCCCAAACCTGGGTAAACTGTCGTGTTCATCTTCTTCCTTGTTCATGTGCATCGAGCTAGGCCGTAGGGGCGAGGAGCTGGTTGGCTGGATAGGTTGAGTTCTTCGCACACACCCCAGAGTTCGAACCTTTCTTGGGTCTGCAGAGCCCTGAATCCGACACCTGCATCCTCGGCGGGGCTCATGCTCCCGCGTCCAACCACCTCTTCAAGCAGTTCTCCCGCGAGGTGAATGTTGCCCTCCCGAGGCTTGAAGTTGTGCGCCCCCTCAGGTGGTTGCAGTACGCCATCACCTTCGATTCCAAGGATCACCTCAGGTGCTCAAACACCGCCACCGCACTCCCCATGCTGTGCACCCCCACCATCAGCAACGCCTCAGTCACCAAGACCCTCATCGATGGCGGTGCTGGCCTCAATGTGCTCTCTGGCGAGACCTTTGAGACGCTTCAAGTGCCTTATGACCAGCTCATGCCCACTAGGCCATTATCTGGGGTGACCGATGACTCCACCACTCCCCTAGGGCAGGTGCACCTCCCAGTCTCCTTCGGTACCCATGACAACTACCACCGAGCTCATCGACTTTGACGTGGCCCACATCGGCCTCCCTTACAACTCCATCTTGGGGTATCCGGCCCTCGCCAAGTTCATGGCGGCAACCCACCATGGCTATAATGTCCTCAAGATGCCAGGGTGCAGCGACGTCACCACCGTCGCCTCTAATGAAAAGGATGTGGTCTGGTCCCTTGAGCACGCCTACCGGGCTGCGGCGACCGAGAACTCCGATGGCGAGGGAGACGTCACGCCCCCTAAGGCTGCCCCGCGAAGAAGAAGCAGCTCCTCCCCAAGAAAGCACCTGCCGGCGATGCCTCAGGTGCCACGCCTGTCGCCGGGGCACGCCTTCCGTGTAGGAAGGCGCGCCCGCCACCTCCCTCAGGGAAGGCTCGAAAGCTTCCACCTGGAGAGCGTCTGACCTGACCAGTGTGACGAGGGAGGTGCTCGAGTACCATTTGGAGGCGTGCTTCGACGCGTGCCCCCGCAAGCAAGGAACACGGCGTGAAGCGCTAGGAGCACAGGAATTCATCACCAAGGCGACCTACGAGCTTCAGGAAGCGAGGGCCATGCGCGGCGAGCGTCGCCCCGCATGCCCCACCGGCTCAACTGCGCTCCCGACGCGGCGGCGAGCCACGTTTCTGCGTCAACACCCCAGGCCTCAATAGAGCCACTTCTCAGGACTTCTTCTGGCCATCGCGCGTCGGTCAGAGTGGGGGTTTCCCCTGCAACTACATCTGCATGCCCTTCGGCCTGCTAAACGCGGGCGCCACGTACCAGCGGTTCGCACAACTCACGTTGGCGTCTCACGAGGCCAGGTTCTTGGCGCTGGCTCCTCGTGAGGCCCCGCCTCCTCGCGAGCCCCCCCCCCCCCCCCGGCCTCAGGAGCCGCTCGGCTCATGAGGAGCGAATCTCCGCGACACGCTTCATCGGATTCCTCGACGCTCCAGCAGCAACATTGCCAGATGACTTTTTCATTTTTTCAATTGAGGGTGCCCCTCGGGCTGCATCATCCTCAGGCTGCTTAGGGCCAGCCCTCTCAGTTGTCTATCTTTTGGCTATGTATCAGAACTGGCTATGCTTTTGTGAATCGCTATGACTGTTAACCTTGCACTAGATACCGCATCGCCCCCGGAGGCGTCGCCCCTCGGGCCCCATGCGCTAGCAGCTCTCCTCCTGAACGTCCAATGAGAGGGGGCTATTGGCACGGCGTCTGTGCTCGCGCCCGTCCCTGCAGCATTGATAAATCTAAGCAACCGAGCTCTAGCTCACGGGTCGGCCCCGCGCACGTCACCTCATCAGGTCCTTAGTGCCTTGTCTTCTCACGGAACAGTCACGAGTAGATCGGCAAGCACGCATTACCCTACATACCCTGTGATCTGTCAGCATGCAGAAGTTCCAAGGGCCAGGCATTCGGCGGTGCTTCAGCAGTGCCCCATCGCCTTAGGAGGACCGGCCTCAGACGGACGACGGTCTGGTCCACTTCACCAGCTGCAAAAAGCTAAGTACAACCATCTCATATGCTGCCCCATTGCCGGATGGGATCCCCTCCCCTGCAACCTCGCATAGCACGTCGCCTCTTTTCCGCGCAAGTTGCTTGCACATCAAAAAGGGAGCTCTTGAGCATCGCACCTCAGGAGCTCTTACTGGCTCTCGAGCCCTCACCCCCTGGCCTTATCCCAGGCATCGCAACCTGACATACCAGCGGCGGCTGAGCTTCGCTCGAGGGCTGGGTCCTGAGGATGTAAAGCACCTTGACGAGCAAGGAAAAGAGAGGCTGGCCTCACGAGGAAGTTTGGGATGGATGGGCGCAGTTCAGTTGCGTTGACATCGGTTGGAACGCAAAGGACGTCGATTTTTCATGCACCCCTCGCGGGACTTGTGTTAACTTGCCGCAGAACGGAAGGTGGACAGGAAGCAAAGCTCTGAGGAAGCACGCTCGCACGTTGCAAGGATTCCCAATGGGCCACGGATTCCCCCACGCTGCACCCTAAGCTAAGTCGTCCTCTCCGCGCCATGCGCGAGTTTTACCAATAACGCTTCGCCTTTACCTTCACTACCTCGTTGGGGCGGAAACTCTTTCTCTCTCGTGAACCGCTTGTGCGTCAAGGGGGACCTCTTGAGCATCGCACCTCAGGAGCTCTTACCGAACCTTGAGCCCCTCACTTCCTGGCCTTTCCTAAGGCATTGCGACCTGGCATACCAGCGACGGCTGAGGCTTGCTTGGGGAATGGGTCCCAGCGACGCAGAGCACTAGGTGATCGTGAAGAAGAGGCTAAGCCCAAACAAGAAGTGCCAAGGTAGCTTAAACACGAGCTAGAAGCATTTAAGATAAAGCGTGAGCGCCAGAGTCCTTACACGCCCCCGCGGGGCCCATGACATTGTTGATGCAGGAAATAAAAGAAAACAAAACAAATCCCCTAATGTTGACGCTCAGTGGCACGATCATAAAGAGTGGCTTGAAGCTATGTCAAGATTAATTCAAACTTATTATTGAAAGTCACCATGGGATGGCTCTCTTCGAGAAGATCAAGATGGATATGAAGATGGTCAAAAACGGAGCTCGGATGCGAAAGTTATGACAAGTTCAGAGATACTCATGTTGACACCAGATTAAAGAATGGCTTGAAACCCAATTAAGATGGCCTCGGATGAAAAAGGTTTCAACATGAAAGTTGTGCGTCTCGTCGAAGCGGTTGATTTTGATATAAAAATGTCTCCATCGGAGTTCGTATGCAAAAGTTAGAGTCAAAAATGCGCGGTTGCATCAGGATGGCCGGACACTCCGAGAATAATCATCCGGGTTTTGGATTTCTCCGAGGATGGCCGGACACTCCGGGATGCTCGTTCGGGTTTTGGATTTCTCTGCTGCAGACTTCGGAAAATAGCCGAAAACCCCCTCAAGATGGCCTCTGATCAAAAAACGTTCAAAATGAAAGTTGTTCGTCTCGTCGAAATAGTCAAGATTGATTTTGGGCTCGTTTCCATCCGAGGTCGTCTACTGCCTCAAAACAGACCCGCAAAATGCAGCCAGGTTGTAAACCGAACAGTTTTGGAAAGTTCGAATTCCGAGTTGGACCCAAACTTGGGTTTTGAACGTGAATTCTAACCTTTCCTTGCACGGGAAGTCCATCCGCCTCTTATATACCTAAGGGGTGACGACCGATTGAACAACACACAATCGATCAATCTATCTACCACTTTTTACCTTTACCTTTATCTCTCTCCCTTGTTCTTATTCTTCCTAGTTCTTCGTTCGTTCTTCTTGTTGCAGGGCGGTGAACCTAAAGGCTCTATGGGTGATCAGGTCGACCTTGGGCAGCCCATAGCCACCGCGCGCCTTGACGGGGTCCCTCCCGGGCGTGTGGGGTTTCGGGTCTACAAAAGCATTCGCCGGTTGTCCTGCGTATCGTGCTGCCGGTCGAGTCTCCTTCGACGTGAGCTGCGGTGTATCACCCCCGGCGTCGAGGGTACACGGCGACGTGTTTGTGTGTGAACACACTTTTTGGCGACTCTGCTGGGGACGAAACTTTGAACGGTCTCCAGCCTGTTCTTGCTACGAAGAGATCGTCATCTAGGGTTTGCAATCTACAAAGGTAATATGAATACCCAATTCACTTATGTAGATGCAAATAATGCATATGTTGTTGCTAGATCGTTTAATGAGCATAATGTATCGGCTAGCCCTAGTTTTATCAATTATGCATCTAATTATGCGCAACAGCCGATTCAGAATAATCTTCATGCTTCAACTTCATATAATTTTAGCAACATGCAACATATGTATCCCAACTCCCATGCATCGGCAACCCCACAAATCTATATGCCGATGAACAACATGATGAGTTCGGTTAATCAAGTTGAGACACCCCATGTAGGAACTTCCAATAGTATGCAACAAAGTGTTTCAACTTTTTATTCATCGGCAAATAACTTGCAGTATGTTAATCCAAATGTGCCGGTGGATAGGGGAATTGGTCATGCTACTACTAGTTATTCGGCCAATTACCCTCAAACATCATATGTTACACCTTATGCTACTAATTTTTTGGCACCATACAGAACTATTGATGTCCATAATTCGTCTCCGCACCTTCATGGTCATGGCCAAATAAGTGAAACTTCTACAGGAGCACAAATGCCTTCACCTACTGCTGTGGCATATCATGTTCCCCCTACATAATTACTGAATTTCGGCAACATCTCATTGCCAAAAGAGTCTAAAAGAATCGGGGGCAACCATATCCAGACTGGGTAATTGAAAACAAGCTTACATTCTCTTGGGATTTGTGCAACTCCATTCGACAGGAACTAATAGAAGGCGGGAAGCCTCGTGATTTTGAGGCTGTAAAAGCTAGAGTTGTGCAAATGATGCATTCGCCCAGTGTTGTACCATCCAATGTACCCCCTAAACAATTGCAAGGTTTTGGCACCTCATTGCCGGAAGAGTCTCAAAGTATTGGGCAGCAATCTCATGAGGAGTGGATGGAAATTGAGATGAAAAGGTTTAAAGCTCGCCAAGCTGAGACGTGGGCTAAAATTAGACAAGAGCGAGAAGCCTTGGAAATTCAAAAAGATAAAAGTATTGATTCAGGTAAGAAAGAAAATTCAATTATTAAGAAATCCAAATCAAATAGTATGTGTACCAAATCTATTGAAGAAAAAGAGGATGCCAAGGCATTGGAGAGCCATTCAAAAGTGGAGCAAAGTATTATTCAAGTGATACAACCATCATGCTCTCCTAGCGTGTATGAAGAGGTATGTCTAGCAAGTGATTTACCTATTTTCAGATTTGGTCACAACTTTATTGTTGATGCATCTATTAGGAAAAAATTATAATTAATTTTGAAAGACCAATGATGAAGGGCAATTTACTTGTTAGCAATAAAATTGTTACTAAGAATATCAGTCAATATATTGTACCATTCAAAGAGACCGATAGTGACTTATTACTGCAGCCAAAGTTTTTCCCATTGCTTTATTTAAAGTTCATATCTAATTGGGTAGCTTTGCTTGCTTCATACTTGGCTTACGTGTGGTCTCAATTAAGACATGTATGTTCTAACTACTTTGATTTCAGAAATTTAAAGCCAAGGTTATACTCTGTTGAGAAAACCGATGATAGTATAATTTCCTTTTCAAAGACATCGAAGATAGAGTGCAAAACACAATGCATAGCCGAATGGGGTAATGCAAAATCTGAACCATTTGTTTGCTTAATTCCAAAGCCGTCCTCACAGTAAGATCGGCTAGAAAATAAAAATTATACCTTCAATTCTAACATGTGTGATCAAATCTTTGATTTGTTGTTGACAAATAATTATATTAGAATTCTTGATCACCATGTTGAGCCATCTATCCAAGGACGAATGTATTGTAAGTTGCATCATTTGTTCAAACATAATTTTGAGGATTGCAATATGTTTCATCAAATAGTTAAATCGACCATTGATAAAGGACGATTGAGATTTGTTGAAACACCAAAGGATGACCAGTCTATTCCGATTGGTCCTGATGGCAAAAAGTTTTTGCATCGGCTTCTTCAAGCTGATTCGTTAAATAATGAGAAGGTAAAAACTGTGGATGATGGGATCAGGTTTTCATGTAAAGAAGTTGTTCAAGAGCACAATGAAGATATTCTTGAAGGCGGGAATTCCATCAAGGTTGCACAGAAGACACCAAGTACTGGGGGGCAACAAGAAAATTCAGAGATCGGTGTAAGGACAACCAAAGAAAACAAAGGCCGAAATAAGCACAATGGTAAGAGATCGAAAATCACTTTCGCAGAGTTACTAGCTAAATATCAAAAAGCAAGCGAAGAAAAAAAGTGTTTATCGGCCAAGGAGTGCAAAAGCATCACGATCACCCCCCTAGGCGCAAATATGAGGATCAATATTGGCAAAGTGAGAATTTCAATGCAACATATTCATATCCTTATTTTGGGCCGCCAATGCCAATGTCGTGCATGCCTCCCCATGCTCATGTAAATCCATATCCTTTGTGGGACAGGTATGATACAGGAGTGCATTCCCCATCTTATTTTAGACCATCTCACCAACATTGTGTAGCTCCAAGAAGGCAAAGTTTGATGGACAATCACACGTTAAGGACCGTTTCAATCATAAGGAATCGGTCTGGAGCTCAAGGAACAAGAAAGAGGTGGTCAAGAAAGTTTACCGTGTTAAAAAAGATGGTCATAAGAGTGCTACTTCAGATTTGATCTCAAATGAAAATGACCCAATTAAAGTGTTGACATTGGCTACTAAAGGCAATGAGGCAAGTCAATCAAGTGTCAAATCTAAAGAGAAGAAGTTGAGAGTGCACAAGGTAAAACAAGAGTTGACATTGCTTCAAACAAAATCACAGCTGGGGTGCCCACTCGGCTTATCATATTGGCAAAAGAAGAAATTACAAAAACTTAGTGCACAAGAACTTGAGAAAAGGAATATGGCATGGGTTCCCAAAGGGAGTACTTAAAATAAGAATTATGTGCAAGCTTCCATTACAAGAAGTGCGGCAAAGGTGAAGAAGGAAAACAGTGAAAACTATGAAGGACCAAGCCGAAGGTTTCAACATCTTCGATCCACACATTATCCATATTCTTCAACTATGCCATTAATGCCTATGCCATGGAATTCGTCATCAGGTATGATTGGTTACCCTCAATGGGCTTATAATGATCCATGGTTGCAATATAATTTCTTACATCATGAAAGGGTATTACCAAATCACTATACATTTGATTAGCTACAAGTTTGTTGTTGATTCAAAGGGCCAAAATACCTGATTTGTCATTTCATTTGTTTATTTCGGCTATATGTGATTTGAATGAAGTTTACATGGTAATGGCCGATATTTATCTATTGTCCTAAGAGTATGTCAATACATGGCCGGTGATGTGACGCTCCGGCTTAATCATGCACTAATCATACACGCAAATGCACACGATCAAGCCTAAGGACTCACTTGAAGGAATCACAACACAACTCTAAAACATAAATAAAGTCATACAAGCTTTATATTACAAGCCAGGGGCCTCGAGGGCTCGAATACATAAGCTCGCTTACAAGCGTCAGCGGAAGCATCACATATCTGAGTACAGATATAAAAGATAAAACTGATAAGCCTTTAAGAAGGCAGGGCAAAAGAAAAACACTACGATCGAAAAGGCGCAGGCCTCCTGCCTGGGACCCTTCGAACCTACTCCTGGTCGTCAGCCAACTCGTAGTAGTAGCCATCCTCGGGGTGGTAGTAGTGATCGTCGACAGGGGCAGCTGGCTCCGGGGCTCCATCATCTGGTCGCATCAATCGGGTATGGGGAAAAAGAGGAAGCAAAGCAACCGTGAGTACTCATCCGAAGTACTCAGCAAGCAAGGATCTACACTACATATGCAACATTATCAAAGAGAGGTTGTATATGTGGACTGCGCTGCACAAATGCCAGAATAGAGAGAAGGCCTAGTCCTATCGAAGACTAGCATCTTCAGCGGTCTTGCAGCATTAGAAGAGTGTAGATTAGTACAGTATAAAGTAGTAGCAGTAATAAGTATCAACCTCGGCCAAAGATCCTTTCTCGACTCCCTGCGAGAAAGCAATCCCAGCGCCCTAGTATCCATATCTCAACATTAAGTTCTAGTTGTATCGATCGGAATACAACTCCGAGCGTCCGTTACCGAGGATCCGGCTATGCATAGATGTTTTCTTCCCTGCAGGGGTGCACCAACTTACCCACCACGCTCGCTTAACTCCGGCCGGACACACTTTTCTGGGTCATGCCCGGCCTCGGCCAAACGACACACCGCAGCCCTACCTAAAGCTCAACAGAGAGGTCCCCGTCGGTCTATATCCTAAGCGCTAAGGGGTCTTGGGCCATCGCCCTGTGCACTCCTGGTCGTTGCGTGCAGGGTGGATACCAGCGCCATCGACATGATCCGACCCGGCCACCATGCTGAACTGGACATCTGACAGAGCTTTCGGCTGATGCATACGACGCAGAGTACCCATATTTATTCCCACGTGATGTTTAGTGCTATCGGGCCAGAGGCCCACTCGGATCAAATATCCAAACTGTTAGTGTATTGGGGCGGGGGTGCGGTAACGATCGATGTGACCCCGTCGCCCCGTCTCGGGGACTTGCGACAAGGGCTAAGAATGCCCGGCCACGCCTCGTATTTATCTCACGGGCACCCTCCAGGTCAACCCGTCTCCACATCACTCGCATCTTATGCTCGCTCGGGTACCCCTCAGGGTCGACCCGACTTTCCAAGTAACAGTTGTAAAGTCCAAGTATCCGTGTGTCCATAACATCAGGGAAATCTGAGGTATCACCCTTGTTGGATTCCTACTCGATGTATCCGTCAAGGTGAACTCGGAGGAATCACCCTCAATGGGTTCACACTTGAGGTGTTGCACGACAGCGTCGTTATCGGGAGTGAGGAAGGAGGAATCACCCTCGATGACCATGACCGAATAGCTACTCTACAGAGTTAACATCAGAAGTGCTAAACGAGGTATCACCTTCGGCACTCGATAGTAACGCTGCAGTGTCGTACAACTAAGGGGGGTGATGTGCGGTGCTGGGGCCTGGTTGTCGATCACATTGATCGAGTCATCTGATAATCCAGCAGGGGCAACTGGGTCAAAGTGGGGTCTCTGGTGGATCTCTATCTAGCCTATACTAAGCAGTTTAGGATAAGCAGGTAGGTATCAACAGCAGTTACAAAAACAGGCAATGCATCATAGATAGGATAAACAGTAGCAGCAGCAATTTCTAATGCAAGCATAAGAGAGAAAGAATAGACGATATAGGCATGCTCAAGGGGGGTGCTTGCCTGGAAGCTCTGCAGTCATCAACGGGTCTTCGACGAGTAGACGATCATCGGGTCATCATCGGTCTCAGGGTCTATCAGAGAGAAGAGGAGGAGGAAACAAATAAATACACGGTAGTAAAAAGCAATCACAAAACATGGCATGACTACAAGCTAAGCCGGAGCGATCTAACGCAAAGCTAAGTACGGAGCGGGAAAATATCTGGAATATTTTCTCGGTGTTAGGCATCTGTCAGACAGATAAATTGAAGAGGAAGGTTCCATGTTATTCAAGCTAGAGGCATGTGACAGATATGAGGAGGGCATATTCGGATTCGTTGGATTTTTCTGAGCAACTTTCATATATAAATTATTTTCATCTGAGCTACGGTTTATTTTATATGAATTTCCAAAGTTTTATCGATTTTCTGGATTTAATATTAATTCGATAGTAAACTGGAATTTGCCATGGGTACACAGAGTGACCCAGACAGGGGGTATGACAAGTGGGGCCAGTCAAAGTCAACAAGTCAAAGTTGAATGGGTCAAATAGAGAATAGTGCTTGTGGGTCCACATGTCGTATACTATACCTAAAAACAAATAAATAAAACAAACCTAATTAATGAGGGACCAAGCATCATCTGTTATTAGACTAATTTAGCAGTAACTAACCTAGCTCTAATAAACAAGGGCCGGCCTGGTTGCACAGCCAGCATCACGGGTGTGCACTCAAACGCACACACACAAGCACATGACCATGTTTGGACGGGGCAAGCTCTCTGGTGCAGTTCAGTTTCGTCAGTTATTTCTTCAGCAAGCACTTTTGCAGCTAGGTGCCAGAGCGGCCAGCAAATAGCAGCAGCGGCAGCAGCGGCAGCAGCTATGTAGTGGCAGCAGTAAGAGCAGCTGCACCGTAGAGCAGGAGCAATACGCGGCAGCGTAGAGCAGCAGCAGCAGCTGGAAGCAACAAGCGGCAGTAGCAGAGCTTCAGCGGCAGCAGCGGCAGAAGCTGGGGCACGGCCTGGGGCGGCCAGAGGCGTGGGGGAGCACGGCTACGGGCGCGGCGAGCATGCTGGGAGCGCGACCGGGCACAGGGGGAAGGCGCAGGTGGAGTGGCCAAGGGCGGCAGGAGCTACGGGAGTGGAGTTCCATACGCGGCAACGGCGAGCGCGGGATCGTCGCTCTGGTGGCCATTTGGCCCGGGCGTTTGGTCCTACAGGACGATCGCGACGCGCCGCGTCTGAAGGTGCAAGAAGCATAAGCACCTACGGCCGGTGACGGCGCGGCAGCGAAGCCGAGCGGCGGTCGGAGCACCGCTATGGTGGTTGTCCGCTACGAGGCACAAGCAGTAGCAGGGAGATGGGGAAAATGTGATGGTGCTCACATCGAAGCTCGGGAAGACTCGGGGAAGCCGAAGGAACTCGGGGCGGCGCGGATCAAACGGCGGGCGGTGGCGGCACCGAGGTTGAAGACGACCTCGATCCCGTCATTGTAGGGCTCCTCGGCACTGACTCGGTGTTGTAGACGGCGTAGGCAACGACGGCGGTCCCCCGGGACACGGTGGTGTGGTGCGGGGCAGCTGGAGGCCGCGGTGACGACGACGACAAGGCGACGACGGCGTCGGGTGACGTGGGGGAGAGAGGCCAGAGGGAGAGCGGGGTGGATCTGGGAGGCGAGGAGGCAAGTGGGGAGGGGAGACGGGGAAGCCCGAGGCTTCGGGGCCTTATCCCCTCCGGGACGGCGCCGGCGAGGCGGTTCGACGGGAGCGAGCTCCTGTTTGGGCGCGGTCGTGAACAGAAGAAGACGACCGTGGGGAGAAGATGGGCTGGGCCTAGTCAGGTGGGCCAAGGCCCATGGGGGCAGGGGGCCTCTCTTTCATTTCCCCTTTTTCTTTTGCTCTTTTCTTTTTACAGAAAATGCTTTGCAATATTTGAGCTGCGAAAAGGATTCAGTAAAAATGTGGGACTTGGCCACATAATTACATTGCAATAGTTGGCACTGCCACAAAAAGATTGTGACGCTTTTGAAATAGTTTGCAACTTTTATAATTTAAAAAGGCATTTAACCTATTGCTTTAGCCACTGTTTTAAATAGTTTAGTGCACTTAAACACTTTGCAAAAATGTTAGTTCACTACCAATATTAGTTATGGATTATTTGGCACATGAAAGAACATTTTAGTTTTCATGTTTGAGAAAATTTGAATTTCACTCATAATTTGAATTTGAATTTGACTTTGATTTTTCATCAAGTGATAATTAGCTCAGTAAGCATGGTGACCTAGCATCAGTAGCGTGAGGTTACTGTAGCTTGACACTGTGAGTGTTACAGGTGAAGTATTCTAACATCGTCCTTAGTTTATTGGAGAGCAAGACAAGGTACATGCTCATGGAAATTTATATGTATGCCTATATTATGATTGAATGGAGTTGAGACATCATGACCGATGTCATTGAATATATGCTGCATAGACCAATTCATAGTTGCAGAATTGGCTAGTGGGCTTATACTTTGTTTGGATATGATTTGGCTTATGCATCTTTGAGATCTATAAGAGGCCAAATCATAGCTGATTTTATTACTGAACATCAGATTAATGACATGCATAATATTGATATTAGCATTGTCTCTCTAGTACTATGGAGATTATGTTTTGATGGTTCAATTCGTAGCAATGGCCAAAGTGTTGGTGTTGTTTATATATCTTCTTATGGTACTATTTTTGAAGCCTCATGCCGCTTAGAATATTTTTTGCATAATTAATCAAAGCCGAATATGCATTGTTATTCGGATTGAATCTTTTACTTGCTATAGGTGCTATACATATTGAGGCTTTCGGTGATTCGTTATTAGCAGTGCAACAAATATCCAAGGGTTATCAATGTTTTGACGCATCACTTATAGTTTATCTTGGGGTATGTCTAGATGCAAAATTTACCTTGGGTTGCTTTAAAATTGTTCATATATTTAGACATGACAATTCGAAAGAGTTGGCACAGCAAGCATCCGGCTACTATGTTAATCATGGTGTATTGCATTTCTCTCAATAGCCGATGCTTAGTCTCGTCAACATAGGTAAGGCCGAACCGAAGTCCACCGCTTCGGCCACTAATGAATGTTTTATGCAGGCGAAAGTAAGGATTGGAGAAAGTTAATTGTTGATTATCTACAAAATCCTAGCAAAAGGGTGAACAATATGGTTCGGAGGATGACCTTGAGATACATATCTATGGAACTTTATCATCGAATTGTAAATGAAGTTGAGAAGGTTTCGCCCAAGTCTGCATCAAGGATTCAAAAAAATAATGGCCTATATATAATTATCGCCCTAAGCATATAAATGGCCGATGGAGTGTTGACATCGTCCTTAGAACCAACATGGTACAAGTCATTTTTTGGCACGCTAGCTTTACCAAAAAAACAGGGGGGCATGTGTTGACGCTCAAAAGTGGCACGATCATAAAGAGTAGCTTGAAGCTATGTCAAGATTAATTCAAACTTATTATTGAAAGTCACCATGGGATGGCTCTCTTCGAGAAGATCAAGATGGATATGAAGATGGTCTAAAATGGAGCTCGGATGCAAAAGTTATGACAAGTTCAGAGATGCTCATGTTGACACCAGATTAAAGAATGGCTTGAAACCCAATTAAGATGGCCTCGGATGGAAAAAGTTTCAACATGAAAGTTGTGCGTCTCGTCGAAGAGGTTGATTTTGATATAAAAAACGTCTCAATCGGAGTTCGTATGCAAAAGTTAGAGTAAAAAATGTGTGGTTGCATCAGGATGGCCGGACACTTCGGGAATAATCATCCGGGTTTTGGATTTCTCCGAGGATGGCCGGACACTCCGGGATGTTCATTCGGGTTTTGGATTTCTCTGCTGCAGACTTTGTAAAATAGCCGAAAACACCCTCAAGATGGCCTCTGATCAAAAAACGTTCAACATCATAGTTGTTCGTCTCGTCGAAACGGTCAAGATTGCTTTTGGGCTCATTTCCATCCGAGGACGTTTACTGCCTCAAAAGTGACCCGCAAGATGCAGCCAGATTGTAAACCGAGCAGTTTTGGAAAGTTTGGATTCCGAGTTGGACCCAAACTAGGGTTTTGAACGTGAATTCTAACCTTTCCTTGCACGGGAAGTCCATCCGCCTCTTATATACCTAATGGGTGACGGCCGATTGAACAACACACAATCGATCAATCTATCTACCACATTTTACCTTTACCTTTATCTCTCTCCCTTGTTCTTCTTCTTCCTCGTTCTTCGTTCGTTCTTCTTGTTGTGGGGTGGCAAACTTCGAGGCTCTAGGGGCGATCAGGTCGACCTAGGGCAGCCCATAGCCACCGCGCGCCCTGACGGGGTCCTTCCCGGGCGTGTGGGGTTTCGGGTCTTCAAAAGCGCCCGCCGGATTGCTTGCGTACCGCGCTTCCAGACGGGTCTCCTTCGACGTGAGCTGCGATGCATCACCCCCGGCATTGAGGGTACACGGTGACGTGTTCATGTGCAAACACCTGATGGAGGCCGTCGTTCCCGAGGCCTGGGCTCTAGCATCACCAGTGCCTAGTCGGAGTCCTCCTCCGTCTTGACGCGGTGGCGTGGGGGCTCGTCGGAGTCGTCGTCGCTCCCGCTTCCCCCGGGGGAGGCGCTGCCGCTGTCGCTGCTGTCATCACCGGAGGAGTGGCCGCTGCTGCTGATGTCGCTCTCCATGCAACACTCCAGGCAGCCATCGGCTTCCCCGAAGATCTTCATGAAGAGCATCGCGGCCCCGTCGATCTTGAAGTGAAGGGTGTGCCGCTCCTTCAGGCCGCGGGCGCGAGCGAAGGACTTCCACCCCCGCATCAGGTACATGTAGCCGGATGGAATGAACTATGCCGCCACCCAGGAGGACTTGTTGCAGCAGCCGTCTGGCTGCAGCCATAGCCCTGAGGGCGCATCAGCCGCCAGCTCCACCGCGAAGGAGTCCGGAAGCAGGAGCCAGGTGCGGGGCGGGTTGTCCATCTATACAACGAACTCGCGGGCTGAGTCGATGAAGTGGGCCCCTGCCTGAGGCGGCCAAGCGGTTGCGCCCCTTCTCCCTCCTCGGTCATGGCCGCCCTGACCACCGCGGCCTTGCCCGCAGGTGGGGTTCGTCCCACGGCTGCCCGAGCCAGTGCGGGCCGCCAATGGAGGATGCCCACGTCCCCGTGGAGGCATCCCGGGCGTAGCGGCGGGCTTGCGGGGGCGGTCCCGCCGTCTTGTGGGCTGCGGTGGCTCCGATCCCTCCAGCGTCGCCTTGCCCTTCTCGGCGGCGGAAAACCGTCTCAAAGGTGACATGGCTACAGCGGAGGTGGTTGAAGATGGAGAGGCAAGAGGACAGAGATGGGCCGAGGGTTCCGACCCCTCGCCCTTTTATAGCGATCGAAAGAGGCCGGTTCACGCCCCTTCACCTTCGGAGCAATGATGGCTCCGTGGCATGAGCCAGGCTTTATGTCAGCCAAGGCAGTTGCCGAGGCGACGTGGGGAAGTGGGGGCGTCCCGTGCCCCGTCGTGTGCCATGCGTCGAGCCTGGCCCACAGGCGGTTGGGGCCCGCGTCGCTTCGCCCTATCCTCTTCACCTCCGCCTCCAAGCAAGGCCGGGCGCCTCGCGGGCCTGGGGGCTACTGTCGGGGCTCTGGGACTGGGGTACCCATGCCCGTATGCCCGCGGCCCATCGCGCGGCATCGACAAAGGGCCCGGCGTGGCCCAACATCAAGACCGCACGAGCAAGGACCTCGCGAGGCAAGCATCAGCAGGCGTCGTCAGGTGCTCCGAGGGCTTCACGAGGTGCGGCCTCCCGAGGCTACCTCCCGAGGTCCCTCGCAAGGCGGACACTTCTAGGCTCGCCACCCTGCCTCACGCTGCACGTGGGTGACGCGAGCCACGACGAGCGGCGCCAGAGGGGCGCCAGCGGGCACAGACCAGGACGGTTTCCTCTGGTGCTAAAGGAACAAGGACGGCACGCGGGTTCCTGAGGGAATCCCCAAAGGTTACCTCTTCGGTGCAACAAGACCAAGACAGCTGCCTCGCCAGGACAGAGGTCATCATCGAGCCCACCTGCGCGTCATGGCCAGAAGCTTTGCAGGCGAAGACCACCTTTAGTCAGGATAGGGTGTACTCTTGTCCCCCTTCAAAATTGGTCGTTGTGGCATCCCTTCCCACCGAGATTTTTTGGGGAAGAGGATCAGGGCCAGTATAAGTATAGGCTAGTCTCCACCGTAGAGAAGGATCGCTCCTTGAGCCCTCCCGATGCAGTTCATCCTTGCACACTCATACTCATCCTCCTCGCGAGGCAATCCACCACAAAGCAGGAGTAAGGTCTTACACCGCAAGGTGGCCCGAACCTGGGTAAATCACCGTGTTCCTTCCTTCTTACCGTTCGCTCGAGCACGTCGGAGCATCGCCGTGAGGCAGTGACTAGCGAGCTATAACCTAGTGGAGTTCTCCGCGCACACCCCAGAGTTCGAACCTTTCCTTGGTCCCCGGAGCCCCGATTCCGACAGCCACGGTCACACACCGATTTTCATGATGTCCGAACTCCATCTGATTTTCCTGTAATTAAAATACCCACTAGGCCTACGCCAGTGCCCGCACCTCGCAGCCGAAATGTTTGAAACTTCTCCCTGCTTCTCAGACAATGGATGAAAACTCACAAAGCGACACACAAATGATTTGTACACCTTCTTTGCTAACTAACACCCACATGTAGTTGTAGTAGGGTTTTGATTTTATGTGCACTAAATGCTAGGTAAATGCAAAAAAATGGCTTAAATATAGGAGACGAGGCCTGAAATGGGCCAGAAAATCAAACCTAGGGTATATCGGTGATTGTTTACCGTGAATTTTTTTTGAGGCGGAACAATGAAGGCACCGATGATTGGAGTCCGAAGTGCCGCGTCTCCTGATGGAAACTATGATCCTTCTTGTGAGATGCTCTGGTTTTGAAGGTGTGAGAATCAAAACTTGTGCCAAACTTTACCCAAAATTTTCCATGGGATCGTGAGAGCACGCCACGATGACACACCGATTTTCGTTATTTCCGGACTCTATATGCATTTCCTGTAATTAAAATACCAACAAGGCCTACGCCTCTAGCCGCACCCTGCGGCCGAAATGTTTGAAATTTTTTCCCATTTCTCGGACAATGAATGAAAACTCGCAAAGCGACACACAAATGATCTTGCTAACACCCACGTGTAGTTGTGACACGGTTATATATATATATATATAGAGAGAGAGAGAGAGAGGAGAGTAGCACTATTCTGATCCTAGGATCAGAATAGTTATTCTGATCACGATCAGCCTATATAAGGCGCGATGGGATGTTTTTGAGATCCCAGGAAACCCACCTGACTGATGACAAAGAAAAAAAAATCCCACCCACCCACCCGCTCCTCGCGATCCCCTCCCCTAACCTCCCCGATCCCACATCTGCCCTCCCTCCCCAGCCGCCTCCTTCCCCAATCGCCGCCGTGGCCACCTCCTTTCCCAAGCGCCACCGCGGCAACCACCTCCCGCAACCGCCCCCGGGCCACTTCCTCTCTCAACTGCCGCCGAGGCCGCCTCCTCCTCCAACCGTGGCCGCCCACTGGTACAGCGAGGTGCTATACAAATGGTTTTTAACCCCTTTCCGCGACGGCGTTCTGAACCATCGCCAAGTGAGTGACTGCGATAGGGGGGTCCTTCCCACACGACCCAAAAACCGTCGGGGATAGGGAGCCTTGATGCATATACAGTACTCCCTACTCGTTTGTGCTCGCATTGCCATCGCAGTCGGTATTCTGTGGTGCTACGTTTACGATGCACTACCCATCACAAATAGTTCATGATTATAGAAGTAGACAATCACACACATTTACTTTTCCTCGACTATGTGCAATTTGATATAGGAGCGCACATAGTTGTCGCTATAAAACTGTATGAGAAGCTTGAATACATCACACACGATTCATCCATCGTACCCGCGTCGGATGATCGACCTATCGCACTCGTTCTTCTATGACCAAACGTTTGCGATGCGCACAACATCACAAACAGTACATAATTGCGAAGCGTGTGTGATAAGGTCACTATCGCAAACATTTAATAAGAAAGAACTGTGTGCGATGCTGTTGTTAATCTCACACGATTTTTCTTGGCTAATCATGTGCGCAGTAGAGATTGATCGCACACGTAGTGGATCCTAGAAATGTGTCTGATCTCCACGTCTATCGCAGATGTTTCGCTTTCGCAAACCGTGTGCAGTGTAATCCCTAATTAATCCCTAATTTAAAAATCACATGTTTTGAATTTGAAAGTAGGCAATCACTTATTTCATATACAACCATGTTTATTACAAATATAGGTTCAACCACGAATGCATAATTCGATGCACAGGTACATATACTGAAGAACTACAGAAGCACCAAGTAAAGAATGATGAACCATAGTTGTACTAAAGACTGTAAAGAGAGAGAGAGAGGCGAAAGACATTCTGGTTGCTGGAGAAGGTGAAGCGGAATGCCCATATTGTGCCCTCCTCCATGCGTAATGTGCGCACGGCTCTAGGCCAACCCCTTGTGATGGCTGCCCGTCCATCCTTCACTATCTTCATTAGGACTTCTCGATGCTCATTGTAGTCTGGATGAAATACTTTAACCTTCATTGCGTGTCCACCAATCATGTACTTTGTGAGGTAATCTTGAGTGAACTGCTTCGAGAACCACTGCGAACGAAAAAGATTCAGACATTGTTGTCTAACAACTCATTATGGGCAGTAAAAAGAGAAGGCTGTAGAGTTTGTAGTTACCATCCTACAGCTCACTGTTGTGTTGGATAGAGCATAAGCAAATAATTTGCTTGCCACCATTCGTATCTTTTTGCTAATAATCCTTATCAGTTTCCTCACTTGATGCTTGTTCATGAATATCTCATTGCCCCATACGCAAAAAGGGTCGATGCGTGGATCCTTGCCAAGGGCATATGTACCTACAAGCAACAAGTCAATATTAGAAGCTAACAAGTGTCTAGGCCTGGATCTATATGCACTACATTATGGAATGACGGGGGAGTACAAGCCAAGGGATGAAACTAACCTCGGCGAAAAATGGTGGCCACTCCCGTTGTTGTCCTGCATAAGTAGTGGAAAGGCATGATAAGTACAGCAACCTTAACATCAAACAAATATAGCAAAGGTAAACAACATCATCTCCAAATGATAGCTTGAATGTGTTGGTTTTAGCATGTTGTTAAAGCAGATATAAAATGGAAGGCAATGTTACCGACAACAGGCTTAACAGCCATCAAATATTGCAATTCAAACTGGTATTGTTGAAAATGAATAGAACATAGGTAATGCTTAAACATCACACTGGATAAATGTGTAAAACTGAAATAAAGGGCATGTGTTAACTACACCAGGCATAACTGGAACCAAATATAGCCGTTCAAACTGGTATTGATGCAGTCGAGCGGCACAGTTCCGACTTGCACATAATGAACATCACATTGTGAATGACTGAAATAAACAAGGCATAAATGATAAGTATAACAACCAAATATAGCCATTGAAAACTGGACAGAGTCTCACTGCAACCAACCTAACAAGCAAATATAGATAAACATGGCATATGCTTGAAAAGTGGACAAATGCTCACTGCAACCAACCTAACAAGCAAATACAGATAAACAAGACATCTGCTTGAAAACTCGACAAATGCTCACTGCAACCAACCTAACAACCAAATACAGATAAACAAGGCATCTGCTTGATAACTGGACAAATGCTCACTGCAACCAACCTAAGAACCAAATACATATAAACAAGGCATCTGCTCGATAACTGGAAAAATGCTCACTATAACCAACCTAACAACCAAATACAGATAAACAAGGCATCTACTCACTATAAACAACCAAATATAGCCATTCGTGAAACTGAAGTGGACAATTCATACTTAAACATCACATAGCCCTATTGAATAATACATTTTTGCATAACTGAAATAATTAAACACGGCACAGTTAAAGCACCGCACTGCAAATGCTACTACAACAAAGGGTACGGGTTGGCAAGCTAGAAAAGGTAAGATTTGCTGATAGGATGTTGCCTCACATGTCATGGACGGGATCCTTCCAGTTGGAAGAGCAAAGACCCATGGTGCGCTCTCTGATGTCGCAGATGGGTTGTTTCACCTTGGAAGAACCTTTGTGGGTGCCCTCCTCGTGGTTGTGGTCGTGGTTGATGAGATCTGACTTGGCAATTGAGGATCCCAAGCCGCCGCCGTAAAATGTGTCCTTCAGAAATGACAAAATGAGCTCGATGGCGTACAAGGATCGCAAATCCTTAACCACTTGGTGGAGGAGATCAGCGGCAGGGCTATCAAAGAGATCGGCGGTGGTTGAACCAGAGGGGTTGGGGATGGACCACTTAACCTGTGACATGGCCCGCGTGAAGCCGTCGCTGTCGACGAGCTTGATGTCGTAGCCAGCTTTCCTGAGATAAAATAAAACGCTAACCCGCTGACATGAAGCCTTCGGCATGGCAACGTAGTCAATGTCTTCGCTGGCTTCTGCGGCGACGTGTTGCTCCGGGTCAACAGGTCAGGGCGAACGGCGGCCACCTCGCCAACGTCCGCCGGAGAGGCCATGATAAACCTCTTCTTGGCCGAACGCTCGTCGGGCTCCCTGAGATACGTGGTCGAGCTTAGGCTGCGACATTCTGGAGCAGGGGATGTGGATCTGGCGGGGTGGGACACTGCATGCCTCATCTAAAAACTCAGGGGAGTGGGGCGAGGGTATGGGAATCACTGGGTAACCTGAACTTTATTATCTAAGCTAGGAGGAACGGGCAGACCGGCAGGGGTTGGTGGCGGCGGCGAGCTAGGGTTCGAGGAGGGGAGGGGGCCGGGTGGGGGGACTGTGGAGGGGGGGTGGTGTTTGAGGATACGCCGCGGCTACTGAAAATTTTAGTAATGGTGGGTGGAGATGGTGGTGGACGAGGGAGGGCGACGGTTCAAATGCCTCGGCTACTGCAATTTTACTATAAGGTCGATGCTGGAGGAGTGTGGGCGACGGTTGAAGTACGGCAGCTACTAAAATTTGGGTAAAGGAATTGATGCGGGGCGGGAGTACCCAAGATCGCGCACGGTCCAATAAGAATATGCGTGTATGATAATAAGGAAAAGTGGCGGAACCGTCGATTTTTGCAACGCTCAAGGCAGGTAGTTTTTTTTTAGATTTCTAGCTAGCTGGTCTATCGCACAGGGTTCGTCCTAATTTTCAGACGCAGACGTGGAATTCAATCTAAATAAACTACCCGCCTTTAGCTTGCGCAGGAGGTGATTTTACAGCGCACTTGCATCGCACACGGTTATGCCAGTACCTCCACCCTTTGCTCGCGCTTGCGCAGTCGTGGTGATTTTACATCGCACTTGCATCGCACACGGTTGAGCTAGTACCTCCACCTTTGCTCGCGCTTGCGCAGTCGTGGTGATTCACAGCACACTTACATCACATACGGTTAAGACATTATACCCGTGTCCGTTGAGCGTCATCAGAGTCTTTGCAGCAAAAAAACGTTAGAGAGGGTCAGAAGACAGCCACACCAGCATGTGGCCCAAATATATATGAGTGAAAAGGGTGGTCTGTGATGTTCAAAATTCCAATGCACAACTTTGACCGCGCGGGCCCACGGTTGGGCGCGTCGTCGAAGATCGACGAGAGGGGCCAGAAGTCAAGAACCACCTGGAAATGGCCAAAAATATGTAGGAATATAGGGTGTGATGTTTAAAACTTTAAATACACAATGCACAACTTTGGTGGCACCTGCCTCGCAAACCCGAAAGCACCCTTGGATATATCTATAATGACATAATGTCGTAGCTAGCTAGGGTGCTTGACCCACCTCCCACTTCGTGTCAGCGGGGCGGATGCACGTAATGATACTTTGGTCATACATGCATGTCGCCATGACCTACCATAAGATGGACCAGTGAATTTATCGTTTGGTCAAACGACAACTGTTGTTGTCGATAAACCGCTTGGGCCAATAGATTAAACCATCATAAAAAATCGCACGAGAGGGACCACAAAACCAGCACCTCTTGCATGCGGCCCAAAATGATGTACGTTGGAAGGGGTGATGTGTGTTTTCAATATAGAATAATGTACAATTTAGATGTGGTGCCTACCTCTCGATACAGACAACAACCATGAAGGCCAGGTAGTTAATGACGAGATACGTAGGGTACGGTGTAGGTCGAACCCAGCAATCCGAGCATGTGGGAGGGAATCCTGACAACGCATGAGATCGAGCTTTGGTTGAACGACATGTGATGGTGACAGGCCCTAACACGAACTAGGAGGAATCCATTCATGGTGCCGGGGCCGGATTTCGGGGACACAACATATCCCAGAAATTAACCCCTCGTGTCATCACCAGCCCAGGATTACTGTTACTGGTGGACACGTCCTTGTTACAGATTACCAAGCTATTACAAGAATTGGATACAAGACCATAAAGGTCTAATGATACAACAATGATATCTGGTGACGGGTGACGGAAGCGACTTGTGGTTCTCCAATGTCGATGGGGCTCCATTCCCACAGGAACAGCTGACCCGGATAATTCCTATCCGCGTGGCTGCTATCCTAGGCTCCGCACGGACATCACTGAGGTACTCCTCGCTGAATTCCTGACCTGGCCAAGTAAATAGCCAGGGACAAGCCTGTGAGTATATTTGAATGTACTCGCAAACATCATGAACAAAAGATATACCGAATGAAGCAGATAAAAATATATGATCATGATGAGCCAAACTATGTGCATATGCTCATGCTGACTGAAATTTAAATCATGACAATAAAATGATATGAACATGAACATAGCATGTTAGTCATGATCAAACTTATTAGAAATAAAGCAAATGAATGCCACGGGTAGTCTAGCCAGCCCAAGTGACATTCAGAAAAATAAAAGAAATGCCAATCGGGTGTCCACAAGAGTAGTGGCGGGACCGCCTGTAAACTCAAGGGACGCCACGAAGAGGTCTTGAAAAGAAATGCCAGTCGGGTGTCAAGTGACGCCACGATCGGACTTGAAGAGAAATGCCAATCGGGTGTCCACAAGAGTAGTGGCGGGATAAACCGCCTGTGAACTCGAGGGACGCCACGAGAGGTCTTGAAAATAAAATTGAGTGCCCGGGGTAGTCTAGCCAGCCCCTGAGACACTTAGGAAATACGAAATAAGAGAAACGGGTTAGTCCTCAATAATATGCATAACCATAATAATATTGACATGCATAAAATATTCATGGTAGCATCAGGGTGACAACAATTATCCTGCAAAATAATTCAGGCTCAATTTAATTATTTTCCTCCGAAGACCGACACTAAGACCGACACTTGACCAACACAGACTGTAGTCCTTAACCGCGGACACGGCTATTCGAATAGGTTTAAACTCTGCAGAGGGTGTACTCTTTACCCACAAGTAAAGGATTTCTTTAGTCAGTACCGTGACACTGACTAATTCCCATTACGGTCTTTGGGTTGAAAACACACCTGACCAGCACACACCAGATTAACCGTTCGGATGCCAGGAATCACCCAAAGCATCATTCCAGAAAAACTCTAAGTCGGGGAGACAACAATCTCGAGTAGCATGGGATCACTATTAATACGCGCGGATTCCAAGGGGTGCCCCCCTCTTGGACACAACCGGAAACACCCATGCCCCCTGACCCGATGACAGGATTTAGTCCATGATCATGGAAACCCTCATCGTAGCCCTTTATGTGGTGTGTGCACGGAAAGGGGTTAACAACTTACTGAACCGTACCTCACCTGTGGCAAGGACAAGTGGCAGCACGAATCAAGTATGGGGGTTACCGGAACAAGACTCGATCTACGGTCGACTCAGGAGGTTCAAGTTTTCCTGCAGTGGTTAGCTCAACAAAGTATCCTTTTAACAGTAATGCCAAAACAGGGCCACAACCCTTGCATGCTCCAACATGCATAACAATCAAGGCATGATCATGCTCCAACGTGATCACCCTTTTGCCGGTAATAGTATTTCTCTTAGGCCTGCTCCTGCAAGTTAGTCATGGCAAACACACGATGCACGGTACGATGAAACATGCCAACACTACATGCATGCAAATTCTATTTGAATTCAACCTATGCATAATTTATTTATTCATGCAAACAATTAACCATGCAATCATCATATCAAGTGTTCAAGATGCTTGCCTTGAGCATGTAAAAGTGTGGGGTGCACTCAAAAAGTTTGAAATATTTCTTCCCTCCATTTTTCCTATTTTAAAGAATATACTAATTACCACATAAATCAAAAACAGTACTAAGAAGTGTTTCAAATATTTTATTCAAATAAATACTAAAATGAACTAGATGAAAAATTAGAAATACCAGAAAGAGAATCAAATTATTTGGAGTTCATATGAATTAATTATGGAATTTCTAAGCTGGAATAAACAAAGAAAATGACTATTTAATAGGTTCAACAGAGACAAAGCCTAGTAATAATGTTCACCTAAGCTAAAATAATAGAGCATGATTTTAGGGATCTGTAGAAATTTGAATCATCAAGTTTGAGTTTGAAATGGCTGCTGTGGAATTTTTGGGAATATGTTGGAAAAGAAAAAGAATAAAGCAGAGCTGCGCCCTGAGCGCGACATAGCCGCCTGACGCCACTGGGCCGACCCAGCCGATCAACTGCGCGGGACGTGTCGACGTCGAAGACGTATTAGGTGAGTACGCCTCCACTTACGCCAAGCTGGCGCGGCCTAGAGTCACTGACAGTGGGCCCGCCTGGCCCACTGGTCAGGTTTAACCAGGACCACACGCGTCTTCTCCCGTGGCAGAGCAGAGGCGGGGTTCCGGCGAGGCTCACCGGCGAATGGCGGCACCATTCGGGAAGCTGAAGCTATCACCGTGCTCGGGAGACCGAGGCGGTTCTCCTGGTACCTGTCATGGTATCTGGGGTGGACGGGGTTGCCGGCGGTGAGGTCCTCGGCGGACGGCAGCGTCGGGCAGGATGAGGTCTTCGTCCACGGTGGTTCCCGTGACGAATTGGAGACTGGGATGGGGTCGTGGGGCTAAGAGGAAGTGGATGGTGAGGAGAGTGGAGAGGGGAGGCCGTGGTTGCGATGAATTTGACCGGAGAGCAGCGGCGGTGGCTACGGCCGGAGACGGTGAAGATGGCTTTCTTGAGCTTGTTTGGGTGCACTGGAGGGCTTGCGAGGGAGGAAGGGAGGGTGCTGAGCAGTAGGACGAGCTCGGGAGGGCTTTATAGCGAGGGGGAGGTTGGTTCCGAGGCTTCCCGAGAAAGCCATGATGGCGGCGGCCATTAATGGCGATGGATGAGGCCGGTGAGGTCGTTGCGTGGTCGGTGGGCGGCGGTGGTCAGCAATCAAGTTCCTGGTGAGCTGGCGACCTCTGGTTCGAGCCAGGCAGCTCGGCCGGTAGATGACAGTGACGTGCGGGTGTAGGTGGCAGCGCTGGACGGCGGAGGGCGGTGCCAGAGGACAGAACCAGGTGCGGGGAAGGCTCGACCGGTGCAGGTGGAGTGCGGGGAAAGAGAGGAGTGAGTCGGGGAGGCAGTTAAGCGGCAGAGGCGTGGCGAAGGAGGATTCGTCGGGCGGTGGTGAACGGCGGCGGTGGACAGTGGTGGACGGCGCTAGGGGACGAGAAGGGGTGTCGGAGAGGTTGGTGGGTGTATGGCGACGCCGCCTGGGTAGCTTCGAGGGTTGGGGAGGCAGCAGGGGCACGACATTTGCTCGATGCTAGAGGCTGCAAAATGAGCACTCTGCTCGTGCTCTGGGCATGCACGCAGGGTGCTCGATGAATTGCCAGGGCGACCTAGGCTAGTTCAATTGGGCTGATTTTTGGTGGGGTGATGCCTACAAGGATGGGAAGGCTAGTGGACATGTTGTTCTTGCCAGAGGAGCTATTGTCACAAGCCAGTTTTAAACTTTGCCAAATTCTACCATGCACATGAGGTGTTCGACAGAATGCTAGGACCATCCATAAGGCTTTGTTGGATGTGCAATTTGACAGGATGATGTCTCTCGGGTTGATAGAGATGGTGGTGGTGTTGTTTTGGCAAAAAGAAATACTTGCTAGTGCAAGTTTTGAAGAATTTCAGTTCTGGACAGAAACTTTAGAGGAATATTTGGTGAACTTAAAAGATGCAAATGGAGCTGATATTCTGGACTTAAGGGTTTTGTTGGAAGGAATATAAGTGGGAGAAATTTCAGAATTAATGGAGCAATAAAAATTGGGGTTGTAGTTATAACCTAGAAAATGGACAGAATTGAAAAGAGGAAGTTGTGCTCAAAATTTTCAAAACACCAGGTTGGGTTTTTGCACCAAAGGGATATATAGGCATCACATGACCTCTCATAATTTTTTGTGGAATTTAAAAAGAATTATTTAAAATGGTTGTAGTGCAATAGAGGCATTTAAAATATTGAAATAGCTATTAAAAGAATTGTTTTGGGGAAAATTTTATTATGAAAATAATTCCTACTGTTATTAAAATATAAATGAAATGGTTTAAGAAAACTCCCAAAGCAACAACATTATTTTCAAAATTTCTATATGGAGGGAAGTAGGGAAGAATATTGAAAAACAGAAACAGAAAAATACTCTGAAAACAGTAAAGGACTTACTTATAAATCAAAAATTTTATTTCTGGCCAAATTTTATTTAGTAAAAACATGATTAAATTTTTGGGGTGTTACACATGGCCAACACATACCCCTCGTTATCGGTCAAAGGGATGATATATATACCCTCGGGGAGCCTACAGATATGCGTGTCATCACAAAAAACCGCACAAGGGAGACATGGTCGATCAGAAGACCCCGTATACACTGCATGCGGCCCAAAAATATGAATGGGTACGGTGGTGTGTGATGTGTTTAACTCCCAAATGCACAACTTCGATGGGCCACCAACTATATTACAAACCGAACACCGTACCCGACCCCAAGCCTGGTTCAATATGTACGATGTTGGTTTCCCAACTTCGAGGCGGCGGGGGGGGGGGGGGGGTGTCGTCCAACTCATGCGCTCAAACTTTATTTGGTCTAACATGGCACACATAGCAATAGGAAACCATCATGGTCAAACCCTTCTCGTTGTTGGGTCAAAGGGATAGATTGTGTGGGCCCCCTCGTTATCGGTCAAGGATAATATATATACCTCGGGGAGCCCACAGATATGTGCGGCGTCTATAAACCACACAAGGGAGACATGCTCGATCAGAACACCTCGCCCCCTATACCCTGCATGTGACCTGAAAAAGGTTTATATAATTGCCATGATAGGTCACTATACAGTCAATCATTCTTTAATTTTTTAGAGCAAAAAATAACCAATAAAAACATAGTCTACAAATTAGCAAAACAGATCCCAAAATTTATAAAATCACCATGACAGGTCACTATAGAGACATTTATCTCTATAATGACCGTGTCATAGCATTTAAATGAAGCCCACCCGGTCACCCATCCTTGGACTACTCCACCCAAGCACGCTTAACTTCTGCGTTCTATTCGACTAGGCTAGCAGATGGGAAGCCGCCCCTTGCTGATAGGAATTGCCTCCTTGCCTTTAAGGCGTTTCATGCTGGTCACCCTATGGGACCTACTCCCTCCTATCACACACATTTGTGCTTTTAGAAACTATGTGCGATACTTACATGGCCGGTGTGTCGCCGCCTAGCCTTCAATGAGCACTAACACTGGTAGCGGGAAAACGATGGGAGAGGAGGCGGGAAACCGATGAGAGGAGTGGCGGGAAACCGATGAGAGGAGTGGCAGGAAATGGTAGCCTGTTTGGATATATAACAACATTAATATAGAAAACTTAGTAGAGAAGGAAGCGTGAGCTAGCACGACACATGCGCACAGTGCTTACCCATATAATGCATGTGCTGTCGAAAGGGATGAGGATTGCCGTTCGATCTGGGAGCATCCAACGGTGCAGACGTATGATCCGTGGGGTTTGGGTTCTGGCCAATCAGAATGCACGACTCAGATCGCGCGCGCAGCAGGGGGAGGGGGGCATCAGCCATGGTTTGGTAGTCACACGGCTTTTGTGAGTGAACCGTGTGCTATTTGAAAACATTTCGTGAGAAGAATCTCGGTTTTTAAATCCTCGTAAATCCAAAACTCACCCGAAAATCGTGAAACTTGGCATGGTGTCACGACATGGCACATATATGTCGAGGAATTTTTTTGGTCCATTTTGGCGCAAGTTTTATTACAAGCCTCTTACAAATCGGAGCTTCTCTCAAAGAAGCCTCGTGGTTCCAATAGGGAAACGTGTCCCCCTTGTGGGCGAAATGATAATCACTGCCTCTTTTTGCCTTGTATTTTCTTCTACGGGCAACATGGAACGACAGGATATCCGTACTGAAATTTAAACTTATTCAGGGTTCGTTTGGCCTTTTTATACACTAATTGAGTTTCCTAGGCATTTAATGTCCATAATTCAAATATGACCTACAAATACATGCTCCAGTTCACAAAAATGGCTAGAAAAATTATACATGTGTCCTTGGGTGCATGTTTAGGTCCCATGCCAGGAATGGGAAAGAATTACAACCGTACCGGCGTCCTGGCTCGTCCTCAAACATTTGGAATCTCGGTTTTTAAATCCCCATAAATCCAAAACTCACCAGAAAGTCATGAAAGTTGGCATGGTGTCACGTCATGGCACATATATGTCGTGGTAAAAACATTGTCCAATTTGGGCCAAGCTTTATTACAAACCTCTTACAAACCGGTGCTTCTCTCAAAGAAGCCTCATGGTTCCGATAGGGAAACGTGTTCCCCTTGTGGGCGAAACGATAATCACTGCCTCTTTTCGCCTTGTATTTTCTTCTACGGGCAACATGGAACGACAGGATATCCGTGCTGAAATTTAAACTTATTCAAGGTTCGTTTGGCCTTTTTATACACTAATTGAGTTTCCTAGGCATTTAATGTCCATAATTCAAATCTGAACTACAAATACATGCTCCAGTTCACCAAAATGGCTAGAAAAATTATACATGTGTCCTTGGGTGCATGTTTAGGTCCCATGCCAGGAATGGGAATGAATTACAACCGTACCGGCGTCCTGGCTCGTCCTCAAACATTTGGAATCTCGGTTTTTAAATCCCCATAAATCCAAAACTCACCAGAAAGTCATCAAAGGTGGCATGGTGTCACATCATGGCACATATATGTCGTGGTAAAAACATTGTCCAATTTGGGCCAAGCTTTATTACAAACCTCTTACAAACCGGAGCCTGTCGCAAGAACCCTCGTGGTTTTGATAGGAAAACGTGTCCCCTTGTGGGCGAAACGATAATCGCTCCCTCTTCTAGCCTTGTATTTTCTTCTACACGCAACACGGAACAACGGGAGATTCGCGCAGAACTTTGAAATTATTCAGGGTTCGTTTGACCTTTTTTATTCATTAATTGAGTTTTCTAGGCATTTAATGTCCATAATTCAAATCCGAACTACAAATACATGCTCAAGTGCACCAAAATGGCTAGAAAAAACGTACATGTGTCCTTGGGGTGCATGTTTAGGTCTCATGGAAGGAATGGGAATAAATTCAACCGTCTCGGCGTCCTGGCTTGGCCACAAACATTGCAAATCTTGGTTTTTAAATCTTTTTAAATCCAAAACTCACTAGGAAATCATGAAACTTGGCATGGTGTCACTACATGGCACATATATGTCATGGTAAAATAATTCTCCAATTTGGGCCAAGCTATATTACAAGCCTCTTACAAACCGAAGCTTCTCGTAACCGTCGTGGTTCCGGTAGGGAAACATGCCCCTCTTGTGGGTGAAACGATAATCGCTGCCTCTTCTCACCTTGAACTTTGTTTTCTACAGGCAACATAGAATAACAGGAGTGTCGTGCTGAAATTTGAAATTATTCAGGGTTCGTTTGGCCATTTTATATATTAATTAAGTTTTCTAGGCATTTAATGTAGTCCATAATTCAAATTTGAACTACAAGCACATGCTCCAGTGAAGCAAAATGGGTGGGAAATCGTACATGTGTCATTGGGTGCATGTTTAGGTCTTATTGAAGGAATGGGAATGAATTACAAACTTCTCGTCGTCTTGAAACATTGAGAATCTCGGTTTTTAAATCCCAGTAAATCGAAAACTCACCCAAAAAACATGAAACTTGGCGTGGTTTCATGACATGGCACATATATGCCGTGGTAAAAAAAATCGTCCAGTTTGAGACAAGGCGCACACATTAATAGCCAACGAAATCCTTTTGAAATAAATAGCTGACATGTTAATATCGCAAACGGTTGTATTATATGAACCGTGTGTTCCCGTAACCATTTAAGTGCGGCCACGCGTCCCTCTTTTCTTATGGGATAGTACTACCTCCGTCCTCGTTCATATGGTCATCTTTATATTTTGTGCCAAAATTTAACCATACTCGGTGGCGTGCGTGCAGCTGTTTGATTAGACGGGACGAGCGCGAGAAGTCCGCTGTGCAGGCTCGACGGGATGCGTGCGAGCAGTCCACCGCGCAGGCTCGACGGGACGCGTGCATCCTATCCACCTCGCACGCTCGACGGGACACGTGCGAGCAGCAAGGCCGCCCATGCTCACTGGGAAGCAAGCTCTTTGACCTCCATCCACCAGCCGCCCGTCTCCCTCACAACTTCTACATTAATGGTGGCCGAGCCGCTGTTTAACACGCGGCTAATTAAAGCACCTGGACGGAGGGTGTTTGCTTGTGATCCCATGACCCCTTTCAACGTTAGCATTTTCTTTGTTCGTGTTTTCAACTCATATTCTGGCCTAATTTAAAATGCCACATAGGGCAATGGATAATACAACGACAAGTAAAATGGCAACGGATAATACGACGACAAGTTTACAATGGCGCGGATAATAATTGTCTTACATATTCCGGATAATTTAAAATGCCACATGCGGCAAAGCCCGGAAGACACGGGGGCAAGAGAAGAAGGAAATCGCAGACAATGATCTGGGTCGCTACTATCTCTAGTCGTTGATGGATTGCCGGGCAACGACATCCTCCAGCTCCTTCTTCAATTCCTCGTGACTTTGCTTGAAAGCAGCCATGGATTCCTCCACCTCCTGCTCGCGCTCGATCTGGAGCTTCCTCAAGTCACCCAACAGTTCCTCGATGACCGCTGTCAGCGTCATCCCCGAAGCACTGCTCTGCTCATGCAGCATCTTCCAGCCGGCGGCCTCCTCCTCCTTCTCGGCGAGCGCCTTGAGGAGCTTCGCATTGTCACCCATGAGTTGCTCGATGAGGACGGTCGCCTTCTCAACCGAGGCATCGCTGATCTCGAGCAGCTTCATCAAGCCGTCGACCAGCTCCTGCTGCTTAATGAGGCCAGCGAGAATGTCGTCGTCGCCGGCCAAGGACTTCAGCAACGCCAGCTTGTCGCGATCGCCGATGTGGCGAGTGCGCTTGTGAGAGCCCTCACGTGCCCGTGAGAGCTTGTTCGAGGGCTCCGCGGCGCGCCGGGACATCTCTGCTGCGGTTGCCGCTTCGCGGGGGGACCTCTCTAGTGCTTTCGCGGCCTTGGTCTTTTCTGCCTGGTTATATGTCCACCCGAAACTCCTCCTACCGGTCATGGCGGAATGACTTGACAGGAAAGACCAGTTTTGTGGGTGATGAGGAGAGGAACTGTGAAGTAATTTTCGAGTGGGTAGTTTTTATAGCCCAGTACTAAGTGTGAACACATATTAGTTTGATCGGTGTGAACAGATTTGCAATTACTTATTGCGTTGTAATCTGCAATGTGACGAGAAACAAGATCAAAATTTATTGATGGTTTTGGGCCTACAAAGCCCGTTTCTGTTGTTCTGGCTCACCGAAAACAGTTCTTTTGGATCAACCATATGCCACGCATCGGAAGCCCAAAATATGGGCCCGCGTTCTCGAATGTACGTGTATGTGTATTCCCACTGTCACACACGGTCAAGATATCACCATCGTGTCCGATGGATGCGCTGTCGCGCCTCCCACGGGGTGCCAGAAGGTTGACCACGTGGTTGCTCTGCTCCTCGTTGAGGCGGCTGCGGCGCGCTCTGCTCGTGTCCGTCCGCGCATTTTGCTCGCCATTGAGGCGGCCGCGGTGCGCTCCACTCTAGCGTCCCTGCACGCGCTCTGCTCGCCGTTGAGGCAAATTTACAATGGCAACGGTTAATAATTGTCTTATATATTTAGGATAATTTAAAATGCCACATGCGGCAAGGTCCAAAACACTCACGACCTACATATGCATACAATTATAATAAAATATAGGCTAAAAGGCTGGGCTGGCTGCCTTCTGACGACGGTCTTCTCGGACTCCATGATCAGCATAGCACCCTTGCGGCCGTTCATTCCAAGTGTCCTGACCCGCCTCCGCCTACGGAGCTGCTGGCGCTGGGAGGCTCTTGGGGCTGCTGGGCCTCTTCCAGAAGAGCTTGACAGCGTGCAATCGCGTGCATGATATCTCCGCGGAACCGCTCCATTTCCATGTCTCTGGCCTGGTAGCAAATTCCGTCCATCACCTGCATCCTCAAGATATCACGTTGGCGATGTTCTACTTCGTCGGGGACGTCAAATCCACCAAGGATGCGCTCGAGCCTGGCCACCACATCATCAGGATTAAGGTTGACACAGCCGCCGCGGGCAATGATGAAGCCGCAGGCTGCCTGTGTCTTGACTGAATCGCAGAGGTCCTCTGCCCATTCCTTGTGGGGCATCAGGCTCTCGATGAGCACTGGTGATGGCGGCTCTTCGGGTGGGTCGTCGATCATGCCGCTGAGCAGCTCTGGATCTTTTGCACGGTGGATGACAAACTGCTCAGCACACCTCCTCTGCAATATGTCGATTGTGCGCCCAAGGACTGTCACGCTGATATCGCTGCCGATGGGCCATGGTGCCTGCACCGGCCGATGAATCTCTTGCTCCCCGACCTGCTCCGGCTCGTTCTCCTCGTCGAAGATGTAACGCGGGTAGGGGTCGACGTCGAAGCTTTGGTCGTTGCCTGGCATGCTTGGAATAACTAATGGTAGATGGGTGAGGACTAGATCTGCGCAGAGTGTCGCGACGGTGCGTTGCCGCCTGGGTTATATGCAGCAAGCCATTAGCTGGTGGTGGGAAACCGATGAGGGAAGAGGCGTGGATTTTACAATTCACCCATGTGGAGCGCGGGAAGCATTCGCTGGAGCGCGGGAAGACTAACTGGAGCACACACACAACCCGAATACCGTATGTGGTGCCACGTGTTATTTGTCACACACGTATTAACATAAGGAAACATATGTGTAACTTACTAATCATCGCACACGAGTACTCGCAGACGCATCGTGTGCGATACTCCTAGCCACCGCAAGCAACTAGTTTGCATTTTTCAAAGTTTTTTGTACAAACAGAATCGCACATGAACTAACTATAGTAACCGTCTGTGTTATAATTTCTCATCACAAACAGTTCATCCGAGTGGGCTGTTTGCTGCGTATCACACACATCTTGTTTACACGAATCGTTTGTGTTCTTTTGGCTCATCGCAAACAGTTCATCTATGTGAACTGTATGCCGCATATCACACACATCTTGTTAAGTTGAACCGTTTCTGTTCTCTTCCCTAATCAAAAACAGTTCGTCCGAGTGAACCGTATGTCGTATATCACACACACACCTTGATCTGGCTGACCATTTCTGTTGCATTCCCTAATAGCAAATAGTTCATCGGAGCAAACTGTATGCCGTATATCGCACACACATTGATATGGCTGCCCGTTTCTGTTGTTCTGTCTAATCGCAAACAGTTCATATGGATCAACTGTATGCCCAACATCGCACACGTAACTAAAATCTGAACCATTTTTGATGTCTCCGCCATCGCAAATGTTTTGCATCTTTTTTGACGGTTTTTTACATCCCCGTTTTGCGATTAATGCATCGCACACAGTTTTGTCAAAGGGTCTCTGATCGTAGTGTCGCGTTAGCAGCATCCTGCAGTAGTGGCCCCGCATCCCCTCATCCCATCACAACTCCGCCCTGCCCAACGGCGCACATCTGCCCCGCCAGGCCTCCTAGCTCCGCCCCAACCATGCGTCCTCCCTATTCTGCCCCTGACCATACCTGCGTCGGCGGCTCAACAATCCATCTCGAGCAAAGAAGTTCAACGCCTCGCGCGCGAGCAGTCCATCCAGGTGTTTGTTGTGGGTCTCCCATAGCACCCTCGGCGGCCTGCCCGAGGCCTCAGCGGCGACCTGCCTGAGTCCTACAATGTGACCTTCATGCTTGTGTCTTCTCCAAGTTGTGTTGTTGCTGCTATGGCTATCGGCAGAGGATCTCATGCGCCGCCGCCGAGCTCTGGCTGACACGCCAGGCCGTGCTCCACACCTGCTCTCCATCTCTGCTATGCACCTGCTCGTGGACTCACTATCTCCTTTGCACTCATGAGCCCCCAGTCCCACTGCCTCTGACCTCCCGACGCTGCCCTGGTCACCCCATGTCGCCGGTAGCTCCTGTATTGGCCATCCCCGCACGGCTGCTACAGCGAAAGAAGAACCCCAGCAGTCCAAGGAAGATTTTAGTTTAGTGACATGTTGCAAGACAGTATGGGCCATTTTCATTTCAGGGGCATATGTTCTCTACGACTGCATTTTAGTCCAGGATTTTGGATTCTGCCCTTTATGTGGCTACATTAATTTCCATATAAATGTGGGCAGAAGTTAAATCTTCTTGCAAGTTTGTAAAGAAGAACTGAGTCAACATGTATGATACTTGCATTGTACATAAATGCTGGTCGATTGTGCCACTACAGAGTAATTGCTACTCATTTATGATTTTGTACGTATGTGTTTCAATCTTACTTGAAGGGGGACTGCAGTTCATAGATGGTTGGGATTAAGGTTTAGAGAGATTTGTTTCTTGTTTTTTTGGTGTTTTCACTAACCGGAGAGTTGCATCTTGTGGATGAAGTGGCTCTCCGGACGTCCTATTTTCACTGGTTCTACCTGCTGCAGTCTGATGCTAAGGAATTGTGGTTCAATGTGTATATTACAGTAAGGAAAGAGAACCAACATGTGTACGACAACATGGTTGTAGTTCTTTTCTGAGTGTCTATGTTTGGATGTGTTGTGCGTGTGTGTGTGCGTGCGCGTATTACACTGAATTAAAAACTATTTTTTGTCATGTTTGTTTTCCATATTGGTTTTATAGTGTCAGTTTTTTGTGTTCATGGAGTAAAAAATTAGGAAGTTCAATTTTGAGAAAGCAGCAAGTTCAACCAATATAGAAACACTAAAAAATACGTTGAATAGAAACTTTTTAGTGAGGTTCAAATTGGAAAGACATGACAAAAAAAGTGTTCTCTGTTCTTTACAGTAAAAAATTATCAAGTGTTAGTTGGTTTCCCCAACTAGTTGCTCTCTGACACACATTATGCTGCAGCTTTCCTTTTCCTTCATGAAACTGTTACACAAAATTAGAGCATAAAAGTTCAAAACTAAAAGCAAAAAAAGCGAGCATTTCTTAAAGACAAAAAAAATGTTGATGCGAAGTTCATATTCTCTGCCGTGGATAGTTCAAAATGTTCGCTTACGGCAAAACACGCACATTGAGTATCCAAGAATAAAGAGGCGAACACACAAAAAATCCATAAAGTTTGAATTTTAAAAATAGAGAAGTCTGAAGTTTATTAAGAAAAACAAATTTGCTTTGTTTCTAAAAAATAAAATAAAACATTAAGGTTTAAATAGCACAACAAATGGATGTTTATTAAAATACTCCTAGAAAAAATAAAACTAGGAAGTTCAATTTTAAATAATAGAAATAGTTGGATGTATATTAAAAACTTGGATTTTCTCGTTATTAAAAGAATAAAACCAAGAAGTTCAAACTAAAATAACGGAGTAGTTCAATGTATATAAAAAGTCAGATTTTCTACATTAGTAAACAAAAAACCCAAGAAGTTCAATTTATAATAGTAGAGTGGTTTGATGTTTTTTACCAAACTCGGATTTCTCCCATTACTAAAGAATAAACCAAGAAGTTCAATTTATAACAACAAGAGTAGTTCAAAAATTTAAATAACTCGGTTTTCTATACATAAGCTTTCCAAGCGGTATTATCATACCCCTGTCGTCAGCTCGAGCGCCACCGGTTATAGCTCCCGTCCCGGCTACACCACACTGCCACCTTGCACCTCACGGTCGCCGAATCTGGTAAGGATCCACTACAAATTTGAAACAAATGCTCTACATTTAAAAATTTCATACTATTCAACAACTTTCCAAAGGGATATCTTATGCTCTATTCCAAAATAAACAGTTAAAACAAATTGGTGCATGAAGAGAGGTTCAAATTTAAATACCGGAGTTGTTGGATGTTTATTACAAAACTAGTTTTTTCCCTTTACTAAAGAATAAACCAAGAAGTCCAAATTAGAAAATGGAGGAGTTCAAAAAAAATGATTTCCGTATTTAAAAATAAAAAAACTGAGCAGTTCAATTTTATTACAAAGCTCGAAATTTTCCCGTTACCAAAAGAATAAAATAAAGAACTTCAAATTAAAAAAAAGAGCAGTCTGATGTCTATAGAAAATGGAGTAGTTTGGTGAAATTTTTGTTTGCTCGAGTTCAATGTTTATATACCAAGAAGAGAACAAACCTAGCTAGAAAAATGTAAACTCTGGAAGTTCAAATTTAACAAATTGAAGAGTTTACAAATAGAGAAAAATGAGATACACATTTATTTGTAAAAAACAAAGAAGGTCAAATTAAAATAAGAGTGCTTTTGAACGGATTTCTCCTCACTTTTTTAAATCTAGAAGTTCAAATTGAAATAAGGAAGCAGTTTGATGTATATAAAAAAGTAGGATTTATCCGTTAATAAATTACTAAAGGAAATAAAAACAAGAAGTCCAAATTAAAAAATGAAGCAGTTCATCATTTATAAAAACTCAGATTTTTCTTGTTCTAAAAAATAAAATCATGAAGTTCAAAATAAATAACGGAGTAGTTCCATGTATACAAAAAAAACTCAAATTCTTCCCATTTCTAGGAAAAATAAAAACAAAAAAAATGCCATTTTGGGCATTTTCCCCTATACTAAAGGTTAAAACCAAGAAGTTCAATTTAAAAAACGGAGTAGTTCAATGTATGTAAAAAAACTCAGGTTTTCTTGTTACTAGAGAATAAAACCAAGAAGTTCAATTGGAAAAAGCGGAGCAGTTTGATATTTAGTTGAAAAAATAGATTTTTTTTTAGTTACTAAAGAATAAAACCAATAAATTCAATTTCAAATAACGAAGAAGTTTGATGTTTCTAAAAAACCTCCAATTTTCACATTTCTGAAAATACACACTGAAGTTCAAAATAAAAAAGGTAGAGCGGTTCTATGTCTATAAAAAACTCAGATTTTTTCACGTAACTGAGAGAAGTTCAGATTGATAACTGCCAGAAGTTCACGTACTACACGGTGTGCATTTCATATTAAAAAAAGAATGAAAAAGCAAAGGCTAAAAGTTTTGTTGCTAGAAGTTCAAGTGCTCGGCCTGAGAAAGTTCAAAAATTCTTGTGAGAGAGGTTGAACAAAAATACGTGATAGAAGTTCAAGGTGAAAATAGCGGGAAGTTCAACTACTACACGGAATGCATTTCAGATAAGAATATAAGAATAGAAAACAAAAAGCTTAAAAGGTTTGTTACAAGAAGTTCACATGCTCCTCCTAGCATAGTTCAAAATTCATGTGCGAGACGTCCGTCGTTCATTTACATGTTGAAAAAAAAGGCAAAAAACAAAGTTGTTTTGCCATTTTAAAAACTGCTCTCAACGGCAACGAATTTGTAACACCTGTCTACATGAAAAACTTGCTGCTATTCATAAGCTTTCCAACGGTATATTATGTGCTACATTTCGATCAACGGTTTAAAATTTTCATGTATACCATTTAAAACACGTTTTTATGTATTCAAAAAATTCTTTTGAACCATCGCGAGTATGAAAAACTAATCAACATGGGAAAGTTGCGTGTTTTCAACACCTTTCCATTGATATATCGCTTGCTCAATTCCGGTAAGTGGTTTGGAAGTTATGGGCAAAAAATAGCACGTAAAAAACAGAGTGAAGTTCAAACAGACATGCCCCAGAAGTTCAACTACTTCATGTAGTGCATTTCCGTTCGCGATGAAGGCAGAAATCATGATCTCACTATTTTCTAAATTACTTGAAAACAGCTGGGAATTAGAGAAAACTTTATATACGATTTTTTTATATTTTCGATAGCTATCCAACGGTATATCATTTGCCCCATTCTAACAAAGTTTGCAAAAATTACAGCCAAAAAATATTTTTAACATTTTTCAAAATTGACTTAAAACCATAAGGAATTGGGAGAAACATTGTATACCAAAAAGTTTCGCATTTCTTCTTGCTTTCCAATGCCATATCATTTGTTGCATTCCGACAGACGGTTAAAAAATTAACTCAAAAATATGAACTCGGTGGAACTTGGACCGTTTTCTAAATTACTCTTAAACCGTTCAAAATTAGAAAAAACTTTGTACATGGAAAAGAAGTGCATTATCATAAGCTTTCGAAGTCCATATCATTTGCCTCAATTGGATTAGACGTTTAGAAGTGGCATCAAAAATACGAACTCGGCTATTCGGTTTGTGAAATTCTATGATTTTTCAAATTACTCCTTAACCATAGGGAATGAGAGAAAACATTGTACATGTGAAAGGAGCGGATTTGCAGCAGCTTTCCAACGCTATATTATTTGCCTCATTCCGATAAATGATTTAGAAATGGGATCAACAATACGATTCACGTTTTTTGTATGAAGAAAAAACAGTTTTCAAAATTGCTCTTAAACTGCTTAGATTTTGCCAAAAATTTAACTTGGGTCATGATACTCGTGTCCATAGCTTTCCAACGGTATATCACAAGCCCCATTAGGACAATGCTTATGGAAGTTCAACCTAGCATTTGGGGAAGTTCAACTACTACTATTGGGACAGGTCAGGTAGTTATCAGAATATTATTCTCATCCCGTGATCAGAATAGTGTTTATATATATATATAAATGCAAAAAATTGCTCAAATATAGCAAACAAGATCTCAAATGCACCAGAAAATCGAACCTTAGGGTACAATGGTGATTGCTTACCATGGAAAAATATTTGAGGCGAAACGTTGAACTCATGTTTTCATTCAAACGAAAATATGACGTTAGTTGATGTAAATGTTTTCAAATAGCACAAGGTTCATTCACGAAAGTCATGTGCCTACCAAACCATGGCCGATGCCCCTGCTGCGCGCGCGTTGATAGTGATTGGCCAGAACCCAAACCCCACGGATCGTACTTCTGCACCATTGAATGCTCCCAGATCGAATGACAATCCTCATCCCTTTCATCAGCACATGCAGTTCCGGCTAGGATTTGATTTATATGCCAAAATGCACGGTAAATGCCAAAATGGCTTAAATATAGCACACGACACCTGGAATGCGCCAAAAAATCAAACCTTTGGTATAAAGGTTTGTGAAATTCTACGATTTTTCAAATTACTCCTTAACCATAGGGAATGAGAGAAAACATTGTACATGTGAAAGGAGCGGATTTGCAGCAGCTTTCCAACGCTATATTATTTGCCTCATTCCGATAAATGATTTAGAAATGGGATCAACAATACGATTCACGTTTTTTGTATGAAGAAAAAATGGTTTTCAAAACTGTTCTTAAACTGCTTAGATTTTGCCAAAAATTTAACTTGGGTCATGATACTCGTGTCCATAGCTTTCCAACGGTATATCACAAGCCCCATTAGGACAATGCTTATGGAAGTTCAACCTAGCATTTGGGGAAGTTCAACTACTACTGTTGGGACAGGTCAGGTAGTTATCAGAATATTATTCTCATCCTGTGATCAGAATAGTGTTTATATATATATATATATAAATGCAAAAAATTGCTCAAATATAGCAAACAAGATCTCAAATGCACCAGAAAATCGAACCTTAGGGTACAATGGTGATTGCTTACCATGGAAAAATATTCGAGGCGAAACGTTGAACTCATGTTTTCATTCAAACGAAAATATGATGTTAGTTGATGCAAATGTTTTCAAATAGCACAAGGTTCATTCATGAAAGTCGTGTGCCTACCACACCATGGCCGATGCCCCCTGCTGCGCGCGCGTTGATAGTGATTGGCCAGAACCCAAACCCCACGGATCGTACTTCTGCACCGTTGGATGCTCCCAGATCGAATGACAATCCTCATCCCTTTCATCAGCACATGCAGTTCCGGCTATGATTTGATTTATATGCCAAAATGCACGGTAAATGCCAAAATGGCTTAAATATAGCACACGACACCTGAAATGCGCCAGAAAATCAAACCTTTGGTATAAAGGTGATTGCTTACCGTGGAAAAAATTCGAGGCAATATGATGAACTCACGTCTTCAATTCAAAATTAGCACGTCTTCATTTCAAATGAAATTATGATGTTTGTGCACACGGGCGCTTAGAGGCAAACGTTTGCATAGGCTTTTCCGCGCAGCGACCGGGGATCTTTTTTCACCCTTTTCACCTAGGCCGCCAACAACCCCCCCCCCCCCCCACCGCCCGCCCCCGTTTCACTCAATAGTCCACCCAATCTCCATCGACAGCTCCCCCTCCCCCAGATCCACAGCAGAACCCTCTCTGGCGCCGGCATGCTCAACCTGGCCGTGTGCCCGCTCTTCGGCGTCAACCCTACCTCCACTGCCGTTCCCAACACACGGTTGCTCGTGCCTCGCCATCTTCGTTTGCTCGCCAGCCACCCTCGAGCATATCGATCCTGTAACCCTCGCCTCTCTTGTGGTCCTGTCGGGTTTGCACAAGAAACCTGTTATTACTGCTCTCCATCGCGGTGAGGCATATTTCCTCGCAATCCCTCTTCCTATTTCATTCGGTATGTTCCCAAATTGGCTATAAAATAACGGAGAGCATATATATGTTCATTATCTACCTTCCTAACTAGTACAAATAAGTTGTATTTGTTCCAATTAGTTATTATCGATTTACAGATCGTGGGCGCCCGAGTCACACAAACTTAACAAATTAGCCGTACATTTTCTAAATTATTGCATGACATGTTTAGACAGCTTGATACCAAGTTGTTAGCTTTATGCTTATCCTCCTTTACTGAGTTTCGCATGTGTTCTCTATAGATGCCGAGTAGCAGCGACAACACTCATGCTTCAGGCGATGTATCTTCATCTGAGTCCGACAACCCTAGGTCTCTAGCAGATGGTCAGGGATCAACTAATCTAGAACGGGATAGAGCTGCAGCAATTACCCTTCCTGTCAGGACACGGAGGAATGCTCCAAGGTGTATATGAAGTAACCGACATCGATTTAAAGTCTTGGGCTCCAACTAAACCAGATAAAGCACGCACGAGGTTCAGGAGTGTGTGTGGATTTGTTGGCAGGGCAAGGCTCAACATTAATCTGCCGGGGTTTCCGAAGGCTGACACAGAAACACGGAAAAGGATAGTCCGGGAGATCATGGATCACTTCAACATTCCAGAGTAGTGGAGAATACAGGTGGAACAGGCTGCACTGAAGAAGGCTAGGGATGCTTGGAGAAACTGGAAGCACGTGTTGTACAAAAAGTACTTGAGTGAAGGCAAGGACCCATGATACGTCCATTTTGCATCATGCTTTTATGTTGATATTTATTGCATTATGGGATGTTATTACACATTATGGCACAATACTTATGCCTTTTCTCTCTTATTTTACAAGATTTACATGAAGAGGGAGAATGCCGGCAGCTGGAATTCTGGGCTGGAAAAGGAGCAAATATTAGAGACCTATTCTGCACAACTCCAAAAGTCCTAAAACTTCACGGAGAGTCATTTTGGAATTAATAAAAAATATTGGGTGAAGAAAGCACCAGAGGGGGGCCACCAGCCATCCACAAGGGTGGAGGGCGCGCCCTACCCCCCTGGGCGCGCCCCTTGCCTTGTGAGCCACCTGGCAGGCCCTCGATGCCCATCTTCTGCTGTATGATGTGTTTTGACCTGGAAAAAAAATCAGAAGGAAGCTTTCGGGATGAAGCACCGCCGTCTCGAGGCTAAACCTGGGCAGAAGCAATCTAGGGCTCCAGCGGAGCTGTTCTACCGGAGAAACTTCCCTCCGGGAGGGGGAAATCGAAGCCATCATCATCACCAACGATCCTCTCATCGAGAGGGGGTCAATCTCCATCAACACCTTCACCAGCACCATCTCCTCTCAAACCCTAGTTCATCTCTTGTATCCAATCTTTGTCTCAAAACCTCAGATTGGTACCTGTGGGTTGCTAGTAGTGTTGATTACTCCTTGTAGTTGATGCTAGTTCGTTTATTCGGTGGAAGATCATATATTCAGATCCTTAATGCTATTCAATACCCCTCTAATTATGAACATGAATATGCTTTGTGAGTAGTTATGTTTGTTCTTGAGGACATGGGAGAAGTCTTGTTATAAGTGATCATGTGAATTTGGTATTCGTTCGATATTTTGATGAGATGTATGTTGTCTTTCCTCTAGTGGTGTTATGTGAACGTCGACTACATGACACTTCACCATGATTTGGGCCTAGGGGAAGGCATTGGGAAGTAATAAGTAGATGATGGGTTGCTAGAGTGACAGAAGCTTAAACCCTAGTTTATGGGTTGCTTCGTAAGGGGCTGATTTGGATCCATATGTTTCATGCTATGGTTAGATTTATCTTAATTCTTCTTTCGTAGTTGCAGGTGCTTGTGAGAGGGGTTAATCATAAGTGGGAGGCTTGTCAAAGGAAGGGCAGCACCCAAGCACCGGTCCACCCACATATCAAATTATCAAAGTAACGAACGCGAATCATATGAGCATGATGAAAACTAGCTTGACAACAATTCCCATGTGTCCTCGAGAGCGCTTTGCTTTATATAAGAGTTCGTCCAGGCTTGTCCTTTGCTACAAAAAGGATTGGGCCACCTTGCTGCACCTTAGTTACTTTTGTTACTTGTTACCCGTTACGAATTATCTTATCACACAACTATCTGTTACCGATAATTTCAGTGCTTGCAGAGAATACCTTGCTGAAAACCGCTTGTCATTTCCTTCTGCTCCTCGTTGGGTTTGACACTCTTACTTATCGAAAGTACTACAATAGATCCCCTATACTTGTAGGTCATCAAGACTATTTTCTGGCGCCGTTGCCGGGGAGTGAAGCGTCTTTGGTAAGTGGAATTTGGTAAGGAAACATTTATATAGTGTGCTGAAATTTACTGTTACTTTTTACTATGGAAAATAATCCTTTGAGGGGTTTGTTCGGGGTATCTTCACCCCGAACAAAAGAGCAAAGAGTTGCCCCTCAACCTACTGCACCTACTGAAAATATTTATTATGAAATTCCTTCGGGTATGATAGAGAAACTGCAAGCTAATCCTTATACAGGAGATGGAACACTACATCCTGATATGCATCTAATCTATGTGGATGAAGTTTGTGGATTATTTAAGCCTGCAGGTTTGCCCGAGGATGAAGTCAAGAAGAAGGTATTCCCTTTATCTTTGAAGGAGAAGGCATTGACATGGTATAGGCTATGTGATGATATTGGATCATGGAACTACAACTGATTGAAATTGGAATTTCATTAGAAGTTTTATCCTATGCATCTGGTTCATCGTGATCGGTATTATATTTATAATTTTTGGCCTCGTGAAGGAGAAAGTATCGCTCAAGCTTGGGGGAGGCTTAAGTCAATGTTATATTCATGCCCCAATCATGAGCTCTCAAGAGAAATTATTATTCAAAAATTTTATGCTCGGCTTTCTCATAATGATCGGTCCATGCTCGATACTTCTTGTACTGGTTCTTTTATGAAGAAGGATATTGAATTCAAATGGGATTTATTGGAAAGAATTAAACGCAACTCTGAAGATTGGGAACTCGACGAAGGTAAGGAGTCAGGTATAAACCTTAAGTTTGATTGTGTTAAATCTTTTATGGATACCGATGCTTTTCGTGATTTTAGCACTAAATATGGACTTGACTCTGAGATAGTAGCTTCTTTCTGTGAATCATTTGCTACTCATGTTGATCTCCCTAAGGAGAAGTGGTTTAAATATCATCCTCCCATTGAAGCTAAAGTAGTTGAACCTATTAAAGTTGAAGAAGAAACTATTACTTATAATGTTGATCCTATTGTTCCTACTGCTTATATTGAGAAACCACCTTTTCCTGTTAGAACAAAGGATCATGCTAAAGCTTCAACTGTGGTTCGTAAGAGTTATACTAGAACACCTACACCCCCTGAACAAATTAAAGTTGAACCTAGCATTGCTATGGTTAAAGATCTCTTGGTTGATAATATTGATGGGCATGTTATTTATTTCTATGATGAAGCTGCTAGAATTGCTAAACCCGATATTAAAGATAAACATAGACCTACTGTTGGCATGCCTGTTGTTTCTGTTAAAATAGGAGATCATTGTTATCATGGCTTATGTGATGTGGGTGCTAGTGTGATTGCAATTCCTTTTACTTTATATAAAGAAATTATGAATGATATTGCACCTGCTGAGATAGAGGATATTGATGTTACTATTAAGCTTGCCAATAGAGATACTATATCACCAATTGGGATTGTTAGAGATGTTGAAGTCTTGTGTGGGAAAATAAAATACCCTACTGATTTTCTTGTTCTTTCTTCCCCACAAGATGACTTTTGTCCCATTATATTTGGTAGACCTTTCTTGAATACCGTTAATGGTAAGATAGACTGCGAGAAAGATATTGTTACTGTTGGTTTAGGGGATATGTCTCATGATTTTAATTTCTCTAAATTTTGTAGACAACCCCATGATAAAGAATTGCCAATTAAGGATGAGATTATTGGTCTTGCTTCTATTGCCGTGCCTCCTACTGATCCCTTAGAACAATATTTGCTAGACCATGAAAATGATATGTTTATGAATGAAAGAAGGGAAATAGATGAAATATTATTTAATCAAGGGCCTGTTTTGAAACACAACTTGCCTATTGAAATCCTTGGGAATCCTCCTCCACCCAAGGGAGATCCCGTGTTTGAGCTTAAACAATTACCTGATACTTTGAAATATGCTTATCTTGATGAAAAGAAGATATATCCTGTTATTATTAGTGCTAACCTTTTAGAGCATGAAGAAAAGAAATTATTGAAAACTCTGAAGAAGCACCGTGCCGCTATTGGATATACTCTTGATGATCTTAAGGGCATTAGTCCCACTCTATGTCAGCACAAAATTAATTTGGAGCATCATGCTAAACCAGTTGTTGATCACCAATGACGGTTAAATCCTAAGATGAAAGAAGTGGTAAGAAATGAAATACTAAAGCTTCTGGAGGCAGGTATAATTTATCCTATTGCTGATAGTAGATGGGTAAGTCCCGTTCATTGTGTCCCTAAGAAGGGAGGTATTACTGTTGTTCCTAATGATGAGAATGAATTGATTCCACAAAGAATTGTTACAGGGTATAGAATGGTAATTGATTTTCGCAAATTAAACAAAGCTACTAGAAAAGATCATTACCCTCTACCTTTTATTGATCAAATGCTAGAAAGACTATCCAAACATACACATTTTTTGCTTTCTAGATGGTTATGCTTGTTTTTCTCAAATACCCGTGTCAAAAGATGATCAGGAAAAGACCACTTTCACTTGCCCTTTCGGTACCTTTGCTTATAGACGTATGCCTTTTGGTTTATGCAATGCACCTGCTACCTTTCAAAGATGTATGACTGCTATATTCTCTGATTTTTGTGAAAAGATTGTGGAGGTTTTCATGGATGATTTCTCCATTTACAGAACTTCTTTTGATGATTGCTTAAGCCACCTTGATCGAGTTTTGCAGAGATGTGAAGAAACTAATCTTGTCTTGAATTGGGAGAAGTGTCACTTTATGGTTAATGAAGGTATTGTCTTGGGGCATAAAATTTCTAAAAGAGGTATTGAAGTTGATAAAGCTAAAGTAGATGCTATTGAAAAGATGACGTGTCCTAAAGATATCAAAGTTATAAGAAGTTTCCTTGGCCATGCTGGTTTCTATAGGAGGTTTATTAAAGACTTCTCTAAAATTTCTAGGCCTCTCACCAATCTCTTGCAAAAAGATGTTCCTTTTGTTTTTGATGATGATTGTGTAGAAGCATTTGAAATAATTAAGAAAGCCTTGATTTCTGCACCTATTGTTCAACCGCCTGATTGGAATTTACCCTTTGAAATTATGTGTGATGCTAGTGATTATGCTGTTGGTGTTGTTCTAGGGCAAAGAGTTGATAAGAAATTGATGTTATCCATTATGCTAGTAAAACTCTAGACAGTGCCCAGAGAAATTATGCTACTACTGAAAAAGAATTTTTAGCAGTTGTCTTTGCTTGTGATAAGTTCAGATCTTATATTGTCGATTCCAAAGTAACTGTTCACACTGATCATGCTGCTATTAAATATCTTATGGAAAAAAAGATGCTAAACCTAGACTTATTAGATGGGTTCTCTTGCTACAAGAATTTGATTTGCATATTATTGATAGAAAGGGAGCTGAGAACCCCGTTGCAGACAACTTGTCTAGGTTAGAAAATGTTCTTGATGACCCACTGCCTATTAATGATAGCTTTCCTGATGAACAATTAGCTGTCATAAATGCTTCTCATAATACTCCGTGGTATGCTGATTATGCTAATTACATTGTTGCTAAATTTATACCACCTAGTTTCACATACCAGCAAAAGAAAAAGTTTTTCTATGATTTAAGACATTTCTTTTGGGATGACCCACACCTTTATAAAGAAGAAGTAGATGGTGTTATTAGACGTTGTGTACCTGAGCATGAACAGGAACATATCCTACGCAAGTGCCACTCCGAGTCTTACGGAGGACACCACGCTGGAGATAGGACTGCACACAAGGTATTACAATCCGGTTTTTATTGGCCTACTATCTTCAAGGATGCTCGTAAGTTTGTCTTGTCTTGTGATGAATGTCAAAGAATTGGTAATATTAGTAGACGTCAGGAAATGCCTATGAATTATTCACTTGTTATTGAACCATTCGATGTTTGGGGCTTTGATTATATGGGACCTTTTCCTTCCTCTAATGGGTATACACATATTTTAGTTGCTGTTGATTACGTTACTAAGTGGGTAGAAGCTATTCCAACTAGTAGTGCTGATCATAACACCTCTATTAAGATGCTTAAAGAAGTTATTTTTCCAAGGTTTGGAGTCCCTAGATATTTGATGACTGATGGTGGTTCACATTTTATTCATGGTGCTTTCCGTAAAATGCTTGCTAAATATGATGTTAACCATAGAATTGCATCTCCATATCATCCTCAGTCTAGCGGTCAAGTAGAATTTAGCAATAGAGAGATTAAATTGATTTTGCAAAAGACTGTTAATAGATCTAGAAAGAATTGGTCTAAGAAACTTGATGATGCATTATGGGCTTATAGAACTGCTTATAAAAACCCTATGGGTATGTCTCCGTATAAAATGGTTTATGAAAAAGCATGTCACTTACCTCTTGAACTAGAACATAAAGCTTATTGGGCAATCAAAGAGCTCAACTATGATTTCAAACTTGCCGGTGAGAAGAGGTTATTTGACATAAGCTCGCTTGATGAATGGAGAACCCAAGCCTATGAGAATGCCAAGTTGTTCAAAGAAAAAGTTAAAAAATGGCATGACAAAAGGATACAAATGCATGAGTTTAATGTAGGTGATCATGTTTTGCTATACAACTCTCGTTTAAGATTTTTTTGCAGGAAAGCTTCTCTCTAAATGGGAAGGTCCTTACATTATCGAGGAGGTCTATCGTTTCGGTGCCATAAAAATCAACAACGCCGAAGGCACAAATCCGAAGGTGGTAAATGATCAAAGAATCAAACATTATATCTCAGGTACTCCCATAAATGTTGAGACTAATATTATTAATACCATAACATCGGAGGACTACATAAGGGATACTTTCTAGAATGTTTCAGACTCCGAAAAGGAATAGGTATGTGGTACGGTAAGTAAACCGACTCCAAAACTGTTATAATAGCATTTTTTCTCTGTTTTGGAATATGTAGAGAAATAGAAAAATTAAAAGTAGTCCGAAAGATGCATGAGGAGACCACAAGGGTGGAGGGCGTGCCCTACCCCCCTGGGTGCGCCCCCGTGCCTTGTGGCCACCTCGTGTGCCCTCCGGACTCCGTTTTCTTGCACAATACTTCTTTTGGTCGGTAAAAATTCATTATATAATCTTCCGAAGGTTTTGACCACAATACCATGTCAAAACCCCCTGTTTTCATTTTGAGTTGTTTCTGTAGCAGATTTAGAGCAAGATGTCTCCGCAAGAGTCGGTCGGAGAGAGCCGTGTCTCTCATCCAACACCTGGGCCAAGAGCAAATAGCGAAGCTGACCACTTTGGGCAATCAATGCAGGAAGAGATGGAGGCTGACTTGAAAAGAGTGGATGCTATGGAGGAGGATCAAGAAGTTACCTCTCGTCTTCAAACGGGATTCATGCCGGAGGAACTTCAGAGCTCAGCAATTCCAAATTCGGTCATTCCTCCCAATGCTAGATTTCTCTCTTATGAAAATATGAAAAAGAGTGCTGCTTTTTCCCCTGCAGCTATGAAACATCCATGGGTGATTGGAGCTCTGGCCGTCACGGGTAAACTTCGCAAGGAAATAATGGATCTTAAGCAGCAAAATAATAAGCTCGAGGAGGAGAATCGCATCCTAAGGGGCATCATCGCCAAGAATATCACATCACCACCTCCGAAGAAAGAGATCTAAATACATGGGTATGGGCACTCCCCTTGGCAACTGCCAAGCTTGGGGGAGGTGCCCCGGTATCATATCACCATCACACCTTTACTCCTATCATTTTTCTTAGTTCGATCCTTTTGTTTATATCTTGATCTAGTAGAATAAAATTTTAGCATGATCTAGCTTTGAGTTTTGTTTCGAGATCTATCTATGCAATCGAGTCCTTGAGTTATATAATAAAGAGTAGTTTTGAGTCGAGGGCTTTGCTTTCTTGCTATGATCTTGAGGGAATAAAAATAAGAGAAAGAAATAAAAGGAAATAAAGAGATCATATATTGATCTTATGGAGAGTAATGACTTCACATATAAAGAGTATGATGAATAAAATTTGTTGGGAGTCACTGGTACGCGTCGGTGCTATACAAACGGTTTTTAACCCCTTTCCGCGACGGCATTTGGAACCGTCGCCAAGTGAGTGTGGGCGATAGGAGGGTCCTTCCCACACGACCCAAAAACTGTCGGGGATAGGGAGCCAAGATGCATATACAGTACTCCTACTCGTTTGTGCTCGCATTGCCATCGCAGTCGGTATTCTGTGGTGCTACGTTTACGATGCGCGACCCATCACAAACGGTTCACTATTATAGAACGTGTATGATAAGCATACAATCACACACATTCGCTTGTCCCAAACCGTATGTGATAACTAATTAAGAAGATTAGCTAATCGGCGTACGAGTGTCGGATAGGATTATGAAACATCGGACTGTCGTAACATCGTCGTACACGACAACTATCGCACACGCTATTCTGTGGTACAATGTTTACGATGCATACTTCATTAGAAACAGTTCATGGTTGCGAATCATGTACGATAAGGCAACTATCACAAATGTTTAGTTCGCCCGCACCGTTTGTGATATTGTCTGACATCGCACACGCTTTGCAAACGGCAACTGTGTGCATGCTTGCACACGTTTCCTCTCTGTGAACCGTCTCGGATTATGGTCTATATCGCAAATGTTTGTGTTTTACCAACCGTGTGTGCTGTAACGACCTGGAGAGCGTAATTTCACCATAATTTAATTACTGCTATTTCAAATTGTACCGGATTTGAATTTGAATTATTCGATTCATAGGTACATATGTTCAAGAATTACATAAGAACCAAATATGTTCAAGAACCAAATAGGTACATATGAATCGAATAATGCATTGGGCTATAGCTTTATTCATATCCATCAGGTTCAAACAACCAATGCATTATTCGATTCATAGGTACATATGTTCAAGAATTACATAAGAACCAAATAAAGAATGATGAACCACAGTTGTATACTTGTAGTATTAAAGACGGTAAAGAAAGAGGCGAAATACATTCTGGTTGCTGAACAAGGTGAAGCGGAATGCCCATATTGTGCCCTCCTCCATGCAGAAGGCACGCACGACTCTAGTCCAACCCCTTGTGATGGCCGACTGCCCATCCTTCACGGTCTTCATGAAAACATCTACATAATCATCGTGTTCTGGTAGAAATACTTTAACCTTTGCATGCCCACCAATCATGTAGTTTGAGAGGTAATCTTGAGTAAACTGCTTTGGCAACCACTGCAAAGGAAAAAGATTCAGACATTGTCATCTAACACAACTCATTATGGGCAGTAAAAAGAAGGCTGCAGAGTTTATCCATGGCAGACAAAGTAATCTCCAAAAATAGCTTCAGTGTGCAGGTTTAAGCACTCTAGTAAAGCAAAACAAGTGGAAAGGTGTGTTAACTGCAACAGGCCTAACATTTAACAACAAGCAAACATAGTCATTCAAACTGGTATTGTGCTGGTCTAAGTACACTGGTTATTGTTAAATAAAAATGGAAAGGCGTGTTAACTACAAGATGCAGCAACCAAATGTAGTCATTCATAGTGGTATTGTTGAAACTGGTACTGATGAAATTGAACTGCACAGTTCATACTTGCACGTATAGAACATCACATTGTGAATAACTGGAATAAACAAGGCATACTACGAACAACCAAAGATAGCATTTGAAACTGGACATATGCTAACTACAAACAACCGAACAATCAACAAACTTTAAAAGAGGCATATGCTAGCTATAACAGGCTTAACAGCAAGCAAATATATGCATTCCTATCGGTATGTTTAAAACTGGATTGATGAAATGTACTACACAGTAAATAATTGCACATATAGAGAATCACATTGTGAACAACTGAAATAAACAAGGCATACTGCAAACAACCAAATATAGCAATTAAAATTGGACATATTCTCACTACACTACAAAAGGGACTCGACAAAACAAATCATGGGTTTCCCCCTGTGAAGAGGCACAGCAAAACAAATCATGGGTTTCCTCACTTGTCACAGATGGGCTCGTTCCCGTGGGAAGAGCACGGACCCTGGATGCGCTCCATGTTGTCGCAGATGGGCTCCTTCCCCTTGGAAGAGCACAGCTGTAGGGTGCCCTCCCTGATGTCGCAGACAGGTGCTTTCCCCTTGGAAGAGCAGATGGGCTCTTTCCCCTTGGAAGAGCCGGAGAGGGTGCCCTCCTCGTGGTCGCCGTCGATGAGGTCTGACTTGGAAGCTGTGGTTCCTAAGCCAGCGTCGTAGAACGTGTCCTTCAGAAATGACAAAAGGGGCTCGATGGCGATGTAGGATGGCAAATTCTTGACAGCGAGCCAGAGGAGATCAGCGGCGGGGCCATGGATGAGATCGACGGCGGTTGAACCCGAGGGGTTGGGGGTGGGCCACTTAACCTGTGACATAGCCCGCCTTAGGCCGTCGCTGTCGACGACCTCGATGTCGTAGCCGACGTCCGCGACATACCCGCATACTCTAGCCTGCTGATTGAGTGTCTGCGGCCAGTAATGGTCGTCAGCTTCCTCGGCGACGTCGGGCGAAGAGACCGCGATACACCTCTTTTGGGCCAGTCACTCCTCGAGCTCCACGGGAAGCATAGCCGGGCTTAGGCTGCGACGCTCTGGAGTGGGGGATGGGGATGGGGATGGGGATATGTGGGAAAGGGGGCGTTTGGCAGGCGTCATCTAAGAAACTCAGGACGGCCTGGGTATGGAGATCGGTGGGTAAGCTGCACGGGCAAACCGGCAGATGTTGACAATGGAGGCCTTGCGGTGGTGGCGGGGACCTTGCTAGGATTTCGAGCGAGGGAGGGGGGTGTGTGTGTGTGCGCACGCCCGAGGAGGTTTTGGTGTGTGTGTGTGTGTGGAGGGGGGCGGGGGGTGTGTTTGAGGAAATGACGCGGGTACTGAAAATTTTACTACGCGGGGCTGGAGTCAAACGCGGGAGTGAAATGCCGGGGCTATTGAAAATTTTGATGATGGTGCATCGCACACGGTCCGGAGATAACAACCGTGTGTTATGAAACAGAAAAACCCTCGAGGCGGGCAGATATTTTCGAGGGATGCAGGCGGGATTGGGAACAAGAAACATCACACACGGTCGAAACACAATAACCGTGTGTTATCAAACAGAAAAAAGCTGCAGGCGGGTAGATATTTTTGAGAGGGGAAGCCTCGTGGAGCCCAATGCACATGGTTAGTTTGAGTGAACCGTGTCTGTTGCGTCATCCGACTTGCATGTGGACCAAATTTATGTATGAAAAGGGTGGTTTGATTTTCAAATAACAAATGCAACTTCGATGTGGCACCTATCTCGTAAAGCGCACGGTATTGCTTGCCCCCACCCCCCCTCGTGTCGGCACGAAGGGAATCCTAAGCTATGAATGCATGCCCCCTCCCCCCAACGAGGTTCACCTAGCAAAGTGCGAAGTAGCTAGCAGCCCCCCCTCCCTCGTGTCGGCGAAGGGAATCCTAAGCTATGAAGCATAACCCCCCCCCCAACCGAGGTTCACCTAGCAAAGTCGCGAAGAGTAGCTAGAAGCCCCCCCTTGTGTCGGCACGAAGGGAATCCTAAGCTATGAATGCATGGCCCCCCCCAACCGAGGTTCACTTAGCAAAGTGTGAAGTAGCAGCCCCCTCCCCCCACACACACACTTTCAGTCAGCGGGCCAGAGAGGCATCTCACCAAGATGGATCGTAAAACGGACCAAGAATAATCCACCTTGGTCGTACAACCTCTCTCTTGTTGTTGGTCAAAGTGATGGCCGTCCATGCGACCCCGGAGATGGGCTAGCTCGCCAATAATCACGCAAGTAGCTAGTCCCCGAAGACAACCACTGCATGCATGTGGCCCAAACATATGTATGGAGAGGTGTGTTTTTGAGTACACAATGGAACAACTTTGATGTGGCACCGTGATTTCGAACTAGAAATCCCCACACTGAGTGAGGGTTAGGTTGACGATGCATATGTATGTTACACCACACTTCAAGCTGACGACGGGGATTCATGCATGCATGTGTGCATAGTATATGCGCTCAAACTTAATTAGGTCTGAATCTCACCATGACCTATACTACGATAACACGAACCAAATGAAGAATCCGCCATGGTAACCTATCTTGTTGTCGGTCAAGGTGATCATGGATGTCCACGCGGGCCCACGAATATATAGGCTTGTCGCCGATAACCACGTGAGGGAGTGTACCGTTCGAAGGCAACCACTACATGCATATGTATGGAGGTGATGCGTGCATGCATGTTTGAATACCATTTCACAACATTGATGTGGCGCGTGCGTCGAAAATCGTACACTCCCCACACAGAGCGAGATCGGTTCATGACGTGTTGTTGTACTAGCCACTTCGACTCGATGGGAGGGATTCATGCGTACACATGCATGTGTGTGTGCTCAAACTGTATCATGCATGTCATCCCAGAGCATGACCTATATATATATATACTGTATTACAAGCAAAAAATAATAATCCCCTCCTAAGTCAAATTAACCTCTCTCGTTGTCAGGCAAAAAGTAGTGATGGACCAAGCGGGCCCACAGATGGAAAGCATCGGTATTGCTGATAACCGCTTAAGTGGGTGCGAGAGGACAACCACCATCGCTTTGCATGTGGGCCAAACATATATATGTTGAGTACCCAAAATGCACAACTTTGATGTGCCACATGCCTCAAAAACCGTAAACCATGCACCCACACAGAGCGAGGTTCATGAAGCGTACTACATATGATGGTCCCCTTCCTCCCTCTTCGACGCATACTATATGCTCCTACCGTAATACGTACAACCCAAAAAGAATCCTCATCGATGGTGAAATTAATTAACCTCTCCCGATGTAGGTCAAAGTGATGCATGCATGCATCGACGATGGCCTCGTGGGCCCATAGATGGAAGCGTCACACGTGAGTGTCCTAGCTAGGATAACCACCGCCTGCATGCATGTGGCCCAAAGAGGTGTTGTGTGATGTTTGAATAGCCAATTTCACAATTTTGATGTGGCACGTGCCTCGGAAACCGAAAAGTCCCGACACTGAGTGAGGTGTACTTGTTCACGGACGCATATGTATAGTATATATACTAGTCCCCTCCCACCTCTTCGACGCGTACTATATACCACCATAACACAAACAAAAAAGATTCTACCTTGCTGGTCAAATAAACCTCACTGTCGGCTGTTCGTCAAAGTGATGGACGATGACCTCGCGGGCCCACAGAAAGCGTCACACGCGAGTATCGAGTGTCGTGTAGGACAACCATCGACTGCATGTGGCCAAAACATGTATGTATGAAAGGGTTGTGTAATGTTTTAAATAACGAATTCACGACTCTGATGTGGCACCGGCCTGCCTAACAAAACGGCCAACCCACACGGTGGCTCACAACTCGTAGTGTACTGCGAGCCACCCACCACCCCCAGACGCACAGACCCACACACACACCGTGAATCCACCGCAACTATGATGCATGTTAAATTAATTATCCCGTGGTGAACATATGTTACCAAAGGAGGGACGTTTTAATTTCGAAAAAAAAACAGAGATCATTAAGACGTTTTAGTACATTAATTGATTGATTTTCTACGGGTATAATGTGCAAAAATCAAATTTGAGCTACATGCACACGTGATAGTGCACCTAAATAGATTGCAAAAACACATGTGTCTCACTGGGTGCATGTTTACTCCCCGTGCAACAAATTTCAAACATTGAGAATCTTGATTTTTAAATTCTAGTACATCCAAAACTTATTTGAAGTTCATGAAACTTATCGTGTTGTCATATGGACACCAATACAAAGTGGCATTGTACTTTTTTTTGTCAAATTTGAGACCAGTTTTGATGTAATCTTTATCTAATTACAAATGGGAGATTATTAATAATTAGGAACCAATATCCCAAACGGATTATTTATTCAAACCGTGAGCGTTAGACCAACAATGGATACGTGCCATGCTTCCGTTAAGCAATAAAGTGGCAGCATTAATCATCCAAATAGAAAAACAATATACGTGTCGCCGCGCGACCCGTGTGCCGTGCGAGCAGGCTTGAGTTGACGGGACGCATGCGAGCAGTCCACCACGCAGGCAGACCGGGAGGCGTGCGTGCAGGTGTGTGAATTGACGGAGGCGTGCTCGCAACGCAGTGTCATCGGGAGGCGTGCGAGTAGTTGTGTGAAACGACGGTAGGCATGCCAGCAGTCCGGTGCGCAGGCTCACCGGGAGGCGAGCCATTGGTTTGACCGCTGTCCGCCTCTCTCCCACTACTCCATATTAATGGTGCGCCCGAGCGGCCGCACCCCCCATCCTCGCCACACACACAATCCTCTCTCTCCGCTTGCATCCTCGACGCCGCTCTCAGTCCTCAAAGTCGTCAGTGTATGAGGATGCCGCCGAAGCGCCCCATCGGAGGGAGTGGCGATGCCGGGGCTGCTAAAGCACCGGAGCACGGCATGGAGATGGAGACAGAGGTTGCCGTCACCGCCGGCGAGTTATCGCTGCACCCTGACGTCATCGACGGCGTCGAGCTTCCACAGCCGGAGGCGGAGTTCCACACCGACTCTAGTGACGACTCGGGCGACGACCCCGGCGACGACTCCGGCGACCACTCCAATGACGACGGACAACTGGCTAGTCATCTATACCCATTTATGCGTCAAATAGATCCTAGGGTTTCTCTGGTTACTCTTGCCTCCCGCTTTTTGGAATAGAAATCCTATGGTTATGTTCTCCCAATCCATGAAATCTGAGTAAGTTTCGTTAGATCCGTGTAGTGTATTGATTATTTGAATGGTACAAGTGATAAGTGATTAGTTGTTTCATCTGTGGAAATGATTTCTGCTAGTAATCCGACTAGGGTTAGTGTTCGTGCTAATAATTCCTAGCCAGGACTTGACAATTGATTTTGAATGACCTACATATGTTTGTGCCATTATTTTCTTCAAGATTGGTCTGTACATAGACAAATGTGCTTAAAAATCGAACCATAATCTCTGGATATGCATAAAAAAATAGCCATAAATTCCTAATCCTACTTTACGGCATGTAAACATTGATTTGATGCCAAATTTGTTTTACTATTTGTATAGGTGTTGTCTGATGATGTGGACAGCGAGGATGAAGATGTCCAGAGGAGGTACAAGAGGCAAATCCTGAGGGAGCTTTATGCGGGAATGCATAACAGGCGTATTAGGACCTGGGACGGCGGCTATCGATGCCCATTTTGCTACCATAAGCTTCATGACACGTATCAAACTGTTCTGGCGCATGCAAGAGGACGGGCCGTTGGCTCCTTCAAGCAGAAGTATTCTCACAGGGTGGCGCACGGCGCGTACGCCGAGTACCTGGAGAAGCTTCAGGATCGTGCCGGCATGTGAGATGAGATGTGGGATCGAACTATGTATGCTTGAGCAATGCTTAATGACGGTTGAACTATGTACTTATGGTTGAACTATGCTTGTGTACGTGTACGCTTATTATCTATGTCTGAGTATGTTTAATCTATGTTTACTTTTGTCTAACTGTGGGATATGGATGCAATCAGTTCGGTTGATGGAATCTACCTTCGTCCTAGTTTATTGGTCCCCTTTGTAATTTGTGTTAAATGTTGACCAAAGATTTAACTGACAAAATGATAGTGCAGGTCAGCAAAAATTATATGGTTGGATGCGTATTTGAACATAGTGTTCAATGATATAATTTTTGGTGACATGCATAAACATTCCTTAGTTAAATATTTGGTCGAAATTTGGTACAAATTATAAAGGGGACCAATAAACCAGGACGGAGGTAGTACGCCAATCACACACGGTTCCCAAAATTGGAACCGTGTGCAATGACCTTCATTTTGCCTGTTGCGTCAATCACACACGGTTCCCAAAATTGGAACCATGTGCAATGACTTTCATTCTGCCTGTTCCGTCAATCACACACGGTTGGCTCTAGCAAACCGTTGCCTTCGAAATTCTTTGTGGGACAGAAAACCCTCACCACCCAATTCAAAAAAGAAAACCCTCGCCATCCCCACGTCACAAAAACCCTCACCCCGCCGCCACCCCCTCCGGTCCCCATTCACACCTGCACAAGCTCCTCCGCGTCTATGCATGGCACCGCCTATCGCGGCGGTAACCACTTAGCTCGACGCCTGCCGCCAGGCTGCCGGCAAACCCCACCGCATTTCGCCACTTCCTCTTGCCGCCGCCTATCGCCATCGACTTTCTCGACGATGCTCGCGGTCGACCCAGCTCCGCTCGGTTGGGGAATCTGCCGTACTGAGGGTTCTTTCTCATGGACAACAAGGTAACTAATTTAATGAGATATTATCTCATCTCTTATCCTAGTTCATCTGCCTCCTTTAATCACCTGGCCGAAATCGCCGTGAATTCATTTTTATTCAAGCTGATTTGAGGGTTTTCTTTCATTCATAGAGTATATAGTGCACCGACACATCAGGACTTTGCGGCCTCCGCCAGACATTCTCATGCGGCTTGAAGCTACGTCGGTATTTCCCCAAAGAGGAAGGGATGATGCAGCACAGCGGCGGTAGGTATTTCCCTTAGTGATGAAACCAAGGTTATCAAACCAGTAGGAGAACCAAGCAACACTAAGTAAACAGCACCTGCACACAAATAACAAATACTCGCAACCCGATGTATAAAAGGGGTTGTCAATCCCTTTCGGGCAACGGCGCCAAAAATTGGCAAACGGACGTGAGAGAGTAGTAAATATTGATAGATCGAACGCCAAATAAAATAAAGTGCAGCAAGGTATTTTTGTATTGTTGGTTTAATAGATCTGAAAATAAAAGTTGCAAATAAAGAAAAGAGCGAATAGCAAAACAGATCTTGAAAGCAAATATATTGGAAAAGAGACCCGGGGGCCGTAGGTTTCACTAGTGGCTTCTCTCGAGAAAAATAGCAAACGGTGGGTGAACAAATTACTGTTGGGCAATTGATAAAACTTCAAATAATCATGACGATATCCAGGCAATGATCATTATATAGGCATCACGTCCATGATTAGTAGACCGACTCCTGCCTGCGTCTACTACTATTACTCCACACATCGACCGCTATCCAGCATGCATCTAGTGTATTAAGTTCATGGAGAAACGGAGTAATGCAATAAGAACGATGACATGATGTAGACAAGATCTATTTATGTAGAAATAGACCCCATCGTTTTATCCTTAGTAGCAACGATACATACCTGTCGGTTCCCCTTCTGTCACTGGGATCAAGCACCGTAAGATCGAACCCACTACAAAGCACCTCTTCCCATTGCAAGATAAATAGATCAAGTTGGCCAAACAAAACCCAAATATCGGAGAAGAAATACGAGGCTATAAGAAATCATGCATATAAGAGATCAAAGAAGACTCAAATAACTTTCATGGATAAGAAGATATATCTGATCATAAACTCAAAGTTCATCGGATCCCAACAAACACACCGCAAAAAGAGTTACATCATATGGATCTCCAAGAGACCATTGTATTGAGAATCAAACGAGAGAGAGAAAGCCATCTAGCTACTAACTACGGACCCGTAGGTCTACAAAGAACTACTCACGCATCATCGGAGAGGCACCAATGGAAGTGGTGAACCCCTCCATGATGGTGTCTAGATTGGATCTGGTGGTTCTGGACTCTGCGGCGGCTGGAATTGATTTTTGTCGACTCCCCTAGGGTTTCTGGAATATTGGGCTATTTATAGAGCAAAGAGGCGGTTCGGGGGGCACCCGAGGTGGGCACAACCCACCAGGGCGCGCCTGGGCCTCCAGGCGTGCCCTGGTGGGTTGTGCTCCCCTCGGAGCACCCCTCCCCCCCCAGGCGCTTGTCCGGCCCACTGGATGTCTTCTGGTCCAAAAAAATCAACAAAAAGTTTCGCTGCGTTTGGACTCCGTTTGGTATTGATTTCCTGCGATGTAAAAAACATGCAAAAAACAGCAACTGGCACTTGGCACTATGTCAATAGGTTAGTACCAAAAAATGGTATAAAATGACTATAAAATGATTGTAAAACATTCAAGAATGATAATATAACAGCATGGAACAATCAAAAATTATAGATACGTTGGAGACGTATCAGCATCCCCAAGCTTAATTCCTGCTCGTCCTCGAGTAGGTAAATGATAAAAACAGAATTTTTGATGTGAATGCTGCCTAACATGTCATCTCATATTCTTTCCTTTATAGCATGGACATTTGAACTTTTATATGATTCAAAGCAATAGTCTAGTTTTGACATGATGACTTAAATACTCAAGCATATCAACAAGCAACTATGTCTTTCAAAATATCAATGCTAAAATAAGTTATCCCTAGCCCATCATGCTCAACCATTGATCCATTCATTAAACACACTCGAATATTAACTACACCCAATGCTCAAGTACGATCATAGTGCCTCCTAGTTGGTGCTTTATAAGAGAAGATGGAGACTCAAATTAAAAATAAAAATTGCATAAAGTAAAGAAAGGCCCTTTGCAGAGGGAAGTAGGGATTTGTAGAGGTGCCAGAGCTCAAAGCGAAAAACTTAGAGATAAAAACATTTTGGGAGGTGTGCTTTTCCCACCAACGAAAACGACTTAGAGTTCCCAACACTTTCCATGCTAGATATATCATAGGCGGTTCCCAAAACAGAAAATAAAGTTTATTCCTTTTTCCACCATTTCTTTCACTTTCCATGGCTAGCCGTATCCACGGGTGCCCTCCATACCAACATTGTGACGCCCCCGGCTCAATCGTGCACTAATCATACACGCAAATGCACACAATCAAGCCTAAGGACTCACGGGAAGATATCACAACACAACTCTAAAACATAAATAAAGTCATACAAGCTTTATATTACAAGCCAGGGGCCTCGAGGGCTCGAATAAATAAGCTCGCATACAAGCGTCAGCGGAAGCATTAGATATCTGAGTACAAATATTAAAAGAGAAACAGAAAGGCCATTAGAAAGGCGGGGCAAAATAAAACACTACGATCGAAAGGCGTAGGCCTCCTGCCTGGGACCCTCCGATCCTACTCCTAGTCGTCGGCCAACTCGTAGTAGTATCCACCCTCGGGATAGTAGTAGCGATCGTCGACGGGGGCAGCTGTATCCGGGGCTCCGTCATCAGGTTGCACCAAAAGGATATGGGGGAAAAAGAAAGCAAAGCAACCGTGAGTACTCAGAAGTACTCAGCAAGCAAGGATCTACACTACATATGCAATATTATCAAAGGAAGGCTGTATATGTGGACTGGGCTGCAGAAATGCCAGAATAGAGAGAAGGCCTAGTCCTATCGAAGACTAGCATCTTCAGCGGTCTTGCAGCAATAGAAGAGAGTAGAACAGTACAATATAATGTAGCAGTATCATTAAGTCTCAACCTCACCCAGAGATCCTTTCTCGACTCCCTGCGAGAAAGCAATCCCAGAGCCATACAGTCATCAACCTCGTCCCGAGATCCCTTCTCGACCCCCTGCGAGAAGCAATCCCAGAGCCATATATCCAGGTATCATCTCACGTTCTAGTTGTGTCGATCGTGATACAACTCCAAGTGTCCTTTACCGTAGGACCGGCTATCGATAGATGTGTTCTTCCCTGCAGGGGTGCACCAACTTACCCAACACGCTTGATTAACTCTAGCCGGACACACTTTCCTGGGTCATGCCCGGCCTCGGCCAAACGATACACCGCAGCCCTACCTACAGCTCAGCAGAGAGGTCCCCGCCGGTCTACATCATAAGCGCTCAGGGGTCTTGGGTCGTCGCCCTGTGCACTCCGGGTCATTGCGAGCAGGGTGGATACCAGCGCCAACGGCATGATCCGACCCGGCCACAATGCTGAACTGGACGTCTGACAGAACTGTCGGCTGATGCTACGATGCAGAACGCCCATACTATGCCCACGTGATGGTTAGTGCTATCAGGCCAGAGGCCTGCTTGGATCAAATATCCAAATCGTTAGTGGACTAGGGCTTGCGGTAACGAGCAGAGACTCACGAAAGATGTGACCCCGTTGCCCCGTCTCGAGGACTTGCTGCAATGGCTAAGAATGCCCGGCCGCGCCTCGTATTCATCACTCGGGCACCATCCAGGTCAACCCGTCTCCACAACACTCGCCACTTAGGCTCACGCGGGTACCCCTCCGGGTCGACCCGCCTTTCCAAGTAACAGTGTAAAATCCAAGTATCCGTGTGTCCATAACATCAAGGGAATCTGAGGTATCACCCTCGTTGGATTCCTACTTGATGTATCCGTCAAGTTGAACTCGGAGGAATCACCCTCGATGGGTTCACACTTGATGTGTTGCACGACAGCGTCGTTACCAGAAGTGGTGAAGGAGGAATCACCCTCGATGACCACGACCGAATAGCCACTCTACAGAGTTAACATCAGAAGTGCTACACGAGGTATCACCCTCGGCACTCGATAGTAACGCTGCAGTGTCGTTACAACTAAGGGGGTGATGTGCGGTGCCGGGGCCTGGTCTTCAATCCCGTTGATCGGGTCTTCTGATAATCCAGCGGGGCAGTCGGGATAAGTGGGGTCACTGATAGGTCTCTACCCAGCCTATACTAAGCAGTTTAAGTTAAGCAGGTAAGGTATCAATAACAGGTTACAATAAACAGGCTATGCATCAGAATAGGTAAAGCAATAGCAGCAGCAATTCTAATGCAAGCATGAGAAAAAAAGAGAGGGCCGAGTATCGGTATGATCAGGGGGGGGGGGGGGGGCTTGCCTGGTTGCTCGGCGGCAAGGGCAAGGTCGTCAACGATGGCGTCGGGCTCCGGAGCTGCGTCGGTACCGGGAACTGCGTCGGGGTCTAACGAGAGAGAAGAGGGGGAGGAAACAGTAAATATAAAGCAAACAAGAGCATGACATGACAATACGCAGTGCCGGGTGTGCCCTAACGTATGGTTGCACGACAACGAGGAAGGGGGAATCCATCCGGGAATGTTTTCCTGGTTCTGGACATTTGTCAGACAGATGACCGGAGGGGAACGGTTCCATGTTCGGATAGTTAGGAACGTGTGGCGGACGAACGGACCGCGCATTCGGATTCGTCTCGTCGTTCTGAGCAATTTTCATGTACAAAGTTTTTCCATCTGAGCTACGGATTATTTTATATGATTTTTCATAGTTTAAACAATATTCTGAAATTACAGATTTATTATTAATTCGAATTATCCAAAACAGTAAACGGTGACATCAGCATGATGCAATAGTGACGTCAGCAGTCAACGGTCGGCTGACCAGGGTCAAACCTGACAGGTGGGTCCAGTGGGACCCACATGACAGTGTCCCAGCTAATTATCCAGGGTTAATTTTAAACTAAACTAACTAAACAGTGAGTGGACCCACATGTCATTGAGACATATTAATCAAAATTAATTTAAACTAATCATTTTAGTTAGTAACTAATTAACTAACCCGTTGACCAGGTCAACGGTCAACATGGCCCCATGGGCCCACCAGTCTGTGGCCCAGGGTGGGGCCCAGGGGTCCACGTGGCAGGCCACGTCGGCCAGGGCGGCCGGAGCGCCTCCGGCGCACGCGCGCACGGTGGCAGAGAGCCGGCGCGGCCTGGGTTTCGCCTGTGGGTGGCCGTTCGTGACGCGGTCGGCGGCGTTGGAACCGCGCGAGGGCCGCGGTTCGAATGGTGGCGGCGGGGTGGCCGGAAAATGGTCGGAGAGGGGCCGGCGACGACCCGAGCGGAGGTGAGCTCCGGTGAGCGAGGGAAACGGCGAGGCGAGGGGGTTTTGCGCGCGGGAACTACGCCATTCGAACGAGCGGACGCAGCGGCGACAAACCGAACCAAGGCGAGGCCAAATAGGCGACGGAGATGGCCGGACGATGAGGTGCGGCGGAGGGCTGAGCACGGTAACGCGGCGAGCTACCCTACGGCGGTCAAGCAAGCGCACTGAGAGGCAGGGGAGGAAGGAGGAGCTCACAGTGGGGCGTAGCCGTTCAGAGCGGGCGCGGGGAAGGCCTGAAGCAGCCGGAATCGACGACGGCACGCGGCGGCGATCCGAGGAAGAAGACGAGCGTGGCCAGCTTTGCAGGGGCTCTTCGGCTCGGGTGACTCGGCCGAACTTGGGTAAAAACCACCAGCGTCACCACTGCTATGTTGTCCCATGGCTTCCGCTCTTTGTGTAATGCGTCCTCCCCCCTGCAGAACCAGAAAGGGGCCGATGGTCCCATAGGTGGCCGTGTTCAACCACAATATATTTGGCGCGCCAGGTAGGGGGCGCGCTTGTGCGAACCTGAGGTTATGATCAGTGCGTCAAGCTACACCAACATCGGCGTCGGTGCTCACATCGTCGGCGATTCCTGAGGAAAGAGGCGATGCCACTCCCTCGTTCTGCCTTGCCCGGGCCCTGTCGCCCACGCCCGCCGCAACCGCGGCTGCGGCAGAAACGGGAGGTGGTGGCGGTGCGACGGCCCTGAGCCACTCAGGTGGCGTGGCCACCACACTGCCCCTATCAAAAGGAGAAAAGCGAGGCACGCGGCGACGCTGTCCTCCTGGCGGGTTCCCGCCAAGCATGCCTGGTGACTGAGAGAATCACTAAGGCAAGCGGAAAGCATGGTATGTGGCCTCCTCCTCCTCCACTTTCCCTCGTCGACGATCGAAGCCGCGCATGGGGTGGCATCTTCAACGTTGATAAGCCCACGCGGAACTCGGTCCAGCATTTACCCCGCCGAGGGAAAATCCTGAGTGAAGCGCTGGTGCAAATTCGTTGATTGACGCCCCGGCAAGCACGCTCCGGCAGAGCTGTCCATGCCAGCGTGACCTTTATGCCCGTGGCCGTGATGTCGTCAACAATAAAGGGAAGAGGAGAGAGAAACCGACCATTCCTTTTTCGTCGTGTATCGTCTCCTGCAGGCATTTGATTATCCCCTCCGGCCCTTGCCGGGAGCGGACATGCAACTAATAAACTGCCAAGTTCCCTTGTTGCACATGTTTTTTTGTGTTGATTCTATAGACTTGAGGCGGGTACGCAAATGCCATCTCCTCGAGATATGCAGACGTGATGAACGACTGTGGTTAAGGAAGGAGGGAAGTGTGAACGAAAGCTAAGTCCACGTGTTCGCTGGTTCTTTCTCTCCAGAGTTCGCATTTGCTTATCCCTCGGATAGCTAGGGTGTTTCGTATGGAGAAATCTTTTGTGTGATGGCATCTTGCTGGATTTGTCTGTGCCCCCGCTCTGTTTCGAGCCTGCTCAACAGAATGGGTTGCTGCGTCAAAGACTCCTAAGGAAAAACCTGCCGGGGCATGTCCTCGCTAGCTAAATGCTAAGGACCGCTCCTCACAGCAATCGCGGCAGCATGCTACTGGCAGGCAACCAAAACGCACAAAAAGAAGCCAACCATACGAACGTCCATGGGTGAAACACAAGAGGGATAGCATGCGCTTAAGCTTAATTAAACATCAGTTCAACAAAGAGCAAAAGCAAAAATAGTACGGGGCCTAAACACGTGACATGCATTATTTTTTTGTTACAGGGCACCACGGCAACAAGAATGGTTCACGGCTATGCCTGGCGGTCTTCTGGGACCCTGGGGATGGAAAGAACCTTGTCGGCGAAGGGGCCAGCCTTCTCCTCGGCAGCAGAAACATCGGCGCCCGCCGGCAGCCTCCTGAAGCCATCGGCAAGGTTGACGTCCGGGTGGCGGAAGGCGAGATTGCTCAAGACCATGAAGAGGGCGTCGCGGGTGAGCTTTCGGGACTCGTGGATGAAGCATGCGTCCCTCTCGTCCTCATA